>JAPPVO010000024.1:99970895-101454790 GCA_030407325.1 Camellia japonica
TCATCTAATGACAAAAAATCTACATCAAGATATTTTACTTTTATAGGGGGCAACCTTGTGAGTTGGAGGAGTAAAAAATAACCGGTTGTAGCCAGGTCCAGTGCAAAAGCTGAATATAGGGGCATGGCTTTTGGAGTATGTTATGGTTGAAGAACTTGCTTAAGAATTTGGGTGTTCACTCTCAAGAGACAATGAAGTTGTATTGTGAGAACACTTCTATTATAGAAATTGCTCATAATCCAGTCCAACACGATCGGACGAAGCATGTGGAAATTGATAAACACTTTATTAAGAAAAAACTTGAAGCTGGAATCATTGTTTTTCCGTTTGTGAAGTCTGAAAACCAACTAGCCGATGTCCTTACCAAAGCTGTCGCTAGCAGTGTTTTTGGTCACTCTTTAGACCAGTTAGGCATGTGCGATATACATGCTTCAACTTGAGAGGGAGTGCTAAAATTAAAGATATGATTTGGTCAATATTTGATTTAGTCAATATCCTTAATTATGTAATCTTATCAATTCCTTAGTTATATAATATTTTTGTAATCTTTTATTCTTTCCTTGTTAATGTTTGTACTATATATATTGTACAACTATGATAAATGAAAACACTCGGAAAATTATTCCACAATTGTGTTTGTTGATAACTTACAATTCTCACCAACCATCTATCTACTATAAACACTTAGCATTCTCACCCATTATTCACCCACCAACAACCAACTACCATTAAACAATTTACCCTATAAATTACAATACAATAATATTCTAAACTTTTAAATTTTCTATACTACTACAATGAACAATTTCACGAAGGCAATTTTTAGTGGAGAATTTGATGAATCTTCATCATCTGATGAAGATATAATGATGATGCAACTGTTAACAGTGGAGTTTGAAAGAAGAGAAGCGCAACAAGCAAACCAGCAAACCAAACATGTTGGTTCCACAAGTGGTCGACGATACATCAATCATGACAAGATTAGAGGTGATGAACAAATACATAAGGATTACTTTGCAAAGGATCCTATCTATCCAAAAGATATCTTTGCAAGAAATTCATCTCACAAACTCGAAAACCCTAAACCACACACAAAGAAGATGAAGCAGATGAAATTAAGTGAAGAATATGAAGAGACTTCAAACGCTTGAAATTTGCTTTCAATTAGTTGAGATTATTCATGCTTTGTTTGAGATTGCTTGAAATTTGCAAGAAATTGCTTGATTGTTATTGTTGTTGTTGTGATTATTATTTGTGACTATTGTCTTTCTAATTATTGTTGTTGTTTTTTGAATTCCATTAATTTTATTTAATTTTTTTTTTTTGGGGGGGGAGTGTTGGGAGATTTTGCTAGAGACGAACGAGAGAGGAAGTGAGGGAAGAAAGAAAAACAGTTGGGATGATGATCTGGCAAATTTGGCATTACCAAAGCTTGTGACAAATTTAGTATAAAAGTCTCGACTTTGCTATAGTTTGGCAGCCTATAGCCACGAGTAAGGCTGCAAATGAACAGAACCGTTCATGAATAGGTTCGAACTCAACTCAGTAAGAACTCATTCGAACTTTGTTCGTTAAATTTTTTTTTGCATGCAAGCTCGAGCTCGAATTTGTTAAATTTTTAATAAACAAACCTAAACATACTAAAGTTTGGCTCATAAGCTCGACTCGTAAGCTTGGCTCGTTTAACATTTCTTATTTATATTAAATAATGTAAAAATATGTATACAAAATAAGATAAGTATGTATTTATATACTTAAAAAATATAAATGTAAATAATAGTTAACTATAGATAGTACATTTATATAATAGTGGTGATAGATATTATTATTTGGTAAAATATTGACTTGTTTTTTAGTATGTTTATATATATATATATATAATTGTATAATCAAAATTTTAATTATAACTTTAGTCTCATACGCAAGTATAAATTTATAAATTTTTTGGCTCATCAAGGCTTGTGAATAGGCTTGAGCTCGAATCAAGTCTAAACCAAGTCGACTCGAGCTCGATTCATTAAATTTTTATTGAGTTCGAGCTCGAGTTCGAACTCATTAAAATCTTAATAAATAAACCTAAATATGCTAAAATTTGATTCGGCTCGATTCGTTTGCTACCCTGGGCACGGGAGAGTTGTTTTTGCCAACTCTTGCCAAAATTTGGTTTTCACAGATCCTTTGGCAGTCCACTGTGGATGCTTTAATAAGCATTCGGTTGTCATCCTAGAACCAAAAAAAAAAAAAAAATCAATGGAACCAAGTGCACTGTTAAGAAAAAATAAAAAGTACTGACTAATGTGTTTGTGATTTGGGTTGCTTATTATTGGTGTAGATTTAATTGGTTTTGAAATCTAATGCTTTAAATTATCTAAAGGTTGCTTGTGTATGCCTTCAATATGTTAGTTTTCATAACTTAGATTATTGGAAAAATTTCACTTTGGGGAAAGTGAATCAATAGTTTAAGGTAATAATTATTAAAATTAATAATTCAAGACCACAAAGTTTGATAGTTTTAGGGACAAATTAAATTTTTTCTTCAAATAAAAAAGTGCATTTTTCAGGGAAAAAAAAATTAGAGGAAATTTCATTTTGTCTCCCAAACTATACTTCAATGATCAATTTAACCTTGTTCTTCTTATAATTTCAATTTTACACTTAAACTATTCAATTTTATATCAATTTCACCCCTATCATCAACCACCGTCTATAATTAAATGGCACTTGCTGCTGTTTTCATTTAAAATTTTATTTTACTTCCCAAACTATCCCCAAAATATCAATTAGACCCTAAACAAATTGATATTTTGGAGATAATTTGGGAGGAGCAAAATAAAATTTTTAACGAAATTCCGGTGCCACGTCAGTAATTTCCGTTTGATTATAAACGGCAACTAAAGACAATGGTGAAATTGATCCAAAATCAAACAGTTTAGGCATAAAATTGAAATTATAAGAAGTACATGGGTTAAATTGATCATCAATATATAATTTAAAAGGTAAAATAAAATTTTCTCAAAAAAATATTATAGGATAAAGTGAAATAAATTTAGTAGTTTAAGGTGTTAATTGCTAAAATTAATAATTAAGCAACACATGTATGATAGTTTGAGGAGATCATGAAAATTCCACCTTTTTATTGAGGAATAGGAAAAGCACATATATTAAAATAAATAAACAACAAACAAGATTAAAATAAAAACAATAATACTTTAAAGGGCCAAACAAACAACCAAACAATAAAACAAAATCGCCAAAAAAAACATACAATATTAAAATAACAACAATACCCTAAAAGGCCAAACAACAAAACAAAACCACCAAAAAAATCAGTTATGACGTGGAGAAAACTACCGATCCTCTCATAGATGTGGTTTAGAAAGTAAGATCTGCATCAAATTAAGTAAGATCGACATCAAACTAAGCAAGATCTGCATCAACACTCGCCGTCGACATCGTCCCATCACTGCTGTCCAATTCTACCACCGCCGCCGTCAAATTTTGGACACCGTCAGAAGTTAGAATTGAAGAGAAAGAACACTCACAATGGTATGGAAGAAAGCTTGAAAGAAGAGGGAACCATTATTGGTGTCAAAAATCTAAAATTTTATACCAAAATCAGGAGAGAAAAACTCAAAATTCATATTTCAGACATAAAAAACCCAAATTTACACTCTAAAAGTACAAATTTATACTCTAAGAGTGTAGATCTACATTTTAAAGGTGTAAAGAAGATCGCAGAAGTGTCGCCAAAACGTCAAAACACCATCCAAAATCTCTAAAGAGAGAAACTCAGCTCTGCTCAACTCATGCCCTCTCTCTCTCTCTCTCTCTCCGGGCTCTAATTATGAAAATTCCACTTATGTTATAGGAATCCTATACAAAATGATGATTGTATTAGGGATTGATCAAATTCAAAGTTGATATATCGAGGGAAAAGGGAGGGAGGGAGAGAGTGCTACATCTATTGTAACAAAATTGTAGATGGTTAAAATTGAGTCCTTTATAAAAATTCAAGGTTTAAAATGAAAAAATAAAATAAAAAATAAAATTAACTCTTGAGATTTGAACCCCATTTTTTTTTTCTTTCAAAATGTCAATTAGGCGACGGTAGACTTCATTTAGTAGACAAGAATAGTTTCTCCAACAAATTTCTTATCCAAACAAGGCCTTCAACCAATGATATATGTCCATTAAGAATATCTTGCAACAAAACAAAAACTTGGGCAGACAAGCTAAAATTGATGTAAAAAAATAAAAATAAATAAGGAAATACAAAATACCGAAAACAATGGCGACGCATAAACTCCCAAGTTGAATCTATAAGATGTACATCATACAAGGAAATGACTCAATGGGCTAAGATAACAGCAGCCTAGGGCAGAAGCAGATTAAGCGTATCAAGGTGGCAGCAGCTGCTACGGAAGAAAAGTTCCCAAAGGCAGTTTCTAACCCAAACAAAAGACCAACACTAGCAATCAATAATTGGGGAAGTTTTGAGAACACTAGGGTTAGCTAATGAAAACGAGAAATGGCATATAACAAACACAATAATATGCATCTACATATAAGGGCTCATTCATACATCAAACCAAAAACACACGATATGTTAGAAAGAGGCCGAGCTTGCTCTCCGTAGCTGATACTTTGGTTCCGGAGGTGGTACACTCGACAATACCTTCTCCAACTCCTGTAAAAGTAAAATCACCAACAGCCAAAAAAAAAAAACAAAAATGAAAAAATCAGTAAACAAAAGCAAAGGTATTCAATCATATATTTGTAAGGTCGACAGTAGTAGCAATGGTATTCAACAAAACACATTTGTAGAAATAACAGGAAAGTATAAGAACAAGGGAAAGACTATGGTACACACACCCCTCAAAGGGTGTATACCATATGCACTTCAAGAAAATTGCATAACTTCATATTTTCATAATCATAACTAAAAATAAAAATAAAAATAAAAAGTCATAACTAAACAATACATGAGGCATACCAAAGATTTCATGAGTCAAAACTAAAATAAGGTCATAACTAAAGAAGAAAATAACATAATTTAGGGGTGCACATGGTAGGGGGTGTATATAGTAGAATTTCTCTAAGAACAAACATACTCATTCTTTTCTTTTCTTTTTTTTAAGAAAAAAAAAAAAGAGAGAAAAAGAAAAAGAAAATACAAAAAAGAGCAAAAAGTCTCACATTCTACACACAACTCTCCAATCCCTAGAAATTAGAAAAAGCAGGATCCTTTAAAAGGAGGAGCCATTGACATCCAAAAGGAAGCCAAAAAGAAATTTTTTCCCCACAAACTCTCAAAATCTTCACGTTTCCCAAAAAAAATTCTACCATTTCCTTCGATGCATAAGACCCAAAGAACTGCACAAACCACACCAAAGCATCTGAACAAACAAAAGTTATACTCTCCAGCATGCAACAAGAGTGTTGCTTTCAAAATACAAAGAGATCTTCCATATTAATGAAAACTAAAGGTAAGCAGAGAAAAAAAATAATAATTGCAAGTTCATTTCTCTTGGACTAGCTAATCTTATCACAGTTCTCAGTTATATGAAATTCATCATCTTACCGTTGGTTTTAAGCAACAGAATGTCATCCAAGCACACAGATGAAACACAGATATCTTTGGTAATAAGGCAATCATATTTGGGAGAAAAAAGTAGCAGCACAGCCTTCATTAGTGGAATAAACCAAAACAGAGTTATCCACTCATAGATGACCAGAGGTTAATTTTAATAAGACAATATTTCAGATCCCTAGTAAAACTCCCCTAATTTGACCCACAATGATGTGTCATGTTAGGTGTCCGTTTTAATTTGTCACACACTCAACTATGTAGGGCCCAACACCCTTGCCACATCATTGTGAGTGAATTTGTGGGTCTCTAGAATTTCTCATTTTAATAATAGGGCTATGTTTTGGAAATGTTCAAATAAGTTTAAGTTCCTTGGTCTAACCACACTCCACTTGGTTCTCTCCTACTGTTGGGACTATGACAATTAGAAGTTCAAATTCTCTTCAATCTATTAGGGTGAAATTGGAGTGACAAATTGGGCATAAGTGTCAAAAAATTTCTCCAGGGTAAAAACATTTGGAATTATGTTTCTAGGGTTGCTAAGATAACTACAAACACTGAGGCTGAAAATTTTGACGAGTTACTTTCTACTTGGAGAGTTAACAATCTAAGATTATAACTTGAGTAAATAGCTATGTGGATCAGTCCATTGATGTTCACTTGGTTAAGTTCACCACAACAAATGACGTTTGAGACTCTCTCCAAGTTGTTTGTTAAACAATTTGGCCAATTGATATCAGTTGGAAATAGGAGTATACAAGAGTTTTATTCTATTATGACTAATTTGTGGGATTAGATAGCCTTCACAGAGAAAAATGATAAAGAATGTGGTGTATTGCAGCACAGAGATTGGTACAATTTCCGATGGACCTTACAGATGATTTTGAAGAATTAGTGGCACTATTCTTTATCACAATCCACTTATTGGCAAAAGAAATTTGTCTTAGGGTTGCATCAGGGAAGAGGTAATATGCTTTACCTAGCCAAACAATTATGGTCACATGACCTACTAGTCATCAGATTAGTACATAGAGCAAACAGCCCGCTCGTACACCTATGAGAGCATTCTTGTCATCAAAAGGTCATTGGAAGGCTCAATACTTTAACTTTTGATTCTTCGAAACTCTGGACAACAGTAGTCTTGGAATAAGAGTGGGGATAGGCACACTGGACAATAACAATCTTGGAAGAAAATCGGTAACAGACACACTACCATTATTGCACCATTTGTAAAGGATCAATCTCAATCAATTTCCTTCTTAACAATTATACTCAGCAATAATTGCAGAAATTTCTTTCTAGCAATCAACCTATTGTCTTATTTGTCTCCTCATTTATAGGTTTGTTTTTATCAACTCAAGGTATATCTAGCTTTATTTAGGTATTTGATTCTGGTGCTACATACTATATGACTAATGATTATGGTATTTGATTCAGGTGCTACACACCATATGACTAATGATTACAGCATTTGATTCTTATGCTACACACCAGAGTGGAGCTAGCACGACTATTTCTATTTTTTTTTTTTGATAACCAAGAATCTGGCCTAGGCACAACCCTTTGGACCCACACTGGGAAAGTAAACTTGGAGTTCAGGCTACCCCCCCAATTCCTCTGAACTTCATCAGTAACATGGGGAGTATACCCAAATACTAACATGTATGACTCCTCGTAGGTTACTCTTATAGAACCATAAAGTTTCAATAGCGTCCAATGATCAAAATTTCCAATATTGATCATGAATATAATATCCTTAACAAAAAGGAAGGGATATTGACCACATTGATGAGATGACTCACTTAACCTCATCACCATGGTACCACATGAGATTGAATCTGTCATCAACAATTGTTAACTAATGCCTTAATTTCTCATTTTAAAGAGAAGATGATTTTCATATATGTATTTACATTTTATAGACAAGTTTCTTTTTAAACCAACTGGACAATGTAATCACAACTTTTGCAGGGAGAAACTCTTAGCAACTCTATGACACATGATGCAAACTACTTATTGACCAAGTAAAATGTAACTACAACAAAACTCTTGTTTTATTTATTTTTAATATATATAACTATAGCAAAATTTCTAATATGACAAAAGATGATAATCCCCAAAAAAAAATGAAGGCAAAAATAATAACAGAGTTTAAGAGCTCGTTTGGTTTAGATGATTTAAAATATATATATATATATAAATAAAAAATAAAAAATAAAAATAAAAAAACAGATTTAGTTATGCTAATGTTTAAAAAACTGAAAAAATCAGTTCAAATAATCTAAACTAATAAGCACTAAGCTTTCCTCTGAAATCAATTTTATCAACGGAGGATGGCATACTTGGGCAATGATATCATTTGAAGACCTCTATGTAAACAAAGGGGAGAGGAGATGATTTGGCAAGCTATCACTCAGGGAGCAAGCAAGTAACCCAAGCTTCCATGAAGATAACGACAACTACATTTGCTATTGCATGGATGGGGATCTGCAGAAACCAGGGGTCCTGGACCTAGATACATGATAGGGTCTAGGTGGTGTAAAATGTAGATTCCATGAAACTAAACACAGATTTGGAGGTTTTTCTCATTTCTTTGTCCCCAATGATGAAGTTGATTTAGATAAAGCAGCAATTTGGGTATTGGAATTTTAAATTCTTGTCAAAAGTGGTCAATGTAATACTGCACTCTTCTTTTTTTAGCATTTCTTTATTTTTTAATCCTCCACCTTCATCATATTCTTCTCATTTATATAGTTATTTTATTTCTTCTAGTTTCTTTTTTTCTTTTCAATTGGTGTATCTATTAGTCTAGTAGCACGCTGTTGGCCTTGGGATTTAAACCATGGCTTTTGCGAATAGAAGTTAGATGAAATAAAGTTCTGTTTGATGGCACTCCTATTTTGAATGATTCCAGCATTATGAAATTTCAACTAATTTAGATTACACACACACACACACACACCACATATTATGAACCTGTTACTCTAATTTCCGAATACTTTATAAAATTGATTGCAGAACAATGACGAGAGGTTTAATTCTTTCTTGATCAAACTTCCAAATGTACAGAAACAGGCTACATTTCTTTTCTGTAAGCCCTAAATAAATGCATGCACATGATATATCTAAGATTTCAACTCATGAGAAGACAAGAAACCTCTGAATATTTTTAGAGAAAGAATGTCCTTTCTCTCATATCTGACCTGAAATTTTTCACTCCCACCTCATGCTTCCAATAATAAAACTAAATAAGGGGTAATTTATATGAAACAGTCCAATATTAGAACAAACCAAACCATGAACACATCCCTAAATAAACATATCTATATATACACTTATTCACATACAATACAATATAATTTAAACTAATTACAATAAGCCCTTGTAACTTTTGAGAGAAAGAATGCCCTTCCTCTCTATTTTGAAACCTGCTTTCACTCCCACTTAATGATTTCAGTTTCAAAATGAATAAGGGTTAGTTCATAAGAAACAGTCCATTATATTTGGACTGCCACCTAAATTCTATTTAAGTCCTCCCCGAAGTATGAGAGTACTAAAGCACATTTATCTTTAATGTTACCTTTGGATTCAGGGGATGTGACGGATGTGATCAGAAGTGCTTGACCTCCCCTTGTTTGAGCGTTTAAAAAGTAGGAGGGGAAGGGGTTAAAAGGTATGGTCAAAGCCCTTTCATCAATGGGGAAGTGCAGGGGAGTTAACTGACTGCCAATTTTGTCCCGCTATTAATCGGAAGAAGTGAATTCCAGTTACACACTCTTCGACACATAAGAATAAAATATTCCTCATTTCCCTTCTCCACAACCATTACCACCTCCACTCCACTATAATGTGTGTTTGAGACTTGTCTCCATACACATACCCCACCTTTGGTTGCATATCCCAATATCCTAAAATTTAGGTTTAGGAAAATCCAACACTTGGACACACTCACCTGTACCAATACTCGTACCCAGGTCTCTGTAACACAGGATATGGCGGGTTAATGCTAAAAGTATCCATCATAGAAATCTACATAGAGAATTCATAATGATAAAACATATGTCATCAACTTAAAAAATTACCAAAAACAAGTAGAAACACATGATAGTTCAATCAGAATGTATAGCCACTGATCTATTTAGATATTAACTACATTTATACATCTGTAAGGCAAATTGTATGTTGAACAATGTAAAACTTCCACAATCATCTGAAGCAATTATAGCAGCCCAACGATAGCTGAAAGAACCATTGCAGCGAATTAGATGGTCAAAACAGTGAAGGTGAGTATAATGTCTGTCAACAGTGAAGATGAGCCAATTAGGATGTCAAAAAGGGAATAACATGTCAGTGGGAATGGGGCACAAATTTACAAAAGGGTGGGAATCTTTGGGAAATATTTTTTAATATTATTTTTATTCCTCGTATTCTTGTATTCTCTTTTACTTTGACTATTTACTGAAGCAATGCCTATCAAATCATGAACTCATGCAATACACGCTAAGTGCTAACATTTCCCATTTCAAGAGAGATGATGCGAATGTTCAAGAACCAAGCCACGATAGAAAGAACTTTCTTGTCCAGACAAAGCTGCTAATATTGGTTCAAATAGCCAACCCTTGCCCTTGACTTAGCTGCAACTTGTCTGATTCAACTAGGCAACTCTTTAAACGCTCACTCATTCTTGTCCTTCATCATCCTCTCATCCTTCTTTATTTTTGGTTGATTTGGCTTTGAGAAAAGCATTTGCATCAACTTTGACTCCTCATAGTCTATCTCACAGATTCTTCCCGCATTTTCGAACCCTCTCTCATCTCATCATTTCCTTTTTTGGAATTATGGAAGGTGATAGTGAGGTGGCTGGAGAAAGCCTTCTTCGAAGATGGTAGGCATAAAAGTGGCACAGGATCACAAGAGTTTGAGCAGGTGAAAGCAAAGCAACCTTCAGTGAGAGGATGGCAGTGGAGTTGTTCTCAACCGGAGGTGAATGAGAATGGTAGATAACTCTTTAACAGATAAATGAGTTCTCATAATGTAATGGAGACGAACCATGGGGCCTAGCTCAGCAATGCGCAATATCCTATGTTGAGGGATAGATTGCTCAACCCCCTTGGTTTAACAATCTAATGGTTTCCTAACTACCCACTATGTTGATGGTCAAACCTCAGGAGTTGTATCATGGAATGCAGAAGATAGGTATGCTAAGCTGTGAAAACTGTATCATGCCGTTGCAGTGGGTAGGTATGATACATTATTCGGAGAATCAAATGTTTTGGTCAAGACCTGATCTCGTGTTCTTGTGGTGTGAGAATATGCCTATATTCAGTGTTCTCATTTTCCTTTTAGGATTAGGACTTAGTATTCTATATCTATTAGATGTTCTATATCTATTAGAATTCTATATCAATGATGTATTTGTTTAGAATTAGGAATTAGTGTTCTATATAAGTGATGTATTCTTTGTTCAATTAATTCAATTGAATATACAATTTTATTCAGAAAACTAACAAGATATCAGAGCTTGGTTCGAAACCTGAAGGACTCGAAACCCTAGCAGTCATCTCTGATTCTGATCTCTGGTCTCACGAAGTCGACCCATCTGAGTTGGGTACTTCATCTAGTCTTTTCGTCTTCTTCATCTAGTCATCGCAGTTCATCATCGCAATTCGTCTGGATCTTTAGTGTTTGTTTCGCTGCCATTGGGTGTTCATCAAAGTTGTATTTGTCACCAGAATTGCAATCCGACAACACGTTGACCCATCTGGTTCGTGCGAGGGATCTTTCTCTCTCTCGTTTTGGTTCGCGAAGGTCTCTCTCTCTCGCACCTCGGTCTGACCTTGTTTTTCTCGCTCGACTTTTGGTTCTCTCTCTCTAGCTGTGTCGATCGAAGCTCTTCGTCATTGGTCTCTAGTTCTCTACTTCGACTTACTGGACTTTACTTCAACTTCTGGTTCTCTAGTTGGTTTCAATCCCTTACCTTTCTGGTTATTATGATGTCTCTAGCTCCAGATGAGTGTGCCTTCTACCATCAGAGGGTCCCAAGAAGGGATGTCTGTCTAGCTCGTATTCTCAGCAGTCTCAGACCCAGTTTTGCCCTTCTTCTCCGAGTAATTTTCAGGCTTTCGCCGGTTCTACTGCATCTGCTCCATCTCCTGATCTTGACTTGGCTTCCTTGAATGCTCAGATTAGTCAGCTTCAACATACTATGTCTACCTCCCAGCTATCCCCGTCTTTCTCAATTATTTCCTCTCTTTATTCAGGTTTGCTTGGGTCTTCTTCAGGTATCTCTTCGTCTGTCTGGATTTTTGACTCTGGTGCTATGAAGCACGGGTACTCCAAAAATGATGCCGTACGAGTACCGGGTACGTACCAGGTACGGGTACGCATACCGGTACGGTTGCACACGTACCGGGTACCGCCAAAGAGGGTCCGGTACGTTTGGTACATTTGGATACGGCATGGGTACGCCGTGGGTATGGAAGGGTACGTCGGGGCAAAAAATCAAATTGTAAAGAGATTGAGGAGTATCAGAGCAATTTATTTATGTTCTTTATTAAAAAAAATAAAAAATAGAGAGTTATTTTGTAATATTAAAAACATATACAGACCTAGGTTTATTAGAGAGCATTGTAATCTTCAATCTCAGTTCTTCATTCGAAATCCTCATCCCTGCCAGTGAGTTCCTTGAGAGCAAGACGAAAAGAGTCGACTAAGGGCTTGGGGGTCTCGGAGGGTTTGGAGTGAAAGATTTCGAGGTTGAGGAGGGAGTCGTGTAAAGGAAGGGAGAGGGGGAGGACGAAATGCTCGTTCCAGAATGGTCCGGTGCTGCTGGGTTGGGTTGATTTGCTGAGAGAGAGAGAGAGAGAGAGAGAGAGAGAGAGAGAGAGAGAATGGTCAGGTGCTGGAATTGTCTTCGTTGAATTGAACTGGTATGGGAATTGGTAAAGTGTCTTGTTTTTATTTACACCCCCCCTCCTCTCTCTCTCTCTCTCTCTCTCTCTCTCTACAGTATAATATAAATTATACACCGACTTAACCTTTTAAAGGGAAAAAAAAATTATAAAAAAATAATAATAATTTAGAATTTTATTTTAATGATAAATCAAACTTTTAATTTTTAATTTTTTAAATTTTAATTTTTAATTTTTAAAATGATATTAATTATGACCATTTGACAATTATATTTAGTTTTGTAATTCTCTTTTTAGCTTTGATATTAAATTTTAATTTGTAGATTGGATCCTTTAACCATAATTATAAAAATAAAAATAAAAAATATCGGCGCACCGCAGCCGTACCCGTATCATACTTTTTTTGAGTTTTGGCGTATCGGCGTACCCACACTCGTACCCGTACCCGCACCCGTGCTTCATAGCTCTGGTGTCTCTCATCATATGACTCCCCCATCTCTTATTACTTCAAAATTGTACTCCCCCTCCTTTTCCTATTGTTGTTAATGCTATCAATGGGTTTGGTATGTCTGTTATGTCTGCTGGGTCTGTCTTACCGTCTGATGTCTGTTGTCTCTATTCCATCTGTCCTTTATGTTCCTCAGTTCTCTATCAGTTTATTATCTATCAAGTAGCTTGATGCCTCTGGTTTTGATATTATCTTTTCTTCTTTTATTTGTTCTGTACAAGATCGGATGTCCAAGCAGCAGATTAAGACTGGCCGTAGAGTTGGAGACCTCTATGTGGTGGAGAGCTTGCATCTGCCTATGACAACTTCTCAAATTACTTTTTCATCTTTTCAGTTAGATTCTCTATCCACTCTTTTCTACATGTGGCATTCTAAATTAGGGCATTTGTTTGCTGACCGCTTACAGTCTTTAGCTCAGTAGGGTATATTGGGTAAAGTTTCTCCTAGTGAACTTACTGAATATCGGGGGTATAAACTTGCCAAAATGACAGCCTTACCTTTTCGTAAAAGTACTTCTATATCTGATACACCGTTTTCTTTAGTTCATACTGATGTTTGGGGCCCTTCTCCTGTTCTCACCAAAGAGGGTTCTGCATACTGTGTGCCATTTGTTGATGATTGCACCCATTACACTTGGGTTTATCTTATGACTCATAAGTCCGACTTCTATCAGATATACCGTACCTTTCAGTCTATGATTACTACTTGATTTGGGTCTACAATTAAAGTGTTACGGTCTGACTTGGGTGGGAAATATTTTAAAAATGAATTATGTGAGTATTTGGCTAATTTGGATACTATTCACCAAACTTCCTGTACAGATACACCTGCCCAAAATGGTCGAGCCGAGCGTAAACACCGCCATCTCCTTAAGATAGCTAGATCTCTTCTTCTCTCTGCCTCAGTTCCGGCTCCATTCTGGGGGGAGACAGTTCTTACTGCTGCTTTTCTTCTCAACTGCATGCCTACTCCCCTTCTTTCTGGTCGGTCTCCTTATGAGGCTTTGTTCTCCCAAATTTCTAACTACTCCCTCCTTCGTATGTTTGGGTTTGCCTGTTTTGTCCTTTTTCCCCGCAAGGATAGGACCAAACTTAGTACCCGGTCTGTCCTTTGTGTCTTTTTGGGTTATAGTCCTACTCAGAAAAGCTATCGGTGTTACAACCCTGTTTCCCGTCATCTTTATGTCTCCCATCATGTTTCTTTTCTCGAACGTCTACCTTACTTTCAGCTTCCTCCTCTCACCGCTCCAATTTCCAAAGAGGATTTGGTTCATATTGATCTGTTTCCTTCTAAGGTCCTGTCTGATGAGTACATCTCCACAGTTCCTTCTGAGCTTGTTCCATTTTTATCTTTTTGCTTCCGACTCTGCTTTATTTCTAAGACATACCTCGGTTGGTTTTGTTTTACTCTTACTATATGTGGATGATATGTTTATCACTGGCTCTAACTCTTTTGCTATCTCTAAGGTCAAGCAGCATCTCTTCTGCACCTTCGAAATGAAGGATCTGGGACCATTGCGGTATTTTCTTAGTATTGAGGTGGCTTCTTCTTCCAAGGGTTATTTTCTGTCCCAAGCTAAGTATGCCAACGAGCTTATCCATCGTGCTAGACTTACTGACACAAAGCTTTCTGATACCCCTATTGAGCTTAATGTGAAGCTCAACACTACTGATGGTGTTCCTCTGGACGATCCTACGTTATATCGCGAGCTTGTGGTTTGCTTAGTCTATCTGACAGTTACTCGCCTGATCTTGCCTATGTTGTCCATGTGGTTAGTCAGTTTGTTTCTGCTCCTCGCTCTACACATTGGGTTGCTTTGCCTCGAATCCTTCGCTATCTTCGCAGTACTATCTTTCAAGGCTTGCTATTCTTTTCTACTTCTTCCTTAGATTTGGTGGCCTCTGCTAATGCTGATTGGGCTAGTGATGTTAATGATCGTAAATCTACTTCTAGTTTCTGTATGTTTCTTGGCAATTCTCTGATTTCTTGGAAAAGCAAGAAACAAACTGTTGTTGCCCGTTCTACTGCCGAAACTGAGTATCGTGCTATGGCTCATGCTACTGCTGAAATTGTCTAACTTCGTGGTCTCTTATCTGACTTTAGCGTCCCTCAGTCTTCCCCGATCTCTCTCTATTGTGACAACCAAAGTGCTATTCAAATTGCTCATAACACTGTATTCCATGAACGGACAAAACATATTGAGATTGATTGTCACTTCACTTCCTTTTGTCTTTTTGACTCTGCAACTCGCTGACTTCTTCACCAAGACTCACACCACTACTCGGTTTCGGTTTTTTCTTGACAAACTCTCAGTGTTTTCTGCTAAAACACCTTGAGTTTGAGCGGGGGTGTGAGAATATGCCTATATTCAGTGTTCCCCTTTTTCCTTTTAGGATTAAGACTTAGTATTCTATATCTATTAGATGTTTTATATCTATTAGAATTCTATATCAGTGATGTATTCGTTTAGGATTAGGAATTAGTGTTCTATATGAGTGATGTATTCTTTATTCAATTAATTCAATTGAATATACAGTTTTATTCAGAAAACTAACAGTGGAGGCTCCCCTCTCCCAAAGACCGATCAAGGTGAAAGTCCCTTCAAGGAAGGGGATGGAAATGCACCTTGAGAAATCCTTGACTCTAGCCTCCCAATCATTGATTCTCTGGTGATCCTGAATAGGACCGTGGGATGCTTAGGTCAACCCTAAGGGGTTTCTGGGTGCTTCTCCTAATTTAAGTTGGTGAGGAACATCAAGATGCCTTTCTGGAGACCATGTATAGGAGACCGATGAAGACTACTTGAAGGGGGTCACCCAAACAAGTCAAGGTGAATCCAAGCAGACATCACAAGAGGGGCATGCTTGGGCACATAATGAGGATGCCTAATCACCTTTGAGGAACACATATAGAAGAGTAGTGTGCTCAAAGGAGAACTGCTTAGTCGAGCCAAAAGGCACTAAGCTCATCAACTGCAAATGGAAAAAGTGGCTCACTTAAGAGGAGGATCCTCAGTAGAGAAAAGGGGTCTTGTGAGTGGCCTAAAGGATGTCTTAGCCTTGCGCACCTAGGTTCAAGCTAGGGCATAGAGTGAGCTATCCTTGATAGGCGTAGTTGTAATCGGAAGGGGAGCATGTTAGAGAAACACTACTGGTCCAAGTGACACCTCATAAGGTTGGCACGTGGCACCTTGCTAATCGAATATGTTAGCTTGCCAAGATGTGGCAATGCCACAAGGCAGAATTGTATGTCCAAACCCACAAGAAAAAACTTCGTTTACTGTATTTGTAGTTTTGCACTGTATAAGAATTCAAAACCCTTTATTTCTCTCAAATTACACGTGACCATCACCAAATTAAATGTAACTGTAACCTTTTCAAATGAAAATCCATGAGCAGTGAGTACATGCTTGTTTAAATCCAACAACTATTATATCATGGTTCTATTTTTTCAAAATAAGGCTAAAAGGTGATCTTTAAGGTTTGATAGTCTTGATAATATACAGAGAGGGCTGATAAATTATGTGTTACTTTGAATTTCTGAAAGCATATAGTTCTTTGTTTTCTCTTTGATGGATGTACTCAAATTTGTAGACATGTGCCTTCTTGCCTTAGGCTAGCACCTTGCATTACCCTAGGCTCCAAGAGTGTGCTACAAGACTTCAATGACTTTCCGTGAGTCAACTTTTGTCTAAGAGGGAGTCCGTTTTTATTTGGTGCAAGTCTGGGTGAAAGGGAAGCATTGACCTCCCTTCTCATCAGGAAAGGGATTATGCTGGGCAAAGAGCAGAATAGAAGCAATTTACAATGTTGATGACCGAGGGGTTCTAAATCAGTTTGATGAATTGGCTTATTCTAGCAAGGATACAAAAGCCAAAAATAAAAGAAAGATCTATGTTACATTTGACTTCAAAATAAATCAAGTACACACGTTGGACACTTGACACCTAGATAAAGGGTATAAGATGTGTCTGATACTTCCAATCAGATATGTCCTGAGCAAGAAATTCTACTCCCCAAGTGTACCTGTGTCAATAGGATATGACAAGAGTAAGGGTGTAGGATATGTGTCCAATACCCGTACCAATGTAGACATTTGGATCTTCTAATTTTATTTAATGTTTGAAGAAGAATATGCTCACGTTTGCCAATAAAGAAACATTTTTAGCTTCTTACACGAATAGAAGATATAAATTTATATTTTTTTTAGACCCCATTTGGTTTGAAGTACATTTCTAAATAATCTACAAGATATTACCTAAGAATATTATACAATATGTAGTATAATATAATACAATATGTCATATATATATACATACTTAAAAGGTGTCCCCATACCCATATCCAACTTTTGGATACATATTCTAATATCCTAAGATTTAGGTGTAACAAGATCTGACACTTGGTTACACATCCGCACTTGATATTTGTACCCAAGTCCATATAACATAGTCCAAAGGAATCAATTTACCACATCTTTCTAGTTCTTTTCTTTCATTTTTTGTTTTTGTATTTTTTACTTCTTTTCTTTTTGCCTTAAAAAGTTTCACCATGTCTTTCTAGTTCAATCATCCTGTGTATTCTAAAAAAGCACCACACCACTGAAAAATAACTTCGAACCCTCAACCCAGACTTGTCTTAGGCATACATCCTACCTCAGTTCAGTAGTCAGCAAGCAGGATTTATTCCTACAATCTGGAAACCAAATATAACTGAAGTCTGCAAAAATGACAAGACGGTTGGATGGTCAACCATAGAAACCATTCTTTGTCTATCCCTTTTAGATAAAGTATATACTATAGGCTCGATTTTCTGGACATTGATCAACTTTAAATTGGCCCTAGAATTAATACATATTGCATAATTATCCAACAGTCGATCATTTGATTTACAAGCATTACAAGACATGATCAATCCAAGACATTGAGTAAACACATCGGATACATAACCTAATTTCCATGATAAAGCACAAATCAAATGGGGGAAAAGTACTTGCCAAATAATCACTTCAAAAGTATCTTAATAACTTCGGTAATGATTGTCTGGCATCCATCAAGTGTATTGTGTCTATTTCATGATTCAAAATTAGTGGCAAATCAAGTTGTAATAGATTAGGTTTACTTCAGGAAAGCAAATAGCAACTCACAGAAAAATAAACATTATATTAACATGCCATTTGTTTTCACTATCACATCCAAAAAATAATATTAACAAACACAAAATTAGGCATAACTGGTAAGACAGTAAACCATGAAATGCTAAATATTTTTGTAGAAGATACCTTCTGTCTCTTAAGCCTTTCGTTCTCCTCTTCTAGACGCGAAACCTTGTTCTCCAGCTCATGTGTGTAAGCCTGCCCATTCAACATATGTATTTCGCAGAGCCGTGCATAAAAGAAAGGGAATCACAATGCACTCAAAGATTTGAAATCTAACCTGTTTCCTCGCTCTTGACCGGGCTGCCGATTCCCTATTCTTTATCATTCTCTTCTGCCTCCTTTCAACAGTTCTCTCAACAACATCTCCGGGGGCAACCCTTTTCCGTCCGGGAGTCTGAGTGTCCGATAATGTACCCATTAAAGGGGATGTCGACATGGTCATTTGGGTTTCAGGGTAAGCCGAATCCATAATTGGGTTCACACCAATAGGAAGAGCCTGTTGAATTGAATGGCCCGGCATGAAAACAGCTAGCATGTTCTGGTGTTGTTGGTGCTGTTGGTGCTGATGAATTGAGGAGTATTGCATCCACTGAGCTTGTTGTTGGGGCAATGCGATTGGATCGGCCCCTAAAACAAGACCAGAATTTTTTTCCCCTGGCGAAGATTCAGCAACCACACCTGCCTTAACCAAGAAGTCCTCCAATGTCATCTCCCCAAGAGTGGTTTGTCTTTCTTGGGCTTTCCTATTGAGATTATTCTGCTTTTGCCCCATTTGAATATCTTGCCACACCTCATCAACAGTCTTCTTGCTCAGATCCCTAGACAGAGTAAGGCTCGATTGCCGATGCGGAGCGGAGACTGATGCAAGTTGGTTATGCTGTGAAGCTGCATAATCAATCCCACTCATTCCATGATTAGCTTCCGCGGTCCACACGCTCTTGAGAAGCTCATCAAGATTCATGCTGCTAAGTGGTTTCCCCAAATTCCCTAATTGGTGCTGAACCTCATCTAGGGTGAGGCTGTACAAGGACCCTTGTCGGGACAATGCATGCGATTTCTGCTCTTGGATTCCACCACCACCACCTCCACCACCATCACCACCACTACCACCACCTTGAGATCCCATTTTCTGAGCACCCATTCACCAACCCTCTACACACACCAATAATCAATCATTCTGAAAAATCAGTCTCAAAACCCTTTAATCAATTACAAACTCAACTCCTAATTTGCAATCTCAAAAGCCAAACATGGATTAATACCAACTACATTGAATCCATAGACTTCAACTAAAAATATTATAAGTACCTAATAACAGAGTAAGAGAGAGAGATCACAGTGAAACCCAGATCAAATTAAAAGCAAATGTGTAAAGATAGAAAATGTAGCAGCAGACTCACCAGAATCAATTAGAAACTCAACTCCTAATTTGCAATCTCACCCAATACATTGAATCCACAAACTTCAACTACAATTATCAACAAGTACCTAAAAACAGAGTGAGAGAGAAATCAGAGTGAAACCCAGATCAAATTAGAAGAAAATGTAGAAGCAGAATCATCAGAATCAGAAGTTACAATACCCAGAGAGAGAATCCAGAAATGAATCAGCTTGCATGCAAAGACATATGTCCAATATTCCACATAAGCCAACAAAACCCACAAACCATGCCTGCAAAAACCAAGTCCTCTCAATCTATCTCACACCAATTTGTTTATACATTTATTTGGGAATTTATATATATACATAAGGATTCAGATACAGACCCACATTCTATTTTCTAGTTTTCTAGAAGAATATATACTCAGACACACATATATGAAGAAGAGAAAAAAAAGAAAATTACACAAATGGGATGCATAGAAGGAAAATCCAAATAGATAGATACGCATGCGTAGACACAATTGCACAAATACATGTTCTGACTTTGGGAATTAATAATGATAAATAATTAAAATATTGTTATTATTATTATTATAAAAATGAGAACAAAATGAACAAAAGAAAATTAAAAAATTGAAACTTTACTTGCACGCCGCATGATCCGATCTGAATCTTTTTAAAAAAAACTGGGAAATTTTTTTAAGGATTGTTTGTGGGGGGTCAAGTTGGGTCCCATTTAAGAAATTAATTATTTTAATTTTTTTTATAAAAAATAAAAAAAATAATGTTATATATATCGATTGATATACTAATTAGTATACTAACAGATAATACGATATAATTTTAAATATTTATAATTTATATAATGAGTAGGTCATAAGGGCATCCACAGTGGACACACTAACGTGTCTGTTAGTGTCGGTAAATTTTAGCTAGCAAGGATGTTTGTTTGGTGCTGCAGTGGATTAGTTAAGCTGTGTGTTAGTGGCGTGTGTTAGCTGTGTGTGTTAAGTGGTTTGTTATCTGCAGCGATGGGTTTAGCCAGCGGAGGAGAGTGTGTTAGTGTTCTTTCGGGTTGACTGGCCGGTTGACCGGTCAACGGCAATTTTTTTTTTTTTTTTAACTTATTGAGATTTTTTTTTGGACTTGAAATTTAATTTTGGACTTCAAATTTTTGATTAAACTAAATTATTTATTTATTTTATTTATTATATACACATATATATATATATATATATTTAACACACACCTTAACACACACCTTAACACACCCCTTAACACATCCATTGCACCATCACTCGCTCTCTAAAATTAACAAACTCTTAACACACCTTAACACATATTTTTGGGCTTCACTTTTATCACTTTTTGTCATATAACACACTTTAACAAACAATTTTAGCTATCCCATTGTGGATGCTCTAATTTTAAAATAATAAAAGGCAAATTACAAACACCCCCCTCCAGGTTTGGTGAAAATACAGATTCCCCCCTGAGGTTTGAGAAATTACAAATTATTCCCTGAAGGTCAAATTTGCATAACAAATTAGGGGGGAATCTGTATGAAAATAAAAACCTCAGGGGGCAATTTGTTATGAAAATATAAATATCAGGGGGCGGGATGTAATTTCTCAAACCTCGAGGGGGGTGTTTGTAATTTGCCCAATAATAAACCATGTGGTTTATGCCCCGTCTTGGCTCTCATTTGTTCCAAATTGTTAAGAAAATTAAGTGTTGCAGGGATAGGCTAAAAGTTTGGAGTAAGGAGCACTTTGGGAATAACAAATTGGAAATTGCTCTCCTTAAATCAAAGCTCTTGTCTCTTCAGTCACAACCCTGGACAAAAGAAAATATGCAGTCACAAAGCCAAGTAAAAGCTGATCTTCAAATAGCTCTTATTAGGGAGGAAATGTTTCTACATCAAAGATCGAGAGTTCGTTGGTTGAATTATGGGGACAAGAATTCTTCCTTCTTCCATGCTTCGATGATTCAACGTAACCAAAGAAACCAAATTCTTCACTTACAAACAGAGGAGGGACAATGGCTGAATTCGGAACCTGAGATTAATCATTATCTCTTCGACTTTTTCTCTTCATTGTTCACAAGTGTTGGGGGTAGAAACTACATGGAGGCCTTATCAGCGGTGGAACCAATGGTATCTGATGTTATGAACAGACGTTTAATCCAATTAAGGGTAATGAAAGCTCTAGGACCCAATGGCTCTCCAGGGGTTTTTCTACCAAACTTATTGGGATGAAGTAGGGGTTAAGGTGTGTGAAGTTGTGTATAGTTTTTTTCTTGGTGGTTATTTGCTTAAAGAGCTAAATCAAACCAATCTGGTTTTAATCCCTAAGGCCAGTAGCCCAATGTTGTCATCCTAACTTCGTCCAATCAGTTTATGTAATTTTAATATGAAAATAATCACCAAAATCCTAGCTAATTGCCTGAAGCCTTTTCTGAAGAATCATATTTCCCCAAACCAATCATCTTTTGTGCCAAGGCGGATGATTCAAGATAATGTTGTGGTAGCCCACGAAGCTTTCCATGCTCTCAAATTAAAAAAATCAGGGGTTGTTGGTAATATGGCTATAAAACTCAATTTCAACAAGGCCTATGATTGAATAGAATGGGACTTTCTAGCCGTTGTTCTGGGAAAGCTCGGGTTTCATTCGAATTGGGTTAATTGGGTTATGGAGTATGTCATGATGTGCGTTTTTCTATTTTTGTTAATGGTGATAAGCGAGCATCATTCTTTTCTTCTAGAGGGCTTCATCAAGGCGATCCCCTCTCCCCATATCTTTTCATCTTAATGGTGGATGTCCTCTCAAAACTTCTCAATTAGAGCCTAAGACGGAATCAAATCTCAGGGATGAAAATAACAAGGCACTGCTCGACCCTTTCGCACGTGTTCTTCGCGGATGACGTATTTTTTTTTCTCAAGGCAAATATTCAGGAGTGTAAGTATGTGCTGGAAGTTCTGGACATCTACTATAAAGCCTCTAGTCAATAAATAAATTTTAGCAACCTCGTTTGGAAACAGGATTTTTTAGAAACTTTTTGATTTTTTTGCCAAAATATGATATATATAAAAAAAAAAAAAAAAACTAGTATGTTTAGGATGACGTTTTGATTTTTTACGAAAAGATGTGCAAAAAGTAGAGAGAAAATGGAATCTTTGACTTTTTGTATAGGTTGTTGGCTTTTTTATTTTTTTAGTGACTTTTTGACTTTTTGGCTAAAATCATCACTTGCCAAACGAGGCCTAAGTGTGCAATTTTCAACAAATGTTCAGCCCAACACTAGTAGATACATCTGTGACCTCTCTGGTCTCAAGATCACCCCTACTAATGCAAATATTTGGGTTAACCATCCTTTTGGGGTCGATCAAAAATGGAAGCGTTTGAATTCATAATTGAAAAAGTCCTCTCTAAATTACAAGGGTGGAAATTGAAATTGTTATCGCAAACGAGAAAGGAGACATTGATCAAGGTAGATACAAGCAATCCTGTTTTATGCAATGGCTTGTTTCGCGTTTCCAAAACGGTTCAGTGCGAGGTTGAACGCTTATATTATCAAATTTTGGTGGGAAGGGGACTTGGAAGGCAGAGGGATTTATTGGGTTAATTAGGGCTCATTGGCATTATCTAAATTTGAGGATAGGCTAGGCTTTAGAGATTTCAAAGCTTTTTGTTGGCTAAGTTGTGTAATTAAATAAGATAAATAGATTCACGATTAATCAAACTAAATTACAAAATAAGAAAACATGCTGGAAATTACAACCATATTACACAAAAATACATAATACATTAAAATGGTAAAGAAATCAAACTGAAGCCTGTGTGATACCACAGTCTCCTTAAAACAGATTCACCGCCTCACCGTGAGTGCTAGAGGTACGTCGGTGTCTGTCTCCCAAGATACAACGGTCTAGACCCGCTAACGCAGAAACACATTCTATTAGTTTTGGTGAACCGACAATGGCAGCACTCTCTCACACAAGAAGAAAATTATAGGAGCAAACTAACTGTATAATATGGAAGCCAAAAAAAATTCAGTGTGTCAACCAAAGAAGTTGGTCTCTATTTATGCACCATAGAGGAGAGAGGAGGAGCCTCCAGCCATGAAGGCTAACAACCAATGCAGCCCATTACTCCTATAAAACTACTAGAGTAATGCACAAAACTAATAGGGATTCAATGTATAAGTTCCACACAATACACACATGTGTGTGTATATATATATCTGTAGCCACTTGACAGATTGGGCCCAAAAAGATTAGGTTAATGGATCGCCAATCCGACCTAACCTATTCCAGCAAGCCTTAAGGCCAAGCCCAAGATCCAAGATCTACGACCCACGAATCACAGACTCGAACCCAAACTCGGCCCGATCTGATCCGGGAGGGCTGCGCGCGCGCGTGTAACAATTTTTGCATAACCAACTTGGACCATAGTTTTGGCCCAAGCCCATCCTTGAAGCATCCATAACTCCCTTCCTTCAAAAAATTTGGATATCCCAAAGGGATCATGCCCTTATCAAAATCTTGAGGTTTAAATACTCATTAAAGCTTTCCTCTACAATCAATGTGGGATTGGTAGTTATACACAATTCTCAATGCCTCATTTATTAGGCCAACTTTATGAGACAATTTCTCATTCAATTCTTAATAATTTTTTGTCATTCTTTTTGTGGTGTAAAGATCTTGTTACAAAGAATCTAAATCCATTTAATCTCACCTCAACCAAGGGTTAGGACCTACTTTAATTTCACATTAAAGTCACCATGAAACCATTTTTTTTTCAACAATCTCCTACATGAATAAAATTGACAGAATAAAGAAAATGGACAATGTTTACAACAAAGACTCGGAGAGAGATCACACAGACTAACTCTGCATCAGAAAAGGTAGTTGTTGGTCTTGAACCTTTCGTAGTGAAAGCTTATCGGATTTATTGGCTGACCAGTGAACATGATGTCTTAAATTGTTCTACCGTTTGTGTAAACCGAGACAATAGACCTCACACAGGAGTTAGTCCAACCATTGTTCTTGTTCTTACTGGTGTGTCCGGTATGGCCTTGGAACACTAGCCTGGTTTAATGAGTGTTTTTAAAGAATTCGGCCTTACCAATTCTTAAAGAAGCGGCCCCACTTCGCACTCACATAGGTGACCTATATAAGGTATTTCATTATACCACGGTTGATTATTCATATCACTTAGGTCATTAAAAACATGAGCTTAATCTTCCACTCCCACAGGGTATCACTATACAAAGGAATGGGCAAAGGGATTTACTTCTTCAGTGTCTCACCTGTTACACGAAATTAGGTTGTCCCTTTGAACCTAGATCATGGGATCTCCAATCAACTAGGTTGGGTTTTCCATTCCGATAACATTACTAAAGACCTTAACCTTATTCCTTGACGACGTTTCTACTAACTCTCGAGTTAACCCTTTAGTTAGCAGATCCGCGATGTTGTCCTTAAACTTTACATAGTCTAGAGAGACAACTCCATTAGAGAGTAGTTGTCATATGGAATTATGTCTACGACGGATATGTGTAGTCTTTCTATTATACATATTACTCTGTGCCCGTCCAATTGTCGATTGGCTATCACAATGAATACAGAAAGTAGACACAGGTTTCGGCCGACGTGAAATATCCTCAACGAACTAGCGAAGCCATTCAGCTTCTTCAGTTGCTTTATCCAAAACAATAAACTCAGATTCCATCGTTGATCTCGATATACACATTTTCTTGGAAGATTTCCAAGACACAGCTGCCCTTCCGAGGGTAAACACATAACCACTAGTGGATTTGGAGTCATTTATATTAGATATCCAATTAGGGTCACTATACCCTTCTAGTATCGCTGGGTATTTGCTATAATACAGCCCATAATCCCGGCTGTAGCGTAAATAACCTAGCACTCACATAATGCCCCTCCAATGAGTAGCATTCGGATTATTCGTGTATTTACTAAGCCTGCTAATAGAGTAGGCTATATCCGGCCTTGTACAACTCATCAAATGCATCAAACTTCTAATGACCCGAGAATATTCTAGCTGAGAGACACTCTCACCATTATTCTTGGTCAAGTATAGACTCAAGTCTACCGGTGTCTTAGACACACTTGTATTTGATTTACCAAATTTCTTAAGTATCTTCTCAACATAATGAGACTAGGAAAGTACAATACCACCAGATGTTCTAGTAATCTTAATATCCAAAATGACATCTGCAAGGCCCATATCTTTCATGTTAAACTTAGAGTTTAACAACCTTTTGGTAGTTCTAATCATTTCATCATTATTACCAACAATGAGTATATCATCGACGTATAGACACAAAATGACATAGCCTATGTCTATGTCTTTGACATATACACATTTGTCACACTCATTGATTTTAAACCCATTGTCAAATTTCTCATGTCATTGCTTAGGAACTTGCTTCAAACCATATAATAACTTGACAAGCTAATAGACTTTCTTATTTTGTCTTGGAGCTGAAAACCCCTCGGGTTGCTTCATGTAGATTTCTTCATCTAAATCTCCATTTAAGAAAGTTGTCTTTACATCCATTTGATGTATCTCCAAACCACATAAAGCAGCTATCGCAATCACCATGCGAATGGATGTAATCTTTATCACAGGTAAATACGTATCACAGTAATCCAAGCCTTCTTACTGCCTGTATCATTTGATAACTAGCCTAGTTTTATACATATCAATTGACCTATTCGCTTTCATCTTTTTTCTAAATATCCATGTACTCCCTAAGGCCTTATTTCTTGGGGGTATGTAGATACCCTATTTTTGACCACCCTTAAGACTCAGACGTCATTGTCTGTACACTCGGTGATTGTGCATGTTGGTGCTCGTTTTGAGTTTCCGGAGCCTTCGACTGAGCGTCTTGTCTCGGGACCTCTTAACTTTCTTCTCTTGGCCTGGTTTTTGGACCATGCCTTGCTACCTTTTCCTAGAGGGAAACAAAGGCATGTAGGCCACTTTTTGTAACCGTAGGCTACCTTTCCCTCTCGTAGGCCACTTGTAGTGGCCCGTAGACTAGTTTTTGGGGCTTCCAACTGAGTGCCTTGCCTTGCAGACTCTTACCTTTCTTTCTTTTGGTTTGTTTTTTAACCAAACCTCGTTACCCTTTGCCTGGAAGGTGGAACAGGGGTGTAGACTAGTTTCCCCCCCTATAGACCACTTTTCTTCCTTGCCAGCCACTTTTGGTGGTTGGTCAGCTATGGTGGGTGGTCTGTGGACCACCTATGGTGGTCGGCAGCCTGCCACCACCTTCTACTCTCTCTGCAGACCCTCTTCCTCCCTTGTCGACCAGTTTTATTCCCTACAGACCACTTTTTATGGTCAGTCAACTAGAGGAGGTGGTCGGTCGACCACTTTAACTGGTCGGCAGCCTTTCTGCACTTTCTGTAGATATTTTCCTTGCCAGCTATTGGGCACAGAAGGCATTCTCTATACACGTGTATGGAGGGATTGCACCAAGCCTCTAGCTTGTCTAACAAGCTTAAGGCATGAATTCTATATAAGGGAGCTTCCTCCCTCTTGTTCAAGGTTCAAAAATTTGTATTAGGGCAAAACATATCCCTCTCTCTCTATATTTGTACTAGTTTGTGCCTTAAAGTGAGTTTTCTTCACACTTTTGCACTAAAGCACCTAGTGAAACACCTTCACTCTTGAGCTGAGATACTTGGAGGTTTGTTTGAAGCTCAAAGGCTTGGTTTTTGCCTCAGAAGTTGCTGCTTTGCTGTGGTTCTTCAAGGGTGAGTCTTTACCCTCTTTAAAGCTTTGTTTTAGTTGCTTACTTAGCCATCTTTGCATGCTTCTTTTGGCTTACCTTTCAACTGTAAAAAGTTCTATTTTCAAGTTCTTAAAATGGTTGTTCTAGGTCTTGTTTGAGTTAGGGGTAGTCTACTCCCTTTGGTGGCTTATTTTGCTTTGCTTTATGCCATCTCTTAAGGCCTTTAAGATCAGCTTCTCTTGGCCTTTTAACCACTGAATTCCAGAGGAATTTCAATGGTAGAAAGTGTGTTTTGAGGTCCAAAATAGGAGGGGGGTCATCCCCTCTCCTTGTGTCTTGGTTGCTTGTGTTGATAGCCTCATGTTTGAGCATGTTTTTCTAGCATGTGTTGGCTTGTTCTCAGCTTATTTTTGGCATTATTTCAGCATGGCATAACTCTATTTTGGTCTGGTTGTGTCACCTTATGCATGTTTTTTGCACTTGTAGTGTAATCTTGCCATTTATCCTTACATGCTTGCCACTTTGGCTTATCATTCCAGCCTATTTTGATTACACTCTAGCATGTTTTTACTCATGTTTTAACATGCTTGAGGTCTGTTTTAAGTGGTCTTGGTCATATATGGCTTGCTTTGTATAACTATGGCATAGTTGACTTCACTAGCTTTGTGTTTGAGGTCCCTAGCATGCTTGGAATGTGATGTTTGCATGGTATAGCCTCATTTCTCACATGATTTCAGAGTATATTTCATTGCCACACTCTCACATTTTCCACTCCTTCAATGTGTTTGAGAGTTGTGTCTTCATGCCTTGTTTGTGAGCCAATGTGTATGCATGCTTGTATAAGCTTTTGGGCTCTCTTTTCAGCATGTTTTGGCCTTTGTTTTGGCATGGTTGAGCTCTGTCCAAAGATGGTTTAGTTGTTTAAGCTTAGTATTGCATGCTCCTTGTGTATTGCTCTTTACTAGCCTTGTGCTTTAGGGCCTCTTGCATGCTATACTTGTGTTGTTTGAGTAATATGGCATCATTTAACACATAATTTCAGAGCATATAGCCTTGCTATGCTCTCATGTTTATCACTCTTTCAATGCGTTTAAGAGTTATGCTTTGTGCCTCGTTTATGAGTCAATATGAATGCATGCTTCCCTAAGCTTTTGGGGCTACCATCTCAGCATGTTTTTGGTGTTATTTTACCATGTTACAACTCTGATTTTTGTTGGTGAAGTCACCTCATGTTTGGTTTTGGTATGTGTAGTGTAATCCCACTCATTGGCCTTGCATACGTCATGCTTTATGCCTCCCATTCTAACATGTGTTAGCTCTACTCCATGCATGTTTTGGCATTGTTTTGACATGCCTTGGGACTGTTTTGAGTCATCTTGGCCCTTTGGGGCTTGCCTGATATGGCTATGGTGCAAGTACCTTAGTTAGTCTTGAGTTTTGAGCACCCTACTGTGCTATATTTGTCATGGTTGCATGTCTGGGCATCGTTTAACATGTTATTTCAGAGCATGTATGTATGTCATGTTCTCACTTCTTTCATTCCTTGAGAGCTTTTGAGAGTTGTGTCTTTGTGCATTGTTAATAAGCCATCAAATGAGCATGTTCTCCTTATGTTGTATGCCTTGATCTTAACATATTTCAGCCACTGTTTTGGCATGTTCGACCTCTGTCCGGGGTTGGTTTGACCATTTGAGATTGATAGTGCATGCCTCATGTGTAATATGTTTCATTAGCTTTAATGCCTTAGCTTTTAAACCTGTCATGCATGCATTGCTTACATGATAGTGTCTTGCGCATATCACTTTAGCATTGAAGGTTGATCATCTTGTTTGTGTTGCATGTGTTTGAATTGGACGTTAATCCAACACGAAGAATATCGCACGTTTCATACTCAAAGTGATGAAACGTGTAGCATTTCTTGATCGCCGACCCTTTTGATCAAGCATGATAGAGGTGGAGGCCTTTATGTGTTATTTGTGCATTCATTGACATTGACTTGTGCAAACTTGGCTTCTTGGCCATTGTGCATTGCGATGCTCGGTTGGTGGCCCGAGAGTCAAATACCGCACTCCCTGGAGCTTGAGAAATGATAAGGAGGGTGGTTGTGCACACATATCTTGCAAATACACTGCTATCCCCCTTGTTGTTCTCTGTTGCAGCAAAGTTGGAGCTTGGCAAATCAACTGGTCAGCTGACCAGTAGGGGTGGTCGATCGACCAGTTTTTCTAGTCTACAACCATTTTTTCTGGTCTACAGCCTCCTTTTTTGGTTGGTAGCCCACCAGGAGGTCCCCAGGTTGGAGCAGAAGCAATCTAGAAGTTAGTGCACTTTTCAGAGATCAAATCAAATGCAAACAGAGGCAATTCTGGGCATAGCAATGGATTTCTGAGCGAGGCGATCGAGCATGCATGCACCCCTCGCCCCGAGGACCTCTTTTAAGTGCTTTTGCTGCTTTACTTAGTTAGCTAATTCGTCGGTTAATGTGCTTAATTAATCGATTTGTTTTGTAATAATTAGTTAACTAGGAATAGTTAATTAATTTTGGTTTGTAATAATTAGTTTAATTAGCGTAGCTAGTTAGCTTATTATTCGGACCCTCCGTCAAAAGGGCAAATTTTGTAATAAGTGTGCGTGTGTGTGCATGTCTTCCAACCCCCATTTCTTTCTCCCTTTTACTTATCAGTTTTTGATGTTTAGTTTAGGACATATTTCAATTAGCATCCTTATGCTTGCATGCGTGCATCATTCATTTGTCTTGCATGCACCGGGCTCGGCGCATCATTCAAACTGCATTGTATTTCAATACATTTTCTTGAATACGTATTTCAAAGCATGTTATCGAGTGTTGCTGTAATAACCCTCACCACTGCTTACCGATTAATTACAGATTACCACTTAACTGAGACTGATTATGATAAGTAATGAACCAACTGAAATACTGAACTGACTGACTAAAATCTGGAACTGATTGATTGACTGTATTTGTTTGAATTGCATTCCTATCTGTTTGACTGTTTGATTATCTGTGCATGTTTTATGTTTAAACTGCTAATTGAAGGCCTTATCGGCGGCCGAACCGGAAATTGATTGATGATTTAGGATCGTTAGAATTTATATGATTTTATGATGTATTTAATTGAAAATTGATTTTGTATGATTAAATTAGATTAAATATTGATAAATTGTATTAGTTAGACTTAATTGCCAAAATGCCACTTAGTGGCCACTATCTAAATACTTTGAGCTCATTATGCATTTCAACAAACATTTCATCAGCCACTTTGTTGCCTACAACCGACCAAGATAGAGAGAGAGAGTGAGTGAGTGAATTAGGAGAGTTTTTGGCCTCATTTTGTGTATTGCTTGAGGATTTGAAGGAATTGGAGTGTAGGTTGGCAAATTGAACCTCTAGACTTGCAATTGAGGAACCTAGGTATGAATTTCACCCTTTTAATTGTGTATTTGAGTTCCTCCTAGCATGGATCATGGTAGTTTAAAGAGCTAAGTCAAGAATTGGTTCAATGTTGTTTAATTAAAGCTTAATTGTTGCATGCATGGCCTACTCTTGCATTTTTGAGCTAGTTCTTCATAAATTGGACATGCATGCCCATATTTTTGCAATAGACCATGAACTTACCCTGTTTTTGAAAGTTTTGGCTCACTAGAGCATGAGATTAAAGCTTTGAATTAAGTTTAATTCATGCATGTTTGCATGTTCATCTTGTTCATGATTTTGGGTTTGAAATTTGGTTTAATTGACTCACCCTTGGGCTTTGATTTCACAAATTAAGCTTTGAAACTTGTTGTATATTGAGTTTGATGTGTTTTCCAGAAATTGGGCCCAAGAGGTCGAGTTTTGAGCTAAGGAATGCTTGGTTTGAGCTTGGAAGGCAAATCTGGAAATTCCAGAATTTGGCTCCTCCTCGAGCGAAGGATTCTACGCTCGACCGACCACCGTTTACTCTGAGCTCCGCTCGAGCGAATGAATGGTGGCTCGAGCGTAAATTTCAAGCTCTCAGAATCTTGGTGCACGCAGACGCACACTCGAGCGAGAGAACATACGCTCGAGCGAGGACTGTGTCTTACGCTCGAGCAGGCGTCGAGCAAGCATCGAGCGGAGTTTTCCAACATCCAGCACTTTTTGCATTTTTGCAGCCCGCTCGAGCGAGGGAGTCCACGCTCGAGCGACCTTACTGTTTTGACAAGCTCGCTCGAGCGAAGAAAGCCACGCTCGAGCGAGACCCTTATTTTCTAAAAAATTCTGAAAATGTTTTCTAAGTGCATCTTTGCATCCTCATCCCATCCTAGGCATTCTTAGGCCTAGTTTAAGGCATCTTAATGAGGATATAGATGTAGAACCACACCGAGGCAATTTAGGGATTAAGTTATTACTTTCCCACTGTGTAGCTTAGTGTGTGTTCAATCTGTAAACTGTGTAGGGTTGGCTTTCCGAGGAGACGCTCTAGCTTACCGTAGCCAGAACTCTGGGAGTAACAATTGTGTAAAGATATGTTCAAAATGATTATCTTCTGAATACTGAACTATACTGTTTTCTGAACTGATACTGTTAACTGAATGAATGTATGTCCTATATTCTAAACTATATTGTGGCATCCTTAGCAATTACTGTTACTGACTGTTACTGTTACAGAGATCTCTATCGGTTCCATCATTTACTGTTCGGTCCTTTAAGACCTACTGTTACTGTTATGCTAATAGATGTACCACATATGACTGTTTACTGTACTGAACAACTGATATACTGATTTAATGAACTGTTTTCATTACTGTAAGGACATTCATTCTAAACCTCTTTATGCATTATGTTATTCACTGGGCTTTAGCTCACTGCTCATATATATATGTAGGTGTGCAGGCACCGGACCAATGCTAAAAGCGTCGGGGTAAACTCCAGTTTTGTCAAGCCAACCTTTGTGCCTCACTGCGAGGTTCCAGCCTGTTCAAGCTTTGGCTTAGGGGTGTTTTTATTTCCCCGTTGTCTTGTACTGTATTGTATCTGTATAGACTGTTACTGTACTGTTAATGGGATTAAGTCCCTGTTTTGAATGATTGTATATATGTACATACTGTTTTGTCTCCGACTGCATATATGTATGAAAAGTCTTTTTGCATACAGACTGTCACAGCTCATTGGACATTGTTTATTTATGTTTGGCTTCCCATGCCCCTGTACTCTGTTACTGTTTACTTACTGTTAAGCAGGCCTTCGGTAATCTCGGATTACTGGCCGGTTACGGTGCTAAACCCATAGGGGCGGGTTTGGGTCGTGACAGAGTGGTATCAGAGCGATACTTAACCACGAGTTATACCGCACACACGTGTCCAAATGAGCTATAGGATGTCCTAGAAAAGCGATTAGGGCATTACATGAGCATGATAAGTGTGTGGTTATATGACTGAACATGCTAATGTGTTAAACTGTTTAAGTATGCAACTGTTTATGTTTATAATTGCTACCATTGCTTATAGTGAAATGGATAATACAAGAACTGCAAATGAATCTGAATCCTCATCCTCTGAGGCAAGAATGCAAGACTGGAACGAATGATGGAATTGATAACTGAAAGATTGGATCAACAACAGAACCAACAGCCCCCACCTCCTCCTCCGGTACAGCCGGAACAGAATGTTAATGCTAATGATGGGGACATAATTGCTCTTACCCAGAAGTTCAGCAAACTGAAACCGCCATCCTTTCAGGGAGGCCTTGAACCGTTAAAAGCTGAAGCATGGGTTTTGGAGACTGAAAAACTGTTTGAAGTGTTTCCGTGCTCGGAGGCACATAAGGTACTGTTGGCCACCTTCACTTTGCAAGAAGAGGCTAGAAGGTGGTGGATGCTTACCCGTGATGACAACATTGCTATGACTTGGGCTCAATTCAAAGTAGCCTTCTTTGAAAAGTACTTCCCTCAGTGTGTCAGGGATAGGAAGGTGACTGAATTTGAACAACTGAGACAGGGCACGATGTCCGTTGCGAATACGAAACAAAGTTCACCGGGCTTGCTAGATATGCACCACACATGGTGGACACTGATTACAAGAAGGCCAGAAGGTTTGAAGGCGGCCTGAATGTTGCAATACTGGACAGAATAAGTGTTCTGAAATTACCGACTTATGTGAATGTTCTTGACCGAGCCTTGATGCTGAAGCGAATCGAACATGAAGCGTGAAACAATCTGAAACGCCGCATCTGAATGGCGTAGTAAAAGGCAGGGTTTTAAGTTCAAGAAAGGCAAGAACAACCCGCTGAACAAAAAGCAAAATACAGGGTCAACGACTACTTCTAGTCAAGGGAACCGTTCCATCCGCCCTGTTCCGAATGTGGTAAGAACCATAAGGGAGTTTGTTATAAAATTTCTGGTGCTTGTTACAGGTGTGGCAAGGTGGGCCACATGGTTAAAGATTGCCCTTCCACTGCTCCGGGCAATAGTAAAGCTGCAGGCAGCGCCGCAGCATCAACTGTGCACCAAAATGAACCCCAAAGCTACCGGGAAAGAGCCCATGAGGCAGGGCCGAGTGTTCGCCCTAGTACCGGGAGATGTGCAAAATACTGAGACCGTTGTGTCAGGTATCCTCTCTATTTGTACTCAAAATGCATATGTACTGATTGATTCGGGGTCTACACACTCATATGTATCGCATGCTTTTTCACGGAAATTGAATAGACCCTTAGAACCCATGAACTATCTGTTAGCTGTATCATCACCTTTGGGGATCCATGACATGTGCTTATATGTACCCTGCATGTGAAATCATTGTTGGGGATATGCATCTTTTATTGATTTACTGCCATTGAACATTGATCTTTGATGTAATATTGGGGATGGACTGGTTACAAAAATATCATGCTACCATTGACTGTGTGACAAAGCAAGTTGTTTTCCGTCCACCTGGTTTACCCGAATTTGTGTTTAATGGGGTTGGAGTAGTACCTCCTCCGTATTTGATTTCTTCTGTGAAAGCCGTTAAATTGATTAGAAAGGGGTGTAAAGGATATCTGTGTTTGTATTGACTGTATCTACTGGTGATAAATTAAAACTGATGTGAACTGTATTCCTATAGTCAGAGAATTCCCAGATGTATTTCCAGATGATCTGCCAGGGGATTTGATTGACAGGAGATTGAGTTCACCGTTGATGTGATTCCGGGTACACAGCCTGTATCGAAAGCTCCTTACCGAATGGCTCCAACTGAATTGAAAGAATTGAAAGTGCAACTGCAAGAACTGTTAGACAAGAAGTTTATCAGGCCTAGTACTTCACCGTGGGGCGCACCTTCTTTTGTGAAAAAGAAAGATGGCTCACTGAGACTGTGTATTGATTACCGCGAACTGAACAAGGTAACTGTGAAAAATAAATACCCATTGCCTCGTATTGATGACTTATTTGATCAGTTACAGGGTGCTCAAGTGTTTTCTAAGATTGATCTCAGATTTGGATATCACCAACTGAAAGTTAAACCAGAAGACATTGATAAAACTGCTTTTCGAATGAGGTATGGACATTATGAATTTTTAGTTATGCCTTTCGGAGTTACCAATGCACCTGCTGCATTTATGGATCTCATGAACAGGATCTTTAAACCATACCTTGATGACTTTATTGTTGTATTCATTGACGACATTCTGATTTATTCTAAGACTAGAGAAGGACATGAACATCATCTGAGACTTGCCCTACAAACCCTAAGAGAACAAAAACTTTATGCTAAACTGTCTAAATGTGAATTTTGGCTTGACCATATTATGTTTTTGGGACATGTTATTAGCAAAGATGGGATTTCAGTTGATCCACAGAAAATTGAAGCTGTAGTGAACTGGCCTAGACCAACAAATGTGACAGAAGTCCGAAGCTTTTTGGGTTTGGCTGGGTATTACAGAATGTTTGTCAAAGATTTCTCCAAAATTGCCTTACCGTTGACTCAATTAACTCAGAAGGGGACATCATTTGACTGGACTGACCAAAGGGAATCAGCATTTCAAGAGTTGAAAACTCGACTTGTGACTGCACCTGTTCTTACCTTACCTTCAGGTACGGATGGTTATACTATTTAGTGATGCTTCTCATAAGGGTTTGGGATGTGTTTTAATGCAGAATGGGAGAGTAATTTTATGCTTCCCGACAACTGAGACCACATGAAAAGAACTACCCGACCCATGATCTGGAACTTGCTGCAGTAGTATTTGCACTGAAAATCTGGCGTCACTATCTGTATGGGGCGACATGTGAAGTATATACCGACCACAAGAGTCTGAAATATTTCTTCACTCAGAAAGAATTGAATATGAGACAGCGGAGATGGCTAGAATTGATTCAAAGATTATGACCTACAGATTTTGTACCATGGAAAGCCAACACTGTTGCCGATGCACTGAGCCGGAAGTCGATTGCAAATTTAGCTTGTTTGCTCACTGGACAGAAAGAGTTGCTTTGTGACCTTGAAAAATCTGAAATTGAAGTTGTTTTGAGAGAACAAGGTGGAACAATAGCTGCTATTTCTGCTCAACCGGCATTGATCGAAGAAATTAAAGAGAAACAGCAAACGGATGACTTCTTGAAGAAGATCATCGAAGAAGAAAGAGAATCTAAACCGAGACCGGGGTTCAAATTTGAATAATGTACTGAAATTTCAAGAAAGACTGTGTGTACCGAATGACTAAACTGAAAAGAAGAGTTCTGCAAGAGGGCCACAACTCAAAATTTTCTATTCATCCAGGGAATACGAAAATGTACCAAGACCTGAAATTGAATTTCTGGTGGCCGGGAATGAAGAAAGAAATTGCTGATTTTGTATCAAAATGCCTTTATTGCCAACAAGTCAAAGCTGAACCTCAACGACCCGCAGGCTTATTGCAGCCCTTACCGATACCAGAGTGGAAATGAGAACATATTACCATGGATTTTATTGTGGGATTGCCTCGCTCCAGTAAAGGTATGGACTCGATTTGGGTTATTGTTGATAGACTGACTAAATCTGCTCACTTCTTACCTGTTAAGACAATTTATAATGCGGACAAATTGGCTATACTCTATATTGATGAAATTATTAGACTGCATAGAGTGCCTGTGTCCATTGTTTCTGACAGGGATTCGAAGTTTACATCGAGGTTTTGGCAAAGCCTACAGACTGCATTGGGTACTGAACTGAGACTGAGTAGTGCCTATCATCCTTAGACAGATGGTCAGTCAGAAAGGACCATCCAAACTCTGGAGGATTTGCTGAGAATGTGTGTCCTTGATTTCCAGGGAAACTGGGAAAGCCATTTTCCATTGGCTGAATTCGCCTACAACAACAGTTATCATTCAAGCATTGGTATGGCGTCTTTCGAGGCATTGTATGGCAGAAAATGTAGATCTCCGATCTGCTGGGCAGAAGTTGGAGATGGGCCTTTGCTTGGGCCTGAGATTGTATATGAAACCACTGAAAAAGTAAAACTGATACAGCAGAGACTGAAAACTGCACAGAGCCGACAGAAAAGTTATGCAGATGTCAGAAGGCGTGACAGAGAATATGAAGTGGGTGATCACGTTTTTGTGAAAGTGACACCGATGAAAGGCCAGACTCGTTTTGGAGTCAAAGGCAAGTTAGCGCCAAGATATGTCGGACCGTATGAGATTATTGAGAAAATCAATCCGGTGGCGTATCAAGTTGGGCTTCTTCCTGAAATGGAGCATATGCATAACATCTTCCACATTTCGATGTTGAGGGACTACCTTCGGGATCCTTTCCATGTGATTGAGCCGACCCGTGTAGTGCTAAGTGATGACTACACTTATGAAGAACGGCCTATCCAGATTGTGAACAGACGGATCAAGAAGTTGAGAAATAAAGAGATCCCGTTAGTGAAAGTTGACTGGCAAAATCATGGTGGCGTGTATGCCACTTGGGAAAGGGAAAACGACATGGCCAAGAGATATCCTGAACTGTTTCCACTGAACCCTGTCTTCTTCCAGAATGAAGGTAATTCGAGTTTAGAGGACTAAACTCTTTTTAAGGAGGGGAGACTGTAATAACCCTCACCACTGCTTACCGATTAATTACAGATTACCACTTAACTGAGACTGATTATGATAAGTAATGAACCAACTGAAATACTGAACTGACTGACTAAAATCTGGAACTGATTGATTGACTGTATTTGTTTGAATTGCATTCCTATCTGTTTGACTGTTTGATTATCTGTGCATGTTTTATGTTTAAACTGCTAATTGAAGGCCTTATCGGCGACCGAACCGGAAATTGATTGATGATTTAGGATCGTTAGAATTTATATGATTTTATGGTGTATTTAATTGAAAATTGATTTTGTATGATTAAATTAGATTAAATATTGATAAATTGCATTAGTTGGACTTAATTGCCAAAATGCCACTTAGTGGCCACTATCTAAATACTTTGAGCTCATTATGCATTTCAACAAACATTTCATCAGCCACTTTGTTGCCTACAACCGACCAAGATAGAGAGAGAGAGAGAGTGAGTGAATTAGGAGAGTTTTTGGCCTCATTTTGTGTATTGCTTGAGGATTTGAAGGAATTGGAGTGTAGGTTGGCAAATTGAACCTCTAGACTTGCAATTGAGGAACCTAGGTATGAATTTCACCCTTTTAATTGTGTATTTGAGTTCCTCCTAGCATGGATCATGGTAGTTTAAAGAGCTAAGTCAAGAATTGGTTCAATGTTGTTTAATTAAAGCTTAATTGTTGCATGCATGGCCTACTCTTGCATTTTTGAGCTAGTTCTTCATAAATTGGACATGCATGCCCATATTTTTGCAATAGACCATGAACTTACCCTGTTTTTGAAAGTTTTGGCTCACTAGAGCATGAGATTGAAGCTTTGAATTGAGTTTAATTCATGCATGTTTGCATGTTCATCTTGTTCATGATTTTGGGTTTGAAATTTGGTTTAATTGACTCACCCTTGGGCTTTGATTTCACAAATTAAGCTTTGAAACTTGTTGTATATTGAGTTTTGATGTGTTTTCCAGAAATTGGGCCCAAGAGGTCGAGTTTTGAGCTAAGGAATGCTTGGTTTGAGCTTGGGAGGCAAATCTGGAAATTCCAGAATTTGGCTCCTCCGCTCGAGCGAAGGATTCTACGCTCGACCGACCACCGTTTACTCTGAGCTCCGCTCGAGCGAATGAATGGTGGCTCGAGCGTAAATTTCAAGCTCTCAGAATCTTGGTGCACGCAGACGCACGCTCGAGCGAGAGAACCTACACTCGAGCGAGGACTGTGTCTTACGCTCGAGCGGGCGTCGAGCGAGCATCGAGCGGAGTCTTCCAACATCTAGCACTTTTTGCATTTTTGCAGCCCGCTCGAGCGAGGGAGTCCACACTCGAGCGAAGAAAGCCACGCTCGAGCGAGACCCTTATTTTCTAAAAAATTTTGAAAATGTTTTCTAAGTGCATCTTTGCATCCTCATCCCATCCTAGGCATTTTTAGGCCTAGTTTAAGGCATCTTAATGAGGATATAGATGTAAAACCACACCGAGGCAATTTAGGGATTAAGTTATTACTTTCCCACTGTGTAGCTTAGTGTGTGTTCAATCTGTAAACTGTGTAGGGTTGGCTTTCCGAGGGGACGCTCTAGCTTACCGTAGCCAGAACTCTATGAGTAACAATTGTGTAAAGATATGTTCAAAATGATTATCTTTTGAATACTGAACTATATTGTTTTCTGAACTGATACTGTTAACTGAATGAATGTATGTCCTATATTCTAAACTGTATTGTGGCATCCTTAGCAATTACTGTTACTGACTGTTACTGTTACAGAGATCTCTTTCGGTTCCATCATTTACTGTTCGGTCCTTTAAGACCTACTGTTACTGTTATGCTAATGGATGTACCACATATGACTGTTTACTGTACTGAACAACTGATATACTGATTTAATGAACTGTTTTCATTACTGTAAGGACATTCATTCTAAACCTCTTTATGCATTATGTTATTCACTGGGTTTTAGCTCACTGCTCATATATATATGTAGGTGTGCAGGCACCGGACCAATGCTAGAAGCGTCGGGGTAAACTCCAGTTTTGTCAAGCCAACCTTTGTGCCTCACTGCGAGGTTCCAAGCCTGTTCTAGCTTTAGCTTAGGGGTGTTTTAATCTCCCCCGTCTGTCTTTGTAACCGTATTGTATCTGTATAGACTGTTACTGCACTGTTAATGGGAATTAAGTCCCTGTTTTGAATGATTGTATATATGTACATACTGTTTTGTCTCCGACTGCATATATGTATGAAAAGTCTTTTTGCATACAGACTGTCACAGCTCTTTGGACATTGTTTATTTATTGTTTTGGCTTCTGCCATGCCCCTGTACTCTGTTAACTGTCTTACTGTTAAGCAGGCCTTCGGTAATCTCGGATTACTGGCCGGTTACGGTGCTAAAGCCATAGGGCGCGGGTTTGGGTCGTGACAGTTGCATTCATATGCCATCTTAGCTAGCCGAGCCTATTTTAGTTGTATTTTGCATGTGTTGCATTAGGCATCTTGTATAATTAGGATCATGCATTGATTTCTAATTGGTTTCTGTTTTGGCTCGGAGTACACTGTGAGTGTTTACGCTTTAGCATCCTTGCATGTGTGTAAGTGACTGCCATGATAGCATGCTTGCCATGAGGCTATGTGCTTAACTGCTATAATTGCTTGAATGCCTATGGATGAAGGGTTCATTACTTGAATTGGAACAATTCATCAAAATGTGCGTTTTAAGCCCACTTTGCGGAGTGACAAAATCATGTTGTTTTCTAAGCCCACTTGAGGGTGGAAAATCCACGTCTTAGCCTACTTGCGAGTAGCACTTTCAAACCATTTTCGAAAAACAAACATGAGATGTTTTGTTCCAATTCTTGCGATTAAGTCTATACTTGTATGCTGTGCGCATCACATAGTAAGGTTAGCTAATAAACCGAAAAAAGAACACATGTGTTTTCAAAATAATGTATCATGTTTAGTAGAGGCCGAGCGAGCGGGGGGTGCTCATTTCATGACCTTCCCCCCTCGTACCGAAATTCTCAAGCCGAGGCAACTTTGGTGATGACAGACACGTGACCTTAGACACGAGTCAGGGTTTCCTAAATTTCCCAAAACAAAATATTTAGGTGGCGACTCTATAATCTGGCAAAGCAGCATATTTGGTACTTCTTGATCAAAATCGATTTTCCAAAACGATTTGCCGGATTTAGACTCTTTGGTGATTTATCAGTCTTACATTGCACTTTGTGAGATTAGATTCAAAATCATGACACGAGTCCGAACTGTATTAGCTATGAACCCAATTCGCGCCCTCGCGCGCGGAGAGAGTTCGGGGCGGTCTACAGGGTAGATCAACCAACTCCCAAGTATGGTTCTGTAAGATGGAGTCGATTTCACTCTTAATTGCTTCTTTCCATAAGGGACTTTCAGGTAAAGTCACAACTTCATAAAAAGTTCGAGGTTCTCCCTCTAACATATAAGTCAAGAAGTCCTAGCCAAAGGACTTGGCAGTTCTAGCCCTCTTACTCCTTCTTAGCTTATCTACTTCCTCATCTTGATCACCTTCAAGTTCCTTCTCAGAACTTTGATCCTCTCCTCGAGTTCGGCAAGGAAATACGTCTTCAAAGAAGAATGCATTCCTTGACTCCGTTATGGTATTCTTGTAGATATCTAAAATATATGACTTATGCATAAGAAACCTATATGCACTAGAAACCTATATGCACTAATATTATGTATATAACCAATGAATATACAATCTATGGTTTTCGAACCTATCCTAACCCGCTTGGGTGTAGGTACTGCTACTATTATGTGTATAACCAATGAATATACAATCTATGGTTTTCGAACCTATCCTAACCCGCTTGGGTGTAGGTACTGCCACTTTTGCAAGACACCCCCACATTCGTAGGAAATTATAAGAATGCTTACGGCATTTCCATAATTCATATGGAGTCTTGTATGCTTTCTTCCGAGGTATTCTATTTAGAATGTAATTCGCGGAGAGAATTGCTTTCTTCCACAAGTTCTGTGGCAACCCAGAACTTATTAACATTGCATTCATCATTTCTTTTAATATTTTATTCTTCCTCTCAGCAACACCATTTGATAGAGGGGAATAAGGCTCTGTGGTTTGGTGAATAATCTCAAATTTAGCACAAATCTCAGCAAATGGGGATTCATGTTCACCACCACGATCACTTCTTAAAGCCTTGATCTTTCGACTTAGTTAATTCTCAACTTTATTCTTGAAAAGAATAAATTTATCAATCACCTCATATTTGCTCTTAAGCAAATACACATAATAGTATTTCGTGCAATCATCAATAAAAGTGATGAAGTACTTGTTGCCACCACATGATTGTACGACTTTCAAGTCACACACATCACTGTGCACTAAATCCAAAGGCTTGGTACTTCTTTTAACAGAATGAAAAGAAGTCCTTGGCAATTTTGCTTCTACACAAGTTTCACACTTGTGATTTGGATTAATCTTGAAAGATAGTATGTAATCTAACTTGATTAATCTACGCAAAGAGTCAAAAGTTACATGACCAAGTCTACCATGCCATAATTGAGGGGACTCAAGCATATACGCAGAAGAAGCAGCTTTTTCATTAATCTTAAGGATAATAATCATTACATTGAGCTTAAACATACAGCTCGATATATACCCATTTCCCACATAGACCCCACTCTTGGTCAACACGACCTTATCAGACTCAAACACCATGCAGAAACAATGCTTGCTTAAGAGTGACCCCGAGATAAGGTTCTTACGAATGTCCGGTACATATAGGACATCGTTCAGAGTTAGCTCTTTTCCTGAAGTCATCTTTAGGACCACCTTGCCTTTACCCTCAACAGTTAAGGTTGCAACATTCTCCATGAACAACTTCTCATCATTTAAAGCTAGTTCAAAGGTTGTGAACATCTTCTTATCAGCACAAATGTGGCGAGTAGCCCTAGAGTCCACCCACCATTCCTTCAAGTTGGACCCCACCATGTTCACCTCTAAAACGACAACTGACAGATGCATGTCATCCACATCTTGTGACAGATTCTCCATTTTAACCATGTGGGCACGACTCTTGTTCTGTGGAGAGTACTTACGGCAATCAACCGCCCGATGCCCATCGCTTCCATAATTAAAGCACTTTCTATTGAACTTAAAAGTAGGTTCTTGCGGCTTGTAGACCGACCTTTTGGAGACTACCTCTAGCCCCCAACTTTAAGCTTTTGCTTGTCGGTGGCTTATTCTTTACCCCTGAGGATTGGCCATGCTCAATCACATTTGCTTTCACAGTGGAGGTATTCCCCCATTTCCTCCTGCTGTCTTCCTCAATCCGGAGCTAGACAAAGAGCTCTTCAACTGTCATCTCCTTTCGTTTGTGCTTCAAGTAGTTCTTGAAGTCTTTCCAGCTGTTAGACAGCTTCTCAATCAACACAGATGCCTAGAATGATTTACTCAAGAACATTCCCTCTGCATGAATCTCGTGTAGAATTACTTGGAACTCTTGGACTTGACTAATGACAGTTTTTTAGTCCACCATTTTAAAGTCTAGAAACCGGCCAACAACAAATTTCTTCACCCCTATATCCTCAGTCTTGTACTTCTTGTCTAAAGCACCCCACAGCTCCTTTGTTGACTTCTTGACATAAAATGCGTTGAAAAGTGAATCTGCCAAGCCATTCAAAACATAGTTCTGGTAAAGGAAGTCTGACTGCTTCCAAGCATCTAGAGCCATGAGCTTCTGCTAATCTTGCGCATTCTCTTCCACGACTAGTGGATCCTCACTCAAAAACCTCGCAAGGCTTAGAGTAGTTAGGTAGAACAGCATCTTCTGCTGCCATCTCTTGAAATTCACCCCCCGTGAACTTTTTCGGGTGCTCATGATGGTTGAGAGGGCCTACCGGAACAGCAGGAGTAGCAATAGGGTTGACCACAAAGATCACAGCAACCTGGTTGACCACAAAGGTCACAGTAGTAGGAGTTGGCAAACCAGTTGCCCCGGGGTTCTGATCCCCACCAACATTAGCAGCAACAGCAGCATCGGTAACAGTTGCCATTTCTAAAAAATACAACAAAATTTCACTATTCTGCGTTTTCAAAAATTAAACTTAACACTAGAAAATTTCAAAGTTGGCAGTTTAATTCAAAACTAGTATCACCACTTCCCTAGAATCGAACATGATCAAGAATGTTTCCAAGAAGACTGGAGGGGTCACATTGGTCCCACTTAAAACCCAGTTAACCTTAGACAAAACTTTCAAGAGCATGTTGACTCCTAATCTATAGGAAACAATTTTTAGAATTAAGTTTTCTAGGAGATGAACTAGGTTAAAACAAACCAAGTTCCAAACTTACATGCAATTAAAAAAAAAAAATTTTGCTAACAAATTACAAGCAATGTAAAAAATTGCTATCACAATTATAAGCAAATAAAACTTGCTTCTACAAATTAGTAAATGAACCAAACTAAAACTCAAGCAAAATATTACTTTAAATATAAGACTAGCAAACCAATCCAACTGAGGATTCCATTTAGTCCAAAAATTCATTTCCATGCTTAGGTATTTCTATTCAACAAAAAGTTAGTGGTCCAATTTATTATTATTATTATTATTATTATTGCAAACCCAAATTTCATTTGAATTTGTATTTGTATTTTTCCTTTTTGCGTAGGTATTCCTGTAAAGAAGGTTAGCACAAAATACAAAGCAAAGAATTGGAAAAAACTATAAAAGCAATAAATGATTAGCAAAATTAAGTAAAAATTAAAATGCTATACAAGTTACACACATAAAACTTAAAAATCCAAAATTAATTTAAAATTTAATGTACACCATAAACATGTAAATAAATAGACAAGTTGCAAAAAAACCTTTATAACTCCAACTAGTCAAATTAAAAATTTAATAGGCTAGAGTTATATAAAATTTTTACAAAACAATAACCATACAATAAACATGTGAATGTTTATAGTAAATAACATGTAAATTATTTTAGAATTAAGATCATGCAAATAATTCCAGAAAACTAAAACCTAGAAAATTGAGAATATGCAAATTATATTATGAAACTATAAAATAAAGAAGCATACAAATCATGGTAGAAATCATGAACCATGCTCATAGAATAAAATGATACTTAAACAAATAAGTATGCACATTTTACTAGAGTTCTAGAAATAAAAGCATTCATGCACTTTACAGACCAAGCAGAGAGCCTCCCAAACAGTTGCAAGCATGTATATATTATTCTATCATAAATAAAGCATTAGCGCAAAAATCATGAGTTCATGTATTACACAGTGGGCTCTTGTTCAAATTCAAAAGACCTGCGGAATGATTACAATCCATGGGAATTATCATAGCAATACAATAGTTTATATTTATTTATTAACAAGATGAAAGAACTGCTCAGTGTAATATACTAAAGAAAATAAGAACTTTACCAACAAAGCACTACAGTATACAAAAGTCACAAGAAAACCAATCTGCACAACTAGCATGAAACTAATTTAATTTCTACATTACTAACAGAAGCATGTCAAATGTAATAATTTAATCTCTTACAAATTACGTATGAATCTATTTATCTAATTTCATGGGGAAAAAATAATATGTTTTAAGATTGTTGGCTAAATTTTGTAATTAAATAAGATAAATAGATTCGCGATTAATCAAACTAAACTACAGAATAAGAAAATATCATGGAAATTACAACCATATTGCACAAAAATACATAATACATTACAATGGTAAAGAAAGCAAGCCGAAACCTATGTGATATCACAGTCTCCTTAAAACAGATTCGCCGCTTCACCGTGGGTGCTGGAGGTACGTCGGTGTCTGTCTCCCCGAATATAACAGTCTAGACCTACTAACGCAGAAGCACCTTCTGTTAGCTTTAGCGACCCGACAATGGCAGCACTCTCTCACACAGGAAGAAAATTATAAGAGCAAGCTGACTATATAACATGGAAGCCAAAAAAAATTCTATGTGTCAACCAAAGAAGTTAGTCTCTATTTATACACCATGGAGGAGAGAGAATGAGCCTCCAGCCATAAAGGCTAGCAACCAATGCAGCCCATTACTCCTACAAAATTGCTGGAGTAATGCACAAAACTGATGGGGATTCAATGTGTGAGTTACATATAATATACACGTGTGTATATATATATTGCAACCACTTGATAGACTTGGCCCAAAAAGATTAGGTTGGTAGACCACCAATCCGACCCAGCCCAAACCTAACCCATTCTTCAAGCCTCAAGCCCAAGATCCAAGATCCACGACCCACGAATCATGAATCACGGACCCGGACCTAGCCCGAGCAGGCAAGCCACACGCTCTTGTGTGGCAATTTTTGCATAACTAACTTGGACCATAGTTTTGGCTCAAGTGTAGCTCGACTTTTTCGTGCCCCCTTTCGGAAGACAAATAAGCCCTATAGTATCGGACTCCCGCGGTTCTGAATCTAATCTCACAAGTGCAATGTGAAATAGATAAACACCAAAGAGTCCCAATCCGAAAAATCTTTTGGAAAATCGATTTTGAATCAAATTGCCAAAAATGAATTGTTTTGCCAGATACAGAGTGGCCACCTAAATACTTTTTGGAAAAATTTAGGAAACGCATGACTCGTATTGTCTCAGCTCAGGAACTTAGGTACAAGAGGGGAAGGTCATGAATTGAGCACCCCCACTCGCCCGATCAAAGATCGGCCTCTACTAATCATGATATGATTTTTATCTACATTATATGATGTTGTTCTGGTTATTAGGCTAGCATTACTATGTGATGCACGCATACACGAGTATGGACTAACTTGCAAGAATTGGAACATTTGATTCATGTTTGTTTGAAAAATCGTTTCGAATATGTATCACTTGAAAAAGTGATTGCATATGAACATTACTCAAATTATTCCAATTCAAGCAATTAGCCTTCATTCACAGGCATTCAAATAGTTATAGCATTTAAGCACTTAGCCTCATGGCAAGCATGCTAAACATGGTAACAATCACACACATGCGATATGCTAAAGTGAGTAAAGGCTTACCTAGTACTCCAAGCCAAAAGAGAAATAAGTTAGAAAAATGCATGATTCCTAACTATGAAATATGACTAATGCAACTCATGTAAAAATGCAACTAATAGGCTTGGCTACTAATATGGCATATGAATCAAATTGATAACATGCGATCTAAGCACGTATTCAAATAAGTATTTAATAAACGTTGCAAGTTAGAATGATGAACCGAGTCTCGGTGCATGCAATACAAATGGATGCAAACATGGAGTATGCTAAACAAAACATGATGCTCCTAAACTAACCATCATAAGCTAGTAAAATAAAAGGGAAAAAGACGTGAGGTTGAAAGACATACACATTATTACATTGCGCTCTCACGAAGGAGAGTCCGAATGAATAAACTAGCTAACTAATTACCTAGCTATTACAACAACAAATGAATAGTTAGCTAAACTAGTTAACTAATTATTACAAACCGAATTAATTAACTAATCTAGCTAATCAAAATAATTACAAGATGAAATCAAACAATTAGTTAACTAACTAATTAATTACAACACTTTACAAACAAATATCTAAGCTAAATATTTAAAATTAAACATGCTCGGTACGCGAGAAATGCTCATGCACGTGCTCGATTTCCACCCCAAAAGCCACTGTTTCTGTTGCTAAATGCCTCTGTTGCACAGTAGAACACTTACACTCATTTCCACCTCCAGACTAGCTCTGCTCTATTGGGAGAGTACATTGCTGAATTTTGCATTGGTAGCCGACAAGGGGCCGACCGTCCACTGATGATGGCCTGCCGGCCACCAATAGTGGCTTGCCAGCCACTGCTAGTTGGGCTTCCCTGCTACAACAGAGGGCAAACAGAGCATGCACAGGGTATTCTCAAGGGTTGTCTGCACAACTCACCCTCTTTATCATGAACAAATCAAAGGAGTAGTAAGCTTGGTTCACAAACCATCAATGGAAGAAATTTCATTTGCATGATGGCCTATGAACCAAAGTGTGCAAGTTCAATAAATGCAACAAAAATGAGACTCTCAAAACCACCTCCCTTTCATGAATTGATCAAGGGAAGTGATGACTTGGAGACTTGAACCATTTCATCACTACTGAGTACGAAATGCCTCAAGCTTCCATGTGTTCAATTAACGTCCGATTGAACACAAAATCAAATTCTTATCTTGCACCATTTTATTCCCATTTTAATTACCAACCATCTTTTAATTCATTGAGTCTAAAGGTGAGCTTTAAGTCCTCTAATGGAAAGAGGGCTCAAACCAAGGGTTACTTTGGGAATGAAAGTGACATCATACCATTGGTAATGAACCCCCTAAGGGATTAAACCATTAAGCATGACATCTCAATCTCAATCTCAATCTCAATCTCAATCTCATGCTTAAACAAACAAGTAGTTTGAACCATTTTCAAAGCAAAACAAAAGCCAAGAAAGGAGGGAGATTGCAGAGGTGATTAAGAGTGATCACAAGTATGGAAAACCATAAATAAATGCAATCAACTCAAATAAGATGGTGTCTAAGGCCTAGAACACCAAACTCATAAGGACAATAACACTATAAGCATGCAAACTAAAGCTCAAATGCAACAAACACTTAAAAATAGTGTTAAAACAGTCTAAAAACAACCCTAAAACATACTGAATTAAGACAGAAATAGCTAGATTAACAAGCTAAAATATGGAGCATGCTAGACTAGTAAGCAAAAGACAAGGAGGAGAGGCTAACCCCTCCAATTTTGAACTTCAAACCCAAAATTTAGCCGCTAAAAAAGCTCTGAAAATCAGTATTTAAAAGCTCAAAAAAATATAGTGAAGAGATGGGAAACACGAGTGTAAAGGCTTATGAGACAAGGTGTAAAGAAGGGTGATTAACCCATCTACCTTTAATAGCCTTAAACCACAAGCTTCAGCCCATAATAACAATCCAAAAATAGTTCAAAAACAACAAGAAAAGATAGGAGAGAAATAGTGCAGAGATGCTCAAAATTATACCTCTTGAAGCAAGGTTAATCTTTTGCTCACAAACCAACAAGTTCTCACTCTCAATGGCTGAAATTTAGACTCAATAATCTCAACAATGAGAGCTCCAATATTGGTTTAGGAAGTATAAAGAGAGAGTGTATAGGTTACAAGATAGAAATAGAGAGAGAATTTCAAGTTTTGAAACTTTTAGAAATTTTTTCAACCTTAAACCATGAAGGAAGGTCCCCTATATATAGAAAAACAGCCCACCAGGTTGAAAATATCAAGCCTAGAACAACTAAAGCTTTTGGGGGACAACTAGCCAAAAATATCTGAGCTTTTCACCAGTGGCCGACCGGCCAGAAGTGTGAATTTCCGGCTACCAATGGTGGCCGGCCAGCCATCTGCCGGCCACCTACCGACTACCAAAAATCTGCTTCCAGACCTAACTTCAAACGGGCATATCTCCTTTATTCGGACTCGGTTTTAGGTCATTCTTGAGTCTAAATTGAAGCCCTGGAAGTTTACTTTCCAATGGTGACAGCCCCACATCTAAATTCTAAGTATACAAAGAGATATGCCTATTTTAGTGAAGGTTGCTCATTTCTATCTTAACCGAATGGATGCCTAAATTCAAACGGCCATATCTCCCTCATCCGGACTCGGATTTAGGAGATTCTTAAGTCTAAATTGAAGCCTCGGAAGTCCACTTTCCAATGGTGGTAGCCTCACAACTAAAGTCTAATTGTACAAAGAGATAGGCCTGATTTAGTGAAGGCTGCTCAGTTCTCTCTCAACGATTTGAAGCCCAATTTCTCCCCACTAGTTTTCTTCCCTCTCCTCCAATTTTCTTCAACTCCAAACCTATAAATAAGAGGTTTAAAAAGATTTTCAAAGAGTTCACCTCCCTTTCATTTATTTCTACTTTGTCCTTACTCGGTTTACCGAAAAATGTAACTTTTAAATGAAATACGAGCATCGGAACATCGTAGAAACTTTTAGGGAAAAAAATTTGAAAAAGATGATTTTGAGGTCTAAAATAATTTTGGTCAAAATAGTTTTGGTCAAAAATTGGGTGTAAAGTTGGGATTTAGAAGCTCTTCTTGCTGAAGAAATTGAGCGATTGGACAACGTAACTTTCATCATCGAGTGATTAACTTGAGGCCCCAAGTCTTAAGAGCGGTCAAAAATTAAGTGTCTACACCCATCCTTGAAGCATCTATAATTCCCTTCCTTCGGAAAATTTGGATACCCCAAATAGTACATGCCCTTATCAAAATCTTGAGGTTTAAATACCCACTAAAACTTTTCTCTACAATCAATGTGGGATTGATAGTTATACACAATTCTCAATACCTCATTCATGAGACCAACTTTATGAGACAGTTTCTCATTCAATTCTTAATAATTTTATGTCTTTTTTTTTTTGTGGTGTAAAGATCTTGTTGTAAAGAATCGAAATCCTCTTAATCTCACCTCAACCAAGGGTTGGGACCTACTTTAATTTCACATTAAAGTCACCATAAAATCATTTTTCTCCCTACACTTTTAACTGGCCCTGCTAGCTCGCCAAGGTTGGAGACTGGTGAAGTATTCAAACTCTTTTTGTGCTCGCGTCTTAAAAGGAATTTATTATCCTCACTCCACTTTTATGGACGCGATGAAAGGCCATAGGGCTTCATGGGCCTGGGCTAGTATTCTGCAAGGAAAGAATGTGTTATTGGAAGGATTGAGATGGCAAATTAACAGTGGTACTAATGTCAGGTTCTAGGAAGATAAGTGGGTGCCTGCTCTACCAAACTTCAAGATAAATACTCCAAAACCTGGTCGGACTTTGGTTACGAAAGTGGAAGATGTGATTAACTCTAGCTATAAAAGCTGGAAGGTTGATGTTCTAAGAAGCTTGGTGTCTGAATCTGAAATGCAAGCAATTCAATCAGTCCCTATATCGTTAATTCCTCGAGAGGATGCTATGATTTGGCACTTGGGAACAAAAAGGGAATACTTAGTCAAATCTGGTTATCATGTGACCCTTTCAGAGGTGTAGAACCAGATATTTCAAAAACCCTCTACTTCTTTTACACTCCCAATAGCTTTTGGAAACTTCTATGCACTCTTACGCTGTGTTTGGTTGGGAGATTTGAGAAGGGATTTGGAAAGAGAAAAGGAAAAGTTAGGTGAAATGTGAATAAAATATACCTACATTTCACCTAGTTTCACACACCTTTTCTCTTTCCCTTTCCCTTTGCAAATCTCTCCCCAAATCCCTCGACCAAACACAGCATCAAGGCACCTCCAAAGATTTGCCACTTTTGGTGGAGAGCCTCTGAGGAGAACTTATTTCGGAGAAGGTGTGCTCTTTTAGTCGATAATGAAATGGTCGTGTGAACCGGTGGAGAAATTTTAAAATTAGGAGGATCGTGATTCATTCCTTGGCAAGATAGCATGGATTGGTTAGTTTATTTAGAAGGACCAAAATAATTATGTTTTCAATCATCTCCCTATGGAGCCCTCCTCGACCAACATCGAGCTCGAAAGGCAATGGCAGAATTTGAGAATGTGTTTTATCGTCGAGTTAATGTAGATCCTCAGTCTTATCCCATGAACCCAAAGAATGCTGACAAGTGGATCTCCCCTAGTCAGGGACAATTCAAAATTAATTGGGATGTGGCTACGAAAAAAAGGCTCTTCATAGGCCTCGATTGCGATGGTTCTGAGGGATTCTTCAAAGACGGATTCTAGATGGGCTCACAAAGAAAGAATGCATCTCCTCTTCCTTTTAAAGTGAGGCTTTAGCTTGTAGGTGGGTTTGCCTCTTCACACAAACTAGAGGACTATCAGTGGTGATTATTGAAGAAGACAACAAATCAATAATCCTCCTAAGTGTGTCAGAGACAGCTCCTTCTTTGGAGTGTGGACCGATTTTTGATGATATTAAAAGATTGGCAACTCATGGAATGTTTCATCTTCAATGGAGACCACAAACTGCTAATAAAGTCGCTCACTAGGTGGCGTAGGCTTCGCCGCATGGCCTCCTACCTCAGGATTGGGTTCCAAATCACTCAGTTGCTCTTGCTAGCTTATTGGGTGATGCTTTTGTTTTTTTATTTTTTTGCTCTCCTTATCTGTTAATTCCTCTATTCAAATATATATATATGCGTATATTTATTAATATATTAATTGGTACATGTAATATTATCAAAAATTAAAAAAGTGATGTGATGATTTATAATAAATTTTAAATTTTTTTATTAAAAAACTCCACTTGTCCAACGCAGCCTTGGTTACAGTTCCAAGTGAAATAGAGAGAGAGAGAGCGCAATTGAGTAGAATTGAATTGAAATCCCAAGTCCCAATCCAACCCCACTTCTTTCTGCAATTGAGTAGAATTGAATTGAAATCCCAAGTCCCAATCCAACCCCACTTGTTTTTTCAAAAAATAATTAAAATAATATTAGAGGACCAAGGCAACTGCCGGCCCTACTACGGTGGTGCTTTTTATCATCTTTTGAGATAAACTATTATTATTTTAATGTACAAGGATTTATATCATGCGGCCCCTTCTGAGATTCTTATATAATATTATTGGTTAAATTACACGGATGTCGGAAGTAGGCCATTTAGCCTAATAATCATGTAATATTTATTACTTGTGATATGAGATCTCATATTTGATTTTTATTAAAAAGATTTTAATACTTTTTATGATAGTGTTTATTTTTCTCACGATTTTTTGTGTCATAAAATTATGTTCGTTTGAGAGATTGAATTTGTGTAATTTTCTTATACTATGTTTAAATTAGTTTAGGATTATAAGATAGGATTGATAATCCAACCCTTTCTTTAATCTTTCATTTTTTATCCCATTCCTTTAGATTTAGTAATCATATTTTGATGAATTATTAATTTGGACTTTAATTTTTCTAGTCAAATATCGAATTATGTATTTTATTGGATTATTAATCCAATATGAGGGGTTGTTGTTTATTGAGATTAGACTTCATGTTCAACCTATTAATTAATCCATTGTTTGGATAGAAAAGTAAAGATTAGACTGATATTAGTCCCTCTTATATGAGATAATTCAATCGTAGGAGTGGGTGAATAAAAATAATTAGACTAACTGATCATCTAAATTAGTTATTAAATGATGAAATTAACTCCAAACATTAATTTTTAATTTATGTTGTGAATGCATTGAAATTTCAAGTAGAAAATGTTCATTTTTATTTTTTTGTTTATACTTTTGAAGCGGACTATATTTTGTAAACATTGTAACATTTAAATAATTTTTTATAACATTTTGAATTTTTTTTTTTTTTTAACATGTGTAAATTAATAGGCACTTAGGCCAGAGATCCACTTCAAAAATTATCGGGCCAATAGGTCTAAACTCAAATCTTTTTTGGTCGAAAGGATACATATTTATTCAAAAGTTTACCTATTTATCTATCTGTTCAAATATAACGTATCTGCATACGCGTTGTCTATCTATTTAACTATCTATCCAAATGTTACCTATTTATATACATTTCACCCATCTATTTACTTATCTATTTATATCACTTATTTGTCCAACTCATCACCACCAATAGCTGCTGGCGGCCATTGCTATCAGCTGCCAATGATTTTCTCGATGACTTTTCTTACCAATTTTTCAGCGACTTAACGACTTTTCTGATAACTTTTTAACACGTGTCTTTATCATAAAAAAATATTAACTATTAGACCAAATAACATAAAGCGCCATAAGTGATCTAATTTTCAAAAGCAAAACAATATAGTTCATTTGTTGCCAATCATTCCAAAATTAGAGTAAATAGAAGAATATTTTTCTTCATCGTCTAAATATTGAAAACATATTCTTGAGAAATATTTTCAGAATTAATGATGGTTATAATAGTGTGTAGATCCAAAATACTTTTAACATACTTGTCCAAATGGGTAATATTTATATGGGTAAATTATATTAATAGCCTTTATATTTTGTCTCATGTGTTATTTTGATCTTTACAATTTTAATTAGCTGGATATTAACCTTTATTTTTAAATTTTGGGTCAATTTGATCTAAAATAAGGATTTTTGGAAGGGAAATGGTTACGAAGTTGGTTGAGATTAACTCATTAAGTTAAACAAGTTTATAATTTTATTTATAAAAACATGACACGTGTCATCATGTGCACTTTTTTTATTAAACAAATCACCAATAATTGTAATCAATTAAAACAAATTATAAAAAAAATCATAAATTCAAGATCCAAATTAGTTAATTAAAATTACAAAATAACACAATCATCAAAATACGTGAACTGCTGATATAATTTACCCTATTTATATTTAATTAATAATTTTGAAGGAGCTCATTGATGAGCTGAAACTTTATGTTAATTATTGGACTTCAAATTGCAAGTCCTTGTCAAAAAATATATATATATATTAAATTAAAAAGTTAGATTTAACATTGTCAAATAATTCAAAATAATAAAATACTCTTTTAATTAGTTATCTTTCTTTATAATTTTTTAACCAAACACAAAATTCACTAAGATAGTTATTTTCAAACATCCAATCCTATGAGAAAACAGAAATGAGGTATGCATTATTTTTCAAGGGACTATTTTTTCTAGGACTAATAGTCCATAGGATTGCAATCTCTCCCTATCTAGTTTGTCCAAACAAACAAGGCCGATGTACCTTATTATACATTTTTTTTGTTCATGTTACATATTTTTATAGTAAATATTACTCAATTTTGTAGTAGGGTTATGATAATATGTGATTCAAAAATGAAAAATGAAGTTGTGCCTTTTGTGGTAATGTTGTATATATTTTTTTTCATTGAACCAGTTTTTAACCACAAAATATATAACATTACAAAAAATTGACTAATTTTATTTTTGAATCACAAATTATTATAACTCTATTAGAAAACACATAACATGTACTAGGAAAAACCGTAATAAAATGTATAAGAAATGTGTACCAAAGGAAGAATTCCCAAGAAAAAAATACTGTGACTCATACAAATTTGACATAGATTTTAATTGGCATAACCCTTTGCTTTACCATCACCAGAATTTCGTTAGTTATATAAATGAAAAAATATAATATTTTCATCTCTTTTACATTAACATATATATTATCTTGTTTATTTTTCCACCTTTGATAGTATTAGTTTGTCCTTTAATTTATCTAACAGGGAAATCCACGTCATTATGTTAAAATTATGAGACTTATTGTGTTTTTTTTTTAATTTTAATTATATGATAAATCAATGTAATTTATTCTAAATTACATGATAAATGACACTTTAATTCATAACGAGTTCTTTAAAATTTATCTAAGATCTTCAATCTTGAATTCATCAAAAAAAAAAGTTTTAGCTTTTTCTTGATGAATGCTTGACAAGGATGTATTTATCCTAAACTTGTTAGGCCCAAATAAATGACAAACACATGGGCAGTTGTTGATATAATAGCCAATGATAGACTAACATAAGAGATATACAATGTTTCTAAAAAAACGAATAAAATGACTTGAAAGTGTTAACCATGCAAGATTTCTCAAATTATTCTTAAAATTTAGGATTTGATTGAGTTAGGATTAGAGATTGAGGATCATTAAGATATGTTTGGACTATGGATTTAGTAGATATTTAGAAAGGAAAAGAAAAAAATATAGGTGAATTTGAATAAAATATAATTATATTACACCCACCTTTTTTTTTTTTTTTAAACTTCTATTCAAATTTATAATTCAAATACAATTTTAGAGAGCTTAAGACAAGACTAGGGGGATTAGTACAAGTAAGAGTAGTGATTTCGAAGGCACAAGACCTTATGTAATTGATTTTGGTTGATGAAATTTTTTTTAACAGCAGTAATTTAGACCCCCTCAAACTTCAACCCCCACCACTCCACACACGTGGGTGGTGGTGATTGGAGGAGAAGAAAAAAGAAAAAAAAAAAAAAAAAAAAAAAAAAGTGACTAATCAAAAAAGAAAGGGGGTCAAAAGGGTGGGGAGAAAGGGGGTCCCAATCTTTATTTTTTTTTTTAATTTTCAAGATTGGTGACAAAAAGGTCAACTTATGCTTTCTTATAAAAGGAGGGATCCCAGTTCCAATTTGTACAAAAAGCGTTCACTAGAGATACTCTCAATCATGTTTCCATATTGCATATCATCATTCCATCGCCAAAGCATACACCCAAGTTAAAAATAAAAATAATAAAAAATCTATCCACAAAAGTGAAAAATAAAAACAGAAAAAGAATTACACTGATCTCCATGAGATTTGGAGAAAATATAAATAATTTCACAATTTTAACTAATTACATTAATATTTCTTTTAGTAAAGATTAAAGGATAGAAACTAATGCAAATAAATAGTATGAAGAAATAAGAATAAATAATATATGTATATATATTTTAATATAAAAGAGATGGTAATCAGTGTGTTTGGTTTGAGTTTTCTGGATTAAGTTTTTTGAAAATTAACTTTTTTTATTTTTGTGTTTTTTTTGTTTTTAGTGAGTATTTTTTAAATTTTAAACATTTTTTTACTTTTTTAGATGCACCTTATTTAGATGTATCTAAAAAGTAAAAAATTTGTGAAAAAATATTTTAAAAAATTAATAAATACATAAAAATACAAAAAATGTACTGAATTCTTGTATTTTTTTTTTATTTTTGGTATTTAGTGAATTTTTAAAAGATTTTTTTTACAATTTTTTTACTTTTTAGGTGTATTTATGTTAGGTGTGTCTAAAAAGTAAAAAAATTGCTTAAAATATTAAAAAAATTCAGTAAAAACAAAAAAACACGGAAAATAAAAAAGTAGAATTTTCTTAAAAGTGTTTTTTGAAAAGTGGAAACAAGGTATTTTTTTTAGAAAAAATTACTCATAAATCTCTTTTGGAAAAAAGTTATACCATTTAGTCCTTGAAGTTTTCTTTCAAACCAATTAGTCCTTTTTATTTTGGATATGTTGTATTTCTTGATTTGGGGTTTGAAAGTTACTTGTTTGCCCTTGTATGTGATTTTGTTTGAATTTTTTTTCTCATGTTGGGTGTGCATGGGTAAGGTAAGTTTTACGTTTTTATTTTTTTTATTTTTTTTGTTGTGGGGATTTAGTGGAATGATTTGTAAGTAGATGATGTTATCCCGTTTGTGGTATTATTGGTGTGGTATTCATTCCTTTTTGTGACGTTCGTCCCTATTATAACATTAACATTATAACATTGACATTAATTAACATCCAAACGTAACACTAATGTAACATATAAAAAAAACTCATTACTATAGTTTTTCCAAACGTAACACTCCAATATAACATTTTAAAAAAACTCCTTAGTGTAACACTCTAAAGTAACACACAAAAAAATTTCTTATTGCAACACTCTAATGTAACACACAAAAAAATTCATTAGTGTATTTTTTCCAAATGTGCTTGATTTACTTTTTCCAAATGTAACACTCTAATATAATACTTTAAAAAAATCTTTAGTGTAACACTCTAATGTAACAAACAAAAAACTCCTCAGTGTAACATTCTAATGTAACATACAAAAACTTCTCAGTGTAACATTCTAATGTAACACACAAAAAAATTTCTTAGTGTACTTTTTCTAAACGTAACACACTTCAATATAACACTTTAAAAAAATTTCTTAGTGTAACACTTTAATGTACTTTTTCCAAACGTAACGTTCTAATATAACACAAAAAAAAACTTTTTAATGTACTTTTCCTAAACATAATACTCCAATGTAACACTAAAAAAAAAAAATGTAAGATTCTTCAAACCATTCCAAAAGTAGTACAAATATTCCTTAGTAAGTTTTGAACAAATGTATAATTTCAAGCTGTGAGTGTTACGTTTGAAAAAAAATACATTAATGAGTTTTTTTAGTATTTTTGTGTATTAGATTAGAGTATGTTACATTGGAGTGTTACGTTTAAGATTACATTAATTGATGTGTTACGTTTGAGAAAATTACACTAGGATTTTTTTTTTTTTTTTTTTACATTGTAGCGTTACGTTTGGGAAAAGTACATCAAAGAATTTTTTTTGAGTGTTACGTTGTTACATTTGAAAAAAGTACATTAATGAATTTTTTAATGTATTACATTGAAGTGTTACGTTATTGGAGTGTTACATTAGAGTATTAGATTTTTGTTCGTAATGTGGGATTTCTTCTAAAATGATGGAAAATCCAAAACTTCTATAGTTCAAATTGTCCAAATGCGTAATTTTACATTTTGAGAAAATTACTTTTATCCCTAAAAAATTAAACCCAAACATGTAAGTGACTATCCTTTTATGTAATTTTCACTTTAATGAGACCTTTAGGTTTATAAGAAAAAAATGAGGATTAAACCGTTCCCAAGATCACATTTTAGGATTTATTGATGCTTCACCCTTTTTTTTATTTATACGACTAACAAATTATTAATGAAAAATAAGTTAAGTGTTTTGTTATTTAAAATCTTGAAGGAACCTATTGTAATTTAGTCAATTGTGTGACTTCTTGTAATTTTTCTAAACCTCATAACATATGAGCGTAATTTACCAAAAAAATAAATAAATTTTGAAAGGGAGACATCTAAGAAATGACCTCATTCTCATCTCTTTAGAATGAGATAAAAACCCCACCACCATACCGAAATAACCAAGTTTAAATATCACATTCAAATCATAATCATTTTATTTTTTTCTCACAACCATTATATTCAAACTAAAAAAAAACAAAAATTTACTCGAAACAAATTTTTTTTAGTCAAACTAAATTAACTCTTTCTAAACAAAAGTTTAATAATTACAAGAATTCAAAATAAATTACAAGCAAAAGTATAGTGATTGGCAAGATATCTAACAAGGCCCACTTTGTAGTTCTTTGTCCAATTCTCCTCAAATCCAATGCACTAGGGTAAACATACATAAGTCCACTATAGGCGTGGAGCCAATTCTATCCTTTTCTTCCATTCCCAAGCACTACAATAAAGCTAGCAATAACCACAAAAGTTAGTCACAAGATAAAACAAAGACAATTATAAAAAGCAAAAGCGATATCAAACTAAATTATCACCCCACTTGAAGATAACCACTCTGAAAGCTTAGTGAGATCAGAAATGAGTAGAGTTACAAATTATCATAATTCTATTAAAAAACACATAGCATGTATTAAGAAAATCTGTAATAAAGTGTATAAGAAAGGTATACTGAAGGAAGAATTCTCATGAAAAAAATACTATGACTCTCACAAATTTGACATAGATTTTAATTGGCATAATCATTTATTTTACTGTCACCAGAATTTCATTAGCCATATAAATAAAAAATAATAATATTTTCATATCTTTTACATTAACATAAATATTATCTTGTTTATTTTTCCTTTTCAAATTTCTGCTCAAATTTATAATTCAAATACAATTTTACAGTACTTAAAGACAAGACTAGGTGGATTAGTACAAGTAAGAGTAGTGATTTTGAAGGCACAAGGCCTTGTGTAATTGATTTTGGCTAATGAAAATTTCTTTAATTTTCATGATTGGTGACAAAAAGGTCAACTTGTGCTTTCTTGTAAAAGGAGGGATCCCAGTTCCAATTTGTACAAAAAGTGTTCACTAGAGATACTCTCATTCATGTTTCCATGCATATCATCGTTCCATCTTCAAAGCACACACCCAAGTAAAAAATTAAAATGAAAAATAAAAAAATCTATCCACAAAAGTGAAAAATAAAAAGAGAAATAATTGCACCAACCTCTCATTTGATTTGGAGAAAATATAAATAACTTTCACAATTTTAACTAATTACATTAACATTTCTTTTAGTAAGATTAAAAGGGATAGAAACTAATGCAAATAAATAGTATGAAGAAACAAGAATAAATAATATATATATATATATATATATTTCAATGAAAAGATATGACAATATCATTTTTTTTATTCATATGATGAACGAATTATTAATGAAAAATAAACTAAGTGTTTTGTTATTTAAAATCTTAAAGGAGAACCTACTTTAAGTTTGTCAACTGTGTGACTTTTTGTATTTTTTCTAAATCTCATAACAGGTAAGTGTAATTTACGACCAAAAAAAAAAAAACAAAACAAAACAAAACAAAACAAAAGAAAAAAAAAACAAAAACAAAAACAAAAAGGAAATGAAAGGGTGACATCTAAGGAATGACCTCATTCTCATCTCTTTAGAATGAGATAAAAACCCAACCACCATACCAGTGGCGGAACCAAGAAATTAAATCAGAAGGGGCACTTATTAATTACAATATTAAATTTTTTTATAAAAATATTTCACATAAATTTTTACCATTAACTTCAAGAAAGATTAAAAAAATAAATAAATAATCAATGTGCTTGGTTTTAGTTTTTTGAATTCAGTTTTCTGAAAACTAAATTTATTATTTTTCGTATTTTTTTGGTTTTAGTGAATATTTTTTAAATTTTAAACAATTATTTTACTTTTTTAGATGCACATTACTTAGATATGTATCCAAATAGTAAAATATTTGTGAAAAAATATTTTTAAAAATTAATAAATACACAAAAATACAAAAAATGTATTGAATTTTCATATTATTTTTATATTTTTTGGTATTTAGTGTATTTTTTAAAGATTTTTTTCACAAATATTATACTTTTTAGGTATATTTATGTTAGATGTGTCTAAAAATTAAAAAAAAAATTTGCTTAAAATATTAAAAAAATTTATTGATAATATTAAAATACAGAAAATAAAAATGTAGAATTTTTTGAAAACTGTTTTCTGAAAACTAGAACCAAATAAGCTAAATATTATTTGTAATTAGTGTATTATGGACAATATTAAAAAAAGTCATGGATATAAAATTTTAAAATAAATTATATAATGATAAAGTAATTTTTTATACAAAATATGCGGAAAAATTCAATATAGTACCTATAGCACGTCATCATTAACATGTGATATCACCAATCAATAGTAAAGAAACATATGAAGAATGAACGCTACATGTCAAATATAACTAACAATTTAATGAATTTTATATTTTTATTGAGATTAATTATATTTGCATGTCAATAGTGACAGACATCACCACTATATTAGAATTTTCATAGATAATAATATCATAATCACTTTATTTTCAATCAAAATAACCACTATTATTCTTATTATTTTAAAAATATCATTGACATTTAAAATAATTTTTTTATAAATTTTTTTATTTAAAATATTTTCTTTATGTTTGCTTTAAAAAAAAATTCCAAAACTCGGGGCCTTGTTAGCTCCGCCCCTGCACCATACCAAAATAACCAAGCTTAAGGCTTCGTTTGGGAAGAGGGTTGGACTAATTTAGTTTACAAAAAGATAAAATAAATTAAAAAGTCAAAATGTCACATATAAATCATAATTATTATTATTTTTTTCACAACCATCATATCCAAACTAAAAATAGCCAAAAGTTTACTCAAATTTTTTTAGTCAGACTAAATTAATCAAAAAAAGTCAAACTAAATTTGTAGCTCTTTCTAAATGAAAGTTTAATTATTACAAGACTTCAAAATAAATTACAAGCAAAAGTATGGTGATTGGCAAGATATCTAACAAGGCCCACTTGGGTGTTTGTAGTTCTTTGTCCAATTCTCCTCAAATCCAATGCACTAGGGTAAACATACATAAGTCCACTATAGGCTTGAAGCCTATTCCATCCTTTTCTTCCATTCCCAAGCACTACAATGAAGCTAGCAATGACCACAAAAGTTAGCCATGAGATAAAACAAAGACAATTATAATAAGCAAAAGCGATATTAAACTAAATTATCACCCCACTTGAAGATAGCCACTCTGAAAGCTTAGTGAGATCAGAAATGAGTAAAAGTTACAAAAACTAACAAATTTTATTTTTAAAAAAATAAAATTAATCATTGATGTGGCACTTAACACATTATTGAAGCAAGTCTTATTTTATATTACAAAATTTCTTTATTGCATAAAATATCAATTAGTTAGAAAATTTTGTAATATTTATTAATTTATGTAACATTTTCTCTTATAAAAAGCACTAAGCATGGAGAATGGGATGAAGGAAATGATCCTTGTCCCAATCTTTCTCTTCTTTTCTTTTTCTTTTTCTTTTTCTTTTCCTTTTTTTTTCATAGTAAAGGAAGATTGATTGAAGCTTGATGGTGCCTACTCCAATGGGGTCAAAGAATCAGCGAAGAAGTGGTTAGTTGGTGGGTTTTGAAAACCAAAGCTCCCAATAACACTCAACCACAAAAAAATAAATAAATAAATAATAATAATAATAATAGGGTAAATTATACAAACATCCCTAATGTTTGAAAAAAATCAATAAGTTCTACAAATTTAGCATCATTACATTATGCTTTCTTAAGTTTTTAATTCATTTAACATTTGATTCATTTTTATTAGAATTCCGTTAGTTATATGAATGGAAAAATAAAATTAGATTACAATTAAAAGAATCACTATTACTCCATCAGCTCGAACACTTAGGGGTTGTTTAGGATGTCTTAAATAAGTGTATTTTTTGACTTTTTGGACTAAAAAGTTGAGGAAGAAAATATGGTTGTTAGGGTTAACTTTTTTGATTTTTTATGAAAAAATATGTATTAAAAATTTGTATAAATTAGTGTATATGAGAAAATTAGGATTGAGAATTGTACAGCCGTATTTTTTGACTTTTGGTGAATAGTGATAACTTTTTAACTTTTTGAGTAACTTTTTGACTTTTTGACTTTTTGGCCACATGCCAAACTTGACCTTAATCTTTCCCTCACTACACCCTAAGTTGTGGTTACAAAACCACTGTGTCTTCACATTACCTACATTAATTCTAGTTCTTTAGCCTTACTAAATGGAAGTTTAGTGTAATTATACTACAATAATTTTGATTATTATACTTTCTATAAATTTCAAGAAATATTAGTGTAATAAATTACCTAAAATAATAATAATCAAAATTTGCAAAGACAAATGAAAGGATGGCATAAGGTGATTGGTTGGACAGACTGCAAAGGAAGGCAACAGGATGGCATAACCTAATTTTTTCTGTTATTTTTTTTTTTTAATTTTTTTCTTTTCTAATTCAAATCCAAGAACGTGTAAAAAAACTCCAAACTCTATAATTTTCCCTAATGACAACCTTTGCCACTCTTTGGTACAAATTATATAAATTGCTTACATTTTAACTTCTTGTGTTAAAATCTCCCACTACTGATCGTAAAAGCTCCAAATTCAGTTAAAAACTCCAAACTTCTTTGGCACCTAATAGATGTTTTATTTTAGGATAAATTAGAAATACACGCCTTAAAATTTAATTAAAATACAAATCGTCCTTGTAATTTTAAAAATTACATCCTATTCCTTAAAATTTTTAATTTTATAACAAACTAATCCTTTTATTAATAAATCATCAAGTCAATTAATAATTTCTAATAATATTAAAAATATATTTCATTCAATAATTTAGATAATTTTAATCATGATTATAAATTTTATTTTTTTAATTAATTCTATTAAATAAAAAATTCTAACAACGAAATACCTATAATTTTTCAAGTCACATAAGACAACTTATATTTTAAACAAACCTCAAAGATATATTTGTAATTTACCCTTTATTTGATTTTTCTATTTGTTTCTTTTTTAGGGCTAATTTGACAATTATTTTTTCTTTCAACTTTTGTTGCTTTCTAAAAATAACTTTATTCTACATTTCACCAACATTTCACGCCTTCCCCTTTTTAGGTTCCAAACTTCTCAAATCCATAAACCAAATATAGCCTTCGGAAATTTTTCTTTTTTTCTGTTTTTTTTTAATTTTCAACATCAGGTAAAAAAAATTGACATAATTAAAGCCGAAACATAAACCAAAAAACAAACTCCGCAGGAATTGGAATACCAAAAGTATAACAAAGACCCCAATGTTATTGGGATCATGAACTTGTATAGAAATTTGAAAAGAGACAAGAAAAACAAACTTATATTACATTTACGTCTCGCTCATAATTTTTTCTTTTCTTTTCCAAATCCCTACTTAAACCCACCATCCAAAAAACAACTAAATTCATCATCAATGTTTCCAGAAACTAAATAAAGGATAATTACATATGCACAAAACAGGTAGACAACATAACCCAACAAAAAGTGGTCATACATTAAGATAAGCTCACACAACCAGAACCAGATCTTCCATATTAACATCAAACAAGATTTCATCCTTCGAAAGTTCTTCCCTAATCACAACCACCTAGTGGTACCATAAACTTAAAACCTAGTAGCACAATAAACAAACTAGTAAGTAGTAAAGTAACAGAGCATATACATATCTGCAACACAGAGTAGTAGACTTTTGGCATTTACCAAACATCAGCAGAAAAACATAGAACTGCACACATTTTTATGCAACTTGGGCAGCTCAGGTACCGGAGGACCGCCAACAGATGTGAGACCTCCGTGACTTGAAGATGTTTCAGACATATCCTCAAACTTCATAAACAATGAAATTTGTGTAGCTGCCAAGTGTGCGTAACGGATCGGAGCAACTGCAAGAAGCAGAGTTTAAACTTCTAACAAACAAAAATAATAGCAGCAAACAAATTAAAATTACTTTCATAGCACCCTCAACACCAATTATAAGTTCTTGGGGATGAGATGGATAATTATGTTATTACAACGTGCAGATTAGGACCAAACATGCTTGCTTTCTGAGAGCGCACATGCACTCGACGAAAGAGTAACCAAACCAAACTAAGCCTTGTGTTTCAATCAATATGCGAAACATCCGAAGCCAGGCACAACGTGTAGAACAACCTAGTATTTACCCACATATTGATATTAGGATTCATGTTCATATGGGCCACCAGTATTTACTCGCATATCGATATTAGGATTCATGTTCAGAAGGAATCAAACGAAAAATTTTACGTGCTGATTGTCAGTAAGTATACCTAACACACAACTCTCCTGCTTTATCTGGGCTACAAACTATTTTCTTGCTTTTGGTATAAATTAATATATTGGGAAAGACTCACATGTGCAGAAGGCAATAACAAATTTCAGGAAATGGTGACAGTCAGTTAACTACCATCTTGGGTGGTGTAATTCTATTTTCCTGAATTATTTCATACTAAATGCAGCACAAAATTGAATTGAATAATAATGGCAGGTTAGATTGAGTGTTCAATATGACCCAAGTTAGTATATTGTATTAAAATATTTATAATAAAAAAAAATGACAACCCTGTGCCTTACCATTAAATAACGAATAACAAGCATGTGAGACCCAGACAATATTCAAGGTGCACCGATTGCTCAGATGGAGCAAGGCAACACGGCTTCATTGAGCATAAGTAAATTAAATAATTTTCATATACAAGAAAGGTAAACCTATTTACACCAACTCAGATATTTGCCAACAAAATTAACTATGGTTTTGCCCAAAACTACTAATTACCTATGGATATGGCAGTGGTGCTCCTTTGATACCTGGGAAAACAGAAAAGCCCTAGCAGTCATTCCGTTACAAAACATTTATGTAGGGATAAGAGAGGGGGGTTGGGGGGAAGACGAAGATCAACTTACACATACGACAGAGAATGAACAAGTTCTTGTAGATCATCAACAGAAAAACCAATCTCATCAAACAGAATATGGTAATGAGTTGGCCTTGTTGTGCCCTAGAAAATGAAACAAGAGATAATTAGATATATTAGAAAACATAAGTAAAATAAATGTGAACGATATAAAAACAATGTGATAGGAACTTCAAATATATGTACACACAAAATGTAAGAGTTGGATGGATCATACAGGCACCAATATCATTAAATTTAAAGGTGACATATGGGAGCTTTTATTTCCACACACTAAATTATCTTAGTTCACACACTTTTTTTTATTCAGAATTCAACTTCCGAACGACACTTTATGATTCAGCTATATCTTGGTTTGGAAGTTGATTTTCGAACCATGTAATGTTGTTCGGAAATCAACTTTGGAACGAGAAATGGTGTGTGAACTGAGAAACTTGTGTGAAAATAGAAGCTCCTGTGTCAAAAGGCACACAATGAAGCATATCACTCAACAATAGCAATGAGAAACCATGTGATAACTCTTCTAGCAAGTTTAGGAGAAGAGAGAAAGGACTAATATGTGAATCCATGAGACTCTCTCCAGGCATTCCTCGCATATGAATATTACCTCCGAGGTTCCAAAACAGTGCAAATTTATTTAAAAGCAGCCATATACATGTGAGCTTAATGTGAAAACTCACTATCATCCCAGCATGTGCACACATGTAGAAATCAAAGTTATGAGGATGACACACTTCTTTATCAATTACGGTTCCTGCACGAATCCACAACAAAGAACTGCATCAAAATACAAAATGATCTAAACTAAAACTTTCTCCACAAAGATGTATAGATGCTAACCAGGAGGAACATTATCTGGAGATCCAGCTTGGAAAAACTTGGTGTGGTGGTTCTTTTGGGCAATAATGACAGTAAACTTTGGGGACCAATTCTCATCAAGGAACTTACAGGCCTACCAAAAAAGAAAAAGAAAAAAAAAGAGTAAATATGAAAAGAAAATTATAATTGTAATTGCTTCATTGACATGCTATATTAGAGGGGCATCATCATAGCAAGACAACCTCAATGATTTGATCCAGCTCAATGTTCAAAACTTGATTGAACTGGGACTCACTTACTCCATCCCTAAGTCAAACACATTAAAAAACAATGCAATTATAATTAGCGCCATTAGCAATTTAGCAGGCAAGAGAAATGACCATTCATAATCCACAACCAAACATTCAAACATTACTCATCAAATTAATGATAATGACAACGATCATGATGATGAGGATGCAGAGTTTCTATTATGCCAACTGTACGGGGTTTGACATAAACCATATATACAACAATGGAAGCTTCAAGTCCACCAAGTTCAATAGAGACTTTGCAACGTTTCCCTCAACCTTCTTCTATAAATGGATATTTCAATATTTCAATCAATAAACTTGTTTCTAGTTTGTAATAACCTGATGTCTCCAAAGTTACTGAACAAATGAACAGTTTTAATTATTAAAAACAGAATTTTTTTCCTCAGAATATATACTACAATTCAGTGGTGGGCACCTTGAAGCCCTATGTTATTTTCATTTTTTCAAGATATGATAACCTTTTTATTATATCCAATAACTCTTCTTGCCACCACGCCTCCTGACATTGCCAACACTGCTCTTCTTGCAACCATCTTTGTTCCTCCTACGACCATCAGGCCTCCTCTCACTCAAAGGAGGCATTAACACTTGCTCACCAGGAAAGGAAGACCCAAAAAACAAAACCATTGATCACACCCAGAACAAAAACAAGAGCACCAAAAAAAATTAAAAAAACTTGATACATACCCAATCCAAGAGGACCACAACCAGAAGGTTATGAAGATCAACAGGGATGGAAGAATAATAAAATTACAGAGGCAAAAGAGGAACAGCGAAGGAAATTGAAGAACTAAAGGCTTCAAACACGACAAACACCAGATAGAAATTGAAAATATCAAAGATGAAGATCGAAGCCCAAGAGATCTCCAGTTGAAACCCTAGATCGATTGCAGTCAAGAGATAGGAATCCTATCAAAGACATTTTGTGTTCATTTGCATGGGACTCTTGGGGGGGGCGGGCGGTTGTGGCGGGAAAACCATTTTTACCTGAAGCTTAAAATAGATCCTCTAGCAAAATAGAAATAGAAGAAAGAATGTAAGTAGTGGACACTTTGGGCATGTTAGGGAGTGTTTATACTAAAGAGCGAAGTGTTTAGCAACTGGGCCAGCTTTCACAATTGTGCTATTTTTGAGTAGTTTATTAATTTGGACCCCTAACCAAGCAAATGTTCTTCACATCTAGTAATCTTTCTAGATCTTCCTTGTGTTGTGTTTCTAGGGGAAGAGAAGTGAAGACAAGAGAAGGAAAAATAAAGACGAAGACAAAGAAGACAATGGGAGAGTCTAACTACTATCCTCCTTTAGTTTCTGCCAGGTGCAAATGATGTAGTCATTAATTAAATCATTTTAGAAGTCTGATAATGACTCAAGGGTTATGAGACTGATGAAACTAAAACGTAGTCAAATGTCAAGCAAAGCATGAAAGTCCTGTAATAATAATAAAAATAAATAAAATATGATATAAAGCTACCGTAGAAAGGCCTGACCAAGGTCAATGATTCATCAGCAAGTGGTAGTACATGTCAATGACACCGAAGAGAATGGGGTTAACTCGGTGAGGAGGAGAAACAATGGAGCACCAAAGCTCAAGTCCATAGCTCAGAACGAGATGACCTTTCAAGAAGATGGATGTATATGTATCTTGTGATGTAAGGGAGTCTGAACTTCTATTTATAGGTGTGTCACGTAACCACAACAAACTATTGAACATTTCAAGAATTCCGTTACATGCCATAATGTATTAGTTTGTTAGGATTTGTCTCAATCCTCAAGATTCTGAACACAAGCTCAATGGCGCAGTATCTCTCAATAGAACAAGCCAATGCAGCTTGCCCCCCACACGGGTGCAGTGCCATGATGAAACCTCCATCTCTAACCACCACGGACCAAGCTGCAAGACCCCGGAGTCCCATAGTTCACATTGAAGCATCCAACATACCTAGGTCCTGCCTCTTGACATAGTATATAAGAGTGGTGCAGTCCAACATCCACAACAATGAGATAAGGTCACTTGTCTCAGTTAAGCACTGAGACATGCAGTAGAACTACTGCAGTTAATAAGCACGCATTGTGACCTCCCACAGTAAGCGCACATATATAACTACCACAGTTAATAGGCACACGTTGTGACCCCCCACAGTAATACTTAGGCGCATACAAGATCTGTCCTTGAATATCGCCTGGTTCAAGACCGAACATGTCAATTGAACACGTGTCCCTTGAAGGCTAACACATGTAGGTTCATACATTGGGCACACATCAATGGCCACATGTCCACAACACATGATGATACAGGATACATCTACAGCTAATTATTGTGACAAGTAATTTTACTTATTGTGTTACTCTAGTGAGTCATAACAGTCACATTCCAAGCTTTAGTGGCTCATATAATTCTATTAATGGTATGTTCTAGGTTTCATCACGATTAACATTATAGCAAATAAGAACTAAGGCGGAGAAAGCATACAAAGATTCAGTTTCTAAATAAGAGATAAAACCAAACCTGAAAATTATAATTTGTGATGGCTTTCTTTGCCCTGAACTTGAATAGAAGTCCAGCAGCAACTCCCTAAAATAAAAAAAATAAAAAAGAACAAAGGACAAAGAAGAAGATATGCATTCAGCACTCCATGTAAGAACATAGAGAAATAAGACAGAAAAACATCCACCGGAATAAAAACCAACCGCACTTGGCTTCCTTTGCATGAGCTAATAAGCCAGCTTATGGTTTTTTTTAGCCCAATAAGCTTAAAAAACTGTTTTGTCCTTTGGCATACCTCAAAAAGTCCAAAAAATTAACTTTTCCATAAAAAATCCAAAAACCCCATACATATTATAAAAAAAAACAAATAAAATAAAATAAAAACAACTTTTACATGAAAAAAAAGCCCATAACTTTTTGCATTATCATGCATTACTATAAAGAACAAATTGCTCATTTTGCACAAAAAAAAACTAAAAAGCTAGCAATTTTAACAAACATGCTAAGCTAAAAAGAAATTACAAAAGCCAAAACGCCATTAAGTATGCCAAACAACGTGACTTTTTTAACTCGACTTTTTTGTTTGCTTATTTTTAAGCCAACAAGCTGACTTTATGACATATAGCCAACTCCTACATCAAGCATGAAAGACAAATATGCACCTTACTATCCCGGTGTCCTCATTGTCTGCCCCACGCTTAAAAAGGGAATCAATCATTTCAACCTTCGATGACTGTGAGCGAACAGATGCTCTGTAACGTGAAATCAGTGGCCAATGCCTGGAGCTGACTACCTACACAAACAAATGAAGTACCAAAACAAAAATGAAAAGATAAACAGGTGAATGATAAAACAGTAATTTTGTACCAATCATATTTGAAATAAAACAAATTGATTTTGGCACAAAGTAAACAGTTGTATGAAAAAAAAAATTAAATTAAATTAAATGAGGGAACAATGACTTACTGCAGCAATAGATGGCACGTCAGCGTGACCAGGGGAACCATGTGACACATCCATACCAAAGATCATGGTAGGATTGTTTGAAACCACAGGGATATTTCTTGCAGGTTCAATAGATAATATCGAATTTAAACCACCAAGCTGTAGAACGAAGTAAGGAAAATCAACAGATGAAAAATCCAGTAGAACAAAAATTAAAAAGCAAAAAACTTACTTTGGCATTAATCTTCAATAGAAGATTGTTGAGATACTGATCATTAACTCTCATAGGTGCAAGGCATTGATTAAAAATTCCAAAATCTGCCAGGTTCTTCTTTTTCCATGGACCTTATAGATTAAATTGAACGGTGTATAAGACACAAATAAAAAATAATAGTTAATAGTTTGTGTTAAAGAAGTTATATAATGAGCCAACCATAAACATCAGAGTTCTTCCTATCAGGAAGAAGACAGAGAATAAAGTGTGGTGGTCCATCAGGCAATTTTGGCATCATTTGTTCGAACATTTTCTCCACCCGAACAGGAGGTGGAGCCCGTCTAAACTGAGGGTTCTCTTCAAAAACATCAGCTGGGGGATCTATGGACTGAAAAGAAAGCATACAAAGAAATATACATTACTAAAGAGTCACTAGATTCAAGAAATACAATATTCACACAAATCAGTGAGCATATAAAGAAATATATGTGACTAAAGAGTCACTAGATTCAAGAAACACAGTATTCACACAAATCAGTGAAACTCACAATTCCCTTCATTTCTCCAACTCTGGCCAAATCTCTACATAGACCACGTACATCACAACGAGCGGAGAAATTTACTACAACCCAGTTCTTAATTTTTGTAGGTTCCACAAATTTCTGCAGAAGAACATAACTCATATCAGAGTCACCAACATGAACATTTAACATAACTCATATCAGAGTCACCAACATGAACATTTAGAATGAAATAGACAACATTTAGCACCTTATTATTTAAGTTCCACCGTCCATTTCGAGGCATAAGATCCTCTCCATTGCCCAACTTCAACTGCAATAAAATAGCAATTTGATAGAGAGATTCGAAACTATCTAACCATTACATCTAATCCAAAGAAAGATCAAGGAAACATCCAGGGAAATGAGAGTTAGTAAATCACTATAGAAAACATACATAAAAGAGAAAAACATATACTATTATACCCTTGGGGCTGACAGAACACGGCCTTCTACTTGAGTAAAATTAGCTTGAATTGAAACGCCACAGGAACGCAGCATTGGATCAGAACCATAGTTGTTGCTTTTCATTACCTGCACAGAAGCCCATGTAATGCACTGATATGAACATGGAAAGAACAATCTGTATCAGTGAGAACCAATGGAAAGAAACCTACATCAGTCAAGATCCTGATCTTTTCTTGGGGCTTTTGCCTTGATTTTTCTACCAATGATGATCTTTGATGGACAGTTAATGCCTTCGTGTAGCGTTGTAAGGAAACCAACATGCAAAGCTAGACAAAATGCAGACCATTATACTCCCCTTATTATCACCAACAAAGTTAAAAGAAGTTGGCCAATAGACAAATTTAGTAGATGAGACGTTAAAAAAAAGTGTTTGTACCTCAATAGGGATGTAAGTTGGCCGTTTTGGTTTCCCAACATTAACACATGGCAAATCTGCTGAGTAGCGTAACTCTAGGTGACGATAATTAACAAAATAATCATAAACTGTCACATCAACACTTTCATTTTCATCCTTTTGTCCTCTCGTTTTCAGTGAGAACCTACCAAAAAAAAAAAAAAAAACAGTATAATACAATTAATCAAGAAAATAACACATTCAAAAACTAAAGCAAACTCATAGAATGAAAGCCAGCATAGTTTGCATAAAAATATGACAGCAACGAAAGCTTACGTCTGTTCTTTGCAAGGGCTCTCACTCAAACCTATAATTCTGTACTCCATATTGGAAGGTGTTACCTTTATCCTCAAATTTTTAAGAGTTCGTTTAGCCTGTTAAGATCAGAAAAAGTTTTCCATTAGCCAAAAGTAAATAAAACATCACCAACAGAATGCCATGAAGTGATAGCCAATTACCTTTGCCCAGTCAACCTGAAAAGGATCTCTTACACCTTGATTGGCTATGAGAAAATCAATCACTGGCCCTGGCTGTACTATTGTTGTAGTGGACCCATCTGCATATTTTTAGGGGAGAAAAAAAAGGGGAAAAAATTAAAAATGATAAAGAATGCCTAAAATTCAAGCCAAGTACAGTGACTTGCCCATGTTTAGCGATAATCCTCCTCGGGTGGCGCGAAAGCTTGAATGAAAACCTCTACACCCAAGGACACCACCTCCCAAATCTGTGAAGTTGCTCTGATTATCATGAAAAAATGATTGTCGGACAAGAAGGCAACCCCTGTATAAAACAGGTCAATTGTAAGAAAATAATATCGGGAAGTCAAAATAGAAAGAAAATGTAGCTAAATGTGCGAATTGTGAACTTACTGCTTGGAAGCATGCTGCCTTAAGATGATATCTAAGACCCTTAAGGCTTCTTGAGAGTTCTCAGATTCTTGACCACGTAACGCACTTGCAATAGCCTGAACTGGGATTTTAGCTGCAAAACTGATCTCTACTTTAAATGTTTTGGATTGGGGCGCACGTCTTAGCCTCTTCCTGTCACTCTCATTAGGACTTCCATTTCCTCCGGGGCTGCCACTGCCATTTGTTTTAGATCCAAAACTGCCCAACCACCAAGTTAAACTCCAATTGTAATGGAGAACATGTCATTTAACCTATATTTTAACTATAATTCACGTAACTGAGCATTTTACCTTTTTGGTGAGACAGAATCAAGAACAACAGTAAATTCCATCTTATTACGTGGGAGGGCACCAACTGTGAATAAGCTCTTCTCCCCATCATAAGCAAAATCCTTTTTCCCAAGCTCAGATTCATAAGTTTCATGAACTTTGTCAATTATTTTCCTTCCAATACCCTTGCCATCAAGAGGGCGATCATCTTCATAGAATATTGAAACCTGCTCAACAAACAAAAGAAAAAAAATAATAATAAATAAATAAAACTATTTCAGAACCAACAACCTCCATAAGAGAAAGACTAAACCGCAATGGAGGAGAGGGACTTACACAGTAGTGAAAAAAGTGCCCGGTAGCATTAGTAATACCAACTTTGAAATGATTACTGAGTAGTGATATTTTTTGTCCTTTAGATCCAGTACCGGGCCTAGCCATGGGAACACGCTTGGGCTCTGATGTTTTCTTAGTGAATTCAGGCACATCTTCTGGTTCTTGTACTCGTATGGGATCTATGTTTGGGGGAATTTCTGGTGGAGGTGGCAGCAGAACGTCTGTCTCCCCAAATGGCTCCATTTCCTATACTTCAAGCCAATAAGAGGACAATAAAATCAGAAGTCATAACATTAATGAGAGAAAATCTCATGGCATCATAAAATGTGTATTGCAACTACAAGGACAAAACATTCCAAAGCTATACTGAACAATCTAGAGGTATGGCTGAGACCAAAAATTCATGATAAGATCATGGAAATTTCACTACATAACTATTTTCAAGTGGTAGATGTAGTATGGTCGTAAAAATGCAAAACACAGCTATTTAAGTTAGTAGAATATTTCATCCAAATTGAGAATTATTCAACCCGTTGCCAACCCATCCATCAACATAACTAGTAGGATATTTTGGCTATTTCAAACCATCAGATTGGGCAGATTAAAAACACAAAATAGGAAAGAACACAAGGAAACATACATACATAGTTCTTTTACAATTTCAAACAAAATTTCATATTTATTTAAATACCAACACAAAACTCAAAAATTAATCGAATGCATGGCATTATTCAAAATCATATTTTACTAATTAATGCAAAAAATCAAATTAGGAAAAAATATGAGATAAAAATATGGGGCGAGTGTCATCTTATTAACAGCGCCAGACAGATTATGTGCAAGCAACATGTAAGCAGATTGGGTGTGTTTATAAATGAATTGACTAATATTAACCCACTAGCCAACTGACCCGCCGACTTTTATTTTATCATCTAATCTGCCCAGTCTAACACACTCTTCTTCTCACAGGATAGTTTGGGTAGGTTAGAGTCAGCATGAGTCAACAAAATGGAGGTTTTTCTGCCCACCCCTACTCTCCATAACAAGTCCAGTTTCTCCATCATGGTTTCTTACACTGATCTTGTTGTGCTTTTATCAAAGCAAGTCACGTCAGATAAATACATAATCAACAATTCAAGTTAAAAATTATAGTAAAACGCCATTAAAGAAATGTTACGCATTCTTCTTGTTACAATAATTTATGATTTCTGAAATGAAGTTACAACAATTTGTGATACTTACACACCATAAAAATACATATCACAAATTGTTACATCTTCACCTTAAAACTCACAAATTGTGGGAATACTCCGGAAAAAAAAATTACGTAACCTTTGCTACAAAAATTCATGACTTTGAAAGGAAAAAAAAATGGGTAACAAGATGTATGTACCTTTTAAGGCTTGTATACCGCAACATCGTTAAAACAAAAATATAATTTTGGTAAATTATATCGGTAGTCTTATATTTTGTTCTTTATATCACTTTGGTCTCCATAATTTTAATTTGCTCAATTTTGACTTTAATTTTACATTTTTGTATCAATTTAGTCCAATAAATAAAATTGTTAACATGACATGTGCCGCTTAAATGTGTATTTTCCTTTAAAAATCTAATATTTGTAATCAATTAGACCAAATTAAATCAAAATCATAAATTGAGTAAAAATTGAGCCAATTAAAACTAGATAGACCAAAATGACAAAACAGCCAAAATATACGACTACCAGTGTATTTTGCCCTATAATTGTAGCCCTTTAACTTTAAACGTAAGTGTGAGATTAACACAGCAAGACCGTTGCATGGAGCAGAGAAAGAATCCTCGGCCCTCTATAACCCTGTTATTGACCTCAAGGACCATGATTGTGTAAAACCCTAAACCAAAAAACCTAGGACAGTTGAATATGGAAGTAAACAGCACATGCTGGAGTGATTCATGAAAGACCCATGAACACTGACGCTACAAATCATCAAATTATTTACCTCCAACCCAGATCCAGATATATGAAGCAAGAATTTTCACAGAAGCAACATAACCCAGAAAGAAAATGCAGAAAATTTGAGTAGGGTAATGTTCAAACAGCTACTTAGAAACTAGAAGCTAAGAAAGAGAGAGACAAATTAGAGACATGAGAGAGAAAAAAACAGAGTTGATACCTGGAAAATAGGCGAGTTGCGAAGGTTTTGGAAGCAGAAAACAGAGAGGAAAAGGTAGAGAAGAGGATGAAGTAGACAAATAGTAAACAGTGATGAAAATGAAAGAATGTACTACTACTACAACCAAACAAAAGTGGTATATACAGAGAGAGAGAGAGAGAGAGAGAGAGAGTAAATACTAATTAGTAATGTGCAGGGGTCTTAATGGCAGCGCGTGACAGTGCATCGTCACACCACCATTCTGGGGAATTTGAATGCAATAAATAATAATATAAGTTGGTTTGAAATGTGACTTAGGGTTGATTTGAAAACTTGGTAAAATGTTGATGTTTGGCTTTTTATTAAATTTTTTGATTTTTTTGGAAGTGATTTGGGAAGTTGGTAAAAAGTTAATTTTTTGTTTTTTAGTTTAATATTTATTTATGGTGTCAAATCAAATTAAAATGACCAAAATACCCTTACCCAACATAAGAGATTTATTTTTTATTTTTTTTCATAGGTCCTAATTTGTAATTTTAGGACTGCGTTTTTTGCACTTCCCAAAAGGATTTTGTTACTTTTTTGGCAGTCACGTTTTTTGACATTTTGTCTAAAATGTGACTTTTTACTATGTTTTCAAAATGGCACTTAATGTTTTGATTTTTTAATTATTTTAATTTAAAATTAAAAATTTTTATTTATGATAAATTTTTTATTTTTAAAAGAAAAAAATGTAAGAATTATGAGTTAAATATAATATTTTACTTTATTAAATTAGAAGTTAGTTTTTTATTATTATTTTAATAAAAAAATTAATTTTTTTCTTCACAAACGAGTTTTATATTAGTTTTGAGTTTTCTGTTGAAAAAGAAAATAACAAACAAACAAAAATACCTTTTCCCAAATACGAGGCAGTAAATGAAAATGCATTCACAGATCACCATATCGCACTAACTTAAAAAGAGAGCCAAAAGTGACATTATTATTAGGTGGGCAAATGGTAACAAAGGTTTTTTTTAATTAATGTTTTATGCATTAATTAATACATTAATTGATAATAAAATATAATTTAAAATATTTTTAATATGAATAATGTTATATGTATCAATGAGTGAGATCAATAATAAAATCATAATTAGTATTGATATACCTATCTATCTATCTATCTATCTATACTATACTATATATTAAGTAAAATAGGGGTTTTTAACCCCAAGTCTTGTGGGAGCTCCAATCTTCCAATCTAAATTTCTTAATTTTTTGATTTAAAAAAAAAATCTTAGCATTTATTAACTTCTCCCAACTCCTAAGTCTTACCCTCATAATAACACTTTAATGCATTAAGAACAAGTATAAAAAAAATTCTTTGAAATCCAACACATATGAATTCCTTGAAAAGTCCCAACACATATGATTATTATCCCTCATAATAACACTTTAATGTATTAAAAACAAGTATAAAAAAAAATTCTTGAAAAGTCCAACACATATGATTATTATCAAAATATTAAACTTTAATATAATATAATAATAAAAAAAAGACATTTTAATTTCTTAAAAATTCCAACACATATGATTATTATCAAAATAATAAACTTTAATATAATATAAAAAATAAGAAAAAAAGACATTAAAAAATCACAATTTATATATATAGATAATTATAAACACAATTCGTGCATAGCACAAGTCATATGCTAGTACATTATATAAGGAAAAGAAAATTTCTAACCCATAAACTTTGTGGGAGCTTCAATATCCCAATATTAATTTTCTAAATTTTTGATTTTTTTTTTTAAAAAAAAGCCTCAGTATATATTACTTTTTTTCAATCCACGTGCTTTTTGAAAGATTTGGTCAAAATTCTCTCATCAGCATTTATTAGCTTTTGCCAATCCACGTACCTTTTGAGAGATTTGGTCAAAATTCTCTCATTATTATCAAAATATATATACAAATAATTATAAATATAATTGTGCACAGGTGAACTACTAGTATTATATAAGTAAAATAGAGTTTTTAATGAAAAGGCACCGGTAAAATTAAAAACCCTCATACTATTTTTCTAGAATTCTTATTTTTCAAATAATTAAAAAAAAATTATTGGTTAACTTTTATTGAATCATTTTAAAAAATAGTAATTAATCCATTTAAAAGGAAAGTTAATTAATCTATTTAAAAATTTAAATAGCTTTTATGCCTTGATTTATATATTTCAAAAGGAAAGTTAATTAATTCATTTAAAAATTTAAATTTGAAAGGGAAGTTAATTAATATATTTAAAAATTTAAACAGCTTTTATGCCTTAATTTACACATTTTAAAAGGAAAGTTAATTAATTCATTTAAAAATTTAAATTTAAAAAGAAAGTTAGTTAATCTATTTAAAAATTTAAATAACTTTTATGCCTTGATTTACACATTTCAAAAATAAAGTTAATTAATTTATTTAAAAATTTAAATTTAGAAATTAAAAAGGAAAGTTAACTAAAATATAATTTTAAATTTGAATTTTTATACTACTAAAATATAGGAATTAATCTACATCTTTCATAGATTTTTTTTTTCTTGATGTTTAATAATTTTATATGCATTGATATTCCAATCTATATATCTATATTATAGCAAACAGGCATTCCATTGAAAAAAACAAAAAATCATGGAACCTCCAAAGATTAGTGACATAGATAAAATCAAACAAAATGTGTAGGTCTTAAAGTTTTAAAGTAAAAAAATTATATTAGTATTTGTTCAAATGTAATTCTCTTAATATTTATAAATATTTTTTATTGATTGACAAAAAGCACGATAAATATTAAGATTATTGTTTTTTTTATCATATTGAGTTATTAAAATAAGATGTCCTATAGGTTTAAACCAAGAAATGTTGAAAAAAAATTCGACTCGAATTAAATTTTCTAGACTCATTTTTAATATTTAATCTCATATTAGAACTCTCAAACTAACTCATACCGGTTACAAACCGATAAAGATAATTTTAAATAATCAAAACAATTTTTAATGACTAGGTGAATGTCACATTGGCAAAAATGTTTAGTCAATTAGCTTTCAGGTCACTTCTAATTTTTAGGCCAACACCACAAGTCAATTCTAATCTATTTTTCACATAAGAGTTATGACAACAATTTTAAGTACACAAATTTTTAGGTTTTACAAAATAAGAAAAAGTTAGTTATTTAAAAATATAAATTTATTACTATCATATTAATTAAAATTATGAAACTCATAAAATGAAATGTTATTTATATTTTATTATAAAATTAAATTTTACCAATTAAATTATGACATGTAGGTTTTTGTTAAGAACTTAGAAAATACAATTAATGATATTAGAATAAAAATCTTCTATTAGTGTAACTCCAATAAAATTTAATTGATCACAAATCACTTTTACAACATATTTTAAATAAATTTTATATTATTATTTTAATTTAAAAACTAATTTTTTATTATTTATTTATACTCGTGAGTAATATGCTAGTTAGTTAGTATACTAATTGGTGTATGTGGCACCATTTTTTTTTTTTTTAAAGTTGTTTAGGATTTGATTTTTTCTAAAGTTATCATTTTAATTTGAGAGAGTATTTGGATTTAATAGGCTTATTTTGAAATTAATTTCGGTAATTTGAATCATTTACTTTTAAGAATTTATTGAGTAGAATATTTATATAAAAAATCAAAATGATTGAATATTAGTAGTTATATATTTAAATTATATTTGTTTTTAAAAAATGAACGATAATATAATTTCAAGAATAGACATTTATTTTTTTAATATAAATCTAATCAAACATATAGTTACCGATATTCAATCATATTTATTTTTTATATGAATATTCTACTCAATGAATTTTAAAAAGTGAAAAGTTCAGATTACCAAAATCCATCTCAAGATGGGCCTACCAAACTTAAACGCAAACATTGAGTAGAATATTCATGTAAAAAATAATATGATTGGACATCGGAAACTATTTGAATCATATTTTGTTTTTAAAAAATAGATGACAAGTATAATTTTAAGAATAACTATTTATTTTTTGTAATACAATTTGATTCAAACATATAGTTATCAATATCGTATCATTTTAAATTTTTACATGAATATTCTACTTAACGAGTCCAGAAAAATAAGTGATTTGAATTACCAAAATTGATCCTAAAATGGTCTTATTAAGCCCAAATGCTATCAAGTTGAGATGATCAATTTAAGAGAAGCCAGATCCTCTAAAGGTTTTGTTGGTAAAGAATAAAATATGTTAAAAATGATAAAGAAGTCATAAAAAAAATTTATTTTTAATGAAAATTGTTTTGAAATTAATTAAAAAAAACAATAAGCCTACATACTGTCACGACCCGCTCCCCGTATCCAAGGATTAAACATCGTGATGGCCAGTAACTGAAGTTACCTACGGCAAATTAATAAACGCAAGCGGAAGAAATATTTAAATAAGGATACCAAAATAATCATCGGAACTTCTATTTTTATTACAAAATTTATTGACCAAAAAGGCCGATATAAAAATATCAATAAAAGTGCTATGTGTGTGTCTATTCCGCAGCCCCGCATCTAAGACTTTCCAAAAGCTATTTTTGAATTGCATTATTCCCTGAAAATTGGTAAAAAAACTATAAGCACATGACAGAGTAAGAAATATTATACCAATAGTATAAGGGACACGAAATAACCATGGATCGTTAGTTAGGCCAAAACATTTTACATAAACAAATCATTTAAGTAGCAGAAACTGAAATACAGATATTATATAATATATAACCATAACCACGGTACAGAACAGAACAGAACAGAGGTCACAGAAGTGACAGTCAGAACAGAGGTACGGATTCAAGAGGTGGCTCGTACGGATTTTAGAGGTGGTTCCCACAATAGTGTAGTACTTAGCTCCGCATAGCACTTTGGTTCGCACAGAACAGAGGTACGGATTCAGGATGTGGCTCGTACGGATTCTAGAGGTGGCTCCTACAATAGTGTAGCACTTAGCTCCGCACAGCACTTTGGTTCGCACAGAACAGAGGTACGGATTCAGGAGGTGGCTTGTACAATAGTGTAACACTTAGCTCCTCACAGCACTTTGGTCCGCACAGAACAGAGGTACAGATTCAAGAGGTGGCTCGTACGGATTCTAGAGGTGGCTCCCACAACAGTGTAGCACTTAGCTCCGCACAGCACTTTGGTCCGCACAGAACAGAGGTCAATGGATCAGAGGGCCACAAAGTAACCAAACAGAGGTCAATGGTTATTTAAGTCCCTCAAGGTGTGGGACTCCGTGGTGGTACTTACAAAATATAATTGTATATAAGATGATAACAAAATATTCTTTAAAAGTAAAAAAACATACCCATGGGTTTCACTTTAGCAAATAGGGTTCAGAAAATAATCAACGTAACTGAAATCTTTATAAAACATAACTTTTATTAATATACTAATAAAACATAACTTTTATAAAATAAATATAGTAAGTCAAAACATAAGTAAAATACATTTTGGTAACTCAAGGTATAATATAATTCACCTTAACTTTAATACCTTACTCTTTCTTTCTTTCCACTGTCAAAAACCCTTTTAACTCCCACTATTTTTTCTTTCTTTCCTCACTTTCTTTCCTTTCTTTCTCTTTTCTTTTTCTTCTTTCTTTTCCTTTTCTTCTTTCTGTATTCAGATCACCGCTTCCTTAAATAGGGAGAGGAAGCCACCAGCCGGCCTACACGTGGCGATTCCCAAGATTCACTTATTAATTCACTAAGATTTATACTTATCGTAATAGATATTTAAGATAATTACTATTTGACCCAACATTTTAATATAATTATATAAATAAATTAATTTCTAATTAAATTATACTTTATCATATATCAATGAAAAATTAATTATTTATATTTTGACCCTTAAACTTTTAATAATTATATTATTTTACAAAATTACACATAATAACATATAATAAATTATATATTTTCCGAACTGAGATTAAATAATATTAGTATAAATTCTACAGAATAATTAAAAATCTGGGTTGTTACAATCTTCCTTCCTTTTAAAATTTTGTCCTCGAAATTTGTCATATGTAAGCTATCCGCTGCGCACTCTGATAAATATATATTACATGATTAATCTGATAGAAAATACTACTTCAAAAAAAAAACTTTATCAAAAATAACTCACTGTCTACTTGTCAAAAATTATTTTGGGTCAAAATAAGAAATAAATAGCAACTTTAAAAACTTTTCACTCGTTTTGTTTACGATAAAAACAAATAAAAATGAGAACACAATGATAGAATTATATGCAAGAATTGAAAAAATTGAGATGAACTTTTCATTGATGGGAAATAGTTTCAAAATTAGTATCTTGATAATTTGAACCCACTTTTAAAAAAAACATCAAAATAAATTTTTTTTTGAATACCGAACTGAAAATTATATGTATTTAATTATATTATAAGGTTGGTGGGTGCTTGAGCCCGACATCCTTATTTTCTTGTCCTTTTTTTACTATAACAAATATAAATTATATCTAATATCCTTTACAAATTAAGCACACTAAAAAAAAAATTATTATATATATAATCATATAAAATTATAATATAATTAAATCGACGAACAAAATATAATATTTAGGTACTAATTACCCGCTATCCTACTTCTTAAATGTGCATGTGTCCTATGCTCCAATGATGTTTTTTTTTTTTTTTTTGAAATAAACCATTGCTCTGATACCACTTGTCAAGACTCGCTCCCCGTACCCAAGGGTTAAGCATCGTGATGGCCAGTAACTGAAGTTACCTACGGCCAATTCATAAACAAATTAATAAACGCAAGTTGAAGAAATATTTAAATAAGAGTACCAAAATAATCATCGGAGCTTCTATTTTTATTACAAATTTATTGACCAAAAAGGCCGATATAAAAATATCAATAAAAGTGCTATGTGTGTGTCTATTCCGCAGCTCCGCATCTAAGACTTTCCAAAGACTATTTCTGAATTGCATTATTCCCTGAAAATTGGTAAAAAAACTATAAGCACATGATAGAGTGAGAAATATTATACCAAGATTATAAGGGACACGAAATAACCATGGATCGTTAGTTAGGCCAAAACATTTATATAAACAAATCATTTAAGTAGCAGAAACTGAAATACAGATATTATATAAATATATAACCATAACCACGGTACAAAACAAAACAGAACAGAGGTCACAGAAGTGACAGTCAGAACAGAGGTACGGATTCAAGAGGTGGCTCGTACGGATTCTAGAGGTGGCTCCCACAATAGTGTAGCACTTAACTCCGCACAGCACTTTGGTCCGCACAGAACAGAAGTACGGATTCAAGAGGTGGCTCGTACGGATTTTAGAGGTGGCTCCCACAATAGTGTAACACTTAGCTCCGCACAGCACTTTGGTCCGCACAGAACAGAGGTACGGATTCAAGAGGTAGCTCGTACGGATTCTAGAGGTGGCTCCCACAACAGTGTAACACTTAGCTCCGCACAGCACTTTGGTCCGCACAAAACAGAGGTCAATGGATCAGAGGGCCACAAAGTAACCAAACTGAGACCAATGGTTATTTAAGTCCCCCAAGGCGTGGGACTCCCGTGGTGGAACTTACAAAATATAATTGTATATAAGGTCATAACAAAATATTCTTTAAAAGTAAAACAAACATACCCATGGGTTTCACTTTAGCAAATATGGTTCAGAAAATAACCCACGTAACTGAAATCTTTATAAAACATAACTTTTATTAATATACTAATAAAACATAAATTTTATAAAATAAATATGGTAAATCAAAACATAAGTAAAATACATTTTGGTAACTCAAGGTATAATATAATTCACCTTAACTTTAATACTTTACTCTTTATTTCCACTATCAAAGACCCTTTTAACTCCTATTATTTTTTCTTTGTTTCCTCTCTTTCTTTCCTTTCTTTCTCTTTTCTTTTTCTTCTTTCTTTTCCTTTTCTTCTTTCTGTATTCAGATCACCTCTTCCTTAAATAGGGAGAGGAAGCCACCAGCCGGCCTACACGTCGCGATTCTCAAGATTCACTTATTAATTCACTAAGATTTATACTTATCGTAATAGATATTTAAGATAATTATCATTTGACTCAATATTTTAATATAATTATATAAATAAATTAATTCCTAATTAAATTATATTTTATTATATATCAATGGAAAATTAATTATTTATATTTTGACCCCTAAACTTTAATAATTATATTATTTTACAAAATTACACATAATAATATATAATAAATTATATATTTTCCGAATTGAGATTAAATAATATTAGTATAAATTCTACAGAATAATTAAAAATCTGAGTTATTACACATACAAAAAAAAAAAATTTAGAATTTAAAATCAAAAAATTCATTCAGTGTATGATTTCACAACACAATTTCAAATATACATTTTAGATCTAACTTTCAAAGTTTTAATTGTTTTTTATTTTTTTATTTTGGTAAATTACAATTATTGCTCTTGAGATTTATGACAATTACATCGGCCTCTTTACTTTTTTTGAAATTATATTGACTTCCCTTGAGATTTTACTTTTCATTTGCAGATTTTCCCTTTCTATTAATTAACCGTTAGTTTGATTAATAATTTTTTTTTTGGGCGAAAGTTAGTGATTAGTCGTTAGATTGGGTCATAGGGAGATTTCAGTTTAGTTTGTGTAATATTTGAAATGATTATCTGTAAATTAAGAATAAAAAAAAATTATTCATTTTTTAGGTAAAAAATTAGTATGAATTATTGAAGTCAAATGAGAAATACAAGACCTATGTAAACAAAATCATATTTCCGATGCACATAAAAAATAAAAAAATAAAAAAAGAGGAATACAAGAACTTAGATATTAAGCCTCATCAATTTATATATATATATATATATATATATTTATAGTCAAACCATGTGAGTATTTATTTTAATAAAATTACTCAAATAATTACATGTGGTGTTACAATTTTGACATGGATAGGCCCATAAAGGCCACAGCTCACAGCGAACAAACCCAAGCCCACCATTTGGACCCCATTGCATAACCCGGTTGGTAAAGTCCATGACAGCTGGAGGCCAACTGGACATGAAGGGCCAATGGCATTCGGACATATGCAGGTGCAGGACAGGCCACATCAGCAGACAAAGATCTGCAAAGTTATTGCACAACACATCACCATTAATGCAGCCCATCACAGCATTTATTGCGACAACACCCCTCAGCCGGAACAGCCCCTTACCCTGAACAAGGTAAGCTACAGCACAGGCTGGAGGCGAGACGGGCACGTCGGAAGGGACAGTGAAATGATTACCAAAGGATATAAGCAAGTATCGAAGACAAGAAGAAGGTTAAGCTTTTCTATCTCCAATCTCTCTCTACATACTTCATATCCTTTCCTACTTGCTAACTTGCTCGTCGGAGGGTTCACTGGGGACTACCCCGTTCCCCACTGAACTTACTTGCAGGTCATCTAGTGGGCTCCGCCACCCAGACGTAAGCTCGAGGAGCTTGGATCGGTCCAGCCCATCCACCGGGAACGAACTGTATCATCAGTTGGCGCCGTCTGTGGGAACTGGTTTGTCCGTGCGCCAGTTGTGTTCATTGCCGCCGGGGACCCTGTTCCAGCAACCTTTTCATCTCATCCATCAAGGTGTATGGTCACGACTAGATCCATGGCTTCCCACCATAATGCTGCCGACCACCAAACCGACCCTCCCAATCCAAACAACCCACCACAGTATTTCACCGAGCTTACCAACAGCATTAATCGTATGGCCGAGCAAAACCAGGCCCTGATAAACGCTTTACTCCAAGGAACCCTCCCCATTCCTCCACCACCACCTCCAGATATTCTACCCAACCCAGAACGAACTCCGGGCCATACTGCCCCACAACCCAATCCGCCTAACTTGGGAGGTTTGCAACCCCTCACCCACATATAAATCCACCACCTCCACCCCCACACCCATCGTCATAGCACCAGCCCCCGAGGGAGAGGCCAGCAGCATCCAACACCTGTCTCCCTCTGGTGGTGACAACATTCCCCTTTGGGACGCTGAACTCCGCGCCATGAAACTCCAGCTCCAAGGGGTTATGCAGAACATCCAGCATAAGCCCTCCACTACGGCAAACTCACCATTTGTCGCCTCCATCCGAGACAAACCTCTGCCCGCCAAGTTTAAAATGCCCTCCATCGACTCCTTTGACGGTACGACAGACCCGGTCGACCATCTGGAGACCTACCGCACCCTCATGATTCTCCATGCCTTCCCAGACGAGATCATGTGCCGAGCTTTTCCCGTGACACTGAAGGGGTCAGCTCGGCTGTGGTTTAGCCAGTTACCACCAGACTCTGTCTCCACCTTTCAACATCTCAGTGACTCTTTCCTGAGCCATTTTATCGGAGCCCAGCGCCAGCGACGCCCGCAACCCAACTCCTCAATATTCGTCACCGAGGGGGAATCACTGCGCAGCTTCGTTACTCGCTTCAACACCGAAGCCCTGCAAGTCGCAGAAAATGACGACAAGGTCATCCTCACAGCTTTCATGGCCGGTCTGCGGTCATCTGATTTCCTTTTCTCCCTCTCTAAAAACCCCCCACCTCAATGGCAGTCCTACTCTCCAAAGCCCAAAAATACATGAATGCCGAAGATTCACTAGCCGCTCGCAGGATCCAACAGCTAAAAACCCGACCCCAGAGAAAAGAGAAAAGACCCAGAACCCAGAAACGCCCAGTATCATAGCCAAACACCCCGCTATACCAACCGACCCTCTCATGCAGACCGGTCGGTGCCAGCCCGACCACCCGGTCGGTTCGAGCGGTATACACCCCTCAATTCTCCCATAGAACATGTCCTCAACCAGATCCAACGGGACTACCCCCTCAAATGGCCTCCCCCTCCATGGAACCCTTCCAACCGGAAAGACCAGTCCAAATATTGTCGTTTCCACCAGGACCATGGCCATAACACTGACGACTGCATCAACCTCAAAGATCAGGTGGAGACCCTCATTCACCAGGGGCGTCTAAGCCGGTTCACAGACACCCGCCCTCAGCAAAGGCAAAGAACCGAACCCCACAGAGACAATCGCCGACGCACCCCACCGCGGCAGCCAGCTCAACCAAATCAGGCCATGATCGACCTCCCAGCAACCTCGGCCACAAGGTAATCCACCTCCACCAGTTGGTGAAATTAGAGTTATTTCAGGTGGTCTTGCTTGTGGGGGCCATCTCGCTCAGCTCAGAAGGCAGAACTTAGAAAAATACGGCAGGGCTCAGACAAGGCAGTCACCACGGTAGACCGACCCCCCAAATAGCCCAAGCAGTGGACAGAGCCCATCACCTTCACGGACGCCGACTGTACAGGCATCCGTTATCCTCATGATGATCCTCTTGTCATTTCCGCCATCCTCTCCAACTATAAGGTCAGACGAGTTCTCATCGACAATGGAAGCTCTTCAGATATCATATTCCTTAACTGCTTCCGCCAGCTCAAGATCGGAGAGGAAAGTCTGTCTCCCTCCAAACCCCTTTGGTTGGTTTCACTGGCGACCGGGTGACCTCCATCGGCTCCATTGACCTCCCATCACCATTGGAGAATACCCACGGCAAACCACGAAGTTGCTTACCTTCTTGTTGTCGACTGCCCCTCTGCCTACAACATCATCCTTGGTCGCACGGCCCTCAACGCCTTCCAAGCGATTACCTCCACCTACCACCTGGCCATCAAGTTTCCTACTGATCTCGGAGTCGGAACAGTGAGGAGAACAAACCGTGGCCAGAGAATGCTATGTCGCCTCACTCAAGGAAATTAAACTAAAGGAGGCCATGATTATTGAAGAACTTGATGTCGAGACGAAGATGAGCTGATCAGGGAGAACCTGTTGAGGAGCTCGTTGAGGTTCCCATCGACCCCACTAACCCAATGAAAACTGCCAAGATCGGCAGTCAGCTATCCCCCCAAGCCAAGTCCGACCTCACTGCCCTCCTGACCGAGCACAATGACGTATTTGCCTGGACCCATTCAGACATGCCGAGCATCGACCCCTCCTTCATAACTCACCGCCTCAGCATCGAACCCCATTTCAAACCTTACCGCCAAAAGCAGCGCATCTTCCACCCGGAGCGCAATACTCTTATAGCCGCAGAGGTCGACAAACTTCTTGAGGCCCAATTCATCCAAAATGTAGACTATCCTAAGTGGCTGTCCAATGTGGTTCTAGTCCGTAAGAACAATGGCAAGTGGCGACTGTGCGTTGATTACTCTGACCTGAACCGAGCTTGCCCCAAAGATAGCTATCCACTCCCCCGCATAGATTTGCTGGTCGACGCCACGGCCGGTCACCAAATGCTCAGCTTCATGGATGCTTTCTCTGGGTACAACCAAATCATGATGCACCCATCCGATCGGGAACACACATCCTTCATTACCGACCGAGGTACCTACCACTACTGTGTAATGCCGTTCGGACTAAAGAATGCTGGGGCCACCTATCAACGGTTAGTCATGTTGTTTTCCAAGATCAAGATCGGTCGAACATGGAAGTGTATGTGGACGACATGCTAGTCAAGAGCAAACTCTCCACTGACCATCTGACCGACCTACGGGAGACCTTTGCCACCATTCGCAAGTATCAGATGAAGCTCAACTCCGAAAAGTGCGCCTTCGGCGTAGGATCTGGAAAGTTCTTGGGTTTTATGGTCAGTCAGCGCGGCATCAAAGCCAACCCTGAGAAGATCAAGGCCTTGATTGAGATGTAGTCACCCAAAACTATCAAAGAAGTTCAAAGACTCACTGGCAGAGTGGCGGCTCTCAACCACTTCATTTCCCGCGCAACAGATAAGTGCCTACCATTCTTCAAAGTTCTTCGGCAGACTTTTGAATAGACAACTGAATCCGAAAAGGCTTTTCAGCAGTTAAAGCAATGCATGGCCAATCCCGCCCTTCTTTCACAGGCAATTACGGGCGAGCCCCTCTTCCTCTATTTAGCAGTATCGAACACCGCCGTTAGTGCAGCTCTTATCAGGGAAGACGGCTCAGTCCAGCGGCCGGTCTACTACATCAATCGAGCTCTCAGGGGAGCAGAGCAGAATTACCCATTGCTAGAAAAGTTGTCCCTAGCCTTGGTCATCGCCTCCAGACGACTTTGTCCTTACTTCCAAGCCCATTCTATAGTGGTCCTCACCAACCAACCCCTGAAGAAGGTCATGCAGCAACCAGAGCTTTCTGGCCGACTTATGTAGTGGTCAGTGGAACTCAGCTAGTTTGACATCTCCTACCGTCCTCGCACAGCAATCAAGGGACAGGCCATAGCCGACTTCATCCTGGAATTTACTAGCCCTACCCCAACCACTACTTCTCCACCCCCACCGACCCTTGCTGACCCAAAAGACCCCCATTCTTGGACTCTCAACGTCGACGGGTCATCCCGGAGGGAAGGTAGTGGGGCTAGCCTCATCTTCACCTCCCCGGAGGGTGGTTATTTCAAATGTGCTCTCCGTCTTTTGTTTGAGGCCAGCAACAACGAGGCCGAATATGAAGCATTGATAGCAGGACTCCGTCTGGCCAAGGATATTGGTGTCAGCCACATCCGAGTGTTCAGTGACTCATAGCTCGTCGTCGGTCAGATTACGGGGGAATTCGATGCCAAGGATGGCACAATGCGGGCCTACAGGGACATGGCACTCCCTCTTGTTCGCCTCTTCAATACTTTCCAGATCAAGCACATACCTCGGGCGGACAACTCCAAAGCTAATGAGATGGCTCAGTTGGCATCTGCAGATCAGTCTGACCTCAGCCACGGAGTCCACCTTGAATACCTGACTCATCCGGCCATTTCACCCGACCCACACGAGGTGCAATTCCTCCAAAATGAACCTATTCCCTGGGCATCCGACATCATCTAATTTTTGACAATAGGAGAACTCCCAGATGACCAACAGCAGGCCGCCAAGGTCAGGACTCGGTCGTCTAACTACGTCCTGGTCGATGGCGTCTTGTATAAACGTGGTTTTTCATTACCATATCTGCGATGCCTCAACTCAACTCAAGCAACCTATGTAATGCAAGAAGTCCATGAGGGAATTTGTGGCAACCACTCGGGTGGCAGGTCTCTAGCCCACAAAATACTCCGTACTGATTATTTTTTGCCAACTCTTAATCAAGATGCGATTGATTTCGTCCTCAAATGCGATAAGTGTCAGCGTTTCGCCAACATCCCCCACGCCCCCCCTACAGAGTTGATCACACTTTGCAGCCCCTACCCGTTCGCCAAATGGGGGATCGACCTGATCGGCCCTCTTCCCACCGGCCGCGGCCAGACCAAGTTCGCAATCGTCGCTATTGACTACTTCACCAAATGGGTAGAGGCCGAACCCCTAGCCACCATTACCGAGCGAAACACAACCAGGTTCATCTGGCAATCGATCGTTTGCAGGTTTGGCATCCCTCAGGCCATCGTGTCAGACAACGGCAAACAATTCGACAACGCCAGGTACAAGAAGTTCTGTGCCGACCTCCAGATCCAACCATGTTTCTTCTCCCCTAGTCATCCCCAAGCCAATGGCCAAGTTGAGATCACCAATCGTTCTCTTCTGAAGATCATCAAGACTAAGCTGGAAGCTGCTAAGGGACTCTGGGCTGAGGAACTGCCGAATGTACTCTGGGCCTACCGAACTACAGCTCGGACTCCCACCGGGGAAACCCCTTTCCGCCTAACATATGGCGCTGAGGCGGTTATTCCGGTGGAAGTCGGTCTGCCAACCCCCAGGGTTTTATATCCGGATCCAGCACTCACTGAAGAGCTTCATCGGGCCGATTTGGACCTTATTGAAGAGCTCAGAGAGACCACTGCTGTCAGATTGGCCTCATACCAACAGAAAATGAGAACACACTACAACCGCAAAGTCCGACCACGGGAATTCGCTGTAGGAGATCCTGTCTTAAGAGAGGCCACTCTTGCCACCAAAAATCCGACCGAGGGAAAACTGGCAGCCAAATGGGAAGGACCCTACATCGTGAAAGCCCGCCCACGTCCGGGCACTTACCGACTTCAAAACATGGAGGGGCGAGACCTTCCCCACCCCTGGAACGCCGAACACTTGAAACGCTACTTTCAATAGGCTATTGCTTTTGTATTGCACAATTGTTGTACTTTCTTTTTGACGCATAATGTAAATTTTGATCGTTGAACCCCGCTTCTCATGGCAACAATTTTATCGCCCAGCTACCTCTGTCGTCTCAATAACATTTTTTACCTGCAGCACTTACTCAAAGCCTCAGCCAGACTGAGCATCTCAAAGCCTCAGCCAGACTGAGCACTCAAAGCCTCAGCCAGACTGAGCGCTCAACGCCTCAGCCAAGCCTCAGCTAGACTGAGCACTCAAAGGCTCAGCCAGACTGAGCGCTCAACGCCTCAGCCAAGCCTCAGCCAGACTGAGCACTCAAAGCCTCAGCCAGACTGAGCGCTCAACGCCTCAGCCAGACTGAGCACTCAAAGCCTCAGCCAGACTGAGCGCTCAACGCCTCAGCCAGACTGAGCACTCAAAGCCTCAGCCAGACTGAGCCCTCAAAGCCTCAGCCAGACTGAGCGCTCAAAGTCTCAGCCAGACCGAGCACCCAAAGCATCAGCCAGACCGAGCACTTAAAGCCTCAGCCAGGCTGAACACTCAGGACTTCCGCCAGACTTAGTGCTCAAAGCCCTAGCTATAATAAACATCACACGTCTCAACTAGACTGAGGACCACCAATGCAGGTCCAGAATGAGTCACTCGCAACCTTAATTCCAGATCCAAAATAAGATAATCCCATCACCAGTGAAACTCCCTAATTACGGATGACAGTCACAGTTCCAGATTACTTCCTCCATCATCTCGCGTACCTTCAATCAACCACTCTCTTCCGTCCAAATTTTATATAAGTCCACTTTTACTCTGCATTAAGGAGTTCTTTACTTTACTTTGCATTGAATCTTTATAAGTCCAATTTCAACATTACTTTGAACTTCACTGAATTTTCATACAACTCCAATTTTGCTCTGCATTAAGTTTTTATTTAATCCAACTCCACTCCCCCTTAAGCCTTTATACAAGTTCAGTCTCACTATGCATAAAGGAGCTTTTAACTTTACTCAATATTGGATTTTTATTACACCTCTGTATGGAGGCATTCCCAAATTCCATTCACACTGACTTATACATAAGCAAACACAATCGAATCATAGAAACTCAAAAGAAATTTTATTTATTCAGAAATGTGTACATCAGTCCACTATAGTACTTCAAAAAAAAAAAAAAAAAAAAATACAATGTGTATACAAGAATAAAACAAACACTACTTCAATTCACTCCTCATCCTCACTGGAGACGAGATCTGCTTCTTCAATTCCTTCATCCAGGGGGGTCTGGGCCACCTCATCCTCCCCAATCGTAACACTACTCAGGTCAAGCTCTGGGAACAGCTCCTCAGCCCTACGTCTGAACATCTTCCACCCGCTGTTCCAGTACTCAGCCATTTCATGTTTGTAGAAGTCCGACTGCTGGAAGCTCTCAATGACTTCAGACTCAGTTCTCCCCCCAACAGTCGTCCTTGATGGCCCAACCCCCCCAGACTCCACCCCAACTAGACTGCTGGCGACTACGACATCCACTGCCATCTGGAATTCAGGAGATCCCTTGAATTGGTTAACTGCTGCAACGTACAGATCGGGGTAGGCTGCCCTTTCCGACGCCGCCTTCGCCCTTTCTTCGTCCAGCTCTCTTTGAAGGGTCACCTTCTCAGAGGATGCTTTGGCCCTTTCTGTTTCCAGCTCTTTACGCAGAGTCTCCATCTTAGCGGCAGCCTTGGCCTTCTCCTTCTCCTTCTCCTCCTCCTCCAACTCTTTCTTTAGGTTCTCCCTCTCCACTGCTGCCTTGCCTCGCTCGGCCTCCAACTCCTTCTACAGAACGCCAATCTTAGCTTCTGCCTTATCCTTCTGCCTCACCAACTCCTCATTGTTGATCATCGCCTCTTCATGCCGTTCGACGGCGACCATACAAGCTGCTTTGGCCTCTTCCAACTTTTTTCGCTCGCTGGCCAGTTGGAACTCGAGCGACACAACCTCGCGGCGTGTGCTCTCCAGCTCTGACTTGGCTCCTTGGAGGTCAGCATAAGCACTCTTCCAACTCGCGCTCTTCTCCTTCAATTTCGCAAGCTGTGCCTTGGCTTTTTCTGCCTTCAATTTGGCAGCCCCCGCTTTCCTCAAAAGGGCCCCTGCTAAGGTAGTCACCTCCATTTGAGTGGAGCACAACCCCCTCAGCAGGTCTGCCTCGTTGAATCTAGATGCTGAGCGTAGGGCTGCTTCCTCCACGATGCCCACCAAACGATCTGCCCCAGCTCTGGCTGGGCCTTCTTCTCCCTCCAGACACCCTGCCACCTCCCGAGCGTGATAAATCGCTGTGGTCAGGCTCACTCCTCCCCCTTGGGGGGCAGGTCCCCCCTGCGGCTCTTCCCCCCTCCTAACTTCAGGGGCGACCCCGCCAACCTCTACACCGACTGCTACCGCCACTGGCACAACCTCCCTCACTCCTGAGGTGACGTCTACCACCTCTGGGGCGATTCCTCCCTCTGGAACCTCTCCATCCTTCACCTCAGCAACCTCTCCCTCCTTGGCCAGACTGGCCTTCTCTGCTCTAGCTTCCTTCATTTTCTTCTGGGTAGGCTCCTCCTCGCTCCGTCTTAATCTCTTCTTTCTCTTCCCCACTCCCAGCGCCTCCATCTCCTTCAACGACCTCTCCTTTAGGGGGTCCTTTGGCAGCGGTCGTGGTACAAACTCACCCAAGTTTTTCTCTTCCAAGGGTTTGGGGCGAGGGCGAATCCTTTCCCTGGCCACTAGTTGTGGTGGTCGGTTGGCCTAGGACTCTTTGAATTTTTGGGCCTTGGCAAGAATGGCCTGATCCTCTGCCTCTTGGATTTTCCTTCTTGCTTCCAACTCCGCTCGATCGAGGTCCCCACCGATCGACTGAGGGCCCAATCCTGCCTCAAATAGTGCGGACGGCTGAACAAGCTCGTTCTACTTGGCTTTTTCCCTCTCCCTCTACTCCTTTACCTTTTTCACCTTGTCCTCCGCCTCCACCGCCAATTTTGGCTCCATCGACCGAGTAAGCACCTTCCAAATGGTGCGCACACTAACCCCTCCATTGGCACCCACGTAGAACCACCGTGGTCTCCACTCCTTGATCGATGAGGGCAGCTCCACCACCAGCCCTCTCCCAGCTGCCGCTTGCAGAGTCACCCAAGTTTCTTGCTGCCCCGAGGCCTTGTAGCACGCGAAGAACTCGTCCACTGTCATGGCCTCCCCTTCATTCGCCTTTGGCCAGGCACTCGCACAAGCTAACAAGATCTTCCAGGCATTGGGCATTAGTTGCCCTGGTGCCACCTCTAGACGGTTGAGCACATCCACCACTATTTGTGGCAATGGCAACCTCAAGCCCCCCTTCAGCGCTTCCTCGTAAAGGGAAAACTGCCCTGGCCTCGCGTCCGATGGCCTCTCCGTCGCCGTTGGCAGTAACAGCTTTACTTTCGCCGGAATCTGGTATTTCTCCCGGATAGCCTCCAACTCTGCGGCAGTAATTGTGGATTTGTCAGCCTTAGTATGTCAATGATCTGGCTCTACCTGGCTTATTGGCTTTGGAGTCGCTATCATGGTGGACGCCTGAGATCGTGCCACCGATTCCCCCACTGTCACTATTCGCGTCTCCGTTCTATATCGTGCCGCTAACTCCTCTGCGTCGTCTTCACCCAGTGGGTCTACCCTCACAGTCACAGCTTCTTCTTGTGCCATTTCTAGGGTATGTTTACGAATTGCTTCTGATGCAGGAGCAAGAAGATTGAAGAAGTGTTGTAAAGGCGTATCGTGAGCAACAAATGAAGTAAGACTTGGAATGTTTTGGTTTTTTTGTAAACAAGTAAGTGAATCGCACAACGCCAAAAGCCCACGGTTTGCCCGTATTCCAAGGATCCCAATTAATTTTCGCCAGTTTGAAAACTTTTCAAATCATCCGCCAAAACTGTCTTTTCAACCCCATAATGACCTATCGTTTCATTTTTGCTCCAACGCCTCACTTATCCCCCACGATATCGCCATGTGTATGGCCGCGATGCACTGCCCCACCAACTTCCCCTGTCTTTTCCACTTCAAATCCTTATTTCACATGCCGCCTCTTGAGCCCCGCGCCCCTCCGCTCGGCCTTCACGCGGTCAGCCCTCCTCACGGTCGGCCTTCTTCCTCGCGGTCGGCACTTCTCGCAGTTGGCCCTCCCACTCGGCTCCCCTCGGGGTCAGCACTCCTTGCGGTCGGCCTTCCCACTCGGCTCTCCTCGCGGTCGGCACTCCTTGCGGTCGGCCCTCCCACTCGGCTCTTCTCGCGGTCGGCACTCCTCGCGGTCAGCACTCCCACTCGGCTCCCCTCGCGGTCGGCACTCCTTGCGGTCGGCCCTCCCACTCGGCTCTCCTCGCAGTCGGCCCTCCCACTCGGCTCCCCTCGCGGTCGGCACTCCTCACGGTCGGCCCTCCCACTTGGCTCCCCTCGCGGTCGCCCCCCCACTCGGCTCCCCTCGCGGTCGGACCCTTTCCCGCTCGGTTCGCTAACTCGACCCCCCCGACAGCCGGACACATCTTCCTCATTACTATTTCCTTCGTTGGACTGAAGCTGCACTTGGGAATGGGGGACTACTGACATGGATAGGCCCATAAAAGCCACAGCCCACAGCGAACAAACCCAAGCCCACCATTTGGACCCCATTGCATAACCCGGTTGGTAAAGTCCATGACAGCTAGAGGCCAACTGGACATGAAGGGCCAATGGCATTCGGACATATGGCAGGTGCAGGACAGGCCACATCAGTAGACAAAGATCTACAAAGTTATTGCCACAACACATCACCATTAATGCAGCCTATCACAGCATTTATTGCGACAACACCCCTCAGCCGGAACAGCGCCCCTTACCCCGAACAAGGTAAGCTACAGCACAGGCTGGAGGCGAGACGGGCACGTCGGAAGGGACAGTGAAATGATTACCAAAGGATATAAGCAAGCATCGAAGACAAGAAGAAGGTTAAGCTTTTCTATCTCCAATCTCTCTCTACATACTTTATCTCCTTTCCTACTTGCTAACTGGCTCATCGGAGGGCTCGCTGGGGGACTACCCCGTTCCCCACTGAACTTACTTGCAGGTCATCTAGTGGGCTCCGCCACCCAGACGTGGGCTCGAGGAGCTTGGATCGGTCCAGCCCATCCACCGGGAACGAACTGTATCATCAAATTTCATTTTTATTAACTTAGATATTATTAAAAGCCTCATCAGTTTTATCTTTCTTTCTTTTCTTTTTTTTTTTTGGTGAAGATAATTGAAGTATATGCTGTCAAGTATTGATTAAAAACTACCAAATAACTTTTCTTATATTTATGTTATCAATTTTTAATTTATTATATCATCCCTTTGGTGGTGATCAAATCCACAAATATTATAACTTACATATGGTATCCTATATATATTTATGGGAAAGACTAATGGAAAAAATTGGCATAATTTCATACTTTCTGAGTTATAACTAAAATAATAATAATAACCAAACACCACATAAGGCATAACCAATGATGACCTGCATCATAACTAAAATGTTGTTATAACTATAAAAAAAAAATAGCATAACTAGGGGTACATATGATGCACCCTTTTCAAGGGTATGTATAGTAGAATTTTCCTATATTTATAATCAAATCATTTGAGTATTTAGAAATAAATTATTTAATACCACTCAAATAAATACATGTGGTGTCCCAATTTAATTTTTAATTTAGATAGTGGGACTCCTTACAATTGCATTTGATCAAAATCAGGTCCAGTTCCAGTAACGGAAGCAGTAGCATTTGACATCGTTTACCTCAACTCAATAGTGAGACTCATTAATTATATCTTATTTTTGTAAGACAACTAAACTCTGTGACATCAAGTATTGATTAAAAACTATTAAATCTCTTATGTTTACATAATTAATTTTTTAATTTGTTTCATCATCACTTTAGTCATAACAATATATCATTCTATAATACACACTATTTTATGTATACCATATATAAGTTATAACATATGTAGGCTTGAGATTCCGAACAATTACACTGACTCCCTTCCTTTTTTTAAAATTACACCCACCTTCCATGTGACTAACCTTTTCATTAATGCTGTTAGTCAAGTAAGAGGTCAGCTTTTAATTCCAAAAATAAATAAAAGGAGACTAGTACAATTGTCAAAAACCTCACGGAAAATGACTATAATTTGCCAATTTTTTTTTTAGTGCACAAACTTTTCCTTCATAAAAAAGTATCTCATACTTTTATTTTTAATATTTTTCTTGTGCCACAAAAACATGTATCAATAAAATCTTAAAAAGACTTCGTTTGAAAGGTGGGTTAGTTTTTTGACTTTTTTAATTATTTTAACTTAGGATTAAAAAGCCTGATTTGGAAAAGATTTTTGATTTTTTTGACTTTTTTGTGAGAAAAATAATGTAATGATTATAGGTTAGATGTGATGTTTTGTCTTATTGAACTAAAAAATCTATTTTATTTTTTGTGACTATTTTAGCCAAAAATATTCTCAAACCCAACTTCCCAAACATAGGCTAAGAGCCTCTCAAACCACTTATTATTTGGATTTCTATTACTATAAAGAGTCCAGCTTGTCTCAAGTTGAGATCAAGACTGGACCCGTCCAGTTTGGCCCATGGGGCCCATTTTTGGATCCGTTTTGATAATCCGAACCGTTCACTGTGTAGAACTCGTCGAGTACTACATGTCTGTAAAAAATCACATTGATCGGATATCAATAACTATGTAATCAAATCAGTTTTGTATAAAAAAAAAAAAGACGGTGAAACAATAACGGTTGATAAAAAACTATTTTGTTCACATAGCTATCGATATCCGATCAACGTGATTTTTTACAAGCATATAGTACTTGACAAGTTCTACACATTGAACGGTTCAGATTATCAAAACGGGACCCGTGGTGGGCCCCCACGGGTCCAACAGCACGGTCCAGTCTGATATTGGACTGGACCAAAGCCACTGCCTACTATAAAATATCATGAAGTTTAACATCTTGCTCTTAATAGTGGCTTTGTTTGGGGAAGAAAGTTTTAGGTTAAGATAGTTAATAAAAATAAAATTGACTAAAATAGTCAATAGACAAAATATCACATAGAAATTATAATCATTTTATTTTTTTCTTACAATTATCAAATCAACTAAAAAAAATAACTATCTTCCCAAACACAACTTTTTTTTGTCAAACTAAAATAATCAAATATATACACATTGTATCAAAAAGTTTACCAATAGGTATATCTATCGACTTAGGGGTTGTTTAAGATGATCTAAATAAATATATTTTTTGAATTTTTTAAAAAAATGTGTAGAAAAGTAGAGAGGTGATGTTACCTAAAAAAAGATAAAAAGATTATAAAAAAAAAAAGTGTTGTAACGCCTCCAAATTATGACAATAGATAATCTCATTACCCATATAGATGCTTATCATATTTAATCATTCATTAAGACAATATTACCAGAACATTCTCTTTTTCATTAATTCTTTCAATGTAGTACAAAGATGACATCATATGCAATAATACATTCATTAACCTTATGTTATGAATCTATAGTGTGGGGGCATATTTTTAGGAAATGACAACACGTGGTCAAGGTGGCACCAAAGTGCCAGTCGGGGTACCACGTGTCCTGGTCATGACGCCGAGATGATCTCGGCTAGGCCGAGGTTATCTACAAAGATACCGGAATCCGAGATGAACGGATAAGGGATAAAAGTCTTAGAAAGAGGGAGAACCTCAGCCTGGATAAGGATAAAACTCTTATGGAGTTTATCTTTATCTATTGGAAAGTCTAAGATGAGCATTGGGTCAAAGTCCAAAGGGAAGCTAGGCTTTTACAAGAATCAGGTTAGTGCTGACTATAAAAGTAAGGCACCCTCATGGGTCTAAGGTATGCTTTTTATACTCTGTCTAGTGAGTTAAGCACTATTAGCTATTAGCTATCTTTGAGAGATAATTACTGACTTGATCGTCGGAGTGCCCCCGGGTAGACGAACCACCGCCGGAGCCTTATCTTTTTGTGACAGATCATTCGAGCACAATCTATTCTGCCGGTGTTCTCTAGCTAAGTATCTGTTTGGTAGTGTGGTCAGAAATCAACACCCACAATTTGGCGCCGTTTGTGGGAAAGAAAGGAGAATAGATGGCCAACGATGGACAAAAAGAGAAGATTAGGGATGACATCCCTATTAGAAGTGGTAAACACATTGACCCTAACGTAAAGGAGGATAATTGCAATGAAGAAACTCGGGATCCGAATCCCGGAGATAAAGACGTCGGTCAGGAGGGTGACGTACCAAAGAAGTCAGACCGAGGTGGATATTATAACGAGAACGATCTCCAGGTGTGGAAAGATAGATGCCTGCGGAGGGACGGAGAGATGAAGGGAATGACTAATAAATTGGTGGACCTGCAATCGGTCGTCAATTTCATGATGCAGAACAACGTCATGTAACCACCGTTTTTGTTACAAGACACGTCGATTCTAGCGGCCAAGAACGATGCCCAAAAAGTGGGACAGAAAATAGTCCCTGCAGTCCCCCAGCACTCCAGGACCAAGGAACACTCTCACCGGCCTTCAAGGGAGGTCGGGTGAGGAGAGTCAATAAAGGGAGATTCTCAGAGGACACATCGTACCAAAGAAGCTAACCCCAAAAAACATCGGCATATTCAAGGGAAAGAACTCTGTTTCGACACAACTAATAGAGAGAGGTCCAAGAGGACTGATAACGACACCGGGAGTAGCGCACTAAGGAGGCTAAAATCCGTTGATAGCCGAGCTCCTAGACGGACCAAGGAAGATCTGAGGGATTACCTCCAAAGGAAGCGGCAAGACGCTGAGGTAACCTCTCCGGTCAAACCTAAAACGCCGTTTTCGATAGAATTGGACAAATTTGGGGCCCCAAAAAGGTTCCACATGCCGAGATTCCAAATATACGACGGTAAGTCTGACCCTAACTTTCACGTCGACTTATACCTGAACTCAATGGCATTATACACCGGGAACGAGCCGTTGCTCTGCAAGGTCTTCCCCTCATCCTTTGGGGAAATCGCATCAGACTGGTTTCACAAGTTGTCGAAAGGAAATGTGAAAAGCTGGGAAGGCCTAGCCGAGATGTTCGTGGCTAGGTTTGTGACAAACAAACTACAGCCGTTGAGGGTGGACTCCCTAATGGCTCTAAGAATTGGTGAGGATGAAAGCCTTAGGGCTTATGCCAAAAGGTATTACGAGGTGTTCAACCGAATACCAAGGTGCAACTAAGAGGTAGCGGTCGTGTCTTTCAAGAACGGCCTGAACAATGATTGCCTGCTTCAAAAATCGCTGGCAAAAACACTGCCAAAAAGTATAGAGGAACTAATGGCAAGGATAGAGAAGTATGTGAGGGCCGATGAGGACACGCCAGGGACAAAGGCGTCAAAATAAGAGAAGAGAAATGGCTCGCCGAAGCGAGGCTGAGGTAATAGTGGATACAATAAACAAGAGACAGGGCTGAGGGCTGCACAGGCAGTCACGACCGTATTCCGAATTTCGGTTTACAAAGTCTTAGAAAGAATCCGAAACCAGCCCTATTATAGAGCACCAGAGAAGATTCCTGGTGAATTTATGGGAAGAACTCTAGGGAAACGCTGTGCCTACCACAATGGGATGGACATCTAACTCAAGGGTGCAGAGCCCTTAAAGCACATCTGGAAGACCTGGTAAGATAGGGTCATCTAAGGGACCTGGTAGATGAGGCCAGGACAAGGGAAGAGCAAGCGAGACTACCTCAGGCACCGGCAGCACCACAACTGCAAGCAGGCGGACCTCGAGTGATCAATGTGATTCACTCGAAGGTAAATGAGAACGAGATACGTGGGGAAACTCAGGAGGTAAAACACTTACAGCATGTGTATCAGGTCCGGCAAAAAAGACCTAGGGCAGACGAGTGTTAGGGACCAATGGTGTCCTTTACTGAAGACGACCTAGAGATGGCACAACATCCACACAACGATGCCCTGGTAATATCCTTCTAGATTGGAAAGTGCCAGGTAAAGCGAATTCTAATCGACTAGGGCAGCTCTTGTGACATCATGTATGTCAGGTGTTACAAGAAGCTTGGCCTTTACTAAGATGATCTAAAACAATCCAATGGTCCAATGGTCCAATGGTTGGGTTCAATGGAATGTCGACGTGGCCCCTGGAAGCGGTAAGTTTGGAGCTGCAGGCTGGCACCAAGAAGGTAAAAATGGAGTTCACAATAATTAACACCCTCTCCCCTCATAATCCTATCCTGGAAAGGCCATGGCTGCATGCAATGGGGGCTGTTCCCTCAACACTGCACCAGCTATTGCGGTTCCCAACAAAACATGGAACTGAGGAAGTCAGAGGGGATCAGGTGCAGGCAAAGAATTGCTCCATGGCAGCAATGAAATCCACCTGCAACATACGAGAAGCAGAAACAGTAGAGATTGAGGATGAGGACATGGAGGTCCTTAAGGACGTCGGCCAAGAACCAGCCGAGAAAAGTGAGGAAGCCTTGAAGAAGATCTTAGTCTAGCAAGGGGATAAAGAGCGATTCTTCCTTCTCGGCTCAGGCTTGGCCGAAGAAGAGGAAAAGGAATTAGAGGCATTCTTGAGAGCAAACTTTGAGGTGTTTACCTAGACACCATACGAGATGCTTGGCATTGACCCCGAGGTCACTTGCCATAGACTGAATATGGACAGGTCGGCCAAACCTATCATCCAGCGAGCAAGGAAAGCCTACATTGATGCATGTTGAGGCAGTAGAAGAGGAAATGGATAAACTTCTAGAGGCCAGAGCCATTCGAGAAGTAAACTACCCAACATGGCTATCAAACATGGTTGTTGTGAAGAAAAAGAATGGGAAGTGGAGGGTCTGTGTGGACTTCACCAACCTGAACAAGGCTTGTCCCAAGGACAGTTTTCAACTCCCCAAAATTGACCAATTGGTGGATGCCACCTCAGGACATGGAAGGATGAGTTTCTTGGACGTTTACAGGGGGTACCATCAGATAGCCATGTACCCCCCAGATGAGGAGAATACTGCATTTATCACCCCAAAATGGCTGTATTGCTACAGAGTGATGCCTTTCGGGTTGAAAAATACAGGAGCAACTTACCAGAGATTAGTGACTAAGATGTTCAGACATCTAATAGGCAAAACAGTGGAGATATACATTGATGACATGGTCGTAAAGACCAAGGAACCTGAGGATCATCTGGCCGACCTAAAAACAGTCTTTAATATCCTGAGGACATTTCGGCTCCGACTCAATGCGTCAAAGTGTGCATTTGGAGTTGGGTTAGGAAAGTTCCAGGGATACTTGGTTACCAGAAAGGGCATCGAGGCAAGCCCGGATCAGATCAAGGCCATCTTGTACTTGAAAAGCCCAACATCAGCAAAACAAGTGTAGATGTTGACTGGAAGGGCTGCAGCCCTGAATAGGTTCATAAGTAGAAGTTCTGACAAATGCAAACATTTTTTCAGTTTAGTAAAGAAAGCCACAGACTTCTTATGGACAGAAGAGTGCGAAGTCGCCTTGGCCGATTTAAAAAAGTACTTGACCATAGCTCCAGTTCTCTTAAATCCAGTACTTGGAGAGGAGCTGTTCTTATACTTGGCGGTTTCAAAGCATGCAGTGAGTGCAATGGTAATCAGGGAAGAAAAGGGAAAACGGAGGGCAGTTTACTACGTGAGTAAAACCCTGGTAGATGTAGAGACTAGATACTTACCCTTGGAGAAACTGACACTGGCTTTAGTAATGGCTTCCAAGAAACTGAATCATTACTTTCAAGCCCACAAGATTATAGTATTAACTAAGTATCGTTTGAAGTCCCTGTTGCAGTAAGGGGATCTGACAGGCCGAATAGCCAGATGGGCAGTGATGTTGGGGCAATATGACTTGGAATTCAGACCCAAACAACAATCAAAGGCCAAGCTTTGGCCGACTTCGTGGCCGACTTCACACCAGGCGCCATTATACATCGGGCTCCGTTGAGCCGAGGTATACGATGTCTAGGTGAACAAGGAGAAACCCAGCTGAGGATGGCAGAACAGAGGAAAGAAGAGAAACTCAGGCCCTGCAGTATCTACGTCGGTGACTCCTTCCGCCTGTTTTCTTATGAGAGTTCAAACCGACAATGAGTGGGGGAATGAGTAGTGCTAATATCGCCAGATGGGTGGATACTAGAACTAGGGGTGTGCGCGGTGCGGGTCGGTGCGGTTTGAGAGAAAAATAGAAACCGTATGGCGGGTGGCGGATTGATAAAAGTGTCACTAGAATTTGCCATTTTCCTTATCAAAAACCGGCGGTTCGGTTGGCAAATAATGGCTGATTTGCCTTGGCGGTTCGGGCGGATTGGCGGTTTATAAAAAATATAATTCAAATTACAAAACTTTAATCAAAGAGTAAAAAAAAGACGAGAGATACCGTGATGTTAAGCATCTTGCGAAGCTTTCTTCTGATGCAGCAAGTGTAGCAATAACATGATAATATCAACGCCTATGCCATCAGTTCATTACAAGCATCTGTGGAAGTTACAATGATCAAATACAATACATAAAATTAATATCATTCAAGGTTTACAATATATTGAAAATGTTTACTGTTGAAAAATATTTAAATTGAAAAGTGAGCTGATGCAAGTTTGCAACATGGCCAAAAAAAAAAAAAAAAAGATTGAAAAGTGAATTGGAATCCAACTTTATTTTGGATTACTAATATCTTGAATTCCCCTCGAGCAGTAATGTAATACTATATTCTAAGGTATAGAACAACAAGCAAACTTAAGTAAAAAAGAATTTTTAGAATCTTATAAAACATGATTTAATAGCGGTGCGGGTCGGTGCGGTTTGGAAGAAAAATAGAAACCGGCGGATTGATAAAAGTGTCACTAGAATTTGCCATTTTCTTACCAAAAACCAGCGGTTTGATTGGTAAATAATAACGAATTTGCCTTGGCGGTGCGGCTCGGTGCGGTTTTGGCGGTTTCGGCGGTATTATGCACACCCCTAACTAGAACAATCCATTCGTATGGGGTTTAAGGCCTCAAACAACGAAGCAGAATATAAAGCACTGATCGCAGGGTTGAAGTTGGCAGTAGCAATGGAAGCCGACAAAGTAATGGTCTTTTGTGACTCCTAGCTTATCGTCAACCAGGCAACAGGCGAATACGCAGCTCGAGATAAAAAGATTGTGGCCTATGTAAAGAAGGTGGGTAGACTGACAGCATTATTCCAAAATTGCCGATTACAACAAGTTAGCCGAGATGACAACAGCCATGCTAATGCCTTGGCTAACCTGGCTAATGCAATGAAACTAGGGGAGGCAAGGATAATAATGGTTGACTATTTGCCAGGCCCAAGTGTAGAACCACTGAACAGAAAGTATGAGACAATATGTGTGGAGATGGGACCAAGTTGGATGGATGAGATAATAGTATTCCTTAGAGATGGGAAACTGCCAGATGATCATAAAGAAGCACACAAGATCAGATTGAAGTCGGCAAGATTCAGTTTGACAACAGAAAGATATCTCTACAGAAGATCTTTTACTGGTCCCCTTTTGAGGTGTGTACATCCTTCACAAGTTGAAGACTTCCTGTATGAAATACACGAAGGAGTATGTGGAAGCCACGCTGGGGGCAGGTCACTTGCTCATAGGGCCATTACTCAGGGGTACTGGTGGCCCTATATGTAGAAAGATGCTGAAGCCTATGTCAAAAAGTGTGAGAAGTGTCAGAGGTTTGCACTTTTGATATACCAACCAGCAGCGAATTTGAACCCAGTGTCCAGCCCTTGACCATTCGCCCAATGGGGCATGCCTCAAGCGATTAGACAAATGAAGTTCCTACTAGTGGCAACAGATTACTTCACCAAGTAGGTAAAAGCTGAACTCCTTGCAAAGATTCGGGACATTGATGTAAAGAACTTCATATGAAAGAACATCATCACCAGGTTTGGCATCCCTAGGGCGATAATAGCGGACAATGGAACACAGTTTGACAACAAGCTGATCAAAAGCTTCTGTGCAAAGTACAAAATCAAGAATTATTATTCTATTCCAAGTTTCCCTCAGAGTAATGGTCAAGCAGAAGCATCCAATAAGGTTATCTTGGATGTGATCAAGAAGAGGCTGGAAGCAGCAAAAGGAAAGTAGGTGGATGAGTTGCCTAATGTACTCTGAACATATCGGACTGCGTCGAGAAGATCAACTAGGGAGTCCCCATTCGCCATGGCTGGCACAGAAACAGTTATTCCACTGGAGGTCGGCATCTCTGGGATCAGAACCTAGGGATTAGAAAATGGGACCGATAAGGCATTCTTGGCCTGAGATCTGGATCTGTTGGAAGAAAGAAGGGAGAAAGCATCAATTCAGCTAGGGGCATACCAGCAGCAGCTTGCCAGGGCTTACAATAAAAAGGTCAACCCAAGAGAGTTTCAAGTTGGTGACCTCGTCCTAAGAAAGGTCGTCGGCAACAAGAAGAATCCCAGAGAGGGCAAGCTTGGCCCAAATTGGAAAGGACCTTATAGAATCATCTCGGCCCTAGGCAATGGGGTATATCGGCTTGAAGACAGTGAAGGAAAAAAGTTGCTTAGACTCTGGAATACTTGCAACCTGAAGTTTTTCTATCATTAGATTTCTTTTTGTTTTTTTAAAGTTTTTTGTTATTAGCCGAAGTAATAATAAAATTTTAGCTCGATTTTTAATTTCAAACTTGTGTAGTATGACTGACCAGTCACTTGGCGATGTTTCTAAGTGAAACCTGACGAATAACTTAGACTTATTATATGGCAAAGTTGAATTATACTTGCATATAATAGAGTTGAACTAAGTTGGCGATGTTTCTAAGTGAAACATGACGAATAACTTAGACTTATTATATGACATAATTGAACCACACTTGCATATAATAGAGTTGAACTAAGTTGGCGATGTTTCTAAGTGAAACATGACGAATAACTTAGACTTATTATATGACAGAGTTGAACTACACTTGCATATAATAGAGTTGAACTAAGTTGGTGATATTTCTAAGTGAAACATGACGAGTAACTTGGACTCATTATATGGCAAAGTTGAATTACACTTGCATATAATGAAGTTGAACTAAGTTGAAATTAACCTGGACTTGCCATATCGGCAGAGTCAAATACAGATTAACAGAGGAACTAAGGTTGAAAAACTCGGCTAGTCTCTATTTGAATATAACTTCGGCAACAGGGTCATAGCCACATGCTTAATGAGAACCCAAGTGAAACTTAAGTTCACATTAGGGGGCAGAGAGCTGGAGAATAGTGGAGAATAATGCTGGAGAATATTGTTGGAGAATAATGCTTGGGAATTGGAATTCACAAGCTAAAGTTAGCTTAACACTTGTTGAAATTTTCAGAACAATTTACAAGTTGAAATTAAACCGATGTTATGTTGAAAAAAGTATCTATATACTTGCCGAGACTACCAGGTTGCCAAAACTTGGAAAATATGGAAGACTGAAGTCCTGATAGAAGACAATAAGTAAAGTGGCAAGCTTTAGATAAACACTTGTGAAAATATTTTTACAATGTTTTTAAGTGTTAAAGGCAAGGCCGAGATAAACAAGTTGGAAGTTATGTCCGAGGTATTTTTACCCAAGGAGACTGTACAATCAAAAGAATAAAACTGAAGGCATGCAAAATATTCTAAGTATGGAATGGCACATAGATGAAAAGAAGACATACATTCAAGCACTTAGAAGAAATGCAAAGAAGAAGTTATACTTGCATTCAAAAGAAGAAAAAGGGCACTTTGGCCTACAGAGGGATAACTAGGTTAGATTACAAAAGTGGCACGTCGGCCAAATATGAAAACTAAAAACATTGTTCAGAAAAGTACTAAGTACAAAGAAAAATCTTGTAATCAGACTACTCGGTGTCAGTGACAAGCTGTGTCTTGGCCCCAGAAGACAACTCGGGAATCTTCTCAGCAGCCTTTTCAGCCTTGAGCTTAGCGTCGATCTCTTGTAGAGTTTGATTGATGCTCTTCTCGGTGATTGGCACCTCGGATGTTGTCTTCTTGGGCAAGACACTTTTTGAGACCTCGTCCTCCTCATCCTGAGTCAAGTCTAGGACTTGCTCATTCAGAGCTGGGGACTTGGCCCCAGCAGGATCTTTAGTATCAGCCAACTCGGCATTTTCGTCTTCGGCTTCCTTTCCTTCTTCTTCTTCGACTTCTTCTTCTTCTTCTTCCTCTCCAGCCTTAGCCTCGGATTGGCCTGAAGCGAGAGGAAATGACAGCACAAGTCGACCTGCATCTCTGAGAGAAGAGCCCTCGGGGACAACCAACTCCTTAAGAGCAGCCATCCAACCAAGGGTGTAACCCTTGTTGCATGCCTCTTTGACTTGTTTTTTGTAGTCCTCGCGAACGTTGGCTGCCCCTTTGGCATAGGCCTTCTCGTCCGCCGCTTTGATCTCAGCAGCTTTTGTGGCTAGGGCATCTCAGAGTTCGGCTTGGGCTTCGATCGTTTTTGCTTCGGCCTCTTTCTTCTCGGCCTTAAGGACCTCAGCGACAGCCTTTGCAGCCCCCGCCCTTTCTTCGGTCTCATCCTAAGCTTGCTTGGCTGCTTTGGCCTGATCTATCAAAGATTTCATCTTGGCCTCAGCCCTGTTTAGGGACTTGAGCAAACCAGTAGCCTCCTTGGTCTTATGGACCAACTCCTTCTTTATTTTCTTTGGTTGCATCACAAAGGAGTGGGCATGCTGGATTGCCTAGAAAAAATGCAAAGAACAAAGTTAGCAAATTCATTAAGTACGAAAAACAGAGAATGAAGAGTACCAAGTGTTAGGGATTTATTTGTACAGAATGCTGCACCATCAAAGCGAAATTTTCATATTCGCTGACCTCGGCCATTCGGTTGAGGTCATTGGGAAGGAGCAGTGCAGTGGAAAAGGCGACGCCGACCTCAATATCAGAGGCGCTGTCACCGGCTTTGACTGGCTTATCCTTAATCGTGATGGAGAAGGCCCAAGGGTCATCCGATTTAAGAGAACCCGAGGTGGCTGCTGAGTCCAACCTCAGCTTCTTTGACTTAGTGGATTCGGAGGTTTCAGCCTCGGCGGGCCTCTTTTCGGTGGCAGAGGTACTTTTTTCTACCTCGACCATTTTTGAAATTGGCAAGGTATTCTCAGAGTCGATCTGAGTCACCGTTGCCTTTGCTTGGACTTTCTTCAGCCTCTTTGGCTTCAATTTTGGCTGGGATTGATAAGGTGAAGATTGGACTATGACGACATTAGGGATGTCGGCTAGAAGGTCATCAGCAACAGCCTTTTTACGACCCATCTCGTCGGCGACAACGGCGACTGTGACTCTAGTACCGAAATGGATCGCCGGAAGCGTAGTTGGAGGGTTGGCCGAATCGTAAGCCGACGCCTCATAACTTCGGCGTTTTCAGCTACGAGTTCTTCTTGCGGGGGCAAGCAGTGGAGCTCGACGTTGGCGTTGGCACTGAGAGGGTGGAAACAATTGTGGAGCAGAAGTTGATGGCTGTTCTGCTGGGTCGGATGTTGAGGCTTGATCGAGCCTTGGTGATGAGGTAGTTGGGGGAGTTGTTGCTGAAGGTGGAGACTTGCTCTTTTTGGGGACATCGGGCAATGTTGATTTGTAAGTCGGGATGTAGTTCAGGAGCAGAGGAGCCTTGCGCTGTTTGACAAGCAAGTCCAGCAACCTCTTGAAATCTTTGCTGGGAAAGAATATCTTGCGGAAGTCTTTGGGAGGTTGAGGAAGAACTACAAAGTAAAACAAACAGACGTTAGAACATACAAAAATATCAAAATAATAAAGACTTGAAAGCAAGTAAAGTGACACTTGGCTCTTACCATTTCCCTCTTTGAACACTGTTCGATTTAAGGGGTAGAGGTGAAGGTCATCATCTGGTGGGAACTCTCAGTTGCTCGAGACGATGAAAAAATCATCTCCAGCACCCTTGTTAGAGTCTGGGAGGTCGGCAATAAGTTTGTATTCGGTCGACCTCGGCTTAAGGTAAAAAATGTAGCCTTTTTCTAACTTAAGGCCACACATGGTATAGTAGTATTGGATGTCGGCTAGAGTAATCCTAGCGTTCTCTCGACTAGCTAGGGCAATGATACCGTTAATGACTCGGTATGAGTTAATGGCTAGCTGCATGGGGTTTAGTTTGTAATAGTGAAGGATTTAGCGAAAGAGGATGTCAAGAGGGAACCTAAGCCCGCACTCAATAAATGCTACTACAAGGAAAGACATGGAGTCCCCATTAGGCATGATGGAGTCCTCCTCCGCTGCCAACCTAAGGTGGACATCGGCAGGGATGGCAAACTCGTGCCTAAAGTACTCTAGCTTAGTAGGAGTATCTACTCTCCACCTAAGCATTCCCATGATGTCGGCTTGGGAGGTATTGGTACACAGTTCAGGTGAGAAAATTCAGAAGAAGGTGGACTGTGTGGGTGTAAGGGACCTCGGCTAAACCCCAAAACAGAAACTAGGGCAAGGGTTTTTCGAGATCTAGGGAAATTTGTTTCAGTTTTTCTAAAAAAATGAGATTTCTCTACCAAAACCCAAACTTAATCTATGTGGAAATGGAGGATTAAAGGCAAGAATCTGGAAAATACAACAAGAAAACAGGGCACAAAGTATGATTCAGACTCAAGAAGGTAGCAGAAAATCAAGAACAGTGATAATCTATCAAGAACATCGAGACACGTAAAAACAGTGCATATGTGTGTATAAGGACCGTGAATCAAAGGCAGAATAAAAATCCCCAAATAGAAACATGCTCAAAACATGCTAAATGATGAAGTTTAAAAACATATGTAACGACCTGGAGAACATGAATGCATTCACTATGTGTCACGACCCAAACCCGCCCCTATGGGTTTAGTACCGTAACTGGCCAGTAATCCTAGATTACCGAAGGCCTGCTTAGCAGTAATACAATAATACAGAGTACAGGGGCTTGGCGGAAGCCAATACAGTAAATAAACAATGTCCAATGAGCTGTGACAGTCTGTATGCCAAAAAGATTTTTCATACATTCACATATATATACGGTACAGAACAGTATGCAAAACATTTACAAACATTCAGGACAGGGATCAAGTCCCTATTAACCAGTACAGTGCGGTCTATACAGTCTATACAGTAAACAAAATAGTACAGGAGGGGAAACTAAAACACCCCTAGCCTAAGCTTGGCAGGCTCGGAACCTCGCAGTGAGGCACATTGGTTGGCTTGACAAAACTGGAGCTTACCCCGACGCCTCTAGCATTGGTCCGGTGCCTGTACACCTACATATATATATGAGCAGTGAGCTAAAGCCCAGTGAATAACATAATGCGTAAAGGGTTTAGAATGAATGTCCTTACAGTAATGAAAACAGTTCATTTCAATCAGCATTTCAGTTGTTTCAGTACAATCAGTCATATGTGGTACATCCATTAGCATAACAGTACAGTAAGCAGTAGGTCTTAAAGACCGAACAGTAATGATGGCCATCAATCAGTAAACAGTAGTGGTTCCACAAGGGAACCGACAGAGATCTCTGTAACAGTAACAGTAAACAGTAGGTGCTAAGGATGCCACAGTACAGTTCAGAATAAGGACATACATTCATTCAGTAACAATATCAGTTCAGTAAACAGTTCAGTTCAGTTCAGAAGATAATCATTTTGAACATATCTTTACACAATTGTTACTCACAGAGTTCTGGGCTACAGTGAACTAGAGCGTCTCCTGGGAGCCAACCCTACACAGTTACAGATTGAACACACACTAAGTTTCACAGTTGGGAAAGATAATAATTTAATCCCTAATTTGCCTCGGTGTGTTCTACATCTATATCCTCTTTAAGATGCCTTAAATATGCCCTAGGAATGCCTAGGATGGAAAGAGGATGCAAAGATGCACTTTTGAACACTTACAAAATTTGCTGAAAACAGGGGTCTCGCTCGAGCGGATTCTACGCTCGAGCGGACATGCAGACAAAGGAGCTCTGCTCGAGCGTGAATTCCGTCGCTCGAGCGGACTGTGTGCTATAGTAAAAATACTGGATGCTCAGAATTTACGCTCGATGCTCGCTCGACCCTCGCTCGAGCGTAAGACACAAGTCCTCGCTCGAGCGTGAGTTTTCTCGCTCGAGCGGACTGTGAACTCATGCAAAGTACTGGATGCACCCATTTCACGCTCGAGCGTAACTTTTCTCGCTCGAGCGGAAGGTACGATCACAGAGTGTACGCTCGAGCGTGGACTTCCTCGCTCGAGCGTAGGCCCAAAATCTGGAAATTCCAGATTTGAGTCCCAAGCTCAAAATCAAGTTTAAATGCAAAATTTTCGATCCTCTTGGGCTGAAAACCTGGAAAACACTTGTAAACACTTAAAACAACATGATTCAAAGCTCAATTTGAGAAATCAAAGCCCAAGGGTGTTTAATTCAAACTCAATTTCAAACTTATTTTCCATGGACAATACTCAAACATAACATGCAAGACTTTAAATCAATTCAAGGCTTCAAAACATGCTCTATTGAGCTCATTCTTTTCAAAACAAGTTGAGAACATGAACTCAAGCTTAATTATGAACATGCATGTGACAATTTGCCATGAAATCAACTCAAAATTCAACAATGCAACCATGCATGCATGAATTCTAACATGATCCAACATGTATGAATTAAAACATGACTTAGCTCTATAATTTGACATGGACTAAGCATGAATCAACATAGACTCAACAATAAGAGGTTAAATTTCCTTACCTAGGCCTTGAATACAAGCTATAGAAACTCAATTGTGCAAAACCCCTTCAATTCTACCAAGTTCCAAGCAAAATCCACAAGACCAAGTCAAGTCTCTCACACTCCCTAATTCTCTTCTCTATGGTCGGCTATAGCAATGAAATGAGGCTGAGGAAATGTTTTTGTTGAGTGTAAATAAGCTCAATGTGTTTTGTAGATGGTGGGCCACTCGGTGGCATTCTAGTAATTAAGTCTAACTTTACAATTCATTAATAATTAATCTAATTTAATCATACCAAATCAGTTTTCGGATAAATACACCATAAAATCATATAAATTATGACGATCATGAAATACCAATCGGTTTCCGGTTCGGCCGCCGATAAGGCTTCAATTTGCAGTTTAAACATAAAGACGTGAACAGATAATCAAACAAGTAACAGATAGATATACAACTAAACAGATATATTCAATCAATTTAGTTCCAGATTTCGGTCAGTCAGTTCAGTATTTCAATCAGTTCCATCACTTGTCATAATCAGTTTTAGTTTAACGGTAATCAGTGGTTATTCGGTAAACAGTAACGAGGGTTGTTACGGTCTCCCCTCCTTATGAAGAGTTTAGTCCTCTAAACTCGAGTTACCTTCATTCTGGAAGAAAACAGGATTCAGTGGAAACAGTTCAGGATATATCTTAGCCATGTCATCTTCCCTTTCCCAAGTGGCATACACGCCACCATGGTTTTGCCAGTCAACTTTCACTAACGGGATCTCTTTGTTTCTCAGTTTCTTGATCCGTCTGTTACAATCTGTATAGGCCGTTCCTCGTAAGTGTAGTCATCACTCAACACTACCCGAGTAGGCTCAATCACATGGAAGGATCCCGGAGATAATCTCTCAACATAGAGATGTGGAAGACGTTGTGCATATGCTCCATTTCAGGAGGAAGCGCAACTTGATACGCCACCGGATTGATTTTCTCAATAATCTCATACGGTCCGACATATCTCGGCGCTAACTTGCCTTTGACTCCAAAACGAGTCTGGCCTTTCATGGTGTCACTTTCACAAAAACGTGATCACCCACTTCATATTCTCTGTCTCGTCTTCTGACATCTGCATAACTTTTCTGTCTGCTCTGTGCAGTTTTCAGTCTGCTGTATCAGTTTACTTTCTCAGTCGTTTCATAAACAATCTCGGGCCCAAGCAAAGGCCCATCTCCAACTTCTGCCCAGCAAATCGGAGATCTACATTTTCTGCCATATAATGCCTCAAAAGGCGCCATACCAATACTTGAATGGTAACTGTTGTTGTAGGCGAATTTAGCCAATGGCAAATGGCTTTCCCAATTTCCCTGAAAATCAAGGACACACATTCTCAATAAATCCTCCAGAGTCTGGATGGTCCTTTCTGACTGTCCATCTGTCTGAGGATGATAGGCACTACTCAGTCTCAATTCAGTACCCAATGCAGTCTGTAGGCTTTGCCAAACCTCGATGTAAACTTCGAATCCCTGTCAGAAACAATGGACACAGGCACTCCATGCAGTCTAACAATTTCATCAATATAATATAGCCAACTTGTCCGCATTATAAATTGTCTTGACAGGTAAGAAGTGAGCAGATTTGGTCAGTCTATCAACAATAACCCAAATTGAATCCATACCTTTTCTAGAGCGAGGCAATCCAACGATAAAATCCATCGTGATATGCTCCCATTTCCACTCCGGTATGGGTAAGGGTTGCAGTAAGCCTGCGGGTCACTGATGTTCCGCTTTGACTTGTTGGCAATGAAGACATTTTGACACAAAGTCGGCAATTTCTTTCTTCATTCCCGGCCACCAAAAGTTCTGTTTCAGATCTTGGTACATTTTCGTATTCCCGGATGATAGAAAATTTTGAGTTGTGGCCCTCTTGCAGAACTCTTCTTTTCAGTTCAGTGTCATTCGGTACACACAGTCTTTCTTGAAATTTCAGTACATTGTTTTCAAATTTGAATCCCGGTCTCGGTTTAGATTCCCTTTCTTCGATGATCTTCTTCAAGAAGTCATATGTTGTTGTTTCTCTTTAATTTCTTCAATCAGTGCCGGTTGAGCAGAAATAGCAGCTATTGTTCCACCTTGTTCTTCAAAACAACTTCAATTTCAGATTTTTCAAGGTCACAAAGCAACTCTTTCTGTCCAGTGAGCAAACAAGCTAAATTTGCAATCGACTTCCGGCTCAGTGCATCGGCAACGGTGTTGGCTTTTCCCGATGGTACAAATCTGTAGGTCGTAATCTTTAATCAGTTCTAGCCATCTCCGCTGTCTCATGTTCAGTTCTTTCTGGTGAAGAAATATTTCAGACTCTGTGGTCGGTATAACTTCACATGTGCCCCATACAGATAGTGACGCCAGATTTTCAGTGCAAACACATTGCTGCAAGTTCCAGATCATGGGTCGGGTAGTTCTTTTCATGTGGTCTCAGTTGTCGGGAAGCATAGCAATTACTCTCCCATTCTGCATTAAAACACATCCCAAACCCTTATGAGAAGCATCACTAAATACAGTATAACCATCCGTACCTGAAGGTAAGGTAAGAACCGGTGCAGTCACCAATCGAGTTTTCAACTCTTGGAACGCTGATTCCCTTTGGTCAGTCCAGTCAAATGATATCCCCTTCTGTGTCAGTTGAGTCAATGGTAAGGCAATTTTGGAGAAATCTTTGACAAATCTTCTGTAATATCCAGCCAATCCCAAAAAGCTTCGGACTTCTGTCACATTTGTTGGTCTAGGCCAGTTCACTACAGCTTCAATTTTCTGCGGATCAACAGAAATTCCATCTTTGCTAACAACATGCCCCAAAAACATAACATGATCAAGCCAAAACTCACATTTAGACAGTTTAGCATACAGTTTCTGTTCTCTTAGGGTCTGCAGGGCAAGTCTCAGATGATGTTCATGTTGTTCTATACTTTTGGAGTAAATCAATATGTCATCAATGAATACCACAATAAAGTCATCAAGGTACGGTTTAAAGATTCTATTCATGAGGTCCATAAATGCTGCAGGTGCATTGGTAACTCCAAAAGGCATAACTAAAAATTCGTAATGTCCATACCTCGTTCTAAAAGCAGTTTTATCAATGTCTTCTGGTTTAACTTTCAGTTGATGGTACCCCGATCTGAGATCAATCTTGGAAAACACTTGAGCACCCTGTAACTGATCAAATAAGTCATCAATACGCGGTAATGGATATTTTTTTTCACAGTTACCTTGTTCAGTTCACGGTATCAATGCAGTCTCAGTGAGCCGTCTTTCTTCTTTACAAACAAAACCGGTGCGCCCACGGTGAAGTACTAGGCCTGATAAACTTCTTGTCTAGCAGTTCTTGCAATTGCACTTTCAATTCTTTCAATTCAGTTGGAGCCATTCTGTAAGGAGCTTTCGATACAGGCTGTGTTCCCGGAATCACATCAACGGTGAATTCAATCTCCCTGTCAATCAAATCCCCTGGCAGATCATCTGGAAAAACATCTGGGAATTCTCTGACTATAGGAATACAGTTCACATCAGTTTTAATATTATCACCAGTAGATACAGTCAGTACAGAACACAGATATCCTTTACACCCCTTTCTAATCAATTTAACAGCTTTCACAGAAGAAATCAAATACGGAGGAGGTACTACTCCAACCCCATTAAAACAAATTCGGGAACCAGGTGGACGGAAAACAACTTGCTTTGTCACACAGTCAATGGTGGCATGATATTTTTGTAACCAGTCCATCCCCAATATTACATCAAAATGATCAATGTTCAATGGCAGTAAATCAATAAACAGATGCATATCCCCAACAATGATTTCACAAGCAGGATACATAATGCACATGTCATGGATCCCCCAACAGGTGATGATACAGCTAACAGATAATTCATGGGTTCTAAGGGTCTATTCAATTTTCGTGAAAAAGCATGCGACACATATGAATGTGTAGACCCCGAATCAATCAGTACATATGCATTTTGAGCACAAATAGAGAGGATACCTGACACAGGTCTCAGTATTTTGCACGTCTCCCGGTACTAGGGCAAACACTCGGCCCTGCCTCATAGGCTCTTTTCCGGTAGCTTTGGGGTTAGGCTTTGGTGCTACAGTTGATGCTGCGCGTTGTGCAGCTTTACTATTGTCTGCGGAGCAAGAGGGGCAGTCTTTAACCATGTGGCCCACCTTGCTACACCTGTAACAAGCACCAGACAGTTTATAACAAACTCCCTTATGATTCTTACCACATTCAGAACAGGGTGGAATGAAACCACTCCCTTGGCTGGGGCTAGTTGTTGTCCCCGTATTCTGTTTCTTATTCAATTGGTTATGCTTGCCTTTCTTGAATTTAAAATTCTGTCTTTTACCACACCATTCAGGCGCTGGTGATTCAGATTGTTTCACAGCTTCGATGTTCGACTCAGCCATCAAAGCTCGGTCAAGAACACCTACATAAGTCGGTAGCTTTAAAACACTTATTCTGTCCAGTATTGCAACATTCAGGCCGCCTTCAAACCTCCTAGCCTTCTTGTAATCAGTGTCCACCACATGTGGTGCATATCTGGCAAGTCCGGTGAACTTTGTTTCATATTCGGCAACGGACATCGTGCCCTGCCTCAGTTGTTCAAATTCAATCACCTTCCTATCCCGGACGCATTGAGGGAAGTACTTTTCAAAGAAGGCTACTTTGAATTGAGCCCAAGTCATAGCAATGTTGTCATCACGGGTAAGCATCTACCACCTTCTAGCCTCTTCCTGCAAAGTGAATGTGGCCAACAGTACTTTATGTGCTTCCGAGCACGGAAACACTTCAAACAGTTTTTCGGTCTCCAAAACCCATGCTTCAGCTTTTAACGGTTCAAGGCCTCCCTGAAAGGATGGCGATTTCAGTTTGCTGAACTTCTGGGTAAGAGCAATTATATCCCTATCATTCGCATTCACATTCGGTTCCGGCTGTACCGGAGGAGGAGGTAGGGGCTGTTGGTTCTGTTGTTGCTCAAGTCTGGCAGTTATCAGTTCCATCATCCTTTCCATTCTTGCCTCGGTGGATGAGGACTCAGATTCATTTGCATTGTCCATTTCACTATAAGCAGTTATAGCAATTATAAACATAAACGGTTGCATACTTAAACAGTTTAACACATTAGCATATATTCAGTCATGTCATAACCACACACTTATCATGCTCATGTAATGCCCTAATCGCTTTTCTAGGACACTCTATAGCTCATTTGGACACGTGTGTGCGGTATAACTCGTGATTAAGTATCGCTCTGATACCACTCTGTCATGACCCAAACCCGCCCCTATGGGTTTAGCACCGTAACCGGCCAGTAATCCTAGATTATCGAAGGCCTACTTAGCAGTAATACAATAATACAGAGTACAGGGGCTTGGCGGAAGCCAATACAGTAAATAAACAATGTCCAATGAGCTGTGACAGTCTGTATACCAAAAAGATTTTTCATACATTTACATATATATACGGTACAGAACAGTATGCAAAACATTTACAAACATTCAGGACAGGGATCAAGTCCCTATTAACCAGTACAGTGCGGTCTATACAGTCTATACAGTAAACAAAATAGTATAGGAGGAGGAAAACTAAAACACCCCATAGCCTAAGCTTGGCAGGCTCGGAACCTCGCAGTGAGGCACATTGGTTGGCTTGACAAAACTGGAGCTTACCCCGACGCCTCTAGCATTGGTCCGGTGCCTGTACACCTACATACATATATGAGCAGTGAGCTAAAGCCCAGTGAATAACATAATGTGTAAAGGGTTTAGAATGAATGTCCTTACAGTAATGAAAACAGTTCATTTCAATCAGCATTTCAGTTGTTTAGTACAAACAGTCATATGTGGTACATCCATTAGCATAACAGTACAGTAAGCAGTAGGTCTTAAAGACCGAACAGTAATGATGGCCATCAATCAGTAAACAGTAGTGGTTCCACAAGGGAACCGACAGAGATCTCTGTAATAGTAACAGTAAATAGTGGGTGCTAAGGATGCCACAGTACAGTTCAGAATATAGGACATACATTCATTATAAACAACATCAGTTCAGTAAACATTCAGTTTCAGTCTCAGAAATAATCATTTTGAACATATCTTTACACAATTGTTACTCACAAAGTTCTGGGCTACAGTGAACTAGAGCGTCTCCTCGGGATGCCAACCCTATACAGTTAACAGATTGAACACACACTAAGTTTCGCAGTTGGGGAAAGATAATAATTTAATCCCTAATTTGCCTCGGTGTGTTTCTACATCTATATCCTCTTTAAGATGCCTAAATAGCCCTAGATGGAAAGATGCAAAGATGCACTTTTAACACTTTACAAATTTGCTGAAAATAGGGGTCTCGCTCGAGCGAGGATTCCTTCGCTCGAGCGGACATGCAGACAAAGGAGCTCTGCTCGAGCGTGAATTCCGTCGCTCGAGCGGACTGTGTGCTACAGTAAAAATACTGGATGCTCAGAATTTACGCTCGACCCTCGCTCGAGCGTAAGACACAAGTCCTCGCTCGAGGAGTTTTCCTCGCTCGAGCGGACTGTGAACTCATGCAAAGTACTGGATGCATCATTTCACGCTCTCGAGCGTAACTTTTCTCGCTCGAGCGGAAGGTACGATCACAGAGTGTACGCTCGAGCGTGGACTTCCTCGCTCGAGCGTAGGCCCAAAATCTGGAAATTCCATATTTGAGTCCCAAGCTCAAAATCAAGTTTAAATGCAAAATTTTCGATCCTCTTGGGCTGAAAACCTGGAAAACACTTGTAAACACTTAAAACAACATGATTCAAAGCTCAATTTGGGAAATCAAAGCCCAAGAGTGCTTAATTCAAACTCAATTTCAAACTTATTTTCCATGGACAATACTCAAACATAACATGCATGACTTTAAATCAATTCAAGGCTTCAAAACATGCTCTATTGAGCTCATTCTTTTCAAAACAAGTTGAGAACATGAACTCAAGCTTAATTATGAACATGCATGTGACAATTTGCCATGAAATCAACTCAAAATTCAACAATGCAACCATGCATGCATGAATTCTAACATGATCCAACATGTATGAATTAAAACATGACTTAGCTCTATAATTTGACATGGACTAAGCAGGAATCAACATAGACTCAACAATAAGAGGTTAAATTTCCTTACCTAGGCCTTGAATACAAGCTATAGAAACTCAATTGTGCAAATACCCCTTCAATTCTACCAAGTTCCAAGCAAAATCCACAAGACCAAGTCAAGTCTCTCACACTCTCCCTAATTCTCTTCTCTATGGTCGGCTATAGCAATGAAATGAGGCTGAGGAAATGTTTTTGTTGAGTGTAAATAAGCTCAATGTGTTTTGTAGATGGTGGGCCACTCGGTGGCATTCTAGTAATTAAGTCTAACTTTACAATTCATCAATAATTAATCTAATTTAATCATACCAAATCAGTTTTCGGAATACAATACCATAAAATCACATAAATTATGACGATCATGAAATACCAATCGGTTTCCGGTTCGGCCGCCGATAAGGCCTTCAATTTGCAGTTTAAACATAAAGACATGAACAGATAATCAAACAAGTAACAGATAGATATACAACTAAACAGATATATTCAATCAATTTAGTTCCAGATTTCGGTCAGTCAGTTCAGTATTTCAATCAGTTCCATCACTTGTCATAATCAGTTTCAGTTTAATGGTAATCAGTGGTTATTCGGTAAACAGTAACGAGGGTTGTTACACCATGGCAGTAAAACAGAAGCAACGGAGTTTTTGAGACTAAGAAAGGGGAAAACAATGACTTACCGTAGGAAAATGACACTGGTATGAGGTACGTCGAAGCCAGACGGTGACAGTGAGTGGAACGGAACAGTGAATGCTTCGCGGGAAGAGATGATCGGAACAAGGTACAGAACTTGGAAAGCTTGAAACAATGGCGGATTTAGAGAGAGAAATCAAAGAGCATAAAGTGAAAAGACGGGAAGAGAGAGAGATGTTTTTGATCAAAACACGGAAAGGCGGCAAAATCGCAATTAGTATGCCTAGGACAACATGTCTGTCAGGTGGGGTACGCAGAAACGACGCGACCTGATGGCTCGTGTCAGGTACGATTCAATAGGGAAGAGACGCGTGGTGAAACGGTTGAGTTACTGTGCGTGACAACACATATGCGTGTAGAAACTCTTGGAGTTCTTGATTTAATAAAGTAAAGACCTCGGCTAGGAGGAATGATCTTTATTAAAGAACTTAAAAAAACTTGGTTCTTGGTTCTAAGGCATTAATGAAAACAGACTACAGGTCTTGATCATATGGAGCCGACGGATGATGACCTCGGTAATGAAGGATAGAGTAAGCTTAGCCGACGTGCTATATGGTCAAACAATATAGGTTCCATCACCTTAAGATGTCGAGGTAATGGAACCTAGGGGGCAATTGTGGGGGCACATTTTTAGGAAATGACAACACGTGGCCAAGGTGGCACCGAAGTGCCAGCCGAGGTGCCACATGTCCTGGTCATGACGCCAAGATGATCTCGGCTAGGCCGGGGTTATTTGCGAAGATACCGGAATCCGACATAAACGGATAAGAGATAAAAGTCCTAGAAAGAGGGAGGACCTCAGCCTGGATAAGGATAAAGCTCTTAGGGAGTTTATCTTTATCTATTGGAGAGTCCAGTATGAGCATTGGGCCAGAGTCCAAGAGAAGCTAGGCTTCTACAGGAATCAGGTTAGTACTGACTATAAAAGTAAGGCACCCTCATGGGTCTAAGGTATGCTTTTTATGCTCTGTTTAGTGAGTTAAGCACTATTGGCTATCTTTGAGAGATAATTACTGACTTGATCATCAGAGTGCCCCCGCGTGGATGAACCACCGCCGGAGCCTTATCTTTCTATGACAGGTTATTCGGGCGCAATCTATTCTGCCGGTGTTCTCCAGCTGAGTACTTGTTTGGCAGTGTGGTCAGAAATCAACACCCACATATAGCATGTGACAGATATACATAAAACAAAAGAAGAAAAGAAAAGTTCTTGCCTTAAGGGCTACATATTTCCAAGACGATACTTGGTTACAATAAAAGTGGGTTAATCCTAATACAAATAAATAGCCCAAGGCTTGTATAAAAGGCATTTACAACACAAATAAATGAGCCTCTAGCTCCAAGATTCTCCCAAGCTAAGTCCTTGGTGGAGGTATACCATCAGTACCTGAAAGTTGGTTTTCACATATGGTGAGCTAAAACCAATTAGAGATTACTTTAATATATTGTATAATACTTAACAAAATTATATGGTGAATGCACATGAATGACATTTACCAAAACGTTATATTTTTCTCCTTCAAAACAATGCAATGCTATATTTATAAATCAATTCATAAACTGATACTTTTAAATTAGAAAACAGAGCAGTAGATACACAATATTAAGAATCTCCAGGTACGTGTCTGCCAGTAGGCTATACAAGTACTACCAAAGTTATTTTATCAGTATTAACCGGAAGGATTGACACCTAATCGCGAGGGTTTTTGAACTTTCACCAAGGACACACAAACCAATATAGATATAACCACAACCACACACCTTAACTAAATTCACCAACGTATTCACCAATTTTTTTCTCAAAATGATACATTTTCAATGTAATAATATGCAACAATATTCAAATGCAAGATGAATGAGTAATTAGTTTTAATTAATCTAATTCTTATACAATTTCTACAACAATCAAAGTTATCCTTCACCAATAGTCCAAAATAGATATTTCTATATAAGAAATAAATTATAACTAATAGATAGATATTTCAAAAATTCAATATAGAAATAACAAACATGTTTCATTCCACTTTACAACTTAATAAGGGTCCAACATATCCCCATCATTCATCACCTTATTCAAAACCAATGATTTCGAAGGTTTTCCAACCAAATATTTGTTTCCTTCAAAATTTTATGTAGAAGTGAGTTTTTCAACTCAACTAAACAATACAATCATTTCTACAACATTTCCCATAAACCCATTCGAAAACCCCTCTTTTATACTCCAAATATCAACCCAAATCATTTCAAATCAAACCCTAAATCACACCCACAACTCCTAAAACACTACTCTTTTCAAGGAACACATAACAATATTAAATAACATACAAAATACTAAAGAATTCCTTACCTCAAAAGAATAAAGAGAAGGGAAAAACAATCCCAAAATCAATGGAGTTAGATCCCGGACTTTTTTAGATCAAAACAACCTCCTTTTCGTGCTCTACCTTTTATCTCAAATCACCAAGGTCGTGAGATTCAAGGATTAGGGTGTATGGGGTGATTTATACAAGAACTAGGGAGAGAGTGAAGAAAATGGCTCAAAAAGTTTATTGGGAGAGAGAAAGAGAGGAAAATAAAAAGTGAAAGAAAAGATCTTTTCTCCGTACCTGTATAGGTACAGACCGTTCGAGCGACCAAAACACTGCTCAATCGTTAGACACAGAATATCGCTCGAGCGACCAACCAGCAAAGAAACTAAACTCCCATAACGTCAGCCCCGCAGAACAGATTGCTCGAGCGAACTAGTCACTGCTCGAGCAAAGAATGATCTCTTCCTAGAAATTCAAGCCTACAAGGAGACCGCTCGAGCGAAGGAAAGACCGCTCGTGCGAAGTATACCTTACTCCCAGAAGTTCAGACTGCAAACACTAATTCTGGAAGAAACAAAGGACCGCTCGAGCGAAGAAAAGACTGCTTGAGTGAACTAAAGAATAAATTGACAGAATTTCCTTTGAAATACTAACTCCCAACCTGTTCGAAACATAACTCAACTATTCAAACAACCACACCCAATCAACAACAAGACTAAAAATAGTATAAACAACAATAATAAGTATCGAATCCCGAATCAAAGAGTATAGAAGGGTCGGGTCTTAACTCGGGCTGCTGTAAGTGTACTACGGTAGGTTATGTCAAACAAAAAAACCCAAGTAATACTACAATGATCATATTCATATATCATATTTAGCATTTACCATCTCATTTGTCATAATTGCATCGTTTGAACGAGTCTCACCACTCATATTCGCTGTCAATATAGTGATGACATATCATACAAACATGATCATTGTAGCATTGCTAATCAAAAAAACACTTGATTGGTTGGTTTAGTTTTTGGAAATTATTTTTTAGTTTAAAATTTGTGTGTTTTTAATGAACTTTTTTTTTAATATGTTATTCAAAAAAATTTAAAAACTTTTTAGATGTGCTTAAAAAATAAATGTTATTGAAAAAATCTAATTTTTTATTTTTTTATTTTTTTACTAAAGATAAAAAATTAATGAAATATGTTGGCTTCCTTCCCTCAAACTTTTCAAGTTTAAGTTCCCTCACTCCCCTGAAATGAAAGTCCAAAAAGATCCAGAAATCAACAGGTAACAGAAAAAAAATTCATGGGTAGGGAAAAAAGGTAAATATTTGTTTGTGGGTCGTTTGATCATAGGTTAAACTAGAAAAAAATAAAAATAAAAACATGATTGGGACAAAGGTTGTTGAATAATGGTCATTGGTAATTCAAAAATTAGCATTTGAATGGTGGAATGGTGGAAAAATTGATTGTGTTAAAAAAAATGGTAAAACTATCAATAAGTTCTAAAAGTTTGATTTAATTTCCATCAAGTTCTATTGAAAATAAGTCTTAATACAATCGTTGTTAAAAATAATTTTTTGTTACAATTTTTTATATGTTAAAAATTGATAATTACTAACTTTTTGTTGTTACGATTTTATAAATTGTCGCTGAAACTTATGATTAGTGAATTTTTCTGTGACGAATTTTTCAATATGTCGCTGAAACTTAAAAATTAGTGACTTTTTTTTGGACGCTTTTTTAAAACTGTTACTAAAACTTATAATTAGTGAAATTTTTTGTGACAATTTTTAAACTCTCACTGAAAATTAATTATTAGTGACGTTTTTTAGTAGTGTATGATGAAAAATACCATTAATTATCATATGACTTATTGAATAATAAATTCACTTAATAGGACCTATACGTAAGTTCTAAAAAAAAATTGCAAATTACATTATTAAAAATGAAACATTTGATACTATTAATTATTTATGGTCGTTTAGGATTAGTTTTTTAAGTAATTTTGTTGTTGTTTTTCTTTTTGTTTTTAATAAACATTTTTTAAATCTTTCAAAAAGTTTTTGACTTTTAGAATTTACTTAACTAAAAGAATAAAAAAATAATAAAAAATTAAATTTTTTGAAAAAGTGTCTACTAAAAACAAAAAAGAAAAGAAAAGAAAAAAGAAAGTTGATTTTTATTTATTTATTTTTTGGTTTTTTTTTTCTCTTAATGAACTTTTTTAAAAAAAAATTAATATATATGTATTTTAATTTTTCAAATTATTTTATACTAGACGGACTAAAAACTGTAAAAAAAATAAAAATAAAAAAGGAGAAAAAGAAAATAGAGATAGCAATATCTATGCCCCGTTTGGGAAGTGGGTTGACTTTTTGACTTTTTGTCTTTTTTAGCTATTTTAACCTGGGCTAAAAAGTTTGGTTTGAGAAAGACTTTTTGATTTTTTTGATTTTTTTTGTGAGAGAAGAGTGTAATAATTATGGGTTGGATGTGATGTTTTGTTTATTGTAGCTAAAATAGTCTATTTTGTTTTTTGTGGCTAAAATAGCCAAAAAAAGCCTAGAAACCTTCTTCCCAAACGGTGCCATGCCTCAAAAGCCATGAGATCCCAAACGGAATCTGTGGTGGTGTTTGCAAGTGGTTTTGGGACTAAAATAGTCATAAAAAATAAAATAGGTTATTTTAGTCACAACAAACAAAACATCACATCCAACTTATAATCATTACACTCTTCTCTCACAAAAAAAGTCAAAAAAGCCAAAAAGTCAAAAAACTCTTCCCAAACCAAACTTTTTAGCCAAGCTAAAAATAGCCAAAAAAGTCAAAAAGCCAAAAAATCAACCCACTTCCCAAACGGAGGCAGAATATACTGGGATTAAACGAAAAGCAATGATGTGATGCTCCTCATCAATTGGAAAAACAAAAATATTAGAGATTACAAAAATTTTATTAAATATTTCTCATATTTATATGAGATATTTAATAAAAAATTTGATAAATTTTTTAAAATTTCTAACATTACATAAGAAAAAATTAATTGATACCGATGTGACGCCACGTTACGATGCTCTCATCAGGCCATGCCCTCAAAAATTATATTTTAGTGGGACATAAAAAAAAAAATTTATATAAATATTACATTTCACAGCTTTTTATTTGCATCAATGGCTTTCACTTTATATATTTTTATAATTTTTTTTTGTCTGATTAGATTGTAATTCCCCCTGCTATTTTCTATTACCTAATATTAGGATTGCAAACGAATCGAGTCAATCCGAATTTTATTAAGCTCGAGCTTGGCTCGTTTACTTATCGAACTCGTTGATTGAGTTCGAGTTCGGCTCGATGAGTAACTGGATTTGAGCTTGGCTCAACTCGGTTCGTTAATATTAATGAAATTTGAACTCGGTTCAACTCGGCTCGATAAATTTTTTTAAACTATTATTTATATTATTTAAATAAAAATTATTATTTATATTATTTAATATATAAATAATATATTATTATATAATTTAAATAAAGATAAACGAGCCGAGCTTATACGAGTTTGACCTTGACTCGTTTACTAAACGAATCGAGCTGAGTCAAGCCCTTAATGAGTTGAGCTGAGCCTACTCATGAATTTGCAGCCTACCTAATACCAAATCGTAAGTCCAACTTCTTTTATCCATCACAATATTCCTAAGCATCACATGACCATGCCTTTCTTCCTCCATTAATCACAATACTCCTATTCCTTCCAGAGATATCACAATGCTTTTGGGAACCAGATGACAATGTCTAGTCTCTCCACTAATCACAACGCCATGACCATATCCCTTTACCAATGACAATGCTCTTGAACACTACATGACCATGTCCCTAGACAACCAAATAACTTCTCCTATAAATGTGTTTTTTTCACTAATTTACAATATTAATTATTTATCTTTTAATATTTACAAATTAGACTATAGAAAGAATTTAAGTTTAAATTTTAATCGGTTCAATAGATATTCGTGTAAATTTTCTTAAAATCATAATAGACTGTATTTTATAAAAAAAAAATAATAAAAAATTAGTAAACTTAGATCGATTTTTGATGATCAATTTAGGAGTGATTTGGAAAGCTAGCTAAAAGCTGGCTTTTAATTTTTAACCTATTTTGGATCACATCATCTCTCACATTTTTTACATACAAAAAACTAAAAAATTAATTTTTAGCCAACTTCCCAAATCACCCTAGTTTTATCAAATTTTTTTCAATCTTATTGGTTTGATTTGTTTGGCCTCATAACCTAACATTTACTAACACCTTAGACCATTTCTAACGTTTCATCAGATCCATCATCAAATTTAAATTTGGTGAAAAAGTATCTCTTTTTGTGCTTCAATGGTTTCATCAAGCCTGTATCAAACTGAAAAAATAGCAAATGTTTCACCAAACTAAGGATCTGGGCATCTTTCATCATTTTACTGTGTAGGATCATTGATGATGGGACCACCAGATGACCCACAGGACATCCGGCCGGATGTTCCCCCGGTTGTTATCTTCTTTGAACAATTCCCACAAAAATAGATAACACAGTGTTAGAAAATTGGTTTTGTGCAACCATGATTTTTGACTAATTTTGACTCTGATGAGATGGGCTTCGGACACCGATTGAGGTGTGTCCAAGTGGAAACACATTCTTTGTCAGGTGGTAATTCATTTAGTATATTTGGTGGGTCAAACCATTTTCCAAGTTAATGTGAAATTGACTTTGAAAGAGACTTTGGCAACACAGTAGTTGCTCTGTTTTCTTCATCATCAAACTGTCTAAGCAAAGAAATCGAAAGCAAGAACTAATTTTTTTTTTTGTTTATATTATCAAGAGATTGGCTAATGAGCACAAATTCTTAATCACATGAGTGCATGAGGAAGGTTCCATTGGAATCTCATGAGTGCATAAGGAAGGTTCCATTGGAATCACTATAGGAATCACATGAGTGCATAAACAATGATTTGCAGATTTTGCATGGACTGGTCGACTGGCGGGTTGTGCACCCGGTGTACCAGTGGTTTAATGAAAAAATCAAATTTTTTCATTGGAGCAAACGATATCAGATAGAGGAATTCGTCTTTTTTTTTACTCAAATTTGATAAAAATTCTGATAAACCGTTAGAGATGCTCTTATAACCTAATATTTATGCTAATGCCTATTTTGAAAAATTATTATTTTAGTCAAAAAATTAAAAAAATTACTACAAAAAGTAACTATTTTTTACACATCCTTTCATAAAAGTCATTAAAAAAATTAGGGATAAATTACCAATAGGTCATAATAGTTGGACTTAATTTCCATCAAATCTTATTGAAGATAAGTCTTAATAAAATTATTGTTAAAAATAATTTTTTGTGAAGATTTTTTACATGTCGCTAAAAATTGATAATTAGTGACTTTTTTTTTGTCATGATTTTTATAAATTGTAACTAAAACTTAAAATTTGTGACGTTTTTCTGTGACGAATTTTGCAAACTATTACTGAAAGTTAAAAATTAATGACTTTTTTATGATAATTTATTAAAGCTGTCACTAAAATTTATAATTAGTGACATTTTTTGTAACAAATTTTTAAACTGTTACTAAAAATTAAAAATTAATGATATTTTTTAATAAAATTTAATAAAAAACGTTATTAATTATTATAAGAACTATCCTTCTTTTTTTTGATCGAGTATAAGAACTATCCTTCTGTTATGATATTTTGCAGTGTTAATTACAAATTATTGTAGTATAAAATGAATATAATGTGTAATCCTTTTAATGGTGTCTGGTGTAACCTTTTTCAATTGACAATAATTATAAAAAAAAAAAAAAAAAAGAAGAAGAAGGAAAATTACAAAAAAAAATCTGAGCTTTATAATAAAATAATTTTTAATTTTTAATTTTATCAATTTAAAACTTAATATTTTGATTTCTCATTTCTATTGAGTAAAATTGTTTGAAAAAAATGTTTTTTAATAATTCAACTCAATGTAGGTGTACAATAAATATTTAAAAGGGTTTTTTTTTTTTTTTTAGGGTCCCTGGTATTAAGATTTTATAGTATAAAGAATATCTAATATTTTTATAATGTCTAAGGTCCCTCAATTTAATCTAGAGAAATTCTGCTCAAGAGAAATTCTCTCCAACCCAGAGAAATTCTGAAAATCTTATAAAAGTGTTTGCTATGACATGCTACTTTTATATAATTCAAAGTTTAATCTTTCGTGAGTTCATAACTGTACAAAATCATGAATATATTTTATCCTATTAATGCTTTTGTACCAATTTGAAGAAATTTTGTTTTAATTCCTGCAGCAAGTGAGGGTGGGGTCATTTTTGTTAGTGGAGTACATGAAGACGTAGAACATGAGGATCTACTGAACATATTTCTTAAATTTGTCCATTTTTTGAGTATCTTTTTTTGAATTTCTCTGGATTTTTGTGATTTTCTCTGGGAATTTATCAGTGAATTTCTCTGAGTTTTTGTGATTTTCTCTGAGAATTTATCAGTTGACTATCTAGGAAGTCACAACATTTACATTTCAAATTCCCCTACAACTGTTTCACTTTTTTATTTCAAATTTCAAATCTTTATAGCTTCTTCACTCAAACCCAGAGAAAATTCAAATTTCTCTGGATTCATTTTGACAATTTGAGATTTTCAGAAAATTTGAGGCACATGTGAAAATTTGTTTTTACCAGACTTAATTAAGTTGTTTTTATCATTAGGAAAATGCTCATATGATGCACATTGATACATTTGCTTCTTCTCTTGTAGGAAATAAGTACTGGAGTGGGCTTCTACGAGATTACTATGGCCCCCAGAGCAGCCATATATTTCAAATTTCTGACAGAGAGTTCGGAAAAATGGTGATGATTTTTGCATGAAAGATTGGAGGAAGGAATGGATTAAGCTTACAAATGATTGGCAAAGCAGTAGTAATTTGTATCCAGTGCAATTCTTCACTGTCATCCCCAATTTGAATCTCAAATCGACAATTCTCAACTGGTGCGACTCCTCCCGTACCGAACGCCCTTGGTTACCGGATTACAGCTCCGTCGAGACCATGGTTTGTGGGTTAATAGCTTCTGCGAGAGAAGACGACGATGATCGAGCGAACCATTTCTACTCGTCGAGTTCTGAGGAATCGGTGATCGGCTCTGCCCGCCTCCTCTTCCGCAACGTCGGCTTCGGCGAGCGTGCCACCCGCAACCTGGATCTGAAGCGCCCCTCCGACTGCCCCCATGGCATAGTCCAACTCAAGATCTGCCTCCGCGAAGAAGACAGAGTTTAGACAGACAGAAAAAAAAAAAAAAAGAAAAAGGATTGACTTGAGAGAGTTAATTTTCTCTGTGATATATTGGTGTGGAAGTTGAGGGACCTTAGACATCATAATATAATATTATGGATCTCTTCCACTATTAAAATTGGGAGAGGGACCTTAGACCACCCATCTATTTGAATTTAATGGCTAAAATATATTTTTCCAGGTAGTTTTACTTAATGAAAATAGGTGAATAATTTAGATTTAAAACAAATTACTAAAAGATTAAGATTTAAATTGATAAAATTAAAAACTGAAGGTTTAGTTTGTTACACGATTCGAATTCTGAGTTTTTTTAAAAATAAAATTTTCAAATTATTTTGATTGTTAATGGGAGAGAAGAAAAGAGGGTGTCTGTTGTGGGTGAGGAAGGAGGTAGTGGGAGGCTGTTGTGTGGCGGGAGAGGTAGCCCCAATGGTGGAAGAGGGCTGGGTTTGAGGTTAAAAGTATGTTTTTTTTGAAAAGAAGATGATTTAAGTTTGGAATTAGGATTTGGGGAGAAAAAGATGAAAATACGAATATATTTGTCTTTTTATATTGTGTTTTGATTTTGACTTTATATATATATATATATTTCTTTCAGCTCTTAAATTAGTCACGTATGTCACAAATTCTGTCAAATCGAGGATGTGTTTAGTTTGTAGATTTGGATAAAAATTTAAAAAGAAAAAGAAAAAATGTCTGTAAAATATAATTATATTTCATTCATATTTTCTTATCTTTTCTCCTTTAAATACATCGTGAATGAAATTAATAATGGTAGAGAGATAAAATGCAAAATGATTAAAATCACATGAAAGACCTTTTGACTATTATATGATCATCGTACTTGGAATGTCCATTCGCTAACTCCTAGATTGAAATGGTAATGCTAAGGAATTGTGAGAACAAACATTTCAATGGCATGGACATTTGAATCTTTATATAAATATGGAAAAAGAATGAGAAGTCAAAATAAACATTCCATTCCATTAATACCAAACATATTAAAGAATTTCAATCATGTCTTGCTTAAGATGAGTGCTAGAACTTTGCCTAGCATGTCATAACATGAGATATTTAAAATTGAGGGAATTACAATAAGTAGGAAGAAGTGAAAGTAGTTGCAAGTGGAATCTAAGTTCCAAAAAAAATGCAGTCACAATTTTCAGTTGCATCATTACACAGACCGACTTGTAACTTTATATTTTTACAATTATTTTTGACAAGTCCCACTAATTTGCAATTACCCTTTAAAATTGACCAATTCTGAGAGAGACAAATAGGAGAGGGGAGAAGAGGTGAGGGGCAATTTCAAAGAACATCAAAATTACCCAGTATATATTTTATTAATGGCATTGCCCAAAAACTATTCATATTTGAAGAACTAAGATCATATGTACAAACTCTTGCTGTCTCTGTTTTATGACCCACCCCTCACTATCTACCTAAAATCAGCAAACTCTACCTAAGCTTCCAGCACCTTAGACTAGACATAGTTTCCCCTTTTTCTATTCATTACTTTTATTACCTTCACCAAAGTTGGCATTCAAGATGGTCAAACAACAGTTGGCCAAACGGCAGTTACGCAATTTTCCTGCAAACCATATCTTGAACTGCAGCATCCTCCTAATACTTCGCCAAATTTGGAGCAAACTTCTGAGCACAAACATCCCAAGTTGTCAGCCACCTTTCCAAGTGGAAAAATGCTAAACATACATTTCATACAAAAAGGTCATACAGAACGATATGTATGTCAATGACATTTATGTAATTATAACTTATAGTGGTGGGCATTTTGATTTCCAATGAACGCTATAATTGAGCCACATCATTCTATATATAGTCTTTGTATAGAAATTCTGTTTATATAACATTACCGTTCCAAGTGACATTGGTTGCGTAAGATTACAGATGTCAATGCCCCAAGTTTACGAAGCAGTTATGCAGTTCTCCCATGTGCCATATGTTGTACTGAAGGAGCCTCCTCCCATGCTCTGTGCGAATTCAGAAAGAACTGTGCGAGCACAAGCATCCCAAGTCCTTGCCATCTCTCCAAGTGACATGGGCTGCGAAAGCTCGCAAAGTGATAAACTGAACCTTAACCTTGCCCTCTCTGACAGATTTTCCAATTCTTTAGCATCTCTGTAGACCAAAAAATGTCATGTCATAATGATTGGTTTGCTTGTATTGAGAAAAGAACGCACAAAAGTTATTTTCACATTATTATACATGCTGTTCCCAGTAGATACCCATAATGAATGAATTGTAACATAACCCTTCTGGGCCTGTAAATGAGCTAGACCAAGTAATAGGTTGTATTCCAGTTGATTTCCAACAATTAGTATATGTTTGACAATAATTGAACCGAGCTTATTTTATTTTGAAGTGTTGACAAGCCACTACAATTGAACAAAACTGAAATTGCACTTGGCTCACTTGGCTTACTAAAAGTTGTGTCAAACTTGAGTGGTTTCTTGCCACCCTTACTTAGATCTATGTTTCTATGATAAGACTCGAACTAAATCCAAAATCAAAACAATTATCATTTTCAAGAAATGAGTACTCAAATATGTCTTTTAATGATTATCATAGACTGAAAAAAGTCACAGATTGATCTGGTTGGTTGAGCATGTCTACCTTTTTCTTGTATACTGTTGGATTACATGATCAGCAATAGAAAAAATAAAATTTGGCATGGTTATTGGACTCTCTTACATCACATCTCAGTGATATCACTACATAAAAATAATAGATATAGATGTGTTTCTGAATCTAGGTTAATGTGCAGAAATGTGTGTGACACAACCACTTAGTTTTGAAGACCAATGCATATAGAAAAACATAAATGCCTCAATCTCTCACCTCTTGCCAATAGGCGATGTATTGACTAATATAGGCGAAGAATTTGGATAATCTGCAGGAACAAGCAGTTGAACAGGGAGTATTGACAACTGTAACAGAACGAAGCCAACATGCAAGTAGATTAAAAACAATCAATTATTAGAAAAAGTTGACAAAAGGAAAATAATTAATATACAAATGAATTCAAAAGGAAAATAATTAATACAAATGAATTCATAAATTTAAGAATCCCACCATTCTTGATGAAGAGTACTGTTGCTTGAAATGTCCACCAAGACCTAGAGCACTATATGAGCACCTGACAATGGTTCCTTCACCAAAGCCACCTTTGGCAGCATATTCAGTGGAATCTGAAATCACATCTATTACAGTCTCCACAAGTTTCTGGTTTATCTCCTTGATTTCATCCAACAGTGCATCATTGAGCTGCAACAATAGATATTAAAATACTTATCTGAGATACGCTACAAATATGAACATTAAGATGAAAGAGGGGCAGCACAAGGGTGGTAGAATTAGAAGTAAATGTGTATGAAGAAATTCGTATCACCACTTTGACTAAATAGGGAGCAGAATTGTTGGAGATTGATTACACAAAGGAGGTATACAGGTCCACTTTTTAGGGGTCGTAACGCTATCACAGGGAAGGTTAAAAACATACTGATCAATGTTGTTTAAAAAACAACAAAAATGTAATAGCCATTTGACCTTGGCCACAAAAGAGAAACAAATTCATTAAGCTGATCTTAAATAATCTGTTAGTTATTATAATCTAATTAAAATGGCTTGCTAACTAAGAAATGAATCTCTTTCCATCTTTTTTCCTAAGACTGAATTAAAATGGCTTGCTAACTAAGAATGGTCTTTTTCCTAACACAATCAAGATTTAACACTTACCACCAAGCCAATCTTTTTCCCCAGTAAACCAAAACACCTTCCGATAATACTATAATCTGAGCATATCATAATTTTTCACTAAATGCCTTGAATCCATTATGAGACTATTACATTTGTGCAAGGAGCTATTATCATCAATGATAGACATTAATAAGATAAAAGATGATTGATGCAGAGTATAAGAAGCTTAAAGAAGGCTAAATTCAGATAAGTGATGACACTTGGATATTGGCATGATTTCATAGAGAAACTGATAGAAATCTTCTATAATTATGTTTATAGTATTATTAGAGTCTTATTTTATTATTATTTTTCTATTTTTTAGGATTTTTAAGGTTAGGGATATTTTGGTAATTTTATATTTACTTACATGGGTTATATGGGTCGCCCATGGGTCGTCTTGTGGGTCAAGTTATTTAATTGAGTTTTATTTATATTTTTGATTTGGTCTTAAATTAGTTTTAGAAGTTTAAGATATTATAGTAGTTTCCTTTTTTGATTCTAGTTGGTTTAGGAAGTCCCTAAAGTCTATATAAAGCCATGTAATGCCTCTAATTCAAGAGAGTTGATATGTTATAAAAAGTTGAGAGCTTTGAAGCTTCTTTAGGGTTTATATGATGCAACCCAACCCTAGGTGTGATGCCTAAGGCAATCTAGGTGCGATGCCTAGACCTATCTTCTTCTTTTAATTTCAGCACTTCCACAGCCTAATTACTGTTCACGGATACTGTTCACAGCACCCAGAACAACCCCTGTTTTGATCTCTTTCACCTGGTTTATTAATCCTAAACTAGTTCATTCCATTCATTAATTGAAATACTAAAATTCCTATTGAGGCCTCGTTTGGCAAGTGGCTTTTTTAGCCAAAAAGTCAAAAAGTTATTAAAAAAATCAAAAAGCCAACAACCCATATAAAAAAGTCAAAGATTCTCTTTTCTCTCTACTTTTTGCACATCTTTTCGTAAAAAGCCAAAAAGTCATCCCAAACATACTAGTTTTTTTTAACTCATATTTTAGCCAAATAGTAAAAAAGTTACTAAATTAGCCTGTTCCTAAACGAGGCCTGAGTTTTAGATTTAAGCAACCATAAAAACTCACAGAAAGTCTGTTTTATAGTCCTTACAGCCTGTCCCTAATCGTCCTGCATCAGTTTGGTATCAAAGCTTAAGGTTTCGCCATGATGTTTTCACATTATGGGAGATCCAATACAAGTGGATTGACTTGGGAAGAAGGTAAAGTGCTTCTTAGAGAAACTATTCGTCTGAGGGATCTTAAAGATGATTTTCTTGATCAATTGTATGCTCTTAAGCAAGGTGATATGTGCGTGATTGATTATCCAAGAAAATACAATGAATTATTTATCAAATCTAGAGTGGTAGAAAGTGAACGGATGACTATTGCTTGTTTCAAAAGTTGGTTGAGATCTGTAATTGATGCAGGACAATTAGGGACAGGCTGTGAGAACTGTAAAACAGACTTTCTATGGATTTTTATGGTCGCTTAAAGCTAAAACTCAATAGGAATTTTAGGATTTCAATTAATGAATGGAATGAACTAGTTTAGGATTAATAAACCGGGTGAAAGAGATCAAAACAGGGGCTGTTCTGGGTGCTGTGAACAGTACCCGTGTACAGTAATTAGGCTGTGAAAGTGCTGAAATTAAAGGAAGAAATAAAAGAAAAGAAGAAGATAGGTCTAGGTATCGCACCTAGATTGCCTTAGGCATCACACCTAGGGTTGCGTTGCATCACACAAACCCTAAAAAAGCTTCAAAACTCTCAACTTTTTATTAAAAAACAACTCCGTTGAATTAGAGGCTTTATATAGACTTTAGAGACTTTCTAAACCAATTAGAATAAAAAAAGGAAACTACTATAATATCTTAAACTTTCAAAACTAATTTAAGACCAAATAATAAACATAAATAAAACTCAATTAAATAACTTGACCCATGGGCGACCCATATAACCCATGTAAGTAAATATAAAATTACCAAAATACCGTTAACCTTAAAAATCCTAGAAAATAGAAAAATAATAATAAAATAAGACTCTAATAATACTAGAAACATAATTATAGAAGATTTCTATCGGTTTCTCTATGAAATCATGCCAATGTCCAAGTATCATCACTTCTTTGAATTTAGCCTTCTTTAAGCTTCTTATACTCTGCATCAATGATATTGCCAATAAAGGTCCAAACTTTTTTAGCCATTCACATGCATCCTAGAACTAATCACCGTTTAACATCAAAGGACAATTCTTCAATCACATATCATTTTTCATGAATAGCATTGGTTTGAATAATTAATGATGTATGGGTAGATAATAGACCTCAATCCTGGGCCTCTTGATCCTAGATGTTGCAGTTGAGACCACGTCTGGTGTCTGACAACATAACAGTTCAAGACCATCATTTTCATTAAGAGGCAGTGATAAGAAATCTGATGCAGTTGTGCTTATGTGACGTTTCCTTTTTGATGAAGTGCCTTCACAATCCAAGCTGAAGTTCCTTCCTTGTAAACAATGACTTATGTCAGCCGCCAAATCATCGCTAATAGCAACTCCAAATTCATCATAGGTTGTTGTTCCTGCTATCCTGTCAATTGTATTGATGACCAAGCCAATGTCCCGTACAGAGGCACTCAATGCTCTGGGTGATACTGATTTGACCTAAAAAATGCAAATAAACATCAGAATTCACAATTTCTAGCTATTAATAGAGGACAATGTACAACTAAAATGATAGACATCTCTAGTGATGACAATTGTAAATAGACACTCTCACAATGTGGTCTAATTGACACCACATACACAATGGTGATCATACTACATATAATAGGACATAAATCATGAAAACAACTCTTGTTCATGGAGGCGAAAACTGTTTGATAACAGTCTCTTCCATATGCACTGCCTCAAAAATAAAGAAACAAAATTGATAAAACTTCATGTGTCATATTTATGACTATAAACATGCATATCTCAAAATACATAGAGCAATCTGAAAAGAAGCCAATTGAACAAACCGCTTCAAGTAAGCACTTAAATGACAGTTCCTTGGCATTTGTTTCGTGATTGTCTTCTGGACCATTGAACTCTGCAAGCAAGGGGGAGACTGATATCTCGGGTGTACCAATGGCAAGGAATTGGTTTTGGATTTCAGCTACCCCAACAGGGGTTTGAGGGTGTTCAGTATTTTCTGCAACTGAGAGAGGAGAAATGCCGGAAGAGTGTATCTCAGGATCCAATGGTAAAGAAGATGGTGTTAAAGGAGTTGATGGAGAAGGAACAACAAATGGCGAAGCAGCAGATTGCAAAGGTGTCCCGGCTCTGGATAGAGGTGACAACAAATTTTTTTGGTCAATGTGTGGAGAAGAATGTTGAGAGGTTTGAGGAGAACCAACGTTCATATGAGGAGTAGATGGCAGAAAATATTGTGGAGAATATTCCATCTGTTGGCCAACTGAGTGATACTGCTGAGGCACTCCAGAGCTAAAGCCTATTACTCGACCCACCTTTGGCTCATTAACTTCATAAATCTTCTGCATGAACTTCTGCTGTTTCTTTTGCTCAATCAATGCCTGTTGCATTGGTTGCTTTAGTGTTTGTGCCTGCATCGTTTGATGCTTATGTTCTTGCTTCAGGTTCAGGAATGGGTTAGTAGAACTTGATGGAAGGGAACTCGTGGTAGGATCTAATGCATTCACAGTGGTCATGTGAGAAAAGTTAGTCTGTTGTAGTGTGCTCATCATATTTGGGAACAAAGATCTTACAGCACCATGTCGCAAAGGACCTGATGCACTTCTTTGCGCCATACCATTTAAAGAACCACTATGCAGTGCATTTATTATGTTGGTCTGCTGTGGCCTGCTCACAATATTCTGGTGTGTAGAACCATGCTGTAATGGGCTCCGAGCATTTTTCGGTTCTGAACCAGTTAAAGAGCCATTATGGAGTAAATTTATCTTGTTTGCTTGTGAATTTGGAATCCGTTGCTGCATTGCTAATTGAGGTGAACCAACGGGTGCACCTGTCAATCCTGGACTCATCGAATGAAACTGAAGCTTCATGTTTATTTGTTGCTGCAGCTGAGGTATTTGAGACTGACTGCCATGTTGTAGTTGTTGCCCATACTGCTGTGAAGGAACAGTGTTCTTGTTGCGAAATGAATTAACATAAGATATGATCAGCTTCAGGTAATGATAAAATTTATCCTTGGAGCAACGAACAATATCAGCTCTGGGCATTTCCAAGAACTTAATTGTTTTCTCCATAAAGATTCTAGTTTTCTCGTATTTTGTAGCTAACTCTGCACTGGGTGGCTGCAAAAGAAAATATAGTATCAAACAAGAGAAAAGCAGCAAATGGAGATGCCAAAATAAATCAGGTAGTAACATCAGTTTTGAGCCAAGTAAGTTGAAGCAGATGATGCAGTCAGTACGAATAAAAAGAATATTAAAATAGCTTGAGCACCTGAAGACACAATTCACGGATTCTCTTGTAGAACCTAATCACTTCAGTTAAGTACATATCCCTCACAGATTCAAGCTGCAAAGACAATAGAAAAATTATAAAATGATAAAGAGTATTCCAAATAATAAGAGTTGGTTCTTTGTTTCTTCTTTCTTTTCTCTTCATTTTTCTAGGTGCCCCACAGGATTATTGGGGAGCGGGTTAGGGGAGCCAATTTTAGTTCAATTCTAAAATGTAAACATGCACACTAAAAACTTTCTTAAATGATAAAAAAAAAACCAAATTAGCATATTTGTTCAGCTTTAATTGTTTGTTCAGGAGTTGATGGTTTTTTGGAATTGGGATATTCCATCAAAATGAAAACCAAAAGAACAAGGATAAACAAAAAATAAAACTATTTATATCCAGTATTTTATAATTTTTATATAGGCTAAGAAGCATGGACACTTCTACTAAAGGAGCGTGTCCGTGTGACACCAACACTTGTCAGACACTTCCCGACATGTCTTAAACAAACGTCCAAGTATGGCTTATTATTTTTTACACCTAGACATTCTTCAGACACTTGGGGGACACACGTGTCTATTGTTTGACACACATGAAACACATTACAAGTTTGAATAAAATAACGTAGAGCAATTTCAACAATCTCTCATCTATTTTTTTTGTTGCTAAAACTGGCACAATAAATAGAAAACATTCACTCCAGATATGCGCTATCTATTGTGCCAAATTTTAGCACGATTAATGTTTGACTATTGACTTCTTTTTTTAAATTTTATATAAATTCAATAAAATTAACAAATTAATAATTTTTACTTTTTATAAAAATGCTAAACATCATATCAAAATAATTTAATTGTGATGCGTAAGGCATTGCAGTAGTGATTCCTAGTTTTCTTCCTCTTTTCTTTTCTTCTATTATTGTTCATGGATTACAATATTCCGTGCTACATAGTTCATGCTGCTATAGCAGTGAATTTTAAAGGCTACTTGACTTTGTATACATACATATATATATATATATATAAATATTTAAAATTTTCTTGTCTTCTAATTTTATGGCTGAGCTAGATTGTTTCTAGCACTAGGATAGGTTCTTCACTAGGTTATGTAATTTAAGAGAATACAAAGCTTGGGTGATGATTTGATATCATCACCTTTTATATTAATCAATCAACTGTTACAAAAGGAAGTCCTAACGCATTGCTTAAGGAATCATCTTTTATATTGATTGATTGATTGATTGATTAAGGAATCACAATCAATCAATCAATCACAATCTAATCTAAACAAGGAAACAAATAAATATTCTAACAATTCCCCCCAAACTAGTGCGAAGATATCTCGCATGCCCAAGAGCCTAGAATGTCATGAAATAGTTTACTCCCAACTCCCTTGGTAAGGATGTCTGCAAGTCATTCGCCTGACTTCACAAAAGGAGTACATATCATGTCGCTACTGAGTTTCTCCTTGATGAAGTGGCGATCAATCTCAACATGCTTTGCCTTGTCATGTTGAATAGGATTGTGAGCTATGTTGATGGCGGCCTTATTATTACAATATAACCACATAGAGTCTGTCTGGCCCATCCCCAGATCACTCAACAACAGTCTGATCCACAAGAGTTCACACACACCTTGTGCCATAATTCTAAACTCAGCTTCTGCACTCGATCTAGCCACCACATTTTGTTTCTTACCCCTCCAAGTAACAAGATTGTCGCCTACGAAGGTACAATATCCTGATGTAGATCTCCTATCAGTTATTGACCCTGTCCAATTAGCATCTGTATAGGCTTCCACTTTGAGGTGATCATGTTTGGAAAGGTAAAGACCCTTTCCAGGAAAAGATTTCAAGTACCTCAGAATTCTCATAACAACCTCTAAGTGAATTTGATAAGGAACATGCATAAACTGGCTAACTATACTGACAGCAATAGCAATATCAGGACGAGAGTGAGATAAGTAAATGAGCTTATCTACTAGTCGCTGATAATTCCCCCTATCAATAGCTGCTCCTCTTTCATCATCACCAAGTTTTTAATTAGGTTCTAGTGGGGTATCACTTAGAAAATATGAGGAAGAAGAACTCAGAAAATATGAGGAAGAATGAATATATTGCTGTTATATTCAAAACTTCTTATCTTGTGAAGAGAAAACTACACTCTTTATATAGGAGAGAACAAGAGCTACTATTTGTGCCACTAAGATCCACTATCACCACTAAGAGCCACTACCTATCTCCTTACATAATATATACATCCATTATAGCCACTATCTAGATTACTATATACATCCATTATAGCCACTATCTAGATCACTAACATAGTGTATATAGACATTATCATAACCCACTAACAGCCACTATATGTCCACTAACAGCCACTAACAATAATAATCAGATTTCCAGCACTCCCCCTCAAGCTGGTTTGAAGATATCTTCCATAGCCAGCTTGCTAGTCAGCTTATCAAATTGCTTCTTGTGTAGTCCCTTCGTTAGCACATCAGCTAATTGTTCACCTGTTGGAAGGTAGGTCATACAGATTATGCCAGCATTGATTTTCTCCTTGATGAAATGTTTATCCACTTCTATATGTTTTGTGCGATCATGTAGAACTGGATTATGAGCTATAGATATAGCTGCTTTGTTGTCACAATAGACCTTCATAGGTGTCGGGTGAGAAAGCTTTAATTCTTCAAGAATTCTTTTAATCCACATTACTTCACAGATTCCATGGGCAACAGCTCTGAACTCTGCTTCTGCACTACTTCTAGCTACCACATTCTGTTTTTTACTCCGCCATGTAACTAGGTTCCCACCTACAAAGGAGTAGTATCCGGATGTTGATCTCCTGTCTGTAACACTTCCTGCCCAGTCTGCATCTGTGTATACTTCAACTTGAAGATGTCCATGTTTCTTGAACAGTAAGCCTCTCCCGGGAGTTCCTTTCAAATATCTTAAGATCTTATAAACGGCCTCAAAGTGCTCTGCCCCTGGTGAGTGCATGAACTGACTTACCATGCTGACTGCAAAGGCAATATCAGGCCGCGTATGAGACAAGTAAATCAATTTCCCTACAAGTCGCTGATATTGTTCCCTCTCTTTGACTTCTTCAGCCTTAGCAGCTTGTAACTTCAAGTTAGGCTCGATCGGAGTCTCCACCATCTTACAACCAAGCATACCTGTTTCTCTAAGGAGATCAAGAACATATTTTCTCTGATTAACGAATATACCTTCCTTGGATCTTGCAAATTCCATTCCGAGGAAATACTTGAGGGCTCCAAAATCCTTAATGTGAAATTCTTTTGCGAGTTTGTTTTTGAGGACTGCTAACTCTGCTTCATCATTACCAGTTAAAATGATGTCATCAACATAAACAATCAAAATTGCAATTTTACTGTCTTTTGAATGTTTATAAAATATTGTGTGATCTGCTTGACTCTGCGAGAAGCCACAACTGATAACTGCCTTCCCAAAGCGTTCAAACCACGCTCTTGGTGATTGTTTGAGTCCGTATAATGACTTGTTCAATCTGCATACTTTGTCGCTACCAGGTCTCTGCTCAAATCCCGGCGGTAGGCTCATGAACACCTCATCTTCAAGATCACCATTGAGAAATGCATTTTTAATGTCAAGTTGATGTAGAGGCCAATATGAATTTACTGCAAGAGATAACAGTACTCTGATGGAATTTATTTTAGCAACAGGAGCAAACGTCTCCTGATAGTCGATCCCATAAGTTTGAGTGAAGCCTTTAGCCACAAGTCTCGCCTTGTATCTCTCAACGCTTCCATCTGCGTTACATTTTATCGTAAACACCCATTTACACCCAACTGTTTTCTTGTCTTTGGGTAGATCAACTATCTTCCAAGTACCACTTCTCCTTAAAGCATTCATCTCCTCCATGACTGCTAATTTTCAATTCGGATCATCCAATGCTTCCTGTATATTCCTTGGAACAAACAAGTGTGAAATCCTAGATGTGAAAGCTCTATGGTTTTTAGACAGTCTTTGATAGGAGAGGTAATTTGCAATAGGATGTTTAATGCAATTTCGGACACCTTTCCTAATTGCTATAGGAACATCAAGGTCGGAAATAGAAGGAATAGGATTACCTAAAATTTCGATGCTAAAACTCGGGTGGACATTCGGGTCATTAGGATGGACATTCGGGTCATTATTCCTCAGATGAAATCGCTTTATAGTATAAACCTGAAGCTCAGAATTTAGATCATTTGGTAGTACTTCTCCCCCTAAACAAGAATCTTCTTGACTAGGCACCATAGAACTTGGTTCTCCTAAGTGATCATTATCAGACAGATGTGGTTTTTTGTGTAGGATAAATGACATTGGGGAGCGGGATAGAAATATCGCAAAAATTGTCTTCTACTACTCCACTTGTCTCCCCCTGAAGAGAAGTGTTGGGGAAATAAGATTTTGTTTCCACAAATGACACATCCATATTCACATGAAATTTCTTGGTTTGAGGATCGAAACACTTATACCCTTTTTGTTTGAGGAATAACCCAAAAAACACATTTTATAGCACGGGGGTCAAGTTTTGAACGAAATTGACTGGGAACATGAACATAGGCAGTACATCCAAAACTTTGGCGGTAAATCAGAAAACAAACTCGTGTCAGGAAAAAAAGTTTTGAGACAATCAAAAGGTGTTTTGTATGTTAACACCTTTGTAGGCATCCTGTTTATCAAATAAGAGGCTGTTAAAATTGCTTCACCCCATAAATATTTAGGAATATGCATGTAAAACATTATAGCACATGCTACTTCAAGTAAATGTTTATTTTTTCGTTCTGCAATGCCATTTTGTTGAGGGGTATCCCGACATGTAGATTGATGAAAAATCCCCCTTTTTGCCAAAAAACTCACCCAACTGCTCATTGAAATATTATGTTCCATTATCAGAATGTAAAATACCAATTTTGGTTTGAAATTGGTTTTCAATCATATTGTAAAAATTTGTGAATAAATTTTTCACGTCAGATTTTTTATTCATCAAATAAATCCAACATAAGCGGGTATGGTCATCAATAAATGTAACAAACCATCTTTTACCAGAAAGAGTAGTGATTTTAGAAGGGCCCCAAACATCACTATGAATCAAATAAAAAGGTTTGGAAGCTTGGTAAGGTTTTGGCAAATAAGTAGAGCGATGAAATTTTGCAAAAATGCAACTTTCACAATGAAAAGAAGAACAATCAATCCCTTTAAATAATTCTGGAAATAATGTTTCAGATAAAGAAAACTAGGATGTCTTAGCCTATAGTGCCATAGCATTATTTTTTCTCGAACAGAGATTGAACTAGTACTATTAAAGCTCTGAGCTTTTTTACTACTAACAGGTACTTCATCAAAGTAGTAAAGACCTTCAAGCATCCTAGCACGCCCAATCATCATCCCCGAGTTCTGGTCTTGAAATTCACAATGGGATTTAAAAAATGTAACACGACAATTAGAATCCTTAGATAGTTTACTGACAGACAAAAAGGTTACAGGCTAAGTTGGGGACGTGAAGAACAGCATTGAGATTAATTTTCTCAGTTAGTTTAATAAATCCTTTTCCTGCAATAGGTGAAAAACTACCATCGGCTATTCTGATTTTGTCATGACCAGAACAAGGGAAATAGGTACTAAATAAATGGGAAAAACTAGTCATGTGATCGGAAGCACCGGAATCTATGATCCACGGAGAGAAGTTTAGGCAAGAGAAGGCTTTAGGATTTCTACCTGTTTGTGCCAAAAAAACACTAGGAGTACCGGATGAGGAGTTGGATTTTATCAGCTTTAAGAGTTGATCAATCTGCTCTTTGTTGAAGGGACCTGAATCGGCTTCATTAGCAGTAGGAAAGCCACGATTCTTCTCTCCTTGTTTGCTGCTTTTCCAGTTGACAGGTTTGCCATGGATCTTCCAACACGTTTCGCGTGTATGGCGAGGCTTGTTGCAAAAATCACACCAGACCCGTGGCTTATCATCAAACCTGCGCTGGTAATTTGCAGCCTTGTTGGCCGCAGCATCGCTAATTAAAGCAGAAATTTCAATTGACTCACCAGTACCTTTTTTCTTAAGCATGACGCTCCTTCGGCTCTCTTCCCTTCTGACTTCGGCAAATACTTCGCCAATGGATGGAAGAGGAGCTCTGCCAATAATTCTTCCTCGCACTTCATCGAACTCAATGTTGGACGTGACTTCCGACATAGCTATGACGGTTTTAGGGCTGCTGTGTTTTTGTTGCTCTGATACCAACTTAGAAAATATGAGGAAGAAGAACTCAGAAAATATGAGGAAGAAGGAATATATTGCTGTTATATTCAAAACTTCTTATCTTGTGAAGAGAAAACTACACTCCTTATATAGGAGAGAATAAGAGCTACTATTTGTGCCACTAAGATCCACTATCACCACTAAGAGCCACTACCTATCTCCTTACATAATATATACATCCATTATAGCCACTATCTAGATTACTATATACATCCATTATAGCCACTATCTAGATCACTAACATAGTGTATATAGACATTATCATAACCCACTAACAGCCACTATATGTCCACTAACAGCCACTAACAATAATAATCAGATTTCCAGCAGTATCACATGCCTTATATCCAAGCATCCATGTTCCTTCAAAAGGCCAAGAACATACTTCCTTTGTGAGATGAAAATCCCATCCTTGGACCAAGCAACTTCGATTCCTAGAAAATATTTCAATTTTCCCAAGTCTTTGATTTCAGACTCACTAGCTAAATATTTCTTCAACAGGGATATTTCCTTACTATCATCGCCTGTAAGCACTATGTCATCCACATAAACAATGAGAGTTGTAGTCTTACCACGTGAGGAATGTTTCACAAATAAAGTGTGATCTGTCTGACTCTATTTGAAACCATATTTAAGCACTGTTTGAGACCATATAACGACTTCTGAAGACTGCATACTTTACCCTTTGTCTGATGATCTCAAAACTAAGAGGAATGTCCATATATACCTCTTATTCTAGATCACCATGTAAGAAAGCATTCTTTACATCAAACTGATGAAGTGGTCAATCTGAATTAGCTACTAGAGAAAGAAGTATTATGACTGAATTCATCTTAGCCACTGTTGTAAAAGTCCCCTGATAGTCTACTCTATAAGTCTGAGTGAAGCCTTTTGCCATAAGTCGAGCCTTGTAATGCTCAATGGAACCATCTATTTTGTGCTTCACTGTATACACCCATTTGCATCCCACTGGTCGTTTGTCCTTAGGTAACTCAGCTAATTCCCAAGTGCCATTCTTACGAAGTGCTTTCATTCCCTCAATTATGGCAAGTTTCCATTCAAAGGTAGTGAGAGCATCTGAAAATGGTTGGGAATACTAACAGAGGAAATGTTTGACACAAAGGCTCTATATGAGGAAGACAAATGAGGATAGGACACGAAGTTTGAGATAGGATGTTGAGTACAAGATCTCACACCCTTTCTCTTGGCAATTGGAATATCAAGATCAATAGTGTCAGAAATAGTAATATCAGTAGACTCAAGAGAAACAAGAGGTTCAAAGTTACCTGGACTCTTATCAAAAGTAGGAGATGGCAATGGGTGAGCAGAAGTGGTCTCTTGTATCTAAGTAACTTTCTATCTGCCTTTATCCCTGACATAAACTTGCCCTTCCCTATTCTTGGTGGCATTGGATTCTATAATCCCAGTAATAGGTGGTACAGGAGCAACTAGTTCCACCATAGGAGCAACAGGGACAATAGGAATCTCTTTACACTAAGGCTCCCCTTGAAAGGATGATTATGACACTGGAGAAGACAAGAAGTAAGACTGGGACTCAAAGAAGGTGACATCCATAGACACAAACCACTTACGAGAGGAAGGGTGATAACACTTATATCCCTTTTGAGTAGGCGAGTATTTGAAGAAAACACACCTGAGAGAGCGCGGGTCCAACTTACCACGAGTAGGAAAATGATTGTGGACAAAATAGACAAAGCCCAAACCTGAGTAGGAAGATGATTAATGAGATAGGCTGTGGTGAGAACAGACTCGCCCCAGTAGGACCGAGACACACTCATAGAAAAACACATGCATCGAGCCATATCAAAAAGATGACGATTCTTGTACTTTGCAACCCCATTTTGTTGAGGGGCATTGGTGCAAGATGTCTGATGTATAATGCCATAAGTGGAAAAATAGCTCTCTAATCCTGAATCGATGTATTCACCCCCATTATCAGAACGCAAGATTTTGACAATGGCTCCAAACTGAGTATAAATCATTTTATGAAAAATTTGAAACACAGAGAAAATCTCACTTTTTTCTTTCATGAGATACACCCAAGCAGTACGAGAAAAATCATTGATAAAGGTAACAAACTATCTATGACATATGATCTGAGGCACCAGAATCAATGATAGCAGATTAACAGAAAAATTAGGAACGTGGAGCGCTGAAGACAGAGGTAAGGTAGGGGTGACATGAATTAAATCTTTTCTAGAGATAGAAGAAACAGTACCATCTGCAATCTTAACTTGGTCTTGACCTAAAGAGGGCTTATATGCTGAGAAAAGGTCAGAAGACCCAGACATATGATCTGAGGCACTGGAATCAATAATTTATGGCAAAGACTTATGGAAAAGGAAAACACTAGGAGAAGAGGCTAAGTTACCTAAACAAGCAAACGGCGAGGAAGATGCACTGGGAGCAGTAGAAGACCGGCAGGCCAACAAATGATGCAGAACATCCTCAAGCTCAGGAGAAGTCATGCTAGATAAATTATCAGAAGTCGGACCAATTGAAGAGGAAGTAGAATCAAGGATGTCAACAGCACCAGATTGATGGGCCCATGGATTAGAGCCATGTCCTCTAGATTGGTCTGATCGACCGCCTCTAGTACCAGACCGATCACCCCGACTCCTTGATGGAGCCTCATGAAGCTTCCAACATGTCTCACGAGTATGCTGCAGCTTGCAACAGTAATCACAAAATACGGTATCCTTCCCTAAGGATAGGAAAGAGGTAGTGACAAACCAGCCACATCTCGAGAAGGAGCATAAAGTAATGATGAACGGTCTCTAGTAACCAGTGGTAACATAGCAGAATGACGACTTTCCTCATTCTGTACATATGCAAAGGCCTCTTGAAGAGATGAAAGAACATCCATGCCAAGGACATGACTCTGGACCGGATCAAACTCCACATTGAGGCATTTTAGAAACTTCTGGTGCAAAAAACTCTACATTGAGGCATTTTACTCTTGTGCAAAAAACTTCTGGTAACCAATTAAGTCAACTGTACAGATAGGCTTGTAATCCAGGAGATGATCTAGGCGTTTCCAACCATTAGTGAGAAAGGTGTAATATTGGAAAAATGTCTGCTCCCCATGTACTGAGCGCTCAATAGAACGGCGCAGCTCAAAAGATTGAGAAAAAATTCCCTTTCTGAGAATATGTAGTAGCGACTGCTTCCTAAATATCCTGGGCAATATTTATAGATAAGTACCCTTCACCAATCTCAGGAACCATGGAATGAATGAGCCAACGCATGATTAAAGAGTTGGTAATCTCCCATTGGTCAAAGCCAGGATCCGTAATACCTGGTGCTTGAACTCTCCTATTAACACATCTCATCTTTCCCCTACTCTTCAGAAAAAGTGTAGAGACCATAAAAGGTAAATTATGACCATTAAACAGAGAGGTGGTGATTTTGAGGCTAGGGTTCGGGTTCTCAGATGTAGTAGTCATAACTGGATTAGAGCTCAACCCTTTAGATGGGTGAGAAGTAGTGGTGGATTCACTAGTTAGGTCAACCATAAGAACTCTACAATTTCAACCTAAAAAACCTTGTACGAATCACAAGAATGGAAAAAGGAATCGAATAGGCTGGAACAACCAAAATCACATACAGACTACTATGGGAGCATAACAATCAGATTAATGGGTCATCTATGGACCCCAAAAATAAATCAAATATGGAAAAAATGAATCTCCAATCAAAACAAGTGTTGAACTGTGTTCAAGAAAGTAGAGGAAAGAAACTTGGGGCAACATAAGATGGGTAGCCCTAAAACACTCATCCACAGGAGCCGAAACACACAAAGAGAGGTTAGGGCATCCCTCACAAGGGTCGACTAGGCTAGAGGGGCCTTCGGCTGAAGCAGAAACAGCTTTGTGGGACCTTGACTGATTCCGACAGAGACTCAGGAACCAGCGGTGGAGGATGGGTGGTGATAGGTGGTGGTTGGTTGGTGGCAGCGGTTGCGTGGGTGACAGTTTTTAAGGTTTTGGCTCTGATACCATGTAATTTAAGAGAATACAAAGCTTGGGTAATGATTATGATATCATCACCTTTTATATTAATCAATCAACTGTTACAAAAGGAAGCCTTAAGGCACTGATTAAGGAATCACCTTTTATATTGATTGATTGATTGAAGAATCACCTTTTATATTGATTGATTGATTGAAGAATCACCTTTTATATTGATTGATTGATTGACTGATTAAGGAATCAATCAATCAATCAATCAACCAATCACAATCCAATCTAAACAAGGAAACAAGGGAATATTCTAATAGGCTGCATGCCAACAGCTAATGAGCCATTAATCACAAGATTTCTTTCATGTGAATGTGTGATTGATTGGTTAGGAAACTCTACTGTCATTGTCTAGGTTGCTCTCTTCTCCTTCATTTATATTTCTCTTCATTCACACATTAATTTCACTGCATTAAGGAACTGTTTTCCATTTTTTACCATAATAATAATAATAATAAATTTGCCACAATTAGTAGCTATAAATCTTGCTTAGATCCAATAACCCAATTCTACCTGTTACAATCACTAGTAAGTTGTTTTTTGGAAAAACTTATAGCTAAATAAATAAATACCTCGCGATACGCCTGATCATGCCAATCAGCCAAAGCTGCACATTCAATCTGACATGTGGAGTCAAGTGATGCTACAGGAGAGACAATGAGATAATAATATTTTATCAGCCAATCCTTTTTTTTTTTTTGTAAAAAAAATAGAAAGAGAAAGCTATTCCGTGACAGTGATATTGCATCAGTAGAATACTGCTTCAAGGAAAAACTTATCAAAGTTATAAGAGAAACAAATAATATGGATTACAACATATTATCCAAGACTTTCCAGGATCACAAAAACAAAAGTGATCACTACTAAGAAATTCATAAAGATTTAAAAAGGATAGTAAAAAGAGAAGTGGGAATATCTGAAAATTAAAGCAAAAAATTCTTCTACACCATGTAGATACTTAAAATTGAGGTTTGGACAATATGATTCAAAATATAATATTTCAAGCAATTAGTGCAATGAAATTTTTGACAACTTGGTATCTGGCCCTAAAGACCGACTAATTTGGGAGACCAATCTCACTGTTCACTAGCGGGGGGTTCAATTAAAGCCGGGGAAAAGGCCTGTATAGACTGGCCCAAGAAATTATTTGCATCTATGAGGTTTCAAACTTGAGACCATGAAGGGAGCACACCCCCAAGCCAACCCCTTGGGATTAGTACAGGGCAATTAGTACAACTGCTTGAGTTAGACTAACCACTAGAGCAAACTTTTACACAAGTAACGCATGTCTGGCACAAAGATATCCCAATTTGCCAAATTAATACTACAAAGAATAATAAAGGTTTGAAATTAATACTAATGTCCGTACATATGTTTATGGGGATGCACAGGAAGCAATTACTAGATTACCTCATGCTGTGAACAGCCACCTTTCCAATTTTATGGTGGATTTTTCCATGCTTTATGTCAAAGCAGCATTTTGTAGTTATAGATAGACTTTTGCCTCTTTTAGCTACTCTCATGTTGGTGTATAAAGTTTTCCACAAGGATATTGTCAATTAAAGTTGCAATATCCTTCAGCCAAAACAATTAAATCTTTCTTCTTTGATCTTGCTATTTTTGCAACTATCTCAACCAGCATAATCTCATCTCAGTTCTTAAAAAAACTAGGCATGTTTAAATATGAAATTACAGAAAGAATCTGCAAAACAAAATAGAAAGAATAGTTTTGCTCAATGATTTAACTTTTTTAAAAGTACCTGATGAGGCTTGAGGAAGCACCCTTTGAGACTGTTCTGTTTGCTTCTGTTGATCAATAAAACCATTCTGAGGGAGCAAAGCCACCGAATTATGATGCCTTTTCTGCATGCTTTCCTGTAATGAATTACTTTGATCTTGTAAACCCATTAGCTGATGCAACTGCATTGGCTGTGTTGTTTGATGGACACTTTGCTGTGGTGCTGCAACCTCAGGTTGTTGAAGAACGTTCAATGCATGCTGATGTGGCTGCCTCTTCAACATGTCTGATCGTGCTCCAATGAATTGCTTCTGCTGCTGCAATCCAGAAACATTACTTTGTAGCCCCAATGGCTGATTGAATGGGGTTGACATGTTCTGCTGATATGATGGCAGTTGCTGCTTCTTCTCTAGCAGTCCAACATGATGATTCTGTTGTAACATTGTTGCATTTTGGCGCTGCCCAGTTGGCTGTTGGTCCTGAACCGTTGTAAACATCGGCTGCTGAGAATATTGAAGCTCAATTGGCAATGATAATATTTGCTGCTCTTGTTGTTGATGATGACTATATTGGATGTTTGATTGCATTAGTGAGGGCTGAATATGTGGTTGCTGGACGTTCTGTTTAAAGAGCTGCTGCCGCAACTGCTGGTGTTGGAGCTGGGGAACCGCCTGTTGTAATGGCTGACTCCTGGGTGACTCCCTATGTATATTGGCAAAGATACTTGATTGTGTACTTTGTCCAACTAGATTGCCAACAGGCTCATGAGAATATGCAGACATATTTTGCAAGCTGGAACCATGACCAGCAGTTTCTGTTCTGGTAGTCTGAACCAGATCTGCAACAGAATGTCTTGCCAATGTTAAATCAACAGAACACTGTACCATAGTAAATGAATGCAACTTATCATGAATTGTTATATAAAAGCTGGTGTGGGGCATCAGATTGCATAATATCTAATTCTATTTCAAATAAAAGCCAAAGCAAAGAAAAGACCAATTGAAAGATAATATAGGCAATCAGATCAATTATCTACTGTACAAGATATAGGAATTGTGAGGGAAATTGTTTAGATACTCCCATGTGTCATTTTATTGGTAATTTATTCCAAAATTGAGTTTGTAATTTTTACTTTATTTTTAGGCTTTTCCCGATAAATTACTTTATTTTTAGGCTTAGTTGAGTCTTAAGCATATTCCATAGTATCATTATCAAAGGTGACTTCAGCTTGATCTTACAGAAAGACTCAACTTCAAAAGTAAAAACTCCATGCTTTGCCTAGGAGCACAGACACATACTCGGGCACGACATGGAGACACTGACATAGGCTTGCGTGTCTAGAGTAAATTTCTTGGGAAATTGGTTCCTCATTGACTTAGGATTGTTTTTTGCTATATATTGAGACATATACTCCATTGTTTAGTTTATCCACTGTTTGGTGAGCTTGAGAGCATATAGTATTCTAAGAGAGCTTCAATGTAATGCAAAACATCTTTCATGTTTTGTAAGAAGAGAGCTAGGTCTATATAGACTTGGTCTTTTCATGTTTCATTGATCGAGCTTGGAACTTTATGATCGTGTTCATGTTGACACTGCTAGTGAAGATATGAGGGTACAAGTGAGATTGGACAGATGTGGATAGCAGATTAGTAAGTAAGATATGTGTGTCTAGATCTCGGTGAGTCTTGTACTTGATAGGAATTTTAAGTGAAAACCTTGTTTTCATAATTTAACAGCCCCAGGGACACTACCCATTATCCACTTTGAACAACCGTCCACGGTATAAATTTAAATACTCTAGTGGCAAATGTATACTATCAGAGACAAAGAACTATATTTTGAACTCTTTACCATTTGAGGCTCTAACAAGTGAACAATCATATATATTAGCCTATTCACAGGAAAAAAGGATAACTTCAGCTGTCTGGCATTTTAGAGTGCTTGTCGTGGCAACAAGCAGTGAACTGTAAACATTTGAAAACTTAAAAATTTCTGATGACTGAAATTACCATGGGAACCAACAACTGAAGTTGTACAGTTCATATTCATGAGAAGTTGCAGGACTTGAAATTACCATGGGAACCTCATATTCATTTTGTTTAAAAATAAGCATCATGGGCATGAGGTAGAATATCAAAAGTTTCATCTGAGAATTGCCTCCAAAAGTAGGAGGGTCTATTCATTGTCTATACAATAACATTTGATTACCGAACACATAATCTAATGTGTATCTCATTCGTTACCTGAACTTGACGAAGCAGCACTGCTACCATGATAATACAAGCTTTCCATTGGCATTATCTTCTGACATATTCTGGACATAAAATCTGACTGCACAAAGAATTAAACAGTTTTGACATATTGTCAATATGAACGATAGAGAGCTGTGATGTCTAGCAGCAGTGTATGCATTATTTGTTTGACATGCTTACAGCTTTTCAACCAAATTCAGCAATATAAGTTTACCTGTGTTCTCCAGGTAACATGGTTGAAAAGTAAGTACTTAAAGTGGCAGAGCAAAAAATTATAACAGGGCTGGGGAAGGGGAAGGTAATAAAGAAAGAAAGTCAATAAAATTTAGACAGAATAAACGAAATGCTGAATTCCAATAACCATGGATTTTCGTTAAAATTAATTAAAGTTCAAATGCATCATCAGTAACTTCCATAAAAAAGTTTGAGACTTGCAAATACCCAATTAATTAGACCCTAAGCCCAACTTGATATGCATTGACAGTATTGTGCGACACAGTATCATGGTGGAATGAGGCTGCTACACATATATATCACACAAAAAACTAATCCGCCACAGGGAGTGTCTGCCATGGTCGGTTGGGGGTTTGGGGAGGGTGGTTGCTCGACAAGAGGATAAGGGACAGTTTGGAAAAGTCTATTGTTTAGGAACTTTCAAGTCTTAGTAGGGATTGGTACTCCCCTAGTATATTTACTTATCAGGTGAGTTCTTTCAGTCCTCCAACGAATTTCAAAGAGCTCTTCACTACAGCTTGCATCACTTTTGAGGTCCTTAAACAGTCTTTTTCCAACCATTTTTAGTATTGATGTTATGTTATAAATAGTTCTCTCTTCTTTATTAGCTTAAAATTTTAAGGGGGTAGCTTGCCAACATGGTAAAAGAGGAGAGAAGTCCTGTGTTAAAAATCCTGACATTTCCCTGATAACTATAAATATCGACGTGCTTGGCATACTCATAGAGAGAGTTGGCCAAACTTATTCTTCGTTTCTTTTCTAATTTTATGTTAAGGGAGGGGGTTGTCAGTGTCAGATCACTATTAGTCCCAAAAGCTTAAGTGATCCCTCATGTGAAGCCCCTTTTGCATACGGAGATGCAATCATCCAAACATAAAGGGAAGTATAATGCAAACGGGGAACAAATGAAAATGGAGAGACTTGAACCTGAGTTCAGACATTAGATCACCACTAGTCTCAAAAGATTAAGTTGCAGAAAAGGGATGCAACAATGCATATCAAGCTCTCCAACAATCAATGATATACCTAATTTTTCACTTTACACCTTAATCTTTAAAAGAGTCGGTTTTATCTTATGAGCCTTTTATAAGAATCTTTGTCATTCCACTCTATTAAAGTTAATAATGCAGTTCAACATACCGTGTGATGTCTTTTTGCTACCCCTACCTATGTTTGCTTTGATTTTCTTTTTCCTTGCAACACTCTATAATCTGAATCATGCCACTTTCTCAATTCTGTAATTATCAGCCTTCTTTCCACATGGCAGAACCACTTGACTTTTTTGAGGTCCTATGGATAAAATTGCAGTTCTTCATCTCCCTTTGACAGTTATGTTCATCACATCCCTCTAAGTCCATGTTCATAACTTCCGAGGTTTCACCACTAATACTATTACAGGTGGCTTAGACCAGTTGCTTCTTCCTAATAAACCTGTCAATCTGTTACTCATATTTGGAATACTACAGTTTCCGATATCACAAAGTTGCATTTTAACTCTCCTCTATTAAAAAACAGAAAGATATATGTGCTTTTAGCTTCTAAATCACGTTGGAATCACTGGTTTTGTTGGATTCCTTCATCAAATCCTTGAGCAAAAATCAAAACATTTCCTCATAGAATATTGTTCAAATGATAGAAAGATATGCTAGTTTGATCAAAGATATTGAAAGAAAAGCACCATAGTGCACATACACTTCAAGAATATCAAAAGTTGGCAATCTTAATAGGAAGAAAATAACCACTCAAAATATTTCAATTTACAGTCTAAATAGAACAACAAAAAGAAAACTAAAAAAATAAGGTACTTCTTCTGATGACTTTAACTAAAACACACCTTGGTTGCTGCATCTTCGTAAAGCTTCTTCTCCAACTTTACAGAAAAATTATCTGGTTGACTCAGATTATTGGGGTTAGCCAAGGAAACCAGGATACTAATATCCTCAATTCTGTAAATGCAAAAATTATATTATGGTAAGTGATTATTGACATCTGAGATTCAATAAACAGCCCAGCAAAAAGCTCAATTCTTCCACAACATAAACTAGAAAGAATTGATGATTGCATACAAAAAATACATAATGCAAATGCAATCCTCAATAACATGAAATTAATCTTTTAAATTAATACTCATACAATGCTGAGTCTAACAAATTATCAATGATGAAGAACTATGGAAATTTCTACAAATAAAGCACTGACAACACAAGAATGACAAAAAAATGTGAATCACTAATCTACTGAAGCAATAGCGGTAAATTATAAATGCTTTGGGGGGTTGGGGTTGGGGGGGGGGGGGGGGGGGGGGGGGGGAAGAGATTATTCTTTTCGATCCCACTGATCTGCTTGCTGGCCCAGAATAGCCCAAATTCGGCCCCGAAACTCTTACATGTTGAGACCTAATAGATCCTAACCTTTTCCCCAACCCTTAGCCCTTTGATTTAACAACAATATCTAATTGCTAATACCCTCTCAAACGACTAGTTGCAAAAAGATCAATCATTTAGAAATTAGAACCCCAAATCCACAACTTTTTGTCATGCTTTTAAACTGTAAAATAATTCATAAGGTTGCTGTACTCGGAGTATTCAAAAATTTCCTACATTAATATCTTTTATATTCTACAAAAACAAACATTAATTAAAAAATCAAAAGCACACCTCACATAATACTCAAACATTTATAACTCTACAAAATTCCACTATGGCCATTGAATTTAATTATTTTATTTTCAACAAACTCACTTGCATTTTTTCTCACTTTACAGTAGGGAAGGAAAAAATCACCTTTGACTGTATTAGTGGCAAAATTTCAAGTAGAAATCTAAGATGAATTTTTAGGTGAATTTGTGAATAAACAATTATAATATACTTTAGAAACATTTCTTTACAAGCATTTATAAAATCCATCCCCATAATTAGAATTTTATCAGATTATTCAAGAACAAATACAAAATACTATCTTCTTATAAATTTCAAATGCATTTGAAGTAAAAAATCTCAGAAATTCCTGGGGCAAATCTTTTAAATTCTTAGATGGCAAACACATATTTCACCTCTAATCAAAAAGCTCTATGACAATTTACTGAGGCCACTTCATTAGATTCTTTGAAAAAGGCCGATTGATACAATTTATAGACTAAAAAATAAAAAATCCACCAATTGACACATATTATGAAATGTACCACCGGCAACTTACTTACCCTCTAAAACAGGTTTCAAGTCAAAGCATCCCCATGAAAATGCATAATTAGTATTAATTCAGCATAGATCAATTAAAATCTAATAGTAGGCATCCAATAGACACAACCCAATTAGCAAGTCAGAGTAGAAAACTAATCAATCACATTCAAAATACGTTCACATACAAGTACATATGCGTGTTTACAATCCTTGTCAAGGGAAAAACAAGAGTATTCACTCTGTATTTCTAACTTGTGGTTGAATATCAGACCCTTTTTTTTTATGAATAAATTTATTACCAAAAGCATCAAGAAGATGCTAAATAATACAAAATGAAAACCACACTAAAAGGGGAAAACACCTAACCAATCAATTCATCTACAAAATCCAAAAAAAAAAGAAACAAATCCAGATCCACCCTGCTTGATGTTCAACTGTACAAGACACCAAATATCAGACTTTAATTCGGCTGACCAATTGTTACCATCAATGCCAATGTTCAAGTCACTGTTAACAGGTATGTAACTGGGATCATCCATCATGCAAACGTTGCAATGATCGAAACAAGTGTCATTACTACCACATACAATTCAAAAAAAGAAATTACCAAAGTAACTCCAATACTACAAGGCATTATGCGTTGCAAAAGTACACAAAAAATATGTTATTTATTTTGCCTAACCACTTTAGCTAGTTATTCCAACAAGACTCTAGTTGAGCTACCCATCCAAACTAACTTAAATAATTTTCAAAAGAAAATTGTTACAAAAAATAAAAATGTCACATTTTTCATTGCATGCCACTTGGGCACTACAGTTCAATGACAAACCACTGAAATTTCTCTTTAATTCAAAACATTTTAATCATGAACAAACAAAATTTTAAATTTGATAGGTACAGCTAAATGCCAAACTTTCAACTACATTGCATTATTTCCACGTTTCTAAATTTCCATAAAACACAAGTTGATCAATAACAACCACCATTTAGTTTTGATTGTTACAGCTAACATTTAGAACAAATTGAAATAGTGCGCAAACATGTAGATGAAGCAAAACAACCCCTACTCCTACATTGAATGGATTTCGAGTTAGACGTTGGGAAGCAGAACTGATTATTGTCAAGCAATGTCTACCTACTGCTTTGAAAATCAATAAATGGCGAGTGATCTTAGAGTGATTTTTTTGTATGGTTTTAATTCTACAAAAGTGGAGGGTATTGATTTTTTAAAATGATTTTTTTGTATGGTTGAGATTTAATTCTAAAAAAGTTGAGGGTACAATAGTACTGATAGTCACTTAAAAAAAAAAAATCTCAACCATACAAAAAATCACTATACGATCACTCTTAGGAAAAATCAGCTTAGAGGATCCAATCTCGGGTAACTGAAATCAATAAATTAAAGGCTCATATAAATTCTGCTAATGAAACCAATATTTGTCTATAAATGCCTAACTGAATTATTGCATCAATGCGTGAATATATCAACAATATTGAAAATCAACAACACTCAACCCAAGCTCTAAACAATATACATAGATATGCATCTGTCTATCTATCTACTATATCTATCTACTATATAAAGCCAGCACCTGAGTTGGTGTAGACCGTAAAAGTATTTTTGGTTTTCCCAAAAAACCCACGTAACTGCCTGTAACTTTTTGGCTCGTGCAATTGTCCAGATCAAATTCAAATCAAAAGACAAGCTCTATTATAATCCCCAGACCATAGTCTTGATCTTCTTCTTCTTCTTCTTCTTTTTTTCTCTGTTCAAAAATCAACAATTTCACTGTTGAAGGCATTAATGATTTCATAAACAAACAATCCTAAGGAGTTTTGCTTGCTCTCAATCAACACAATATATATATATATATTATAGAATATAAAAGATTAAAATAAAATCCCTAGAGAGAGTCATAAAAGGGGAAAGGATACAAAAAAATTCAAGAAACAAACGAGGCTAATGTGAAGAACACACCACACCTGAATCTTGTGTGACTATATTTGTGTATGTATTTCTATATACATAGAGAGAGAGAGAGGCCTTTTTTTTCGAAGGTTACAGGAATTGTATGAGAGAGATGGTTTTTGGGAATGGTTTGATTGTGGAGAGATCGAATGAGGTTTGAGTTTAGAGAGAGAAAGTCTTGGAGAGAGAGAGAGAGAATCAGACGGTTTTGTAAGGAAACCTGAAACCTGTGCGGAGACGGAAACGTAATGCCATGAAGAAGGTTTTATGCGCAGTTTGAATCACACGTGTAATAAAACACTTACCGAAAAGGATGTATACTTTTTAAGTGGATCCACTGGCTTAGATGTGAGTTTCCTTTTTAATTTTTTGATTATTTTAATTTGTAGTTAAAAAATCTTATTTGGGACATATTTTTTTAATTTTTATGAAAAAGAAAATAAGATGATTATAATTTAAATATGATATTTTATTTTATTAACTTTTTAGCCTATTTTATATTTTTATCACTATTTTAACCCAAGCTTTTTATGTCAAACATTATTTATTAATTAATGTTAGAATTTTAGTGTAAAAAGTGTTTTAGAAATTATAAAAAAAAAATAAAAAATATTTTAAAATAATTGAAAAGTGTTATAAAATTAATAAAAAATGTATTAGATTTTATACTTCTTTTTTTTGTGCGTGCGCCCTTAGAGTATTTCTAATGCTTATTTAAAAATTTTATCAAATTTGTGTAAAAGTTTGATTTGATATGTTACGCTCCAATTGTTTCATCAAATTTGACCAGTTGTTCGTCTTAAAACAAATTTTCAACAAAACTTTTTCAAGTCGATCAGTCACCCGGTTGTCCATTAATGGTTGCTTGTGAAATTTAATGAAAGGTTAAATACTCTTTTGATTTGATGAAAAATCTGACCTCGCCTTCATTTGATATGGATTTGACACCATGATTAGATCGAAAAAAAAAAACGTATTTTATCAAATTTAAATTTAATGAAATACTGACTAAGTTTTGGAGATGCTATTAGGGAAGTTGTTAGCAACACCCTAATTTATAATTAAAAGTATAAAATTTATCATAGAGTGAATACTCTTGTTTTTAAATTAAACTTAAAATTAAGATTGGTTTTATTCACGAATTGTGTATAAACAAAATAATATTTAGGGATTGTTTGAGATGATCTAAATAAGTGTAACTTTTTATGAAATATGGGTTGGGTATGGGTTGAGTTTGAAGTGATGTGGTATAGAGGTGATGTGACTTAAATAAGATGATGCGACTTAAATAAGATAGTAACTTTTTGACTTTTTTAGATTATGGCAAACAAAGCCTTAATTTGGAACGAGCTTTTTCAAATTTATTTTTATTTGAGAGAAATTACAAAACTCAATTTTTTTTTTATTTTGTGATAATTTTTAAAATTTACAAAAAAAAATTTTACTTTTCAAATTTGTCTGTCTTTAGTGGTTTTAAAAAGTAGATTTTTTTTTTTGGAAAAAGTAAAAAAAAAAAAAAAAACTAAAAATAAAAGTGAAAAAAATCAACATTTTAAGCTTTTTGACTTCTTTTTGGTCTTTAGCAGATTTTAGAAAAAAATATTTCTAGAAGCATAAAAGTGTGAAGCATTTTAAATTTAAAAAAAAGCACTGAAAAAAAAAAAAAAAAAACTGCTAAAAAAATTCCCTAACTCTTGTTGGTTGAGTTTTCATTACTTGTTTTCCAATATTTTTTTTTGAAAATCTAGAAATTAATTTAATAAAAATAAATATCACAAAAATATTTTTAAAATTTTAAATTTTTTTTGCCTCAAAAAACAAGAATTCAAATAAAAATAACGAGTATTTTTTTTTAATAAACTAGTTTTTATTTTTATTTTTTCATAAAATAAATACTGATTTTCAACCAAACATTGTTTTTGAATTCCTTATTACTCCTTGGACAAAATTAATTCATTCATTGGTACACCTTCCGTTGAAAAAATTTAATACAACAATAATATTAGGACAAATTACATTAATAATCTCTATAGTTTGGGGTTCGTATCAATTTGATCTCTAATTTTTCAATTGTGACATATTTGATCTTGAATTTTGAATCTTGTTCCAAATAAAGACAATTGAAGATTTCATTGCTTAATTTTAAGGGTAAAATCGTCAATTTGATAAAATATAAACTAATTTGACAAAAATAAATGTCAAAAAAATATTTTAAAAATTTTAAAAATTATTTCTACATTCCAAAGATAAAATTATGTAAAATTGATAAATCTTGTAGACATTTATTTATTTATTTTACCAAATTAATTTTTATTATATGTTTAGATGATGATTATGTAATGGGTAGTTGTTAAACTTTTAATGTGTAATCGATACATTTACATATGAAATATTTTTAGTTTTGGATTTTTTTTGATTTAATGGATTGGTTTAATAATGATATCAAAGTTGTCGCCATATTTGACCTTTGGCAAAATAGAAACTAATTTAATGAAAACAAAAATAACCACCCATTATATGATTATCATCCAAACACATAATAAAAATTAATTTGGTAAAATAAATAAATAAATAAATTTCTAAAAGATTTATCAATTTTACATAATTTTATCTTTAGTGGGCAGAAATAATTTTTAAAAATTCCAAAATATTTTTTTGACATTTATTTTTGTCAAATTAGTTATATTTTATCAAATTGACGGTTTTGCCCTTGCAAAATCAGATGGTATCTTCAATTGTGCTTATTTGGAATAAGATTCAAAATTTAAGGTCAAATATGTAACAATTAAAAAGTCATGAATCAAAATGACACATACTCCAAACTATAAGAACTGTTAGGATAATTCACCCATAATATTACATAAACACCAATACGTGATAACAAATTCAGTTGATGATAACAAAATACTATGGGAACATAATAAATTCTACCATATATATATATGATGTAACAATTATAGATTTATCTTGAAATTCTTAATTATATCTTAATAGTGAGTTCATTAAATCATATATAGTTTTATAATTACCATCCTATTGAAATTTTACTTCTATTTTAGGTGCAAAGCAAACAATGACTAAAATTTGGGAGAAGAGAACAAACAAGCCCAATCAATCAAATAATGGTACGATGAGAATAACAATGAATGTTTACTTGAATTAAAAAATTAAATTGACTTCTCATCAGAACATCGCCTTCCCTACCTACCCACTTAACTCTCATCCAATCCTTCCCAAGGTGAAATAAATTTTTTTTGACTGACGTTATATATAAACACTATATATATATATATATTATTAAATACAAAGGTGTTGGGTTGAATAAAACCGCAAAGGACCATTATCATTGCATTTAGTGTAAGAAAATTTGGTAAGAAAGTATTTTAGCATAACATTTTTCATCACACTGTAAAAAATTAAAATTTTAGAAATCAAAATTTAAGGACAAAATTATTTTTTAAGAACCAGATATTTTCATTACGGAAAGTGTCATTATTATATTTTTAGCAACAAAAATTAGACATTAATGATAAATTATTATCTTTTTAGGATCAAATTTTTTGTCTAAAAAAATAAATCATTTTAAGACCAAATTATTCTGTTCCTAATACTGCATTTATTAGTGACATTTTCAAAATTTTGTCACTAAAAGTCTTATTTTTGACTTTTCGGGACGACATTTTAGCGACTATCCTCACGACGATAGAAATTAGTCCCTAAATGTCTTTTGCAATAATTTTTTCACTTTTAAAAATTAAAAAATTTGATCTCTAAAATTCTTATATATTGTAGTGTCAATATACATGCAACTTTGTACCCACAAGAAATATATGAAAAAAGGAATAATAATGATGCAACTTCGCAAGGTGAAATCCCACCCCTTTGTAGGGAATTAGCTATTTAAATAATAAAAAGAATTTAAAGAAAAATTGGGTATTAATTTTAAAATTGTCAGTTTCTTATAAAATACATTTAATTAATCCAAACAACATGACAATTTTTGTTACTTTTAACTAATCTAAACAAACAAGACAATCTGTTACTAGTAATGTAAACAATCTGTTACTAGTAATGTAATTTTGATAATGAATTTTCATTCATTTTTTTCTTTCTTAAATTTCTGTCATTCAAACATAATCAAAGCATACAATATCATTCGTAACATGCTTTGCAACGATAGCAAGCACCTTTAATTTATAATAATTATATTATTTTTAATTGAATGCCTTTTTAATCATCATATTCTTATGCTCCCTTTGTTTTAACGGAAAATATTTTTTAATAGAAAAATATTTTTTGCAAAAAACTTTTTTCAAAAAATGTTTTTCATAGAAAACATTTTCTCATTTTTGGTTGCATTCTTAAAACTAATGCACTAATATTTGCATTAGTGGTGATAGTAGCAGCAGTGACAGGATAGAGGAGGAGGTGGTGGCGATGATAGCGGCAATTGCGGTGATGGTGATTGAAGTGGGTAAAAATTAATCAAGTCTTGGTACTAGGCCCAATACAATGCTTACTCCGAGGTTAAGCTAGGTTGGACCTCGGTCCTATGGCCAACACTTGCTCCGAAGCAAGACAATCATAGGAGTTCGGCCCAATGTACGAATGTCACTCCAAAGTGGGCCGAGCAACATGGTAGACCTCCTGGATGGGCAGCCAACCACTCCGAAGTGAGTTGAGTAACATGTTGAACCTCTTGGTTGGACAACCACTCTGGAGTAGACCAAATTAAAGAAAGTCAATTCACTGAAGATCTTTCTTGGGCCCCACAAGAGACAAACAACTCTGCTCCTCTCATTCTGTGTGAACAAAACGTGGAGACGAGGAGGTACAGAGGGACAAGGCGCATACATGACAGACCTGCATCTAAGTGTCAGGTGAGTGGTTGTCCTCCTCTAATAAGAAATGACCACTAATGAGACAAACAAAACAGACCTGCACCCGAGTGTCAGGCGGAGTGGCCGTCCTCCTCCAATGAGAGACGACCACGAATAAGACACATTGGACAGATGGCAGAGAGAGAAGGTCTTGGAGGACAAGCAACCTTCTCCTATAAAAGCTGAGCACTATTCACCCTAAAGTGATTTGAAATCCACACACTTAACACATACACACTCTTTGTATTCCCTTTTCTTCTTCTCCCTGAGTCCTTGACTTTACCATCGGAGGGGTTTCCGACCAAACCTCGATCGGGCAGCCTCACCGTTTGTTATTTTGTGCATATCTTCAATTCTCAAAGCACGCCCTTCATCCACGAAGTTCAACCCTTCTTCATAGTGCGGAAATCACCCCCGCACAGTGATGGTGGCGGCGGCAGTGTGGTGATGACATTGATAAAAGTTTAGTTTGTAAAACTTTTTTCGTCCAAATAGACTGGTTTTTTATTGACCATGAAAAGTGTTTTCCGTTGATTTTTGTTTTTTGTCATACCAAATACCAAAAATGTAGAAAAATATTTTTTGAAGAACGTTTTTCGCCGAAACAAATGGAGCTTTAGTACAAATGCCACTAATTTTCGATTACTAGACATACAAAAATTAGTTTTATGTTGATGTTCAGTTCATAGGCCTACAACCGAATAAGCTTGTATGAGTTGGCATCTTAGTCTTTCTCAATTCATGGGAAGCCTTTCAGAACAATGCCCATCCCCTCCTTGGTCTAGCCCAACCAGTTGTAACCTTGGAAGAGGAGTTTCGATAATTTAGCCCATTTCGGCCAACTAAAGCTTTTTTTGCCCATTCAATCAAAGGTCCAGATAAATTTTAGTGATCTTTTGCTAGTTTGCCACTTTGCCAACACACTTTATAGGGAAATTCCAGGAGCCAGTGGTCTGGAGCGCATAAGAGTGTTCAAAGAGTCTGAACATATATTCTTTGGTAGTGAATTTAGAGTACAATGAGTTGGTTGTACTTGAGCATTCCTTTGGACTTTTGGATACTTGCTTTGGAAATGTCTCACTATAACACATGCCCGAGGACGCGCGTTAAATAGTTCGGACTCTTGATTTCTTCGATCTAATCTCACGAATGCAATGCAAAACATAGATAAGAGTCTAGATTTGACAACTTTTATAGAAAATCCATTTTCTTATAAATTCTTTTGCCAAAAATGGACTGCTTCATCAGATCTCAGAGTTGCCACCAAATGTTTTTGGAAAATTAGGAAACCTATGACTCGTGCCAAGGCCACTATTTGTCGTAACCAAGGATGCTTGGCTCAGAACCTTAGGTATGAGAGGTAAAGGTCATTAATAAAGCACCCCCACTCATTCGATCAAAAGATCGGCCTTTATTAAACTATTATATGAATTTTATCAATTTCATAGGTTCATATTCTGATTATTAATAATAAATCCTAAAATTTACAATGTGAAGCAAGCAAATATAGACTATGTCGTCCATTTTGGAATAGTTTGATTTCATTATCTTGAAAATGTTTTGAATAGTACAATCATAAAAATTAGTTTTATTCCAAATTAAACAACATAACCTTCACCCACTGGCAGACATAGAGTTATATCAAATAAGCACATATCCATATGGTAGGATGCTAAACATAGTAAGAAAAATGCACAAGCGGGATGTTAAAGTACAAAAACTTGCATATTTACCGATGTCTCGCAAATAATTATAAAATAAAATTAATAAGACATGCATGATCCTGTACACAAGATCCTATATACAAGATTCTAATGCAGTTCACTCATGAAATGCAACCAAAGATCCGGCTTCTAAAATATATGATATGTGAATCATCTCAAGACATGAAGTAGCACACAAAATCACATAATAATTGATTAAACTCATAGATGCAAATTTAGCTAGATCTTAAGGTATAAAACATGGATGCAAAGCATGGATATGATAACAAGCTTGATATACTATGTACAGATAAGGAAAGCAAATAAAAGAACGAGATAGAAAGAAACGGGAGTGGGAAATTATTACAACGCTTTGAATATTACAAATAAGATTTGGGGGGAAGAGCAATAAAAATGTTACAGCAAAATATCCTCATAACTCTCTCTAACTAAAATAAAAGAAAAACAGGAGCTTTAGGGGGCTTCGGAGACCGTCGAATACTATTTTGCTTGACATCGGAAGGCTGTTGGGTTTGTCCAAAAGAAGGGGACTGGCCGATCAAAATTTAGTCGGCTGGCCAATCTGGTTAGGCCAAAAACTTTGTTTTGTTCAAACACCAGAAAAACAAAAGAAAAATATGCAAGTGGCTCAACTAACCACTTCCGGTTAACTTACAACAGGTTTATAACATGAAGTTGAAGTAAGAAAAACAATATAAAGAAAGAAAATGCAAGAAAGTAAAAGAAAATGAAAATTGTGTAAAATTTACCTTCCAAGGAAGGATTTGATTTCTAAACTTCCTTTTGATCACCCTTAAGTTTATAAAGTATGTTCTCAATTCTCAGTTCGAAAATTTGAAATTCTAGTTATAATGGTGTTTTTGGGTTGTTTAACAGTGTGTGTGGAGGGAGTTATATAACTCTCTGTTTTTCTTAATTTCAATAACACTCACTCTCTTTTGGATTAAGGCTTAAGAATATGGCTCTCACAGAATTTCTAGGCTAGTTTTGATATATGGAAGATGGTATATCAGTGTATGGAATCTTATAGCTCAAATGTTGAAGACTTCTCTCTTTCTCTCTTTTTCGCTTAATTCATTCCTCTTCCCTTTCATTCATTCCTCCGATCCTCCATATAGACAATGATGGAATGCCAAGTTAAGGAGATGTGAGACAAGGTGAGAGACAAGTATAATGGGGTGACAAGGGTGGTTGTATTGGATGCTCTCTTTTGGGAAGAAGGCAATTACCCTTTTGACAATAGAGGCCAAATGAGGATAATAGAGGGGGTGAGTGTGTTCCTCGTACATGAATGTATCAACAAAAGATCTAAAATGGCATGACCCATACGCTTTCAACAAGAATTCTACCGAAACTGCCCTACTCCTGGGCAAATTAGCCGACTGGCCAATTTATTGGCAGGATGGCCAAAAAACCTTGGCTAGTCGGCAAATTAATTGGCTGGCCGGCCAACTTATTGGTTGGCTGGCCGGCCAAAAATGTTAGCCGTGGTTGACTATTTTGCATGAAACAAGATTTTTCAACAGAATTATCATCATTTCCTCCTATTTCTACATTGTTCTTTGCTCGATTTCCTCATAAAAAGTTTTATTTTGAAGTTTAAAAGTGAGCCTCGGAATACTACGAAAATATTCAGAACAAAGCGCGGAAAGAGAGTTTCGAAAGAGAGTTTTGAACGAGACTTAAACACTTGGACTAAAACAGGCTTAAGGTTAGAACTGAAACATAAATTCTATATTTCTTACTGAGAATTATGCGAGAAATACATTATTATTTTCATCATCGGGTAGTCAAAAAAAAGTGCTCAAATCTTAGGATTGGTCAAAATAAGGTGTTTGTAGTCACCTCTTAAGTGTCACTTTCTCATTGATGGAGGTTTAATTAGGTAATTTTAGCCATCTTTCAATCTATTCAGTAGCAGTAGCAAACAACTATTACTCCTGAAATTTACTATAGATGGCAAGACTAATTTCTTTTCCCATTATGGAAATAACTTTGCATATATCATATTCGTATCTATATGCAATTATTGCTCTATACATTTGTGTCACGACCCGAACCCGCCCCCATGGGTTAAGGACGTAACCGGCCAGTAATCATGAGATTACCTACGGCCTCAAACCAAACCAACCGTATTTTAACAGAGTTAATGGGGGCCAAACGGAAGCAATTTAAAACTTTGTCCATAGAGCTGTGCTTATATGCACGTCATAACATTCCAGACACAAATATGTTAACAACTCACATCAGAAAATACAGTAACAAAAGGTTCTGTACAGACAAGATCATTAGTCTAAGTCACCCCGTCAAAACTGTACACAACAGATACAGAGTCCTCGCCAACGTGACAAAATATAAATACCAAACAAAAGGGCGAAGACGAGTCTCGTGCGTGAGACGTAGGGGTTGACTCTCAAAAACTTGGTTGTTCCACAATGGCTTCACTGGGGTTGGGTCTGGACCTCTCTTAGCTCACCTACAAACACATGAATGAGCGTGAGCGAAAGCCCAGTGAATAATATCAAATAAGAAGATACAACAATATGCAGAACAACATATTCCGAACGGCCTTGGGCCAAATTCATATTTCTATTTAACATATATATATACAATTTAAGTCAAGTGACTGTGGTTCCAAACATACTGGCCTTTGGCCCATTTATCTTTCCATAACAAACTGGCCCTTAGCCCATTCAGACTTTCGTTCATGTCAAAACGGCCTCTGGCCCATTCATTCTATTATTCAGATCGAACTGTTATTCATGTCAAACTATTATTTATGTCAAACTATCATTCGTGTCAAACTATTATTTATGTCAAACTATCATTCGTGTCAAACTGGCCTTTGGCCCACTCAAGTGACAAACTGGCCTTTGGCCCATCTAAATGACAAACTGGCCTTTGGCCCATTCAAACTTTCATTCATGACAGAACGGCCTCTGGCCCATTCAGACTTTCCATTCATGTCAAAACGGCCTTCAGCCCATTCATTTATGTCAAAACGGCCTTCGGCCCATTTATTTCTGTCAAAATGGCCTTCGGTCCATTCGTTTACGTCAAAATGGCCTTCGGCCCATACATTCGTGTCAAAACAACCTTCGGTCCATTCATTTATGCCAAAACGACCTTCGGTCCATTCATTTATATCGAACTGGCTCATAGGCCTTTCATATCAAACTGTGTCCACCATTCAAATTAATGAACTTTACAAAACTTACATAGAAGTAGCCATTGGACAATAACATATGTCAGATATTACTCACAGTGATCGGTCGGTTGAATTGCCCTGGAGCTTGACCCTACATATCACATAACACATATGGGTCACAAATAATTCAATCCGTTCTTTAATTCACATATTCCTCTTTAGGCTTCATTCTTATTTCCTTAACTCAATTACAATGCTCAATGTATGCCTAAGAGTGCTTAGAAGTGAAAGGGAACGGAAGAACAGAACACAAAATGCATTTTCAGAATTTCAGAAAACAGGGTCCCCGCTCGAGCGGACCCTTAAGGCCTGCAAAAGTGCTGGTTGCATCAAAAATACGCTCGAGCGTTAAATAGAGCGCTCGAGCGGAAGGCCTGTCAAAATAGCTCCCGCGCTCGAGCGTGAATTACCCCGCTTAAGCGGACATCAAGTCTGCAAAAAGTACTGGGAGCACGCATTTCCCGCTCGAGCGGACCTCAAAATTCTGGGTTTCCCAGATTGTGTTCTTGAGCTTCATCTGATGTTCAAAGTTCCAAATGCATGATTTTGGCTCAATTTCACATATACACACTCTAACATGGTATAAACACCAAATTATAACATAATGAAGCTCAATTTCACAATTAAATCACATGCATGGCTCAATTTAACTCAAACCCATCACCAACACACTAGATTTAAACATGCAAGACTCAAACTCCCAGATTTCACTTGCATGTGAAATACATAACATCTTCAACTCAATTGGTGAGGAGGTGATCAAATACCATGGTCAATAATCAAAACTCAACATGGATTACATACTTTATGCTCAAACATGGAGATTCATGGCAATTTCTTACATGCATGTGTTCTAAGACTTCAAATTCAACATAATCAATCTAACTCATGCTCTTGACCATTAATCAAATTTGAATTCACAAGATGGTAACTTAAAATTCATGAACCTAGGAGCTCAATCTTCACAATTATGGCCAAGTCTTGCACCTAGCCTTCCCAATTCACAATTTACAAGCCAAAATACACCAAGATGCCTCCTTTCCCTCTCAAGGTCGGCTCTCTCTCTATTCCAAGACACAAAATCTGGTTTTTGAGCTCAAATGTACAAATTGAGTGTATATGGCCTCTCACATAAAGTCCCACTAACCATTATTTAATATTATTAAATAATTGGGCACTAAATTCATCAATTTAATCGATTTAATCTGACCCGAATCAATTTTCAATTAAATTCCACCGAAGGCTCTAAAAATTATGCCAATCACAATGGCGTAATCAATTTCGGGTTCTGTGGCCGATAAGGCCTCCAATTTAATTTTCGAAGCGGAAAAATCAAACAGATATTCCTACGGTGAATAGATAGAAATTCAAAACCACATATTTTCACATAATGGTGCACAAAATCATATCAAAACACATAATCACATTCATATTAAGGACCAATTAACATATTACGGAACAGGGGTATCACAATTTGTCTAAATCTTAGAAGTCTTATTTCTCTATGAATAAGGGGTTCTTCTTCTTCTTTATTTGGGAAGCTCTTTGTATTGAAAATCTCCATAGTAGAAGCTCCAGTTCTCCACAAATTTAGCTTTCAGAGTTCTTTTTGAGCAAAACAAAGCCTTTGACCATTTTTTGCATATGTTTTATATCTGAATTAATCTTTGAACTTAGTCTCCTTGTTCCTATGAGAGTTTTACAGCTAAATCTCTACTACTACATTATAGTTTTCAACAGTAACATATTCTATACATATGTCCTTAACAATGCACTATAATATTATGTTATATTTAGCCGGCCTCGTTTGGGAACATGCTTTTTTAGTAATTTTTTGACTTTTTAGCTAAAATATGATGTAAAAAAAATTAGTATGTTTGGGATGACTTTTTGACTTTTTACGAAAAGATGTGCAAAAAGTAGAAAGAAAAGGAAATCTTTAACTTTTTGGTATGGATTGTTGGCTTTTTAATTTTTTTTGTAACTTTTTGACTTTTTAACTAAAAAAGTCACTTGCCAAACGAGGCCTAAATAACTGCATTATTTACCTTCTTTGGGGTATAAGACCACCTGTACACTTTCGTAGATGAAAATAGAGGATGGTAGGGGTTAAACATGCCTCTCTAACATCATAAGAATCGTGCTCAACTCCATCTGAACCCAAAGGTGTTTCTTCAGCAGTAATTTAGGAACCTTCCAAAGGCATTTTGGCTAGCCTTTCAACCTTCCTGAACACTGTCTAAGGGTCTAACAACTCTAACGATATTTGTACACTCTGCTTAAGAAGGATCAACTAACCACATATAATTTGATATGCTAGATTAGCCTTTTAGTACCATCTCAATGACCACCAGTAGTAAGCCCACAAGCCCAACCATGTCAGTAATTGTCAATAGTTGTCAGCGGCGGAGGCAAAATGGGTCTAGGGGTTCACGTGCCCCCCTTAGTTTTGGATATATATATATTATATTTTACAAACATAAAGAAAATATTTTAAATAAAAAAATTATAAAAATATTATTTAGAGTGAAATGTGAATGACATTTTTTAAATTATGATAACAACAATGGTTATTTTGATTGAAAATAAAGAGATTACGATAAGTTCTATTATTGCTTATGAAAATTTCAATATAGTGGTGATGTCTATTATAATTGACATGCAAAATAATTAATCACAATAAAGATATGAAATTTATTGGATTGTTAGTTACATTTTGATATGTGTTGTTCATCCTCCATGTATTTCTTTACTATTGATTGGTGATATCACATGTCAATGATGACGCAATATTATTATTATATTGAATTTTTACTCATATTTGGTATAAAAATTACTTTATCATTATATAATTTATCTTAAAACTTAAATCCATGATTTTTTTATTTTTTATTTTTTATTTTTTTGTCTATGATAAACTAGTTACAAATAACATTATTATTATTATTTTTTATTTTTCTTGAAGTCAATCGTAAAAATTTATGTGAAATATTTTTGTAAAATTTTTTAATGTTATAATTAATAAATGTTGATCTGATTTAATTTCTTAACTCCGCCACCGATAGTTGTGCATTGCTCAGATGCCAGATCACTTAAAGCCTATTGGGACCATATTCGTACATCTAAGTGCATCATATCATGCCACGTGTCTGAGCATAACCTCAAAAGACCTTTTCCCTTGAAATAAATACTTCAAACCAAATATTAATTTGTATCTTTAAAAAGTACTCTTCATATATGTAATTTATTTATTTATTTGATTCATTTGGAATAGTTTAGGAATGTCAAGCCTGTTCGATTAATTGGTTTGTAGGATCATGTTGACATACGAATATCTTACATAAAATGGTTCAATAGCAACTTAACTAATTAATTAATTAATAAATAAATTGTGTTGGGTTAATTTGACATGTGTAACATGTTTGATGTTGGGTTGTAATGGGTAAGCTAGTACTATCTACCAATTTATTTATAGCTTATTTATCACTTTATGTTACAATAAAGTGTAGACACCCCATTTTTGACCGTCCTAAAGACTTGGACGTCACCACTGGAACACTTGGTGATTACCTATGTTCGTGTTTCGTTTTGAGTTCCCGGAGGTCTCGGCTACGCGCCTTGCTTCAGGATCTCTCAACACGACTGTTCTGTGTTTGGTTTTACACCAAACACTTGTGTTTTTGTTTCTGAGGATAGAGAGTAGCTTGTTAGCTACCCCTGACACCCACCGGCCATAGCTTGAGGCTGCCGGCCGTGTTTTGAGGCTATCGGCCGTTGGTGAAATATACCATTGGCCGGTCGGCATTTGGTGTGGCCGGCCGACCATATGTTTGGCCGATGGCCTCCTTTTCTGGCCGGTACCACCTTTTTGCCTTTTTTAGGCATGGTGCATGCCAGCTGTGCCAGCTGGAATGCACAAGACCTGCCCCCGTGCCTATATATGGTTGTTTTGCACCTTTGACCCCTTTTTTTGCACCCTTTGCTCAAAGCTTCTTGAGGAAGCTTTGACCCCTTGTCTTGGCTTCCTCAAGAAACTTGCACCTTTGGGGTAGCTTCCATTGGAAGCTTGGCTCTTTTGCCCCTTTTTGCATTAGCTTCTCTAAGAAGCTTAGAGCCTTCCCTTGGTCTATATAAGGCAACAAACCCTCTCCTTGTTGTGGGTTAAGCAAATCCAGACCTAATACACATATATAGCTGATATATATCTGTCTCTCCCTATATCTCTCTCTCTCTCTTCTTTTGTGTGTGTTTGGAGACCTAAAAGTGTGTTTTTGTTCTTATTATTGCACTAAGACACACACTATTACACCATACTTCGACTTGGGAGGCCTTGAGGGTTTGTTCTTGAAGTTTTTGAGCTGACTTTGATCACAAGAAGGGGCCTGAGCTTGCTGTTCTTAGGGTGTTCTTTAAGGGTAACAATCTTGCTTTATTTTCCCCAATCTTGCACTAGTTTTTGACCTGCTTTGCTTACTGTTTTGGACTTTGTGTGTAACTGAAAAAAGTCTTGTATTTGCATGCTTAAGATACTTCATTAAGGTTGTTTTGGTGTTGGGGGTCAACCTCCCCCTCTTAGGCCTTGTTTGGCCCTTTTGGTGCTCTCCTTGTTAAGCTTTGGTTACTTTGTTGTATTGGCCTTCTCACCACTGAAATCCAGTGGATTTTTAGTGGTGAAGAAGGGGGTTTGAAGTCTTGCATAGGGGAGGGACACCCCTCTCCCTTGGTCTCTCCTTTGTGTATGTTTTGGCCTCATAAGGGTAGCATATGTGCTTGGTTGTTCTTGGCTCCATTTCAGGTTTTTTTTTGGTGTTATTTGGGCATATCTTACCTCTGTTTTTGGTCGGATTAAAGGTCCCTTGCATGCTCAATATACTTGTTTTGTAATCCTCCATTTTGCCTAGAAGAACATCATGCATTTAGCCTACCATGCCCTCATGTTTTGGCCTAACTTTGTGGAGTGCTCAACCATATTTTACCATGCTTAAGGTCTGTTGGGAGCTTATTTGATCATATTTGCCATGTTTGGTATAGCCTCTTTGTATTTTGGCTTGTGAGCCATTAGTATGTGAGTCATGAGCATGTTTGAGTTGGGTTGTTTTAGTGATTTGAAGTCACCTCTCATGCCATTTCAGTCCCTAATCCATGCTTGTATGCTCACATTCATTATCCTTTCAATGCTTTGAAGAGGTGTGGTTTTATGCTTCATGTTTGGCCTTTTTGTGCATACCTTTTGTTTAAGTCATTTGGGCTGTCATATCAGGGGGTTTTGGGACTTATTTTGGTGCATTATAACTCTGTTTGTATTGAAAATTTCATGTCATGTTTTTGGGTAGGTGTTGAGTAATGCCCTCTTTTGTACCTTGAAAGCCTTCTATCTTACACCCATTCTCTAGCATGATTTGGCATCATTCTTCACATGTTGTTTCAGAGTTTAACACGAGTGTTTATCGTCCACTTTTATCACCTTTGAGTGTTCTTAAGAATAGCCTTCCATGCTTGGGTTTTTGGCTCATTGGTGTGCGTGTTTGCATGAGCACTTATCCATCATTTTTGACACTTTTGGCCACTGTTTTGGGGTGTAGTTGAGGCCTCCCATTTCAGTTTAAGACCACCCTTGTACATAGTTGCATACTTAGCATGTGGCATGTTGCATTCCATTATTTGCATGCTTGCATGATGCCTTGTTTGCATGTTTGCATATTGTTTAGATAATTGCATCATATGATTTTGTTGCACTCTTGGCATACTAATGTTTGCATGAATAGGTAGCATTGCATTGCATTAGTTGCACTACTTTGCATTGTATATGGCATACATTGCATTACACTCATGCTTGGTTTGGGGGTGTCAAGCCAAGCATGAGGATTGAGGAGTGTTCGTACTTAAAGTGACGAAACACGTCTCAATCCTCGATCGCCGATGTCCTTGATCTCAATATGATAGGGTATTGGCACTCATTTGTTTGTTGCATGCATTTATATCAAGTTGCAAACTTGGCCTCTTAGGCCATCATGCATCAAAATGTGCAATTGATGGCCCGAGGGTCGAGGGCCATGCTCCCTTGAGCCTATTGCATGATAGGGAGTATGGCCATGCCCACATTTGCTTAAAAATTTCATGCCATACACTGCTTGCCCTCTGTTGCTATCAACTGCAGGATCCTGCAGGAAGTAATGGCCGGCCGGCCACTTACAGTGCCGACCGACCATCTGCGGCTGGCCGGTGGTCCAATATTTGGCCGACAAGAACATTTCCATGGCCGGTGGAGTTGAAATGTGGCCGGTGGCATTCCAAAACACTCAGGGAATAATTCCAAGCAGTTCTGGAAATTGGTGTGATCTTCAGAGAAGCAGGGCAGTGTAAATAGAGGCAACAGTGCTATGGCAGCGAGTTTCCAGGCAAGACGAGTCAAGCATGCATCATTCGCGCATTCCGAGGCAGGGCTGCGACAGTCTCTTTAAGCTTTACATTTATTTTGTAATTAATTTGTTCATTAATTAAGGGTCTGTAATAATTAATTAGCTAGGATAGTTGATTTGTTATTCGGACTGCATTATTCTTTCGGTCCCTTCGAGTGAGGGCGTATTTGTAATAAGTGTGTGTGAGTGTGTGCATGTCTTCCAATCCCTCGTCTTTCTTCCCTTTTATTTACCCACTTATGATGGTTAGACTAGGACATATTTAAATTAGCATACCTTATGCTATGCATGCGTGCATCCATACATTTGTCTTACATGCACCAGGCTCGGCACATCATGCTAAACGCACTTGTATCTCAATTCCAAATTAAATACGTGTTAGTTGTAACATTTCACATGTCATTGTAGATTAGCCGAGCCTATCTTAGTTGCATCTTGCATGTGTTGCATTAGCCATCTTAACATGAACTAGGGTCATGCATATGATTACTAACTAGTTTCTGTTTTGGCTTGGAGTACTCGGTAAGTTTTTATGTTTTAGCATCCTTGCATGCGTGTGAGTGACTGCCATGATAGCATGCTTACCATGAGGCTAAGTGCTTATGTGATATACCTGTCTGTATGCCTGTGGGTGAAGGTTGGATTATCTGAATTGGAATAATGCATTGACTGTGAGTTTTAAGCCCACTTGAGAGTGGCAAATCATCTTGTTTTCTAAGCCCACCTGAGGGTGGCAAATCCACATTTTAGCCTACTTGCGAGTAGCAAACTGTCTTTCAAAAACAAACATGAGATGTTTTGTTCCAATTCAGGCGATCCAGTCTATACTTGTATGCTGTGCGCATCACATAGTACTTCTAGGCTAATAACCGGAATAAGAACGCATAATGTTTTCAAAACTTGATATCATGGTTAGTAGAGGCCGATCTTTGATCGGGCGAGCGGGGGTGCTCACGAAGTGACCTTCCCCAATTGTACCCAAGTTCCCGAGCTGAGGCAACTTTGGTGATGACGGACACGTGGCCTTAGGCAACGAGTCAGGGTTTCCTAAATTCCCCCAAAATAAATATTTAGGTGGCGACTCTGTATCTGGCAAAGCAGTCCATGTTTGGCACTTCTTTAAAAAAAAATCTGTTTTCAAAAACAATTTGCCAGATTTGGACTCTTTGATGATTCATCAGTCTTGCATTGCACTCTGCGAGATTAGATATAGGACCGTGACATTGAGTCCGAACTGTAGGATGAGGCCCTCACCAAGGGCGCATCTACATAAAGAAAATAAATTTACATCTTAACCAAATTAATCTTAGTTGTGTCTCAATTAAGTAAGGTCAATTACATGTATTATTTTTGTTATCATTCTACTTTGTCAACGAGTACACAAGTAAGGATTCAAATGGATATCTTTTCTTTCCTTCCGACTAGCTCTTAGTTTTCTCGCAGATTTAGGATTCTTATAATGTATTCTCTGCACCTTCTTTTCTATGTGGGTGTAGTAACTTTCCTTCTTCGTGGACTTAGTTAAAAAATTAAATAAGTTGTCTTTCTCTTTTTGTTTCGGAGAGTGGCAAGTCCAAAGGGAAGTAAAAGTCCCCAGTTAGATTTAACAAATTAAACTATTTTTTTATTACATATTAATTAAAGTTAGGATTGTAAAACAAACAAAGTTATTTGTGCTCGACTAGTATTTGACTCGTTAAAAGTTCGTTCGAGAACTCCTTATGTAATCAAGCCAATTTTAAACACATTTTAAATCTTATTAAGTTTTCAAATCAATCTTAAACAACCTATTATCGACTATGCACTATTAAAAAAAACTGCTCGAGCTTGACTCTTGTTCTACTTAGGGGTGCAATTCAGGCTGGTTCGGTCGGGTTGAGAGGTTGTCCAAGCCGAGCCCAAGTTGTGCTGAGACCTGCCCAGGCCCGAATTGTAACCCAAGATTGCCTGCCCAAGCCCGACTCGAGTTAAATCCGAATTGCCCGAGTTGCCCGAATTGTAAATGAATTTCAGTTTTTTTTATTTTTTTATTTTAAATTTTAATTTTTTTAATTTTAAATTATTAAAATTTGACTCTATTTACATTTTTTTATTTATTTATAGAAAATCATTAATACCATCAAAACAAATAATTTATATAATGTAAGAAAGATGTCGCTATAGTAGTCTTTACAATTTATGAGTGAAAAAGAAGAAGAAAGATTTTATGTTATTTGTATTTATAATAATATATATTCAATATGATTTAATAATCTAAATTACTTTAATATCATGTAATGACTAATAATTTATATGTATATTTAATTTTTTTATATATCTATATTTGTATAATTCTGATTTTGGATTGTTTGGGTTGTTTGACGTTTTTGCCTAAGCCCGCCCAAATTTAATTTGAGCTTTTGAATTTTTGCCAAGCCCGTACCTAATTTGAAAATATTTTGTCCAAGCCCTAAAATAATTTGGGTTGGGTTCAGGTTGAGCCCGCCCAAGTTGCACCCCTAGTTCTACTTGTTAAAAATTTGTTCAAGATTAACTTGTTATGTAAATAAGCCAAGTTTGATCGCTGTTAAATATTTGTGCACTATAAAACAAATAAGTTACTCGAGCTCAACTCGTATTTGACTTGTTAAAAACTTGTTTGAGATAAACTTGTTACTTAAATATACCAAGTTTGAATATGCTTTGAAAATGAACAGGTTTTCAAACCAATGTTGAACAAACTATTACTCGATTTGCAACCTAGTTAAGGTCTTTCCCTCATAATATTTTCACTTATGATAGATTATATAACTTTTTATTACCTTTAAATTTACACATATTCCTTATAGATAATCAAACCATAAACAAGCTAAGGGTTACATAGGTTAATACTTAATAGCATACATCTAATTGAACAATTCCATATCAATATTTTGTAGGTCGCATAAAAAATTACCGTCTAGAAAGGTTTGTGGTCTCCATATGTATTTAATTGAACAAATTCTATGTCAATTTTTCTGTCAGTCAAATTACCGTCTATAAAGATCTATGGTCTCCATATGTATTTAGTTGAACAAATTTTATGTCAATTTTTTTTGTGGTCTAATTACCGTCTACAAAGATCCATGGACTCCATATGTATTTAATTAAACAAATTTTATGCCAATTTTTTTTGTTAGTCTAATTACTGTCTACAAAGGTTCGTGTTCTTCATATGTACTTAATTGAACGAATTCTATGCCAATTCTTTTGTTAGTCAAATTACTGTCTATAAAGATCTATGGTCTCCATATGTATTTAATTGAACAAATTCTATTTCAATTTTTTTGTTAGTCAAATTAGTGTCCACAAAGGTCACTGGTCTCCTCATGTATTTAATTGAATAAATTGTATGTGAGTTTTTTATTAGTCAAATTACCATCTACAAAGGTTCATGGTCTCCATAGATATTTAGGGCTGGTTTGGCATGATAAAAAAAAGTCAAAAAGTCAAAAAGTTACTAAAAAAGTAAAAAAGTTCATACTATTCACCTATTTTTTGGAGGGAAATCTGTCTCCCCAAATAAACAAAAAAAAATTATTCAAAACAGGTCAGGCTGTGCAGCCACTGCCGCATCAGTCACAATTTCTCATAAAAGTGCAAAATGTGGCACAATGTAAGCCACATTTACATAAAAATAAATAAATAAATAAAAATAAAAAAAGGAGAGAGAAAGTCAGCGCAGCTACACTAGTCTAGGACATAGGGGTAATTTTGTAATTTTGTTATTTTATACAATATTTTAATACACATTTTTTCATAAAAAAAAAAGTTATCCCAAACAACCATTTTTTTCCCTCTATTTTTTAGTCTAAAAAGTCAAAAAATACATTTATTTAGAACATCTCAAACAACTCCTTAATTGAACAAATTCTTTTGTTAATCGAATTACTGTATACAAAGGTCTGTGGTCTCTATATGTATCCAATTGAACAAATTCTATGTCAAATTTTTTTTGTTAGTCTAATCACTCTCTACAAAAGTCCATGGTCTCCATATGTATTTAATTGAACAAATTCTATGTGAATTTTCCATTTCTTTTTCTTAGCATTCCATTATTGACTAGCATTTGATTTATGAAGTTTGTTAACATGAGCTATTAAGGTAGATGTTAATAGGGGCAGAATAAAAAATTATGTCTAGAGGGCCAGGGTGTGGATAAAAAAAATTGAATTAGTTTTAGTATATGATTAATCGAATATAATTTCTTACTTAAACTTTGTGAAAATTATGTTATATTTCATAAGGAGAAAATTAAATAAATTTAACGAGTTATTTTTTTTATTTTTTTCTAAAATTTTGAACTATGAATTAGAACTCAACATATCGGCTATATCATTGTTTTAAGTCATTTTGTTAGTTAACCTAATTTAGTAAATAAAAATTATACATATTTATTTGATTTTTAAAAATAAAAAACAAAAAGAAGTGACATATGTATCTCTTGTATAAATAAAATTAGCTCGATAAAATTGATACTATCAACGAAAATGTAAAATAGTTGGATATCATCTCATTATATATTGTAAAAGCTGATGAAACAGAAAATATTAGTAACTAATTTCATTAAATTATATGGTCATCTTATTACACATTTTATAAATATTATGAAATAAAATTGATCCTTTTTTAGTTCTGTCCTTAGATGCTAGGAAGCTTAAAAAAATTATACATTCTATTTAAAAGTGCGTATAATAAATAATATACAAGCTTTCTTAACAAGACTATTTGATTTTTTAAAAAGAATAACTCACTTTTTGTTTTATAACAAATAAAAAAATAATAATAATAAACATAAGTAGTAGTGAAGGCGCAAGGTTGATAGGGCTAGACTAGGTCCAAATCAAATGGTCGATTGGGCCCCTGACAACTGAGTTAATATGACTGGGTTGGCTAGGCCCAATGGGTGGCGAGGGTGTTTAACACACCATCGGGTAGAGAGATGCTTTCATGGAATAGTGTAATCTTGTCATATTAAAAGGAGCCAGTTGTAGGTTGCGTTTGGTAGAGTTTTGTAAATATGATTTGAGAGTATGAGTTGTATTTTGAGTTTGTGAGTTGTGGAATTATGATTTGAGTGTAGAAATTTGTTTGGTTATTGTACGGGAAAGAAATAAACCTTCTCGTATAATCCTGTTGATCAAGTCTGCGCTCCTCCGTATGACGTCGTTCTACTACCTGAAAATACAAACGTGAGCTAGCCGGCGGGTGTGTGCCGGAAACGTCTCCGATGCCTAAGTCAGTAAACCAGACAATTAGACAAAAACTCTGTATATTCGGGAATCAAAGTTGCGTTACCTCCCCATAGATGATGTTTGTGAGCTTTTATAAGTTTTGCGTGGCACAATCCTAGTAGGACTTTTACTCCTCCATATAGAGTCCTCCTAGGATTCATACTCCTGAAAGATAATGCTTATCCTTCAACACCCCCCTCACTGCTTAAACCAAGTAAGATGGTTTTACTATGGCCGAACTACCATACGACCGAAATAACATTGCCATGCTAGGCTAACTAAAGTGACCGATCTAACTGTTAGTTTGGCTCTCCCTTGCTTTTCTCCTACCTCGGCTTCACATGCTAAGACCGAGCTATCCATAGAAGAGTCTAAGCCGAACTAACCCAACACCAAGTCCTGAAGAGGACTCAGTATACCTCGGTTCCATACGTGGAACCGGACCAACTTCCAAGCCTCTTATAGACCGGAGTAACTTATGGCCTTTTTACTCAGCCCTTCGTACCGCGGCCCATAACGGCCCATTTACCCAGCTCGGCCCAATTTAGAATATAAATCACCCTCTCAATTGCCCCTTAATTCCATCTGCGTAGCATGATAGGGATTACCTGTCTATAAACCGGGCTAAAGTTCTAACCTTTCCAGCCGAGCTAAAAAACCCTTTAGCCTTTCCAGCCGAGCTATCCTTATCCGGTCAAAACGTCCCTTCAGTCACAGAAAATGAATCGCTTCCCATTCTCGTGACACGTGGCAGGTTCTGATTGGCCCTTTGCAGCTGTCACGCCGCCCTTGTACTTCGCAAATTTTGAACAGTTCCCGCCTCCAACTCTTTCACAAAAACAAAACCCTTCATTTTTTGGATCTACAACTACTATTCAACTCCTTTCTCTCTCTGAACCTCCATTGCTCTTGCAATTTTTACAACCTTGAAGCTCGTGTTTTGCTGTTGCCGTTGTTTCCATCTTCTTGCCTCTTTGATTTTTATCAGGTAAGCATCATGAATCTGTTCTTACTTTTTCTTGTTTTTGCCCTTGTTTAATCCATAGCATACTGTTTTGCAAAACACATTTTTCCCCATTTTTGCTTTTGCCTTGCGTCTTCTGGAAAGAACTCGTAAGAACCACTTGAATTTCTTTAAACAATTTGTTAGGACACTATAGTTGATCCAAAATCACCGTATAACCGAACTAAAAAGCTGTTTGTAGTTGATATTGAATTTAGGCAGACTATCCAACCGAACTAACACTTTATGCTACCCAATTAGCTTCAATAAGTAAAACCATCTTTTGATTTACCTTAGCCGAGATAAACGAACCGAACTAAGTTTGAACTTAGTGTACTTCGGAAACCTTAATTTCGACCGAGCTAAGTCTTTGGGGCTAAACCAGCTTTCTTAGTTTTTAGACCAAACTCAGAAAGCTGCCCCTAGAAGCTCAACCGATCTAACAGATCATTTTCTTTAACCGAGATAACGAATCGCTCGCCAAGACCGAGCTAACAAACCCTTGTTCAACCTGAGCTACCATGCACCTTGCTGAAACCAAGATAGGACCTGTAATACTTCACATGGCCGAAGTAGGACTTCTCTTATTTTGCTTTTACTTTGTAGCATGGTCCAACGAGCTGTGCTTAACACCTTTGTTTTCCACTTTGTAGACTTAGGTTGCCCAGGCACTCCTCTGAGCGCTCAACCGAGCTACTGAGCACAAATTCCCCGTCGATCTAATTTATTCATAACTTATAAAATAAATGGGGAAGTATAGGTTTTTAGTAAACACACCTGGTGGTTTAGCAGAATTCCGAAAAGATTACAATATACCTGACGACGTCCATCTTACTTTAGCCGAACAGGACACCATACCTTGGGGAAATGAAGGTTTTGTGCCTTTTACCCTCCTATCCATAGTAGAAACCGGTCTAAGATTCCCGGTTCAACCCTTGCTTTGTGAATTTCTGAGGTAAACTAGGATCTGCCCTACCCAACTTTCCACCAATTCATACCGTATAATAAACGGCATAGCCGAACTAAATCGCCGAGCTGGCATTAACCTTGGTCTAGCCGAGATATTCCACCAGTACTCCATAGGCTCCAAAGATGATGGCTGGGTTTACTACTTAAGAATACGCCGTCGCCGAGAGAAAATAATAAAAGATACGCCGGATAAAGACTTAAACGATGACGATTTTTTCTGGGTATCTGGGAATTTTGAAGACCACCAAGCCTAGATCCCAGGCCGCAGTATAAATTGGAATAAAGGAATCCATGGTATACTTATCTTCGGTTTCCTTTCATGCTTCTCTTTTATTTCGGTTTCCCATTCCTAACCGAACTAACAGTTATCTTCTTTTTGCAGATTCAGCCCATCTCCAATCTCTTTACGGCCACCCTAATCTAAGTACTCTTCGCGCCGCACTACGGTATCTAGAACGGAGTTGGGCCAAGCTACTAAATTTTGAACCGACATACAGATACAGCGGCCGCCGAAAAGCCAAAGTGACCGACTTTCTACTAGAGAATGCCCCCGAACCGAACCCAACCTTGCCTCAAATTAACCTAGTCCCCTTAACAGCTGAGCAAGAAATGGCAAAAAGAAACAGAGTAAAGGCCCTGCTAACCAAGACAAACCGCGCCGAGGTACCACCAGCAAGCCAAACCCACGAAACCGTTGTGGCGCTTCCTTCTCAACAACCCTCATCATCTCGCCCTAGCAAGCGCGCCCGAACTACACCAACCGAGCCACGCCTTGCTGACGAGGACGAAACTACACTTCCACCAAGCCCTCCACCGAGCCCGCAGCCGGAGCGCTCCGACCGAGCCAGCTCCTCCAAGTGGGCACCAAAACTGATTTTCCAGAACCGAGATATCCAAGATACCGATTCGGTTGTTGCTGAGAAGGATCACTTGATGGCATTCAACCTTGCCAAGAGTGTTTGCCTTCCAGCAGACATGGAACACCACCAGCACCTGACCGAATTAAGGGCCATCCGCTCGGCCACGAAGTCCATGGTGCTTGTAAGTAGCTTCTTCTGTCAACCTTTCTGAATTGTACAACTCTTATTTCGGTTTGTTCATGAGTCTTTCCGTTCTTTTGCAGGCCATGCAGAAGAGTCACATCGCTCACAAGCGTGTGCTAGAACTATGCAAGACTACAAGGCAAGCCCTGGCTGAAGTTGAGGAAAAAACGGCCGAACTGAAAGCTTCCCAACAGAAGAATGCTGAGCTGGAGGCCGAGGTAGCCCGTCTGACCGGACTGGTAACCTCGGCTAATGCCGACAAACAGAAGGCATTAGTCGTGATGAAAGACAAGTACTTACGTGAGCTCGCCAAGCTTGAAGGCAAAAAGAACTCTGAAATTGCCGAGCTAAAAAAGAAGGCTGAAGACGGCGAGCTGAAAGGTTTTAAGGAAGGCGAAGCAGCCTACATCCAGCAGTGCGAAGCAGCGAAGGACCTTTTCTTCAAGTGCGGTTGGAGAGGTGCTGTGGAGCAGCTCGACTGTGGGCCTGAAACCGAGGTCTACAATGCTCCTCAGTATTTCATTCCGGCCTCACTGGTGGAGTATGCTGCCGACCTTCAGAAACAATTTCTTGAAGCGTCTGATGATGATGAGGAAAATGAGCCAACTGATACTCCAGTTGTCAATAAGCAAGTCAACGAACAATCAGCTCGGTTGGAGCCAACCGTTGAAGACCTGACTGTTGAGCCACCAACTGACACCGTTCTGCCAGTTGATACCGAGCTCACAACAGAGACCGATCTTCCGTCTGCAACCGGTGTTCAAGTTGACATTGATGCCGATCTTGAAGATCTCTTCAACTGATTCTGTAATTTCTATTTTTTGCTTTTTTGTTTTCCTTTGTTTTGCATTTTTGTAAGGTGATTGTAACCGGGCTGGGGCCCTTCCATTGTACTTTGGAAACTTGACAATGAAAATCTTCTTTTGCTCTAACTGTTATTTCAGTTGAATGCTTTGTTTATGCTTGCTCTTTTACTGTAATTTGGACGAAACACAATATATTTTTTTTTGGCCGAGATGTGATACTCTAATCCGGTCTTAGCTGAGCATTCTGACTGAGCTTACTAGCCAACCACTCTTTAGCCGATATACTTACTTCGGCTGAAGAGTAACAAGAGTTGGTTTAATCCAGCCAACCACTCTTCAGCCGATATACTTACTTCGGCTGAAGAGTAACAAGAGTTGGTTTAATCCAGCCAACCACTCTTCAGCCTATACCCTTACTTCGGCTGAAGAGTAACAAGGGTTGGTTTAATCCAGCCAACCACTCTTCAGCCGATATACTTACTTCGGCTGAAGAGTAACAAGAGTTGGTTTAATCCAGCCAACCTCTAAGTTGGTTTTTTCCAGCCAACCTAGAATAAAATGTTTGGTTATTCCGACCAAACGTCCTGCAGCCTGGATCCTTATCCTGGGCTTAGGAGGGTGTTGGTTTAATCCAGCCAACCTCTAAGTTGGTTTTTCCAGCCAACTAGAATAAAATGTTTGGTTATTCCGACCAAACGTCCTGCAGCCTGGATCCTTATCCTGGGCTTAGGAGGGGTGTTGGTTTAATCCAGCCAACCTCTAAGTTGTTTTTCCAGCCAACTAGAATAAAATGTTTGGTTATTCCGACCAAACGTCCTGCAGCCTGGATCCTTATCCTGGGCTTAGGAAGGTTCGCAGTTGGTTATTCCGGCCAACTGTGTTTTTTATGCCCCTAACTCATTAATTTACTAAAACAAACTTTTACAGAAGAAAACGTATACTGAAAAGAAAACTACTTGTTTTATTGAGAAAGGGAAAAATTACATATTTTAATAAGAAAAAAGCTAAAAATAAAATAACTTGAGATTGGCAGTATTCCATGGCCTGGGAATTGCTTGCCGTCCTCATCTTCTAAGTGGTATGCCCCTTTGCCTGCTAATCCAACCACTTTGTAAGGTCCTTCCCAATTAGGCCCTAACTTGCCATCTCCTGGACCAAGGTGTTTCCCATCACTTTGCGCAGTACCCAATCTCCGATCTTGAATTGCCTTGGATGAACTGTCTTGTTGTATTTCCTGGATAACTCTTGTTGGTATGAGGCAATGTGAACCAGTGCTCTTCTCTTCTTTCCTCTGCAAGGTCGAGCTCCAATGTTATGGCTTCGCCATTCAAGTCTGGATCAAAATTCTCGCTTCGAATTGTGGGGAGGCCAACTTCTAGTGGGATTACTGCCTCCATACCATAGGCTAAGGAAATGGTTTCTCCTGTTGACGCCGAGGTGTGGTGCGGTAAGCCCATAAAACATGAGGGAGCTCTTCTGCCCACTTGCCTTTGCTTTCTCTAACCTTTTCTTTAATCCATCCAAGACTACTTTGTTTGATGCTTCTGCCTGACCATTTGCTTGGGGATATGCCGGTGTAGAATTGTAGAACTCTATCTTGTACTCTTCACAAAAGCCTCTGAAGATTCTGCCGTCGAACTGAGTGCCGTTGTCTGATATTAGTGCCTTTGGTATGCCAAATCGAGTGATGATATTCTGCCAGACAAACTTTTTCACATCTTTTCCTTGATTGATGCCAAGGCTTCTGCTTCCACCCACTTTGTGAAGTAGTCGGTTGCTGCAAGAAAGAACTTCCTGTTCCTGGTGCTGTTGGAAGTGGTCCTACTATGTCCAATCCCACATTGCGAAGGGCCATGGGCTGGTTAGAGGTAGAAGTTCTCTGGCAGGTTGGTGTATTTGGTGTGCGAACTTCTGACATTTTTCGCACTTTTTGACATACTTTTCTGAGTCTGCCTGCATGTATGGCCACCAATATCCTTGCGAAATTGCTCTGTATGCTAGTGATCTTCCTCATTGATGGCTTCCGCATACGCCCTCGTGTATCTCGAATAAGAATGCTTCCACTTTGCTGGGATGAACACACTTTAGGTAGGGTCCTGAGAACGACTTTTTGTACAATACAAGGGATGGGGAGAGCCAAAATCGTTGCGACTTTGCTCTTATTCTGTTGGCCTCTTTCTTCTCTTCTGGTAAGATGCCGTCTTTTAAGAACAGGATGATGAGATCCATCCAAGAGGGGCCTAGCTCTGCGCAACATACCTCTTTTGCTTCGGGGTCTTCAATGCTTGGTCTAGGTAGGTAGTCAATCAGTAATGGATGAGGGATGGAAGTATCTGCCATTGAGGCAAAGCCTGCTAGTTCGTCTGCTCTGCTATTTTCTTCTCTGTCGATTTGTTCTATTCTGACTCCTTCAAATTTCTTGATCTCTGTTCTGACCAACTCTTGGTATTTGGCCATCCTGTCATCCTTTGCTTCGTAGTCGCCAGATATTTGGTTTACCACCAGCTGTGAGTCGCTGTAAACCATTAGTTCGGTGGCCTTCATGTAGAATGCTGATTTGAGGCCTGCAAGAAGCGCTTCATACTCCGCTTCGTTGTTTGATGCTGGGAAGCCAAGGTTGATTGCCTGCTCCACTACTAGGCCGTCTGGAGAGATGAGGACTATGCCAAGCCCTGCTCCATGCCGGTTGGATGCTCCATCCACGAAGAGCTTCCACATCTCTCCAACGAACAACTTCCAGCAAGTGGAGGGATCAGATGATGCCTTGGATCTTCCATGTTGCTGGTGTTTTCTTCAAGGTCCATGCTTGCTGTCTGCCCCTTCTTCTGATTGTACCAAGTCTTTATTTGTTGGTGAGTCTAGACTTGGTGTAGCATGGTTTGCTTCTTCCTTCCTTGCTTTGCTTTGGTCTGCCTTGGGGTCTGACTGAATATCCTGCACCAGGGGTTGCGCTATTCCGGCGTCAACTTCCATCCTAGTTCGGTTGTTTCAGTCAGGTCGACTGGGCAGATATGATGACTTCCTGGTGTGAATTCTGCGACAAAGTCTGCCAAAGCTTGAGCCTTTATCGCTCCTGGGTTGGAACTTGATGTCGTATTGTCCCAACTCTACTACTACTGCCCAAGATTCGCCCAGAAAAGTTTGCCCTTTCAAACAAAGCTTTAATGGGAAGGCTGTGAGGACAACTATGGTGTGGGCGTGAAAGTAGTGCGACAACTTCTTGAGGCCATCATCAAGGCCAATGCCAGTTTTTCTCCTGGCAAGTACCTTGTTTCGGCGCCCAGTAATGTCTTGCTGACATAATAGATGGGCAGATGTTGGATTCCTTCTGCGCGGACCAACACTGCGCTAATTGCGTGCTGAGAGACTGCCAGGTACAGGAAGAGTTCTTCTCCAGGTATTGGGGTGACGAGCAGTGGTGGAGAAGACATGTATTCTTTTAAGCTTTCCAGAGCGTGGTCGCATTCTTCGTCCCACTCAATTGGCTTTTAGTGCATGGAAGAATGGTCGTAGTCTGTCTGACGACCGGCTTATGAACCGATTGAGCGCAGCTGCCATGCCGGTGAGATGCTGCACTTCTTTTACTGAGTTTGGTCTCTCCAATTCCTGGATTGCTTTGATCTGGGAGGGGTCTGCTTCGATACCCCGGTTGGTCACTAGGAAACCTAGGAATTTGCCAGATCCTACTCCGAACGCACACTTGGTCGCATTGAGGCGCAACTTGTGCTTCTTCAGGATCTCAAACATCTCACCTAGGTCCTTGAGATGGTCGTTCTCATCCTTGCTTTTGACCACCATGTCGTCGATGTAAGCCTCCATTGTTCTGCCTAACAATGGTTCAAACATCTTGGTGACCATCCGTTGGAATGTCGCCCCAGCATTCTTTAGGCCAAAGGGCATGACCTTGTAGCAATACAGTCCTCTTGGAGTTGTAAAGGATGTGACTTCCTGATCTGGTTCATGCATGGCGATTTGATGGTAGCCTCTGTATGCATCCAGAAAGCTAAGTCGGTTGTGCCCCGCCGTTAGGTCTACCAGTTGATCTATCCGTGGTAGAGGAAAGCTGTCTTTTGGACATGCCTTGTTGACTGTTTTGTAGTCGACGCAGACACGCCACTTGCCATTCTTTTTTGGCACTACGACTGTGTTGGAGATCCATCTTGGGTAGTGTACCTCTCTGATTGCTCCTGCCTCCAGCAGGTTTCCTACTTCTTCCGCCACTATCTCGGCATGGTGGAGTGCCGATCTACGTGTGCGCTGAATGATTGGTCTGGCGGATGGGTGGACATTGAGTTGGTGACAGATGAAGTTGGGATCAATGCCTGGCATGTCGTATGGTGTCCAGGCGAACACTTCGATGTTAGAGGTCAAAAATTCCAAGACCTCTAATCTCTCAGTGCTGGACAACGACGAACCAAGCAAAAAGAACTTATCCGGGTTCTTTTCATCTATTCTTACCTCTACCAAGTCTTCCACCGCTTTCTGATTAGCCGCTTTGCCACATCTGCGAACAGTTCATTGCTCTCAGGTTCTTCCACCGAATGAACGTATCCTTTGGCAGCGCGGCTGCCATTCACCGTGACAAAGCATTGCTTGGACATAATCTGATCTCCAAACTTCTTCAATTACATTACGTGTCGTTGGGGAACCGCATTACTTGGTGGTAGGATGACGCCACCGATCGCATGGCATGCAGCCATGTTCTGCCCAAGATGATGTTGTAAGTGGAGGGGACTTTCAATACCCAGAACTCCACTTGTTTCGTCACGCTTCCTGCTCTGACTGGAGATTATTTTGCCGACGGCCATTCTGGCATGAGTTGAATCCAATCAGGGGAGATACGGCAGGTGCCAAGTCTTTATCTTGTAACTTTAATTGTTTAAATGTTTCGTAGTACATTATTTCACATGAACTACCCTGGTCAATCAAAATTCGCTTGACGTCAAAATCCTTGACTCGAAGAGTGACGACCAGGGCATCATTGTGAGGGCAATATATCCTTGCCAAGTCTTTATCCGAAAAAGACATGACGTTCGTGGCCTCTGTCTTCCCCTTCTTGGTGGCAGGTTGGGCACTTAGCACCTCTCTCAAGTGCTCAGCCTTTTTGATTGATCCTCTGAGCTCGCATACACGCTCAGGTTCGAAGACTCCATGTATCACATTGATCACGCCTTGAGGTGGGGCGTCGATTGGCATCCCGTTGGGGTTATTGTGGTCCTGGGGGGCTGGTTGCGTCCCTCCTTCAATGTATTTATCCAAGTGACCTGCTGCCACCAACTCCTCCAGGTGTTGTCTCAATGGCGTGCAATTTTCAGTGCGGTGCCCCTTTTCTTTATGGAAGGTGCATCGCGACCTTTCGTCGTAGTCCTTCTGAGCTTCCCCTAGCTTGGCTGGCCATCTGACGAAAGGCTCATCTCTTATTTCACTTAGAATTCGGTATATTGGTTTCTTGAATACCGTGGTTATGGCAGTGCGGACCCTCAACCATCTTTTATCCTGGTCCTCTCCGTTGTCTCGTCTGCCTCCGTTCCTACTCGGACGATCTACCGCGTTGACCTTTGCTGAGGCCTTTTTCTCTGGTACTGGTCGTGCCGATTTGATTTGGCACGTGCGCCGTCCTCCTCCACCCTGATGTGCTGATGCACTCTTTCCATCAAGGCTTCCATGGTGAGGGCGGTGTCATGGTGATTGAGTCCCTTAGTCTGTTCCCGACTGGAAGGCCTCTTTTGTATACTGTGCAATGGCGAGATTGGTGGGAGTCCCCAATCTGGTTGAAGGTCTCCCAGTAGCGACTATTGTAGGATCTTAGGGTCTCCTTGTCGCCCATGTCGATGGAGAGTAACTGGTCGATCTCCACCGGGTTTTAGTGTTTGTTCTGAACCTTGTTACGAACGCTTCCGCCAATTGCGCCCAGGAGGCTATGCTGCCTTCTGGAAGTTTTTCGAACCAAGTCAAGCCTAGGTCGCCAAGGCTAGATGGGAAGATGCACATCAAAGCCTCGTTTCGCCGGTATACAGCCATGACCTGGCGAAAGTGGCTCAAGTGTGAGTAGGGGTCCGTCTTTCCCTCATATGTAGTGAATTTGGGCTGAAGGAAGCCTGATGGTAGGGGCGCGTTTTCAATCGCCGGAACGAACGGCGAGGTTGTAGCCTTGCTATGCCTTGTCCGTCGGTTCGTAAGCAGGGCGCGGTATTGGCATTCCAACCTCGACGCTTCCATGCGTCCGAGGAGCCAACCGCTGTAAGGCAGAAACTCTGTGTGGATCGCGTGCCCTGGCATCCTCCTTGCATCGTGCCTTTTCCTCAGCACGGTTCGTAAGTCGGACGATCTGGGCAACTCCGTCTGTCTGGATCTTGTTTGGTGCGTATGTGAGGGCCAATAGGTGCTTCCTTCAGTGTACGACCTCTCAGATCTCGTCCTCTCAGACCTGGAGTGACGAGTTCTGGAAGACCTGGATTGGGTATCGCCTGTCCTGAGGCTTCTGCTCTCTGCTTGTGAGGGTGTGGTATTCCTACTACGATTTTCCGAGTGGCGAGGGGGCGTCTTGTTTGTACGCCCCTCTCCTGTCGCCACTCCTTTTCCCTTCATCTGGCGCTTTAGAGATTCCATGTCCGCCGCCATCCGTCGTATTAATTCGTCCTGGTCTTTGACGCGATCCTCCAAAGTTTGAGGATCAATCCTCCGCCTTTGCCTTTCTGGACTTTGCGAACGAGAGTGACGAGGGCTGTTAGTCCGCCTTCTCCCTCTTGTATCCCTCCTGGGATTCTGTTGTTGTGGCTCTAAATCCCCCATAGGAGGGATAAGAGGTAGACCTTCGCGCCTTGCACCCCCCTCTGGTGTTTGCCCGTCGATGGCGGATTGTGGTAAATCTTCATTGTGCGCCATTGATCTTTAAAGAAGAAAAGCTTGATCAAGAGGTTTTGTTCTTGTCTGAATTCCCACAGACGGCGCCAATTGTACGGGAAAGAAATAAACCTTCTCATAATCCTGTTGATCAAGTCTGCGCTCCTCCGTACGATGTCGTTCTACTACCTGAAAATACAAACGTGAGCTAGCCGGCGGGTGTGTGCCGGAAACCTCTCCGATGCCTAAGTCAGTAAACCAGACAATAGACAAAAGCTCTGTATATTCGGGAATCAAAGTTGCGTTACCTCCCATAGGTGATGTTTGTGAGCTTTTATAGTTTTGCGTGGCACAATCCTAGTAGGACTTTTACTCCTCCATAGAGTCCTCCTAGGATTCATACTCCTGAAAGATAATGCTTATCCTTCAACACCCCCCTCACTGCTTAAACCAAGTGAGATGGTTTTACTATGGCCGAACTACCATACGACCGAAATAACATTGCCATGCTAGGCTAACTAAAGTGACCGATCTAACTGTTAGTTCGGCTCTCCCTTGCTTTTCTCCTACCTCGGCTTTACATGCTAAGACCGAGCTATCCATAGAAGAGTCTAAGCCGAACTAACCCAACACCAAGTCCTGAAGAGGACTCAGTATACCTCGGTTCCATACGCCATGACCGAACTAAATGCGGCGACCGAACTATCCGTTGTACTCTTCTGAACTGGGCTTAGAACTAATGCTTTCTGGAACCGGACTAACTTCCAAGCCTCTTATAGACCGGAGTAACTTATGGCCTTTTTACTCAGCCCTTCGTACCGCGGCCCATAACGGCCCATTTACCCAGCTCGGCCCAATTTAGAATATAAATCACCCTCTCAGTTATGATTTTTGAATAGAGTGTTGAATTGAGTTTTGAATTGTATGTGAAATTGAGTTTTGAAAATTTGATGTGACATGTGAAGTAAGAAAATTTGTTTGGTTATGAGTTTTGGAAAGAGTTTTCAAAACTTAATTCAAATTGTTATAACTCATAACAAAATACACTACTTTCACACTATTGAAAATTTTGATCAACACTCATAACCAAACTCTTTTTAAAATTTAATTTAAAAAAATTATTATTAACAGAAAATAACATTAATCAATTTTTTAATTGAAAATACTACAAAGGAAATAATTTTTTTTCAAAATAAATATTCAAAAAATTTAAATCATAAATATTTAAATAATTTAAATAATCTAAACAATTTAATAAGTAAAAAATTAAAATAAATATTCAAAAAATTTAAATAATTTAAAATTTTAATATTTAAAATTTAAAAACTACTCTACACTCAAATCATAACCAAACACATAAAACAAAACTCAATTAAGAAATTATTTTTAAAACTCATAACCAAACACATAACTCGAAACTACATACTACTTTCATAACTCTACACTCAAATCGTAACCAAATATATAACAAAAAAATTAAAATATTTAAAAATATTTTTATAAAATAGAGTTTGAATTTATTTTTATAAAATATTTTAAAATTTTAAAAATTAAAATCGTAATATTTAAAAATTAAAATATTTAAAAATATTCAAAAAATTAAAAAAGTCGTAACATATTTAAATATTAAAATATTTAAAATCTTAACAAAACTAAAATATTGATTTGAATTGAGTTTTGAAAGGAGTTTTGAATTATGTGTTTGGTTATAAGTTTTGAAAAGTAATGATTATATTTTGAATTGAGTTTTGAGAATGGGTGTAGAATTATGATTTGAGAGCTCCAAACAAACATCACACTCAAATCAATAGGTGAAACTATAATTTGAGAGGCTTACCAAACGGAGCCTATTTATACACTATCAAACCATTTAATACTATGAATACATACAATTACTTAATTCGCATCAATAATATTTTGAATTTTTGATATTTTACTCAACACACATCATAATATTACTCTTTTAGCCTAATCCACACAACACGTTACATATCCTAATACAAGGTGATGTATACACCAAAATTGAAAAGACAGAAAGATCCAAAATACAATTCACGGCAATTTTAGATTCCAGTGTCTCTCTTTTCTCGATCTGTGTTGAATCTATGGAAGGAACGTGAGAGAAAATGGCGAGAACCAAACGGCGGATTGAAATTTTACAACGACGAAGTAATCGGTGTGATATTCTGCAAAAATTTAAACAAAAAAATAGTTTTAGTATTTTTCCTAAATGCAGTGTTGAAAAAACTTAATATGTTTACAAATTTATATTCTAACTAAACCAAAATGTTTAATTTTTTATATATGAATGTTTAATACTTGTACAACTTTAATAATATGAATAAAATGATTTTGTTCAAATATAAATAATTGATCATTTTGTAAATGTTCAACTCTGCATGTATATGGAACAAATATGCTATTGTTGTAAAAATGAACAGAGCAGTCTTTTGTTCCAAATCAATACAAACAAGATAAATGACAAAGTACATTGACATTTTCATTACTGTTTTGTTCCAAATCAATGTCATCCATAGTATATAAATCTTTAAAATCAATTGAATCTTCCAAAACAATAATATTTTGAGTTTGAAAAATAATAGAAAAGAGATTTGTGTTAGGGGATGTTGTGTATAGAGATATTTGTATTTGCATATAAGAATTGTTGAAATAAGTATATACACATCCATATTATCCTTAATAATCATTTTACTTGAGAATATTATTGTCATATAAATTTAATGATTAAATAGTATATACTGTGAATATTGATAATGTGTAAATAGAATTACTTTTTTTTTTGGTCCAAACCGTAGACTAGCTAAACATAAATAACTATTTTTTTTTTTCATTCCACCGGGCGCACAATCTTCAATGCTTACTAGAAATCATGTCAAATTCTTAGGGTACCAAATGTAAAATAAAGACAATATTTCTATGGAAACACCATCCTTCCATTCACAACTAATAGCAAGCATGCAAGAAAAACAATAAAATGACTTTGACGAAGAAGTAAAAATTGTGAGTCAATGGGACATGGAGACAATTTTTGGAATAGAGAATCTTGACCCATGAGAAAAGGGTATTGATCAAAATTTAAGCCGTAACTCAAGTGATGTAGCTCCGTTTTGTGAATCACTACCCTCCCAAATAGAATCTTTTCCTCCAACAATTTTGTTGGTTGTGAATTTCAAGCCTTCTAAAAAATCTAAAATATTCAAAATATTAATTCGTAATTATATTTTAATTTTAAACAATGAATAACAATTTCAATCAAATAATCAAAGATAAATTGACACAATAATTTAACGTGAAAAAAAATCACAATTGAAGCACATCCAATTGTGATAAAAAAATTACGGGTCAAAGTCACAAAACAATCCACTAAGAAGACAAAAAGAAATTTCACAAATGTACTTCAATTACCTAGCGCATCCATGCCTAAATTGAACTGACCCCAATGTGTCTCTTTCACTACCGTCTTCACTTCGGAATTGTCTTCCACAGCGTTGAATTTACAATGCCAATGTCAAATCCATAACGAGAAGCCGCTCAAAAACCCATGCTTCTTCTCCATGGAGCTCCTACTAGTTCTACCTTTCATGGGTTGTAGGCCTCATAGAATGTAACCACCCAACCTTTATAGGGAGGAGGGGTACCTGCTGAGCACCGTAGGATTTGCTATGGGGCTAGACAATGTCGCTTTGGTGCTCTTTAAGTTCCTTTTTTTTTTTCAGCCGCTTTGGGTCCAAAAATATATAATATTTATCATAAAAATACGTAATATATATTACAAAAATACATAACAAAACCGTATCTAGTTTACACTTTTTAGCATTACCATAACAGTTTTTGCATGTGATGTCTTTTTCAATTCATAGACCTTTTAGACTGTCATGTAAAAAAGATAAAGGGGAGGAAGATAATTTAGTAGTGGGCAACTAACATGAGATATCGTGCGTTAATATATATAGTGTTGGTGATAATTACAAATAAAACACTAGAAAATATAAATAATAAAAATTACAATAATTATTGAAAGAGCTGAGGCGCCAGAAATTCGCTCTCTTTAAGGAGATTCAAGCCCTCTGCGGTTAGGCAAAGCCTCAGACCGGTGCAACAGAAAAAACCTGGATTTGTCCCCCCAGGATACAACAACCCGACTAAGTCGTATGGTTCACCAATACTGCACAATTGGTTGAACCCAAAGCTTTATCACATACACCCTTTTTATTTGCCTGATAATCTCACACAAAACATAATAAAGCAACAAAAAACTTCTTCTGTATTCCAAGATAAGAAGTTAGATCAATATATAAAAGTGAAAACTTGTTAGGCAAGTGTTCTTGGTGGAGAAGTTTTCTGGAGACTTGACAACGACTTGGCGAAGACTTGACTTGGACTTGGAAGACTTGTATGGTTAGCAAACTTGGTAGAAAAGAAAAGAAAATCAAACTATAATATTAAAATATCTGCTAACATTACCCCATATATTTTAATATTATAGGTAACAAAAACTAAGATTATTAGGCAAATAAGGATATTATGCATCATGGTAGGTGTGCTCTGCATTGAATCGCCATTAGTGAAACAATAATATCTATTCCAGAGTCAATAGTATGCTCAGCATTGAACTATGACTACTTAAGGGAAATAAATAATTATTGCACACACATAATATTCCAGGTGTTCACATAAGCTTTAAAAACTAGCACGTTACGGCCTTGTGCGATCCCAGGATTCATGAGTGTGTTTGAGAATTAGCCCAAATCTCATAGGTAGCGGCCCCACTACCATACTCACATAGGTAAATTCTGTTAAGGGTGCTCCTGTAACTATGACACCCCACTCAATAAGAGCTACAGAAGTTCATTAAGAGTTTTTTAATAACTCAACCTTTACAACATTACAGGATGAATGCACTTACATCATAGGGATGGGTAAAAAGTAATTTAGTGCATTTCTTACGGCCATCATATGATCGTTTTTCTCATTGAACCCAGTTACAGGATCTCTGGTCCCTGGGTTGAGTATCCTCATACATGGCTCTTGCTATATTCAATGGGTTTCAACCCCATCCCCCTCGATGTATTCCAGACTCTATCTCTTGCTAAGGCCTTAGTTAATGGATCTGCAAGATTATCACCAGATTTAATATAATCCACATTTATGATGCCATTATTCATATAAGATCTCACAGTACTATGTTTTCTTTTGATAGGTCTGGATTTACCGTTATAATAACGGTTATTAACTAGACCAATTGTTACGGTGCTATCACAATGAATCAATATGGGTGGGATCGGTTTCTCCCAACAAGAGACTTCATTTAACAAATCTCTCAACCAATTTGCTTCTTCACTAGCTGTAGCTAAAGCAATAAGCTTAGCTTCCATTGTTGAATTAGCAATAATGGTTTGTTTTTTCGATTTCCAACTTATAGCACCACCTCCCAATGTAAATAAGTAACCAGTGGTTGATAATGAATCACCTGACAAGGTATTCCAATCGGCATCACTGTAACCTTCAAGTACTGCAGGATACTTATTATAAAACAAGCCATATTTTATGGTACCAGATAAATATTTCATAATCCGCTCAATGGCTAGCCAGTGATCATTGCCAGGCTTGCTAGTAAACCTGCTAAGTACTCCAACTGCATAGGTAATGTCAGGTCTAGTACAGTCAGTCGCATAACGCAAGCTACCAATCATACTTGCATATTCCTTTTGATTAATTGCATCCTCATCATTTTCAATAGGAAATAAACGCACATAAGGATCAAAAGGAGTAAGAACATGCTTGCACTTATAAAAATTATATTTTCTCAAAATTTTCTCAACATAATGCGACTGATCAAGAAATATACCATCACAAGTTTTGGTAATTTTCATTCCCAAAATATAATTAGCCTCACCAAGATCTTTCATATCAAAATGGCTACTAAGCATATTTTTAGTTTCCACGATGATATGCAAATTAGAGCCAAATATAAGTAAATCATCCACATAGAGGCTAATAATGACATGTGAATTTTCTTCAGATTTATAGTAGATGCATTTATCACATTCATTCGTTTTATAGCCATTCTCAATCATGCAGGAATCAAATTTCTCATGCCACTGTTTAGGGGCCTGTTTTAAGCCATATAGGGATTTAACTAGCTTGCACACTTTGCTTTCTTGACCAGGTTCCACAAAACCCTCAGGTTGATCCATATAGATTTCTTCACCCAGGTCTCCATTTAAAAAGGCTGTTTTAACATCCATTTGATGAATTTTTAGATCATGAATTGCAGCCACTGCAATTAATAATCTAATGGATGTAACTCTAGTAACCGGAGAAAATGTATCAAAAAAGTCAAGATCTGCTTGTTGTTTAAAACCTTTTGCAACAAGCCTTACTTTATATTTATTAATAGTTCCATCCGGTTTAATTTTTTTTCTCAAAACCCATTTACAGCCAATAATTTTACAACCTGGTGGTAAATCTACTAATACCCAAGTTTTATTGGATAATAATGATTCCATCTCATCATTTACAGTCTCGTTCCAAAAAACAGAGTCAGGAGATGCCAAAGCTTCTTGTAAAGTTAATGGAGTTTCCTTCACATTAAAAACATGATAATCAGGGCCAAAATCTTTTTCTAATCTGGCTCTTTTACTCATTCTAGGTTCAAAAACTACAGTATCTTGGTTTTGTAAAAGAGGAGTAGAGGAACCGGTTTCAGATAAAATATTTTCTTGATAATTTTGACCCCCACCATTTTTAGATTTAAAAGGAAATTTTTCTTCATGAAAAATTGCATCACCTGATTCAAAAATTATTTTGTTTTCAATATCAAAAAATGTATAGGCTGTACTATTTGTTGCATATCCAAGAAAAGCACAAGTGGCAGCTGTCACACCTAATTTAGGTCTTTTAGGGTTCACAAGTCTAACAAAAGCTAGACAACCCCAAACCCTCAAATATCTCAAATTTGGCTTATACCCTTTCCACAACTCAAAAGGTGTAATTTCTGTTTTTTTATGTGGCACTCTATTCATAACATAACATGCAGTTAAAATTGCTTTTCTCCACAAATTTGAGGGAGCACCTGCTTCAATTAGCATAGCATTTGTTAAATCAGTTAAAGTTCTATTTTTTCTTTTTGCTACACCATTAGATGCAGGTGAATATGGTGGAGTAGTTTCATGGATTATTCCCAAAGACTGAGCAAACGAGTTGAATCCAAAAGATTCATACTTCTGGCCTCTATCACTTCTATATCTTTTAATCTTTTTACCGAATTGATTTTCAACTTCAAGAAGGAATTCTTTAAAATTTTCAAAAGCATCACTTTTATTTTTCAACAAGTATACATAAGTGTATTTTGAAAAATCATCAATAAAAGTGATAAAATATCTATTTCCACCACGTGTTAAAATTCCTTCAAATTCACATAAATCAGTGTGAATTAATTCTAACAATTTAGTATTTCTCACCACACTTTTATGAGACCTTTTAGTTATTTTTGCTTGACTGCAAACTTCACATTTCTCAAATTTATTTGTTAGTCTGGGAATTAATCCTAAACTACTAACGACTCCCACATATCGGCTATTAATATGACACATACGAGCATGCCAAAAATTCATAGAAGATAGCATGTAAACAGAAACATGTGCTTTCTTATTCTCAACATTTAATTTAAACATTCCATCACAGGCATACCCTTTCCCCACAAATATGCCTTTTTTAGTGATTACATATTGGTCAGATTCAATAGTCTGCTTGGAACCAGTTTTGTTGAGCATATAACTTGACATCAAATTTTTTCTCATAGACGGTGTGTACAACACATCTTTTAAAATAAACACACGTCCAGAGGTAAAATTCAGCTCAACATCCTCACACCCGAGCACCTTGGTTAAACTGGAGTCACCAAGCATAACAGTCTTCTCATCATTAAAAGGAGTGAAATCTTTGAACCAATCTTTATCATAGCAGACATGCCTATTGGCACCAGAGTCTGCCCACCACCATTCCACAGATTGAACCATAAAAATATCTGTAATCATTGCCACAAATGGTTCCTCGGCAACATTAGCCTATGGTCGAGACTGTTGTTTCCGAAATTTGCAAGTTCGAGCAATATGCCCACTTTTGCCACACACAAAACATGTCACATTTGTCAGATCTTGTGAAGGGGGTTCTTGGTTCCATTTCTTTTGCCTCAAGTAATTTTTATTTTGTGGCCTTCCAGTATTTTTCCAAATTTTCTTAACTGGCTTCAAGTGACTATTTTTATGAAATAGACCTTTAGGTAAAGTATTTTCAGAAGTTAAATTTACCTTTGTAGTGGAATGCTCTTGTGTCATAAGCGCATCTTGTCCTCGTGCTTCCTCCTCCACCCGAATCCGTGTGATTAGAGTCTCTAAGGACGTCTCTTTTTACTTGTGACGCATTGACTTCTGGAACTCCCTCCAAGATGATGGTAGTTTGTCAACAATACCTGCTACAACAAGATTGTCTCCAATTTTGATGCCTTCGGATCTAATTTCAGCCACTAGCATTTGAAAATCTTGAACTTGCTCCACCACTAATTTTCCATCTATCATCTGATAGCGGAAAAAACGGCTTGCATCATATTTTTTAGCGCCTGCCTCTTCACTGTCATATTTATTCTGCAAGGCTTTCCAAATTTTCTTGGCAGTGGTGTAAGTAGTATCATAATAATCATAAAATTGATCTGAAAGACAATTCAAAAGATAATATCGACATTTATACTCATCAGTGTTGTATTTCTCGATTTTTTTAAGATGAGCAGCATACTCCTCGTCGGTCATCTCTTCAGTGGGGACTTTGTTCGGATTTTTCTCGGTTAGGATATAGGCCACCTTGAGGAGACTGAGGTAGAAAAGCACCTTGCCTTTCCGTCTCTTGAAATGGGCTCCCTTGAACCGGAAGGGCTTGTTGAGATCGTCGGTATTCTCGTTGGGTTTCTCCAGTACTGGCTCCATGACTTTTTGCTATTTGAATCTCCTTAAAATTGTTGGTGATAATTACAAATAAAACACTAGAAAATACAAATAATAAAAATTACAATAATTATTGAAAGGGATGAGGCGCGGGAAATTCGCTCTCTTTAAGGAGATTCAAGCCCTCTGCGGTTAGGCAAAGCCTCAGACCGGTGCAACAGAAAAAACCTGGACTTGTCCCCCCCAGGATACAACAGCCCGACTAAGTTATATGGTTCACCAATACTGCACAATTGGTTGAACCCAAAGCTTTATCACATACACCCTTTTTATTTGCCTGATAATCTCACACAAAACATAATAAAGCAACAATAAACTTCTTTTGTATTCCAAGATAAGAAGTTAGATCAATATATAAAAGTGAAAACTTGTTAGGCAAGTGTTCTTGGTGGAGAAGTTTTCTGGAGACTTGACTAAGACTTGGCGAAGACTTGACTTGGACTTGGAAGACTTGTATGGTAAGCAAACTTGGTAGAAAAGAAAAGAAAATCAAACTATAATATTAAAATATCTGCTAACATATAGATAGATGGATATTGACTATTTTGTCATTTCGATAAAGCAAGGCTATAATAGTTATTTATTTATTTATTTTTATACATTATCATAGTTGTACATTATGAAGAAAAGCTTTTATATATAAATGAAAATAGATATTTATATGGTGTAACCAAAGACTCCCTAGAAAATAGATATACAGGTAACAACCCGTTCCTAGGAGTATAAAATCATCACGGCCTGGCCTTGCTTGGGCTCGTGCAAAAAATCGGGTTGAATCGAGTAGGTCTAGTTCTTAAAAATCTAGTCCCATGCCAAAGCCCAGGCTCAGGGATAATCAGGCTTCGGGTCTCAGCTTGGGCCTGGGCACAGGCTTTGGTCATTTCTCGTTTGAGCTTGATTTTTTTAATTTTTTAATTTTTTTCACCAAAATAGCTTGTAGGTGTCATTGGGCCTAGGCTTCGGGGAGGGTTGAGTCAGAAAAACATGGTCCAAGCTTTAGTCCAAAAGGGTTGGGCTGGACTGGGCCTCGGGCCTAGTCAGGCTAGTTTTGCAATATAAATATATACTATACCTAGATCATAAACAAGACTGACTGTTGGGATACTGTTGGAAGTGTCTTTTGAAGTCAAAGGGTTTTGCAAGTGAAAAATGACCAACACCCACGCTTCTTTTCCATGGAGCTCTCACTACTTCTACTTTTCATGGGTTATGAACCTCATAGATAGGGGTGTAATTTTGGCCTGTGGCCCGCGGGCGGCCCGAAGCCCGCCCACGGCCCGAGGTGGGCTCGCCTCGTTAAGGCCCGAGCCCAGCCCGATGCCTTGGGCCAGGGCCTGGGCCATTGTTTTGAAGCCCAACCCAGCCCATGGGCCTGACCCGCTTGGCCCGACTCGTGGGCCCACTCAAGGCCCGTCCAAAAGCCCGGCCCACCCTATGCCCAGTGTTTTTTTTAATGGAAAATAATAAAATTTTGATGGAAAAAATTAAAAAAATTGTTTAGGTCCGCTCAAGCCCGGCCAAAGCCCAAGCCCAAGCCCATGGGCCTGGCCAAAGCCCGAATACCCCGGGCCTAGGCTAGGGCCTGGGCCTAGTTTTATGGCCCGTGGGTCGGCCCGGCTTTTTAGCCGGAGCCTGCAAGACCCAACATGGGCCGGGCCGGGCCGGGCTGGGCCAAAATTACACCCTTACTCATAGAATAGAATCACCCAACCTTTATAGGGAGGACGGGTACCTGTGAGTATAGCAAGATTTGCTATGGGGCCAAACGGTGATGCTTTGGTGTGCTTTTCAAGATATTTATTTATTTATTTTTTTGGATTTTTGGCCGCTTTGGGCTAAAAATACGTAACATTTACTATAAAAATAAATATTATATTTCACAAAAATACATGACAAAAACGTATATGGTACACACCTTTTAGCATTACCCTAACAACTTTTGCATGTGATGTCTCAGTCAATTCATAACCTTTTTAGACTATTATGTAGAAAAGATAAAGAGGAGAAATAGAATTTAGTAGTAGGTAACTGACATGAAATATTATGGGTTAATATATATATATATATATAATTTTTACTATTATGTCATTTCAATAATAAAGAGAGGCTATGATAGTTAAATTTTTATTTTCTTTATACATTATCGTAGTTGTACATTATAAAGAAAGGATTTTATATATAAATGTAAATAGATATTTATATGATGTAATCAAAGGCTCCTTTAGAAATAGATATACAGATAAGGACCCTTTATTAGGGGTTTAAAATTACCTCGGCCAGGCCCATTTGACCTGGCCCTACTTGGGCTCCTACAAAAAATCAGGCCAAATCAAGTCGGTCTAGTTTGTAAAAATCTAGGCCTAGGTCAAACCCCATGCCCAGGGGTAATCGGGCTTCAGGCTTGGGCACGGGTTTGTGTCGGGCCTGATTTATTTATTTAGTTATTTTCACCAAAATAGCTTCCAGATGTCATTGGGTGTCAAGCGGGTTCGGCTTCGGGCCAGGTAGGGCTAGAAAAAACATGGCCTAGGCTTGGGGGGTTCAGGCCTTGAGCCTGGTTGGGTCAGGTCTCGGGTAGGTATGCATTTTTTTGCAATATATATAGTATATATGTGTATATATTATATATGATACTTGAACCTTAAACAAGACTGGCTGTTGGGATAGTGTTGGCAGTATCATTAGAAGCTAGAGGGTTTGGAAATGAAAAATGACCGACACCCACACTTCTTCTCTATGGAGCTCCCACTAGTTTTGCTTTTCATGGGTTGTAAACCTCATAGAATAGAATCACCCAAACTTTTTAGAAAGAAGAGGTACCTGCTGAGCACAATCGAATTGCTATGGGGCCAAACATTGTCGCTTTGGTGCTCTTTAAACCTTTTTTTATTTTTTGCCACTTTGAGGCAAAAAATATATAATATTTACCATAAAATATGTAATATATATACCACAAAAATATATAACAAAAGCACATATGGTTTTACATCTTTTAGTATTACCCTAACAACATTTGCATGTGTTGTCTCTTGTTATTCATAGCCCTTTCAGACTGTCACGTAGAAAAGATAAAGAGGAGGAAGAGAATTTAGTTGTGGGCAATTAAAATGAGATATCGTGGGTTATATATATATATATATATATATATATTTCACTATTGTGTTATTTCAATAAAGAAAGACCATGATAGTTATTTTTTTTTTTATACATTACATAGTTGTACATTATAAAGAATGACTTTCATATATAAATGGAAAGATATATTTATATGGTGTAATCAAAAGCTTCCTAGAAATAGATATACAGATAATGACCCTTTGCTAGGGGTGTAAAATCGGCTTGGCTTGGCTCGTCTAGCCTGGTCCTGCTCGGGCTCTTGCCAAAAATTAGGGTCAGATCGGACCAATCCAATTCCAAAAGATCTAGGCTTAGGCCCAGGCCCAAGTCCACTCCTAGGGCTAATCAGACCTCGGGTCTGAGTTTGAGCCTAGTCCTGGGCTTGGGTTGGGCATGATTTATTTATTTATTTAGCTTGCAAGTGATGTTGGGTGGTTTGGGCCTCAAGTCAGGCTCTTCAGGTTAGGTCAAGCCCGAAAAAACATGGACTAGGCCCTAGACTGGGGGGTTGGGTTGTGTCAGATATCGGGCCGGCGGACCATTTTTACATTCATTCCCTTCCCTCTCTCCTTATTTATTTTACTTTTGCTTTCAATTTTTTTCAATTGTTTTTTTGCATTTATTTATTTATTTGTAAAAATTAGTGATTAATTGTTAGATTAACAGCATGAAAAACTCACACCCTCTCCTTGATTAGATTAATGGTCTAACCAATGACTTGGTACAAATACAACCAAATACCATTAATCTTATCTTCCCATCTTTCAATTTTCTTTTGGTAAGTGATTTTTTTAGTAATTTTTTTTAGCTAAAATATGATGTGAAAAAATTAAAGTATTTAGAAAATTAAAGCACTTTAATTTTCTACAATAAATGTGTAAAAAAAATGAAAGAGAATTTTAAAAGTTTTTGTATGATTTTTTAACTTTTTTATTTTTTATTTTTTTAATATGTTTTTAACTATTTTAACACCAACAACTTCTTTTCAATCACAAAAGCATTACAAACATCATTTGGCTCATTTATAGTTAAAAGCTATGCACAATAAAATTACAAGAAAATTTATAGTTGTGGTCCCTGCTAGAGTAGAGAAAATTCTGCATTATTAAATGTACAGATTTGGTTTTCCCGAAATACATAAGAATGTTTGGTTAATGATTTAAAGTGGTGTTTGATTATCACGTGTCTTGATTGTCTTTTTTGTTTTTTGTTTTTTTATTTGAGTGTGGTGGTTGTCTTTGTTTTTAAATTTAGTGATGCTAGATTATGATATAGTGGTGATAGTTATGAAACGCATAGATGGTACATATTAATTTTTAAATATTTAACGGTTAGAATTAGAGATGCTTATGGTGTGAATTTTTTTTTTAAGGGCATGTACACTAGTCGTTTCTTGAATTTTTAAATATTTAAACCCAAATTAACATAATGTTTTTACAAGAAAAATGATATGGCACCATAACTTTTATATAAAATTTAATTTCAAAATGATGTAACAATGATAAAAATTACATCCATATAGCATTACTTATTTTGTTTGTATTGCAATATTTGTGTACAAATTTTTTTTTTTTTTTTTTTTTTTTTTTGTGTCTATATAGTACTACCTGTTCTACAATATGAAAAAAGTATCTATATAATATTATTTTCTTTTCTATTTTTTGTTTTGCAAATATACATCTATTCTAATATTGATTGAGAAAATTATTGCAAATTTAATGATATTCTTTTTTTAAATTTTTTTATAATTATAAAATGTATATTTTAATATATGTGCGTACAATATTTTCGCTATTTCCTTCCCTCTCTCTTCTCATTTATTTATCTTCCATCTTCAACCCTTCTTTTTTCATTGTTTTTTTGCTTTTATTTTTTATTTTTTATTGACAAAAATTAGTAGTTAGTTATTAAATTAGCACATAAGGGAGTTGAACTCACATCCTCTCCGGGCAAACACTAAGGCCAAGTTTGGTATGTCACAAAAAAATCAAAAAGCTAAAAAGTTAAAAAGTTATCACTATTTACCAAAAAAAATATTAAAAAATTAATTTTATCACTATTCACCAACACATCAATCTGACAAAATCAGATCTATGCTGCGGTTGTGTGACAAAAAGTTGCATAGTTGGGTGTAATTTTACCACACTGCTGTTCGGCCCGTGGCGACCCATCATGGGTCCCGTTTTGATAATCTGAACCGTTGAATGTGTAGAACTCGTCGAGTACTATATAACTATACAAAATCACATTGATCGGATATCGATAATTACATGATCAAATCAGTTTTGTATAAAAAAATAAAGATATTATAATTAACGGTTGGAAAAAAACAAATTTGATCAGATAGCTATCGATATCCGATTAAAGTAATTTTTTTACAGGCATATAGTACTCGACGAGTTCTACACATTGAATGGTTCAGATTATCAAAACGAGACCCGTGATGATCCCCACGAGCCGAATAGCACCGTCCAGTGCAATGCCCAAAAAGTAGACAATTACTTCTTACCATCTATTCCACTTTGCAGACATGACAGCCATACAAGTCAACTTCTAATCTTCTCTTACACTCTAACTACACATTAATTTATACAATATTTTAAGGGTAAACTACCAATAGGTCCTACTTTGGAGACTTATTACTCAATAGATTCTATTTTGGAGACTTATTACCCATTAAGTCCTATTTGATAAATTTATTAAGTGATAAAGATAAATTTATCAGTCTTTTATTTTTATGAATAAATTTATAGTGATAAATTTATCAGTCTCTTTGTTTTTATGAATAAATTTTTAGTGATAAATTTATCACTCTCTTATTTTTATAGTGTTAAATTTATTAGTTAGGACCTGTAGGTAAATAAGTCTAGTTAATAGGACTAATTGGTAAGTACCCCCTATTTTAATACACATTTTTCCATAAAAAGTCAAAAAGTTAACCCAAACAACCATATTTTTTTCCTCAACTTTTTAGTTCAAAAAGTTAAAAAGTGCATTTATTTAGGACATCCTAAACAATCCCTTGCCTCCTATTATACTCCTAAGGGAAGAACCTAAAATTTTTCTTTATGAGAGACTTAGGGCTATTTTGGGAAGATGGTTATAATCAACTTTTTGATTAAAAGTTGATTATAAGCTGCTTATAAGCAGCTTTTTTGTAAGAAAGGAAGTGAATTATAATCTAAAAAGTAAATTATAATCCACTTCCCAAAAGGGGCCTTAGTGACCAAAGGATTAACCACGCAACTGGTTTAACATAGTAACTACACTGGTACAAATACAATCAAATACCATCATTATTGTTGTCTTCCCGTCTTTTAATTTTCTTTTGGGAAGTGATTTATTTTTAGTAATTTTTTGACTAAAATAAAAAATAAAAAAATTGAAGTGTTTATAAATGACTCTTCTTTATATATATATATATATAGAAAATATGCAAAAATAAAAAATAAAAAATGAGTTTTTATTTTTTATGACTTAAGCTTTTTGATTTTTTAATAAGTTTTTAACTATTTTAGCACCCAACTTCTTTCCGATCACAAAGCATTGCAAATATCATTTCGCTCATTTATAGTTAAAAGCCATGCACAAGAAAATTACAAGAAAATTTATAGCTGTGCCCCTGGTTAGAGTAAAGAAAAATTTTGCATTATTAAGTGTACTGTTTTAATTTACCCCAAATATTTAGATTGTATTTGGTTGGTAGATTTGAGTAAGGATTTAGAAAGGGAAAAAAAAAGTTGTGTGAAATGTAGATAAAATGTAACTATATTTTATTCATATTTCACATATATTTTTCCTTTTATTTTCTAAATTTCTACCCAAATTTATTAACCAAAATAAATTAGGAATGTTTGGTTAATGATTTATAGTTATGTTTGATTATCACTTTGATTATCACTAGGGATGGCCACGGGACGGGTTTGCCATTTCCTACCCCCGCCTCACCCCCACTACGGGTGAAATTTTTCAACCCCACCCTCACCCCTGCAGATACCCGCGGATACCCGACACTTGTAGATATCTGACCACTTTTCAAATAGTCAAAAAATTAAAAATTATTTAAATTCTTAGCTCACTGAATAACTTTTTTATTTTCATATATATAAACAGTGAGACTTTTAAGATTATTATTTATTTATATTTAAACAAAATCATAGACTTTTAATATTATTTTCTTATATCTAATTATATTATATATATACATATATTATTTATTTATATATTATTAATTATATCGGGTCGGGTTTGGATCGGAAAAAGCGATATCCGCCCCCAATGATGGATCTAGGTAGGGGGGCTAGAGGGGCGGCCGCACCCCCAAAAATTTGAAAAATATCATATATTATATTAGAAATTTTAAAATAACTTAAAATTATAGGAGTTTGCACCCCCAAATTTTTTGTAGATAATTTCAAAATTATATAGAGTAGCCCCCAATTTTTTAAACTATAGAGTAGCCTCTTCAAAGAAATAATCATGAATCCGTCCCTGCTCACCCCGGCCCCACCTCTGTTGCGGGTGACCAAAACATAATCCACCCCCACACCACATAAGTATCGGGGGTAAAATCTACCCCATTCGGGCCAATATGAACGAACTTCCACGAATCGGATTTAAATAGACATCCCTAATTATCACGAATAATGGTGAATTGTGTGTAATAGTTGTCTCTGTTTAGAAATTTTGTGATACTAGATTATGATATAGTAGTGATGGTTATGAAACAAATAAATGGCAGACTTTAATTTTTACAGCTAGAGGTGGGTCTAGCGGAAAGCTGAGGAGTTCGCAACAGCTAAATCACGATCTTCGGACGAGCTCGTATTGACATAAGGCTGCCTATTTTCAATGCTGGGAGTGAAGCGAGAAAAATCTCTCATTTGAGGCCTTTCACGGCCATAATAATATCAACAAGTCTGAAACTCTAGTTAATAAATCAAGAGGGATGAACCGGATTTGGGTTAGTACAAATGTTTCCAGGTCAATACTAAGATAATAAGAAGAGGAAATCTCTTTATGCTTTACTAATATAATTATATAGGTTTTCTTGCTTTCTTCGCATGCTTTCGGGGTCGTGTTCGTGGTGATATTTTGAATGTGTCAAAATTATCTTAATAATAATCTAACTCATGTATTATTTCGTATTATTGTGTCATGTCATTTCTGATTTGTATCTGATTTGTATAGTATTAACGTGTCATGTAAAAATATTTTACCATAAGCTAAAAATATCAAGCGTACAAAAAATATAAAAAAAAATTTCTTCACAATTTAATTTTTATGAAACTAATCTATATTGAATGAAATTATTCATAAGAATATTTGATTTCAATTCAATTTGATTTTCTTAATTTACAAAAACAATAGCTTATTATTATATATATATATATTTACTAGATTAACTCAAATAGCAGATAAAAATAAATTTTCAATTGAAAACAAAAACAAAACTTTTATTAGCTTTCAAATCCTATTTTACATACTTCTCTTAATTAGATGGAGTTATAGAAGAAATTAAAAAATGTCATAACACCCTTGAATAGAAATAATATTAAAATATGTAATTAATTTTTTATTGTATTGTTTATTCATGTCAGCTTTGTTCTATACAAATTCGACAGTAATCCAACCTATTTAATATTCATACTAACAAGTCGTGTCATATATATGTTCATGTAAGGAAATAGTCTATCCTAACTAGCTAATTTCGTGCACGATTTGAGTCATATTATCGTATAAAAAATTCCTGTCTTAATCATGCAGTACTGTTTAATTTAAATGAAGTGTTTATGCCTTTTTGGAGAGAGAGAGAGGGGCTAATTTCTCTAATTGTGCCAATCTGACAATTTTATTCCCACTCTAGGATATGTTTTTATCTTTATTCCCATTGTAGGATAAAACGGTTTTAGCAATGCCGTTTTTCATAAAACGGCTTTTGAAAAGCCTTGTTTTGTGATTAAAATACTAATAAAATTTGAACATAGAAAACCGGTTTTGGAAAAGCTGGTTTTAATTAAGTTATTAATTCTAAATTAACTAAAAACAATTTTAGCAAAACCATTTTTACACTAATTTTTTTTTAGTTTATATTTTCAACCTAAATATTTTTTGACCAAAAATATTTTTAATACAAAAAGGATTTTAGAAAAGTCGTTTTATAATAAGGTTATAGAAAAAACGTTTTTTTTAAAAAAAAAATTATTTATTTGTTTGTATTGGGTTTTAAGTGATCTACCCACTTTTTTTTTTTTTTTGTTGCTCTAATAGTCCAACCCTCCAACACAACACATTTTCAGTCAGTAGAGAACAAAGAAGAGAGAAGAAGAGCGAGAAGACGAAGAGCACCGTGAGAATAGGTAAAAATTTGTGGAGACATGAGTATATGTATTTACAATGGTTCGAATCCGAATCCGAATCCAATTTGTGGGTGTCTATCGAAGAACTTTGAACCGATTGATCCGAAAGATAGTAGAAAAGGGTGTAAGAGGAAGGTGGAGATTAACCATTGTGGTGGGAATACAACAATGTTGGACTTGGAGAATAAGAGGTTGTTGACATATCCACCAGAGTTGGATTCACAGGTGTTCTTTGTGGGTACAACCGCATGTAGATTGAATTGTGTTGTGAGTAGGTCATGTGTTGGATTGACATCGTTGTCGGATGGGTCTGGATTGTGTTACTTCAAAACAATCCTTGTAATTGTAAGCCAGTATCAGTCACCTACTATCCCCAGCACTTTGTTTCTCAAGGTTTGTGGCCTTGTAATGCCATAATGCCAAACACTCTGCTAGATTGACAAGAGAGAGAGAGAGAGAGAGAGAGAGAGAGAGAGAGAGTAAGAGCAGCAGAGCACAGGCCAACAGCCTCTAAATTTTCCATAAAGAATTTTCTAGAAAACGGCATTGCTAAAGCCGTTTTGCCCTACAATAGGAATAAAGATAAAAACTCACCCTAGAGTGGGAATAAAGTTGTCAGATTGGCACAGTAAAGGAAATCAGCCGAGAGAGAGTGTGCCCGCGCGCTGAACACAATGAACATCTAATAGCAATATTATTCCATATATGCGCATTGAAATCCAATAATACAAGCATATGCTTTGTGTAGTTTTCCACTAAAAATAAATGAATGCATACAATTTCCACAAGACGAGGAGGTAAACCTTTTCCTACCACCTCTGGTTCATTTTCATGTCTCGCTAAAATTAATTTCATACATACAAAACAATGTCTATAAGAATACCATCAAACCTAGTAAATCCTCTCTGCAGTAGATACAGGATGCAGGAAAACGACAATAACAGTTATATTGTCTTTGCTTCCACGTTCAGCAGCCTCGGTTGCCAATCTCTTTGAGCACATCCCAGGCTCTTTCACTGTGTCCTTTATTATGTTAACAATCTCTGCGTTGCTCATAACATCCCAGAGCCCATCGCTAGCTATAACCTGACAATCGAACATATATTGTTACTCTCTCTATAAAAATGTGATATGCTAACAAGTCACAACCATCTGTCATAAATAAAGCAAAATTTTGAAAATGGTCTGATTACAAATGAAACATACATAATAAGCATTTGAATTATATAAGAATTATTGGGAAAAGCATAAAGGTCGCAAAATTATCTAGGGTTTTACTTCCCGCCCCCCTTTTCAGCCATTGTAATTTTCTTCAAAAGATCATTTTTTAGAGATCACTAAACTAAAGAATATAACTCCAAGTTCAGAAATATGAGAAGCATGTGAAGGGAGGTGTTAACAGTTGATATTGGTAATATGACAAGAAGGTTGAATATGAAGAGATAATAAAAATAGAAAAGAGAAGAAAGAGCACAAAAAGTTAATGTGGTTCAATCAATCTTGGCCTACGTCCACACATACAAAGCCGTATGGGCTACATCTTTCATTCACACAACTTAATCCTCTTGATTACACGGTACACCATATATATAAAGTGGGAGATACAATCAAATCCCTTCAGTTATGGATCTCCATATATTTTGATATCTTTAACACTATAATGTTATCTCAAACTTAACCAGTCAGAACATAGAACCCAAATATACTAGAGAGGTTATCTTCCTAATATTAGGTATGGACTGTCTCACTTTACATGTAGTTCTACGGAAGTTCAATGGTCAGAACACTCTCTCATTCTAGGCTTACTCCACACCCTCCCTGTTTTGTCTTATTTCAATGCTTTGAAACCATGAGGTGTTAAATGGGGAGGGAAGAGATAGGGCAAGGTTGCTAGAATTTTTTTATTTTTAGAACCGAAAACGAAGGCATAAACCATAATCGTTCAAATTGTGGTATACGATCTCTTTTGAATAAGTTTGATCTGACTGCCTACCTGTGTTATGCACTAACAAAAGAAAAGCATAATACAAATTAGAATAATTACAAGTCTGCCAAATGTTTTTTTTTTTGGATAACTCAGCATCTGGCCCACTAGACCGACTACTCCGGAAGACCAATCCCACCACCTACTAGTGGGGGGTCGGGGCAAAGTCCCATATGGACTGGTCCCGAGAAATTGTTTGCACTTAGAAGATTTTGAAGGGAGCACACTCCTAGGCCCTAGGTCTTGATCACCAAGCCAACCCTTTGGGGTTAGTCTGCCAAGATACTTGTATTCTATTTCAACTGTAAACATAACAAAAGAATGTAGTAGAAGATAAGCACAAAAGAATAAGGGTTGAATTCAAGAAGCCTCTAAATGCTTCAAATAAAAGAGAAATTAGACCTATGGTTTAGTTTTGATATTGTCTATGATGCTTTTGTTGGTTGTGTTTTACAGTGATATATGTTTGATATTTCACAATACAAAATTAGTGAGTGTCTAGCAAAAGATAAACTTGTACTTTGAATTGTCAATATCCTTTGGTGTTAGCTATTGGATAGCTTAATGAAATATGAGAATGTAACATGATTTTGTCATTAGTATTTGATGAATAATTCATTACAAAAGGAGTACAAGTGTTTTAAAAGTTTTAAATTTTTCCTGCTGTAATGATTGAGATTAAAAAGCTCCAAAATAAGTCTTTGATATTTGTTTTGTGATTAAATGTTCATTACCTAAATTATTTTGGAGTTAGAAAGGGTTTTGGATGAGTTTGAGATGCTTAACAGGGGAAAATCTTAAAAACATTGAAGGTCTTGAGTCGACCTCAAATAAATGAGTCGACCCTGAACTCCTATGAACTCCAGTTGTCGTGCAGATAAAAGGATTAGTCAACTCCTTGACAAAATGAATCGAATCCCTTAAGAAAAGTTTTGAGAGCTTCAGATTTCACCTAGATTCAAAATAAGTTGACTCCTTCGTTGCGAGATTTAAATTCTAAAATATGCAACAGCAACTTTGTTTCAACTGCTAGAGATGCATTTACTGCACTGCAATGATCAAAATGAGATGAAGGGCTATAAAAACAAGATTTTTACATGTCTACAAACATGGGATGAAGGATTAAATGTAATACCCATCAAGATCTTTCAAGTTTTGAGCTTCAACTTCCATATTCTTTTGCATTTGAGCTTTGTTGTTTAAATCCAACTCCTTAAAAGTTTAATTGTACTAAAACCTTGTGTTATTTCTTTTCCACATCATTCGTAAAAGGGTTTTTGAACTCTTGGGATTAATGGAGTGTTTGTGAGAAACACTTGGAGAAAATCTTGTCATGTAGGGCTACAGATTTCAAACTTCAATAATATATCTCAGGATTATTCTATTGTCTTGCTAATAACATTTCCAAGTATGGGACCTCCTAAATTGGGGGGCTACAAATTTCAAATTGCAAGAACATGAATTGTGCTATGATCATCCAGGCACTACAGAAAATTGTGTTTGGTAATGGCATATAGAACAAATGCTTTTAAAGTGATTAAAGCAGATGCAACTGCAGTCATTTAAAATTTCTGATTTCCCTGGAAACTGTACATAAAAGTCTATTTAGAAGCCACAAATCCATTTATTAGTTTCTCGTAGCACACAAATAATAAACCCCGGATAACAGAAGATCATCAGATCAAAGGACCTTACCAAGTATTCATCTTCTACAAACAGTATGGTCTCAGTTATCTCAGGTTCTGCAGTCACAGCAGGCTTCAGATCATCGTCACCAATAGACCGCGTAACCTGTAAAAAATATGTGATTCATAAACTTCAAATTCAACCACAAATTATTGATTATTGCTTTCACATCATGTTGAATACTGGAAGCACGGGAAAAGAGGGGGGCCGGGTAGGGACCATGTTTTTCCTGTTTACCCACCCTCTTCTTGTTTCTTTATTTTTTAAATCTAGTTTACAGAAACCTCATTAAATAGAAACCAACCTTTTGTTTCTAATTCATTATTTAGAATTTAAAAAATAAAATAAATAAAATATCAGCTATTAGCTTCAGTGCTATCTCTTAATACCCAAAAAGATAAGGTGCAAGGTTCAGGCCCTCACAAGACATGAAGGAAAAATAAAAATCTAAAAGGAAAATCTAACTTTAACAAATTAAAGAAAAAATATTTGCCTACTGTAGGTGTGCTTTGTTGGTGGACATGCAAGCAAGTTTGGTTGAGAATTATGAATCTTCCTATACTCAACCTACTGTTGTATTTAATTTTAGCTACACCACACAAAGAACCAAAATCAATGTTTTAGGGTAAATTATATTAATATATATATATACATACATATTTTTAGGGTAAATTATAGTAAACCCCCCTCAACTATGACCCATTTTCAAGTTAAAAATCAATGTTTAAAATTCAACACTCAACCCCCTTATAGTTTTGTTTTGTAACTCTAAACCTCTTCTGTCATCACACTGGTAGTCATAAATGTATCATATTGTAATTAAAAATTTATGACTAAAATAGCCTTATAATATATACATACATTGTATATATATACACAACCAGCAACTCTACATGGCCAGGAATGCAAAGCCATAACCAGAAACTCTCATGGCTAATACCAACTAGAGAACCCTTATTAGCCAAGCCATTATGATTTGATAAAAAAGTTTCACAGCAAAAGAATTGAGGGTTTTGATGGTGATACGTTGATTAGGTGGGGGGATTTTAGTGGACATATGTTGAATTAATATAGGGCTTTTAGTGTTGAGGGGTTTCAATGTGTATTGGGGTGTTTGATCAGTGGGAGGGAGGCTGTGGGGAAGGGGTTTCGGCTTGGTGGGAATCGAAAGGGGAGGTGGTGAGTGGTGGGGGAAATAAGGTGGTGGTGCAGAGATGGGAGGAGGGAGGAACAATGAAGGAGATGCCATTGGTTAAAGAAAGGAAAAAAGGAGCTGGTGTAGGCTGGAAGAGGAGTTGCATGTAGCGGGTGAGATGAAGAGAGGTGGGCCATTGTCTTCAACAACCGTTGTCGCCATTGCCATTGCCATTGCCATTGCCGTAAGCTGTTGTAGCCACCGCCAACCCCTCATCTCTCTTTCTCTCTCTCTCTCTCTCTCTCTCTCTTCAGTGAGTTCAAAACCCTAAGCCTTTAAACAACACCCCTATCTTCCTTGCCACCCCCAAACTTCACTCCCTTTGTTGATCATTAGGTCCAGCAAAAATATGGGATTGTTGGTGATTCACAGTGGCTGACTTTACTCCCTTTGTCAAATGAATTTGTTGTGTTTGTTAATCGGAATTGTGGAGACACTGGAATTAAGGGTTTGGGATTGAATTGATTTGATTAGGGTTTGGAAGAAATTAGGTAGTGGTTGAAGAAGATAATGGTAGTCTGGTGGTAGCAATATAATTGAAGGGTAATAGGTAAATTAATAATTTCTGTTAACAGTTTTAATGACTTTTGCAATTCATATACTTCGAGGGGGGTAAGTGTTGCCTTTTAAACATTAAGGGGGCAACTCAAAAATAGGTCATAGTTGAGGGGGGTTTAATGTAATTTACCCTATTTTTTATTGTACTGTTGTGAGCTGATTGTAAAGTGTAATGTATATACCTGAAAGTTGTACCTGTACTATTTCTTCTGTGCAATGTAATGGGATTTGAGTAGGGAGGAAAGAGAGTCCAGTGTGTGCTACTTTTATCCACTAGGATTATAAACACACACACATATGAAGCAAGTCTTGTTATTGAAATTTAAATCATTTGCTTTGCTATTCGTTTCCATTCTGTTGTTGAACCCTTGAACACTAAATTAGGCTTTAAAACATACATCAATCAGCCTACTCTTCTGAATCAGTCCACATCTAATATGAACTTACAATAGAAGATCTCACTATTTTAACTTAATAATCTTAACTAACCTTAAACCCTTAACCCTCATGCCTTAGATTTCTAATCTGAAATTGGGGTGTGACAACCTGCCACTGATTTGCCCCAAAAATCCTAACCTCAAGGAGCAACCACTCCTATTCACCAGTCTCTAGACCTCCAAAAGCCTATGCGCCCTCTGAGAGGTTGAGACTGCCCAAAAGACCTCCTCTCTTCAGGAATTAAGAAGCTTCCTTTGAGAAAACAAAGGAACTTCAAATCCCAACATCAGGGATCTTTGCAGAGATCTACCCTTTTTCGCGACCCACATCTTCTTGCGATCAACCCCGTCAACAACCACATCGAATGTTTTCAGCCCAACTTGCATAATGTTCCTCTTCATGGTGACAACTGATGAACCCTCCATACAACTACCAGCCGATGCAGGACACAAGGAGCCTCCTCGCTACGCTCAGAAGTTGGAGCAGGATGCGAGGACCAACTCCTTACCTTTTATATTTTCTCATGTTTTAGTGATCATAAGTATTTTTGGTAATCATAATGCTCAAGATATCCCTAGATATGAGTTGTAGTGGTGGTCCATGTGTCTTAACACTTGGTGCAAAAAGAATTTGATGAAACAAATAAGTTTATATTATATACTTCCTCACAATAGATAACCATATTAGAAGACAATAGTCTACACATTTTTCTAGAATATCGTTAAGCAAAGGATAAGAAGAAAACCTGGAGAGCAGCGGGCCCAACCCTCCACGTGTCAACTTGCCATTTGACTTGTCCCCCTTCACTGATAATACGTTCTCTCTCCTCAGGACAACTTGCAACATGATCCTACAGCGTCAAGTTGAATTAGTTGGAGAATAATTTAACCCATTTGGGTAAGCAAAGGAGACAATTTTTAATAAAATAAGTTAAAAAAGGTCCATGTTTTATTCTAATAGAATGTTTCAACTACACAGTCATTTAGTTGATAAATCAAGTTCGATCTCACCTTACTTAGAGCATAAGCACTGCCAGCTCGGCATAGCATTGCCCTGCAATCACCAGCATTAGCAACAAAAAGCTTGTTTCTGACTATAAGAGCCACGATGGCTGTGCAACCAGGATGCCAGTCTTTCTGAATAACTCCCTTAGATTTACGATGGGAATCCAATTCATTCCTGAATGCAACATCTGTCTTGACAAATGCTTCTAGTAATGCATCGGATGGACTGCATTGTTATCAAATACAAAATAAAAATATGTAATTCTTATTAAATAGATTCATATATAGATTATAGAATGTAAAGAGCCCACAAGAATAATAGAATGGAGGAAACCTTTTTATGGAACCAAGACTTTGCAAAAATCCTGGTAGAGCCCGAGCAGAAAACTCAGCAGCTGCTGCACCTGCATTTGATCTTGCCATTTTTATTGTAATCTAGAGCAACTAATGCACAACACATAGGCTATGTTTGGAAACAACCAAAAAGAATTTAAAAAAAAAAAAGACTTCTTCAAGAATTTAAACATTTATTTCTTAAAACTAATTTCCAAAATAATTCCATTTTGTAATAGTTGGGCTTTGTAATGCTCATTATGTCATTCTGGTTTCATTAAGAAACACTTCAAGTGATGCCCAAGCAATTGTTTATTAATTAATATTGTGATCACCCACAAGAGCTTTAGTTCTCATTAAAATCCACTGTTGCTTGAGTTTGGTCCCAAATACACCAATAGGATGAAAATAAGTAGCTCTTAATTTATGACGCACCTCGATGACCATCAAAGATTCCAAACACATGGATATCCTTCTCACCGCACATATGGGGCATAAGAAAGTGAGTGTCCTCCATTGTCTCCCTTCTCCCACAAGTACCGAAGGATCCCCAAGACAACACTGGATGGTATGCTGAAGGATCAGTAAAAGGATCAGGCCAAATTCTGACACCAGAATCAGCTGCGAGACAAGATCTCTTTGACAGGTTTTCACCCTCAGTAAACCAGTTAATACTTTTTTGATAAGCAAGAAGGCTCGGGATGCCCTCATCACCAAGAGGGATAGAAGGTTCAACAAGTGCCTTTTCCTTTTCGTCTTCCTCTACTCTCTTTCTGCATTCCAAGATGGGATCAAGTTCCAGAATAATATCATCAAAAGAAGGCCTATTTTGGGGATTTGCATCCCAACATCTCTGTATCAAGGACGGGAAACCTGTTGGTGCAGACGAGCTGTGACCAGCAAGAGCAGGTCGCAATCCTTCAGACACCACGGCTGCTGTAAGTTGCTGTTCAGTATAGTTCATTTCCAGCACAGCGTGGGCCTGCAAGCAGATCACATGATGCACAACCATGTTAAAAAGCATAGTTGACAGGTCAAATGATTAGGGGGCATTCAGTCAGATTAAGATGTAAGATATTATCTGTGAAGAATTGGACGTCCAGAAGAAACTTAACTTCAACAGAAACCTTTTTTTTTTAATACAATTTTTAGAATATGAAAATTATATGGGAAACCTGAACCCTGATAAGCAGTTATATGCATGAACATATGTGTGCTCATAAACTGAATGACAAGAAAAATGAGGAATGGTATGAGAAGTAATCTAGAAAGCAGGAAGAGAAATCCCACTAGATGTTAAATGAGATTGAACAACACAGAGTGGCTGAAAATGAGAGAGCTTAGCGTGGTGGTCAAACTACATGACCTTCAACACAGAGTGGCAGGAAATATACCCCAAGTCCCAGAAAATGAGTTCATGCCACGCTTGCCTGAAACTGCTGTGGTTAAACTGCAGGATTCAAGTGTTCCACTTGTCTTAATCACCATGGTGGTCAAACTACATGTCCTTCAACTCTGCGATAGTAACACTGTGCCATTCGTCCAATAGCCAAGTCAAAGAGGCAGGACTTATATATGCTGAAGTATTCAACATAGCACCTCGGAAGATTTTGTGGTTTGGTGGCTAGAGACTAAAGTGTTGATCACTACGACACCCCCGTGAGTGCCACTTAAGCCAGCCTTACTGAGAGAGAGATACCACACCATTGGACCTTTTGTGTGGATGCTCAGGGATCAAGGCAAATCCTAAGGGATTGATACACAGCCACATGTTGTGGCATATCCTAATGGAATCCAGAAATATCTAGGAAATTTGTTATGGGTCTTGTGACCCCCCTCTTATAAATAGGAGTTAGCACCCCTTACATCACCAGCACTTTCGGGGCACGTAACATCAACATCAAGGAGGTGCCAAACTCCTCAGACATTTACTTCATCTATGCTATTACTGGCCCACACACATTTCTACACCTCCACTCGCAAGAGTGATAATTTAACAGCCATATAGCCATGTAAACAGTGAGTTATAGTAAAAGGAAAAAGTCAAACCTGCGCTTCTGCACGAAGATCAGTATATGGGACAACACCAGTAAGCAGTTCACTGCAACACATCGAAATCAAATTTCATGTTTATATGAAATTATATAAAATAAATTCTTCTACGTGTCATTGCAAAAAATAATGATCTATCAAATCCCAAGTTCTACGACAAGGTAGGACTGTAAGAGAAATAAGCTACCTAGATAACAAAGCAAAAGACTCGGTCTATACATACTATCTAGCATTGAAATGTTATCCCCGAATCTAACAATATAAAGTACATGCATACCCTTCTTGTTATTACATTGCCACGAAATTTGTTAGATAAAGTGAATTAAGGCATTCATGAATGATCAAGATGACCAATCATTCTATTTGCTTTTTGACAAGTACGACATGAAAATAGTCAGCCCAAGAAAATAGTGTTTAATCCATTATTAGACACTCTAAGAAGTATGGACATGGACAAGAGACACGATAGAGATATGACATGGACACGCTAGCACAACAAATTTCAAAAAATGCAAGATGCAACACGTGAAGGACACCTGCAAAATAAATAGTTTTATATATTTATTATATGTCATGTATATGAATACTTTAATTAATACCAAACCAAACCAAACCAAGCCAAGCCTTAAGTCTCATCAAATAGGGTCAGCTACATGAATCCTTCTTCTCCACTCGAGTCTATCAAAAGCCATTTGGTTAGTCAAATTAAGGAGATTCATATCTCTATTTACTATACTAGCCCACGTCAATCTAGGTTTTCCCCTTCCCCTAACACTTCCCTCTACCGTCACTATATCGCATCTTTTCACTGCTGCCTCTGTTAGTCTCCATTGTATATGACCAAACCATCTTAATCTATTCTCTCTCAGCTTATCTTCTATCGGTATAAACTCCTACCCACTCACGAATATACTCATTCCTAACTCTGTCTTTTCTAGTCTTGCCACACATCTACCTTGGCATCCTCATCTCATCAACACTCATCTTATCTATATGTTGTTTCTTAGTTGCCAAACATTCCATCCCATACAATATCGCTATTCTAGTAGTCATTCTATAGAACTTTCCTTTTTAACAGTATCCCATACGTATTCCTCTACTTAAGCCACCCTGTCTTAATTGTATGAACCACATCTTCTCCAACTTCCCTAGTTGTTGTGATAATCGATCATAAATAATAAAAATGTTCACTCTTAGGTAGTTCTTGGTTCTCAATCTTCACTTCTCCTCTATTTCCATTGTTACTATTACTAAAATTATACTCCATGTACTCTGTCTTATTTCTGCTTATCCTAAATCCTTTAGATTCAAATGCTTCTCTCCAAGTCTTCAACTTAGTGTTAACTCCTCTACTCTCATCCACTAACACGATATCATCTGCAAAAAAATATATACCATGGCACATCATCTTGAATATTTCTCGTCAACTCATCCATGACTAAAGCAAAAAGATAAGGATTTAAGGTTGATCCTTGGTGTAACCCCATAGTAATTGGAAATTCACTTGTCTCTCCAGCCGACAATCTAATAGTGGTCACCACACCTTCATACATATCCCTAATCACATCAATATAACATTTTGTCACTCTTTTCTTCTCTAACACCCACTAGATTATATCCCGAGAGACTATTATATGCTTTTTCAAGATCAAAAAACATATAAATGTCTCTTTTCTTTGCTCTATACTTTTCTATTACTCTCCTTGAAAAATAGATCACTTCCATTATTGACCTACCGAGCATAAATCCAAATTAATTATCTGACATCTCTATTATATCTCGCAATCAACGTTCCATTACTCTCTCCCACACTTTCATTATATGACACATCAGCTTGATTCCTCTATAGTTGTTACAATTCTAGACATCTCCTTTATTCTTATAGATTGGCACTAAAATACTCTTCCACCACTCCATTTTCCTAGTCAACAAAATTTTGCTAAATAACCTATTCAACCAAGCAACCCTCTTCTTACCCAAACATTTCCAAGCTTCAACATGGATATCATTGGGTCCTAAAGCCTTATTCAATTTTATCTTCTTAAGTGCAATTTCCACTTCAAAGGTCCTTAAGCCTTAAGGGTTGTTTGGCATGCACTATTTTAGTCCATCTTTTTATCTTTTTTGGGTCACATCAATCAACATCTCTTCTCTACTTTTCTACACATCTTTTTATAAAAAGTCAAAAAGTGCACTTATTTAGAACATCCCAAACCACCCCTTAGTCTTGATTTTCCTTGTTACTGGCTACTTCCTCCCCTTTTGACCTTCCTCCATGTTCTTCATTTAACAACTTCTCAAAATAGCTCTTCCACCTCTTCTTAATCTCTTCATCCTTTACCAACACCTTAGAGTCCTCACTTTTGATGCACTTAACCTGATTAAAATCTCTTATTTTCCTCTCTCTTATCTTAGTAAGTTTGTATATTCTCTTCTCTCCCTCCTTACTATCTAGTCTAGTGTATAGGTCATCATAGGTTTTTAACTTAGTCTCTCTCACTACTTTTTTAACCTCCTGATTAGCCAACTTGCAACTCTTAAGATTTTCTTCAGTTCTATCCTTTTGCCACTTTTAAAGCACTCTTTTTTCATCTTTACTACTGCTTGAACCTCATCTCTCCACCACAAAGTTTCCATAGAGTTGGATCTCTTTCCTTTCGACTCTCCAAGGACTTCCCTTGAGATTCTCCTCATACAATTGGCCATTGAGTTCCACATAATGTTAGCATCTTCTTCCAAGTCCCAAATACCTTCTTCGTCCATTCTATTCTTAAATATTTCTAGTTTATCCCCTTTAGGCCCCACCATCTCGTCCTACAGCGCCCAATATTCTTCCTAGCTTGGTGTTTCCCTTTAAAGCATAAATCTGGTACCAAAAATCCTATGTTGAGACGTTAGGCTCTCTCTAGGAATCAACTTACAGTTGCTGCATTTTAAGTGGTCCACTTTTCTTACTAGAAAGTAATCTATTTGGCTCCTAATTGACGCACTCTTAAAGGCTCTCTTCTTATACATAGTATTGGCTACCACTAGGTCAGAAGCCAACGCAAAATCTAAAATATTCTCTCCAGTCTTATTATATCACCAAAACCATACCCACCATGCACCCTCTCATAACCTAATTTATCTATTCCTGCATGGCTGTTGAAATATTCACCTATAACAAGGTTCTCTCATACGGGTATTTTCTGTAATACCTCATCCATTTGGTCCCAAAAATCTCTCTTAGTCTGATCATCTAATCATCTCTCTTAGTCTGATCATCTAATCCTACTTAGAGGGCGTAAGCACTAATAACGTTTACTATATTTTGTCCAATAACTAATTTAACTAACAAAATCCTATCACCTTTCCTAAGTGATGGACACACGTGTCCCCCGAGTGTCCAAAATGTGTCCGGATCTAAAAAAATACTGACATATTTGGACATGCCAACATGTATCATTGGATCTGTCATCAACTTCTCAAGAATGTTAACTGACAAGGTACTAGCTACTAAAGACTGCAATTTCTGCCAACAATTAGTAGAGCAAACTCAATAAACCTTTTGGAGCTACCAGAGTCCACAAGCACAGGTGCAGGCTATATATTTCAGTATCAAAGCATGGTTCTATGATCACTAACTTGTCATCAACATATAGCATTTCAAAAAACTTCTTGTCCGTCTCATAACACATCATCAGGTACAAAGGATAAAACAGCATTTTGATTTGCTATAATTCAAAGTGGCAGAGAGCATAGAAAAATCATTAATTTTATGTCAAACTCTTACTTTATTGTCACACCGAAACTATATACATCTGACTTTTCATTATGTATCTCCTTTCTCAATATTTCAGGTGCCATATAAATGAGTGTGCCGACCATATTCTTTTTATGGAAACCACCAGTTGGCTTTCCAGATGATCTCCAGTTCTCCATAGAAACTCGTTTAAGATCTTTCTTATATTCTGCTAAACCAAAGTCTGCCAGATGTGGACGAAGGTTTTCATCAAGCTGCCAAAAGAAAAAAAAAAAAACAGAGGCAGCAGCAGCATATTATTCAACCACTTCAATAGGAAACACAAAATCTTACCCACAAAAAGATTAGAAACAAAACAAAACAAAACAAATCAGAAAATGGTGATGGCGTTTACAAGAATATTTGCTGGTTTTACATCCCTGTGTACAATCCCAAGTTTATGTAGATGTTGCAGAGCTTTAGCTGTAAAATAGGAAACATGATCATTATAACTTTAGTATAAACCTTATCATACGTTCATAAAACAGAGAATCAAAACAAAGGAACAGACATACAGCAATAAGCTTATCCAATGCCAGTAATCAGCAATCAATCTTTTCCTATGGGACCACATTACATCAAACCCCTCTTGTTGGAGAAAACCCATCTCGAGTTTGAAGAGATGTTTAGGCTGTGTTTGGTTGTATTTTCTAAATATATTTCTACCCCTTTATTTGCGTTTGACATTTGTTTACGGTTTTCAAAAGTTAATTCCACATTTAATTTTGAAAACTCTATCCAAGGCGGGAAAATTTGAGCTAACCGGTCGTCTGGCGGGAACAGTAATTTTTTTTTTTTTGTTGCATTTGACACATGTTAATTTTTATATATTCAATAAAAAATATTTTCAGAATTTTTTAAAATTTTTATGAGCTTTGAATAGAATTTTGAGTTGTGTGTTTGATTATGAGTTGTAAGTTTTTGTATCAAATATCATATGTCACATAAAAAATTCCCCATTCAATTCAAAACTCTTTTCAAAACTCATTCACCAAACAAATTTTCTACACTCAAATCATAATTCCAAAACTCACAAACTCAAAATACAACTCCTATCTTCAAATCATATTTAGAAAACTCTACCAAACACTACCTTAATGTTTCAAAAAATTGCTCCGAAGTTTCTCCTTCCTATGTACTCGGATTTAGCTTAGTTTGGCTTTAATTAGAAAAAAATTCAAGTGATATAACTCAAATGGAGAACTTTACTACATTCAGCCCAAACTCCCAAACAAGTAAACTGGTTTCTCACAGGAATTCCATCAAAAAACATATGTGGTACCAAGCAAAGAGGAAATAAAATAAGTAATTGGACACAGATGAAATCCTCATCATCATCATCAGCAGCAGCAACAGAGAAGAAAGAGAGAAGGCAACATCAGTGACAGAGGAAAGATCCAACAACAGTTGGGGAGAAGAGAAAACAACAGCTACAGCAGAGAACAGACAGATCAGCAGTAGCAGGAGTAGTAGCAAAGAAAGGAGGAGGTAGCAGACGCAGGGAAGTAGATAATAGATTCAAAGAAGAAGCAGAGAACAGAAGCAACAGCAGTGAAGAAGAAGAAGAAAGCAGTAGAGGAGAGGAAGAAGAAACCAGCTGGGAAGATGAAGAAGAAGAAAGCAGTAAAGAAGAGGAAGAAGAAGCGAAGCTAAGCTATGCAGAGAAGGAGAAAGAACCAGGGAAGATGCAGAAAAGAGAAGAATATGCAGAGAAGAGGGAGAGAAAGGAAGCAGAAGATGTTGAGAGAAAGAAACAGAGAAGAAGCGAGAGCTGAAACCAAAACAAATTTGGAATTTCTAAATTAATGAGAAGAGTAATTTGAAGAGGTTCAGTAGTTGCCATTAAATCCATAAAGTAATTCCAAGAATTTTCAACTAAAACTTAAAGAGGTATCTAATTAGGAGAAAGTGAGTCTACCTAAGATGCTGAGTAGCAATACCAAATTTTAAAATTGGTGACGTTTTTTTTCCTTTTGGATGATGAAGAACCTCTCCAAGACAGGGTCTAGATGCCAGCAAGAGCTGAACCCAAAACATCCGAGTTTATATCTCATCCTAGAGTTCACTCCTTTGACTACTGGGCTATCCGTGCGGGTTAAATTGGTGAGATGTTGGAAATAATTTAGAAAAATTGATATTATTTGCATTATTTATTCATGAATGTTTTAAAAATTGAAATCATATTCCACGTTAGCTATTCCCATGTTTTACAGAAATTCAAGGATATTTATCAAAATTTTTGAAGAGCATTATGTCCATTGTGACATAAATAGTTCATTATCATCACTCATATGTTTAGACATTCTTATAAATCTTGTGCAACATGCTAAAACTTACCAATAAGTTAATCTCTTTATTTTATTTTGGTCAATGGTCAATAACCTAATCTAAGTTTGGGTTCCCTTCTCTAGATGCATCAGGAATAATGTATTCAAAATTGACAAAAAACACTACTAATTCCTATATGTTGAAAAAAACAATACTTAAGAACACATGGTAGTAGATTGCACATCCTTAATCATTGACACCTTATGTTTTATGGAATGAGTGTAAAATCTAAGCCAATGCTATCGAAAGCGTGCTTAGGCATGCACCTAGGCACAAAGTGCAGTAAGGTGCGCTTGAGGGATGGCAAAATTCCCCGGCCCGATTGTATTTGTGCCAACTTGATTTTAATATAAATAGTTTGAGAGAGCATTGATTGGGTAGGGTAAACTATAGCGGTAGGTAGGTCAAAATTGTCAAGTTTATAGTAAAGTAAAGTATAAAATTGTATCACTAAAATAATTGAGTTTAAAAGCAAGAATTTGCACTCAAAACCCGATCCATTGCCATCCCTGAGGTGAGATGACATTAACGAAGCGCATCCGAGGCATGCACCTATTTCGATTGCTCCTGATTTGTTAAAGACATTATATCAACCCTTCAATCAAATGAAGTCCATTGTAATTTCATTTGTTCCTATAAAAGCCTTCCGAATAAATAGAGAACTCCAACCTTAATCAACAAATTAAAGTTACATAGCAAAGCATTTACATTTTGACTTTCATACCATTTTTTTTTTTACCTTTTTTCCCTCTGGATGGTGACAATCGTCAAATAGTAATTTGCAGCCTTAAGTGTTTATCTATGAAGCATGGGTGCGGGTGCGGGTGTGGGTGCGGGTGTGATACGGATACGCTGATACGGCAAATTCTTTAAAAAGTAGGGAACTAGTATGGCTGGGTACGTCAATTTTTTTTAATTTATTTTTTTTTAAAAAAAATTATAGCTAAACATCCAACATACAAATCAAAGTTTCAATATCAAAATTAAAAAGAGAACAACTTGTTTAAAAAATTATATAATTATTTCTTTTTCTTTTTTGATTGTCTAAAACAGGATACAAAAGATAGCAAAACCATGACCCATGGGTAAAGAGTGTTGGAAATCAATTACTTGATATTTTCAAAATTGAAAGAATAATAATAAAGGCTGCAATAAATTCTAGCATCTGAAAAAAAAAAAAAAAAAAAACATTTTGCCGTACCGGTGTCGTACCCATGCCGTACCCACGATGTACCCAAATGTATTTGCCGTACCCGACATGTATTCGGCGTATCCGGTACGCGTACTGTCGTATCGGTACGCATACCTGCACCTGGTAAGTATCCGGTACTCGTACGGCACTATTTTTGGAGTACCCGTGCTTCATAGGTGTTTATTGTTTAATGGCTTAATTTTTATAATTATTATTATTATTATTTTTTTTTGATAAATATTATTATTATTATTTTTGGTAGGGGTTGTTGGAGTTTTGCTCCTGACACATATCTATGATTTAAGTTACAACTTTATTCCTTCAATTGTATCCAAACAAAAACTAGGGCTAAAATTTTTGTTTTCATCCAGAATTGAAAAGATGCTTTAAAAACAATTTAGGTTTAATAGAAGGCTATGTTTAAAGGATTTACTATATTTCTTTATTTATTAGTTTTCCAAAAAAGACTAAATGTCCAAGAATTCCTAAAATTCATCATTTGTAATAATTGTGACAGAGCACGAGCAGTACCATTAGCAACACTCAAAGCAAAAAGAGACTTCAAGCAAGAAAACCACCAATGGAAAGATTCACTATATAAGTTTACAGTAGTTAGGAACCTAAACTTGAAATCTACACGACGTCACTAACATGTCATCAATGTGAACTAAGCACCTATAAGTATCATCTCAAGTATTTCATATTACCTAAACTAATCATAACATGTAATAAAACACTATGAGTCTATGAGTGTCATGTTCAGCCTAATCTATACTACTTATTTACCCTTAATAAGAGGAATTTTGCACATAATATCACAAAGAAAATACAAAGAATTTCAATGACGAGTAAGGAATTAATGTTTTCTTCACAAAATTAAAACAACCTCAACTGAAGCCAAGATCATCAAAGAAATACCTAACTGGACTGAAATGGTGAGCACTTGATCAAAAGTTGGATTCCACTCTTCCACGTGTAGTTTCTCTGCTAAATTTAGGGACTCGTAGAATTTGAAGAAAAACATGTAATTTGGAGGCTTTGCGTGTGCTGCAACCAATGTAGCGATTCCTGGATGATCTAACTTGCTTCATCATCACATCATATAATCAAATTGTCAAAAAAGAATCCCACATAGCACATGTAGACATTCAAATAAACAAACCAAATACACATACATAAACATCTACACACACAAATTCATATATAAGCGCATATTTTATACTATTATTAGAAGGTAACACCTTAATTGATGTCCCTGACAAATTTTTAGTATGCCTGAATTACCCCGTGCTCAGACATCTTTGGATTCTATTTTGATTTGCATAGAATGATAAAATGGTAAAACTACCTAAAACCACCTCAACATCCTTTTCCAGAACCAATATCCCTCTCCTCCCCCAAATGCATCATGGCCAGCCCCAACCTTGAGGCAAGACCACCAAGGGCCTCCAAATTTTAACAAAATTTAGGGGCCCCTAATTAATTTTAACTCTTATAGCATTAGTAGGCTCAAAAATAAGGATTCAGTACAACTAATCTAAGTTCACAATCTAAACTAAAGGGTCCTTATAGATTATGCAAACTTAATTAGTAATTTTGCATCAAAAAATGTGAGAAAAGTAATATTTAACTGATACACGGTTGTAGTTGGCTCAATTTTTATTTGGTATTATTTAACTGATACCTTTTTGTAAACTGAATTTTGTTAAATTATAAAACTAACAAGACAATATTCTTATCATTTTGAGCTCTTGTAATGATTTTTCTTCATGTCTTGATTTGTGTTAGTAAATTTTACTAATTATATCTGCAAGCAAAATTTGTGTGGGTAATAGCAAATTTAAAAAAATATATATATAATGTAAGGACTCACTATTTTACCTACAATTTTTTAAATGATTATATATAAAATGCTCCAATTTCAGGAGTCCGCTTAGGCGCCCAACAACTCAGGGCCAGCCTTGATCATCGCACTATTGTTGGTTACTTACATAGTGACACACACACACATATATACACACAAAAAGGGGTTTTGCTAATTTGGGATTCCACATAAGGCAGAGATAGAAAGTGAGAAGAGGTGGAGAATATTTGTGTGTTAAATAGGACAAAATGAGCTACTATATATATGGGGAGAGAGAGAGAGAGTAGAAATGACCATAGCATTTGCAATTCCTTGTGGAATTTATCAATGTGATCAGAGGTAGACAAAATGGGTTTTTTCACAGCAACCTTGTTTCCATCCAAAACAGCTTCGTAAACCACACTTTCTGCTCCTGAAACAGAATGAATACACACCAATTCAGTTTCACATTCACAACAACAAAGCCAACGTGAGAGCAAAGCCAAAGAGGGGTACAAATTAAGGGCCACAAATTAAGCTTTCTCTTTGAATTGCAATTGAGAAACACAAAAACAAATTCACACACACACACACATATATATACCTCTAGCAATTGGGTTTAAGAGAGAGTAGGAAGAAGGTGGGAGATGCAGAGGAATTGAGTCGCTCCGGCAGCAACCCCGAATGCATGTGTTTGGCTCCACAATCTCCTCCCCCATCTCTCTCTCTCTCTCTCTCTCTCTCTCCCTCCCTCCTCACCCAAGCATGTATATATGTATATGTAGAGAGGGTGGAAAAGGGAAGCTTCGGGTTGGGGCTGTGATGGAGAGAATGAGGACGGGTTATTTTGGATGCTGCTTAAAAGTATATGTAGAGAGGGTGGAAAAGGGAAGCTTCGGGTTGGGGCTGTGATGAAGAGAATGAGGACGGGTTATTTTGGATGCTGGTTAAAAGTAATGTTTAGGTATTTTCAATATATTTTAAAAGAATATAAAAAAAAAAAAAGAAGTATAAATATAAAATGTAACTTAAAATAGATCAAGAGTTTTTTTTTTTAGATAGTCAAAAATAGATTAAGAGTTAAAATTTAATTTTTAATCAAATTCCCAAATTAGACAAAGGGGTGTTTTGAGAATATGGTTAAAAGTTAACTTTTTCCTTTTAATTAAGCTTTTGGATGTGATTACGGAAGTTGGTAAAATGATACTTTTTTGTTTTTAAGGCCTCATTTAGTAAGTGATGATTTTAGCTAAAAAGTTAAAAAATAATTGAAAAAATTAAAAAGCCAACAACCTATACTAAATAGTTAAAGATTCCTTTTTCTCTTTACTTAAAAAATCAAAAAATCATCATAAACATACTAGTTTTTTTTACCTCATATTTTAGTCAAAAAGTTACTAAAATACCTTACTCCCAAATGAGGCATACGTTAATAGTTGTTTATGATGTTTATGACCAAAATACCCCATCCAACTAAGGAAATTTACATTTTGCATTTTGCCCTAGCCCTCAAGATGTAAACATAGAGGGCAGTTACGTAATTTCACACCCTGCGTTTTGCACACTTGCCAAATGATTTTTGTTACTTTTGTAGTTGCTGTGGCGTTTTTGTGAAGTTGCAAAACGCAACTTTTTACTACAATTAGGGATGGCAATCTGAACCCGGCCTGACGGGGACCCGACTCCGAATTGAGCGGGTTTTTCCCGAAAAAATACCCCTGACGGGCCAGGGATGGTATTCAAAAATCAATCCCCGATGATTTTCGGGTGGGGGACGGTGATACATTTCTAAGCCCCGGCCCCGCTTCGCCCCCAGTCCCCGCCCTCGACTAGCCTCGATGTAAAATTACAAGTATATCCCTGTTTGTATATGTTTATGTTTAGGGTTTGGTTGAATCAATCATAACACAACACAAGAAGAGAGAGGTCCTTGCTACTGCTCTCTCTTTCTCACTCTCACTCTCACCGCCGCTCTTCTCTCTCCTCCCTCACCGCCGTTGTTCTCTCTCTCTCTCACACACACACACACACACATACACACACACACACGACGTTGACGACTACTGCTCACAGAGGCAGACTTGAAGTTCCTCTTTGTCACTTAAACAAAAGGATTATGCTAAGTAGGAACTGATATCCTCCCTCGTGGGTGTATGTATGCCTACAAAATCAAATGCTTCCTTTATGTAGTTTATATATTAGTTTTTGTACTTTTGCTGATTTTGAATGATCCCACAAATGGGAAAGAAAATGAAAGTTGAATCTCTGCATGACCTACATCTAAATGCTCTCTCTCTCTCTCTCTCTCTCTCTCTCTCTCTCTCTCATACACATTAAACTAGATCTAGGGATTTCAGTTTCAGATCTGAGTGTATATATGAGTATATATATATATATATATGTATGCCCCTATTTTCGACCTCTGTTTTTTTTTTTTTCCTTCTTCATGGATACTGAGTGTATATACATATCTTAGTGTATATATGTATATATATATATATATATGTATGTATGTATCACTGTATCAGAGTATTGGACAATCTGAGTGTAAATATGTTCTGTTACTATATCAATCTGAGTGTATCAGAGTATTGGACCTCGGGGATTTTTCGGGTTCGGGGATACCCGATCCTCGATCGGGGGCGGGGGGCGATGGGCTCCTGGCCGGGGATCGGGGGCGGGGACGGGAAATTTATCAGTTTTGGGGATCGGGGACAGGGAGTGTAGTCCCCAACCCGGCCCCGCCCCGCCCCGCCCCGCCCCACCCCGCCCCGTTGCCATTTCTAACGACAGTTTCCAAATGGCCACAAAAGCAGTAAGCGTTTTGGGAATTTTAGTTGGAGATTGGGCACAAGGTATGTACGGAAAATAATGTTGCCTAACATGATCATAATTGTGTAATTAGGTTTTGTTTGGCATGTGCTATATGATATTTCAACGTATTATTTTATTTGGATCATAATTATTTTATTTGGATCATAGCTTGCTTGGTTCCATTTTTCTAAAAACACTTTTCAGAAAATTCTACTTTCTTATTTTTTGTATTTTTTTGTTTTTACTGAGTTTTTTAATATTTTAAGCAATTTTTTTTAACATTTTGGACACACCTAACATAAACACACCTAAAAAGTAAAAAAATTGTAAAAAAAAATCTTTTAAAAATTCACTAAATACCAAAAATACAAGAATTTAGTACATTTTTTTGTATTTTTATGTATTTATTAATTTTTTTAAATATTTTTTTACAAATTTTTTATTTTTTAGATATATCTAAGTAAGGTTCATCTAAAAAAAATGTTTAAAATTTTAAAAATATTCACTAAAAACAAAAAAAAAAACGAAAACCAAAAAAATCAATTTTCAAAAAATTTAATCTAAAAAACTCAAACCAAACACACTGATTAGTTTTCTATCACATTATTTTAAATCTAACCCATATGTTACTTTTTGATAAAAAGTTAAAAAGTATATTAATCTAACACTTCACAAATAATTCCTTAATATTATACGGAAAAGTATCAATAAAGCTTATTTTAATGTTTCATGAATCAATTAGTTCTAAAAAACTTATTGTACGGGAAAGACTTAGGTTGTGTTTGGTAGAGTTTTCTAAATATGATTTGAGAATAGAGTTGTATTTTGAGTTTGTGAGTTTTGGAATTATGATTTGAGTGTGAAAAATTTGTTTGGTGAATGAGTTTTGAAAAGAGTTTTGAATTAAGTGGGGAATTTTTGATGTGACATATGATATTTGATACAAAAACTTACAACTCATAACCAAACACACAACTCAAAATTCTATGAAAGCTCATAATTTTTTTAAAAAAATTAAGAAAATATGTTTTATTGAATATATAAAAATTAACATGTGTCAATTTAAAAATAAAATAAAATTGCACTGTTCCGATCAATTGGCCGGACGATTGGTGGGATGTCCAGTGAGACGACCGATTAGTCTAAATTTTTTCGCCTTCGACTGCGTTTTCAAAAGTGAGCATGGAATTAAGTTTTGAAATTCGTAAACAAATGCCCTATTCAAATCAGGCTCTCGAGTTCCAGAGCTGTACCAAACACAGCCTTATTGTACTCATTTTGATATTCTAGAAAAATTCCACGCCCCAATCCATTTCAAAACAAGAAGATGCCCATAACAGAAACCATTTTATTGATGGTTTTGTCCAAAATTTGGCATTTGCAGTGGTGGAAGTAACATTTGATAACTAATCAACCATGTTGCTTGGTTGATTAAGCCCAAGCCTGTCACGACCCAAACCCGGCCCTATGGGTTTAGCCCCGTAACCGGCCAGTAATCCATGATTACCGAAGGCCTGCTTAACAATAACACAGTATAACAGAGTTCAGGGCCTGGCGGAAGCCAATACAGTAAATAACTAGTGTCCATTGAGCTGTGAAAATCTGTATGCCAAAAACATTTTTCATGCATTCATACAGTTCAAACAGTACGGTCTATATGCAGTCAGATACAACATTCAGTACGGGGACTTAACCCCTCGGTAACAGTACAGTAAACAGTAAACAGTTTATACAATCCGTTAGGTCAATACAAAACAGTGAGGAGACCGATGGGAAAAACTTAAAACAAAATCCCAAGGCCATCACACGGCAACACGGAACCTCACGGTGAGGCACATAGGCTGGCTTGACACAACCGGGGACCAACCCACGCTCCTAGCTCTGGTCTGGCTGCTGAGAACCTACATATATATATAAACAGTGAGCTAAAGCCCAGTGAATAACATAATGTATAAAGAGGTTAAGAATGTAATGTCCTTACAGTAATGAAATCAGTTCATTTCAATCAATATTACAGTTGTTCAGTGCGATAAACAGTCATATGTGGTACATCCGTTAGCATAACAGTAACAGTAGGTCAAAAAGACCGAACAGTAATGATGGCCAGTCATTCAGTAAACAGTATGGTTCCACAAGGGAACCGACAGAGATCTCTGTAACGGTAACAGTCAGTAACAGTAGTGCTAAGGATGCCACAATACAGTTCAGAAATAAAGGACATACATTCATTCAGTAAGTAATTCCAGTTCAGTAAACAGTTCAGTTCAGTATTCAAAAGATAGTCATTTTGAACATATCTTTACACAATTGTTACTCACAGTGATTGGCTAATAGCAGCTAGAGCGCGTCCCCGAGAGCCAACCCTAAACAGTTAACAAATAGAACCCACACTAAGTTTCACAGTCGAAAAAGGGTGATAATTAAATCCCTAAATTTCCTCGGTGTGGTTCTATGTCTAAATCCTCATTAAGATGTCTTAAACTAGGCCTAAGAATGCCTAGGATGGGATGAGGATGCAAAAATACAGTTAGAAGGCATTTTTTAAAAGTTGCTGAAAATAGGCTCTTCGCTCGAGCGAGCCTTCCTTCGCTCGAGCGAGCTTCAAAAATCAAAGGCTTCGCTCGAGCGAACAATCCTTCGCTCGAGCGATCTGATGAACAGTAAAAGTACTGGATGCTCGAATTTTACGCGCGATACCACGCTCGATGCTCGCTCGAGCGAAGCCCTGAATAAAGGTGCTCGCTCGAGCGAGGAATCCTTCGCTCGAGCGAAGAAGCCAAATCTGGAAATTTCCAGATTTGCCTTCCAAGCTCAAACCAAGCATTCACAACTCAAATCTCGACCTCTTGGGCCCAAATTCTGGAAAATACATCCACATTCAATATACAACAAGTTTCAAAAACCAATTTACACATGCAAGGGCCAAAGGTGAGTCAATTCAAGCCATTTATCAAACACATTTTCAAGAACACTTTCAAAACATGCAATGTATGGGTTTTTAACCAAAATCAAGCTTTCATTCTTGCTCAAAGGAGCTCAATAGTTGGAAAACAAACTGAAAACATGAACTTTGATAGAACATGAGCATGCATGTACAATCTATCATGAATTCCACTCCAAAATGCACCAAAATGGCCATGCATGCAACAATCCAAGCAATATTCAACCTCTATGCACTAAATCATGGCTTGATTCTACAATGGAACCTAGAACTTGCAAGATGGAGTTCAAGGCAACAAGAAGAAGATGAATATTTCTTACCTAGAGTGTTGATTTCAAGTCTAGCAAGCTCAATTTAACAATTATGCTACAATCTTCAAGTTCTTTAGCAAATTCAACAAATGAACCCAAATTTTCTCTTAACTCTCCCTCTCTCTAACTCTTGGTCGGTTGTAAAGGCAAGAAGGAGCTGATCAATTGTTGATCTAAGTGTATTAAGGCCCTCTAATGGTAATAAACAAAGGGGCCACTCACATGGCAATTTCGTAAATAAGTTGAACTTGGCAATTAACTCATTTAAATCTAATTTAATCATTCCTAATCAATTTTCAGAGAATTATACCATTAAATCGCAAATATTCTACCGATTACAAAATACTAAACGGTTCTCCAATCGGCCGCCGATAAGGCCTTCAATTAGCAGTTTAAACACATAAACATAAACAGATAATTAACAAATCAAACAGATGCAACATGCAATTCAATAAATGAACTTATTCAAATTCAGTTCCAATTTCAATCGGTTTATTCAGTAACTCAATTCATTCAATCATCAGTCATTTTCGGTTCAGTTTAGCAGTAATCAGTATATAATTCAGTGGCTTATCGGTAATCAGTACGAGGGTTGTTACAAAGCCTGTCTTGAAGATCATACAATTGAATAGCACTTGGGATCAAAAGCCTTTCCCGCCTATCTCTTAACTCTTTCATAGTGCCAACTTTACCGATCGTGCCCAGATTTGTAGATGCGAGTTTGACAATGCAATCCATATCATAACATTCGGATTTGAAACATAATCCCCGTTCTACCCACTACATCATTCCATTCCCACATTCGTTTGTGCTCGCACACTCACAGTCATCGTTCGATTTCGATCGTAGCTGCTGTCGTCTGTGGATTTTGAGATGTCGGTCGGACCATAGATACACATTGTGGGAGCCAGAAAAAAAAAAATTAGCTTATTGGAACTAACCCAAACAAGGCCTAACAATGGGCCCAACCCAAACAAGTAAGCCCACCAAACAAATATCACATCCCCTATCTATATAAATGGAGGGCATCCCAAGGAGTAAGGTGTACCTCATCTCTCTGCACCACACAACATATTGAACACTCTTGATTTTCTTCATCTTCCTTCTCTGATTCCAGTGGCTGACTTTATCATCGGAGTGTCTCCGGCCAGCAACCCCGATTGGGTGGTGTCGACTATGTTCATTTTTGCAGATCTACAGGGACAAAGCTCATCTCTTCATTGGATCTCTACAATCCATGTGAGAGAATTTTCCTGGTCTCACAATTGGCACCGTCTGTGGAAATCATCTGCAAGAATTCAATGAAGGAGATAATAAACACCACACTCAAGATGCTCAGATCATCATTTACTATAAACAAGACCCACGGTTGATCCTGTCTTTTTCCTCTTTGTTTAAATTTATCTTTGAAGTTCAATCTTGTTGTCTATACGTATATACATATATATATATATATATATATGTATATATTTATGCTCATAGATTTGGTCCAAACACTAGTTTAATATCTATCTCGACATTCTCTCTAGAAGAGCAGTCAGCACATATTAGTTGGATTACTTTTGCGTTTTCATTCTCTATCTAAAAATGGGTTTCATACTTTTCTTGGTAAAAACATCTTTTCGGCATACAAACGAGGTTGCTCGGGCGAATTCATACGTGGTCTATCCATTTATTTATTTATTCTTTGCTTCTCAAAACTTATCTTGAAGTTGATTCTTAACATGTACGCGTACCTATGCTAAAAAAGTTGGTCTTCACTTTTTCTCTCTCTAGACGAAATTGACATAAATAGGGCCTTGAGTTATTAGAAAAAATAATTTAAGATTTTTACTTCATAATTTGTGCTAGTCTGAGGCAATCTATATATATATATATACAAACATAAGAATTCAATTGTCGCGAACGGCTCATGTTGATGTCGAACAAAATCTCGGCAAAACTGAAGATGTTGCACGTATAAAGAAGTCTTGTCGACCAAGCTCTCGGCAAAGTCACAGCAGATAAGATGGATCCAGGTTTTTTGGTGCTAGTTATTCGGCACATAACTCAAGTTCCTCGGCTTTCCAATCAGTTCGGTTGACACTAGAATCACAAGTATTCCAACAAAGGTTGTTTGGCAAACCAACAATGGAGCTGTTCGGTAGGTTTTCCACCCTTTTTGGCATTACTACGCTCCCCAAGCTGCCCATCGTTACAACACAACTCGGCATCTCGGCAACCCAGTCTAGTCGCGGTGAACCTTGCAGAAGGCTACTCGGCATGACCACGCATGGCCCTTCACATTACTCGACAACTATTCTGCGTTAACCGGCCGCTCAAATGACCTGTCCCCATTTATCAATTCAGTACTCAAACCATGCAACGTTTTCTGAACTACGATGCCGAGAAGATGACAACACCAAACAAGTGCCACTGAGTGTATCTCGGCACTACAACTCCATCCTCAAGCTCGTTGGCAATGATAACCACCATGAGCAATGCATCTTTAATTGTTAGCTATAATGTTGAGAATCAAGTGTTTTGGCCAGCCAAAGCGTCGCCAATCGCGTTTACGTGCTCATTGTCTCTCTCTACATACTGGGTCTATTTTCTTCTTCATACGCAAAATTTTTTGGCAATACAACAAGAATTACTTGGCCAACTGGAAGGTTTGTGCCGACTCGAGGAGTTCAGACTCACCAACAGAGCCCAAATTTATCCGAAGTCTACCGATAGTTGCGAAACGGACCACATGTTCAGAAAACTGAAATTTCAAAAGTTGTCAAAATCAAGTTTTGGCCATACTAGTGTGAAATACTCATTAAGCCAAGTCCAACACAACAAACCACGTCAAAATCGGAGCTAAAACGAAGCCGTACGAGCTAGTCAAAGTTTGCCCAGAAATTCACCTATTTTTTCGGGAGAAGACGACCCAACGTTGGACATATAACAAATTATTCGGTGCATTGCGGCTAAGTTACATCTCGTAAGAGCCGAACACCACTCATGTTCAAATATATATAACTTGCAAAATACAAACACAAGGCTCTGTCTTGGCATAGTGGTTCAGTGCTCTTTCTTTCTTCCAAAGGTAAGGGTTTAAGTCTTGTTAGCACCATCTTTCTTTATTTCTTATTTTTTGCCAAAGCCACCGAGCCGAGCCACAAGATATCAAGTTGAGCCGAGCTGTCCCACTCAACATATATCAGAGCAATTATCTAGTGCTTCGCAAAGCACCAGTTCCCATAAATCTGAGTCGACCTGTCCCACTCAACATATATCAGAGCAATTATTTAGTGTTTTGCGGAGCACCGGTTCCCATCAATCTGAGCCGTCAGATCCATTTTGGCTACAACGACGCCATCAGGAGTCTGATTACAATGATTCAATAGTCGTTTACAACTATTTTGGAGCCTTCTGAACACATCCGTTTAGTTTGATTTTGCCAATTCCATACCACAAATTTGTCAATTTTTGCCCAATCTCTGTCGCCGCTCAAACAATACTTTTGCTTAAGTCTATTCTGAATTCCTTCCGAATAACAACTTTCATTCGACAGCAATGAGGCACGGAATCTGCGTCACCAATTTGTTCTGAGCTTACTCCTCGGCAATGTTGGCCATCATCCACTCTGAATTCCTTCTTCATACCAACTGTCATTCGAAAACAATGGGGCAACTATACGTTGGACAACAAAGCAACAATAAAAAGAAACTTAAATAAATCGACAATCTACTTCAATCTGTTGCCAAACTATACTCAGAAATTCCTTACAAAGGGGCAATGCTATTTTTTCATGCTCTACCATTGGTGTACTTTTTCCACTTTCCACTTATTTTTGATAAACAAGTCTACCTTATTTGGTACAGGCAATTAATGACATGGGATACATTAGTCAAAATCCTTGTAATGTTGGCAATTGATTGCCACTTAAAATCAGCAGGAGTCTCCAAATACGGCGCAATCTTCGCACTCGGCATGGAGCGCTATCAGCAAAAGTCTCCGAATTCGGAGCAAAACATATATATAGTAATTGTGGCATCCTTAGTGTAGCCCTTAACTGGGGGTACCAATACCATAGCCTATGTTATACGACCCTTGCCCGGGGGTCATAATACCGCAACCTACGACCCTTGCTCGGGAGTCATAATACTGCGGCCTATGACCCTCGCCCAGGGGTAATAATACCGCAGCCTACAGCCCTCGTCCGGGGATAACAATACCGTAGCCCATCGTTACAAAGATCTCGGATGTAGACCCAAGGGGTCCCTATATTAGACATCATTCATTTAACCTTTCTATATTAGTATTACTCATTGGGTTTTAGCTCACCCATCTCCCTTATATACATATACTTATACATATATTTGCACATACATTCAAGCATATATGCATTCATATAGTCATTCATTCATTCATTTTATTCATTTATCCAGAATGTTCTTTATCAAGAAAACCTAACATTTATTTGAACAACGTAATTCGGCAATAAAAACTCTTATTCCTTCTACAGCAGACAATGAAAGTTTTGGCGCAATTGTGGGAGCCAGAAAAAATAAATATATTAGTTTATTGGGACTAACCCAAACAAAGCCTGACAATGGGCCCAATCCAAACAAGCAAGCCCACCAAACAAATATCACATCTCCCATCTATATAAATGGAGGGCATCCCAAGGAGTAAGGTATGTCTCATCTCTCTGCACTACATAGCATACTGAACACTCTTGATTTTCTTAATCTCCCTTCTCTGATTCTAGTGGCTAACTTTATCATTGGAGTGTCTCCGGCCAACAACCCTAGTTAGGTGGCACCGACTATGTTCATTTTTGTAGATTTACAGGGACAAAGCTCATCTCTTCGTCGGATCTCTACAATCTATGTGAGAGGATTTTTCTAATCTCACACGCATAACGGAGTACAAAAGTAAGAATTGTTAATGTGATTTTTCAATTATGTGACACCATCGTTGTCCCACATTTTGTTAGCACTACAACAAAAAGCGCTTTTCGCGACTAAAACTTCAATTTTCGTCGCTGAAACTCGTAGAAATGGCGACTAAAATCGAATTGGTCGCCAAAATTCATAACTTTTCCCGACAAAAACAGTTTAGTCGCCAAATGTAAGGGTTTTAGCGACTAAAAGGCAGTTTAGTCGCCGAATGTTGGCTTTTTAGCGACTAAAGATTGTTTAGTAGCCAAAACTCACAGTTTTTGGCGACTAAAATGATTTAGTAGCCAAATGTGACGGATTTGGCGACTAAAACTGAATTTCGTTGCCGATTACAGGAGTTTTGCCGACTAAAAACTATTTGGTCGCTAAAAACGAAGCTTTTTGGCTACAAAAAAAAAATTAGTAGCTAAAGATCAAGAATTGGCGACTAAAATTTATTTTCGTCGCCCAAAGTAGAGGTTTTGGCGACTAAAAACTAGTTTAGTCGCCAAAGGTGCTATCCTTAGGCGGAATTGAGTTCTTTTAGCGACAGAAAATGATTTAGTAGCCAAAAAATGAAGAATTGGCGACTAAAATTCACATTTAGTCGCCGAAAGTACTATCATATTTTTTTTAGTAAATAATTTATTTTTTACATAAATAATATTAAATAAAAAATAATTATTTATATATATATAATTTTCTATTAATACCAGTGAAAATAGTATATAAATAATATATATTGCAATAATAATCATGTGATATGGTAGTGGCGTAGTGGGGGTCGAAGTGTTGGGCTGGGACGTTGTGTTGGGACTGGGACGTTGTGGGTTCAAAACCTGGGAGCAGAGGCAATTGTTTTTTTTTTTTTTTTTTTTTTTTTTTTTTTTTTTTTTTTTTTTTCTGAAAAACGGTTTTGGCGACTAAACTCTTTAGTCGCGGAAAGGTACGCGTTTGGCGACGAAAGGTTTAGTCGCGGAAAGGTGTAAATAATAAAAAAAAAATTATTATTGGCGACTAAAAGTTTAGTCGCTAAATGTAAAGTTTCCAAAAATGAAATTGCATTTGGCGACAAATATTTTCGTCGCTGAAGACACATATATTGGCGACTAACAGTTTTTTAGTCGCCAAAGGCATCCGCGACCATGTTTTGGCGACAAGACGGGCGACTAAAATTTTTAGTCGGGAAAAGTGAAATTTTGACATTTGGCGACTAAAATGGGACCTTTGGCGACTAAAAATTTAGTCGCCAAAGGTGTTTTTTTTTGTAGTGTAGGTTATTTGATTACGTATGTGATGAATGTGTTTGCCGATTTGTAACCAAAATGTGTATTTCATCAATGACTAAAATTTGTGTATTGGAGAAAAAATGGTAACATGTACGTGTTGGGTTGGTTAATTGACATGTGGTTATCACTCTTGTTTTAGGTTGTATGATGAAATTTTTGTTTGTAATGTAATTAGTTTTTGTTGAATGTGTAATTTTTGTTGGTGTGTTGGATTTGTTAGTGTGAACTTACACATTCACAGGTGTGATGTTATTTTCGTTATGTAAAACCACATTGGCTAGGTTACAATTCCTAAATATGGGATTTATGGATAAATTTTTCAATATTATAATCTAATCACAATAATTCTTGATTTTCATTTTAGTAGTGCACTTGTAACTTTTACACAAGTAATTTAACTTTCATTTGAAAAATATATATTTTTATTTTTTACAAAAAAAATGTATAATAAATAAAAAGAAGGAATTGACTTTCCGTATTAAATTTGAAACTAATTTAACTTGTTCTCAAACATAGCCTTAATATACTATCGACATTCTGAACTTTAATTACAGTTATAGAGATTGTGCATAATAGTTTTTTTTTCACAAATTAATATGTTGTTTGCTAGGTTCAAAATGAATTTGGTCATATTATTGTATTTTCTAAACATTCTATGTGCATTTATTTATTTATTTTTGAGTGTATAGTGTCAATTAAGGATTGGCATCGGGCTGGGCCTGCAAAATTATTGTCCAAGATTGCTTGAGATTTTCTTTTTTGTTAAGGTTGAGTTATTGGCCTTAGCTCTGATAGGTTAGCAGGTTGGGGCTACGATTGGAGATTCAGGACTATTTCTAGGTTTTTTATTTGGACTTTTTTTCTTTTTTGTTTTAAAATTAATTGTTGGGCCAATGGGATTTCTTTCACGAGCCAATGGGCTAAGTTAATAGGTCAGGCCAAGTTTCAACACCAAGGAGCCTTATTTGAACTAACCTAACCCACTTGGGATACGAACTTGAGCTAAGTAAAAGCTAGGGGGCCTAGGTCGGGTTGCGGGCCTTCGAGACAAAGAATGACCCTTAGCATCAATGCGTGTGGAATGAGACTCCCAGTGTGGTGGGGCCAACAAAGGAGACTAGTTAGTTGACAGTTTGACTTAATGGATCTTATATTTAATTTTCTTACTATATATGTACTAAAAACTACAAAGCAACATTCTAGCAAAACCTATAGTCGTATCCCTTTGAAGGTATCATGTGACACACTTGGAGATGAGAATGTGTCACATCAAAAGTGTGTGACAAAATAAGTTAGAATACTATTATGTGTAGAACTGGTTAACGTTGATTTCTTAGTCAACTACTCTCCAATTAAGAGATTTAAATATTAAATAAATAAATGATAATATGTAGATCCAATTAGAAATTAACTATTGACATATTAAATAGTAATTGATGACATATGTAATTAGAACATGAAAACCCGACACATAATTTACGTTGCGAAGATCCCATGCACCCACTCAAAGGCCAATGAAGTTAGTGCATATGAAGTCTAAGAGCATAGTGGTTAGGATATTTGAAAGGTTGTGAAGATTTTTGAAGGATGTTGGGGCTTGGTTGTTCTTGTTGTTGCTAGTATGTTTTGTTCTAGTTGTTTTGTTTGTTTGGATTCTAGTTTTGAGGCAGTTGCCATTTTCTTTGTTTTGGTATTGTTGGCTATTGCACTAGTTGTTAACATTGACCCTATTAAGTGTAGCTTAGTTTAAGTTAAAAGTTGATAATTACAAAACAAAAGTTAAAAGTTGATAATTAGAAAACAAAACATAAGTATAGCTTAAATATATATTTGTTCCAACTGCTTTAATATGTTCGTGCCAGTGCTATTATGTTGTTTTGAATCTTTCTTTGTTAATTACTTTTAGGAAAAAAATCATTTACGCTTTTGTAGTTTAGATTCAAAGCATTTCACCCTTTGTCTTTTAAAAATAGTCAGTTCTCATTCAAGTGGTTTTGATCATTTTACATCCTAACTCCTTACTTTTATTTTATTTCATTTAACTTAATGGAATTTGTGTCTCACACCCCTAAGATGAGAGTTTTTTTTTTTTTTTGAACGGCAAAGAAAGAGACTTCATTGATGAATATGTAGTACTAAGTACAAAACAAATTACACCAATAAAGAGAAAAAGAGGAGCCCTAAGTTGGTGAGGAACCAACGAAAGGGACAGACCAAACCATCAAAACAGATCACCAGCTGAATACCAGCAGATCAGAACAGATCAAAGCAACCTTCAGAACAGAGGAACAGATCAAATGCAGGTGACATAACTCCAGACATTAGAACAGAACACCAGCAACCATCAGCCAGATCAGAACAGAACACCAGCAGCAGCAGATCAGAACAGAGCAAACATATACAGATGACAAAGCACCAGCAGCAAAGGTCTACAGCAGCCATTAAAATAGATCACCAGCAGCCATCAAACAGATCACCAGTAGCAGCAGCTTTTCACAGGGCACCCCCAGTCAAACTCAACAAGCTCAACAAACACAGGAACCAGATTAAAGACAACAAAGCAACACAGCAAACAGAAATCAAAATTTGCGAAGAGCCCAAAAGTTCACATCACTGGCCTCATCAAACTATAACAAACCTTGCCTCACCCCTGTGAAATTGTAAAGGAAATCTGAAATTGAGAAAAGAAGCTCCTTTGAAGCAGCCTTAAGCCAGAAAGCAAGCCTAATGAGAATCAGCTCTTACAACACCTGCATATTTGGATGAGATGCATTAAAGGAACAATCATTCCTATGCTTCCAGATTGACCAGAGTGTTACCAGAGGTATGGCACGCCAAATCCGCAGCTCAGCTTTCCTGCAAGGGTACCCTGACCACCATTGCAGTAGACCAATGACAGAGTCAGGAATAACCCAAGAGACACCCTACCACTACATAAGACCTGACCAAACTCTCCAAACAAATGGGCAGAGCATGAGAACATGCTCCAAAGATTCCTGCTGTGATTTACAAAATACGCACAATGAAGAGGCAGAGCTAGGCAAGACTCCAATCCGCTGCAAGAAAACAGAAGTTTTGATCTTGTGTTTCTATGCGAGCCAACCAAAGAACTGGACCTTAGGAGGAAGAAACTTGATCCACACCAGACAACTGAAACTCTCAAACTCTCCATAAGCATTGCTGGTATGATTGTAAAGGTTAGACACAAAAGATTGCCTTGGCTTGGCTGCTGCCAAAACAGCACTGTCCTGAGTCTCCAATTGAAGAGGAGGGACTGAACCTACGATGCCATAGAGCCTTAGCAATTCATTCTTTTCCCAAACAAAGAGTGGCCTCCTAAATGTGAATAACCAATTCTTAGTTGCGCCAGATACTTCCACAAAATCCTTAAGAAGACCATCCTTTTGTAAAGATAAACTGAAGAGGCGAGGGAACTCATCTTTTAGACAGAGATTCCCACACCAAGGATCAACCCAAAAACTTATGCGATAGCCATTCCCCACCTTTAACTGGAGGTTGCTAGCATAGAAGAGTCAAATAGACTGGTTTTGTTCACCTGCTGCTACTATGCCGTTCCAGATATATGAGGATGAGGTGTTAAGACTTGGGTTTGGAACCCAATTCCCACCAAGGAACCGATATTTACTGCAAATAACCTTATACCAAAGTGACGCTGGTTCAGAAGCAAATCTCCACCACCATTTTAGAAGTATTACATCTCTAATTCTTCGAACCCCCAAGCCACCTTGCTTTATACTCTTGGTAACCTCTGACCATTTTACTAAATGAATTTTGCGCTTCAGATCTGGCCCACCCCATAAGAATGATGCTTGAATTTTGTCTAACTTCTTTGCAATTCCCTCAGGTAGCTTGAATAGTGATAAGTAGTACACAGGTATACTTGATAACACAGCTTTCACCAAGGTTAATCTACCTGCATAAGATAGTAGTCTCCTTTTCCAACCAGCTAGCCTTAGTTTTACCTTTTCAACTATTGGTTTCCAAGTTTTCTTCCTTCTAGGGTTTGCACCCAAGGGTAGACCTAGATACTTTATTGGTAGATTATGGGACTTACAGTTCAAGACGGAAGTAAACTCAGTAAGGGCAGATCCGGAGATGCCAATCCCACAAACCATACTTTTATGGTAATTAATTTTAAGTCCTGAAGCCACTTCAAAGCATCGAAGAATCCTTTTCAAATTTAGCACCTCTGATAGCTCAGCTTCATAGAACAAGAGGGAATCGTCTGCAAATTGGAGGTGTGATAGTTTCACCTCATCATTGGCCCCAACTGATACCCCTTTAAGCAATCTCAGCTCCATAGCTCTCTGAAGAAGGATATTTAATGCCTCAACAACCAAATTGAAAAGGAAAGGTGATAAGGCCTAAGATGAGAGTTGACGTGAAATCAAATTCAATCAAAGTCAAAACTTAATGTAAAACAACAAGTATGTCCCTATCTTTATCTTCTTTCCCAACCATCTTCTTATGAAAAACTTAACCCTAATACTAAAAACTTTAAAGGACCTCTAGCTACCTCCCGTCACTACCATTCACCTCCTTTGTCACCGTCTCTTACCTAACCGACCACCTTTGTCATCTCTCATACCTCAACCACTCCCTCTCTCCACTCCCACCATCCTCGCCACCCTGTTTTACCTTACTTAGTACTACAATTTCACTGCCAATATCCCCGATTTTGACTCTTTGAAAAATGTAGTGTAGGAGATCAAGCTGATCAATGTATCTGTGTGTAACCAACGGGTGTTTGTGTTGCTGGAACTAGAGAGATAGAAGTTTGAGGAGGTGAAGTTTATGATCAATGTGAATTTCATAAGAATTAAGAATCGGAGGGAATGTGGATATAATGGTTTGGGTTATTATATATTGTATGTCGCATATAATAGTTTTCTTTATGCTTGGATATATAGTGTGTATACATATGTATAATTACACATACGATTAAATAGTAAATTAAGTCATTAAATTATGGATATTTGGGTTAATATAAGGTTTAATTAGTTAATATGTGAGTATGTTAAAAAATTGTGTATAATAAAAGAGAGCTAAAGAGAAGAAAGTTGATGGGGGTAAAAGGTATTTTTTTACTTCTTGTTAACAAAGTTAAGGTTGCATATTAATCTAAAATCGTAGGAGACCTCTTTTGCTATTTTTAAACAACATGGGAATAGATAATTTCCAAGCCAAACCCCATCAAGGTGAAGTAAATTTTGTCCTTAATTTTGTAACTTTATCACTTACCTGGATGATTTTATTATTCTAAATTTAGTAGAATATCATTGAAACAAACAGAGCCTTAATTCAAAAGGCTCTCATCTTTCTCATTTTTAATAATGGGATGCCTTTTATTTAGTTTCATTGTAATCTTACAATTGGGTTGTCTTGATTTTTGCCTATTTAATTATTTTTCTAACACGGAGATACAATGAAAGTATTGTAGACTTTGATATTGAATGCCTTTGTTATTGGAAAAATGTTACTTATTATTGCATTTATGTTATGATTTTATTTTAGATATTCATGTTGTTTTAGGAAGTAATTATTTTAATTGGATTTTTAATTTTGGGGAAATTACTTTACAACGAAATAAAAAAGAAAAATTTACACAAATATGGAGGGGTGCAAGCCCACACAAGTTTTCACTTGCACCCCACCACAAAACAATTTGCACCTTCTATATTTTGGGGACAAATTATAGTTTGGGGACAAATAGAAAAAAAAAAAGACACAAGTAGTTGGGGACAAATTCACCCTCAATACAATTTACCCACTTTGCCATCTGTTGTGAGGGAGACCTTCATATAAATAAACACAAGGACAATGAAAAAAAAGAATACGACATAGATAAAACATAAAACATAAAACATGGGGTTGTGTTTCTCACATAGGCGATCTCTTGGGGTGGGTGTGATTGTGAGAGATCATCTTGGGGCTGTAATTGCTTGTCTTTTAGAAGAAATTCAAACATGGGGGGATGGCGATTGTGCTGAGGCTTATGCTGCGTCAAAAGCAGCTCAATTTACTATTGACTTGGTACATTAGGATGTTCAGTTTGAAGGTGACTCGCTATCTACTATTAAAGCCCTTTAGGAAGGTGCCTTTTGTTCTACCCATTTGGTCACTTGCTTCAAGAAGCTGCTGAGAAGTGCAATGGATTCCGCCGACTTTGCTTCTCCCACACCCAACGGCTAGGCAAAAGAGCAACCCATGGTTTGGCTCGAATGGTAATTCATACCATCAGGCTCATTGTTTGGATTGAGGAAACTCCACCATCTCTGTTAGCTTTGGTCTTTTCTGAATCTTTATAATTTGTTTTCTAGCTTTGACCATTCTAAAAAAAATAAAAATAAATAAAACATAAAACATGGGTGAAAACAACACAATTGTATATCTCACCTTCACAAAAATCATGCATGTTATTAGTTTGGGTTCATCTACATATCCCTTTTTGGACACATATATTCCGATCTCATTAGGAGTTCAAGATCAAAAGACTGCAAGGAATGAGATTTAATAGCAAAGTAGAATGAATTACATGTCAACAGCAATATGTTTGTATAAGTGAGTAGGCAATCTTGGTTTAGCAACGGCCTGTAATGGGGACTTCATGTAACTAACCAATCCAGGATTCTCCGACATGTCTATCTCTTCTGGGTTGACCCCTTGTGGTGGTGTCCAGAGAAAATGGTGCAAAAGGTGACCGAGCATAGATGTTGCCAAGTTGATCCCAAGCTGAGCACCGGGGCAAACACGTCTCCCAGCACCAAAAGGCAGTAATCGAAAATCATGACCCTTCATATCAACATTATCTTCAAAGAACCTTTCAGGTCTGAACTCCAGAGGGTTTTTCCAAACTACTAGATCACGAGCTATGGACCATACATTTACGTGCACAATGGATCCTTTAGGGATGTCATAGCCACCAATCTTGACATTGGTATTAGCCCTATGGGGAAGCATCAATGGGGTTGGAGGGTGTAACCTTAATGCCTCTTTGGCTACACATTGTAAGTAAGGGAGGTTTGAGAAGTCGGATTCAATCATGACTCGTTCGTATCCAATTACACGGTCTAGCTCCTCTTGAGCCTTTTGTTGCACTCTTGGGTTCTTAATCAGCTCTGCCATTGCCCACTCAACTAAGACAATTGTTGTGTCCATGCCTGCTGTGATCATGTCCTGCATGCATGCAAAAATCAATTTACAAAATGGATTAATTAATTACATTTTCTTATCCTATTTTGTTTACTAAAGAATGTGTCACAATTCAAATAGTAACAAACATGATTGTGTGTCCCATTTAGTACATAAATATGATAATCACAACATTATTATAACTGACTGACTACTTACCCAAAGGAGGCCAATAATGGTATCGTTACTAAGATCATATTTTTCTTGAAGAGTAAGCAAAACATCAACAAAATGCTGCTTGGCACTACCATTTTTCTCATGGGCAAGCCTGTGTTCTTCCATGATAGCTCTAGTGAGTTGATCCCTACGTGATCCGTGCTTGGCAAAAGCTTCTTCCTCGAGAGGGAACATCCAACGAAGCCATTGAATGTGCTCTGCCATGGCAAGTGACGCACCAAGTTTCAAGCCGTTGGCTACAATCGCCTTGAATTCTAGTCCTTGCTCATCCATATCACCCTTTGAATTTACAAATTGTTTCCCAAATGCAAGTCTTGTAATGTTGTTGAATACTACTGCTCCCAAATATTTCTTCACTAACAAACTTTTCTCATAATTTTCTGCATGTAATTGTATGTAGAACATAATATTTTTAAAGCCATTTAGATATTTCTATCACTACATTAATCGATAAATTTGCAATTTATTCTAGGCCTAAACTAGTTGTAACAGCCACTTCCTTAGTCATGCTAATTCTCTGATTTACATTGATTATGTGTTATGTGTGATTTGAATTAAAATATTGTCAACAGATGTGTATAGAATACAAATTTGGACCTGTTTGAATCAGTAAACCATAAGGGTAAAATTCAATATTTGGATAGGAAATTAGAGCCTAATTCACATTAGTATGAGTAAGTGTAGTTTAATTTAAATTAGATTATAATGAGAATTGATTTAATTTAACCTTATAATTAATCAAACTTAGGAAATTAGAGATAAGTTACATATGTTTTTAGGCACTCATCAATTTAATAAATGAAAGAGAAGAGTTAGAGAGAGAGTTAGAGCATGTGGTCGAAGTCAAACATTTGAGAGGAAGAGAGAAAACCCTAGAGAGCTCTAGAAGAAGAAGGAAAGAAGGGGAAAAAGAGCAATCAAGCAAAATCTTCATAAATCAACCCTTTAAGGTAAGAATTTCTTGCTAATTTCATGAAATTAGAGCTTAAACACTCATCATCTTGAAAGATTGAAGCTTAATTTGAGAAGATTCATGGTTATTTAAGAGTTCCAAGGACAAGTTTAGAGTTGAGAACCTATATGAACATAAATGAGAGCAATTGTAGGAATAAGTCAAGATTTGAACATGCATGGCATAAGTTCATGAAAATCATGATCATAAACTTGTTTTCTTCCATGGCCTCTCATGATTTCAAAGGAATTTCTATATATAAGCTTGAGTTGAAGCTCTTAAAGTTATGTTTCATGATTCTACAATTTTCCCAAAAAATTTGATCTTTAATATGATATTTGAGTTTGTATTGAAAGCTATGATTTGTATTTAATGTTGGAAATCCATATTCAAGTTGTTTTTAAGAGTTTAAAGGTTTGAAATATATGAGAATGGAGTTGGTTTATGCAAAAGGTTGAATTCCAAATACAAGAGCAATTTTCGGGCAGGTTTTTACCCAAAACCGCACGTGCGGCTTGAAGCCCCTCACGTGCGGAAAACAGGGCACAAAATAGAACACAATCTACTTTAATTGCATGTGTGGGCCGTACGTGCGGTGGTGGTTCCGCACATGCAGCCAGTGCTCTCGCACATGCTTATTTCAGGCTGATCTCCGTTTCGTTTTCTCTTCGTTTTTCGGACTTCTGGGCCTCCATTTGCATGGTTTTCAAGTGTATTTTAAATTCATATGCTTATCATGAACACGAAAGAAGTTAAAGAACGAATAGAAATAACCGAATGAACAAGTAACGAATGAACTGAATAGATTTAACAACTGACTGAATAAATTGAATATGGTTTGAATGTTGTGCTTAAATGTGTTTATGTAGGTCGGACGCTGCACCCTGACCACGTGATTCAAGGAGCCAACTATGAGTAACAACCTTGTAAAGATATGTTCAAATTATAAGTATTTTCTAACTCATAATATGCTTTGTGTTTGAAATGATGCTTTCTAACTGAATGAATGATTGTCTTATTTGTAAAATGTATTTGTGGCATCCATAACATCTGTTACTGTACTATTACTGCTACTGTTACAAAAATCTCTGTCAGTTTCAAATCTTGGAACTACTGTTTACTGTATTGATGGCCATCAAACATGACCATTTGGTCTCTTAAGACTTACTGTACTGTTTTGCTAATGGATGTACCACGTATGATTGCTATGATTACAATATGATTTGATTCTGAAATGAGAAACTGATTCACTGATGATAATTGACTATTTTAAATACTATAAGGACATCATTCATTACCCCTTTACACCGTTGTTATTCACTGGGCTCTATGTCACTGTTCTATGTACATATGCAGGTGATTAAGCTCAAGAGCGGAACTAGTGGCATCGACCTATTCTTTTTTTGTCAAGCCAACTCTTGTGCCTCATCGCGAGGTTCTAAATGGTCAAGTTCCAAGGCTTTTGGGTGATTTAGAATTCACCCTTCTGTTTTTGCATTTCAATGTTGTGAGTGATACCGAGTCAAGTGTTATATGTGATTAGATTGTTGATAGGACTCGTTTTTGTTATTGGGAATAAATCCCTAAGTTTTGTTTTTGTTTTTGGTACTTAAGTTTGACGTGGACTTATGTGTATATAAGTTTAATGTTTGGACTCACGTGTATAGATCTGTATATATAAGGGCTTGTTTTGTTCATTTACGTCTTCATAGCTCATTGGACGTTATATCTTTTTATTTATTGGATTCTGGCAGCCCCTACTACTGCCTTATTGTTAAGCAGTCCTTTGATAATCTCAGATTACTGCCCGGTCGCTGCTCTAATCCCTTGGGGCGGGGGTTAGGTCATGACAGAGTGGTATTAGAGCACGAGTTATACCGCACAGACATGTCCAAATGAGCTATAGGATGTCTTAGGCAAGAAATTAGGGCATTGCATCAACATGTGTGAGTGTGTGTGGAATTGTTACGTGCATACCTAATGTAAATGTGAATGTGAGAACTGCATTTCCTATGTTTATTCATGTTACATATAGACCAATGGAGAACGCAAGAAATACAAATGAAACCAAATCATTAAACGTAAGAATTGACCGATTAGAAAGAATGGTTGAATTATTGATAGAATCTCTAAAACAACAACGGAGTCAACAACTTCCACATTGTCCTTCGCCACCAGTGCAAGTTGAGCCAAACAACAATGATGACATCATAGCCCTAACTTAGAAATTCAACAAAATGAAGCCACTGACCTTCCAGGGAGGTATTGAGCCTTTGAAAGCTGAGGTGTGGATCTTAGAAATTGAAAAGTTGTTTGAATTTTTCCCGTGCTCGGAGGCACAAAAAGTTTTACTAGCAACCTTCACTTTAGAAAAAGAAGCAAGATGGTGGTGGATGCTTATTCGAGACAATAATGGAACTATGACATGGGCACAATTCAAAGAAGCGTTTTATGAGAAATATTTTCTCTAATGTGTCCGTGATTGCAAAGTGTTTGAATTCGAGCAGTTAAAGCAGGGTACTTTGTCTGTGGTCGAATATGAAGCCAAATTCATGGACCTTGCTCGGTATGCACCGCACATGGTAGATTCTGACTATAAGAAAGCCAAAAAATTTGAGATTGGACTCAATGTCGAAGTACACGATCGAGTTAATGTTCTTAAGTTAACAAAATATCTGGATGTTCTTGATAAAGCTCTTATGTTTGACGCAAACATTGTAGCTTTAAAAGCGGCCAGGACACTAGTGACAGATTGGAAGGATAAAAGGCAAGGGTTATATTTCAAGAAAGGCCAGAACAATTCACAGAACAAGAAACAGAATATAGGATCATTAAATAGTTCCAGTCATGGGAATAATTCTGCATTGCCTTGCCCAGAATGTGGTAGAAGACATGAGGGTGTTTGTTACAAGATTTCTGGAGTGTGCTTTAGGTGTGGCAAAACTGGCCACATGTCAAAGATTGTCCTCTCTTACCCCAAGGCACTAATAGACCCATGGCAAGTTCAGCTGCATCAGCCTCTACACCGAAATCAAATCCTAAAGCTACTACAGGGGAAAAAACCTTAAGGCAAGGCCGGGTTTTTGCACTAGTCCTGAGAGATGTGCAGAATACTGAGGTAGTAGTATCAGGTATACTCCCTATTTGTGCTCAAAATGCTTATATTTTGATTGACTCAGGGTTTACACACTCATTTGTATCACATGCTTTTTCGAGGAAATTAACTAGACCACTAGAACCCATGAATTATTTATTAGTTGTGTCTTCACCAATTGGGGGATCCATGACTTGTACATGTATGTATCCTGCATGTGAGATTGTTGTTAGAGACGTGATTTTATATGTTGATTTGTTGCCTTTGAATATTGCTCATTTTGATGTAATCTTGGGGATTGATTGGTTAATGAAATATCATGCCACTATTAATTGCGTAACCGAACAAGTTGTATTATGACCACTTGGATTGTCGGAATTTACATTTAACGGAGTGGGTGTTGTATCTCCCCCATACTTGATTTCATTCATGAAAGCATGCAAATTGATTAGAAAAGGCTGCAGAGGATATTTGTGGAGTGTATTGAATATGCCAACTGTTGATAAAGTTAATGTGGACAATATCTATATCGTCAGAGAGTTCCCAAATGTTTTTCCAGATCTATAAAGCTAATGTGGACAATATCTATTTATTCGATCAGTTGCAAGGGGCTCAAGTCTTTTCCAGAATTGATCTTAAATCCGGATACCACCAACTGAAAGTTAAAGCTGAGGACGTAGAAAAGACTGCTTTTCGAACAAGGTACGGACATTATGAATTTCTTGTTATGCCTTTCGGAGTAACTAATGTGCTAGCTGCTTTTATGGATCTAATAAATAGAATTTTCAAGCCATTCCTCAATGAATTTGTTGTTGTTTTAATAGATGATATTTTGATTTATTCCAAAAGTATAGAGGAACATGAACATTACTTGAGACTTGTTTTGCAAACCTTGAGAGAGAAAAAGGTATATGCTAAACTAACAAAGTGTGAGTTTTGGCTCGATAGTGTTATGTTTTTGGGGCATGTGATCAATAAAAATGGCATTTCAGTTGACCCACAAAAGATTGAGGCAGTTATGGATTGGCCTGGACCGACTAATGTTACTGAAGTCCGAAGTTTCTTGGGTTTGGCTGGTTATTACCACATATTTGTGAAAGACTTCTCTAAGATTGCCTTTCCACTTACTCAATTGACATAGAAAGGAGTACCATTAGAATGGACTGATTAGAGAGAGTCAGCTTTTTAAGAACTGAAGACTCGGCTTATAACTGCACTGATCCTCACCTTACCCTCAAGTACGGATGGTTTCACTATTTTCAGTGATGCATCTTATAAAGGTTTGGGGTATGTATTGATGTATAATGGCAAAGTGATAGCTTATGCTTTCCAACAATTGAGATTGCAGGAAAAGAATTATTCGACCCACGATTTGGAGCTTGCAGCAGTGGTTTTTGCATTGAAAATTTGGCGCCACTACTTATGTGGGGTTACGTGTGAAGTGTATACGGATCACAAAATTTTAAAGTATTTCTTTACCCAGAAAGAGTTGAATATAAGGCAACGGAGATGGTTGGAACTGGTAAAAGACTATGATTTGCAAATCTTGTACCATCTGGGGAAAGCTAATACCGTTGTCGATGCACTTAGTCAGAGATCAATTGGAAACTTAGCGTGTTTACTCACCAGACAAAGAACATTGCTATGTGATTTAGAAACATTTGAAGTTGAAGTTGTTTTGCGAGAACAAGGCAGGACTTTCACTACTATTTTCACATGACTGACACTATTTGATGAAATTAAAGAGAAACAACAAGAAGATGAGTTCTTGAACAAGTTATTGAAGAAAGATAATCCAAACCGAGGCTGGACTTTGCTTTTGAAAATGGTGTGCTAAAATTCCAAGGAAGGTTATGTGTCCTGAATGATGTTGAATTAAAGAAACGAGTTATGCTAGAAGCACATAGTTCAAAATTTTCCATCCATACAAAGAACACAAAAATGAATCAAGACTTGAAGCAAAATTTTTGGTGGCCGGGAATGAAGAAAGAAATTGTTGAATTTGTGTCTAAGTGTCTACAATGCCAACAAGTCAAAGCTGAACATCAACGACCCGCAAGATTGCTTTAACCATTACCAATTCCGGAATGGAAATGAGAACATATCACTATGGATTTCATTGTTGGACTACCTCGCTCTATTAGAGGTATGGACTCGATTTGGGTTACTGTTGACCACTTGAGTAAATTAGCTCAATTCTTACCTGTCAAAACATTTTATAATGCGGATAAGTTGGCTACAATTTATATCAATGAGATTATGAGATTGCATGGAGTGCCTGTGTCAATTGTTTCTGATAGAGATCCGAAATTCACTTCAAGATTTTGGCAAAGTTTGCAAAAGGCGTTGGGGATTGAATTGAGACTGAGCAGTGCATATCATCCACAAATTGATGGGCAGTCATAAAGAACAATACAAACTCTAGAGGATATGTTGCGCATGTGTGTATTGGATTTTCAAGGAAAGTGGGAAACCCATTTGCCCTTAGCTGAATTTGCTTATAACAATAACTTTCATTTAAGCATTGGCATGGCACCTTATGAGGCTTTATATGGTAGAAAATGTTGGTCATTGATTTGTTGGGTTGAAGTTGGAGATAGACCTTTACTTGGACCCGAAATTGTGCAAGAAACAACGGAAAAAGTGAAGCTAATTCAGCAACGGTTGAAAACTGCGCAAAGCAGATAGAAAAGCTACGCGGGTGTTCGAAGGCAATATAGGGAATACGAAGTAGGTGATCATGTTTTTATCAAAGTGACACCCATGAAAGGGTAGACTCGCTTTGGAATGAATAGCAAGTTAGCCCCTCAGTACATTGGACCATATGAGATCACTGAGAAAATTAATCCAGTGGTGTATCATGTAGCTCTTCCTCTCGATATGGAGCATATGGATAATGTATTTCATGTTTCAATGTTACGACATTATCTTCGGGATCCTTTTCATGTTATTGAGCCTACTCACGTACTTTTGAGTGATGACTATACATATGAAGAACGGCCCATTGAAATTGTAAATTGGTAGATTAAAAAGTAAAGGAACAAGGACATTCCGTTAGTGAAAGTAGATTGGCAAAATCACGGTAGGATTTATGCAACTTGGAAAGGGAAGATGACATGAAGAAAAGATATCTAGACTTCTTTCCATTAGATCCCGTGTTCTTCTCGGAGGAAGGTAACTAAGTTTGCGATTTGGGGTGGGTGCTGTCACAGTACGCCACCGTTTTGATTTGTATAATAAAAAAATTAAAAAAAAAAACATGTGTCTTTTTCGTTGTCATATCGTGGTGGTGGTGGAGAGAGAGAAAGATAAAGAAATACAGATAGAGAGGTAATTGAGAAACGGAGACATATACACAGAGAGAAGCAGTCTCTACCCAACCAACAAAATACATACGAGTTCAGAGCAAGAGAGAGAGAGAGAGACAGAGAGAGACAGAGACAGAGACAGAGACAGAGATAGAGATTGTTATATTTGGGCTTTCTTTGTTTTGAAGAAAAAGAAACGCCAATGGTTATTTGTCTGATATGGAGGAACTCTATCACTGCATGATGCTTCTTCTTGTTTGCATTTTTCTGTTTCCTTGTGATCCAAAAGCTTTTTCTTTCTCTCTCTCTCTCTCTCTCTCTCTTGGTGGATGGTTTTGTAATTCTTTCTCCATATCCTTGGATTGTCTTGAGGGGCTGTTGATTTGGGTTGTCGTTTGAAGGCATGCTGTTGTTTTTTTTTATTTATTTTTTATTTTTTATTATACAAATCAAAACGGTGGCATTTGCTGTCACAGCAAGGTGTTGTGACAGCACCCACCCCAAATCCCTAAGATTAGAGGACCAAACATCCTAAGGGAGAGAGAATGTAACAACGACCTCCTTACTTAGTCATGCTAATTCTTTGATTTACATTGATTATGTGTTATGTGTTAATACGTGCCATGTGTGATTTGAATTGAAGTATTGTCAACAGATGTGTATAGAATACGAATTTGAACTTGTCTGAATCAGTAAACCATAAGGGTAAAATTCAACATTTAGATAGGAAATTAGAGCCTTATTCACATTAGTATGAGTAAGTCTAGTTTAATTTAAATTAGACTATAATGAGAATTGATTTAATTTAAGTGAATTTGATATAATTTAATTTAACCTTATAATTAATCAAGCTTAGGAAATTAGAGATAAGTTACATCTGTTTTTAGGCGCTCATCAATTTAATAAAAGAAAGAGAAGAGTTAGAGAGAGAGTTAGAGCATGTGGTTGGAGTCCAACATTTGAGAGGAAGAGAGAAAACCCTAGAGAGCTCTAAAAGAAGAAGGAAAGAAGGGAAAAAAGAGGAATCAAGCAAAATCTTCATAAATCAACCCTTTAAGGTAAGAATTTCTTGCTAATTTCATGAAATTAGGGCTTAGACACTTATCATCTTGAAAGATTGAAGCTTAAATTGAGTAGATTCATGGTTATTTACGAGTTATAATGACAAGTTTAGAGTTGAGAATGTATATGAACATAAACGAGAGGAATTGTAGGAACAAGTCAAGACATGTCATAAGTTCATGAAAATCATGATCGTAAACTTGTTTCTTGCGTGGCCTCTCATGATTTCAAAGGAATTTCTATATATAAGTTTGAGTTGAAGCTCTTGAAGTTATGTTTCATGATTCTACAAATTTTCCAAAGAATTTGATCTTTAATGGGATATTTGAGTTTGTATTGAAAGTTATGATTAGTAATTAATGTTGGAAATCCATATTCAAGTTATTTTTAAGAGTATTTAGAATATTCTTTACAAGGGTAAGAATTTTTTAGTGTATTACATTAGGGTGTTAGTTTTTTTGGAATATTACGTTGTTATATTTGAAAAAAATGCACTAAGAATTTTTTAGTGTGTTATATATTAGAATGTTACGTTTTTAAAGTGTTACGTCAGATTGTTACGTTGGGAAAAAAGACACTAAGGAATGTTTTTTTTAAAATGTTACGTTTAGTAATTTTAACATTATGAAAAAACTTACATTTGTCCCTTAACACATAACACATGAACGTTTATACTTGGCCCTTTCTATAATTCACACTAAAATAAGACTTTTAAATTTAGAAAAAAATAAAATAATAAATGATGAAACAAGTTATATGATCACTATTTAAAATTTGTTTGTACTTTACATGAAACTAGAAACATTTCCCGCATAAAAAATTACACAAAAAATACGTAATATTTAATAAGAGAGTGAGCCTTATATGGACCCTACATTGTGTAGCCCATCACTAGTAAGACATTTTGTGCTTTATGTGCACCTAAAAGTCCTAATCCGTAGCCATTTTAGTTTGATTCGTGGGCTTGTTCGTATCCGTCGGAATGGAATAGATTTTATCCAATTCTACACTTATATGGGGTGGGGGGGTTTAATTACATTATGGTCCCTTGCAACAGGGGTGAGGCGGAGATAAATATCATCTCTTTCGATTTAAATTCGATTCGATATAATTAATAATATATATGAATAAATAATATATGTATATATATAATATAATTAGACAAAAAAAGAATACTAAAAGTTTGTAATTCTGTTTAAATATAAATAAATAGTAATTCTAGAAGTTTCACCGTTTATATATATAGAAACAACAGATATTATTTAGTGTGGTAAAGATTTAAATTGGCGTGGGTAAGCCTATAAAGGCCATAGCCCACTATGAACAACCCAAGCCCATCACTGGGAGCCCAATACATAACCCTGCTGGTGAAGTCCAGAACAGCTGGAATCCAACGTGGCATAAAGAGCCAATGACACTCAGACATGTGGCAGGTAAAAGACAAGCCACATCAGCAGACAAAGATCTGCAAAGTTATTGCCACGGCACATCGCCATTAATGCAGCCCATCACAACATTCATTACGACAACACCTTCCCATCGGAACAGCACCCCCTCACCCTGAACAAGGTAAGCTACAGCATAGACTTTCGGCCAAGGTGGCAGGTTAGAAGGGACGGCGAAATGATTACCAAAGGATATAAGCAGACGTTGAAGACAGGAAGAAGGTTAAGCTTTCTATCTCCAATCTCTCTCTACATTCCACCTCTCTTTCTGACTTACTCGTCGGAGGGTTCACTGGGGGACTCCCCGTTCCCCGTTGAACTTGTCTGCAGGTTCATTGGTGGGTTTGATCACTCGGATATTGGCACGAGAAGTGTGGATCAGTCCGACCCGTTCTGCCAGGTACCCGTGGTATATTAATTGTATCATCAGTTGGCGCCGTCTGTGGGAATGACTTTGCTCCATGCGCCAGTTGTGCTCATTGTCGCCGGAGACCCTGTCCCAATAACCTTTTCCTACTACCAATCAAAGTGTATGGTCACAACTAGATCCATGGCTTCTCACCATAATGCCGCCGACCATCAAACCGACCCTCCCAATCCAAACAATCCACCGCAGTATTTCATCGAGCTCACCAACAGCATTAATCGCATAGCCGAGCAAAACCAAGCCCTGATAAATGCCTTACTCCAGAGAAACCTTCCTATGCCTCCTCCACCACCTCCAGATATTTCCCCTAGCCAAGAATGAGCCCCGAGCCATACTATCCCGCAGCCCTATCCACCCAACTTGGAAGGCCTGCAACCTCCTCCCCCACATATAAATCCACCACCTCCACCTCCACCCCCGCATCCGTTAATCCTGGCACCAACACTTGAAGGGGAAGCCAGTAGTGTCTAGCCTCCGCTACCCTCCGGTGGCGACAACATCCCTCTCTGGGACACAGAACTCCGAGCCATGAAGCTCCAACTCCAAGGGGTCATGCAGAACATCCAGCATAAACCCTCTACCACGGTTAACTCACCATTTGTTGCCTCCATCCGGGACAAACCCCTACCCCCTAAGTTCAAAATGCCCACCATCGACTCTTTTGACGGTACGACAGACCCAGCCGACCACCTGGAGACCTACAGAACCCTCATGATCCTCCACGCATTCCCTGACGAGATCACGTGTCGAGCTTTCCCCGTGACACTGAAGGGGTCCGCTCGACTGTGGTTTAGCCAGTTGCCACCAGACTCCGTCTCCACTTTCCAGCATCTCAATGACTCTTTCCTCAGTCATTTTATTGGGGCCCAGTGCCAACGCCGTCTGGCAACCCAACTCCTCAACATCCGCCAGACCGAGGGGGAGACCTTGCGCAGTTTCGTTACCCGCTTCAACACCGAAGCCTTGCAGGTGGCGGAAAACGATGATAAGGTCATCCTTACAGCTTTCATGGCCGGATTACGGTCGTCTGACTTCTTCTTCTCCCTCTCCAAAAACCCCCCCAACTCCATGGTAGCCTTACTCTCCAAAGCCCAAAAGTACATGAACGCCGAAGATTCCCTAGCCGCCCGCCAAGACCCTACAGCAAAACACCCGATCCCCCGAGAAAAATGAAAAGACTCAGAAGCCAGAAACACCCAGTATAATACCCAAACACCACATTATACCGACTGACCCCCCCGAGCCGACCAGCCGATATCAGTCCGATCGCCCGGTCGGTTCGAGTGGTACACACCTCTCAACTCCCCTATAGAACAAGTCCTCAACCAGATCCAGCAGGACTACCCCCTCAAATGGCCCCAACCATCCAGAACCTCTTCCAATCAGAAGGACCAATCCAAATACTGCCGTTTTCACCAGGACCACGGCCATAATACCGATGAGTGTGTTAACCTCAAGGATCAGGTCGAGACCTTAATACATCAGGGACGTCTTAGCCGGTTCATGGATACCCGCCCCCAGCAGAGATAAATAACAGAGCCCACCAAAAACACCCGTCGGCGTACTCCTCCTCGACAGCCCGCTCAACCAAATCAAGCCCATGACCGCCCTCCACAGCAGCCTTGGGCACAAGGTAATCCCGCCCCACCTGTCGGAGAAATCAGAGTTATTTTCGGCGGGCTTGCTTGTGGAGGACCATCCCGCTTGGCTCAGCGCGCAGAACTCAGGAAAATAAGGCAAGGCTCGGACAAAGAGGTTGCCACATTGGACTGACCTTCAAAACAGCCCAGGCAGTGGACCGAGCCTATTACCTTTACGGACGCCAATTGCACAGGCATTCGTTATCCCCATGACGACCCCTTAGTCATTTCAACTCTCCTCTCAAACTACAAGGTCAGACGGGTTCTCATAGACAACGGCAGCTCTTTAGACATCATTTTCCTCAATTACTTCCGCCAGCTCAAGATCAGGGAAGAAAGTCTGTCCCCTCTCCAAACCCCCTTGGTCGGTTTCACTGGTGACCTCCATTGGCTTCATCGACCTCCCCATCACAATTGGCGAGCACTCGCGCCAGACCACCAAGCTGCTCACATTCCTTGTTGTCGACTGCCCCTCTGCCTACAACATCATCCTTGGTCGTACCGCCCTAAATGCTTTCCAAGCTATTACATCAACTTATCACCTAGCCATCAAGTTCCCCACCGATCTTGGGATCGGGACAGTGAGGGGGGAGCAGACCATGGCCAGGGAGTGTTATGTCGCCTCACTCAAGGAAGTCAAGCTGAAGGAGGCTATGATCATTGAAGGGCTTGACGTCCGAGATGAGGACGAGCTGGTCAGAGGAGAACTTGTGGAGGAGCTCGTTGAGGTTCCCATCGACCCCACCAACCCAACCAAAACTGCCAAAATCGGCAGCCAACTATCCCCCCAGGCAAAAGCCGACCTCACTGCCCTCCTGACCGAGCACAATGATCTATTTGCCTGGACCTATTCAGACATGCCGGGTATTGACCCCTCCTTCATAACCAATCGCCTCAGCATTGAACCCCATTTCCGACCTTACCGCCAGAAGCAGCGCATCTTTCATCCGGAGCGCAATACTCTTATCGCTGCAGAGGTTGATAAGCTCCTCGAGGCCCAATTCATCAAAAACGTGGACTACCCTAGGTGGTTGTCAAACGTGGTCCTGGTCCGCAAGAACAATGGCAAATGGCGACTCTGTGTCGACTACTCCGACCTCAACCGAGCGTGCCCCAAAGACAGCTATCCTCTTCCCCGCATAGACTTGCTGGTCGACGCCACGGCCGGTCACCAAATGCTTAGTTTCATGGATGCTTTCTCTGGGTACAACCAAATTCTGATGCATCCGTCTGACCGAGTACCGACCGAGGTACCTACTACTACCGTGTGATGCCATTTGGACTGAAAAATGCTGGGGCCACCTACCAACGGCTGGTCAATGCTGTTTTCCATCATCAGATAGGTCGGAATATAGAAGTATATATCGACGACATGCTCGTCAAGAGCAAACTTTCTGCTGACTATCTGACCGACCTATGAGAGACTTTCGCCACCCTACGTAAGTACCAAATGAAGCTCAACCCGGAAAAGTGTGCCTTCGGCGTAGGATCTGGGAAGTTTTTGGGTTTCATGGTCAGTCAGCGCGGCATTAAAGCTAACCCTGAAAAAATCAAGGCCTTGATGGAAATGCAGTCACCCAGAATGGTCAAAGAGGTTTAGAGACTCACTGGCCGAGTAGCCGCCCTCAATCGCTTCATTTCCCGCGCAACGGATAAGTGCCTTCCCTTCTTCAAAGTTCTTCGACAAACTTTTGAATGGACGACCGAATCTGAAGATGCCTTTCAGCAGTTGAAGCAGTGTATGGTCAACCTCCCTTCTTTCTCAGGCAATCACAGGCGAACCCCTCTTCCTCTACTTAGCCGTTTCAAGCACCGCAGTCAGTGCAGCTCTTATCAGGGAAGACGGTTCTGTCCAGCGGCCGGTCTACTACATCAGTCGGGCTCTCAGGGGAGCGGAGCAGAATTACCCACTGCTAGAAAAATTGTCCTTGGCCTTGGTCACCACCTTCAGACGACTCCGTCCTTACTTCCAAGCCCATTCCATAGTGGTCCTCATCGACCAACCTTTGAAGAAGGTAATGCAGCAACCAGAGCTCTCAGGCAGACTCATGCAATGGTTAGTGGAACTTAGCCAGTTTGACATCTTCTACCGACCTTGGACAGCAATTAAGGGCCAGGCTGTCGCCGATTTCATCTTGGAATTCACTAATCCTACCCCAACCCCGGCCCCTCCACCGCCAACCCCTACCGAGCCAGAAGACCCTTATTCGTGGACTCTCAACGTCGACGGATCATCCCGCAGAGAAGGCAGCGAGGCTGGTCTCATCCTCACCGCCCCTGAAGGTGGTTATTTCAAATGTGCTCTCCGTTTCTTGTTCGATGCCAGTAACAATGAGGCCGAATATGAGGCATTGATAGCAGGTCTCTGCCTAGCCAAGGACATTGGTGTCAGCCACATCCGGGTGTTCAGCGACTCCCAGCTAATTGTCGGACAAATTACGGGGGAATTCGATACAAAGGAGGACACAATGCGGGCTTACAGGGATATTGCACTTCCTCTTGTTTGTCTCTTCAATACTTTTCACATCCAACACATTCTTCGGGCGGAAAACTCTAAGGCGGATGAGATGGCTCAGTTGGCTTTCGCAGACCAGTCCGACCTCAGCCATGGTGTCCGTCTTGAGTACTTAGCCCACCCTGCCATTTCCCCTGAGCAGCAAGAAGTACAGTTCCTCCAGAATGAACCCATCCCTTGGGCGTCGGACATCTTTCTATTTTTGACAATGGGGGAACTTCCTGATGACCAACAGCAAGCCGCCAAGGTTAGGGTCCGGTCGTCCAATTACATCCTCGTCAGTGGTGTCTTGTACAAACGCAGCTTTTCACGCCCGTATCTGCGATGCCTCAACCCGGCTCAAGCAACCTATGTGATGCTAGAAATCCATAAGGGTATCTGCGGTAATCATTCAGGCGGCAGGTCCCTAGCCCACAAAATACTTCGCACTGGCTATTTCTGGCCTACTCTCAACCAAGATGCGACTGACTTCGTCCTCAAATGTGATAAGTGTCAATGTTTTGCCAACATCCCCCATGCTCCTCCTACAGAACTGATCACACTTTGCAGTCCCTATCCGTTCGCCAAATGGGGGATCGACTTAGTTGGTCCACTTCCCACCGACCGAGGCCAGACCAAGTTCGCGATCGTCGCCATTGACTATTTCACCAAGTGGGTAGAGGCAGAACCCCTTGCCACCATCACAGAGCGGAACACAACCAAATTCATCTGGCAGTCGATCGTATGCAAGTTTGGCATCCCTCAAGCCATCGTCTCTGACAACGGCAAACAGTTCGACAACGCCAAGTACAGGAAGTTCTGTGCAGACCTCCAGATCTAGCCTTGTTTTTCCTCCCCAGGTCATCCCTAAGCCAATGGCCAAGTCGAGGTTACTAACCGTTCTCTTCTGAAGATCATCAAAACTAAGTTAGAAGCTGCTAAAGGACTTTGGGCTGAGGAACTACCGAATGTACTCTGGGCCTATCGTACTACCGCCTGGACTCCCACTAAAGAGACCCCATTTCGCTTAACATACAGCGCTGAGGCAGTCATCCCAGTGGAAGTCGGTCTGCCTACCCCAAGGGTTTTACACCCCAACCCAGAGCTAACGGAAGAGCTCCGTCGCGCTGATCTTGACCTAATTGAAGAGCTCAGAGAAACCACTGCAGTCCGACTGGCCTCCTACCAACAGAAAATGAGAACACACTACAACTGCAGAGTCCGATCAAGGGAGTTCGCCGTAGGGGACCTTGTCTTACGCGAAGTAACCCTTGCCATCAAAAATCCGACTGAAGGCAAGCTGGCAGCCAAGTGGGAGGGACCTTACGTTGTGAAAGCCCGGCCACGGCCAGGCACTTACCGACTTCAGGACATGGAAGGTCGAGATCTCCTCTACCCGTGGAACGCCGAGCATTTGAATTGTTACTTTCAATAAACTCCTACTTTTTATTGCTCAGTTATTGTATTTTCTTTTTGACGAATTTACACACATGAACATACTTGTTCCCTCCTGGCATAATGTAAATTTTGATCAACTGGATCACACTTTCCATGACAACAATTTTATATCTCAGCTGTCTGTGTGTTGTCCTAATAACATTTTGGTTGCAGCACTTATTAAAAAGCCTCAGCCAGACTGAGCACCAAAAGCCTCGGCCAGACCGAGCGCCAACAGCCTCAGCCAGACTGAGCACCAACAGCCTCAGCCAGACTGAGCACCAAAAGCCTCGGCCAGACCGAGCACCAAAAACCTCGGCCAGACCGAGCGCCAAAAGCCTCAGCCAGACTTAGCACCAAAAGCCTCGGCCAGACCGAGCGCCAACAGCCTCAGCCAGACTGAGCACCAACAGCCTCAGCCAGACTGAGCACCAAAAGTCTCGGCCAGATCGAGCACCAAAAGCCTCGGCCAGACCGAGCGCCAAAAGCCTCGGCCAGACTGAGCGCCAAAAGCCTCAGCCAGCTTGAGCGTTAAAGCCTCAGCCAGACCAAGCATGACAAGTCTCAGCTAAACTGAGCGCCACAATTCCAGGTCCAAACTGAGTTACTTGCAACGTCCATAAATCACAGCTTAGCCCCAACTGAGCACGCATACTTGTGGCATTAGTAGACACACTTAGTCACAATTCCAGGTCCAAGTTTTTACACCACTTTCCACTTAGTCAAATCCCAACGACGTTCTTACATGTTTCCTTTACTAGTCAAAATATTTTCTTCTCCATCAACTTTTACAAGTCAACCTCTTCCCTTATTAGTCAAGCCTAACTCCAATAAACCACTCTCATCCACTTCAACAGTGTGGCAAGCACAAACTCATAATTTTATTACAAGTTCAATTCCACTCTGCATTGAGGAGTTCTTAACTTTACTCTGCACTGAGTTTTTATTAGAAGTTCAATTTCACTCTGCATTAAGGAGCCTTTAACTTTACTCTGCATTGAGTTTTTATTACAGATTCACTTCCACTCTACATTGAGGAGTTCTTAAATTTAGTTTTTATTATAACTTTACCTCCACTTTGCAGATGCACACAAGCCACTATTCTCATTCATTTCAGATGCGTAAGCACAGACATTCGAATGAAAACACAACTGAAATTTTATTTATTCACAAATTTGTACATAAGTCCATTACAGTAATTTAAAAAAAAAAAAAAGAGTACAAGGTCTTCTTCTTCTTCTTCTTCAATTACTCCTCCTCACTGGACACGAGGTCATTTTCTTCAATACCCTCATCCAGGGGGGTCTGGGCCACATCGTCGTCATCAATTTTTATACTACTTAGGTCTAAGTCTTGGAACAGTTCTTCAGCTTTACGCTTGAACATCTTCCAACCACTGTCCCAGAACTCAGCCATTTCGTGTTTATAGAAGTCTGACCGCTGGAAGCTCTCAATCACTTCTGCCTCGGTCCTGCCCCCAACGGTCGTCCCAGACGGGCTGGCCCCCCAGACACCTCTCTCGTCACGCTGTTGGTGACCGCGGCGTCGATCGCCATCTGAAACTCAGCAGACCCCTTGAATTGTTCTATTGCTGCAACATACAGATCGGGGTATGCTGCCCTTTCAGAGGCAGCCTTGGTCCTCTCTCTCTCCAGCTCCTTCTGCAGGCTCGCCTTTTCAGAGGCCATCCTGGCCCTCTCTTCCTCCCACTCCTTCTGCAGGCTCGCCTTTTCAGAGGCCACCTTGGCCCTCTCTTCCTCCAACTTCTTTTGAAGGCTCACCCTCACCTCCATTGCCTTAGCCCGCTCGTCTTCCAGCTCCTTCTGCAACCCAACAATCTTCAGATCTGCGTCTTCTTTTTCCTTGATCTGCTAGGCGCGCAGATTTTCATTGCTGGTCATAGCCTCTTCAAATCGTTCCACGGCGACCGCGCAAGCCTTTTGAACATCCACCAATTTCTTCTTCTCGCCAGCAAGCTGGAACTCGAGCGACACTACCCTGCGGCGTTCGTTTTCTAGCTCCAACTTGACCGCGCTCAGATCAGCTTGGGCTCGGTCGGCAACATTGCTGTGAACAATGGCCAACACTTGTATCTTTTTCGCTTTTTCAGCTTCCTGCCAGCCCCTGGAGCATACGCCTCGCACAGCCTTCTTCCACCCTGCACTCTCCCTTTTGAAGTTGGCAAGTTGAGCCTTGGCCTCATCTGCCTTCATCTTTGCAGCCGCTGCCTTTCTCAGTAGAGCTCCTGCCAAGGTGGTTACCTCCATTTGAGCAGAGCATAACCACCTCAGCAACTCAACCTCATTGAATCTGGCTACTGAGCGCACGGCTGCCTCATCCACGATCCCTACAAGGCGATTTGCACCTGCCCTGGCTGGGCCTTCTTCTCCCTCCAGCCGCCCAGCCACTGCGCGAGCATGGTAGATCCCGGTCGTCAGCCTGACACCCCCTTCTTGGGGCGCAGGACCCCCTGGGGCAGTTCTCCTCCCCTTGGCTCAGGGCCAGTTGCCCCACCTTCTACTTGCACTTCGGGGGCGACCCTCGCCACCTCTGAGGCGATCTCCACCATTATTTGGACGACCTCCACTTCTGGGACGACCCCCCCTTCTAGGGTCTCCTCCATTCCCCCCTTCTCTGCCTCCTTGGCCATGCTGGTCTCTTCTACCACCACTTCCCTCCTCCTCTTCACGGCAGGCTCTTCTTCACTCCTCCTCACTCTTCTCTTCTTCTTTACCACACCCTCCACCTCCATCTCCTTCAAAGCCCTCTCCTTCAAGGGATCTACTGGGGGCGGTCGGGGCACAAATCCACCTAAGTCTTTTTCCCCCAAGGGTTTGGGGCGAGGTCGGATGCTCTCCCTCGCAATCGGCTTTGGCGGTCGGTCTTCCTGGGACTCTTTGAACTTACTGGCTTTGGCGAGGATGACCATATCCTCAGCCTCTTGTGCTTTCCTCCTCGCCTCCAATTCAGCTCGCCCCAGATCTCCACCACTCGGCTGAGGACCCAACCCCGCTCCAAACAAGGCTGAGGGTTGAACGAGTTCGTCCCACTTGTCCCCTTCCTTCTCCCGCCATGCCTTCACCTTCTTTATTCTCTCCTCTGCCGCCGCTCCCAGTTTTGGCTCTACAGATTTGATGGGCACTCTCCACATTGTGCGCACCCCAGCCCCTCCATTTGCAGACACATAGAACCACCGCGGCCTCCAACCTTTAATTGATGACGGCAGCCCCGCCACCAGACCCCTCCCTGCCGCCGCCTGCAACGTCACCCAAGTCTCTTATTGTCCTGAGGCCTTATAACATGCGAAGAATTCGTCTACTGTCATAGCCGCCCCTTCGTTCGCCTTCGGCCACGCGCTTGCACAGGCTAGTACAATCTTCCACGCATTGGGCATTAGCTGGCCCGGTGCCACCTCCAAACGGTTTAGGACATCTACCACCACTTGCGGCAGTGGCAGCCTCAGTCCCCCTTTTAATGCTTTCTCGTAAAGGGCAAACTCCCCCGGCCTTGCATCACATGGCCTTTCCGTTGACGTCGGCAACAATAACTCTATTTCAGCAGGCACCTGGTATTTTTCGCGAATAGCCTCCAACTCCGCCGCGATAACCGTTGATTTGTCAGCCTTCGTGTGCCAGTGATCTGGTTCCGCCTGGCTGATTGGCTTCGGAGCTGCTATCATGGTGGAAGCATGAGATCGTACCACTGGTTCCCCTACCCTCCCCATTTGCCTCTCCGTCCTATACTGCTCTGCTAACTCCACTGCATCGTCATCACTAAGCGAATCCACCATGACATTCACAGCTTCTTCTTAGGCCATTCCTTTGGTATGTCTGCGAATCGCTTCGAATGCAGGTGCAAGAAAATTGAAAAAATGTTGCAAAGGTGTATCGTCAGCAACAAAGGAGTTAACACTTGGGATGTTTTGATTTTTCGCAAAGAAGTAGGTAAATCGAATAATGCCAAAAGCCCAAGGCTTGCCCGTATTCCAAGGGTCGCAATTAATTTGCGCCAGTTTGAAAACTTTTCAAAACATCCGCCAAAACTGTCTTTTCAACATCCATAATGACCTATCGTTTCATTTCTGATCCAACTCCTAATCTCCTCCCCACGAGATGTTGCCACGTGTATGACCACGATCCATTGTCTCCTCCCCTTACCCTGTCTTTTCCACTTCAAATCACCACGTGACACGCCGCCTCTTGAGCTCCGCGCCCCACCACCTTACCTTTCGCGGTCGGCCCTCCTCATGGTCGGCCCTTCCACTCGGCCAACCTTCGCGGTCAGCCCCCCTCGTGGTCGGCCCTCCCACTCGGCCAACCTTCGCGGTCGGTTGTCCTCATGGTCAGCCCTTCTACTCGGCCAACCTTCGCGGTCGGACCTCCTCGTGGTTGGCCCTTCCACACGGTCCACTTCACGGTCGGTCCACCCCGCGGTCGGTCCACCCACTCGGTCACCCCTGCCAGTCGGCCTTCATCCTGTCAATCTCCAACACCCTCATTCTCTTCATTAGTATTCCCTTCGTTGGACTAAAGCTGCACTCGGGAATGGGGGACTACTGACGTGGGTAAGCCCATAAAGGCCATAGCCCACTATGAACAACCCAAGCCCATCACTGGGAGCCCAATACATAACCCAGCTGGTGAAGTCCAGAACAGCTGGAATCCAACGTGGCATAAAGAGCCAATGACACTCAGACATGTGGCAGGTAAAAGACAAGTCACATCAGCAGACAAAGATCTGCAAAGTTATTGCCACAGCACATCGCCATTAATGCAGCCCATCACAGCATTTATTACGACAACACCTCCCCGTCGGAACAGCACCCCTTCACCCTGAACAAGGTAAGCTACAACATAGACTTTTGGCCAAGGCAGCAGGTCGGAAGTGACGACGAAATGATTACCAAAGGATATAAGCAGACGTTGAAGACAGGAAGAAGGTTAATCTTTCTATCTCCAATCTCTCTCTACATTTCACCTCTCTTTCTGACTTACTCGTCGGAGGGTTCACTGGGGGACTCCCCGTTCCCCGTTGAACTTGTCTGCAGGTTTATTGGTGGGTTTGATCACTCGGATATTGGCACGAGAAGTGTGGATCAGTCCGACCCGTTCTGCCAGGTACCCGTGGTATATTAACTGTATCATCATAAATGATTCTTAATTTTTTTAGCTATTTGAAATATAGTCCGATATCCGCGGGGGTAGAGATGAGATTGAAATATTTTACCTATAACGAGATTGGAACAGGGCGAGGGATTTGAAAGCGGAAGTGAGGCCGAGGAATGATAAAGCCACCTGTGGCCATCCCTACTAATCCCCATAGTTTCCACTCTCTGGTAGAGAGTAATAATATTAGGGAATGGCTTCTGTCCAGTCCTTAATCGGACTCGACCGTGCTGTTGAGTCCGTGGGGGCCACTATGGGTCCCGTTTTGATAATCTGAACCGTTCAATGTGTAGAACTCGTCGAGTACTATATGTCTGTAAAAAATTACGTTGATCGGATATCGATAGCTATGTGATCAAAACAGATTTTTGTCAATCGTTAATTTATTCACCGTCCATTTTGTTTTATACAAAACTGATTTGATCACATAGCTATCGATATCCGATTAACGTGATTTTTTACAAGCTTATAGTACTCGACGAGTTCTACACATTGAACGATTCAAATTATCAAAACGAAACCCGTGGTGGGCCCCCACGGGCCCAACAGCACGGTCCAGTCCGATTAAGGACTGGACAGAAGCCATGCCCTAATATTAAATGCACAAAATTATAACACAAAATGTGTACAAAAAGATGCATTGTGTAGTCAAAATCTATCTTGAATGTGATGTGGATCATTTTAAAATAAATCTTACAAAAAAAAAGAAAAAAACTCATGGTTTAAGTCTTGTAATAAAATAAATTTTTAATTTTTAATTTAGTCAATTTAAATCATATTTTGATTTATTTTCAAGTTAAATCATCCGTTTATTTTCGTTAAGTAAAATTGTCACAAAAAAGTATATTTTAGTCATTAAATTCAATATAATTTTTATAATAATTTTACTTAACAAAAATAAGTAGATGGTTTAAATTAAAAATAAATAATTGAAATTTACAAAATTAAAAACTCAAAATTTATTGTTACAAAGATCAAATCTTAGATTTTTTTTAAAAAATTAATTTTCCCTATATGTATATATATATATATATATATATTATTCTGTATTCTAATTCTATAACCCTAGGCATTTTTGAGTTGAAAGTGCTTCCAGAACTTCTGACATTAGCGAAGACAGAACTCCTTACAAAAAAAATAATCCCCTTGATTGATTTCAGAAAATTGAGCTAATTTTTCAAAAGATTAAATTTTTTATTTTTCATATTTTTTTACTTTTAGTCAAAAATCTTAATGTTTTAAGAATTTTTATTTTTATGTTTTAAATACACCTAATCTAGATATACTTAAAAAGTATAATATTTATAAAAAAAAAAAAACAAAAATTTAAGTATATTTTTGTATTCTTTTGTATTTATTGATTTTTTAAAATATTTTTTCAGAAATATTTTATTTTTTTAGGTACATCTGCGTTGTTGTTGTTGTTTTTTTTTTTTGTTTTTTTGTTTTTTTTTTTTTTTGAGCAACAAAAACAAACTAAACTTTTATTAAAAATAAAGTAGGATTACAACATGGCTTAGGAGAAAAAAATTGCATCATTGTCAAACTAATCATCTCAACTATATTGAAACTCAAAGTCAGTCCAATCACGTGCATCTCCAAACCCTTAAAAACATGGCATAGGTGAATCTAAGTTATATGCATCTAAAAATTAAAAAATCCACTTGGTCCATGAATTATCAATTGAGTAAATGGGTGTTTGAAAAGTTATTATTTTAATAGGTTATTTTAGTTTTTGGCTATTTTAAGAGGTTAAAATTTTTGTATTTGGGAAGATAGTTAGATTTTTTTGTAATTGGATGTGATATTTGTGAGAGAAAAAGTAAAATGATTATGGATTTGATGTGACATTTTGTCTGATTAGTTATTTTAGCCTATTTTGTCTTTTAGTGCTATTTTAGCCAAAAAAGCTAAAAAAGCTTCTTCCCAAACACCCGCTAAGTCTCTAAAGTGTATATATAAATCTAAGTCTAGTCCCTAAACTATCAATTAAATCTTTCAAGTTTCTAAAATATTTAATTCAATCATATTTAGTCCCTCGAAGATTTACAAAAATAAAATATATGCTTATAAATATTATAAATTAGTAAAAAATCCTAACTAAATAAGCTTTTCTTCCAAAAAAATATTAAAATTTTATTTTGTCTGTAAAAAGCATTTTATTTCACTGGTAGCATCAGAGTATGATTTCTCAGTTTTGTCAATAAAATTATACGAGTATTAAATATACTAAAGAAATAAAATTATATAATTTAAATAATAATATATCGCGACAAATAATAATAGAATAAAACAACGCATAAATCAAGTTTTAAAAATAACTTAACTAAAAACTTAAACACAATCAATTTAAAAATTATAAACAAAATTCGGCCTATAATATAAAGGTTAGGAAGTAGTTGTTGTAGAAAATATGAAAGAAAATACTATAAATAATTATCCTTACCCTTATAAAGAATATTTATTAGAAGAATTGACGCTCACATTTTAAAGGCAAAATAAAAATAATTTTTCTTTTTTTTGAAAAAAAATCTTAATTAAGTAAGGTCTTTTACTAATTTATAATATTTATGAGTATATATATTTTATTTTTTGTAATTTTTTTAGAAACTAAATATTTTTAATTAAATATTTTAAAGTTTTAATAAATTTAATCGATAGTTTAATAATTAAATAAATTTTAATTTATATAATTTAAACACTTATTAAATTTAATCAATAGTTCAACGATTAATTAAAGTAGACAATTTTAAAATAGCTGAATGATAGAAAATATATTAACCTGAAAACAAATGTTTTGGTACAATAGTTCAACTTAAAGTAGACAATTTTAATATAGTTGAATGATAGAAAATATAATAAACCTGAAAACAAATGTTTGGTACAACTACGTGTACTCATTGTGGCATATAATCACTCAAAACAGGTCACATATCACGATGAGCAAAGACAGAAAGACAAATGAAAAAGGGTAATTATTTATTTTAAGAATAAGGATAAATAATAGTTTAACCCTGTGATTTATCCAAAAAAAAAAAAAACGGAATGTTTTTGTAGTTTTATTTGTAATATTTATACCTTTTAGATTTTATACCATGTTATAATTTTTGACGGATATAACAAAAATGTACAAAACGATGTCGTTTTGTGCAACGCCTAATAAAAAAAAAAAATTACAAATACATCCCTTGAGATTTATTTAAAGTACAGATTGTCTTATGTAATTTAAAAAATTATAAATAGTCCTTTATTAAAAAAATTATTTAACTGAATTAACTAAAAAATTAAAATTCATAATTACTCTCTTATATAATAATAAAATTATCTAAATTATTAATTGAAACATATTTCTAACATTATTAAAAATTGTTAATTAACTTCATGATTTATTAACAAAATGGGCGATTTATTATGAAATTATAAATCTTAAGAATGGAATGTAATTTTCAGAACTATAGGGATGATTCGTATTTTAATTAAATCTTAGGGATATATTTGTAATTGATCAAAAAAAAGAAAAAAAAAGGGAAGGAGAGAGAGAGAGAGAGAGAGAGAGAGAGAGATTTATATATATATACAACTATATGTATATATATGTTCAGGCTATATATATAACTATATGTACATATACGTTCATACAATCATATATACTTGAGAGAGGTTCTTGAGTTGGAAAAATGGTTTGAGATTTCTGGTTTTGGCTTAGATGGGTTGTTTTATAAAATATGAAGTCAGAGTGTGAGATAAAGTAGGAAGGTGTACTATCACGTATGGAGTTAAAATAATATGAAGTGAGAGTATGTATATACATGTTCATACAACTATATATATATGGAATGATTAGAGATCAGAAAACACACGTACACACCCAAATCCAAATCCAAGATCACCAAATAACTTCTCCACCCAAAGAGTTCTTAATTATTAGATATAGTAGAAAATGAAATCATAGACTTCTTCTTTCTGTGTATATATATATACATGTTCATATATATGTTTCTTTTTCTCTCTCAGTTGCAATCTCTCTCTAACTTTCACTCTTTTTTTGTCTCTCCTTTCCTTTTTTTTTTTTCTTGATAAAACACGGTGTACTTCTGTAATGTCGGTAAGAAATTACAACGTAGTATAAAATTTATAAGATTTAAGTGTTACAAATGGAATTATATGGGAACTCCGTATTTTTAGATAAATCACAGAGAGTCAAGCTGTTATTTACCCCGGCAATGCTACGTAGCTCAAATTTTGTGGCTCAAAGTGGCTCAAATGGCCAAAACGACGTCGTTTTGAGTACAGAACAACATAAAAATGGCCAAAACGACGTCGTTTTGGCCATTTGAGCCACTTTTGAGCCACAAAATTTGAGTTACGAGACATTTCCGTATTTACCCTAAGAATAAATACAAACTAAAATTTTGTTCATTTTTTTCCTTTCTTTTTTTCCTTTTCCTCCATAAATTCCTATCGAAATGTTTTTTTTTTTTGTTATTATTATTTTTTTATTTTTATTTACAAGTTCCTATTGAAATGTTTGATTATTGATTTTCACTGCTAAACCATAAAAAAAAATAAATGGAGTTTAACATAGGCATTTCTACTTAAACTCAACTTTGTTAAATTTTGTTGGAGTTCACCTATCAGTGATTAATCTATTCATTTTACAAGTCATAGATGGATATTAAATCTATGGAAAATGGTGTGTATTATATGTATTTTGTAATTAAAAAAATGATATAATTTTAGATTTTTTGAGTTAGAATTAAAAAAAAAAAAATGTCATGACTAAACATAATATAGGGAGCTTTTTTGATAAATCCACTTTCTAAGAGCTTTATTCCATCCAACCCATATTCTTTTTGACTATTCCATTAGGTCTTATTTGAGATAAGAAGACCAAAATACCCTTTTCATCTACTTATATTCCATTTAGTTCACATTATTTTCTTATGTTTCAATAAGTCCTATGGTTGACATAATTACCAAAATACCGTCAATGTGAATGTTCACACCGTCAATGTGAATGTTCATATCATCAATGTGTAGGGGCCCGGCCCATGTCGATCCTCGTGGGTGCCCAGAAAAATTTGAGTCGGGCCGGGGCGGGCCCGGCCCATTGACAATGTGAATATTCACATTGACATTGACATGTTAACATTCACATTAATAGGAGTGTAAAATTGGTCCGCGTCCCGTAGCAGCGCTAAACCCGCCCGCGGCCCATGGGCGGCCCGGAGCGGGCCCGGTTCGGCCCGTTGACAATGTGAATATTCATATTAACATGTTAACATTCACATTGATAAGAGTATAAAATTGGCCCGCGGCCCATGGGCGGCCAAAAGCCCGTCCGCGGCCCAGGGCGGGCCCGGCCCGGTCCGTTGACAATGTGAATATTCACATTTATATGTTAACATTCATATTGATAGGAGTATAAAATTAGCCCGCGCCTCGTGGCTGCCCGAAACCCGTCCACGGCCCGTGGGCGGCCCGGGGCGGGCCCGGCCCGGCCCGACCTGTTGACAATGTGAATATTCACATTGATATGTTAACATTCACATTGATAAGAGTATAAAATTGGCCAACGGCCCAAGGCAGGCCCGGCCCGGCCCGTTGACAATGTGAATATTCACATTGACATGTTAACATTCACATTGATAGGAGTGTAAAATTAGCCCGTGCCTCGTGGCTGCCTGAAACCTACCCACGGCCTGTGGGCGGCCCGGGGCGGGCTTGGCCATTTTTTTTAATTCTTTTTAATTTTTTCTACCAAAATTTTATTATTTTCCACAAAAAAGACACTAGATCTCGACGCGGGCCGGGCCTCGGACCGAGCCTTAAATGGGCCTTAACCGGGTCGATGGGCCGGACCGGACTTCAAAGTGATGGCCCAGGCCCTAGCCTAGGGTCTTGGACTAGGCTCGAGCCTGGGCCCAAACGAGCCTTTCCTAGGCCGGGTTGGGCCGGCCCACGGGCCAAAAAATTAGGCCTAGGCCCTAGCCCTAGTCCTGGCACAAGGGTATTTGGGCTTTGGACAGGCCGATGGATCGAGCCTCGGGTCGGGCCGGTGGGCCTGGGCCTAGCCGCGAGCTTAGGTCGGGCTTGGGCGGGCATGGCCATTTTTTTTAATTCTTTTTAATTTTTTCTACCAAAATTTTATTATTTTTCACAAAAAAATACATTGTGCCTCGGGCGGGCTGGGCCTTGGACCGAGCCTTGAATGGGCCTTAAGCGGGCCGATGGGCTAGGCCGGGCTTCAAAGTGATGACTTAAGGCCTAACCTAAGGTCTCGGACATGCTCGGGCTCGGACCCAAACGAGCCTGCCCCGGGCCGTGGGCGGGCTTCGGGCAGCCCACAGGCCGCGGGCCAATTCTACATTCCTATCAATGTGTATTTTAACATGTCAATGTGAATATTCACATTGTCAACGGGCCGGGCCGTGCCTACCCCGGGCTGCGGGCAAGTTATGGGCAGCGGGCAAATTTTACACTCTTATCAATGTTAATGTTAACATGTCAATGTGAATATTCACATTGTCACGGGTCGGGCCAAGCCTGCCTCGGGCTGCGGTCGGGTTTTGGGCCACCCATGGGCTGCGGGTCAATTTTACACTCTTATCAATGTGAATGTTAACATGTCAATGTGAATATTCACATTGTCAGTGGGCCGGGTAGGGCCCGCCCTGAGCTGTTGGCCAATTTTATACTCTTATCAATGTGAATGTTAACATATCAATGTGAATATTCACATTGTCAACAGGTCGAGCCAGGCCCGCCCCGGGCCGTGGGCGGGTTTCTGGCAGCCACGAGGCGCGGGCTAATTTTATACTCCTATCAATGTGAATATTCACATTGTCAACGGGTCGGGCCGGGCCCGCCTGGGCCGCGGGCGGGCTTTTGGCCGCCCATGGGCCGCGGGCCAATTTTATACTCTTATCAATGTGAATGTTAATATGTTAATGTGAATATTTACGTTGTCAACGGGCCGGACCGGGCCTGTCCCGGGCCGCGGGCGGGTTTAGCGCCGCCACAGGACGCGGGCCAATTTTATACTCCTATTAATGTGAATGTTAACATGTCAATGTCAATGTGAATATTCACATTGTCAACGGGTCGGGCCCGCCCCGGCTCTCGGGCGGGTTTCGGGCCGCCCATGGGCCAATTTTATATTCCTACCAATGTGAATTTTAAAATATGAATGTTCATATAATAAATTGCTAACCGTTCAAAAAATATTTATAAGGGTATCAAAATGAAATATAAGGGCATAAGTGTTCAAGAAAATAGTGTAAATCAAGAAAAAAGACTTTATGGAATAAAACTATACATACATTGGACTAAATGGGTTTAAAAATTCTTTTATGAATTTCTTGGGTTAAAACACTTCTAAATAAGATTTGTCAATAAAAATCCCGACATAATATGAGTCATAATTAAAAAAATTATAATTATAATTAAAATAATGCCACAATTGAAGAAAAAATAATAATTATAATTAAAGAAGAAAATGACATAATTAGGGATGGATATCGGCTCGTTGGATCACCCAGTCCACCCGACTCACTCCTATTTTTTTAGGTTTTGAGAAGGTTGTTTTAGCCTATAGAGTCTGGTTGGATTAACATTTTTAACTGGATATATTTATGGCTTGGACTTGAGATTTATACTTCCAACTCAATCCGACTCTGCCAAGCCTGTTATTAAATTAATTAATTAATTATAATATGTTAATTTTTTTTTTGGTTGAGATTTATACTTTATCTTTGTTAATTTTATTGAAACTCACATTTATGGTGATGTGTGATGGAATTTATTTAAAAAATATTTCAATTTATACATAAAATTATTCAATTTACAATGATGTCAGTATATTTATTTAAGAATATAACGTGTGATTGAATTTAATTACAAAATGTTTTATTTTTCTTTAATATATAGCCTGATGAGTGGATTTGGAATTTATAATTATTTTCTGGGTTAGGCTGGGCTGGGTTTGGACAAATGTAGAGACCTGGTGTTAGGCCGGGTCGGACAGACACAAAGTCTCTTATTATGGAGTGCCGGCTCGACCCGACAAATGTCCACCCCCTAGTACACCTTTTTCAAGAGTGTGTATATTAAAATTTTCCTAAATCTGCACAATATTATTATGTTAAAAAAAAGATGGTTATATTATGATGATAATATAACCATGATGTCCACCTTGTCGTTCAAATTTTTTTATAAGACAATGATGATAATTACGATAGAAAAACATGAAATCTATTTTGAAAAGAAGGTTAAAAGTTAATTTTTTTAAAATTTTTTTTGTCTTTTTTTTGAAAAAATATGTAAAAAAAATATAAAAGTGATATGCCTTAAAAGAAATTAAAAGCCAAAAAACTAGTTTTAACCTCTTTTCCAAAAGAGGTCATTATTGCATAATATTGTAAGGTAATTAAAGTTAAAAATTTTAATCCATTTTTCTCAAATTTTATATTTTTTAAATTGTGAAATTACATATGTTTAAACATCATTGGTTCTTCCATTTTTTTTCCTTTTATTTTAATATTGACTAATAAGGAATTTTTTTCACAATTCTAAAACAATTTTTTTTTTCATGTTTCTAATTATAATTTCTTCAAATGTCAAATATGACAAGCTTTTCAAAATCACACTTTAAAATCTAAAACTATTATAATTTTATATAATTTTTAATTTAAATACATATATTCAAATTATTAATAGTTATTAAAAGTTTTAAATACTTTTTTTTTTGTGGTTTATAATTTTTTTATATTTTATATCTTTCTAGACTGGAAGGACCTAAATAGTAAAATTTTTTAATACAAAATTAATCAGCTTGTTTGGTTTTAGTTTTTAGAAAAATCTATTTTTTTATTTTTCGTATTTTTTTTTGTTTTCAATGAATTTTTAATGTTTTAAGCAATTTTTTAATTTTTAAACAGACTTAACATAAATACACTTAAAAAGTATAATATTTGTGAAATTTTTTTTAAAAAATTCACTAAATACTAAAAATTCAAAAAAAAAAAAAATTCAGTATTGCTTAAAATTCAAAAATATTCACTAAAAATAAAAAAAATACGAAAAACAAAAAACTCAATTTTTAAAAAATTATATTCAGAAAACTGAAACCAAACACACTAAATATTTTTTTACTAAAAAAAAAAATTTAAAAATATATGACTTTTTTAGCACTTGTCAAGTATAATAGATCTTGTCAAAATTTTTTTTTTCCTCTCTCAATTGTCAATTAAACAAATTATAATAGTGAAAACATTTTTGGCTTAACCTTCTAAAAAGTGACTTTTGTTAAAATCAAATAGAAAAAAACATTATTATTATTTAATTAAAACTGACGGTCGGTGAAACTTACTTTTTCTATTAAAAAAGTAATGGTTAAACAATAATTTGCATGTAATATTTGTATATATTTATCTATACAATTTGGGTTTCGAGTACTGGGTTATTTGGTGTTTCACTTAAATCCATCTGAATTTAATTCAAATTTTTAAATTTCTACCTAACTCCAAACCAAAATTAAAAAAAAAAAAATATTGTTCAAATCATAAAAAACTCAGACTAGGATCGAGTTGATTAGGTTGAGCCCGCCTAAGTTTGCAGCTCTAGCAATAGAGTTGGATATCATAATTTGTAATAAATCAGAAGTTGACACATAAGTTGCATGTAAAATTGTGAGACTTAAATTGTTTATCTCAATCTTTTTTGTGTTTATATATATAAAAAAAAAAAAAAAACAACAACAACAACGAACTATTTATATTGTTTTATAATATGTGTGGGAGCCGAATAAATAGAGGAACAAAATCTGGTATACCCAAGGAACCAGGAACTGAACGGCTCCATTCTGCTCAATTGGGACGCCGAATACGTTCTTAATGCCGAATAGACTTGAGAAGGCATATCAGGACAAATGAAAGAATAATAAATAAAAAGTAGACTCTGCCCCCGAGGCCTAGAAAATGGATATAAATACGAGAGCTTCAGATTTGTAAAGGTATGTAAGAATCACTTCTAAAAACTTAGTGAACAAGCTTTCTTGAGTAGAAGAACTGACTTGCCCGTCGGAGTGCTAATTCCGGCACCCCCGACCGGAGTATTTGTATCTCTGCAGGTGACTAACTGAGGATCATTGGCGTCTTCCAGGATCTGAAGAGTATTTCCAAACCATATCCCCACAATTGGCGCCGTCTGTGGGAATACTCGAATACATCCATGGAAGGCGTGACCGAAGATCCTCCGATAGCCACCGACGAGATCACACAGGTAGACGATCTCACCCCAGTTAATATGCTCGGAAAAGAAACCATCGCGGCACGACGCGTCTTGAACTTCGATTCGCTAACAACTTCAGCACAAGAAACGATGCAAGCGACCATAGAACAAGCCAGACAGACCCAACAGAGTTTGGACAACATCATCGCTGAGAACGAACGCCTTCGCCGCGATTTGGCCTTAGAAAAAGAAAAGTCCAAACGGGCAGGGCTCAAGGTTCCTGAGCGATTCCCAAGGGCAGGTCCCCAACGACCTCGAGGCCAACAGCACAATGCTGACGGTCGCCGCGCCTTAACCGATTACCTTGAGGAGGTGACAGAGGACGCACGTCGCCCACGAGGCGTCCCACTTGACACCGTACATATGATATACAGCCTACCGATAGCCCCGACTGTACATGCAATCCAGTCACTTCCAGGCCCCCAGCATCAGCTCACACCAACAAAGCGACCCCGGCTCCGAGAAGCGCCAAGCATCACCTTCGACGACTCTGATTTGAGCGGCGTAATACTCCCTCACGTAGATCCTTTGGTTGTCGCGCTACGCGTAAACAGGTTCACCGTCGAACGCGTCCTTATCGACCAGGGAAGCACTTCGGAGGTTATGTACTATAAAACCTTCGTCAAACTCGGGTTCAACGATTCGGATCTGACTCCAGCTCCTTATCCACTATTCGGCTTCAACGCCAACCCGGAGTACCTATTGGGAAAGATCAGTCTACCCGTTCGAGCTGGCTCCAGAACGGTGGACGTGGAATTCTTGGTCGTCAGGCTACCGTCGCCGTACAATCTCATCATGGGGCGATCATGGTTGCATACCCTGCAGGCCGTCCCAAGCACCTACCACCAGCTGCTACGTTTCCCAACGGAACACGGCGTCGAGTAGATCCGTGGCTCTCAACAGTCAGCACAAGCATGTTACCTTATCGCCGCCAAGACGCCGAAGGAACTGCAAGTAAACTCCATTGAAGTACCCAGTCGAGAGATCCTAGATGACGTCGGGCGTTAACCAAACGAAAAGGCCACGGAAGGTTTAGACCGGGTTGACATTGATGGAAGCCCGGAAAAGTTTTTTATGATCGGCGCCTCTCTGAGCCAGGTCGACAGACAGCAGCTGATCACTTTCTTACTCGGCAACCTCGACGTCTTTGCGTGGACTCCATACGAGATGCCGGGAATAGACCCGTCAGTCTCACAGCACCATCTAAATGTTGACCCCCGGTACAAGCCGATCAGTCAGAAAGGTCGGCGATCCTCCGCAGAACACACCGCCGCCGTTGTAGAAGAAGTTGACAAATTGCTTGACGCCGGGGCAATCAGAGAAGTCACCTACCCCACGTGGCTCTCCAACACAGTGGTGGTGAAAAAGAAAAATGGAACTTGGCGAGTGTGCGTCGATTTCACGGATCTGAACAAAGCTTGCCCCAAAGACTGCTTCCCCTTACCGAGAATTGACCAACTCGTCGATGCGACGGCACGCCACCGGCGCATGAGTTTCCTCGATGCCTACAGGGGCTACCATCAGATCGCCATGAATCCGGATGATCAGGACAAAACTGCATTCCTCACTCCAAGAGGAACCTACTGTTACAGGGTTATGCCTTTTGGACTGAAGAATGCAGGGGCAACTTACCAAAGACTGGTCACCACGATGTTTAAAGAACAGCTCGGACACACTATGGAAGTATACATCGACGACATGGTGGTCAAATCCAAAGAAGAACAAAACCATATAGCCGATCTGGAAAGGACATTCAACACCCTACGCAAATACAGAATGAAGCTAAACGCTTCCAAATGCGCATTCGGGATCGGCTCCGGCAAATTCCTGGGTTATATCGTTAACCACCGAGGAATCGAAGCCAACCCGAGGTAAGTCACAGCAATTTTGGAACTGAGTTCCCCCCGTTCAGTGAAAGAAGTCCAAAAGTTGATGGGAATGGCTGCTGCACTCAACAGGTTCATCAGCCGATCTACAGACCGCTGCAGACAATTCTTTCAGACACTACGTCAGGGCAGAGCTTTCGAATGGTCCGCCGAATGCGAAGCAGCTTTTAACGGGCTCAAGACCTACCTCCGGACAGTACCTCTTCTAACAACACCCGCCACCGGTGACCCCCTCATTCTATATCTGGCAGTCTCCGACAGGGCCGTCAGCGCCGTATTATTAAAAGAGGAGGAAGGGCAGCAACAGCCAGTGTATTATGTGAGCAAGGCAATGGTGGACGCCGAAACACGCTACCTACCGCTGGAAAAACTCGTCCTAGCCTTAGTCATGGCAGCAAGAAAACTGATGCATTACTTCCAAGGACACAGCATTAGGGTGCTAACAGACTATCCCCTTCGATCAGTACTACGGAATGCAGAAGAATCAGGGCGTGTTTCGAAGTGGGCTCTCGAACTCGGCCAATACGACATTCAGTTTCTACCCAAAACTGCAATCAAGGGACAGGTGCTTGCCGACTTTGTTGCCGAATTCACAAGAGGGCTTGCCAACCTCAAGCTTGATGACGTCCAGCCAAAGGCCGAAGTTCGGTCAAAGCTAGATTGGAGAATTTATGTTGGGGACATTTGGCAATTATACTGTGATGGATCGTCTAACCAACGGGGCAGCAGCGCCGGCGTCGTAATTATGTCTCCAGACGGCGCAGTAATTGAGCAGGCCGTCAAGCTCGGCTTCGAAGCATCAAATAACGAAGCCGAATACGAAGCCCTTTTAGCCGGACTGCGGAACGCACATCTGCTCGGCGCGCGGCGGCTGTTGGTGTTTTGTGACTCAAAATTGGTAATCAACCACCTGAAGGAGGAGTACGCGGCAAGAGACGAGCGTATGGCGGCCTATATGAAAACGGCTAACTCTTTGCTGACGAAATTCGACCATCATGAACTAAACCAAATAACACGCGATCAAAATACACACGCGGACGCCCTGGCCTGCTTAGCCTCCGCCATCAACTCCGAGCTCAAGCATACCATCGAAGTAGGTTTCGTCCCGGAACCAAGTATCGGCTCTCCGGAGGAAACCCACATCAACATTATAGAATCCGCTCCAAGTTGGAAGGACCCCATTGCTGCATTCCTTTCTTCTGAGCAACTCCCAGAGGACAAAAAAGAAGCACACAAACTGCGAAACAAGGCCCTGCGGTACTACTTAGATCCACAAGGAGGGCTTTACAAAAAGTCCCTCTCTGGTCCATACTTGGAATGCGTGCACCCGGACAGAGTAAAGGAACTGCTCACTGAGATACACGAGGGCAGCTGTGGTGCCCATTCGGGGGGACGCTCCCTGGCCCATCGGGCGATAACACAGGGATATTATTGGTCGACGATGAGAGCCGACGCAGAAAATTATGTCAAGAAATGCGAACAATGCCAAAAGTTCTCCCTACTAACCCATCAGCCGGCAGAAGCTTTGAATTCTATCACGAGCCCCTGGCCGTTTGCTCAGTGGGGACTTGATATCGTAGGACCATTGCCAAGGGCCCCAGGGAACAAGCGATTTCTAATCGTAGCAACCGATTACTTCACAAAGTGGGTCGAAGCGGAGGCTCTAACCCATATACGAGATTCCGACATTAAGAGCTTTGTGTGGAGGAACATCATTACACGATTCGGCATTCCAAGAGCATTGATCTCGGATAATGGTACCCAGTTCGATTGTGGCGTATACCGAGAATTGTGCAGCAAATATGGTATTGAGCCTTACTTCTCTACGCCAGCCTACCCCCAAAGTAATGGTCAAGCGGAAGCTTCAAACAAATCCATCTTGGATGACATCAAAAAGAGGCTGGAAAATGCCAAAGGCAGATGGGTTGAAGAGTTGCCGAGTGTACTGTGGGCCCATCGTACAACGCCAAGACGATCTACCGGAGAAACGCCGTTTGCATTATGCTTCGGAACCCAGGCAATCTTACCCCTAGAGATCGGCTTACCAACTTTGAGATCGCAAGCCTTTGACACAGGCCGAAATGACATGATGCTCACCCTGGACTTGGTTCTGATTGAAGAACGAAGAGACCGCGCCTTAGCATCCATGGCACGCTATCAGCAGCAGCTCGCTAAGTCATACAATCGGCGAGTTCAGTTGCGCTGCTACAATCCAGGAGAACTAGTCCTAAAGAAGGTACTGCCAGCCGACCGAAGGCCAGCCGATGGAAAGCTTGGTCCGAACTGGGACGGCCCCTATCAGATAGATTCCGTTGCAGGCGCAGGGGCATATCGGCTCTCAGACATGTCAGGAAGAAGCCTGCCACGGCCGTGGAATTCAGCACATCTACATAATTTTTATCAATGACCCGACCTGTGGGCTTGATACTTGTACACATGTCGTTGTAATGCAAGGTTTCGTGTTTCTACATGTTTGAGCTCAACAACTAGTGCCAAAATAAGTCTCCGGATTCGGAGCCCCCTTTGGTGCACGACACCTTAGGGCCGAATAAGTCTCCGGATTCGGAGCGCCCTTCGTGGATGTCACGATTGGCCAAACAAGTCTCCGGATTCGGAGCGCCCTTCGTGGATGTCACGATTGGCCAAACAAGTCTCCGGATTCGGAGCGCCCTTCGTGGATGTCACGATTGGCCAAACAAGTCTTCGGATTCGGAGCGCCCTTCGTGGATGTCACGATTGGCCAAAACAAGTCTCCGGATTCGGAGCCCCCTTTTGTGCACGACACCTTAGGGCCGAATAAGTCTCCGGATTCGGAGCCCCCTTTGGTGCACGACACCTTAGGGCCGAATAAGTCTTCGGATTCGGAGCACCCTTTGGGGCATGATGCCTTAGGGCCGAATAAGTCTCCGGATTCGAAGCGCCCTTCGTGGATGTCACGATTGGCAAAAACAAGTCTCCGGATTCGGAGCCCCATTTGGTGCACGACACCTTAGGGCCGAATAAGTCTCCGGATTCGGAGCACCCTTTGGGGCATGACGCCTTAGGACCGAATAAGTCTCCGGATTCGGAGCGCCCTTCGTGGATGTCACGATTGGCCAAAACAAGTCTCCGGATTCGGAGCCCCCTTTGGTGCACGACACCTTAGGGCCGAATAAGTCTCCGGATTCGGAGCACCCTTTGGGGCATGACGCCTTAGGGCCGAATAAGTCTCCGGATTCGGAGCGCCCTTCGTGGATGTCACGATTGGCCAAAACAAGGCTCCGGATTCGGAGCCCCCTTTGGTGCATGACACCTTAGGGCCGAATAAGTCTCCGGATTCGGAGCCCCCTTTGGTGCACGACACCTTAGGGCCGAATAAGTCTCCGGATTCGGAGCACCCTTTGGGGCATGACGCCTTAGGGCCGAATAAGTCTCCGGATTCGGAGCGCCCTTCGTGGATGTCACGATTGGCCAAAACAAGTCTCCGGATTCGGAGCCCCCTTTGGTGCACGACACCTTAGGGCCGAATAAGTCTCCGGATTCGGAGCACCCTTTGGGGCATGACGCCTTAGGGCCGAATAAGTCTCCGGATTCGGAGCGCCCTTTGTGGATGTCACGATTGGCCAAAACAAGTCTCCGGATTCGGAGCTCCCTTTGGTGTACGACGCCTTAGGGCCGACTAATGCATTTCTGAACGTTTATACCATGCAGTGCACAATATTCTAATCAAAATCTAAATATTCCAATAAAATGAATAGACACATTTGAACTAGAAATATTTTACAATCAAAATATTTTACGATCAAAGACGGACATTGAAAATGAAAGCCTATTTATTCATAGTGAAGCCTGTTGTTGTATTACACTCTAGTTAATCGGCCTCCTCATCGTCGCTCTTCTCCATTTCAAATTCGGAATAGGGAAGGTAATGTCGATGGTATAAGGGTGAAGCCGAATCTATGCCTAGGGACCCAAGAACTTCCACGGTTTGAAGGGCCTTGATCCAGCCATGCTTAAAACCGCGATTTTCGCATCGACAAACTTCCTCAGCAAGGTCTGTCTTGGTTTTATCAACCCCGGCCTTAAAACCGTCCTCATATCCTTTCTCGTAACCCGGGGCCTTTTGGGATGTATTTCCGCCCACTTTAAGTTGACCGGCCGTCGCCAGCTCAGCCATTCGAACCTTCTTAAGCTCCCGAAGCTCACTCTCGGCCTTTTTCGCGCGAGCTTCCAGACCACGATTCCTTTCGTCCTTTTTCTCAATGTCGCGTCTCATTTCACGCAGACGCATGCCAATTTCACAAGCATTATACAACCCCTTTACAGCCCCATGTACGCCGTCCCGAAACACTTCGAAATCAAGACGACCAACCATCGATTGTTGGACTTCCGGTGGAAAAATCTGTCGAGCAAACTCGACTGCCACATCTGGATCTTTAATGATGGAATCCGCCTCTGTCATCGGTTTATTCTTCACAAAAACCGCAAAATTAATTGGTCGCGACGTCGCGTCCACCTCGATTCCCGGTCGCGGGCATGGGGAACCTCCCCGTTGACTGTCCCTTTGAGGGGACCTGCTTCGACGACTAAGGCGCTGCTGTTTTTCCCAATCCTTGGACGCTCTTCTTCCCTTACCAGTGGGCTCGCTGCTGCGATACATTTCGACGTTTGCATTCAGCCAATCTTGGTCCTTCTCCAGTATTGGCTCAACCCTGTACCCAAATAAATAGGACCCTTGGTACGAACTTACCCCATTTATTCCAAGATACGCGCAGCTCCCCCAAGGCAGCGTCGGTATGACCGAATGCCAAACGTCGGACGATGATCCGCGTGTCCACGAGTATGAACCGTGCGGCTCTTCACGCTCGCGCCCTGGCCAAGGCAAGGGCAGATTTATTAATCTAGTCGGCCTCCTTTTACTCGGCCACCTTCTCAAAGATGCCTCGGCCAGCCCACGAGTACGAACCGTTCGGCTCTTCACGCTCGCGCCCTGGCCAAGGCAAGGGCAGATTTATTAATCTAGTCGGCCTCCTTTTACGCGGCCACCTTCTCAAAGATGCCTCGGCCAGCCCACGAGTACGAACCGTTCGGCTCTTCACGCTCGCGCCCTGGCCAAGGCAAGGGCAGATTTATTAATCTAGTCGGCCTCCTTTTACTCGGCCACCTTCTCAAAGATGCCTCGGCTAGCCCACGAGTACGAACCGTTCGGCTCTTCACGCTCGCGCCCTGGCCAAGGCAAGGGCAGATTTATTAATCTAGTCGGCCTCCTTTTACTCGGCCACCTTCTCAAAGATGCCTCGGCCAGCCCACGAGTACGAACCGTTCGGCTTTTCACGCTCGCGCCCTGGCCAAGGCAAGGGCAGATTTATTAATCTAGTCGGCCTCCTTTTACGCGGCCACCTTCTCAAAGATGCCTCGGCCAGCCCACGAGTACGAACCGTTCGGCTCTTCACGCTCGCGCTCTGGCCAAGGCAAGGGCAGATTTATTAATCTAGTCGGCCTCCTTTTACGCGGCCACCTTCTCAAAGATGCCTCGGCCAGCCCACGAACATGAACCGTTCGGCTCTTCACGCTCGCGCCCTGGCTAAGGCAAGGACAGATTATAGATCTATTAAGAAATATCACCATAAAATTACGGAAACATCAGCACATTGAGCAGAATTCATAACATTTTATAACTACAAAAAAGTATCGACGTCCATTTCTGTATCATAACTTTTACAATATCAACCCGCATGGAAAATGTCCGATAAACAAATACAAAATGACAAAAACAAACGGAAAAAGTACTTTCTCGAAATCATAACAATTGTGTATCGTACAGATCAACCCTCGGAATCAGTCTCCAACGGATCGATGTCCACTTGCTCATACGGTATTGGCATATTCAGCGAAACTCCAGCTGCAGCAAGGGCCTTGTGCCAACCATGTTTGAAGCCCCGATTCTCAAACCGAGAGACCTGGTCCACATAGTCGGCGAGTCCAGCCTCTTTCCTGGCTTCGAAACCTTTTGAATCGGCAATCTCCTTCGCCGCCTTCATTTCAGCCAACTCAGCCTCCAGGCTGGCAACTGCCTTTTGGGACAAGCCAAGTGCAGCTTCTATATCGTCGGCCTTCTTCTCGGCCTCCGCTCTCAACTTATCCGCATGATGAGCTTTCTCTACCTCGTCCTCTGCCCGAGAAGCTTCCTGGTTCGCTCTTAAAAATTCGCCCTCGGCCCTTTTCCTCTGGCCCTCAGCTTGCTTTCGTAAATGACTAATCTGCTTGACGGCATCGAGATGACGACGGCCTACATCAGCTATCCTACCAATGGTCTGCAAAAGAAAAATTCAAGAAAAACGTAACGCGAACAATGTTTGGATGAAGTGAAGGAAAAGTCAGAATACGCACCAAAAGGGCCGACTGCGCGGCTAACATTGTCGCATTCAAATCCGGTTCCAACTGGAAAGCCTCCATATCACACGGCAACGACAAAGACGCTGCCACGCCGAACGCGACCTCTGGGTCTTTAAGCGCCGAGGCATCCGAAGGAACCGGCATGTTTCTTACCATCGGTCGAATCACAAAGGGCACAACCTCACTCGATCCCCCCCATTCGAGGACGTTTGCCGCCGTGATCTTCTAAACCAACCTCACAATCCCTAGCGCGTTTCTCCGCCTCTCCCTCAACATCATGGACGGCTTTCCCAACCAACGCGGATTTGGCACTCTTATTTGTTGCCGCCTCCTCAACAATTCCCAAGGATTTTGATTCGGTAACTGGGAGGGAATGTTGAGATTCACTGGTGGGCGGTTCAATCGAAAGGCCCTCCGCTCTTCGCCGTGCAACTAACCTCTCCGCATTCGCCTTCTTAGCAAGCTTTGTCAGGCTTAACCCAGCCATGTCAGTGGATCCCAAGATGGGAAGATTGTCTGTACGTTGAGGAACGTCGTCAACAGAGAGGTTACCCCGCCCCGAAGTAGAGGGAGGATCGGCAGAATCCAATACCTCCTCAGATTCGGCCTCGGACTGATCTGATTTGGCAGTATCGGATACTTCACTATTCTCCGAATCGGACCCTTCAAAACCTACCTGTCTCAAGTTTTTGAAGTCGGAAAAAATACGAGCGACGAGAAAATCTTCCCCCTTCGGAATCGGTATGTTTTCCGCAGCCGAAAAGGTTGTATATGTAGGCTCGTAGCAAAGCAGAACGTGAGCCGCTCTTCCCTGCTTATGAAGACTGCGACGGCCGAAATAACTAAGAGCAATCCTAATGTCCGAAAGAACGGCGTCGTCAGTTGAAGCTCGGGCTTTTTTCAAATCGTTCCCTGCAAAAGACAAGCCATAAGACTCAAGAAAATGGGGTATGGTAAATATGAGCACACAATACAAGCAAGAGAGCATTCAGTGACCTAGTTCGCCCCTACGTCTAGGAATAGGATCGACACGATCCTCCCCTTCGCCGAACTCCCAGTTGCCGCGGACAACGACCATGACATCATCAACTCGTTTCCCAGAGCTGGAAAGCATAGTGATCAACTGATGATCTGTATCCTTAGCTCTGAGGAAGTAACGCCCGTGCCGACCAGAGGACTTGGCCAAGGCATAACAGTGCCGAATGGCAGGAATGCCAAGATTAATTCCAAGGCAACGGTTCAGCGCTACGACCCCCATTATAATTCTAAAGAAATTCACATTGGGTTGGGAAGGGATCAAATCCCAATGGCGAAGAACAGCCCTCAGAAACGGGTGAAGGGGAAAGCGAACTCCACCCTCTGCGATTGAAAAAAGGGGAAAGACAATCGTGGTTTTGTCCTCCCTCTCCATGTCAAGAGTGCCGTTCGCCACAAACGACAGGTGAACATCGTCAGGAATAGAGAAATGGCGTCTAAAGCCAACAATTTGGTCTGACGAAAGGAGGTCTTTCAAATGTTTCGCCATAACCTACTGTTTACAAGAACATGCGACGGAATAAACAAACTAGGAAAAGCTTCAGAGCAGGGGAGAGGAAAACTTACAAAAATGAAGAGAGTATCACAGACGGAAGAATTGCAAGAACGATTCGGAGAGCAACCCAGCAACCAGCGTCATAGAACACGGATTCGAAAGGACATCAGATTTTAAATCATAAATAATAGGCGTGTACAAAGGCTCGGGAAGTTGAGACGACGATTAAAGGGGGAGTAATTAAACGTCCGCGTGATAAGTCTAACCCCCAAACTTCGGTTTAGAGTATTTGAAAATCGGAACCAAGCATTTCACCCAACTGTCATTGACAGAACGCTTGGGGGGCAATTGTGGGAGCTGAATAAATAGAGGAACAAAATCTGGTATACCCGAGGAACCAGGAACTGAACGGCTCCATTCTGCTCAACTAGGACGCCGAATACGTTCTTAATGCTGAATAGACTTGAGAAGGCATATCAGGACAAATGAAAGAATAATAAATAAAAAGTAGACTCTGGCCCCGAGGCCCAGAAAATGGATATAAATACGAGAACTTCAGATTTGTAAAGGTATGTAAGAATCACTTCTAAAAACTTAGTGAACAAGCTTTCTTGAGTAGAAGAACTGACTTACCCGTCGGAGTGCTAATTCCGGCACCCCCGACCGGAGTATTTGTATCTCTGCAGGTGACTAACTGAGGATCATTGGCGTCTTCCAGGATCTGAAGAGTATTTCCAAACCACATCCCCACAATATGTTATTAATTTTTTCACATCCTATGTATGGCTGGTAAAAATAATTGCAAATCTAAAGAGAGAGGAAAAAAAAAAAAAGGAAAGAAAGAATAAACCATACCAGGGTTGTTATTGCAGTCATTGAAGATGGACTCAACCATGGCAGTAACTTCATCTTCTCTAATGGGTCTAAGAGCTTCAAGCCTCTTTCGAGAGAAGAGTTCAACTGTACACACTTTCCTAACCTTCACATAATGGGCTCCATAGTCTGCCCATATTAGATCCTTCCCTTCTCTACTAAACTTTGCAGCCGATCTGCTTCTATGCCTATCTGCCAATTGCTGATCATGTTCTTTAAGCACTTCTTTAGCCAACTCTGAGCTCGAAACGACAACGTTTAGTGTTGATCCGAACCAGACCGATATGATTGGCCCGTAGACCTCTGCCCACTCCGCAAAGCACCGGAACCTGACATGCTTTATGTCGTAGAGGTTGCCGACGATGGGGAGCGGTCGGGGCCCCGGTGGGAGATTGAATCTGAGCCGTTGGTAGAGGTGGTAAGAGAGGAAGATGCAGAGGAGAGGACTGAGATAGGTAGTAGGAGAGGTAGAGCCATTTTGAAGAATAATGTTGAGATAGAGAGGTTTGAGTTTTGAGGGTAACAATGGGCTAAAATGAAGTTTGAAGGGAGGATGATTTGTATGGGATGGTGATTGGGGTTGGCAAAACAAAAAGTTGATGAGGTGATTATTAAAAATTCTGAATAATATAATTATAATAAAGTTTTTTTTTTGTTTTTGAACTAATATTTATAATAATGTTTGATAACTCAAATTTGAGTTTTTTCGAATCGTTTGAATTTGTACATGTCGGTCGACCACTTGTACGACTAGTGCAACACTTGTCTATTGCGATTGTCACTCTTGTTGATAGCGACTGTCACCTTGTTGCTGGTCGACTGCCTAAACGACCATTCAGTTGACCGACAAACCAAAACTCCGACTATTCGGACAAACGCAAATTCGAGTTGCGTAGCATTGTTGTAATATTTATATGGTTGTGAGACTCATATTGTCTGAGATCTATATATGAGTATTGTGTAAAATTTTTAATAATTTTTTTAAAGTCTTAGGGTTGATTTGACATCTATGAAAAAAGATAAAAAGTTATTAAAAAAGTCAAAAAGTTATCATTATTCACAAAAAAAATATATAAAAAATAAATATACAAAAAAAATTATAAGTGAAAAAGATGGTCTGAAGTGATGTGCTGTTGTCTGCAGTGTTGCTGTACAAAAAAGTACAAGTCAAAAAGTTATCATTATTCGGCCCATGGGGGCCATCACGAGTCCCATTTTGATAATCTGAACCGATCAATATGTAGAACTCGTCGAGTGCTATATGGCTGTAAAAACTCATGTTGATCGGATATCAATAACTATATGATCAAACCAGTTTTGTATAAAAAAAATGAACGGTGCACAAAGTAACGTTTGACAAAGAACTAATTCGATCAGATAGCTATTGATATTCGATTAATGTAATTTTTTACAAGAATATAGTATTCGGCGAGTTCTACACATTAACGATTTCGATTATCAAAATGGGACCCGTGGTGGGGCCCCACTGGCCGAACAGCACTGTCTAGTCCGAAGAGCAACGTAGACAATTTGGTCCTATACATCTTGCTGCCAACCGTATGCATGATAGTACTATCATTGTCAGTAGGCAATTATATATTTAGGGGTAAAATGATAATTTTGCTATTTTATACAATATTTTAATATATATTTTTTCGTAAAAAGTCAAATTTATTCCAAACAATCATATTTTTTTCTTCTACTTTTTAGTTTAAAAAGTAAAAAAGTACACTTATTTAGGACATCCCAAACAATTCTTTTGTATTGTTTTTCAATAATCAAAATTGTTACTCTCAATTTAGGGGTTGTTTGGGGTGTCCTAAATAAGTGCGCTTTTTGTCTTTTTGGACTAAAAAGTTAATGAAAAAAATATGGTTGTTTGGGTTAATTTTTTGACTTTTTACAAAAAAATGTGTATTAAAAAATTATATAAATTAGTGTGTAGGAGAAGATAGGGAGAGTAGCAGTACGGCCAACCGTCTGGAGCAGAGGCATTTGATATAAGAAATGGTTGTCTCATTTGCGGGCATTGCATTGGACTGTGATGTTCGGCCCGTGGGTGCCCACCACGGGTCTCTTTTTGCTAATCGAAACCGTCAATGTGTAAAATTCATCGAGTATTATATAATTACAAAAATCACGTTGATCGGAAATCGATAGCTATCTGATCGGATTAGTTTTTTTTCAACTGTTAACTAGAACACCATCCATTTTTTTATACAAAACTGATTTGATCATATAGTTAGCGATATCCGATCAATATGATTTTTTACAGGCATATAGTACTCGACGAGTTTTACACATTGAACGGTTCAGATTATCAAAACGGGACCCGTGATGGCTCCCCACAAGCCGAACAACAGCGTGCTTTTTGTGCAATATGGCTGTACAATTTTTTTCAAAAAAATTAGCTTCACCTGTGGGACATCAGATGAGTTTATTATTTTTTGTGTAAAATTATTTTTTTTTGATGAATAGTGATAATTTTTTAATTTTTTTTGTAATTTTTTGACTTTTTGAATTATTTTAAAGATGCCAAACCAAACCTTAATAAAAGTGAAAACTCTACCGTAATAATATAAACTAAATCAAACTAAACTAAACCTTAAATCTTATCAAATAAAATCGACTACGTGAATTTTCCTTCTCCGCACAGTTCTATCTTAATAATATATTAAGAAAAAATAATACTAATAATGGACGTTAGTGGACAAGGTAATTGATTCATGCAGCTAATTTTTTTAGGCTAGTGAGAAAGTCAGGGTTCATGATTAGAATGAGTGGACCAATTGTTGTCTTTTCGTTCTAATCCTACTACTAACCTATTAATATTATGTATATCGTTTGCCAAAAAAAATTAAATAATAATAATACTATTATTGGATATTTAAATTTTTTTTTTTTGGAGGGAGGTTGGATAAACTTTAAAAAAAAAAAAAATCAAGGATACAATCACTTGAATCAACCTTGAGTTCCATTAATTAATATTAATATATTTTAACTTTAACCAACGTGTATTGTTATTACTAAACAACCATGCTACATCCCCCTAAAAAAACTCTCCTCAATTCTCCTAATTTCCATATCAAGTAAAAAAAAAAAGAAAAAAAGAAAACAGTTGCCTAAATTGAAAATTAGGGGGATTAGGGGGGTAGTTTTAGGGCTCCAAATCATTTTCCATTACTAAAACCCATTTACCATGTGTTATTGCTGAGTATCATGTGTCATCGCTTAAGAGTATCATATGTGTAAATTCCTGTAATACAGATCTTAAGAAAAAAATTGTATATTATATGTTTTAATTATGATATTTGATTTTTTATTATGACATATTATATTATTAGTTATGACACATTATATTGTTAATTATGATTTCGTTATGATTTCTTGTGTTGTTATTCAAACTCAAAAGTTAAATCTACTTTTTAGGTACAGTGATATGCTAAGAAAATTATTGGTTGATAATTAAATATTTTCTAATTATCAACCAATTATCTTCTTGATAAATCACTAGTTTATAAAGTGAGTCTAAAAAATAGATTTGTATATCATTTTTATTTTAACTATGATTGAAAACACTTTTAGTTATGATTTAAGTGGTGCTTAGTTATAATTCTTGGTTATGATATATTGTAATATTAATTATGACATATTATGATCGTTATTTTAGTTATAACTTAAATTTTTTTTAAGTAATAGTTAGTTATGATCCATCATCTGGTTGTATGTTTGTTTGGTGATTTTTCAAAGTTATTTCTTGGACAAACTTTACTTTATCCCCCTGTGATTTGAGTCGGGTGTGGATTACCCCCTGACACTTGGAAATCATCACATAATCTCCATGTGGTTACTGGATTGAAGTGCACACTAATTTCTGTTAACAAAATATGTAAATTGATAGTTATATCTCGTCCTCATCTTCATCTTCTTTTTCTTCTCATCTTTATCTTCTTTTCAGTTCTTCTTCTCATCTTCTTCATTCTTTTTTCCTTTTCACAAACCCAAAAGGTAGATATATATATATATATATATATATATATATATATATATATATTCTTTTGAAGAAGAAGTGATAGATTTAGGGTTCACAAATCTACCAAAATAAAAGAAACGCCACCAGAAATCAACAACAACCACCAGCAACAAACCAGAATCAAGGGCAAATAGAAAATTTACGAGCGTTGGGCCTAAAAGATAAGGTACACCACCGAAAAAGGGGCTGACCAGAAAAAAGAAAAACATAGTCGGAATCAATGGTCAACTTCGGAATCAATGGCAAACTAAAAGCAGCAACAAAAAACCTAGGTTGGCAGCAACGATGCCGCAAAAAAACATACCATTACTGACGAAACCTATTGGTATTATCGATGGCAACAAAGTGATCCAACCAGCAAAAGCTCACGAACGGAGAAGAAACATAATCTATATATATATAAATCGAACATTTTGTTCCAAATAGAAGAAGATGTTGGGAGTATTGTTCCAGGTTTTCCAATACATAAGACGAAAGATATCCCAAACTAGATTGCATCGTATCTAGACCATAACCCAATTCCATTAATTTGTGAACCCAATTCCATTAATTTGTGAACCCAATTCCATATATATATATTTGTGTTGAACTGAAAAGCTATCCAATTGCATCATATCTACATCATAACCCAATTCCATTAATTTGCCAACCCAATTCCATATATATATATATATGTGTGTGTGTGTGTGTTGAACTGATCCTCAATTCCAAGGTCTTTCATTTTCAAAAACCCAATTCCATATGTATTGTACGGGGAGCAAATATTTATCGCTGTTCGTACTCTTCGTGTCCAAGCTTTGCTTTACTCCGAATAACCTGAAAACACAACGACGGTAAGCTGCTTGGCGGGTGTGATGCGAGAAAGCCCCTCCGACGATCAAGTTAGCACCCTTTTAGAGAGAGAAGATCAAAGAGAGATAGCCCTCATAGCCAAAAATTACAGACCTCTTGCATGGAGGCGCCGCTCAGTCTATATAGCCTCTGCGCGCTACTCTGCTCGTTCTTTCCTGGGCGCGTGGCTGTACTGCCCTCTCTATTTTTTACATGTGTATGCGTCAATAATGCCAAACAACATTGGCCAAATCGCCAAACGGTATTGACGCGCCTTTTGGAACCGCATTACTCTCGACCGGTTGAGATCTAGGGCATCTAGCTGACTTCTTTATTCGTACTCATTCGTCCTTGCTAACCTTGCTCGGCTTTGGTATGCAACAGGTGCGTCTAGTCTGGTCGAAAGAACCATCGCTTCACCTAACTCAGCAAAAGATCCACGCTGAACAACTAGCTCGGTCCAACTTCCGGACCTCGGGCTAATTCAGCCGCGATCTAGAACCTAGGCCAAACTGCTCTCGGTTATGCCAACTCGGTCGCGTAATCCCACGGCAAGGCCCAAGTCACAACTAGCTCAGCCCGTTTGCTTGGAGAAAACTCCCCTTTCAATTGCCCTTTAATTTTGTCCGCATTCGCGTAATTAGAATTACATTACAAGGCCGGGCTAGACTCTTTGCTTGGTAGTTCGCTTTAAATCCCTTCTGTTGTAACATGAATGGGATTACTCAACTTCAGCTCGGTTTAGGAACTTCAAATTTGGCGAGCAAAGTTAGCTCGGCAACTTACTTCTTGGCGAGCAAAATCTGCTCGGTAAGGTACTCCAAAGTTGGTGAGCAATGTTAGCACGACAACTTGCACCTTGGCGAGCAAAATTAGCTCGGCAAGGAACTCGAAAGTTGGCAAGCAAGGTCAGCTCGGCGACTTACATCTTGGCGAGCAAAATCCGCTTGGAAGGGAACTCCAAGGTGAGCAAGCAAGGTCAGCTCGGTAACTTGCTTCTTGGAGAGCAAAATCAGCTTGGCAAGGAACTTCAAGGTCGGTGAGCAAGGTCAACTTGGTGACTTGCTTCTTGGAGAGCAAAATCAGCTCGGCAAGGAATTCCAAAGTTGGCGACCAACGTCAGCTCGGTAACTTGCTTCATGGAGAACAAAATCAGCTCGGCAAGGAATTTCAAGGTCAGCGAGCAAAGTCAGCTTGGCGACTTGCTTTTTGGCGAGCAAAATCTGCTCGCCAAGGAACTCCAAAGTTGGTGAGCAAGGTCAGCTCGGCAACTTGCTTCTTGGCGAGTAAAATCAGCTTGGCAAGGAACTGTAAGGTCGGTGGGCAATGTCAGCTTGTCGACTTGCTTCTTGGCGAGCAAAATCAACTCGGCAAGGAACTCCAAAGTTGGCGAATAAGGTCAGCTCGGCAACTTGCATCTTGGTGAGCAAAATCAACTTGGCAAGGAACTCCAAAGTTAGCGAGCAAGGTCAGCTCAGCGACTTGCATCTTGGCGAGCAAACTTAGCTTGGCAAGGAACTTCATGGTCAGTGAGACGGGTCAGCTCGGAAACTTGCTTTTGGCGAGCAAAATCTGCTCACCAAGGAACTCCAAAGTTGACGAGTAAAGTCAGCTCGGCAACTTGCTTCTTGGCGAGCAAAATCCGCTAGGCAAGGAATTCTAAAGTTGATCAAAACCATCAACAAACCTCTTGCCGAGCAAAATTCGCCTGGCAAGGAATTTTGATCTTTCTGTCAAAATGATTGTCAGTTGCCCCTTGGACCATGCTAAATCTTCTTGGTGGGATGAAAACACAACACTTCTCAAAAAACGATCTACTTGTTTCATTACGTCAATAGTAAAAAAGGTTACAAAAGTAAAACTTAAGAATAAAACTTCATATTGGCAATATTTGGCGTTCCGGAATCAGATCGGCCATTTATATTTTGCGAGTTTTATGCCCCATTTTCCTCGGCCTTCTTACTAACGTCTTCAAAAACTGAACTTCATATATCTTTTCCATGATTGTTTGCATGACCATTCTCTTGTTCGACTGCTTGAATCTTTCCTGCTACTCTCTTGTTCTCTACTACCGGACTTGCCTTCTCGGTAGCTACGACTGCATCATCTTCAACTCGAATGTGCTCATTAATGTGTTGCATGAGCAATTCCATGGTCGACGATTGATTCATTGTGAGCGAGTCTCTTAGTTGATGTCTAACTAGAAGACCGCGCTTATACTGAGTGATTGCAAGGTTGGTCGGGCAATCAAGGATCTCGTTGAAAGTTTCCCAATACTTAGTGTTATATGCCTTCAAAGTGTCGCCCGACTCCATCTTTATTCCCAAGAGATGGTCAACTTCCTTGGGCGTTGTGGTGTTTGTCTTGAATCTGGTAACAAATGCCTTTGCCAACTGTTGCCATCCCTCAATGCTCTTCTCTTGCAGTCTCTCGAACCATTTCAGGCCCAATTCGCCTAAACTCAATGAAAAAATAAGGCACATCAATGCTTCGTTCTGCCTGTGTCCAGCCATACCTTCCCGGAAATGGCTCACGTGCATGTATATATATATCTGTTTGCATTTGCTGTGTGTATATATATATGATTGCTATTTTTTTTTTTTTTTTGTAGGTAATATATGATTGCTATTATTTAATTGTAAGAGATGAGTTGTCATCGATATTAAGATAGATTTTAATGGAAATCATTTAATTTATATATATATATATATATATATATATATATGAGTGCTATTATTTAATTGTAGAGTAGAGAGAGAAACAATAGAAATAAAGAGAGAGAAAAAGTAATGGCATCTTTGGTAAATTTAAAAATGTAAAAAGAGTATTTTCGTCTTAAAAATTGACTTACTTTCTATAGAGGTGTGCGGCTCTTATAGTCTGGTATATTGGACGAAAATATTAATGGTACGTTTTAGTCTACAAATCATATAAAAATTATGTGGTAATTTTCAAATATTAAGAGGTAATTCGCACTCGATCCAAACTATAAGGGATAAGGTAAAGTTTGTCCTTATTTCTATATTTTGAGCCTTATAATTACATAATACTTTATTATTTTCTTGTCCCAACGTGGAGGTGCTTTTTCAGAGTAGCTATTAATTGGTTCATAAGCATCGTCATGTGACGCTTTACATGTATTATGATCAGTGAAGGAGATGATATTTATAATTTTGTGTTGGATAATTAGAAAATAAGAGAGGTATGTGGTTTTATAATTGGTTGAAAACATAGCCACGTGATGTCTCAAAACTAACTAATAATTTTTTACTCTTTCAAGAGGATGAATAATTACTGGTCATGTGATGTGACATATATGTATATTTGGGAGAGAAGTTGTCGGTTGGTTTTGAGATACAACACATAGTGCCCTCACATGTGTTTTAATTGGTGGAGAGATAGTGTGATACCCCTGTTCCGTATTATGTTAATTGGTCCCTAATACGTATGTGATTATATGTTTTGATACGATTCTGTGTACCATTATGTGGATATATGTGATTTTGGGATTCTATCTGTTCATCGTAGGAATATCTGTTTGAATAATCCGCTTCGGGAATTAAATTGAGGCCTTATCTGCCTTAGAACCTGAAATTGATTAGGCTATTATGATTGGCATAATTTTTAGAGCCTACGGTGAAGTTTAATTGGGAAATTAATTCGGATCAAAATAATTAGATCCTGAATGATCAATTAAGTGCTCCTTTATTTATTATTTTTATATATGGTTTAGTGGAGCCATATAAGGGTCATATACACCCTCATTTGTTCCCTTTTGACTTCAAAATCTAAGAGATGCATTTGAGAGGGTGTGAAGGCCGGCTATAGAGAAAGGAAGAGACTTGAGCAATTTTTGGCTCTAGCTTGGGAATTTGAAGATTTAACTCAAGAATTGACTAGAGTTTGGAAGATTAAAACTCCTAGGTGAGTAACCAACCCTAACTCATGAATTTGAGTTGTGATTTTGTGAATTGAAGATTAATTTGTGATCTAGAACATGAAAGGAGTTGGTTTTGATGAATTTGAAGACTATATATGCATGCATGTATGTATTGTTTTGAATTTGCACATTTGAGCTTGAATTACATAACTCATGTTGCAATTTTGGTTGAAAACCATGTATTTGACCATCTTTTCATCATATGAGATGAGAATGAAGGTTATATGTCACATGCATGTACAATCCATGGAAATAGAAACTTTGAATGCATGAAATGGTTACATTGGTATGAGTTTGGTGGAAAATGAGCCATGCATGTAGATAAATTATGAAATTGAGCTTCAATATGTTGTAATTCTATGTTTGTACCATGTTAGTACATGATTATGTGAAGTTTGGACCGAAATCATGCATTTAGAGCCTTTGAATGTCGAGATGAAGCTCAAGAACACAATCTGGATTTTCCAGAATTTTGAGGTCCGCTCGATCGGGAGAACCGACGCTCGAGCGGGAAATACGTGCTCCCAGCACTTTTCGCAGACATGGTGTCCGCTCGAGCTGGGAAGTTGACGCTCGAGCGGGGCGCCATGTAGAGAGGCCTTCTGCTCGAGCGCTATAACTCACGCTCGAGCGTAAATTTGATGTAACCAGTACTTTTGCAGGCCTCTTGGGTCCGCTCGAGTGGAGAAGTCCACGCTCGAGCGGGGACCCTGTTTTCTGAAATTTTGTTTTTTTTGCATTCTGAGTTCTGTTTTCCGTTCTCTTTCACTCGTAAGCACTCTTAGGCATATGTTAAGCATGCTAAATGAGTTCATGAGATAAGAATAGGGCCTAAAGAGGATTATGTGAATTAAGGAACGTATGGAATTATTAATGACCCTTTTGTGTTCATGAAATGTGTAGGGTCAAGCTCCAGGGCGAATCCACAAGCCGATCACTGTGAGTAATATCGATATTTGAATGCTTGTGAATGTTCAATTGTTTATTCCCTTAAAGCTTATGAATTGCTAATTGGGATTGTGGATGTAAGTTGAACACGAATGGACCAAAGGTCGTTTTGTTGAACATGAAAGGACCAAAGGTCGTTTGATAAACCTGAATGGACCCAAGGTCGTTTTGACATGAATGAGTGGGCCGAAGGCCGTTCTGACACAAATGAATGGGCCAAAGGCCGTTTTGATACAAATGAATGGGCCAAAGGCCGTTTTGACACGAATGAATGGGCCAAAGGCCGTTCTGATACGAATGGGTGGGCCAAAGGCCGTTTTGATACGAATGTGTGGGCCAAAGGCCGTTTTGACATACATGATTGGGCCAAAGGCCGTTTTGATATAATCAAATGGGCTGAAGGCCGTTTTGACAAGAATGGAAATCTGAATGGGCTAAAGGCCAGAATGTTTGGAATTGCAGTCACTTGATTTGTATTTAGTTATATATATCTGTTAAATAGAAATACGAATTGGGCCCAAGGCCGTTTGGAATATATTGTTCTACAATGTTATGTAAATGCTGTATTTGATATTATTCACTGGGCTATCGCTCATGCTCATTCATGTGTTTGTAGGTGAGCCAAGAGATGCACAAATCCAGCCCCAATGAAGTTTGCCAGGAACAACATGAGTTTTGGGGAGTCAACCTTGCGTCTCACGCACGAGACCCATCCTTGCCATTTTGTTATGTATTTACACTTTGTCTTGTTGGCGAGGGCTTTGTGTATGTCTGTACATAGTCTGTTATAGGTTGACTCGTTTTGGATGATCCTGCTTGTAATGGATTTTGGGATACAGTACTTTTGATGTGGGTTATTAATATTTATGCGCATGGTTTGTTTTAAAGTGCATATAAGCACGGCTCTATGGACAACGTTTTGATTATTGCTTCTGTTTGGCCCCTCTACTCTGATGTGTTATGTCTGTTTTGGTCTGAGGCCATAGGTAATCTCAGGATTACTGGCCGGTTATGTCCTTAACCCATAAGGGCGGGTTTGGGTCATGACAGATAGGACTTATAATTTTATATTGGATGATTCAGAAAGATGAGAGGGTATGAAAGTTTGTGATTGATTAGGGGGTATAGTCACGTAGTGTCCTTAGACCAACTAATAATTTTTCATATTTGGGATATAAATTATTATTATTATTATTATTATTATTATTTACATTTTTAGTTAAAACAGTTAATAAAAAAAAATGCTAATAAGACAAAATACCATATCTAAATCATAATCATTTTATTTTTTTTCTCTCACAACTATCAAATCAATTACCAAAAAAAAAAAAGTTAACTATCATTCCAAATATAATTTTTTTAACTAAGTTAAAATAACCAAATAGCTAAAAAACTAACTCAAATAGTCAAGCTTCCAAACGAGGATATGTTTTTTTAAAATAGCAATTGTTATTTAAGACCAAAAATTAGACTCAATTTTTAAATTCAATGATGTGGCAAACAATTAAGATATTCAAGTTAACACTCCCTCTCATATTTTTTCTAATCATTAACTAATCATATCACTCATCAACAATGCTAGGTAGCTCAAAATTTTGTGGCTCAAATGGCTCAAATCACTCAAAACGACGTCGTTTTGACAGATTTTGAGTGTAAAATAACGTCGTTTTGACAGATTTAAGCCATTTGAGCCACAAAATTTTGAGCTACCAAACATTTTCCATCACTTATACATCATTAAATTTAGAAAAGAAAAAAAAAAAAAAAATTCTAAGAAGCAGATTTTTATATAATTTCCCTTTTTAAAAAACAACAATCAGAGAATTGTTAGATAATGTCTCAATGGGACCACATAATTAAATGTGGTGTTATCATTTATAAGAAGCCTACAATTTAAGTGATTCAATTTAGTTAATAGGCTTAAGGGTATATGTGTTATGGACCTAATGTGTAGATACTAGTTGTATAATTTCTATTTCTATGAGGGGCAGAAATAGAAATTAAAACATATTGGTTAAAGTTGGTTTTCATTCCTTTTGAACTTCCACAACCTTTCAGTTTTGAAAACCAATAAATAGAAATTAAAACCAATAATGGTTAAAGTTGGTTTTCATTCCTTTTGAACTTCCACAATCTTTCAGTTTTGAAAACCAATTACAACCTTTAAAAGGTTATGGTCCCTATTCCTTCCCAAGTGGAAAAAGAACACTGCCATTTTTCTAAATCCTCTCAAGGAGAAACATAAGGCACCAAAGGGGAAAGGATTAGAAGGCAATAACATAATCAATAACAAAGAGTTTATTGATAATCACGCTTCCGTTTAACCGTTCATCAATGGATTCAGGTATGTCATTTTGTCTTGATTTCTTGATAATACACATGGTAAATGATCCGAAGTGTAAGGTTTATGTTCTGAAATTTATGTTTACAATTGGTATCAGAGCATGCATATCATGTGTCTTATCAGAATTGATATGTTTATTCATTCTATTTAGTTTCCTGGAATCAGATTCTGAATTTTCTTATGGATGTAAATTCTGTTTTTTTCCTGTTTTGTTCTGTGAAAATGGCAATATGTTTTCTGGAATTGTAAAATGATTCGGTGGGCAGTTTTTTTTTTTCTTTTCAAATGGATGAACATCATGTATTTATATATATATATATAGATATATCTTGCGTTTTGATCGGTTTAATTTTGAACATCATAAAAAAAAAAAACTATTTGTTTTTGGACCCGTCAATTCTATTTATATATGTATGTATATAATTGGGATTGCTGCAGATTATATAATATATACGGGGTCACAAATTTGAAAATCTTTAAATTTAATGTAATTTCATACAACGTCTACAGAAATTTTATTTTCTAACATTCTCAATATAAGTCAATTCAAACAAGATGTCACAAAAGTGATCTCTCTTGTCTAGATTGTTTTATATGGAATGTTTTGATGTTCATGTCTGTGTATCTCATGCGAGTATTTATCGGTCCAAAGACATGATTAAGACTTGGCAGAATTACACACACATTTTGTGGTGATAAACATGTGCCAATTGTCAAGAAAACCTAATGTGAATAATAAATCCATCAAAAGATAGATTTGTTATTTGACATAACTTATTGTCAATGTTTGATCATTACAACAAGAATACCACTTACAGTTAATATCACTACCCAAAGGCTTGGTATTAATGTTGTGCTAGGTATCTTGAGATGTTGTCATTAAATTAATTTATTTAGAGATTATCTGTTTGGTAACTTAATGTGAGCATAATTGTTTATTCCTTTTATTTTCTTTTCTATTCAGCTTTAATGTCGACTACTTCAATCTCTGCCAACATGAACAATGTTCCAATGTTAAATGGAACAAACTTTAAGGACTGGAAAGAGAACATATTGATTGTTCTCGGCTGCATGGACATAGACTTGGCATTAAGGATGCCAAAACCGAATGCTCTCACTGCACAAAGTACTCCTGAGGAAATTGTGTACTTTGAAAAGTGGGATCGTTCTAACAGGCTAAGTCTTATGATCATGAAGCGTGGGATTCCAGAAGTCTTTCGGGGTGCAATAACAGAGGATGTTACCGTTGCCGGTGAATTTCTTTCAGAAATTCAAAAGCGTTTTGCTAAAAACGATAAGGCTGAAACAAGCACGCTTTTAGCAAGCTTGATTTCAATAAAGTATAAAGGCAAGGGTAATGTTCGCGAGTACATCATGGAAATGTCTCATCTTGCTTCAAAACTTAAGGCACTAAAGCTCGACCTATCTGATGATTTGCTCGTGCATTTAGTTCTCATCTCTCTTCCTGCACAATTTAACCAATTTAAGGTCAGTTATAACTGCCAGAAGGAGAAATGGACTCTCAATGAGCTCATTTCATTTTGTGTGCAAGAGGAAGAGAGATTGAAGCAAGAAAGGACTGAAAGTGCTCATCTGGCAAGCACCTCCAAGCATACGGGCAAAAGAAAGCATAAGGGAAAGGAAGTTGCTATTCCTCAGGGTCCGGAACCAAAGAAACAGAAAGTGCAGGATGGTTGTTTCTTTTGTGGCAAGCCCGGACACAGAAAGAAGGATTGTGCCAAATACGTCGCCTGGCGTGTAAAGAAAGGTACATTTCATGTTTTGGTCTGTTCTGAAATAAATTTAGCTTCAGTACCAAGAAACACTTGGTGGGTAGATTCTGGTGCTACTACTCACATATGTGTTTCTATGCAGGGTTGCCTGAACTACCGAAAGCCAACTGATGCTGAAAGATACATCTTTGTGGGTGATGGCAAGTCAATAGAAGTGCAGGCAATAGCGCACTTTAGATTATTACTGAAAACTGGTTATTATTTGGATTTATTAGACACTTTTGTTGTACCGTCCTTTAGACGGAATTTAATTTCTGTTTCTGTATTGGACAAATTGGGATATTATTGTTCTTTTGGAAATATGAAGTTTAGTATGTCTATTAATTCCAATGTTGTTGGTACTGGTTTACTTAATGTGTTTGATAATCTATATTTGCTCGAAACTATTGCATCTTATAATGCAACCTTGCACGTGGAATCACGAGGTACAAAGCGTAAATTAACTAAGGAAAATTCAGCCTCATTATGGCACAAACGCCTAGGTCACATCTCTAAATCTAGAGTTGAGCGCCTTGTGTCTGATGGAATTTTGGACTCTCTTGATTTTTCAGATTTTGATGTCTGTGTTGAGTGTATCAAGGGAAAACAGACCAAAATAAAGAAATATGGTGCCCATAGGACTACAGATGTCTTAGAATTAATTCATACGGACATTTGTGGCCCATTCCCTATGGCGTCTTGGAATGGTCAACAATATTTTATCACATTCATAGACGACTATTCCAGATATGGGTATCTATTTCTTATCCATGAGAAATCACAGTCTTTGGACGTATTCAAAAAATTTAAGGCCGAAGTTGAGTTACAACTCAACAAACGGATTAAAAGTGTCAGGTCTGACCGTGGTGGTGAATACTATGGCAGATATGATGGATCAGGTGAACAACGTCCAGGACCGTTTGCAAAATACCTGGAGGAATGTGGAATCGTCCCACAATACACCATGCCAGGATCACCTAGCATGAATGGTGTATCTGAGAGACGAAACCGGACTCTTAAGGATATGGTAAGAAGTATGATCAGTCATTCTACTTTACCAGAGTCCCTCTGGGGTGAGGCTCTAAAGACAGCAACTTATATCTTAAATCGGGTGCCAACTAAAGCAGTTGTAAAAACACCTTATGAGCTTTGGGTTGGGCGAAAGCCTAGTCTAAAACATTTGCATGTGTGGGGGTGTCCTGCTGAGGCGAGGCCTTATAAACCTCATGAACGAAAATTGGACTCTAAAACCATTAGCAGCTACTTTATTGGCTATGCCGAACGATCACGGGGTTACAAGTTTTATGATCCCACAAATAGGTCAATATTTGAGACGGGAATTGCAACATTTTTTGAGGATGTTGAGTTTGGGGGGAGAAATCCAGTTAGAGACATTGTTTTGAGGAGGAAGCAGGAGTAATCCCACTTCCTACTACTACTTTTGACCAATCACAGGTTCCTATACCTGTCATTGCTCGAGAAGTAATTTCGGATCCTCAACCAGACAATGTTGTTCAAGATAATATAGTTCAAACCCCCATTCAAGATGAGGTAATTGTTCCTGAGGAACAAACTCTACAACCTCAACCTCAAGAATCTGTGCCATTAAGGCGATCCACAAGAGAAAGGAGATTTGCACTTTCAGATGATTATATTGTATATCTCCAGGAACATGAGGTAGAAAATGGAATGTCGAAAGATGATCCAATCAACTTTCGTCAAGCCATGGAAAGTTCCAACTCTCATAAGTGGATAGAAGCCATGAATGAAGAATATAAGTCTATGCAAGACAATAAAGTTTGGGAACTTGTCTCATTACCAGTTGGTGCGAAGCCCGTAGGTTGTAAATGGATATTTAAAACCAAAAGGGATTCAAATGGTAATGTGGAGAGGTATAAGGCACGTCTTGTAGCCAAAGGCTTTACTCAAAAAGAAGGAATTGACTTTAAAGAAACTTTCTCTCCAGTTTCTTCGAAAGATTCTTTTAGGACAATTATGGCGCTTGTTGCATATTTTGATCTTGAGTTGCATCAGATGGATGTCAAAACAGCTTTTCTTAATGGTGACATTAAAGAAACAATTTATATGGTGCAGCCAGAAAACTTTGTGTCAGGAGACCCAAAGAATATGGTTTGCAAATTGACTAAATCCATCTATGGACTCAAACAAGCTTCTCGTCAGTGGTACTTCAAATTTCATCAAGTTCTCACTTCGTATGGTTTTGAAACTAATGTTGTTGATGAATGTGTGTATCACAAGTTCAGTGGGAGTAAACACATATTTTTGGTTTTATATGTTGACGACATATTGCTTGCCACAAACGATATAAACTTATTGCATGACACCAAGAGATTTCTATCTAAGAATTTTGAAATGAAAGATCTTGGTGATGCTTCCTTTGTATTAGGAATCGAAATACACCGAGATCGTTCTCGGGGTATTCTGGGATTATCACAAAGGAGCTATATCGAAAAAGTACTCAATAGATTTGGCATGCAAAATTGTAAATCAGGTGAAACCCCGGTTGCTAAGGGAGACAAGTTTAGTCTCAGCCAATGCCCGAAGAACAGTCTTGAAATTCAAGAAATGCAGAAGATTCCTTATGCCTCGGCTGTAGGGAGTCTAATGTATGCTCAAGTATGTACGCGTCCGGATATTGCGTTTATAGTTGGCATGTTAGGCAGATATTTAAGTAATCCTGGCATGGATCATTGGAAAGCAGTCAAGCGTGTTATGCGATATTTACAGAGAACAAGGAATATATGCTCACATATAGGAGATCGGATAAGTTAGAGGTCATTGGATATTCCGACTCCGATTTTGCTGGATGCCAAGACAGTAGGAAATCCACATCAGGCTATATTTATCTGTTAGCTGGCGGAGCAATTTCTTGGAGGTCTGCAAAGCAGACGCTCATAGCTTCATCCACCATGGCCGCAGAATTTGTAGCATGTTATGAGGCATCAAACCAAGGGATATGGCTGCGGAATTTTGTCACTGGGTTGCGTATTTTGGAAGGCACTGAAAGACCACTTAAGTTATATTGTGACAATAAGTCTGCAGTTTTATATTCCAATAACAACAGGAGCTCGACAAAATCAAAGCATATTGATATCAAGTTCCTAGTTGTAAAAGAAAGAGTGCAGAGTGGACAGATTTCCATAGAGCACATTGGGACAAACTCCATGATAGCGGATCCACTTACGAAGGGACTACCACCCAAGGTCTTTCATGAGCACACTGCTCAGATGGGTGTTGTTCTATTTGAGAACATTCTGGTTTAGTGGGAGTTTGTATTTATATTACTGCTTTATGTCAGCCTTGAGTTTTATCTATGTAATTAGATTAATTTCTGCAGAAATGAAATATTCAGTTTATTACGCTCTGTTACGTATTGTGAAGTATTGATCTCAATAAAGTTAAGTAGGACCAGTTGGAAATAGGCATGTATGGATCACATCACATGTAATTTCCATGCTACGCATCCATGATTGATCTATGTCATTTAGCTGTATTAGTATACGTGACCATTGGTGGGTCGAGTTACGATTGATGTAACGAAGACCGCTTTGATCCTATATTAATATAGTTAATGGACAAGATTGTTTGGATACCCTCAAGTTATGATAACAAATTTCTGAGCTCACTAAAGTTAAGCACATTTTTCAGGATACATATGTGGTCCAGTGGGAGATTGTTAGATAATGTCTCAATGGGACCACATAATTAAATGTGGTGTTATCATTTATAAGAAGCCTACAATTTAAGTGATTCAATTTAGTTAATAGGCTTAAGGGTATATGTGTTATGGACCTAATGTGTAGATACTAGTTGTATAATTTCTATTTCTATGAGGGGCAGAAATAGAAATTAAAACATATTGGTTAAAGTTGGTTTTCATTCCTTTTGAACTTCCACAACCTTTCAGTTTTGAAAACCAATAAATAGAAATTAAAACCAATAATGGTTAAAGTTGGTTTTCATTCCTTTTGAACTTCCACAACCTTTCAGTTTTGAAAACCAATTACAACCTTTAAAAGGTTATGGTCCCTATTCCTTCCCAAGTGGAAAAAGAACACTGCCATTTTTCTAAATCATCTCAAGGAGAAACATAAGGCACCAAAGGGGAAAGGATTAGAAGGCAATAACATAATCAATAACAAAGAGTTTATTGATAATCACGCTTCCGTTTAACCGTTCATTAATGGATTCAGGTATGTCATTTTGTCTTGATTTCTTGATAATACACATGGTAAATGATCCGAAGTGTAAGGTTTATGTTCTGAAATTTATGTTTACAAGAATATTAAGCATGCATGGTGTAGAGTCACGGCCGCTTTGATATTATTTGGGAGGAGTTTTTTTATTTTTATTTTTATTATTTATTTATTTTTAATTTTTTAAATTTTTTTTAAGAGAGATTGACCAATAAGTTTTATATTTTAGACTTGTAATTTATATAGTCTCATATTTTTTCTTTTGATCAATTTAGTTCTTTTGGATGTGTAATGACTCATTTACCGGCCACATTGGAATGTCACATTTGAAAAAAATACACTAAAGAGTTTTTTAGTATTACATTATACCCGTCACGTTAGAGTGTCACATTTGAAAAAAATATATTAAAGAATTTTTAATTTTTTTAGAGTGTCACATTATATCTGTCACATTGGAATGTTACATGTCACGTTTAGAAAAAGTATACTAAGGAATTTTTATTTTTTTTAGAGTGTCACATCATACCTGTCACGTTGTCAAAAGTACACTAAGGAGTTTTTAATTTTTTTAGAGTGTCACATCATACCCATTACGTTGTTACGTTTAAAAAAAGTATACTAAGAAATTTTTATTTTTTTTGAAGTGTTACATCATACCTGTCAGGTTGTCATATTTGGGAAAAGTACACTAAGAAATTTTTAATTCTTTTTAGAGTGCCACATTATACCTGTCACGTTGTCACATTCGAGAAAAATACACTAAGAAATTTTTATTTTTTTGAAATAAAAGTTTTGAAGTGTTGTATCATGTCTGTCACGTTGTCACATTCTAAGGAGTTTTTAATTTTTTTTTTAGAATGTCACATCATACCCACCAAGTTGTCACGTTTGAAAAAAGTACACTAAAGAGTTTTTAATTTTTTTTAGAAAAATACATCATACCTGCCACGTTGTCACATTTGGAAAAAGTACACTAAGAAGTTTTTATTTTTATTTTTGGAATAAAAGTTTTGGATTGTCACATTATATCTGTTACGTTGTCACATTTAGGAAAAATACACTAAGGAGTTTTTAATTTTTTCGGAGTGTCACATCGTTGTAGTGTCACATTGATACCTATCACATTGGAGTATTACATCAGACCTGTCACATTAATAGAAGAATATAATTGTCCACCAAAATACTACCAAAATAAAAAATAGGACCACACGGAAAGAAACTCTCCACTAATAAGACTTAACAGATCAATAGAAAAAATTTAGGATTAATTGAAGTATTTGTTTATGAGATGAAATTTATTGATAAATATTCCTTTTTTTCATACATTTAAAAAAGAAATTGTAATATAAGATTATCCACTCAAATTGTTTTTTTTGACATAAAATTTACTTAAATATATAACAAAATTTATAATTAAAAATGACTAAAATAACCTAAACTCAAGTACAAAATAAAAAGTAGACAAAGTATAACAAAATATTATATAAACATCACCCTTCTTGAATTTTTAGTTGCAAAATTGTTAATCAAATTTGCATAATTTAATTTATCAACTAAAAATTATTCAATGCATAAAATTGCTAATCTATTCAATCTTATTATGACATAGTTAACCGAAAGTAAGATTTAATCAATTAGAAATTTGAAAAATTTTCTCTGCTAATATTATTATCTATCCATTAATTTTAAATAACTCATCATATTAATAGGCTTTTTGATTTTTTTAGGTAAAAATAATCATCTATTAGTTTAATAAATAATTCACCACATAAACCATTTATTAATTTTGAATCTTTATCGAATTTTGTCTGAGTTATTAAATTTAGGAGGATTTTTTTTATGAACTAATATAATAGCTAAAAATATTTCAAGGCTTTTCTTAATAAATTTTGAGGGGCTCAAAGAGGCAGCTTTGCCGACTTTGGGCCATGGCAGGGCCGTCTCAGACATTTTGGGAGCCCAAAGCAAATATTTGGTATAAGACCTCTCTTACATTAAAAAAGGGAGACTCGGTCAATAAATTTAAATTAGAAATTTGTTTGATTAACAGTTCAGGCGGTAAGAAACTTTGTCCATAAGGACAAGATGGTGTAAAATGTCCAAACTACCCTCGTGTATATATATATATCATATACACAGGTAAAGCCCTGACTCTCTGATTGATATTTAAATGTTACACATTTGATTCACTAATATATATTTCATCAGTTTATTTATTTATATTATTTTATAATTTCATGTGATTTTTTGTGTTTATAAATATTTTGAGTGTTTATATATAAATTGTTATAAATAATATATTTTAATATTATATTATTAATATAAAATAAGATAATAAAAAATAATAATAAAACATTTCGGTGGAGACACCACCATTCTCCCACACCGTTCGCTATCTTTTTTTTATTTTTTATTTTTTTAATTGTTATTGCTCTACTTTTCTTTTCTTTCCTTTTGTTATTGTAATTATTGTTGCTAGGTGCTGTCGGCATCACCAACTTCTCCCGCTCACTTATATATAATAATATTATTTTATTTATTTATTTTATTTCTGCAGGTCTCTCATTCCATCTATAAAAGAAGTGGGTTGCTGCTCACTTATACATAATAATACTATTTTATTTATTTATATTATTTTATTTATTTATTTCATTTCTGCAGGTCTCTCATTCCATCTATAAAAGAAGTGGGTGTTTTTTTTTTGGGGGGTGGTTAGGAAATACTTTTTCTATCTTAGGATAGAGATGAATTTTTAATTAAATAATTGAGATAAATTATATTTAATATTTTTAGTTTTGATTTGATTTAGATATAGTTGTATAATTCTCAAATCTTTTTGTACAATAAATATTTTATTCAAATCATATTATATAATGATTCTTATTGCTGCATATTAGAATTGTTAGACGAGTCATATTTAGTAAAACGGGTCGTGCATCAAATCGTAATTGAGTGATGATGATTCGTGTTAAGCGAAGATAATTCGTGATTTTTTGATTTTGATATACAAATTCTCTTGATAATATATTTCTGATTAACTTATATCAAAGTATCCAAATCAATGATTTTCTAAAAACTGAGTATAATTACTCCCAATTATGAGGTTAGTGGTGGATTCAAAAGCTTAAGATATTTATTTTATTTTGTTTAATTAATTAGCTTAATTTTCACTCCAAATATTCGCAAACAAATTTAAATTTCCAAATTAAATTATTCATCATTAGTCCTTGTGGATGGATACCTGGTCTTAACCGCTATACTATGGCGTAGTGGTTTTTACTTGATTCTAAATAAAATATTTTGATGTGCAAACAACAACATCAATTTTTTGGTGCCATTGTCGTGAACTAAAAATAGAATCATTTAATTTAGAGATTTATTTATAAAAAAAAAAAATTGAGTTTAGTTTCTTCATGCGGGAGAAATATAAACTTGAACCAAAAAAATAAAAATTATAAAAAAATTTAGAAAAATAAAAAAAAACCAAAATTTTGATACTGTGACACAGAAAGGAGATACCCATACTGAACATATAATTTGTGGACTATTTACCTTTGCTGGACACTTGTGGATTAATGTCACGATCCAAACCTGCTCTTATAGGTTTAGCATCGTAACCGGCCAGTAATTCATAGATTACCGAAAGCTTCTTAATTAGAAATCAAATTATTAGGGGCTAGCAAAAACAAATAATAAATATATAATATCGATTGAGCTGTACAGATATATATGGGACAGAGAAATTTTAAACTTTATATAGATATATCACATACATCACCCTTACGACATCACATTTATATGGATAAGACAAAAAGGGACTTAGCCCTAATCACAGAAAAAACAAAAACTTGAACTTTAATTATATAGCCATGATCACTTGACATATTTGGAACGTCCATGGGAGTCACATAGGTTGGCTGACAAAAATAGATTCCAGGCAAACACCTCTAAGCCTGGTCATGCGCTTGATCACCTATATATATATATATATATATATATAAACAGTGAGCTAGAGCGCTATGAATAACAATGGAGTAAAGGGGTAATGAATGATGTCCTTACAGTAATTAAAACAGTCAATTTTCATCAGTGAATCAGTTTCTCAAATCAGGAATCTCATGATACATTAGAATCATATTGAAATCATAGCAGTTACACGTGATACATCCATTAGCAGAACAGTATATTAGGTCATAGAAGACCGAACAGTCATATTTGATGGCCATCAATACAGTCAACAATTGTTTCAAAGATTGGAACTGACAGAGATCTCTGTAACAGTAGCAGTAAACAGTAACAGTAACAGTATGCTATGGATGCCACGAATACAGGTCATAAAATAGGACAATCATTCATTCATAAACAGTATTATTTCAGAAATAGAACTTCATAATAGCATTCAAAAAATAATTATAACTTGAATATAACTTTACAACATTAATACTCATACATGGCTCCAAAACTAGAACAGACAGATCAAACAAACGGTAGCGCGTAACCTACACAAACACATAACACATACACATTGAAACACAATATCACTTCCTTGATCAAACTTGACTTTTCTTGTCTTTTTCTGTCTAAATAATCTGAAGTTCTACTATACTTATTCTTTCTTTATTCGGATAAAGCGGGTTCTCATTTCACATATTCTTTCATTACTAGATTCTTGTTTTTCAAGTAGATTGATTTCTTACTTGGCTTCTTAATCAATTACTACTAAATTAATAACTTATTTTTTAACTAACTAATTTATGTTGATTGTTTAGCATATTAATCTATAAGGATTAAGCTTGAATTTCTCACCTAAACTCTTGAATTTGGTGGAGCCCTTCAAAATTTTCATAGTATCTCTCAAATTCTTCACTTCTCATTTGTTTTCTTAGTTGTTTATCTTGCATTCTCTCATTCTCTAGTGAGCTTTCTTTTCCGGCAACCAAGATGAAGTGAGCTCTCTCTCTCTCTCTCTCTCTCTCTTTTGTCTTATTTCATTTCCTCTCCTAGGTAACTTCCTTTTCATCTGATTTTCCTCACAGAAATTGAACTTATTTTCCAATCACTTAACGATTGATAATCCAAATTGGCAACTCATTACCGTCTCTATTGTCATCAATCACATAACTCATATATTTTAATTTATCGATCTATAATTCATATATTCCACATATTAGGAGATTTATTTCAAGGGATGTTCATGATTCTCCTTACTTTCAAATAAATCAAAATATTTTGCTACTGACATGCTAGATTCTTCAAATTGAACTTAATAGTCAATGCATTACTAATGACAAATACAAGTTCTTAGTCTTTCAATTCTATTGACAATCATAATCCTGACATTTTTTCTACGCAATTCGTATTTCATTATTTCCCAAAAGAACGGTCATTTAATCTTCATTGACCATGTTAGAGGTTTTTAAGTTATATATATAATGTAGTTGTGTAAACTTAAATTTCAGAACATAAACCTTACACTTCGGATCATTTACCATGTGTATTATCAAGAAATCAAGACAAAATGACATACCTGAATCCATTGATGAACGGTTAAACGGAAGCGTGATTATCAATAAACTCTTTGTTATTGATTATGTTATTGCCTTCTAATCCTTTCCCCTTTGGTGCCTTATGTTTCTCCTTGAGAGGATTTAGAAAAATGGCAGTGTTCTTTTTTTCCATTTGGGAAGGAATAGGGACCATAACCTTTTAAAGGATATAATTGGTTTTCAAAACTGAAAGGTTGTGGAAGTTCAAAAGGAATGAAAACCAACTTTAACCATTATTGGTTTTAATTTCTATTTATTGGTTTTCAAAACTGAAAGGTTGTGGAAGTTCAAAAGGAATGAAAACCAACTTTCACCAATATATTTTAATTTCTATTTCTACCCCTCATAGAAATAGAAATTATACAACTAGTATCTACACATTAGGTCCATAACACATATACCCTAAAGCCTATTAACTAAATTGAATCACTTAAATTGTAGGCCTCTTATAAATGATAAGACCACATTTAATTATGTGGTCCCATTGAGACATTATCTAACAATCTCCCACTGGACCACATATGTATCCTGAAAAATGTGCTTAACTTTAGTGAGCTCAGAAATTTGTTATCATAACTTGAGGGTATCCAAACAATCTTGTCCATTAACTATATTAATATAGGATCAAAGCGGTCTTCGTTACATCAATCGTAACTCGACCCACCAATGGTCACGTATACTAATACAGCTAAATGACATAGATCAATCATGGATGCGTAGCATGGAAATTACATGTGATGTGATCCATACATGCCTATTTCCAACTGGTCCTACTTAACTTTATTGAGATCAATACTTCACAATACGTAACAGAGCGTAATAAACTGAATATTTCATTTCTGCAGAAATTAATCTAATTACATAGATAAAACACAAGGCTGACATAAAGCAGTAATATAAATACAAACTCCCACTAAACCATAATGTTCTCAAATAGAACAACACCCATCTGAGCAGTGTGCTCATGAAAGACCTTGGGTGGTAGTCTCTTCGTAAGTGGATCCGCTATCATGGAGTTTGTTCCAATGTGCTCTATGGAAATCTGTCCACTCTGCACTCTTTCTTTTACAACTAGGAACTTGATATCAATATGCTTTGATTTTGTCGAGCTCCTATTGTTATTGGAATATAAAACTGCAGACTTATTGTCACAATATAACTTAAGTGGTCTTTCAGTGCCTTCCAAAATACGCAACCCAGTGACAAAATTCCGCAGCCATATCCCTTGGTTTGATGCCTCATAACATGCTACAAATTCTGCGGCCATGGTAGATGAAGCTATGAGCGTCTGCTTTGCAGACCTCCAAGAAATTGCTCCGCCAGCTAACAGATAAATATAGCCTGATGTGGATTTCCTACTGTCTTGGCATCCAGCAAAATCGGAGTCGGAATATCCAGTGGCCTCTAACTTATCCGATCTCCTATATGTGAGCATATATTCCTTTGTTCTCTGTAAATATCGCATAACACGCTTGACTGCTTTCCAATGATCCATGCCAGGATTACTTAAATATCTGCCTAACATGCCAACTATAAACGCAATATCCGGACGCGTACATACTTGAGCATACATTAGACTCCCTACAGCCGAGGCATAAGGAATCTTCTGCATTTCTTGAATTTCAAGACTGTTCTTCGGGCATTGGCTGAGACTAAACTTGTCTCCCTTAGCAATCGGGGTTTCACCTGATTTACAATTTTGCATGCCAAATCTATTGAGTACTTTTTCGATATAGCTCCTTTGTGATAATCCCAGAATACCCCGAGAATGATCTCGGTGTATTTCGATTCCTAATACAAAGGAAGCATCACCAAGATCTTTCATTTCAAAATTCTTAGATAGAAATCTCTTGGTGTCATGCAATAAGTTTATATCGTTTGTGGCAAGCAATATGTCGTCAACATATAAAACCAAAAATATGTGTTTACTCCCACTGAACTTGTGATACACACATTCATCAACAACATTAGTTTCAAAACCATACGAAGTGAGAACTTGATGAAATTTGAAGTACCACTGACGAGAAGCTTGTTTGAGTCCATAGATGGATTTAGTCAATTTGCAAACCATATTCTTTGGGTCTCCTGACACAAAGTTTTCTGGCTGCACCATATAAATTGTTTCTTTAATGTCACCATTAAGAAAAGCTGTTTTGACATCCATCTGATGCAACTCAAGATCAAAATATGCAACAAGCGCCATAATTGTCCTAAAAGAATCTTTCGAAGAAACTGGAGAGAAAGTTTCTTTAAAGTCAATTCCTTCTTTTTGAGTAAAGCCTTTGGCTACAAGACGTGCCTTATACCTCTCCACATTACCATTTGAATCCCTTTTGGTTTTAAATATCCATTTACAACCTACGGGCTTCGCACCAACTGGTAATGAGACAAGTTCCCAAACTTTATTGTCTTGCATAGACTTATATTCTTCATTCATGGCTTCTATCCACTTATGAGAGTTGGAACTTTCCATGGCTTGACGAAAGTTGATTAGATCATCTTTCGACATTCCATTTTCTACCTCATGTTCCTAGAGATATACAATATAATCATCTGAAAGTGCAAATCTCCTTTCTCTTGTGGATCGCCTTAATGGCACAGATTCTTGAGGTTGAGGTTGTAGAGTTTGTTCCTCAGGAACAATTAGCTCATCTTGAATGGGGGTTTGAACTATATTATCTTGAACAACATTGTCTGGTTGAGGATCCGAAATTACTTCTCGAGCAATGACAGGTATAGGAACCTGTGATTGGTCAAAAGTAGTAGTAGGAAGTGGGATTACTCCTGCTTCCTCCTCAAAAACAATGTCTCTAACTGGATTTCTCCCCCCAAACTCAACATCCTCAAAAAATGTTGCAATTCCCGTCTCAAATATTGACCTATTTGTGGGATCATAAAACTTGTAACCCCGTGATCGTTCGGCATAGCCAATAAAGTAGCTGCTAATGGTTTTAGAGTCCAATTTTCGTTCATGAGGTTTATAAGGCCTCGCCTCAGCAGGACACCTCCACACATGCAAATGTTTTAGACTAGGCTTTCGCCCAACCCAAAGCTCATAAGGTGTTGTTACAACTGCTTTAGTTGGCACCCGATTTAAGATATAAGTTGCTGTCTTTAGAGCCTCACCCCAGAGGGACTCTGGTAAAGTAGAATGACTGATCATACTTCTTACCATATCCTTAAGAGTTCGGTTTCGTCTCTCAGATACACCATTCATGCTAGGTGATCCTGGCATGGTGTGTTGTGGGACGATTCCACATTTCTCCAGGTATTTTGCAAACGGTCCTGGACGTTGTTCACCTGATCCATCATATCTGCCATAGTATTCACCACCACGGTTAGACCTGACACTTTTAATCCGTTTGTTGAGTTGTAACTCAACTTCGGCCTTAAATTTTTTGAATACGTCCAAAGACTGTGATTTCTCATGGATAAGAAATAGATACCCATATCTGGAATAGTCGTCTATGAATGTGATAAAATATTGTTGACCATTCCAAGACGCCATAGGGAATGGGCCACAAATGTCCGTATGAATTAATTCTAAGACACCTGTAGTCCTATGGGCACCATATTTCTTTATTTTGGTCTGTTTTCCCTTGATACACTTAACACAGACATCAAAATCTGAAAAATCAAGAGAGTCCAAAATTCCATCAGACACAAGGCGCTCAACTCTAGATTTAGAGATGTGACCTAGGCGTTTGTGCCATAATGAGGCTGAATTTTCCTTAGTTAATTTACGCTTTGTACCTCGTGATTCCACGTGCAAGGTTGCATTGTAAGATGCAATAGTTTCGAGCAAATATAGATTATCAAACACATTAAGTAAACCAGTACCAACAACATTGGAATTAATAGACATACTAAACTTCATATTTCCAAAAGAACAATAATATCCCAATTTGTCCAATACAGAAACAGAAATTAAATTTCGTCTAAAGGACGGTACAACAAAAGTGTCTAATAAATCCAAATAATAACCAGTTTTCAGTAATAATCTAAAGTGCGCTATTGCCTGCACTTCTATTGACTTGCCATCACCCACAAAGATGTATCTTTCAGCATCAGTTGGCTTTCGGTAGTTCAGGAAACCCTGCATAGAAACACATATGTGAGTAGTAGCACCAGAATCTAACCACCAAGTGTTTCTTGGTACTGAAGCTAAATTTATTTCAGAACAGACCAAAACATGAAATGTACCTTTCTTTACACGCCAGGCGACGTATTTGGCACAATCCTTCTTTCTGTGTCCGGGCTTGCCACAAAAGAAACAACCATCCTGCACTTTCTGTTTCTTTGGTTCCGGACCCTGAGGAATAGCAACTTCCTTTCCCTTATGCTTTCTTTTGCCCGTATGCTTGGAGGTGCTTGTCAGATGAGCACTTTCAGTCCTTTCTTGCTTCAATCTCTCTTCCTCTTGCACACAAAATGAAATGAGCTCATTGAGAGTCCATTTCTCCTTCTGGCAGTTATAACTGACCTTAAATTGGTTAAATTGTGCAGGAAGAGAGATGAGAACTAAATGCACGAGCAAATCATCAGATAGGTCGAGCTTTAGTGCCTTAAGTTTTGAAGCAAGATGAGACATTTCCATGATGTACTCGCGAACATTACCCTTGCCTTTATACTTTATTGAAATCAAGCTTGCTAAAAGCGTGCTTGTTTCAGCCTTATCGTTTTTAGCAAAACGCTTTTGAATTTCTGAAAGAAATTCACCGGCAACGGTAACATCCTTTGTTATTGCACCCCGAAAGACTTCTGGAATCCCACGCTTCATGATCATAAGACTTAGCCTGTTAGAACGATCCCACTTTTCAAAGTACACAATTTCCTCAGGAGTACTTTGTGCAGTGAGAGCATTGGGTTTTGGCATCCTTAATGCCAAGTCTATGTCCATGCAGCCGAGAACAATCAATATGTTCTCTTTCCAGTCCTTAAAGTTTGTTCCATTTAACATTGGAACATTGTTCATGTTGGCAGAGATTGAAGTAGTCGACATTAAAGCTGAATAGAAAAGAAAATAAAAGGAATAAACAATTATGCTCACATTAAGTTACCAAACAGATAATCTCTAAATAAATTAATTTAATGACAACATCTCAAGATATCTAGCACAACATTAATACCAAGCCTTTGGGTAGTGATATTAACTGTAAGTGGTATTCTTGTTGTAATGATCAAACATTGACAATAAGTTATGTCAAATAACAAATCTATCTTTTGATGGATTTATTATTCACATTAGGTTTTCTTGACAATTGGCACATGTTTATCACCACAAAATGTGTGTGTAATTCTGCCAAGTCTTAATCATGTCTTTGGACCGATAAATACCCACATGAGATACACAGACATGAACATCAAAACATTCCATATAAAACAATCTAGACAAGAGAGATCACTTTTGTGACATCTTGTTTGAATTGACTTATATTGAGAATGTGTAGACACCCCATTTTTGACCGACCTTAAGACTCAGACGTCACTGATTGAGCGCTCGGTGATGTTGCATATCGCGCTAGTTTAGAAGTCTCAGAGTCGCGGCCGTGCGCCCTGCCTCCGGACTTTCGAACCTTCTTCGTGCCTTGTCTCGGTTTGCGAACCAGACTCGATTTTCTCTGTTTTCTTTCCTGAGGGAAGGGAGTGGTCCCGTAGACTATCTCTCAGTGGCCGTAGGCTACGTTTTGTGGCCGTAGGCCATTTTGCCCATTTCGGAGCCCGGTTCCCGGTTTTCGGAGCCGTCAGGCCGTGTGCCTCGGTTCGGGACCGCCCAACCATCTCCGATTTCTCCGGTTTTTGGCATGCACCTCTGTTTTATAGTTCCGAGGAACACTGGGGCCTCTGATGCCCACTTCGTGGCCGAACACCACTTTCGGTGCTTACAGCCGGTTTTCGGGACCCCGAATCGCGCGGTTTGGGCCCCGAGCATTCATTTTGCATCGATTTTCTCTGATTTTTGGCAGGTACCTCTGTTTTAGCATAACGAGGGACACTGGGGTCTCCGAGACCCGCTTCGCAGCCAAACACCACTTCCGATGCCCGGCAGCCCATTTTCGGGACCCCGAACTTCGCGGTTTGGGCCCCGAGCATTCATTTTGCATCGGTTTTCTCTGATTTTTGGCAGGTACCTCTGTTTTAGCATAACGAGGGACACTGGGGCCTCTGATACCCACTTCGTGGCCGAACGCCACTTTCGGTGCCTGCAGCCCATTTTCGGGACCCCGCGCGGTTTTGGTCCCCGAGCTTTCGTTTTGCATTAGTTTTTGTTCAATTTTGGCAGGTACCTCTGTTTCATCATTCCGAGGAACACTGCGGTCTCAGATGCCCACTTCGTGGCCGAACAAAATCTTTTTTTTTGCCCTCAAAATATCTAGATATTTTGCCCTCAAAATATCTAGATATTTGGGGAAAGATATTTCCACCTTTTTGGCCATAAAAACCAGCAGCTTCCAGCTGGGCGAAGGGTTAGAAAAACCCTTTGGGAGCTCCATACACACGGCTCCTCTCCCTCTCCATTTCCAAGCTTCAAACATCCAAGTTTGCTTCCATTCCTTCATCAACTCCAAGCTCTACCTCCACCATCTCCATTTCAGCAACAAAGGGAGCTTCTTCAAGGCCTAAGGATCATCAAATTGAGGCTACAAGGCAGCAAAAGAATTGTCTTCAAGGGTAAGCACTCAAATCCCTTTTTCTTGCATAATCTTGAGTCAAATATTTACTTTATTTCCTTTTAGTTTTTGGCTTTGACACCTACTGTTTTTGTGCTCATTTTGAGCCCCTCTACAACATTGTAGAAGGGCTCAACTTCATTTGGTGTCTCCATGATAGACCTCTTTCAATATCCCTCTTTAGGCCATTAATTTGCATGCTTTGCTAGACTCATTTGGCTCCGGATTTTGGCCTTCATCAGGCCTAGATAAAGCCTTATTTTTGTCTCCTTGTCATGTTTTGTTTAGGGCCTTAAGACATTTGGTGTATATTTTTGGTACTTCCTTTGAAATTCTTTCATTTTACCGTAAATTTGCATGCTTTGTTAGACTTGTTTAGCTACTGTTTTGAGCCTCCATCAGGCTTAGAGAGTGTCTTTTTTTGGTCTATTCTACACTTTTTGTCAAGGGTCTTAAGTGGTTTGGTCATTGCTCATGATACCTCTCTTTATAGCCCCTTTTTGCATGCTATGTTTAGCATATATACATACTGATTTAGAGGTTGTCATCTCTTGAATTTGTGCATATTTTTGTTCCATCTTCAATGTTGTAGAACTGATTGTTTGGGTTTGAGCATTGTACATATCACTTGCTTTGTAATTCCCCTCTTTTACCGTATTTTTGCAAGCTTTTGTTTCCATACTTGTGAGCATTATTTGGCCTTGCTTTGTGCTGATAAAATGCTAGTTTAGGGGCTGCCTTGCCACTGTTTTGCATTCCATGTCCATATTCTGTATGTTTAATAGGGTTGTAGGCCATTTCGGGTGCATTTCATCGCATTTTGGGCATCGGTTGCAATTTTATCATAATTTGGGGGCTGTTTTTGCATTATTTTAGTTGCTGAATTTTGCATCTTCCTTATACCATTTGCCACATCTCATTCGCATGTCATTTTGGTGCTTTAGAGCCTCGCCTCGATTTGCGTGCCCGTGTGCGCGCATTTCGAGGCAGCCTCGTTTTATCCGCCGGCAGCTTATGTGAGTGCGGCTGAGGTCCTCTCATGTTAGTGTAAGCCCAATCTGCATTTTCCATGTCATGGCATTGTGTATGCCTTCGCCTCGGTTTACGTGCCTGTGTGCACGCATTTCGAGGCACTTCGGTTTTATCCGATTTGCATTTCATCATCGCCTCGGTTGGCGTGCCTGTGTGTACGCATTTCGAGGCACTTCGGTTTTATCCGATTTGCATTTCATCATCGCCTCGGTTTGCGTGCCCGTGTGCACGCATTTCGAGGCACTTCGGTTTTATCCGATTTACATGTCATGCCATTGCCTCGGTTTGCGTGCCCGCGTGCACGCTTTTCGAGGCATCTCATTTTCATCAGCATTGTGCATACTAGGTTGTATCTTAGTTGCATTTCATGCATATTGCACGGGAAACGAGGTACATTCTGTACTCCGAGTGACGGAGTGTGTCTCAATTCCCCAGTCACCGACACTCCGGATTGCCCATGATGGAGTTAGGTTTTAATTGTAGCATTCATGTACATTCATCCCATATTAAGTTGTGCAATTCGGCTCCTCGGCCATCATGCATCGAGATGCGTGATTGGTGGCACGAGGATCGAAGCATGCATACATTTGTGAAATACATTGCTATGCCCCTTTTCCTGCTCTCTGTTACAGCAAAACCGAGGATCAACAACTTTTCGGAGTCCGGCGCACATTTCGAGAAATATTGCAAACAGAGGCTACTTGGGGCATCCCAGTGGATTTCCGCACCAGGCAGCCCAACATACATCATCTATCAGAAGCAAGGCAGTCCCTGGCCTGCGCGCCAGTTTACAGCTTTCTTAGTTTAATCTGTCAATTAATTAGAATTTGTATATTTATTCGGACCCTCTGGGCGAGGGCAATGTTGTAATAAGGGTGTGTGAGTGTGATGTATGTCTTCCAACCCCCACTTCTTTCTTCCCTTTTATTTACCCGCTTTGGATGGTTAGATATAGGGCATATTTCAATTAGCATACAGCATGACAGCATGTTTGCATCATTCATCTGTTTTTGCACGCACCGGGCTCGGCGCACCATACAAACTGCATCTGTATTTCAATTCCAAGTTGAGTACTTGATAACTGTTGCATCTCATATGCCATATTCAGAATAGCCGAGCCTGCTATAGTTGCATCTTTGCATGTGTTGCGTTAGGCAATTCTGTATATTTAGGATCATGCATGATTTCTAATCAGTTTTTTTGTTTTGGCTTGGAGTACTCGGTGAGTTTTATGCTTTAGCATCCTTGCATGTGTGTGAGTGACTGCCATGATAGCATGCTTACCATGAGGCTATGTGCTTATGTGATATAACTGCCTTGAATGCCTGTGGGTGGAGGTTGAGTTATCTGAATTGGGACAATTCATCAGATTGTTTGTTAAGCCCACTAGATAGTGACGACATCACTGTTTTCTAAGCCCACCCGAGGGTGGCAAATCCGCATTTTAGCCTACCTGCGGGTAGCACCTTCATACCATTTTCAAACAAACAAACATGAAATGTTTTGTTCCAATTCAGACGGCCCAGTCTATACTTGTTTGCTGCGAGCATCACATAGTAATCTAGGCTAATAACCGGAATAAGAATGCACAAAGTTTTCAAAAACAGATATCATGGTTAGTAGAGGCCGGTCTTTGACCGGGCGAGCGGGGGTGCTCACGATGTGACCTTCCCCAATCGTACCCAAGTTCCCGAGCCAACTTTGGTGATGACGGACGCGTGGCCTTTGGCACCGAGTTAGGGTTTCCTAAATTTCCCATTTTAAAAAATATTTAGGTGGCGACTCTGTTATCTGGCAAAGCAGTCCATGTTTGGCACTTTTTTTCAAAAAATCTGTTTTCCTTCAAAACGATTTGCCGGATTTGGACTCTTTGGTTCAAGATTGAGAACCGCAACAAAATCGAGTCCGAACTGTAGCGAGGTCCCTCGCGGGCGTTGTTACAGTTTCTGGCGACTCTGCTGGGGATTTAGAGAACTTGACTCGAACTCGTGATATCTGTTTTTGACTACACCTGTGTGTTTCTTTGCATTGCATTTGCATTGGTGCGCCTAGGACACAGTGTTTGCCATATGCCATTCCCGAACGATTTGCCGGAGGCTTGTCTTGTCAAGTCATGTCCGTAAGGCTGATCGGCTCTGGGCTCTGACAGCATGGGAACACAAACCCCGGTTTTACGGGGGCACCCTTTTTGACCATTCAACCTAGTGCATATTCGGATCTATAGTGACCATTCCAAACTAGGACAGGTTGCTTACCCGTTTATAGGTTGTTTGAAGCCGCTGCGTGCGTAGTAAAACCCTAGCTCCTGACAAAATAGGACAGGGAAACCCTATCCCGACATAGGGGTGTTTTGGCTCTCACTTATCTGTTATGTGCTTGTTAGAGTGCGTCTCTACAGGGAATGCATGTATCAGTCTATGAGTTTGGGCATCAGGCCTGCGGGCACCAGTTCAGTATTTCGGGATTCAGTTTTACCCGAGGGTATCAGATTTGCGGCAAAGTTTTGGAGGCAGAATTCAGTAGAGGACACAGTCATCCTGTTATGCTCATATCCGTTTTGGTGAAATCAGGCTGAGATGCTATCTGTTTTCTCTTTTGCTAAGTAGTCTTGGAATCATAGCTTCAGAAGGGTTTAATATCCCTCGGGTACTCTGGACCTGTGTTCTTATGTGATCAGGGGATGAACCACCTGCAGGCGGCACTCAGTTTACTCCAGATGTGGCGTATGGCACGCACCGTTTTGAGCATTTTGTGAATGCTGGTTTTTGTACATTCTGACTTGGGTATTGGGTCAGTTTTGCTACTTTGTTTTGAGTCTGTCCTTTTGTTTCGAGTCAGTCTCTTTTGTTTTGGGTCTGTCTTGTTGTATCGAGTCAGTCCTATTGTATAGGAGTCGGGTGATTCCGGGGGTGTTACCTCGAGCGTCACCATTTTGTTTTGCGTTTGTCTTTTTGTTTTGTTTTGAGTCTGTTTCTGCCAGGGAGCCAGTTATGCCAACAGATTTTGAATGAAACAGCAGTGATTTTCACGCTCTCACATTTGCTTCTGCCGTGTGCTAGTTGTGCCGGGATTTGAATGAAATGGCAGTGCATTCCACCTGCTCTCTTGTGCCTTGAAGTCATTGTATTGACCTAAGTTTTTCAAAACCTTTTTCGGAACACTGCGGTGAAAACAAAGAGGGAGGAATTCCTCGGGATTTACAAAACTTTGATTATTTGAGAGAAAGAGAGGCGTGCTAAGCCCTTAATGAATGAAATCATGCTTGTTAATGTGAGTACTGAGAAGGACCCTGGCTTTGATCCAGATTGATCCTACACTGTCTTCAGCGCGAGCGATTTGTCGCTTTCTTAAAAACTTTCAAAAAATGTTTTGCGCGGTCCTGCAAAGACATGTGTGGAATCGCTCTTGAGATTGTGCAGCTTAGGATCGCTCTCAGCCTCGAGACTCGACCTCCCCTTGGCTTTCAAACCTTGAACTGGCATTCAGAATGTTCAACGGTCGACCACGATGTAAGGCCTGTGTGGCCAGATTTGAAGCAGCCCTCGAACAAGAGGCACCAAAGTCAGATCAAGAAGGTCAGACCTCATCAGAAGAAGCTTGCAAGGCTAGAGCAGAAGCACCCCTCGAACTAGGGGCAAAAAATATCTGATGTGCTCGAAGAGCCAAAGGTGGATCTTTCTGCAAGTCAATATAACAGCCACTCTCCTGGATATAGAGGGCTTCAATCTCAGAACCATTTGGCATGGACTGGTTACATTTTTACCCTTTGAGAGGCTCGCTGGGCCGAAAACCCGAAAGGGCGACCCAGGCAAAAGTTAGAGCGAGACAAGAAAAATATATATATAAAAATGCAAAAAGAAAAATGCAAAGATACAAAAAATGCAAAAAAGAATAGAAAAGAAAAATGCAAAAAAGAAAAGAAAAGGAATGAAAAGAATAGAAAAAAAGAAAAAGAAAGAAGAACAAAGCTCGCAAGGTCGAAAACCTGCAACAGGCGCCTTGGCAAAAGTTAGAGCATAAAAAGGAGAGGTTAAATACCCGAGTGTACCCTGACCCCGAACTACGTAAGGCTTGATTCCCATCTTTGGGATACGTAGGCAACTTCATTCTGAAGTCCAGCCCTAAAACAATTCAAATTTGATTGTGTCCATGTAATAGTTTTGAGCATCTTTGCCTTCTCTGTATCCGAGAGACTGGTTGTGTTCGTCGCTCTGAGGACTGACTACAAGTACACTGCGATGCTATCCAAACAAGGGGCAACTTTCCGTTGCCATTCAGTGTGCTGCGGCGCCAGTCAAACAAGGGGCAACTTTCCGTTGCCATTCAATGCGCCGCGGTGCCGTTCAAACAAGGGGCAACTTTCCGTTGCCATGCAACCCTCCTCAAGCAAGGGGCAGTTTTCCTCCAGATTCGAGGTTGTGCATCTCAAGAGTAGGTTCCGCGCTTGTTGAGCATTGGCCGTTTGCAAAAATAGTTTTTAAGAATTTTTACTGAGGTTGACTAATTTTCTCGAAAATTGTTTCATTTTCCAAAACTGGACCATTTTCTTGGACCCAAAAAAAGGAAAATTTTCAGTGCTCATAGCCTGAACTGCATGATTTCAAATCAAAAATCGAACAAACATGTTAATCTAACTCTCATTTTGGTCAAAATTTTTTATGAGAAAGCTCAAAAATAAAAAATGGTCAAAATGATGAACTAGGGGCACAATTGAGTCAGGTGTTCTGTCTTTTCCCCGTAGCCAATGCATTTGCCAGAAAGGGCACCATGCATTTGCCAAGAAGGGCACTCTACATGCCAAGAAAAGGGCACAATTGAAGCTAACAACAAAGGCTGAAAGCTCTCACATCCTCCGAGCAACGAGGTGTCGAGCCAAGTGCGAAGCATGAACTGGAACGAGGCAAGATATTCCACTCCATCATCTGGACAGATCTGATCACGTCCAAACTCCCCAGCAGGGCATCATCAACCGATGTCAGCTGCAGATTTGCTACACATCCTGTTGTAGCACAACCCCTCTGTGGGAGAAACTCACTGTTGTGAGCAGAAGAAGAAGAATCTGGTAGAATACCAGGGGCAAAAGCCCACAACTTTCTGCTTATCCATCAACCACCCAGGGGAGGGATGAAAAATGAGAGATTGAAGAATAGAGAGATGTGCGATGAGAGAAAAAGTGAGAAAAGGATTTTGACAGAAAAATAGAGCTTGAGGGCCGAGTGATGTGAGAATCATAAATAAGAAATGGTGGGAAACACACCCGGTGAAACAGGCTCCCTGTGCACGTCTGAGTGTCGTGTCTTTTCGTTTGTCTCATTTCTTGTTTTGAGTCATCCCGAGCGTGTCTCGTTAGCGTGTCTCGTTGTATTTAGGTCATTTACCTTTTGTTTTTTTTTGTGTGTTGAGTTGTTTTGGCTGTGGTCAGTTGTAGGCTCAATACCCGGTTGAGAATCCTTTTCTCATTTTCAAAAAAATAAAAATCGTTTTGTGCTCCGAGTGCCGTGCCGTTCTCCACATTTGTGCAAAACATAATTTGTTCTTTTAGAAAACCGCAGGGTTCAACCCAGGTCATGTGAGAACAGTGAAATCAGGACCTATCTGAAGCTATGAGTTTCGGGCTGCAAAGCAAAAGCAAAAGAGAAAAATGTCGAGAATCTGAGTTTGTTCCAACTTCAGTTAGTTCTGAGACTATATTCCGTGTGTACCTCTTCAGGTCTTGCCAATGCTCTGAAGTATGAGTGTGCCTCTACCTCAAGCTCAAGATCAAGTCTACTTCAAGCCAGAATGGCGATCAGAAATGCTCTCTCTGAATACCAGCCCCTGCCAAATGCATCTTGGCCGTGTTTGCGATGAGTTCCTAGGAGACCAACTGCGACGGTGGAAACTAGAGTTCGAATGGCTGTGGCCTAGAACGCAAAGGTTCGGGATTTCCGAGACTAAAGTCTGGTTTGAATACCCAGAGGCGTGTACTCGGCTTGAAATCTGTATGGAAGCCCCATAGGTTGAGATAGCGTGTATGCACCTCAATTCTGGATACTGGACCAACCTAGTCTGTCACCCCGTTGGAGAATAGGGAAAGTTGTGAATATGATCAAGAAGAAAGGCAGCATCCAAAGTGTTCTACGTGTAGAGCCCTTGTCAGCATTCCAGAGCCTTTGTACTGTGAGTTGAAGGTAAAGTGTTCGAAGAGCACGAGGGGAGATCCCCGTCAGAGTAGAGCGGTTCACCGCCACTCACCTCATGAGGTGCTTTCTAAAGCGCCGCTTTGTCCATTTATTGCTTTCCTTAAGCATCATACATTGTAATGCATTGTACCAGTCAAGTTTCTTTCTCAGACATGCACGATATTGTATGTACGGTTCATTCAAAGAAGTTCCGTTTGAGATCGTTCACTTAGTATATCAATCACACTTTATTTGCTTCACTCGGTGTATCTAACACACTTCATTCACTTAGTGTATCAATCACACCTCATTCCCTTAGTGTATCAATCACACTTCATTCACTCAGTGTATCTAACACACCTTATTTGCCTTAGTGTATCAATCACACTTCATTCACTTTGTGTATCTATCACACATATTTTGCTTTGTGTATCTATCACACTATTCTTCTCTTCATATCACATGTTTACTTTAGTGTATCCATCACACTTCATTCACTCTGTTTGACTCATGTATCTATCACATGTTCACTTTAGTGTATCCATCACACCTCATTTACTTTCGTTTGCTTCATGTATCTCTCACATGTTTATTTAGTGTATCAATCACACTCTTTTCATTTTGTGTATCTATCACACACATTCTCATTTCGTGTATCTACCACACACATTCTCATTTTGTGTATTTATCGCATACATTCCCAATTTGTGTATCTATCACGCACATATTCACTTCAATTACCTTAGTGTATCCATCACACTTCATTACTTTTTGTGTATCTATCACGCACATATTCACTTTATTCCATTAGTGTATCAATCACACTTCATTCGCTTTTAGTATATCAATCATACTTTGTTCACTAAGTGCATCTATCACACTTCGTGTTCACTTTTAGTGTATCAATCACACTCTGTTCACATAGTGCATCTATCACACTTTGTGTTCGCTTTTAGTATATCCATCATACTTGTTCACTAAGTGCATCTATCACACTTCGTGTTCACTTTTAGTGTATCAATCACACTCTGTTCACATAGTGCATCTATCACACTTTGTGTTCGCTTTTAGTATATCCATCATACTCGTTCACTAAGTGCATCTATCACACTTCGTGTTCACTTTTAGTGTATCAATCACACTTTGTTCACTAAGTGCATCTATCACACTTCGTGTTCACTTTTAGTGTATCAATCACACTCTGTTCACATAGTGCATCTATCACACTTTGTGTTCGCTTTTAGTATATCAATCACACTCTGTTCACTAAGTGCATCTATCACACTTCGTGTTCACATTCAGTATATCTATCATACTTGTTCACTAAGTGCATCTATCACACTTCGTGTTCACATTCAGTGTATCAATCACACTCTGTTCACTTAGTGCATCTATCACACTTCGTGTTCACATTCAGTATATCTATCATACTTGTTCACTAAGTGCATCTATCACACTTCGTGTTCACATTCAGTATATCTATCATACTTGTTCACTAAGTGCATCTATCACACTTTGTGTTCGCTTTTAGTGTATCAATCACACTTCATTCATTTTGTGTATCTATCATACTTGTTCACTAAGTGCATCTATCACACTTTGTGTTCGCTTTTAGTGTATCAATCACACTCTGTTCACTTAGTGCATCTATCACACCTCGTGTTCACCTTCAGTATATCAATCATACTTTTTCACTAAGTGCATCTATCACACTTCGTATTCACATTTAGTGTATCCATCACACTTGTCCACTTAGTGTATCCATCACACTTTGCTCACTTCTTCACTTTGTGTACCAATCACACTTTGTTCATATAGTGTATCAATCACACACACTCGCTTTGTATCTATCACACTATGCCTACTTTGTGTATCCATCACACGTTCGCTTTGTGTATCTATCACACACTCACCTAGTGTATCCATCACACTTTGCTTCATATAGTGTATCCATTACACTCGCTTCACTTTGTGTATCCATCACACGTACGCTTTGTGTATCTATCGTACATGTTCGTGAAGATTCCATGATTTTCTTACATTCCTAACTGCATGAAATGTAGTTGTTGCTTTGCATTCTTGCTTAAAACTGTTGCATCTATTTGTCAATACTTGCCTCATTACAGCTTGCTACACTTGCATGATCACCCGGCTCCGTGCCTATCACTTTGCATTTTGCCCGTGCCTGCGGGCATACATATCTCTGTTTATTTTGTATGATTGTCTAAGTCTTCGGCCTTGTCAAAAATGGGTCGTCTCTAGGCTTTGACATTCACTCCCGTCACTTCTTGACTTCCGAGTTTTGTCAAAGAGGGGCAACTGTAGACACCCCATTTTTGACCGACCTTAAGACTCAGACGTCACTGATTGAGCGCTCGGTGATGTTGCATATCGCGCTAGTTCAGAAGTCTCAGAGTCGCGGCCGTGCGCCCTGCCTCCGGACTTTCGAACCTTCTTCGTGCCTTGTCTCGGTTTGCGAACCAGACTCGATTTTCTCTGTTTTCTTTCCTGAGGGAAGGGAGTGGTCCCGTAGACTATCTCTCAGTGGCCGTAGGCTACGTTTTGTGGCCGTAGGCCATTTTGCCCATTTCGGAGCCCGGTTCCCGGTTTTCGGAGCCGTCAGGCCGTGTGCCTCAGTTCGGGACCGCCCAACCATCTCCGATTTCTCCGGTTTTTGGCATGCACCTCTGTTTTATAGTTCCGAGGAACACTGGGGCCTCTGATGCCCACTTCGTGGCCGAACACCACTTTCGGTGCTTACAGCCGGTTTTCGGGACCCCGAATCGCGCGGTTTGGGCCCCGAGCATTCATTTTGCATCGATTTTCTATGATTTTTGGCAGGTACCTCTGTTTTAGTATAACGAGGGACACTGGGGTCTCCGAGACCCGCTTCGCAGCCGAACACCACTTCCGATGCCCGGCAGCCCATTTTCGGGACCCCGAACTTCGCGGTTTGGGCCCCGAGCATTCATTTTGCATCGGTTTTCTCTGATTTTTGGCAGGTACCTCTGTTTTAGCATAACGAGGGACACTGGGGCCTCTGATACCCACTTCGTGGCCGAACGCCACTTTCGGTGCCTGCAGCCCATTTTCGGGACCCCGCGCGGTTTTGGTCCCCGAGCTTTCGTTTTGCATTAGTTTTTGTTCAATTTTGGCAGGTACCTCTGTTTCATCATTCCGAGGAACACTGCGGTCTCAGATGCCCACTTCGTGGCCGAACAAAATCTTTTTTTTTGCCCTCAAAATATCTAGATATTTTGCCCTCAAAATATCTAGATATTTGGAGAAAGATATTTCCACCTTTTTGGCCATAAAAACCAGCAGCTTCCAGCTGGGCGAAGGGTTAGAAAAACCCTTTGGGAGCTCCATACACACGGCTCCTCTCCCTCTCCATTTCCAAGCTTCAAACATCCAAGTTTGCTTCCATTCCTTCATCAACTCCAAGCTCTACCTCCACCATCTCCATTTCAGCAACAAAGGGAGCTTCTTCAAGGCCTAAGGATCATCAAATTGAGGCTACAAGGCAGCAAAAGAATTGTCTTCAAGGGTAAGCACTCAAATCCCTTTTTCTTGCATAATCTTGAGTCAAATATTTACTTTATTTCCTTTTAGTTTTTGGCTTTGACACCTACTGTTTTTGTGCTCATTTTGAGCCCCTCTACAACATTGTAGAAGGGCTCAACTTCATTTGGTGTCTCCATGATAGACCTCTTTCAATATCCCTCTTTAGGCCATTAATTTGCATGCTTTGCTAGACTCATTTGGCTCCGGATTTTGGCCTTCATCAGGCCTAGATAAAGCCTTATTTTTGTCTCCTTGTCATGTTTTGTTTAGGGCCTTAAGACATTTGGTGTATATTTTTGGTACTTCCTTTGAAATTCTTTCATTTTACCGTAAATTTGCATGCTTTGTTAGACTTGTTTAGCTACTGTTTTGAGCCTCCATCAGGCTTAGAGAGTGTCTTTTTTTGGTCTATTCTACACTTTTTGTCAAGGGTCTTAAGTGGTTTGGTCATTGCTCATGATACCTCTCTTTATAGCCCCTTTTTGCATGCTATGTTTAGCATATATACATACTGATTTAGAGGTTGTCATCTCTTGAATTTGTGCATATTTTTGTTCCATCTTCAATGTTGTAGAACTGATTTTTTGGGTTTGAGCATTGTACATATCACTTGCTTTGTAATTCCCCTCTTTTACCGTATTTTTGCAAGCTTTTGTTTCCATACTTGTGAGCATTATTTGGCCTTGCTTTGTGCTGATAAAATGCTAGTTTAGGGGCTGCCTTGCCACTGTTTTGCATTCCATGTCCATATTCTGTATGTTTAATAGGGCTGTAGGCCATTTCGGGTGCATTTCATCGCATTTTGGGCATCGGTTGCAATTTTATCATAATTTGGGGGCTGTTTTTGCATTATTTTAGTTGCTGAATTTTGCATCTTCCTTATACCATTTGCCACATCTCATTCGCATGTCATTTTGGTGCTTTAGAGCCTCGCCTCGATTTGCGTGCCCGTGTGCGTGCATTTCGAGGCAGCCTCGTTTTATCCGCCGGCAGCTTATGTGAGTGTGGCTGAGGTCCTCTCATGTTAGTGTAAGCCCAATCTGCATTTTCCATGTCATGGCATTGTGTATGCCTTCGCCTCGGTTTACGTGCCTGTGTGCACGCATTTCGAGGCACTTCGGTTTTATCCGATTTGCATTTCATCATCGCCTCGGTTGGCGTGCCTGTGTGCACGCATTTCGAGGCACTTCGGTTTTATCCGATTTGCATTTCATCATCGCCTCGGTTTGCGTGCCCGTGTGCACGCATTTCGAGGCACTTCGGTTTTATCCGATTTACATGTCATGCCATTGCCTCGGTTTGCGTGCCCGCGTGCACGCTTTTCGAGGCATCTCATTTTCATCAGCATTGTGCATACTAGGTTGTATCTTAGTTGCATTTCATGCATATTGCACGGGAAACGAGGTACATTCTGTACTCCGAGTGACGGAGTGTGTCTCAATTCCCCAGTCACCGACACTCCGGATTGCCCATGATGGAGTTAGGTTTTAATTGTAGCATTCATGTACATTCATCCCATATTAAGTTGTGCAATTCGGCTCCTCGGCCATCATGCATCGAGATGCGTGATTGGTGGCACGAGGATCGAAGCATGCATACATTTGTGAAATACATTGCTATGCCCCTTTTCCTGCTCTCTGTTACAGCAAAACCGAGGATCAACAACTTTTCGGAGTCCGGCGCACATTTCGAGAAATATTGCAAACAGAGGCTACTTGGGGCATCCCAGTGGATTTCCGCACCAGGCAGCCCAACATACATCATCTATCAGAAGCAAGGCAGTCCCTGGCCTGCGCGCCAGTTTACAGCTTTCTTAGTTTAATCTGTCAATTAATTAGAATTTGTATATTTATTCGGACTGTATATTTATTCGGACCCTCTGGGCGAGGGCAATGTTGTAATAAGGGTGTGTGAGTGTGATGTATGTCTTCCAACCCCCACTTCTTTCTTCCCTTTTATTTACCCGCTTTGGATGGTTAGATATAGGGCATATTTCAATTAGCATACAGCATGACAGCATGTTTGCATCATTCATCTGTTTTTGCACGCACCGGGCTCGGCGCACCATACAAACTGCATCTGTATTTCAATTCCAAGTTGAGTACTTGATAGCTGTTGCATCTCATATACCATATTCAGAATAGCCGAGCCTGCTATAGTTGCATCTTTGCATGTGTTGCGTTAGGCAATTCTGTATATTTAGGATCATGCATGATTTCTAATCAGTTTTTTTGTTTTGGCTTGGAGTACTCGGTGAGTTTTATGCTTTAGCATCCTTGCATGCGTGTGAGTGACTGCCATGATAGCATGCTTACCATGAGGCTATGTACTTATGTGATATAACTGCCTTGAATGCCTGTGGGTGGAGGTTGAGTTATCTGAATTGGGACAATTCATCAGATTGTTTGTTAAGCCCACTAGATAGTGACGACATCACTGTTTTCTAAGCCCACCCGAGGGTGGCAAATCCGCATTTTAGCCTACCTGCGGGTAGCACCTTCATACCATTTTCAAACAAACAAACATGAAATGTTTTGTTCCAATTCAGACGGCCCAGTCTATACTTGTTTGCTGCGAGCATCACATAGTAATCTAGGCTAATAACCGGAATAAGAATGCACAAAGTTTTCAAAAACAGATATCATGGTTAGTAGAGGCCGGTCTTTGACCGGGCGAGCGGGGGTGCTCACGATGTGACCTTCCCCAATCGTACCCAAGTTCCCGAGCCAACTTTGGTGATGACGGACGCGTGGCCTTTGGCACCGAGTTAGGGTTTCCTAAATTTCCCATTTTAAAAAATATTTAGGTGGCGACTCTGTTATCTGGCAAAGCAGTCCATGTTTGGCACTTTTTTTCAAAAAATCTGTTTTCCTTCAAAACGATTTGCCGGATTTGGACTCTTTGGTTCAAGATTGAGAACCGCAACAAAATCGAGTCCGAACTGTAGCGAGGTCCCTCGCGGGCGTTGTTACAGAATGTTAGAAAATAAAATTTCTGTAGACGTTGTATGAAATTACATTAAATTTAAAGATTTCCAAATTTGTGACCCCGTATATGTTATATAATCTGCAGCAATCCCAATTATATACATACATATATAAATAGAATTGACGGGTCCAAAAACAAATAGTTTTTTTTTTTTTTTTTATGATGTTCAAAATTAAACCGATCAAATCGCAAGATATATCTATATATATATATATAAATACATGATGTTCATCCATTTGAGAAAAAAAAAAAAAAAAACTGCCCACCGAATCATTTTACAATTCCAGAAAACAGATTGCCATTTTCACAGAACAAAACAGGAAAAAAGAAAAAACATAATTTACATCTATAAGAAAATTCAGAATCTGATTCCAGGAAACTAAATAGAATGAATAAAGCATATCAATTCTGATAAGACACATGATATGCATGCTCTGATACCAATTGTGTAAACTTAAATTTTAGAACATAAACCTTACACTTCGGATCATTTACCATGTGTATTATCAAGAAATCAAGACAAAATGACATACCTGAATCCATTGATGAACGGTTAAACGGAAGCGTGATTATCAATAAACTCTTTGTTATTGATTATGTTATTGCCTTCTAATCCTTTCCCCTTTGGTGCCTTATGTTTCTCCTTGAGAGGAGTTAGAAAAATGGCAGTGTTCTTTTTTTCCATTTGGGAAGGAATAGGGACCATAACCTTTTAAAGGTTATAATTGGTTTTCAAAACTGAAAGGTTGTGGAAGTTCAAAAGGAATGAAAACCAACTTTAACCATTATTGGTTTTAATTTCTATTTATTGGTTTTCAAAACTGAAAGGTTGTGGAAGTTCAAAAGGAATGAAAACCAACTTTAACCAATATGTTTTAATTTCTATTTCTGCCCCTCATAGAAATAGAAATTATACAACTAGTATCTACACATTAGGTCCATAACACATATACCCTAAAGCCTATTAACTAAATTGAATCACTTAAATTGTAGGCCTCTTATAAATGATAACACCACATTTAATTATGTGGTCCCATTGAGACATTATCTAACAGTAGTATCCTCAAATAAGGTTTCACATGCTAATATAATCACATATTAATGGTCTCAGTTTCAAGCAGGAATCTTGGATACCAATAATAAAGTTAATTCCGAAATAGAGACATATCGAATTCAGAATAGAAGTGTATCAGACGTTGGGTTGTACCCAAATAGCATTAGGCTGACATACAGATTAGAGCATGGCTACATGCTTCCAATTTAACCATTATAAATAGTTAACACATCAGTGGAATTAATTTTTGAATCAAAATTTTGTAACATTTCAGAGTCATATTCGTACTTGTAAACAGTCAAATCAAAATTCACAAGTCATTTTCATATGTGGTACATCCAATAGTGCACGATGGGACCATATAGGTCTAACATAGGGACCCCTTGGGTCTATATTAGAGAATTTTGTACGATGGGCCACGGTATTGTTACCCTTGGGTGAGGGCTGCACTAAGGATGCCGCAATTACATTTCGACAAAGACAATCATTCATTGTAACAAAATAGCATTTTAAAATAATGAACTTGCGGTAAAGCTAAACACTTTAATAACATATCTTTACAAAAGTACTACTCACGTAACCCATATACTTGTTTAGCTATTCACATGTCTTTAAGTAATTCTCATATTTCCATATTATCCATATGTCTCCAAATAGTCAGGGCTCAACCTCAATGATATTCATGATTATATCTCCTTGTTTCAAATGAATCATATCTATTATTTACATTCACATGAAGACCTCAAAGTAGGTTAAGTATCTGATACAACTTCAATCACAAATTCAAGTTCTCGGTCTACCAAGTCTCTTGCAATAATAATTTAATATAAATAGTAGCCAACTTATCCGCATTATAGAATGTTTTGATAGGTAAGAAATGAGCAGATTTAGTCAAACGGTCAACAATAATCCAAATCAAATCCATACCTCTATTGGAGCGAGGTAGTCCTACAATGAAATCCATAGTGATATGTTCCCATTTCCACCTTGATATTGGTAGTGGTTGAAGGAATCTCGTGGGTCGTTGATGGTTGGCTTTGACTTGTTGGCATTGTAAACACCTAGACACAAATTCAGCAATTTCTTTCTTCATTCCTGGCCCTAAGAAATTTTGCTTCAAGTCTTGGTACATTTTTGTATTACTTTGATGGATAAAAGATTTTGAACTATGAGCTTCTTGCATAACTCGCTTTTTCAAATCAACATCATTCGGTACACATAATCGGTCTAGGAATTTCAATACACCATTTTCAAACGTAAAGTTCGGCCTCGGTTTGGATTCCCGTTCATCAATGATCTTCTTTAGAAATTCATCTTGTTGTTGTTTTACTTTAATCTCCTCAAGAATCGCCGGTTGAGAAGAAATAGCAGCCAAAGTCCCGCCTTGCATTTACTAATCATATTCTTATTGATCTTTCTTACCATAGATTTCCAAACACATTCTTTAATTCTTTCGTTGATCCCACACTTAGCCTTTTTCATTTAATCTTGTCGTTTCTCATGACATGTTTGTTTAGGTTTCGTTATATTGTCTAACACTTCTTCTATTTTATCTAATTGCTCCGACAAAGACGTAATTTCCACATCATTCTTACTTCTTATCATCTTTTCTTAAAGTCACAAGACAAGGGTGGATAATACTTGGGATATTATTTGCTAACTTTGAACATGGCACATAGTATCACATAATCAGCCATGAGACATACAATCATACAAAGACATGGATAAGGAAACCTATTCATCCCCGTGAAGTTGACTGAGAATTTCCGATTCGATGCTACGCTGGCCCAACGTGATTCCAATCGGACTTTCAGGGTCATTCAACAAAGGTATGAGGCTCTATGGTTCATACATTAGGTCCTTTACCAAGTCAATATATCTTCTGACCAAACAAAATTTTCTTGGTCTCAATCACCATAATTCCACACACTTCACTAATCATCAAATATCTCAATTTCCCAAATATTCTCGTAGTCTGATTTGATGTAGAAACCATATAATTTTCATGGCTCCTATCAAAGATTCTAATTTCGTATAATTCCATATTCCCACAAATCAATATACCTGTACTTACCAACATTCTAGTCAAGATTCTGATATATATATATATATATATATATATTTCATAACATCATAGTTCCATAATAGCTTAAATTTTTGTCTCAATACATCATCTATTAACAAACACATTCCGATTTTCCAAATTACTATCAAAATTCCATAATAACAACTCTTAATTCTTAATCTCATACTCAGCCTAGTAAACAAACACATATACATTTTTTGAATGCATAACTTATCACTTACTTAGTAGATGCATGTAACTTAAATCCACGCTAGACATTCTAATGCTCAATGGACGCTTGTGTGAGATATTAACTCGTACTCTAATACTACTCTGTCACGACCCAAACCTGCTCTTATAGGTTTAGCATCGTAACCGGCCAGTAATTTATAGATTATTGAAGGCCTCTTAATTAGAAATCAAATTATTAGTGGCTAGCTGAAGCAAATGACAAAAATATATAATGTCCATTGAGCTGTGTAAACATATATGAGACAGAGAAATTTTAAACTTTATTTACATATATCATACATCACCCTTACGGCATCACATTTATATGGATATGACAAAAACGGACTTAGCCCTAATTACAAAAAAAAAAAAAACAAACAAACAAAAACTTGAACTTTAATTACATAGTCATGACCACTTGACATATTTGAAACCTTCAGGGGAGGCATATAGGTTGGCTGACAAAAATAGATTCCAAGCAGACGCCTCTAAGCCTGGTCGTGCACTTGATCACCTACACACATATACATAAACAGTGAGTGGAAGCCCAGTGAATAACAACGGAGTAAAGGGGTAATGAATGATGTCCTTACAGTAATTAAAACAGTCAATTTTCATTAGTGAATCAGTTTCTCAAATCAGGAATCTCATGATACATCAGAATCATATTGAAATTATTGTAGCCACATGTGGTATATCCATTAGTAGAATAGTACAGTAGGTCATAGAAGACCGAACAGTCATATTTGATGGCCATCAATATAGTTAACAGTAGTTCCAAAGATTGGAACTGACAGAGATCTCTGTAACCGTAACAGTAAACAGTAATAGTAGCAGTAAACAGTAGCAGTATGCCATGGATGCCATGAATACAATTCATAAAATAGGACAATCATTCATTCGGTAAACAGTATCATTTTAGAAACAGAACTTCATAATATCATTCAGAAAATAATTATAACTTGAACATAACTTGACAACATTGTTACTCACAGATGGCTCCAGAACTAGAACAGACGGATTAGACAGATGGTAGCGCGTGACCACACAAACACATAACATATACACATTGAAACACAATATCACTTCCTTGATCAAATTTGACTTCTTTTATCTTTTTTTGTCTAAATAATTCGAAGTTCTACTATATTTATTCTTTCTTTATTCGGATGAAGTGGGTTCTCATTTCACATATTTTTTCATTACTAGATTCTTGTTTTTCAAGTAGACCGATTTCTTACTTAGTTTCTTAATCAATTACTACTAAATCAATGACTTATTCTTTAACCAACTAATTTATGTTGATTGTTTAGCTTATTAATCTATAAGGATTAAGCTTGAATTTCTTACCTAAATTCTTGAATTTGGTGAAGCCCTTCAAAATTTCCATAGTCTCTCTCCAATTCTTCACTTTTCCTTTGCTTTCTTAGTTGTTTATCTTGCATTCTCTCATTCTCTAGCAAGCTTTCTTTTCTAGCAACCAAGATGTGGTGAGCTCTCTCTTTCTCTCTCGGTTTCCTTTATTTTTTTTCCTACTCAAAGCTGAGTATAATGTCTTGTACCCACCATGTTATACATTTATACCTTATTGCCATCAACATGACACGTACACACACACACACTTGTCAACACACACCTACAGAATTGTTCAATACATCCACACCCACACCCACACCCACACCCATATACACCCTCAATTCTAGATTCTTCCATAATTCAATTTATGGTCTTAATAAATCTTAATTAGAACATAATTAAATTACTCATAGCTAATTATAAATCCCACATAATTTAATTTGTTTAATTTGACTTCCATTAGAGCCCAATTAATTATATTTAATTTTTCTCAATCTGAATCAAATTTTTAATCAAACTCCCAAAAGGCTCCAAATATCAAATTAAACTTATTACCTTCATCAAGTTTGGTTTCTCACATATTAAGGCCTTCAATTCGAGATCAAACTCAAAATCTCCGCTAATAAATTACATATTCAATTGAACACCTCATAAACAAATTTAATTCATAATAATCTTCATTCCCAATTCTCAAAACTTAATCAACTCCAATTCAGACCCAATTAATCAAATCTCAATTTTACAAATTTGAATCAAATATTTAATTAAACTCTCATATGGTCCGATACTCGAAATTAAAATAATTCAATTCACTAATTATACTCTCCTGAGTCATTTAGGCTTTCAATTTCTAATTCTAAAATAAATCCTCAATAGAATTATATATGAATCAGTCTTCACAATTTTCATAAATCCCAAATTAAATTAGAATAATGGGCAATTAAAATTCAAATCTCCTTAATTAATTAAATGTTGATTATTATATGTGGTGGGGTCGTCACAATTAATTACCTCTGTTGGACATAAAACTTGGAGGATAAACAAAGATTACTGACTACTAATTTCTGACTACTAACATTTATTTTATTGTAATTTCTTTTATTCTGTATAGTTATTTTCTTTATGGGGGGTCTTATATCCCCTTTTACTTTATTGCAATTTAGTTTATTGCAATTTTTGTATATTGTACGGGAAAGAAATATACCTTCTCGTATAATCCTGTTGACCAAGTCTGCGCTCCTCCGTACGACGTCGTTCAACTACCTGAAAATACACACGTGAGCTAGCCGGCGGGTGTGTGCCGGAAACCTCTCCGATGCCTAAGTCAGTGAACTTGACAAATAGACAAAAGCTCTATGAATTCAGGGAGCAAAGCTGCATTACCTCTCCAAAGGTGATATTAGTGGGCTTATATAGGTTTCGCGTGGCACAATCCTGGTAGGACTCTTATTCCTCCAAGTGCAGAGTCCTTCTAGGATTACTCCTCCTTGCGTAGAGTCCTCCTTGGACTCATACTCCTGGAAGACAATGCTTATCCTCCAACACCCCCCTCACTGCTTAAACCAAGTGAGATGGTTCTTCTTATGGCCGGACTACCTCAGGACCGAAGTAACTATTAATTCGGCCCTCACTTTATTCTCCCTTACCTCGGCCTTCCCATACTAAGACCGAGCTATTCATAAGGGAGTTAAAGCCGATCTATCTTTAGAACCACAATTTACTTCGGTTCTCACAAGCTATAACCGAAGTAACTATCGAGACCGAAACCTTCGTGTTACTTCACTCAACCGGAGTAAAACTAGTCCTTTCTGAGACCGGGCTAACTACCACGGCTGTGTGACCGGTCTATCTTCAAGGTTACTTCTCCAAACCGGAGTAACCTTCATGGCCTTTCTACTCGGCCCTTTTCATTTCGGCCCTAAGGCCCAATACCCAGCTCGGCCCACTTCGGTTTATAAATTACCCTCTCATATATTTATACTAATTTCTAGGTTTTAGCTGGTTCAAATTTTTTTTTTGAGCTCTTTTGACAAGAACAAAGGTTGAAGCTATCTAGTGTTTTGGAGCCTTGTGTATAGTGGATGTACGGGAAAGAAATACACCTTCTCGTATAATCCTGTTGATCAAGTCTGTGCTCCTCCGTACGACGTCGCTTGGTCACCTGAAAACACAAACGTGAGCTGGCCGGCGAGTGTGTGCCGGAAACCTCTCCGATGCCTAAGTCAGAAAGCAAGACAAGTAGGCAAAAGCTCAATGTAGTCAGGGAGCAAAGTTGCATTACCTCTTCAAAGGTGATATTGATGAGCTTATATAGGTTTCGTGTGGCACAGTCTTGGTAGGACTCTTATTTCTCTATGTAGAGTCCTTTTAGGATTACTCCTCCGTGCGTAGAGTCCTCCTAGGATTCATACTTCTGGAAGATAACGCTTATCCTCCAACACCCTCCTCACTGCTTAAACCAAGTGAGATGGTTCTTCTCATGGCCGAACTACTTTCAGGACCGAAGTAACTATTACTTCGGCCCTTATTTTACTCTCCCTTACCTCGGCTTTCCCATACTAAGACCGAGCTATCCATAAGGGTATTAAAACCGAGCTTTCTGCAAACCATAGCTTACTTCGGTCTCTCACATGCTACAACCGAAGTAATCACCGAAGACCGAAACATTTGAGCTACTCCACTCAACCGGAGTAGAACCAAGTCCTCCGAAGACCGGGCTATTCACCACGGCTGCGTGACCGGTCTATCTTCAAAGCTACTTCTCCAAACCGGAGTAACTTATACGGCCCTATCTACGCGAGCCTTTTTATTTCGGCCCTAAGGCCCAACACCCAGCTCGGCCCACTTGTATATAAATTACCCTCTCAATTGCCCCTTAATTCCATCTGCAAAGCATGATTGGGATTACTCGCTTACAAACCGGACTAAGATTTTTAGCTTATCCAGCCGAGCTACAATCTGTCAGCTACTCCGGCCGAGCTGAAAACCTTTTTTCGCTGCTCTAGCCGAGCTAGGTTTAAGCCGAGCCAAGGACGTCCGGTCAAAACGTCTCTTCAGTTTGTAGAAACTGAATCGATTGTCCTTCCATTGACACGTGGCAAACCCCGATTAGCTAGCTCCAGCTGTAACGCCGCCCCTCGTACTTCGTAACTTTTGAACAGTTCCCGCCCTTTTTGCATTTACACCAAAAGAACCCTTCATTTTTGAATCACCCTATTCTCTATTCATCTCTTCTCTTTCTCCTTGTGTTCTTTTTGTTCTTCCTACTCCTGAGCTCGCGTCCTTGCTGTGCTTGAAGCTTCCATCCTAGTTCCACACTCTTCACCTGGTAAGTAACTCCGATCCATTTCTCTGGTTTTTGCTTTCCTTTCTGCATTTTACTCTTTTATCTGTAGTTTATTTCTTGTTTTTGCAAAACACCTCTCTCATGCTTAGTTTCTGAAAAAACTTCACAAAAGCCCTTAGAATATCATGATGCATCCTGTAGAACTAGGTTTAGATCTGGAATCACGTCGCAACCGGACTAGAATACTGTTGTTGTTGTATAGGCAAACTGGAACCGAACCAACACTTGTACACATCACAGTAGTTTTAATAGGTTTCCATCTGATATACCTCAGCCGAAACAAAAACGCACTCGAACTTGAAATTTCGACCTTCGACCGAGCTAAGCCCTAGGGGGCTAAGCTAGCTTTCTGAGTCCTAAACCGAACTCATATAAGCTGCCCTTTGAGGCCTAACCGAATTAAGAAAATTCTCACTTGAAACCGAGATAACAAAAACACTCTGTGAACCGAGATAACGAGCACTTGTCAGAAACCGATGTAGATACCAAAGTACCCTGTAGAGCCGAAATAAGACTAGCCTTTTCTTGCTTTGTCTTTGTAGCACGGTCTATGATCAGTGCTTAACAACTTGTTTTCTCACTTTGCAGACTTGGGTTGCCAGGCACTTCCCTGCGCCCAGCCGAGCTACCGAGCACACTTTTCCAACCGATATAACTTATTTTAACTTATACAATAAAATGGGGAAATATAGATTCCTTGTAGAAACCCCAGGGGGGCTGGCCGAATTCCGCCAAGACCACCATATACCAGATGACGTACACCTCACCCTAGCCGACCGAGATGTCGATCCATGGAATAAGGAGGGTTTTGTTCCCTTTACCATCCAGTCCATAGTAGAGACCGGACTACGATTCCCAGTCCAGCCTTTAATCTGTGAATACCTTAGGCAAACCAGACTTTGCTCAACCCAACTCTCCACCAACACCTATCGCATAATAATGGGCATAGACGCCCTAAACCGGAAACACGGTCTGAACCTCGGTTTAGCCGAACTATTGCACCAGTATTCAATAGGATCTAAAAATGAAGGCTGGTGCTATTACCTGAGAATCCGCCGAGGTCGAGAAAAAATAGTAAAACACACACCAGATAAAGACCTAAATGATGACGATTTCTTTTGGGTCTCTGGAAACTTTGAAGACCTTGAGGCTCAAATTCCTGGCCGAAGAATAAACTGGAAAATGGGACAACCCGGTATACATACTTCGGTCGCCTTTATCACTTTTCTTTTTATTTCGGTGCTTTGCTACGAACCGAACTAACAGTTGCTTTCCTTTTGCAGATTTAGCTTATCTTCACTCCCAGTACAACTACCCAAACCTCGATCTTCTGCGCACCGCACTAAGAGTAAGGGAGAGAAGTTGGGCAAAACTCCTCGATTTCGAACCAACCTACCGCTACTCCGGTCGCTGAAAAGCAAGGGTGACAGACTTCCTCCTTGAAGACCCACCAGAACCGGACCCATCCTTGCCAGAAATTGTCCTCGTGCCACTCACAGCCGAACAAGAGATGGCAAAGAAGAACAGGTTGAAGGCCATGCTTACCGCCACAACGAGGGCCGAAGTACCACAAACCGGCCGGACAACCGAGGCCGTGGTGGCCCTCCAAGCTCAACAGCCATCGTCCTCTCGCCGAGCTAAGCGCGCCCGGACTACTGAGACCGAGCAGCGTCTGGTTGACGAGGATGACTCCGTGCTTCCACCGAACTCCGAACCCAACCTTCAACCGGAATCGTCTGACCGGGCTGTACCCATCAACAAATGGGTTCCTCCCCTTGTTTTCAATAACCGAGATATCCACGATAGCGACTCGGTTGTTGCTGAGGAGGATCACTTACTGGCCTTCAACCTGGCCAGGGGTGTTTGCCTCCCGAAAGACATGGAGCACCACAGCAAGCGACTCAACACCGAGCTGAAGGCCATCCGGTCATCCACTAAGTCCATGATCTTGGTAATTAGCACTGTCCTCTTTTGATCAGTCTAATTTTCTTCCAACTCTTAGCTCGGCTAAAAAAGGAACTTACTATTCTGTTGCAGGCCATTCAGAAGAACACCATCGCACACAGGCAAGTGATGGAACTCCGAAAGACCACAAGGCAAGCTATGAAGGAAGCCGGAACCAAAGCTGCCGAGCTAGCTCAATCCCAGCAGAGGTCGGCCGAACTGGAGGCCGAGGTAGCTCGTCTCACCGGACTGGTTACCTCGGCTGACAGTGATAAAATGCGTGCCGTGACCGAGGTGAAAGACAAATATTTGTGGGAGATGGCGCAGCTTGAAACCAAGAAGAACGCCGAAATAACGGAGTTGAAGGAGAAGGTTGAGGGCGCATCCAAGGAAGGTTTCAAAGAAGCCGAAGCTGGCTACGCTCTGCAATGTGAAGCAGCGAAGGAGTTATTCTTCAAGTGTGGCTGGAGAGGTGTAGTGGAGAAGATCGGCTGTGGACCTGAAACCGAGGTCTACAACGCTCCTGAGCACTTTATTCCGGCCTCACTGCAAGATTATGCTGATGATCTCCAGAAACAATTTCTCGGTTCATCTGACGATGATGATGATGAAGAGGAGGAGACAACCGAGACTCCGCTCATTCAGGAGGAGCAAGCTGGCGATCAATCAGCTCGGTTGGAACCGACGATTGAAAATGCGGCGCCCGAACTCCCAACCGAGACTGCTCTAACTGCAGATACCGAAGTACGTGCTGACCTTGGGGCCGATCTGGATGCCGAGATAGATGATCTCTTTTGATTGAACTTGTTCTTTCCATTTTTCTTTCTTTTGTCCGAACTTGTAACCGGGCTACGGCCCTTCTGCTTGTACTTGGCTTTGACTTCAATGAAAAATCTTCGACTCTTATTTCGGTTCTGTATGTATGCCTGTACTTGTAATGTATTTTTCCATGAACTCATCTGTACAACTGTGATCTCGGTTAGCTATCTGACTCACTAGCCAACCACTCTTCAGCCGATATAGCTTACTTCGGCTGAAGAGTACAAAGAGTTGGGTTAATCCAGCCAACCACTCTTCAGCCGATATAACTTACTTCGGCTGAAGAGTAAGAAGAGTTGGTTTAATCCAGCCAACCACTCTTCAGCCGATATAACTTACTTCGGCTGAAGAGTAAGAAGAGTTGGTTTAATCCAGCCAACCACTCTTCAGCCGATATAACTTACTTCGGCTGAAGAGTAAGAAGAGTTGGTTTAGTCCAGCCAACCACTCTTCAGCCGTAAACTTACTTCGGCTGAAGAGTACAAAGTGTTGGTTTAATCCAGCCAACCTCTAAGTTGGTTTTTCCAGCCAACCTAGCATATCATGTTTGGTTATTCCGGCCAAACGTCCTGTAGTCTGGATCCTAATCCTGGACTTAGGAAGGGTGTTGGTTTAATCCAGCCAACCTCTGAGTTTGGTTTTTCCAGCCAACTCAGAATAAAGTGTTTTGGTTTTTTCGACCAAAACGTCCTGCAGCCTGGATCCTTATCCTGGGCTTAGGAAGGGTGTTGGTTTAATCCAGCCAACCTCTGAGTTTGGTTTTTCCAGCCAACTCAGAATAAAGTGTTTTGGTTTTTCCGACCAAAACGTCCTGCAGCCTGGATCCTTATCCTGGGCTTAGGAAGGGTCATAGTTGGTTATTCCGGCCAACTATGTTTACAATACTAACTTTCTAAGGCTACTTTCTACTAAAAACAATAATGCTGAAAAGAATCGACTTGTTTTATTGAGGAAGTAAAAAATTACACATACTTAAAAGAAAAAAGCTAGAAATAAAACAACTTGAGATTTGCCGTATTCCATGGCCTGGGAATTCTTTTGCCGTCCTCATCTTCCAAGTGGTACGCCCCTTTGCCTGCCAGTCCGACCACTTTGTAAGGTCCTTCCCAGTTAGGTCCCAACTTGCCATCTCCTGGAACCAAGGTGTTTCCCATCACCTTGCGAAGTACCCAATCGCCGATTTTGAACTGTCTTGGATGTACTGTTTTGTTGTATTTCCTGGACAATTCTTGCTGGTAGGAGGCGATGTGAACCAATGCCTTTTCTCTTCTTTCTTCTGCCAAGTCAAGTTCTAATGTGATGGCTTCTCCATTTAGGTCTGGATCAAAGTTTTCGCTCCGAATTGTAGGAAGGCCAACTTCTAAAGGGATGACCGCTTCCATGCCATAAGCTAAGGAGAATGGAGTTTCTCCTGTTGACCGCCGTGGTGTGGTGCGATAAGCCCATAAAACGTGGGGGAGCTCTTCTGCCCACTTGCCTTTGGCTTTTTCTAGCCTTTTCTTCAATCCATCCAAGACTACCTTATTTGACGCCTCTGCCTGTCCATTTGCTTGAGGATATGCCGGGGTAGAATTGTAGAACTCTATCTTGTACTCTTCGCAAAAGCCTCTGAAAATCCTACCATCGAATTGAGTGCCGTTGTCTGAAATCAGTGCCTTTGGTATGCCAAAGCGAGTAATGATGTTCTGCCAGACAAACTTCTTCACATCTTTTTCCTTGATTGACGCCAAGGCTTCTGCTTCTACCCACTTTGTAAAGTAGTCAGTTGCGGCAAGAAAGAACTTCCTGTTGCCTGGAGCTGTTGGAAGTGGGCCTACTATGTCCAATCCCCACATTGCGAAAGGCCATGGACTGGTTAGAGGTAGAAGTTCCCTGGCGGGTTGGTGTATTTGGTGTGCGAATTTTTGACACTTTTCGCACTTTTTAACATATTTCTCCGAATCTGCTTGCATGTATGGCCACCAATATCCTTGTGAAATTGCTCTGTATGCCAATGATCTTCCTCCTTGATGGCTGCCACAAACCCCTTCGTGTATTTCAAACAAGAATGCTTCTACCTTGCTGGGGTGGACACATTTTAAGTAAGGTCCTGAAAACGACTTTTTGTATAACGCCAAGGATGGAGAGAGCCAAAATCGCTGTGACTTTGCTCTTATCCTATTGGCTTCTTTCTTCTCTTCTGGTAAGGTGCCGTCTTTCAGGAATAGTATGATGGGATCCATCCAAGAAGGGCCTAACTCTGCACAACATACCTCTTCTGTTTCTGGGTCTTCAATACTTGGTCTAGGCAGGTAGTCGATTAGCAGTGGGTGAGGAATGGAGGTATTTGCCATTGAGGCGAAGCCTGCTAGTTCGTCTGCTCTACTGTTTTCCTCTCTGCCGATCTGTTCTATTCTTACCACTTCGAACTTTTTTATCTCTGTTCTGACCAATTCTTGGTACTTGGCCATTCTATCATCCTTTGCCTCGTAGTCGCCAGATATTTGGTTTACCACCAACTGGGAGTCGCTGTAAACCATTAGCTCGGTGGCCTTCATGTAGTATGCTGACTTGAGGCCTGCCAGAAGCGCTTCGTACTCTGCTTCGTTGTTTGACGCTGGGAAGCCAAGGTTGATTGCCTGCTCCACCACTAGGCCATCTGGAGAGATGAGGACTATGCCAAGTCCTGCGCCATGTTGGTTGGATGCTCCATCCACAAAGAGCTTCCACATTTCCCCTACAAACAACTTCCAGCATATGGAGGGATCGGATGATGTTGTGGGGTCTGGAATGTCGCTAGAGTTTCCTTCATGATCCATAGCTACAGTCTGCCCCTTGTCTTCTGATGGTACCAAGTCATTAGTTGTTGGTGAGTTTTGACCTGATGTAGCAAGGTTTGTTTCCTCCTTGCCTTCTCTACTCTGGTCTGCGTTGGGCTCTGGCTGAGTTACCTGCACTAGGGGTTGCGCTATTCCGGCATCAATCTCCATCCCTAGTTCGGTTGTGTCAGTCAGGTCGATTGGGCAGACTTGGTGGCTTCCAGGAGTGAACTCCGCGACGAAGTCTGCCAAAGATTGGGCCTTTACTGCGGTTCTGGGTTGGAACTTGATGTCATATTGTCCCAATTCCACTGCCCACTTCAGAATTCGCCCAGAAAAGTTCGCCCTTTCAAATAAAGCCTTGAGTGGGAAGGCTGTGAGAACAACTATGGTGTGGGCGTGAAAGTAATGTGACAACTTCCTAGAGGCCATCATTAAGGCCAAGGCCAGTTTCTCCAGTGGCAAATACCTCGTTTCGGCGCCTAACAATGTCTTGCTGACGTAGAAGATTGGAAGATGCTGGATGCCTTCTGCTCGAACCAATACTGCACTTACCGCGTGCTGAGAGACTGCTAAGTAGAGGAAGAGTTCTTCTCCAGGTATCGGGGTGACAAGTAGTGGTGGAGAAGACATGTATTCTTTCAAACTCTCCAGAGCTCGGTCACATTCTTCGTCCCACTCAAACTTAGCTTTTAATGACTGAAAGAATGGACGCAATCTATCTGAAGATCGGCTGATGAATCGGTTAAGTGCTGCTGCCATGCCGGTGAGATGCTGCACTTCTTTCATTGAGTTTGGCCTCTCTAATTCCTGAATTGCTTTGATTTGGGAGGGGTCTGCCTCAATACCCCGGTTGGTCACCAGGAAGCCCAGGAATTTGCCAGATCCTACTCCGAATGCACACTTCGACGCGTTGAGGCGTAACTTATGCTTTTTCAGGATCTCAAACATCTCCCCTAGGTCTTTAAGGTGGTCATTTTCATCCTTACTTTTGACCACCATATCGTCGATGTAAGCCTCCATTGTTCTGCCTAACAATGGTTCAAACATCTTTGTGACCATTCTCTGGAATGTCGCCCCCGCGTTCTTTAGGCCAAAGGGCATGACCTTGTAGCAGTATATTCCTCTTGGAGTGGTGAAGGATGTTACTTCCTGGTCAGGTTCGTGCATGGCTATCTGATGGTAGCCTCTGTATGCGTCTAGGAAGCTAAGCCTGCTGTGCCCAGCTGTTAGGTCCACCAATTGATCTATCCTTGGTAGGGGGAAACTGTCCTTCGGGCATGCTTTGTTGACTGTCTTGTAATCGACGCAGACACGCCACTTGCCATTCTTTTTTGGTACCACGACTGTGTTGGAGATCCACTTGGGGTAATGTACCTCTCTGATTGCTCCTGCCTCCAGTAGGTTACCCACTTCTTCTGCCACTATCTCGGCGTGGTGGAGTGCCGATCTGCGTGTGCGTTGAATGACCGGTCTGGCAGATAGGTGGACATTGAGTTGGTGGCAGATGAGGTTTGGATCAATGCCTGGCATGTCGTAGGGCGTCCAGGCAAACACTTCGATGTTGGAGGTTAGGAATTCCATAACCTCCAACCTCTCAGCGCTGGATAACGACGAACCAAGCAAGAAGAACTTATCCGGGTTCTTTTCGTCGATTCTTACCTCCACCAAGTCTTCCACCGCTTTCTGATCGGCCGCTTTGCCAACCTCTGCGAACAGTTCATTACTCTCAGGTTCTTCAACCGAATGAACATATCCCTTGGCAGCGCGGCTGCCATTCGTTGTGACGAAGCATTGTTTGGACATAATCTGGTCCCCATATACTTCTTCAATTATTCCGGTGTCGTTGGGAAATCGCATCACTTGGTGGTAGGAGGATGCCACCGAGCGCATGGCATGCAGCCATGTTCTGCCCAAGATAACGTTGTAGGTGGAGGGGACCTTTATCACCCAAAACTCCACTTGTTTCGTCACACTCCCTGCTCTGACTGGGAGGATAATTTTGCCGACGGGCCATTCCGGCATGGAGTTGAATCCGATAAGGGGAGATACGGCAGGCGCCAAGTCTTTATCCTGCAACTTTAGTTGCTTGAAGGTTTTGTAATACATGATTTCACAGGAACTACCTTGGTCGATCAGAATCCGCTTGACGTCAAAATCCTTGACTCGAAGAGTGACGACCAAGGCATCGTTGTGGGGGCAATAAATTCTTGCCAAGTCTTTATCTGAGAAGGACATGACATTTGTGGCCTCTATCTTTCCCTTTTTGGCGACTGGTTGGACACTTAGTACCTCTCTGAAGTGCTCAGCCTTTTTGATTGAACCTCTGAGCTCGCATATACGCTCAGGTTCAAAGACTCCATGTATTACGTTGATGACGCCTTGAGGTGGGGCGTCGTTTGGCATTCCATTGGGCATATTCTGGTCCTGGGGGGCTGGCTGTGCCCCTCCTTCTATGTATTTGTCCAGGTGACCCGCCGCCACTAACTCTTCCAGATGCTGCCTCAATGGTGTGCAGTTCTCAGTGCGATGCCCCTTTTCTTTATGGAAGGTGCACCTCGATCTGTCATCGTAGTCCTTCTGAGCTTCGCCTAACTTAGCTGGCCACTTGACGAAAGGCTCGTCTCGAATCTCACTAAGTATACGGTAGATCGGCTTCTTGAATACTGTGGTTATGGCGGTGCGGACTCTTAACCATCTCTTGTCCTGGTCCTCGCCATTGTCTCGCCTGCCTCGTCCGTTTCGGTTTTGGCGATCTACCGTATTGACCTTTGTTGAGGTTTTCTTCTCTGGTGTTGTGGTCGCGCCAGTTTTTGCTTTGGCACGAGCGCCATCCTCTTCCACCCTGATGTGCTGATGCACTCTCTCCATCAGGGCCTCCATGGTGAGGGGTGGTGTCATGGTAATAGAGTCCCTCAGTTTGTTCTCGACTGGGAGGCCTCTTTTATATTGCGCAATGGCGAGATTGGTTGGGCAATCCCCAATCTGGTTGAATGTCTCCCAGTAGCGACTGTTGTATGACCTCAAGGTCTCCTTATCACCCATGTCGATGGAGAGTAACTGGTCGATCTCCACTGGGGTTTTCGTGTTCGTTCTGAATCGCGTTACAAACGCCTCCGCCAGTTGCGCCCAGGAGGCTATGCTGCCCTCTGGAAGCTTCTCAAACCAAGTCAAGCCTAGGTCACCAAGGCTTGAAGGGAATAGGATGCACATTAAGGCCTCATTCCGCCGGTATACAGCCATGACCTGGCGAAAGTGGCTTAGGTGTGAGTAGGGGTCCGTCTTCCCCTCATACGTTGTGAATTTGGGTTGCAGGAAGCCCGACGGTAGGGGCGCGTTCTCTATTGCTGGGACGAATGGTGAGGTCTGCAGCCTTGCCAATGCCTTGTCCGCTGGTTCGTAGGCCGGGCGCGGTATTGGCATTCCAACCTCGACGCTTCCATGCGTCCGAGGAGCCAACCGCTGTAAGGCAGAAACTCTGTGTGGATCGCGCGCCCTAGCGTCCTCCTTCCACCGTGCTTTCTCTTCTAGTACGGTTCGCAAGTCGGACGATCTGGGCAACTCTGTCTGCCTAGACCTTGTCTGGTGTGTATGTGAGGGCCAGTATGTGCTTCCTTCGGTGTACGACCTTTCAGACCTCGTCCTCTCAGACCTGGAGTGGCGAGTTCTGGAAGATCTGGATTGCGTGTCGCCTGTCCTGAGGCTCTTGTTCTCCCCTTGTGAGGGTGTAGTATTCCTACTACGACTTTCCGAGTGGCGAGGGGGCGTCTTGTTCGTGCGCCCCTCTCCTGTCGCCACTTCTTTTCCTTTCACCTGGCGCTTTAAGGATTCCATGTCCGCTGCCATCCTACGGATCAGTTCGTCCTGTTCCTTGACGCGATCCTCCAAAGCTTGAGGATCAATTCTGCGTCTTTGTCTTTCTGGGCTTTGCGAACGAGAGGGATGAGGGCTGTTATTCCGTCTTCGTCCCCTTGCATCCCTCCTGGAATTTTGTTTGTGTGGTTCCAGATTCGCCATGGGAGTGACCACAGGAAGGCCTTCGCGCCTTGCACCCCCTTCTGGAGTTAGTCAGTCGACGGCGGACTGAGGTAATTCTTCGTTGTTCGCCATTGATTTTTAGGGAGGAAAAGTTTGATCAAGAGGTTGTTCTTGTCTTATTTCCCACAGACGGCGCCAATTGTACGGGAAAGAAATACACCTTCTCGTATAATCCTGTTGATCAAGTCTGTGCTTCTCCGTACGACGTCGCTTGGTCACCTGAAAACACAAACGTGAGCTGGCCGGCGAGTGTGTGCCGGAAACCTCTCCGATGCCTAAGTCAGAAAGCAAGACAAGTAGGCAAAAGCTCAATGTAGTCAGGGAGCAAAGTTGCATTACCTCTTCAAAGGTGATATTGATGAGCTTATATAGGTTTCGTGTGGCACAGTCTTGGTAGGACTCTTATTTCTCTATGTAGAGTCCTTTTAGGATTACTCCTCCGTGCGTAGAGTCCTCCTAGGATTCATACTTCTGGAAGATAACGCTTATCCTCCAACACCCTCCTCACTGCTTAAACCAAGTGAGATGGTTCTTCTCATGGCCGAACTACTTTCAGGACCGAAGTAACTATTACTTCGGCCCTTATTTTACTCTCCCTTACCTCGGCTTTCCCATACTAAGACCGAGCTATCCATAAGGGTATTAAAACCGAGCTTTCTGCAAACCATAGCTTACTTCGGTCTCTCACATGCTACAACCGAAGTAATCACTGAAGACCGAAACATTTGAGCTACTCCACTCAACCGGAGTAGAACCAAGTCCTCCGAAGACCGGGCTATTCACCACGGCTGCGTGACCGGTCTATCTTCAAAGCTACTTCTCCAAACCGGAGTAACTTATACGGCCCTATCTACGCGAGCCTTTTTATTTCGGCCCTAAGGCCCAACACCCAGCTCGGCCCACTTGTATATAAATTACCCTCTCAGTGGAGTTATGGCGTATTTTGAAAATAATTTTTGGGGATATGAGAGTCAGCCTGTTGATTATTTTGAAACCCCTTTTGATTATTTTCAATATCAACATTATACTCCACCATCTCAATATTCTTTCTATTTTGAAGAAAGAGTGTTGTAAATGCTTCATAGTACACAATTGTTGCACTCCTAATCCCACCTCAACAAAATTCAGATCACGAGGACGGAGTGTTGTAAATGCTTCATAGCAAACGATTGACGGAGTGTTAACATTTCTTCAAAGCACCTTAAATTCCACCAATGAGTTGTTGCGTATCTAGAGTCAATCGTTTGCTAAAATAGAAGCCCATTTAGAGCAAATAGCTAATATTCTTGATTGGGAAGAAGTGACAGTCTCTTATTTTCCAATAGAAAATTCTTTAGGAGAGTCTCTAACTCATTTTGATTTTGATGACAGTGATATACATGAGCCGTTGTCTAACTTTTCAGAGAATCACATTTTTCTTTTATTAAGAATGATCCACTCTCAACCCATTTTTTTTTCATCCTGTGTGGAAGAAGTACCCCATTTGGAGTTAGCACCTTTACCCTTAGGTAATACTGATGAACTTTTAGACAGGGTCGAGACTATATCCATGGATACTCCTCCACCTAATTATCCAATGTCAGAGAAAATAATGAGTGAATTGAGTGGATTTGACAGTGATTTGGACTGAGACTTCGTGATTGGTGCTGATCTTTTGATCTCTATTCCTAGGGTCTATTTTTATGATTTTCTACTAAAAGACACATACCCTAGATTTGCATATATTATTCTTGTTCTGTTAAAAGATGATTTTGTAACTCACTTTTGTCCACTTTTGGACAAGTCAAATAATTTATGCTGGGTTGACCCATCTCATAAATCATAAGAAGCGGAAAAAGTGGAATTACTACACCTAGGTAAAATAGATCAGTGTATTTTGTTTTGTATTATTTTATAATTTTGTGTGTTTTCAATATTGTATGTCAGGGTAAAATAGACAAGTACGCCTTTTAAGGGAACCGCTGAGTAAGAACAAAGAAATTTGATCTAAGACGGGTTGCTTAACAGAGGATAAAATTTGCAGCTCTAAAACATCTTAGAATCTGACGATAAAAGACCCATTTTTTTTTTTTTTTTTTATTTGTGTTTTTCTTCTCAGTCCTTTGTGACATGTGCCATTGAGGACAATATCATTTAAGTTGGGGGAAAGAGTTTTGTGTTTTATTTTGTGTGTTTATTTTTATTTTTATTTTTACGTTTAGTCATATTTTGAAAAAAAAATTCAAAAAAAAAAAAAAATGTTTGCTGTTGTTCGTGTTTAAAAATAAAAAAAAGAAGAAATTCATCAATTTTTCTTTGTGTGTGCCGTTGTGTGTGGTTTTCTTTTGTTTAAAAAAATATGTTTTTGTTTGTGTGCTATTGTGTGTTGTTTAAAAAAAAAAAAAAAAAAAAAATTTGTTGTGTGTGTTTTGTTAAAAAAAATATATATAATAAAAAAAATCATACGATTAATTGTTAATTTTGTTACCATAACATTTTAATTATATTTTAGTTTATTATACTATCTTTTGATTAAAAATAATTTTTTGTCTCATATTTGGATGTTCTGTACATGCACATAGCCGCTTAAATATTCTTTGATTAATTTTTGAATTTAGACTAGAAATCTTGATGACTAATGTAGAGACTTGATAACCCGTGTGAGATTTTGAACCTATCATTCTTTTTGGGGGGTTATTAAATTTACTCTTAACTATTCATTTGGAAGCGCAGTATTTCATTGTTTAGTCTCATATTTTTCATTTTAGTTAAATGTTGAGAAATCATGTTGCATTTACACCCTCTAAAAATCATGAAAATCGAAAAATTGTGCCAAATTCTGGGAAATGATTTAGGCTATTTTTGTATTATTTGAGCTTTAACATTTCTTTCTCTATACTAAAAAATCCCTAGAAACCAATTTGGGCCTACATGCCAAACCTTTCATTCAATAAATCGATGGTGATAACTAGCCACTGTTTTCTGGAGCAAAAGAATAGAGGAATTGATAAGGAAGAGAATAGAGAAGAAACTATGAAATATAAAAAAAAAGGGCAAGATTATGGAAAGAAGTCTTCATTCGTACATATTGTTGAAGAAAGATAATGTCGAAAACATGAAATGATAATTTTGACTATTTTCTTACACTGAGAAAGGAGTTACTGATTCTTACCAATTTTCTTACCTATCCGTAACTGTTACAACCCCAACCCGCCCTATTGGTTTGGAGTCATGACCGGCCAGTAATTTTAGATTACCTTTAGCCTCAAAGACAAAATTTTGAAATATTTAAATAATATTGGGGCCTAAAGCGAAAGCAAAACAAAAATAATAATATCCATTGAGCTTGTGCATACATGATGACTAAAATAATTAAAACATTTAAGCACAATAATAATTTATATACATATACAAATCTTATATATCTCACACATATACATTTAAGCCTTAGCAAAATACGAAACTCTAACAAAGCTAAGGGGCTGATTTTATTGGCTCTACTCGAGCCTAACTTGCTCCATTTTGAAAGCTCTTTAAAAGGCTGACACAGGTAGACTCCGAGGCTTTCTCTATCCTTGTTGCTCAGTTTTCTCACCTACATATACATATAAATAGTGAGCTAAAGTTTAGTGAGTAATAACAGAATAAAGAGGTTAAATAAATGAAGTTCAACGATAATACAAAAACCCGTCTTATAATTTCAAAACGAATCTTAAATCATTTTCAAAATAAGGCATTTGCCATATTATATTAAATTTATAACAAAACATTTTCCATATCAAATCCCTTATCAAAACATATATTTCATTTTCCGAAACAATCTATTTCAATAGGCAAAACAATTTGATTGGCCATCATATCAATCCTTTGCAATAACAAAAACCATTGTTCGATAGCATTTTCAATACAATTTCGATTTCAATTCAATTCTCAATGATCCATGTTATCTGTGACACTTTGTACTTTTGGGTTTAGAATTGAGGTAAGGTGTAATTGGAAGTTGCTAAGGTTTGGTGGATATATATGGGTGCTCTCATGCTTTATTTTTGGACTAGGGGTTGTTTAGAATTGGCGAGTAAAAGGTTGTTGCTATTTTTGTTAGAACGGATGCAATTTCGGGGATGAAATTTCTTGAAGAGGGAAGGTTGTAATGATCCAGAATTTTTTCCTTCCGCTCGAGCGAGGGAGTTGACGCTCGAGCGGACTTGTGAGGCTTCTAGTACTTTTGCAGTCTGTCCAAAATTCTAAGAGTTGTGAATTTCTGCTTGAGTGTAGAAGTGGTTGCTCGAGCGGAGGGCTTTGTTGGTTTGCGCGCTTGAGCGCAAGATTGGGTGCTCGAGTGGTCTGCCTGGTTGAGTTTGAATTTTTGGGACTAGATGGATAGCTCTTGACATTTTTATTGTTGTGCTTGGAGCCTTCTTATTTTTTTTTGGGACATTGATTGAAGTGGTAACATAATGGTAAAGTAAGATTGGATCGAAAATTTTGACTTGGGTAATTTTTCTACGAGCAACCATCACTCTTTTGCCCTTTTCTTTTTCCACACTTTGAATTTGTGTGTGAGGCTAGAACCATTGGAAATCTTGTTTCCGGGGCTTCGATTTGGACACAAGAACAGCCTAAAAAGTAGTCCGGATGAGAGAGTTAGGCCCGTTTGAAGTTTTAGTATCTGTGTTGGAAACAGGTACGCTTGAGCGGGAAAAGCAGCGCTCGAGCAGACTACGTGAATTCAACAACTTAAAAAGTGGTTTTCTAGATCATTCTTTGCACTTTCCTCTTCCCTCTTCCTCCCCCTCCTCCTAGGTTCAAAAAACCCTAGATTTTTGACCCAAATACCTTCTATCCCCCAAAGTCTTGGCCAAGATCTCTTACCAAAAAGTGAAGAATGCTTGAAGATCTCAATTTTCAACCAATTGAAGTTTGGATTTGTGAAGGAATCTCATCAAAGCTTTGCTCTTTTGCTTGATTCTTGAGATAGGGATCCTAGTTCTTCTTCAATACTAGCATTAATAGATAGATTTGTGGTATTTTGATTATATAAATACAAAATCTACATTTTTGAGCATATAGTGTTACATCATGAGATTTGGAGGTTTAGGGTTTGAAGTGTTGGGGTTCAATTGTTGGGTTAAGATTGTGAATTATGGACCTTAGGTGTATAATCAATGGGAAAATTGGAATAAAAAGTAGTGGTGTGAGAGGTTTTAATTTTTCTTGAAAGTCTTGATTTTTCTTGAAAATCCTAAGTTGACTCATGATAATAATTAATGATTTTGCCTAAATTGAAAGTAGAATCATGAAATTGAGAGGTTGAATTGTATATATACAAGTTTAATTGAATTTTGGCAGTGTTTGAAAATTATGTTAAAAATTAGCGAATGAACCTTTATTATGGATATTGTAAATCATGCTATAATATGAAATGAAATTTGGGGAAAAAGATTTGTTAATGATATGGATGACATGAGCCTTGGGATGAAATGATGAAATGGAGATTTAAGAGTTCACCTTGAATTATGTTGAATTACATTTAGTGGTGTTGAGATGAATTGTGTTGAATCATGTTGAATCGTGTTGATTATGTTGAATTGTGTTGACTATGTTGAATTGTGTTGAATCATGTTGAGTTGTGTTGGGTTTTGATGAGTCGTGTTGAGTTAAGTTGTAACGCCCCGACTTCCGGGTCGTTAATAAATCAAATCAACATCAAATCAACCTTTAGATGCTTCAACTCCAATCGCCACTAAATTTGCTCCATGCCTGAAAAATAAATTAATTTGGGAAGTATACAATACAACAGGAATAGCAAGGTTCAGACAGAAAATAAATTAACAAAGATCCAGCAATTACACAACCGATTAGATTCGATAAACAAGCAATTTACCAAATTGCACAAACAAGTCAACTCGACATATGATAATTTATCCAGAACCAAATACCCGGTCCTACTCGGTACATGACCAGTGACTGGCCTCACCCCCCTTACCCAAGCACAACCGCTTATCCAGGCTATTGGTACAGAGTATATTGGCAAAGTCCACTCGATCCATGTACGGAGCATTTCCACGTCATTTAGTCAGACAAATCAACATTTCCAACACAGATTAACTACACAGAGTTCATCAAATGACTAGAGTAATCAAATGAATCAACAACGAATAATTCCATATAATTTATCAAACGATAAGAATAATCAAGAGTTTATGGGAAGTAAAAATAAACTCTTGCAAAGAGAATTTAGGAAGCATATTGTATACCACCGAATTACCTCAAATCAATCTCCTCCTTCTCCAACACTCAAATCTCGATATTTGTCCATAGATCTCCAAAGTCTAAGGCATAAGGTATGTAAGGTTTCACAAAATCTACAACTCTTCTCCTTTATGAAAATGCTTACTCTCACTCTAACCACTCTTAATCTAAACTCAAAATCTGTATAACAAATGGAGAGAGATATGGAAAAAACCATAGAAAGAAGTTGAGAGGTGGCTCAATTTATAGGCAACTTGGTGTAACATACTAGTTGGAATTTGAAAGGACAAGTTTGAATATGAATGGACCACTAATAAGGATATTAAATGAACCACTAATAAGGATATGAATAGACAAGTCACTAGTTGGATTATGAAAAGACACTAAAAATATGGGGTGTCACATAAGTTGTGTTGGGTTGTGTTAAGTTGGGTTGACTTGTGTTGGGTGGTGTTGTGTTGGTACCCACGCGGGGAGTTGAAAAAGGTTTTTGGGGGCCTACGTCCCGCCGTATAATAGCCGGCAAATGTGGGGGTGGTTTTGAATTAAAGGTGCACAATTGCCTTGTCTAGGCTTATCGCTGGACGAATGTGGGAAAAATGATTTTTGGGTGTCCACACAGTCCTGTTGTATAGTAGCCAGCAAAAGTGAAAAAATGATTTTTGGGTGTCTACATAGTCCTGCCGTATAATAGCCGACAAAAGTGGAAAAATTGATGGTTTTTGAAAATTTTTGGGGTGCCCACGTCCTGCCATATAATAGCCGGCAAATGTGGGGGATGGTTTTAAAAAGTTGAAAAAAATGATTCTTGGGAGAAATGTAGTTTTTGGAAGAAAATGGCTTTTGAGAAAATGGTTTTTGGGAGCTCACTTCCCGTCATATAATACTCGGCAAAAGGTGGAAAGTGTTATGGATTGGGTGCCCGCTATCTCGCCGTAGTAAGTTAGCAAAAGGTGGATTGTGTTGAGATATGTGTTGAGAAATGTGTTGAGTTGATGATGTTATTTGTGACTTGGGATGAATCTGTGAAATTGAAAATTGATGTGTAATTTGGTATAAAGAGGAAATGAACATAGTTAATATTTGTAAAGAATGGAACCCAAAAATGGGTAAGGGGATTATGGATTGGTGATGTTGAACATAATGAATTAGTTGTGACAATAAAGGTAACTTATGAGTGTTGTTCTGTAAATAAATGAGGGACTGAATTGAAAGGGGGTTTAATTAATCTTGTGTTATCTTGAAATGAAATTTGAGAGTGTAAACAACAGTGTGAATTGAGTATAGGAGCATTGTTAGTAAACCAAAGAGGGAACTTGAGCTTGAAGTTATGGAGTTCTAAATAAATATAATGAGTAGAAAGGAAGAATGAAAGAAAAAGAGGAATATTAAAAATGAAAATTAAATGAGAAATATTTTGGGAATTGGTTAATAATTTTTAAATGACGTTGTTTCTTAAACATGTTTGTTTCACAAGGATCTATGGTTTCCTAAGGTTAAGGGATAAATTTAATGGCTGAAGGTTTTTCTTTAAAGCATTTAGACAATTTTTTTGATAAAAAGGTACCTTACTTATGATATTTTGAAATTATAAAATGTCACCCTACTATATGGTATCACCATGCATGCATGATCATTTCTATCTGTGCGTTAGTTATTGATTCAGAACTATGAGATTCCTACTAGGCATTAGTGCTCACCCCTTGTTGTTTTATTTCTTTCACAGGAAAAGACTTTGAATTCATAGTTAAAGAGTTAAGAAGTCCATAAGTCTGTTTGTGCAATTTCGTTGTGGATGTGAAGGGAGTAAATGTGGTGTATTGATATTTGTAATCATTATTTGTAGCTCCTGGCATGTATCATTGTTATTATTGTATTCTTTGAGAGAGAGAACATGTATTATTATGTTTCTATTACTCGAGGGTAATGGATATTTGTTTTTTTTTTTAAAAAAGGACCTAAATTACAGGCTTTTGGTAATGCTTTCGAGTAATTAAAAAGTTGGGGTGTGACATTATCTCAATAGCAATACTCATTCAATGACAATTTACATGGTACATCTAATAGAGTAACAATATATCAATAACAATGGGACCTCAGGGGTCAATCAATGGGACCACAATGAGTCAATCAATATATCATATCCAATGTGACCATTAAGGTCTAACAGCAGAGATCTCTGTGTTTCAATTATCCATTGGGCCATGGTATTGTTTCCCCCGGGCAAGGACCTATTAAACAATGGGCTATAATATTATATCCCCCAGGCAAGGGCCTCACTAAAAGATGCCACAAATATACTTTCAAAAATGAACTTCATTCATTAGTAACAAGTAGTACTTCAATAAACCATTCAATCAATCATATATCAATTTTGATAACAATAACATTTTCGAAAATAAATATAACTTGAACATATTTTGATAAAGTTATTACTCACAATGGGTTAAGTTAATATAAGGCCTCGGACGTCCACTTATATAAATCACATAGCAAAGATACAATAGAAGCACTATTCAATATACATTTCATTTTAATTCAACTCTCTTTATGTGTTTCTAGCTTATTCTATGACTATAAGTCCAATTGGTGCCTAAGAATACTTAGAATGTCATGAGGGTGCAAGTAGGCACTTAGAAGAGTTAGTCAAAAATTGCTAAAAATAGGGTCTTCGCTCGAGTGTATCTTTGGTTGCTCAAGCGGTTTGCAAAGCTCTGTAAAAGTACTGGACGACCTCAATGTTCGCTTGAGCGGTGACTTTTCCGCTCGAGTGGTTTGCAAATTTTCTGTGTTTTTGAAAACCAACAAAAATAATTTCTAAACACATTTTCAAAACTTAGACTCTTGCATGAACCAATTTAAACATGTAATTTTATTAATAAAGATGAACCGATGACTAATTTTCCAATTTCTAACACAAAAATCTCTTTGATCATTAAGATTAAAACCAATAATTTTATGAATATAGTAATTTCAACATTTTTCTTCTTTTGTGTTATAAAACATAAAATTAGAACTGTAAAGCACTTTAAAGAAATATTTGCATATATGAAATTTAAATCAAAATCAAACTAATTTTTATTTCTCAAGTATAAATTGTAATTTTTTCCAAATTTGTCCAAATTTAGATTTAATTTATTTTCTTTATATTAAACCCACAAATTTTAAAACATGAATTAAACTTTCGAAATTATTGAAAATTTCATGATGTATGTAAAAATGGAATCCAATTTCATTATTAATAACAAAAATCAAACTTAAATAATGAATTACAAAATCAATTTCTTAGAATTTCAACTTAACTCAATTTTTAACCAAAAACTTAATTTATGATCATAGATGTTCCAAACTGTGTTTAAACTGAATAAAACTTTTGAATTCAATTACATGCATGGATCAAACAAATTCCTAATTTTCATAATAAAATCAAAACTTCGTCTTACTTTAGGATTAATTCCAAATTTCTATAAATTTGATTTTTCTAAAGCTTTTCTTTTTTCTCTTTAAAATATGAGATTGAATTAGTTCAAATTCTTCAAAATCTATTATGCATGCATAATTAGAGTATTAAACTTGTAGAATTTACTCATGCATGTAACAATGAGACTTAATTTCATGCAAGATCACAACATCAAATCCAAAATAATTAATTTCCATAACTATAAATCTAACTACTTAATCTCTTCATCTTTGTTTTTTAATTTCTTCCAAATTACGTGACATTAAACTCAAACTCATCATTAATTTTAAGTGTAATACAAAAATTCTACAAAAATAATACATAAATTTAATACCTTAAACTTTAATTGGATGAAATTTTTGAACTTTTCCTTTCTCTCATTACTTCCCTTCTTGTATTCCATTCCCCTGACTTGAATTCTCCAACAAATAGTTTGAGTTCTCTCTCTCTCTCTCTCTCTCTCTCTCTCGGCACTATCTCTCTCTATCTCTCTCTCTGCCGTATGGTTCTCCAAGCCAAGCAAACAAATGAAAAGCTTCCAATATATTACATATAGTTGAGTTCATTCTCCTCAAGTTCTAGAAATCTCTCTAACGTTCATTCTTTTTTATTTATTTATTTATATTTTTTTTTATTAATTGATTAAGATTGGTTTGGCACACCAATTACACATTAACATAATTTAATTACCACTTAGTCTTAATTAATCTTGATTAATCAAAAAAATTTCACATAATTTAATTAATCTAATTGACTTCAATTAAGGCCCAATCAATCCTGATTAAATTTATTAATCTGAATCAGTTTTTTAATAAAATTCCCAAAAGGATCCAAATATTAAATTAGACTCATTTTCATCATCAATTTTGATTTCTTACACCAGTAAGGCCTTCAATTTCAGATCAACTCCAAAATCTCCGTCAATAAATTATATATTCAATTGAACACCTTATAAATAAATTTCATTCATAATAATCTTAATTCCTAATCTTCATAACTTAATCAACTCCAATTCGGACCCAATTAATAAAATCTCAATTTTACTAAACTGAATCGGATATTTAATCAAACTTTCATACAGTCCGATACTCGAAATTAAAATAATTTAATTCGTCAATTTTACCTTCTTGAGCCACTTAAGCTTTTAATTTCTAATTCCAAATAGCTCTCGAAATTAAAATAATTTAATTCGTCAATTTTACCTTCTTGAGCCACTTAAGCTTTTAATTTCTAATTCCAAATAGCTCTTTTATAAAATTATATACGAATCAACACCAATATTGTTCATCAATTCCGCAATTAAATTAGAGTAATAATGAATTAAAATTCAAATCACCTTGAATAGATACTCACAAAATTTGAATAGCTAGGTATAAAATTGAACACATAAACATAATTTAGGGGGAAAAAATTGAATATATAGTCAAAAAATTTAAACAGGTAGATATAAATTTGAACAGATAGACAAAAGTTTTGAACAGATAGAAAAAATTTGAACAGATAGATATAAATTTGAACAGATAGTCAACGAAAAGTCAAACAATTAAAAAAAGTCAAAGGGTAAAATTGAAAATAAAATATTCTTCAGGACTTCTCACCAAACTATATCACAAAGTGTGAACCTCTCATCAATAAAAAAAAATATCCCTTGGACCTAATATCTTAGACACACTCTAAATTAGATTTATCACCAATTTTCTCTAAAAAAAATTGGTGATCAAAAGATATGTATTTAAATTTTGATCATACATATAATTATTAAAATTTATTTAAATGTATAAAAAAAATTTACAATAAATAAAAAAATTAATATAATTCTTGCTAAAAATAAAAAGTGAACAAACTATATACTTAAGCATCACCCGTGACATATTTTTAACTACAAAATTACTAATCAAACTTACATAATTTAACTTATTAACTAATCATTTTTCATTGATTGAATTTCTAATACATTTAATCTTTCTTGTGACATAGTTGACCAAGATAAAATTCAATCAATTTTAAATTTAAAAAGTTCCTTTTTGCAGAAACAAATGTAACTGGCGTAATTAATCGTATTCTATACCCAATCTATATATTCGAGAAACAATCATCCAGTAATTTAAAATAATTCATCCTATCAACCAACAGTTTTTGCCAAAAAAAACAATCATTCATTTGTCTTAAATAATTCACTACATCAACCAACTATTTGCTTTGAATTTTTATCAAACTTTATTGGGACTTTTCAAATTCAAGGTGAATTTTTATTTTTTTGTGTGGACTAGTATAATAGCTACAAAACAATTGGGACCTTTTTTTTTATTCAAGTTTCAGGGGCCCAAAGCAGCGGTTTTGCCTGCTTTGGGCCCAAGTCAGCTCTGTCTAAATCGTTTATTTTGTTGGATCTTTAGTATATATCATCAACGAAAAAAATTAAATCCATTCGATAATCATAATATTTTTATTTTATCACATTTGTTTTCAAAAAAATATACGACAAGTATATTTTAAAAAATATAATTATTTATTTTTTTAAATAAATATAATAAAATAAAAATATTACGATTATTGGATCAATCTATTTTTTTTTTTAAATTTATAAATAACATATATAAATAATTTAGCAAAATAAATAATTCACATCAAAAAGACCGGTAATTGATCCAAACTTTCTCAAATTCAAATGTAAACTTGTCTGAGAAGCTCGACATTTGAAGAGATTGGCCAACCAATAATTAGACAAATGGTGGGATTGACTTTTCCTGCCGTTAAAATATGAAAAACTAGCTTAACAATTGTGGATGTCAGAAAATATATATATATATATATATATATATAAATGTAATAAAAATTATACAGTTTTATTGGATAGCTTGAAAATTTGTTGTCCTCAATTGCTCAAATGTGTTGGGATCCATGTTGTAACCTTTGGGCCAGATCCCTCAACCATGCGTAAAATTAGTGGCGGAATCAGAAATTCAAGAGGGACACATATTAATCACGATATTGATTTTTTTTTTTTTTTTTTTTCTTTTCTCCCATAACAAGTAACAACGAGATATTATTACATTTTTATTTTTTATTTTTATTACAATTATCATGAGATTTATATTAACGTGACTTATAAAATCGCAATCAATAACTAAATTTTATTAATTAAATAATCAATAAGTTCAATCCTATCAACTCAAAAAAAAGTGCCTCCATAAGGAGGAGAAATAAGCAACTAAACAAATTCCATAATAAGAAATGAATTATCAATTAATTCAATTCTTGTCTTGATCTATCAATTAAAGTGTACAAGAATAATCAAAATAATAAAATAGAGAATTTTTAAAATTTTAAAAAAGCAAAAAGTTTTACATAATTTAAGGAGGGTCACTATTATAATTTTATAAAGGATACATAATATATAATCTTTATCTATATGGGTAACAATATAAATATTGAAAGTTTGGGGGAATGTGACCCCTCTAAGCCTTAAAGCATCTCCAATGGTGTGCCATTGGAGCTGCTATTGCCAAATTATAGCAGCAATTGATAGAAATGCATCTCCAATGGTGAGTTTTAGCAGCTGCTATCTTTGGCAAATACCAAAACTTGTGTCAAATATGGCACAAGCTTTGGCAGCTGCCAAAGCTGCCAAGTCATCTACACCCAACCGTTTCCTCCCTTCCTTTTTCATCAACCTTTTCAAACACAGAAAATCGATTCACCCAAAAATCACACAAATTTCAAACATATCAAATTTCAAAACATATAATCAATTTCCAAACACAGAAGCAAGCTACAAAATCAACATAGTAAAGTCAAAAAAATTAATTTCCAAACATAGAATCAATTTCAACATAAAATCAACACAGTGAATCAATTTCCAAACATAGAATCAATTTCCTAACACAGTGAAGTCAAAAAAAAAAAAAAAAAAATACCTGACAGAAATGGGTTGATCTTCTTCATGTTGTTTGGATGATCTTCTTTGTGTTCATTAGGGTTTCAATCTTCTTCAATATCTTGTCCAACGTCGCCGATCCGTTCTAGAAATGAGAGAGAGAGAGCGAGAGAAACAGAGGGATGGGGGTAGACGACGGCGCTTGGGGGAGAGTAAGAGGGAGAGAGATAGAGTGAGAGTGAGAGTGAGAGTGAGAAGGAGAGAGAGGAAAGGTTGTCTTCGGCGATTGGAGGTAAACACCGTCGCCGATTGAAGAGAGTAAGAGTGAGTGACACTACTAGAAAAATAACTTTTTGCGTCTAGTTTTTTGCAACTGATTATTTGACCGTTGCAAAAAATATTATTTGCAACGACAAATCAGCCGAAGCAAAAACTTGTGAACCCATCAGCCTAAGCAAAAACTTGTGAGCTCACTATTGGAAACCCACTTAGCCCAATTTATATATATATTTTTTCTTAAACTCTCATTTCCCTCAAATCTGATTGTGTAAAACTTGCCCTCGACTCTCATTTTTCCCAAATCTGATTTCGCTCAATTGTGTCTGAGTAACCAAGTTCATTGTTAGATCAAGAGCCCTCTTTTGATTTCGCTCTATAGATCACCATGGTCGTCTAAAGAAGAGATCTCCAATGGTATCTCTCTCTCTCTCTCTCTCTCTCTCGCTCTCTCTCTCGTCTCAGTGAGTCTCTTCGAATCAATCATTCGTATTTCAATTTATTCATCTCTCTACTTCGATCACTTGAACTCACTGTAATTCATATTCAACTTCTTCATCTGAACTCACTCGTCAATCTATTGGTTTTGGGATGAAATATGTTCTATTTGATTATGGAAACAAGCTTTGGTTTGAATCAATCCTTCCTCATCTGCTACAGGTACAAGCTGAACCATTAAATTCTTAATTGTTATTGCTTCACCTTCCAATTCTCACCTCTCTCAGAGAGGATGACGCTATTAATTAAGAAATTATTCAGTTGAAGAAGGGAATTCACCAACGAGTTAGCGTGCAGCACTTGCATCAAAGAATATCTCCCTTTTCTCAACTATATTTTACAGTATTTTTCAAGCAAAGTTCGTTAGTCCAAGCAAAATTGCTACAATCTTGTTTAAACATTTTTCTCCTTACATATCTATCTGTCTCACTTGTAGCATTAACATGCTCTGTTCTTAATATATAAATATATATATTTTTGTACTGATTCCATAGGTCGGTAAAAAGAAGGCATGTTTAGATAAAGTGTATAAAGTAATTCAGCAGGAAATGAAGGAGGCAGAAGCACGGTAATACGCAATATTTGAACATCTTTCTTGCATTAGTCTTTTAAGCTTTTCATGAAAAACTTCAAATTTCAAAATTGTTTGTTCAAATCTTCGTGAGATGAATACATTATTGAGCAGGGAACTTGATCAAGTTGCAATGGATAGACTTGTGGAGTTCAAAAAGCTTTTGGTAATTATTTCATTTCTTTGCCAATCTTCTATTTGCTCATTCTTGAAGTGATATTGTTTGGCAATATATTTTATAGTGGATGGTTGCTACTACATATTTTAGTAGTAGGGGAAGCATAATGCAGAAATGATGTAAATGATCTCCTACAATTTATGTTATTTTCTATTACTAAACCATCCCTTCCTTCATCACTCTATGTAGCCTGTCAAACCATGGTAAAAAAGCCTTTGTAATTATTATTGATCTAACATTATTGATCATATGTATTGTTCATCTATTAACATTATTGATCTAATAACTATTATAACGATTCCGGTTCTGACCCGTCACTTGTTGTATTTCAGACTCGGGTTGTATAGTTTTGAATAGTAGTTCATATTTTATTTTCCCTTGTCTCCCCTTTATTTTGGTTATCGGATCGTGATTGTGTGTATGGAACAAGTTGGTTGCGTGTCTTTCCAAACTTGTGATGCCCAGATTTTGGCTCTTCCACTCGAGCGGGCATTCTTGCACTCGAGCGCGCTTCACAAATTTTACTCCTCCGCTTAAGCGGCCGTTCTTGCGCTCGAGCGGGATTAGTCATCTCTTAGTATTTTTGTAGGCCTGCAAATACTGGGAGAGTGTGTTCTACACTCGAGCGGCGTTTTCTACGCTCGAGTGGGTGGACGCTCGTGCGTCCAGTCTCGCGCTCGAGCGGGATCCTTCGTTTGCAAAACTTTTGAAAATGCGTATTCTACGCTCGAGCGTAACTTTTCACGCTCGAGCGGATCTTTGTGTTTGACGATCGAGCAGGGCTTTCCACGCTCGAGCGGACTGCGTGTATAACAGTCCGTGAAAGTGACGTTTGAAATCACTTTTTCATATCTCTCTCTCTCTCTAAAACTCTCCAAAACTCTAGATCTTGACATTGACATTCTCTCTCTAAAACTCACATTCTCTCTTTTATTTCATTTAGATCCGTTGATTTCTTCACCCTAGTGCCTTTGAGAAAAAGGTAGAGTGCTTTAAGATCTACATTTCTACCTGAACAAAGTTGGGTTTCGGCATCTTTGGGACTTCTCTCTTGCTTGGCTCATCTTTTCTCTTTGAGGTATGGATTTTCTACACTTTGTTATGGTTTTTAACTTAGATATTTGTCGGTTGTGTAACAATAGTGGAATTTGGGTGATTGAAACAAACCTAGGGTTTGGGGTGTAAAATGTAAAAGAGAGGTTTTTGGTGGAAATGAAATAAATGAACATGGGGTTTGAAAATGAAGTCTTGTGGTGTCAAAATAGTTGATTTTGGTACTTGGTTGATATTTGGGAAAAAGGGGAAAAATTGCCCTAGAATGAGTACTATGTTTATTTTGTATAAATAAAGGAAATTGATGTTGTAAATATGGAATTGGACTAGTATGGAGATAGATGGTGGAATTGAATAGATTATATGTCTCATTTTTGGAATTTTGATTAAATTATCTGTTCTTGAGATTGTGTATCTATTTAGAAATACCTGTATTGGGCTATCGGTGGAAGATAGCTTTGATTGTTGTAGAAATTGCATGTGGATTAGGTGAATTGAAACTAGTCTCATGTTGATCATATTGAATATGACTATGATTATATACATTGCATATGTATGTTTGTTTGGAAGGAAAAAGGGGATGGACTCCACTATAATTAAGTTGGTCGGAGTGTCCTGGGTGAAAGTTTTGAAATTTATACATAGGTGCCGATCCCGGGAATAAAATATCCGTAAAATGGCAATTGGAAGTGTTTATGTGTTGATTGTGAAGTTGTTTAACCATTGAGTTGTAATCTCATTAGGGTTATTGAAAATAATGAAGTTGACTCATACGTTGAAATGAATTGAAGGAAAAGAATGAAATGGAACATGGACTTGACATGTGATAACTATATAAAATGTGAACGTTTTATTCCTAGCATTGTATATGCACATGCACTTATACCTTTGCTAAATCTCATATACTGTGCTAGATTATTCCTGCTGGGCTGTAGCTCACTCTATTTGGGAAAAACATTTTCAAATAATGATGGCATGCCTTCACCAAGGCAATAACACTAGAGGGATTTTTTTTTTTTTTGGGAAGCAAGAGCTTCTTGTTTTGTTCCATTTTTGTATAACCTAGGGCTTTAATTGTAAGGGCTAGTCCCACTTTCGTTGTAACCAAGTCAAGGCTTGGCAAGGTGTAAGCCCGAAGGGCAATTATTTATCTTAAACTCGTTTGTATTATTAACTTTATGTAATGAAAGAACATTATACTTTGATTTATGCTGTCATTTATACATGCTTACGGATTATATCTATGGTTATATTTTGAGGGTGCTATAACTTGGTATCAGAGCGTACTGTGTTTGAATACTTTGGGTATGTGGGAAGTGGTTAGTACCAAAATGGGTTTGTCTCACTTGTTAGAGACTTAGGTATGGACGATATGTGCTTATATGATAACATGCTTATGTGATTATATGGGTATGGGATTTAGATCTTAAGATGTGGATTGGGTTTACGGGTTTCTGGAAGTCTTATTAGAAAAGCACTTGATCACTATTGTTTCTAATTGGAAATCTAGCAATGCTGTGGGACAGTCATTATCTAGGAAGGAAATTCGTATGTGCTTACGTGATTATGTGCTTATGTGGAGTGAATTACTGTTGTCCATCATTCTAGGACACAAGTGAACTAGTTTCGGCATATTTGTGAATGTGCTAATCTCTTTTGTTACCTTCATTAGGATGTCAGGACGTGGTCATGGTAGTAGGCGTGGTAGGCCTAGGAGGCATGAGATGCCTATACTGAATGAAATTCTGGCACAAGAGGAGGGAGTTGGTCAGGCCAACGTGGCCGAACCGGTCGGTCAGCAGGCCATGGGTGCCTTAGCTCGGGAGATGGCCGGAGCCTTGTGGGAATCTATGGACATTCTCAGAGTTGAGAATCAAGTCCAGGCCCAGGTTGCTAAAGTAGGGCCATCTTTTTTGAAGAGAGAGTTCTTTTGGTCAAATCTGGACGAGTTTTTGGGTGATCCCAATGAGCCATTGAAGGCAGATGAGTGGTTGGAATAGATGGTGAAGACATTTGAGATGCTTGGCATCGAAGACGAGGGTTTGAGAGTGACCTTGGCATCCTTCCAATTGAATAGAGACGCGGGTCAATGGTGGAAGTACACACAGGGACGCATTGGAGGGACTTGGAAGGCTTTCGTCGATGCCTTCCAGGACAAGTTTTGCCTCCCACGGTTAGGAAGAAGTTGAGTGATCAGTTTTCTCAGCTTAAGTAGTTGAATACGCCAGTGGCTGAGTTTGAGACCACCTTTACTAGCCTTTCTAGGTTTGCACTTGAGTTGGTAGTGACTGAGGAGCACCGTTGTTTGGAGTGCGAGAAGAGGTTGAGGACCGGACTCATGTTTCAAGTGGCCAGGTCCATGATTAGAGACTTTGGGCGCCTTGTGGAGGTGATGGCCCATCTTGAGACTATCATGTACGCTAAGGAGGAGAGGATGGGGGGCTCCAAGAGGAGTCAGGATTGTCAGGGAAACGGTAAGAGGCAGAGGGGTTCTAACTCTCAACAGTCCCAGGGAGTGCAGTCGAGGTCTATCTTGCTAGTGCCGAGTTTGGGTTCTGGGAGAGGTGCTCAGGGGGATGTGACTTGTTTCAAATGTGGTCAGCTGGGCCACAAGTCTCCAGCTTGCCCGCAGAGAGGAGGAGGGTAGCGAGTGGCTTCATATTCAGCTCGTTCTCAGGGCCAGAGTCAAGGTAGAGGGCAGCCGCCCACTTGTTATCAGTGTGGTCAGGCAGGGCACCTAAAGAGGTTTTGCCTACAGTTGGGTGGCACGTCTGGTGCGTCTAGTTCGAGACAGACACAGAGTCACCAGCCAGCACAGTCAGCACTGGCCTCGAGGGCCAATCAGGGAGCCTCTTTGGCTCAATTCGTGCAGTAGGTTTATGCTCCGAAGGGTGAGTAGGTAGATCAGAAGCCATCAGGGTGTGTGTATGTTGTTACCGCGCCATATCTTGTACCGGATCCATCTGTTGTGAGAGGTACCTTTTTGTTTTGCAATTCAGTAGCCAATATGTTGATTGATACGGGTGCATCACATTCATTTATTTCGTCTGCATTTGCATTGGCTTTGGGGTTGGAGTTAGCACAGTTAGCATCTCCTGTTTGTGTAGAGTCACCTATTGGTGGTGAGGTTATCTTGAAACAGGGGTGTCGGGGTTGTGACATAGAGGTTGCCGGTCGTCGACTTCCATTTGCATTTGTTTTGCTTGACATGATTAGTTTTGGTCTTATTTTGGGTATGGACTGGTTATCGTCATACTAGGCTGTCATAGATTGCTACCATCAGAGGGTTACTGTATGTACCTTAAGCGGTGATTGCTTTTATTTCTTGGGGGACCGGGTGGATAGAGTTTTATCAGTGGTGTATGATCCGCGTGGGCGAAGTGAACTTAGTTGTCTCCTTGCTATCTTTCTGAGTAGCGAGTGTGATGAAGGCCGAGTTGAGTTGCCAAGGGTGGTTTGTGAATACCCCGGTGTCTTTCTCGAAGACCTTACTAGTTTGTCACCTCACCGAGAGATAGAGTTCTCTATTGATTTAGTGCCTAGCATGGCACCAATTTCTATAGCACCATATCGGTTTGCACCTGCTGAGTTGAGTGAGTTGAATATTCAACTCCAGGAGTTATTAGATAAGGGTTTTATCCGCCCTAGTACTTCACCTTGGAGAGTGCCGACTCTCTTTGCTAAGAAGAATGATGGCGCCTTACGACTTTGTATCGATTACCGGAAGTTGAACCGGATAACTGTTTAGAACAAATATCCTATGCATCATATAGATGATCTGTTTGACCAGTTGAAAGGGTCTTGCTGTTTTTCTAAGATAGACCTGAGATCGGGTTATCATCAGTTGAGGGTAAGGGAGGAAGATATCCCGAAGATGGTATTCCGTATGCGGTATGGCCATTATGAGTTCTTAGTGATACCTTTTGGGCTAACCAATGCTCCAGCTATGTTTATGGATTTGATGAACCGAATCTTCCGGGAGTTCTTGGACCGTTTTGTGATTGTCTTTGTGGACAACATTTTGATTTACTCACCTTCTAACAAGGAACACGAGGAATATCTACGGGTGGTGCTTGAATTGCTTAGAGCCCATAAGTTTTATGCTAAGTTTGGGAAGTATGAGTTTTGGCTGAAAGAGGTTAAATTCTTAGGCCATGTGGTATCCGGGGAAGGGGTGACTATAGATTCATCCAAGATAGAGGCAGTGCAAGACTGGGCACAACCTAAGAATGCCTTTGAAATCCATAATTTCCTGGGGTTGGTCGGGTATTATCAGAGATTTGTGAGGGATTTCTCTAGACTAGCTTCACCTTTAACTAAGCTGACGAGGAAGGGAGTTAAATTTGTGTGGGATGAGACTTGTGAGAAGTCGTTCCAGGAACTTAAGGTTAGACTTACCACTGCTCTAGTCTTGATTATTCCGGAGAGGGGTTTGGGTTATTCAGTATATTGTGATGCCTCATAGGAAAGTTTGGGTTGTGTTTTGATGCAAGAGGGGAAGGTAGTAGCCTATGGCTCGCGGCAGTTGAAAACCCACGAGAGGAACTACCCTACTCACGACTTAGAGTTAGAAGCAGTAATTTTGGCCTTGAAGATTTGGAGGCATTATTTGTATGGCGAGAAATTCGAGGTGTTTTCTGATTACAAGAGTCTGAAGTATTTGTTTACATAGAAAGACTTGAATTTGAGGCAGAGAAGGTGGATGGAGTTCATAGAGAATTACGATTTCGAGTTGCACTATCATCCGGGAAAGCCCAACGTTGTGGCCGATGCTTTGAGTAGGAAATCAATTAGCAGTGTGGCTTGCATCGCCATTCGGGAATAGGAGATGTTGGGTGCTCTTGGGGAATTTGACTTGTATCTTGGTGAGTTCGTTGAATTTGCAGCCTTGTTTATGGTAGTTGTCTGATCTACACTTGTGAACCGAGTGTTAGAAGCGCAGAGGGGTGACCTTGAGGTAGAAACCCTTAGGGAGAAGATCTCCAATGGGAAGGTAGAGAAGGGTTCGAATGTATATTCTGACTAGAGTGTGAGATACCGTGATCGTTTGTTTGTGCTGGAGTCTTGCCAAGAGGAAGTGCTCCGAGAGTTTCACCATTCACGCCTCGCGGTGCATCCGGGAGGCACAAAGATGTATCACGACCTTAGTCGTTAGTTTTGGTGGAGAGGTATGAAGAAGGATGTAGCCGTGTTTGTATCAAATGCCTTACTTGTCAGCAAGTGTAGGCCGAGCATCAGAGACCAGTAGATTTGTTGTAACCCTTGCCTATAGCCGAGTGGAAATGGGAGTATGTTACGATGGATTTTGTTGTAGGCCTTCTGAGGACTCAACATAGTAGTGATGCCATTTGGGTGGTAGTTGACCGGTTAACCAAGTCCGTGCACTTCATACGTATGCGCGTGAGTGATTTGGTAGACTATTATGCTGACTTGTATATTAGGGACATAGTGAGGTTGCACAGGGTCCCTGTGACAATTGTTTCGGATAGAGATCCGTGTTTCACAGCTTGGTTGTGGCAGAGCTTGCAGAGTGCCTTGGGCACTAGGTTGACCTTTAGTGCTGCGTATCACCCTTAGATTGACGGGCAGTCCGAGCGTACTATTAAGATCCTTGAGGATATGCTTCAAGGCTATGTCCTTGATTTTAAGGGGTCGTCGGAGAGGCACTTGCCTTTAGTGGAGTTTACCTATAACAATAGCTTTTAATCAAGTATTGGCATGACACCATTTGAGGCCTTGTATGGTCGATCATGTAGATCTCTAGTGTGTTAGGCCGAGGTGGGTGATGCACCTTTGTTAGGCCCAGAGTTGGTTCAGGAAACAACAGAGAATGTAGCACTTATTTGTAAGAGATTGATTTCGACTTAGAGTCGCTAGAAAAGTTATGCTGACCGTAGGAGGAGACCCTTGTCTTTTGAGGTGGGAGACCATGTGTTTTTGAAAATATCACCTAGGTGGGTTATGCCTACTTGCAGACACCAACCTAGGGTGTCTATTTTGAAATATAAACCTTAAGAAAACCAAACCTTAATCATGTAAATAAATCTGAGGTTATCGATTCTTTTTTTTTTTTTGAACAGTGAGTGTCTTGATTCTGTTCTTGATGTTGTGAGGAAGGAGGCTGAGAATTGTGATTGCTTGCAAGGTATTTTCAAGTTCTCACATGGGTTTCTTTTTTTTTTTTGGGTGCTAAATTTACCTTCCCATTATTTCTAAGATGATTTTGTCTTTTGAAACTGATGCCTTTAATTTATCACCTATTACCTTGAAGATTTATTTGTTAGCGTGGTAGTAATTATATGATCTCACAATAGCAGGACCTTTATTAATTTCTTGTTCTAAATTCCAAGATCACATGTTCAAATTGGAAGCATTACTTGTAGCATTGTTTTGTTTTATGTTATTGTGGCTTAATTTCCTGTATTCGATAAGCTATTTATTTTATTGTAGAAAATGAGTATTGACTACTTAAAAGAGCATTTTCCTGTCATCTACTTGTAGCTTGTTTGACTAACTAGTTCCTTACAGTTTGAAAATTGTTATCTGACGAAGTGATTGCTGGATATTGTCTTTTGTGATGTTTGGAGTTTTTCATTGCTGACTTAAATTTCAAGACTATCGTCTGATTAGGAAATGGAAGAATTTAGGTACAAAGGATGACGAGTCACAAAGTGTAGTCCTAATTTTTTTAATTGTGTAATGTATTAATTAACTTTCAATTCTTTTTTATTGTTTAGCTTCTTTGATTTAATGGAAAGTATATTTTGAGGTTTGTGATAGTTCTGAGGAAAGAAAAACAGAAAAGTGTAGAAATAGTATTAATGTCGCATGGTTTGATAAGATAAAGAGAAACCACGAGGCAGTTGAAAAACTTCCATAGATAATTCTTGCCTAATATGCAGTCAAACTTAGTTGAGAATGAAAATAAATAGAGATAAGACAAACAAACATTCTTGTCAGTCTTTGCTACTGCATACTTTTTGATGTGTCCGGAAATCACTTTTTTGTTCATAGCTTAACATTTTCTCTCTATTTTGCTCATAATCATATTGCTAGTGTTGCTTTGTATGCTTGGGCTTGTGAATTTTGACTGTTTAGCACCTAACTATCATCTGTTAGAATTTAAAATGAATTTATAGATATTATATAGATCATTGGCGGGTGGCAGATTGATAAAAGTGTCACTAGAATTTGCCATTTTTCTTATCAAAAACCGGCGGTTCGGTTGGCAAATAATGGCGGATTTGCCTTGGCGGTTCGGGCGGATTGGCGGTTTATAAAAAATATAATTCAAATTACAAAACTTAAATCAAAGAGTAAAAAAAAGACGAGAGATACCGTGATGTTAAGCATCTTGCGAAGCTTTCTTCTGATGCAGCAAGTGTAGCAACAACATGATAATATCAACGACTATGCCATCAGTTCATTACAAGCATCTGTGGAAGCTACAATGATCAAATACAATACATAAAATTAATATCATTTAGGGTTTACAATATATTGAAAATGTTTACTGTTGAAAAGTATTTAGATTGAAAAGTGAGCTGATGCAAGTTTGCAACATGGCCAGAAAAAAAAAGATTGAAAAGTGAATTGGAATCCAACTTTATTTTGGATTACTGACATCTTGAATTCCCCTCGAGAAGTAATGTAATACTATATTCTAAGGTATAGAACAACAAGCAAACTTAAGTAAAAAAAAACTTTTAGAATCTTATAAAACATGATTTAATAGTGGTGCGGGTCGGTGCGGTTTGGAAGAAAAATAGAAACCGGCAGATTGATAAAAGTGTCACTAGAATTTTCCATTTTTCTTACCAAAAACCGGCGGTTCGATTGGCAAATAATAACGAATTTGCCTTGGCGGTGCGGTTCAGTGCGGTTTCGGTGGTATTATGCACACCCCTAATGTGGACACCCCAAAACATTGCCCACATTTGTCCAGCGATAAGCCTAGACAGGGCATTTGGGCACCTTTTTAAACTCTTCGCACGGGTACCAACACAACACCACATTTACCCACCACCGACTCACACTTGGACTCATGCATGGTCAACAATTATATCACATTTCAATCCCACAATTTAACATCAAACATCACCATAGATAAACATCACATAAAATTCAAAGAATAATAATAACATTCAAGTCACTATTCTTTTAACTACATTAATATCTACATTTTCATCTCTCCCCTGTTCACCAAATTTCACGAATCAAGAGGAATTCCATCATATTAAGTATTTTCTATCCAATTTGGAAATTTAGGGTTTCACCTAATTTGGGGGTTTTTATTCCTTGTCACCAATATAGTTTCTAACTACATTTACATTCATAAATTAAAGAAGGAATTGAGGGATTTTAAACAAAATGTTAAGCAAAATGAGTAAATATGTGAAATAAGGGTTTAATCTAACAAAATCTTCAATTAGTCCACAACCACACCCAATACCATGAAATCTCTTCAATAATGAAGACATACAAGGGTAAAAGTATCCCTACCTCAACTATCAAGCCAAAATCCAAGCTCCTTCACGGATCTATCGCAAACCCGCAATCCAATCAGTAGATAATGATAATCTTCAAGTGTTTTTCGCCCCTAGCAAACGATTTTGGGTGGATTTCAAAGGTATGAGAGGTATTGGATGGTAGAAATTTAGGGTTTCATAGAGAGAGGGAGAGGAGATGAAGAATAGAAAAGTGGTGTGTGAGAATGATCTAGAATCATTGTGTTTAAAAAGCTGATATCGTGACCCTCGCTCGAGCCTGACTTCCTACGCTCGAGTGACCAGATACAATCAAGAGTCCTCGCTCGAGCGATAACTTCTTCGCTCGAGTAGAGAAAGAGAAGCCTCAGAAATTTTGCGGTGCTACAATGAAACTTCTGGAAACTAGCATTCCACGCTCGAGTGAGGCTCGAGCGAGCATGCCTGCAATTCAGCAAGATTCTAGGAGCAACGATTCTACGCTCGAGTGACGGTTCCCTTGCTCGAGCGACCCAGAAAACAAAATGTCACAAAATGTATAAAAAAAAATTGAGGATTATGAGATTTATTTGAATGCCTTAGGTTCAGCATTATTATGCTTGTTCTCATGAGTAGATGAGGAGTTGTGTGTATATATATTGTTGTCTCATTCTCAAGAGTAGACGAGTTTGATTTACGCGCGTACGTATATGCTAATCGTCTGGGGAGTGTGGGTAAAACTTGGGACGATATCCCGTGCAAGTTTGGCTTCGGAGCGGTGTTAGGTATACGGGAGGTACATGAGATATATGTGTAGGTTGGAAGTGAAGGGCCAAAGTGGTAGAGTGAAGGTACAAAGAATTAATTATGAGCTTATTAGTATAGTTTGAATTGTATTGATTTGTACATCTTGAAAAATAGTAAATGACCTCGATAAATTACGAAATTTGCGCAGAGGCATGTATACATAATTCTAGACAACTTTTGTATTTTAACTTTTTACTAAAAAGGTCAATTAGAACTTGTAATCGGATGATCTTTGTTACAATAGTTTTTATTCACTTTAGCAATGCAAACTTTAGATGTTGTTTTAACCTATGAAACGAGCTCATTTTCATTGATTTTATGCAAACTGAAGTAAAAATATTATTTTGAACAGTTTTCGTGTTTTGAACTTTTTTGAAAAAAAATCATCTTAGGGCATTTTCTTTTCGTTATTAGTTTCAGATTTTTTAGTTGAATTCCGTTTAGGTTCTTCTATCAAGTTTTTCCCTTAACATGTTTAATTTCTACTAAATCCTTCCATGTTACCCTTTAGGAAATTTGATTATGTACAATTTTTGTTCTTTGAGTTTTGGTGAATGCGAATGATTTAAGTATGAAGCGGTGCATTTTTATACTTCTTCAATAGTATACTTATGATTAAATTATACTAACTTAATTTTTTTGCAGAATGGTGAAACTTACTAACTTTTTATGTAGACCCACCATATTTTTTATTTTTATTTTTATTTTTTTATACTCAATTTATATTTAGTTGTGTACAGGAAAGAAACTAAATGCCACCGTATCTTGGGAAAATACCCCTTCGTCTCGGTGCGGGTGGAACTACTTGTCTTGTCCGATAATAAGAATTAAATGTACTTTTGTTTGTGTCTGGTGGACACGTGAGTGTCAAATCTTGTACTCATATTAGTATACTTGTATACTGACCCGTTTTCTCTCTTGGTATCTTGGGTGCGTTTTGTTTGAGCGCAGCCAAGCTTCTTTTGCAAGATTAGTTAAGACTACGGTGTTAACGAAAAATAATTGCAATTGTAGGACATATCTCTTGGATTTCTTTTGTTTTCTGGAGTTTAGGATTGATATTAGTTTATTTATTTATTTATTTATTTATTTTTATGACATTAGTATTTTGATAATTTGGCATTGTGGATTATTTTCTAACTTTACATGATTTAAATTATTTTGACTATTTGTTACTACTTTAATGTTAGAGGAATTGGATAGTCATGAATTTATGACTGATCGTTTGGTTGGCGTTTGTTAATTTTTTTTTTATCTCTTGTATTTTTTTTTTTTTTTTTTTTGAGCATTGAAATTTACTTAAACTAGATTGAGACGAAAACATTTAGATTATGTTTCACCCTTAGGATTGGGATGATGGAATATTAATTGGGATTTAGTCCTAATTTAATATTTAATTGTCCAAATATTAGGGCGTAACAGTTTGATATCAGAGCTCTAGGTTACCCTAGACTTGTGAGAGTTTAGGTAATCCTCGAATTGTGGAAAGATGGGTTAGCTAGTTTAGTTTGGGAGTTGAATTTATTTTAAGTATTTATGAATGATTTTTTTTTTTTTTTTTTTGGGTTAGCAAGTTTAGTTGGGATAGCTAGTTTTGTTGTCGTGTGTGTGTGTGTGTGTGTGTGTGTGTTTAACTTGAAGGTGATGGCTAGAAGGTATAATTTGAGAAATGCTGAGCCTAGTGGCATAGGGGAAGAAACAATTGCTAATGTGGCGACGACAACAACGGCTGCTATGGGAAAACTAATACTGTGCAGGTTAATGTGGGGGAGATGATGGCTCAGTTACTTCAGGTTGTGCAAAACAATAATCAAGGCCAACAAAGAGATCCCTTTGCGAAGATAAACAAAGGCTTTGGTTCTTTAGAAGGTCAGAAATTCTCTGGAGATAGAGAACCCACTGCAGCTGACGCCTGGGTCTAGAAATGTGAGATGGTGTTTGGTTGTATGCAGCTCACCGAGGTCCAAAAATAGGAGTTGGCTACATATTAGCTTGAGGGAACAGCCCTATTTTAGTGAAACTTGTGTAAGAAGAGTCTAGATTTGACAACTTTGACTTGAGTAGCTTTTAAGACCTGTTTTGATCGGAAGTTTGTTCCTGCTACTATTCGGTCTTAGCTGAGTGATGAATTTTCAAATCTGACTCAAGAGGGTAGAATAGTGATCGAGTATGTCACCAAGTTTAATGAGTTGTCTCGTTATACCCCTCACTTGGTTGGCACGTAGGAGAAGAAGAATGAGAAGTTCATGAAGGGATTAAATCATTACCTATCTAAGTCCCTTATTCCCTTTGATGCTGAACTGTTTGACAGAGTTCTTGACTTGGTACTAAAGTATGAGGAAAAAGAGAAATAGTTTAAGGAGGGGAAGGCCAAGGTCGGAGAGACTTCCAAAGAGAGTTATTTCCAACAGCGTGATGGGAACAAATACCGACCCTAAGATCAAAGGCATAGGGGTCAGCAGCTTTAGAGGCCATAGCAACATGGTAGTCAGGGAAATTTTAGACCTTAGGGTAATTTTAGGTCTCAGGGCAATTTCCAGCCCTAGGGGCACTATTATTAGAGACAGGGTGGTCTGTGCCCACAGCGTTATCAAGGATAGCGGCAACAGGTTCCACGGATGGGCTATCGTCCTCCTATACTGCAGTTGGGGGGACCTCCACCTATAAGAGCAGTAGTACCTCAACCGATCAATAGGAAGTGTTTTGGGTGTCAGCAGTTGGGACATGTAGTCAAGCATTGCCCTCAGAAACAGCAGGTGCGACAGGGTTAGACAGCTCCAACTAGGGTATTTGCAATGATGCCAGGAAATGACAAAGTGCAAGGTACCTTTAATCTTTTTCAGGAACCTACTAGAGTGCTTTTTGATACTGGTGCCTCTCATTCTTTCATATCTAGACAATTTGTAGAAAGAGCACACTTTGTAACTACCTTTTTGTGTAGACCTATTCATGTTAAGACCCCTTTGGGATGGGCAATTACTCTTTATAAGATGTGTAAAGATTTTGAGATTGACTTTGAGGGCAGAGTCTTGTATGTGGACCTAATTATGTTAGGGTTTGAGGGGTTTGTAATTATTTTGGGTATGAATTGGCTGCGAAAACACTTTGTGACTCTAGATTGTGTTGAGAGGACTGTGAATATATATATTCCCGGTATGCCACGGCTTACCTACACTTATAGTGATGGAAGAGAGTCGGTGATGGTGAGTTTTCTGTACTCTGTAGAAATCCCTAAGTAGGATATTAGTGACGTAGATGTGGTATGTGAGTTTGAGGATGTATTTTAGGAGATACATGGACTTCCATCTCGATGGGTAGTAGAATTTCACATTAACTGAGTACTGGGAACTACACTGATTTCTAAGGCGGCATACAGAATGGTGCCTAAAGAGCTTGTGGAGATGAAGAAGCAGTTAGAAGAGATGATTTAGAAAGGGTTCATACGTTCAAGTAACTCCTCATGGGGAGCACCCGCGATCTTTGTCTCCAAGAAAAATGGCACTTTGCGCATGTGCATAGATTATAGAGAGATGAACATGGTGACTATTAAGAACAAGTATCCGCTACCTAGAATTAATGACTTGTTTGATCAGTTGAAAGGGGCAGGTGCGCTTTCTCAGTTTGATCTCAGAACGGGTTACCATTAGATGGGTGTATCAGAGAAAAGTATACCGTTTACTGCTTTTCAGACTCGGTATGGGTTATACGAATTTCCTGTAATGCCTTTTGGTTTAACAAATGCTCCTGTCTATTTTATGGACTTGATGAACAGAATTTTTCAACTGTATCTAGATAAGTTTGTGATTATCTTCATAGATGATATCCTGGTGTATTCTAAGAATGAGGAAGAGCACAGAACACTTGAAAGTCGTGTTGCAGACTTTGAGAGAGCAGCAGTTATACGCTAATGTCACGACCCAAACCCGCCCCTATGGGTTTAGTACCGTAACCGGCCAGTAATCCGAGATTACCGAAGGCCTGCTTAACAGTAATACAGTAATACAGAGTACAGGGGCTGGCGGAAGCCAATACAGTAAATAAACAATGTCCAATGAGCTGTGACAGTCTGAATGCAAAAAGACTTTCCATACATATACATAGATACATGAACAGTACAAACAGTATGTACAACATTTATAGTCGATCAGAACAGGGACCTAATCCCTAATAAACAGTACAGTATCAGTCTCAACAGTTATTACAAAACAGATGCAGAGACAGACGGGGGAAATAAACACCCCTAAGCCATAGCTTGGCAGGCTCGGAACCTCGCAATGAGGCATAGTGGTTGGCTTGACAAAAAGGGGAGTCTAACCCACGCTCCTAGCTCCGGTCTGGTGCCTGAACACCTACATATATATATAAACAGTGAGCTAAAGCCCAGTGAATAACATAATGCGTAAAGAGGTTTAGAATGAATGTCCTTACAGTAATGAAAATAGTTCATTGATTCGGTATTTCAGTCATTTAGTCATAACAGTCATATGTGGTACATCCATTAGCATAGCAGTACAGTAAACAGTAGGTCTTAAAAGACCGAATATTCAATGATGGCCATCAATCAGTAAACAGTAGTGGTTCCAACAAGGGAACCGACAGAGATCTCTGTAACAGTAACAGTAGACAGTAGTTGCTAAGGATGCCACAATACAGTTCAGAATATAGGACATACATTCATTCGATTAACAGTATCAGTTCAAAAAACAGTTCAGTTAAACAGTCAGAAATATTCACAGTTGAACATATCTTTACACAATTGTTACTCACAGAGTTCTGGGCTACAATTAGGCTAGAGCGCGTTCCCAGATGCCAACCCTACACAGTTTACAGGATGAACACACACTAAGTTATACAGTTGGGAAACAATAACTTAATCCCTAATTTGCCTCGATGTGGTTCTAAATCAATATCCTCATTAAGATGCCTTAAACATGCCCTAGGAATGCCTAGGATGGAAAGAGGATACAAAGTTGCAGTTAGAAACACTTTTCAAAATTTTCAAAAAACAGGGGTCTCGCTCGAGTGTGGCTTTCTACGCTCGAGCGGACATGCAGACAAAGGATCTCCGCTCGAGCGTGACTTACGTCGCTCGAGCGGACTGCAAGCTACAGTGAAAATACTGGATGCTCAAAATTCACGCTCGACAGGCGCTCGACTCTCGCTCGAGCGTGAGACACAAGTCCTCGCTCGAGCGTGAATTCTTTCGCTCGAGTGGACTGTAAGCTCATGCAAAGTACTGGATGCACACATTTCACGCTTGAGCGTCACTTTAGTCGCTCGAGCGGAAGGCATGATCACAGAGTGTACGCTCGAGCTTGGAGTTCCTCGCTCGAGCGTGGGTCCAAAATCTAGAAATTCCAGATTTGAACCTCAAGCTCAAAACCAAGTTTCAATGCATAAATTTCGCTCCTCTTGGGCTAATTTTCTGGAAAACACTTGTAAATACATAATATTACATGTTTCAAAGATCAATTGTAAAATCAAAGCCCAAAGGAAGATCAATTCAACGTGATTTTCAAACCAAATTCCATGAACATAACTTCAATGCAACATGCATGAATTTAAACCACTTTCAAGCTTTAAACACTTGCTCTAATGAGCCAATTCTTACAAAATCAAGATGAAATCATGGTCTATAATATAAACATGAACATGCATGTAAGATTTCCATGAAATCAAACCTCACAATGCAAGGATAAACACATGCATGCATGAATTCTAACTCAAATCAACATATGAAGCTATTTCATGACTCAATCCACTAAATTTGACATGAATCATGTAAGAACAATCTTAAATACATCAATAAAAGGTTGAATTTCCTACCTTAAGTCTCCAATTATAAGACTAGAAGCTCAAGTTTACAATCCTCTCTTCAATTCTTTCAATTTCAAGCAAGCCACCAATTTGAATTCAATTCTCTCTCTCTCACTCTCTCTTGGTCGGTTATAACTCTCAAATGGCTGAGGAATATGGCTGAGCAAATGTATTCTAAGGCATATGAATGAGTCTCAAAAGTGTTAAGCTAGTGGCCCACTAGTGGTGGCAAAATGGTGAATAATGCAACTTGTGTAATTTACTTATTTTAATCTAATTTAATCATACCAAAACACATTTCGGATGAATATTCCATAAAATCACATAAATTACGATTAACACAAAACATCAATCAATTTCAGATTCGACCGCCGATAAGGCCTTCAATTTGCAGTTTAAACGTAAGAACATGAACAGATAGTTTACCAAACGAACAAATAGACACGCAATTAAACAGATATACTTAACCAATTCAGTTCCTGATTTCAGTCAGTCAGTTCAGTATTTTAATCAGTTCAATTACCCGTCATAATCAGTCTCAGTTTAACAGTAATCAGTAATTAATCGGTAAGCAGTGGTGAGGGTTGTTACAATTAAGTTCAGTAAGTGTCACTTTTTAGAGAAAAAAGTTTGGTTTTTGGGACATATTGCGTCCAATCAGGGGATAGCGGTAGATCCTGAGAAAGTTATTGTAGTCAAAGAATGGAAGTAGCCCATAAACCCTTCAGATGTGAGGAGTTTTTTAGGACTAGCTGGTTATTGCAGGAGATTTATAGAGAAGTTTTCCACTATTGTAGCACCCATGACCAAGTTGACCTGCAAGAATGGGAAGTTTTTATGGATAGATGATTGTGAGAGAGCTTTCTAGGAGTTAAAGCAACGTTTGACTACAGCTCTAGTGTTAACTATACCAGTACAAAGGGGAAAGTTAGTAGTGTTTACTGATGTGAGTGGAACTAGTTTGGGATATGTGTTGATGCAGCATTAGAAGGTTGTATTTTATGCTTCACGACAGTTAAAACCTCATGAGAGACAATACCCTACTCATGACTTAGAGCCGGCAACAATTGTTTTTGCGTTGAAAGTGTGGCGACACTACTTATTTGGGGAGCGCTTTGATTTATACACAGATCATAAGAGCCTCAAATATCTTTTTTCTCAAAAGAGTTGAACATAAGGCAACAGAGGTGGGTTGAATTCATCAGTAGTTATGATTTTGAGATCCTTTACCAACTGGGGAAAGGAAATGTGGTCGCAGATGCACTTAGTCGATAACATAGGATTATAGCTTCTTTGATGATTCAGGAATGGAAGTCCTTGGAGTTAGTTTTGATGCATGATGTTCAACCAATAGAGAGTATCGAGAGGGCATACATTGGTAGTTTGACCATGCAGCCAACGCTATTGGGTAAAGTTCGTTAGATACAGTATTTAGATGGGTTCCTCATCAATAAGCTTGATGACCTTATAATGGATTTGATCGATGATTGTCCTACTGATTGGTCTGTGGATTTAGAGGGAGATTGCAATTTAGGGAGATGTTGTGTGTACCTAACATTGTTGAATTGAGGAAAGAGATTATGGATGATGCCCATAGGTCCCGATACACAATTCACCTTGGTGGGACTAAGGTGTATCATGACCTGAAGAGGACGTTTAGGTGAGAAGGTATAAAGAAGAACGTATGAGAGTATGTTTCTTGATGTTATGTGTGTCAACAGGTTAAGACAGAACACCAACGACCATTTGGACTTTTGCAGCCTCTTGAGATCCCTACTTGGAAATGGGAGTATATCTCTATGGACTTCGTGGATGGATTGTCACGGTCCAAGCGAGGCAATGAATCTATTTGGGTAATAGTGGATCGACTCACCAAGTCTGCTCATTTTATTCCTACCAATGTTCACCGAACTACGGATAAACTGGCTAGGCTGTAAATTCGGGAGGTGGTGCGATTTCATGGTGCACTAGTTTTTATAGTTTCAGATCATGATCCATTGTTTGTGGTAGAGTTTTGGGAGAGTTTTTAGCATGCTTTGGGTGCTAGGTTAGACTTGAGTACAGGTTATCATCCTCAGACGGATTGGCAAACTGAGTTGGTAAATCAGATCTTTGAAGATACGCTGAGAGCTTGTGTCATCGATCTTGGTGGTAGTTGAAAAGAACACTTGTCATTGGTGGAGTTTGCTTATAATAATAGCTATCACTCAAGTATCGGGATGACACCTTTTGAGGCTTTGTATGGGAGGCCATGTCGATCACCTGCTTGTTGGATGGAGGTAGGAGATGCACCATTGTTAGGGCCAGAGTTGGTGAGAGAGACCGCAAAGAAGGTGAACATTATTCAAGAACGTACTAAGACTGCACAGAGTCATCAGAAGAGTTACACTGATAGAAAACGTAAGGGGGCTGAGTTGAATGTTGGAGATTTTGTGTTTTTGAAGTCTCGTCAATGAAGGGTATCATGCGGTTCGGAAAGAAGGGAAAGTTGGCACCTAGATTTGTGGGACCGTACAAGATCACTGAGACAATTGGTAATGTGGCTTACAAATTTGCCCTACCACTTGCTTTAGCTATGATTTACAACGTGTTCCATGTATCTTTATTGCGGAAGTGTGTGCATGACCCTTCTCAAGTAGTATCACTAGAAGTGTTAGAGATTAGTGACGACCTAACGTATGTGATGCAACTAGTTACTATTCTAGACTGGGATGTAAAGCAGTTATGGCGCAAGAAAGTGAACTTGGTGAAAAGTGCAATGGAGCGAGGATGAGAAAGATATCACTTGGGAATTGAAAGAGAAAGTTCGTCATATGCACCTGGAGCTTTTTGCTTAGTATTCTCTCTTATGGAATCTGAAAATGAGATTCTTTTGAGGTGTGTATATTGTAGCAACTCTAAATTTTCTTTAAGTCATTATTTATTAATATTAATTTTAAACCTAAAATAAATTTATGGTGAAAGTCTTTAATTTAGAGGTAATATTTATTATTAAAAAAAAATAGGAGACAAATTAGTTAGTATATTTTGATCTAGTAATAGTTGCATTTTATTTAAATTAATGTAGAGAGAAAATAAATAAAACAAAAGATAATAATTTAGAGCCTCTGTTTAGATATATATATAGGTTGCCTAATACAACATATAGCAGTAGCAACCACGGGGCGAGAGAGGAGATGAGAAAAAAATAAAAGGGTTAGGATTTTATTTTGGTGGCTTCATTAATTTTCTAAGTATTTCTTTGATCTTCAAAAAAATAATAGTGAGTGCAAAACCCAGCTCCCTTGATTTATGTCTTTAGCTTCGGAGTGGTGTTAGGTATACAGGAGGCACATGGGATATATGTGTAGGCCAGAAGTGAAGGGCCGAAGTGGTGGTTAAGGTACAAAGAATTAATTATGAGCTTATTAGTATAGTTTGAATTGTAGTGATTTATACATCTTCAAAAATAGTAAACGACCTCGATAAATTACGAAATTTGGGCAGAGGCATGTATATGTAATTTCTAGAAAACTTTTGTATTTTAACTTTTTACTATAAAGATCAATTAGAACTTGTAATTGGATATCTTGGTTACAATAGTTTTTTATTCATTTTAACAATGCATACTTTAGATGTTGTTTTAATCCATAAAACGAGCTCATTCTCATTGATTTCGCTTAGATTGAAATAAAACATTATTGTGAACACTTTTTATGTTTTGAACTTTTCCGAAAAAAATCATCTTAGGGCATTTTCTTTTCATTTTCAGCTTTAGGTTTTTCGGTTGAACTCCGTCTAGGTTCTTCTATCTAGTTTTTCTCTCAACTTGTTCAGTTTCTACTAAATCCTTCCATGCTACCCTTTAGGAAATTTGATAATGTACAATTTTTGTTCTTTGAGTTTTGGTCAATGCAAATGATTTAAGCATGAAGCGGTGCATTTTTATATTTCTTCGATAATATACTTATGATTAAATTAGACTAACTTTATTTTTTTGCAGAATGGTGAGACTTACTAACTTTTTATGCAGGGCTGACCCACCATATTTTTTATTTTTATTTTTTTATACTCAATTTATATTTAGTTGTGCACGGGCAATAAACTAAATGTCATCGTGTCTTGGGAAACTACCCCTTTGTCTCGGTGCGGGTGGAACTACTTGTTTTGTCCCATAATAAGAATTAAATGCACTTTTGTTTGTGTCTGATGGACACGTGGGTGTCAAATCTTATACTCATACCAGTATACTTGTATACTTACCTGTTTTGTCTCTTGGCATCTTGAATGTGTTCTGTTTGAGCGTAGCTGAACTTCCTTTGCAAGATTAGTTGGGACTATAGTGATAAAGATAAATAACTATATTTGTAAGGCATGTCTCTCAGATTTCTTTTGTTTTCTGGAGTTTGGGGTTGATATTAGTTTATTTATTTATTTTATGATCTTTGTATTTTGATGATTTGACATTGTGGGTTATTTTCTAATTTTACATTATTTAAGTTGTTTTGATTATTTGTTGCTACTTTAATGTTGGAGGAATTGGATAGTTATGAATTTATGATTGATAGTTTCGTTGGCGTTTGTAATTTTTTTTTATCCCTTGTAATTTTAAATTTTTTTTTTTTTTTTGAGTATTGAAATTTACTTGAGTCACATTGTAACGAAAACATTTAGATTTTGTTTCACCCTTAAGATTTGGATGAAAAATTATTGATTGGGATTTAGTCCTAATTTAATATTTAATTGTCTAAATCTTGGGATGTGACAGTGTTTTGGTATGAATTTTATTTTTTCGAAGGTTAGTTGTATGTTTGTGGTTTATTGTGAACATTCACATTGTACTTTAGTATGCGTTTTATTTTTTCAAAAGTTAGTTGCATGTTTGTTATTTACTGTGAACATTCACATTATATTTTGATTTTCATTTAGATTTTTTGTTGCATTATTTTTAAAATTATAAAATTATAAAAAGGTTCAAAATTCATAATTTGAGATTTTCTCCATAGAATGCATGAGAGATTTTCTCCATGGAATAAGGAAATATTTTCTTCTTAGAATGAGGGAGATATTTTCTCCATTAAATGAGGGACTACTGTTATATATTACTTTCAAAATAGAAATATGTATAAAAAATTAGAAAGGATTATGTGATCATATTACATTAAATAAGACTTAATCGAATACTCAAAAAAAAAAAAAAATGGATTAGATGGAATAAAACACTTAGAAAGAGGATTTATAAAAAAAAAGGACCCTTAAAAATATTACCAATTAAAAAAATATTAAAATTTTAATAGTAATTTTGTAACTTAAAAAGTCAAAAAAATTAAATTAAATTAAAATTTTACCATTTCAAAAATTAAGCAATTGTTATTAAATTAAAATTTAAATGTCAAAAGCCACCATTCGAAACTTCACCCAAAAGTAGTTAGGATGCGCCTGCTACCATGACCAAAACAACAATAACAATGCCCAAACAACAATATTTGTAATAGAAACAATGAAAATCAATCGGTGTGTTAAGTAAAAACATTTCAAACCAATCTTTGAAACGAACCGAATCCTTTGTGCCAGTCTCCCTTGTCCTTTTGTCTCAAGTCCTTTCTCTACCACATGATCAAAGTTAAAGAGATAGATTCTGTGAAGCACGAATACTACTCTTGAAAGTACGTTGCTAACCCATCCTTGAAAGCATGTTGCTGAAAATTCCAGCTTCATATCTCATATATTCCCTTTGCTTGTCTTTGAGCTCCTTGTACTCAAGTTTTACTTCTCTGGTATGGTAGTTCAAAAGCAAGTTGAGGAAAAACTAGAAGATATTGATTTAAAAAATGTAATTCTAAATATCACTACAGTATCTAATCAATTATGCTGCATCACCAATTGAACACATACCTGTTGTTTGGATCGATTGTTAGAGCTCGTTTAATATCAGCTTCAGCTTTTTCTAACTCAGATGTACTTAGATATGCTTGAGATCGTCTAAAGAGAGCTTTGACATTCATTGGATCAACTTCTAAAACCTGTTACAAAATAATAATAATAATAATAATAATAATAATGTGGGTATTTCTTTTCACCCAGGCAAGTAAACATAACAAAACCAAGGAATACTATATGTTATTTAGGGAAAGAGCTCTTAGATTATATATCTATAAGATTTTGATCATGTAATATTTGTGTGTATATTGATGAGTTCATAGGAGCAAAGTTAATATCCTTGACACGGACCCAAGTTTAGGCCAATCCTCCCCTTGAGTACGAATTTAGGCCATTTCCAAGCTTTTGTGCCTAGATTGTGTTGGTGTAACTAAAGGTAGAGACTATCAAAACATTCAAGAAATAATTCAACAGTAGGGATCAAAATGTCAAAAATAATAATGAATTATCAAAAACTCAAGAAATATGTGAACATCATTAATAATGAAGCAAATTAAGTAAGAAGGGAAAGAATATAGCTTGTGAGGCTGGGAGACAGGACAAGTGGTTGTTCAAAAGTTGTATTCTCCTCTCTTCGTGTAACATCTAACGGTCAAAGACAACTCTAAGATACAATTCATAAATCTCATGCATATCTGACCCACATTGCATGATTGATAGTGGATGGGGTTGTTGAGAAAGAACCCAAACACAAACAATTACAAAAAGAAAACAATCAATCACACACAAGAAACGACATAGAGATATAAGATTGCCTACGTTTAGGGCTCATGCTAGTTTCATTATATCAGAAATAATGAAAAGAAAATACAATGCAGCTTCAAGAGAAAGCAGCAATATATAGCTCTAGAGTTGCATCAACAATTACCAAACCTTGGGGGGAGACCCCCCCACTGCCACACACACACACCCATTTATTGGATTGAGGGCCCAGTTCCCAGTACTATCAAGCTCCAAAAACCCCAACAGGGGTTGCCTCTATGTATTGATTGCCCAAAGAAACTCATCAGAGGCCATCTAATTCTGTTAGTAGGCCATACATAAGGGGTACCACTCAGTCTTAATTAATAATATGGAAAAGTTTATGCCTCCTCTAATGGAAAAGTTTACACCTCTAATTTGATCTTAGTTCTATCTGCAAACATGTGAAAACTGGTATGCTGTCATAAATTCACATACATGCGCACACACACGGAGTGCCTATTTACAGAGACAAGGTGTCAAAAACCTTTGTGCATAAAGTTGAAGCTTCACGATACTCTCCAAGTTTAAGTTTACAAGCTGCATTATTCAAATTGCATGACAACCGCAAAGCATTTGCCTGGCACTTCTCGTCATAACTAAAAGAGTGATCAAACTCCACATACTTTGAAGCCTGCAAAAGGTAGTAGAGAAAACATTTTAGATCCACAAAAACACTAAAAAAAATATTCATGCAAATAAATACATCCTCTAGCAATTCAAATTTTCTTATAATAGATAGAATTCCTTCTCGTATTTCTTAGAGGCACGGCAAACTTTCCCAGCCTTGAACAGTGCATTTCCTTCGTGCTTCTTCCTCTCACAAGCTTCTATTTTCTCTTGGGTGTCCATCTTCCAAAATGGTTTTTCCTATACTCAAAACAGAAATGACAAAAACAAAGAAAGTTAAATAATGTTCACCCAAGTCATAAAAGCACATTTGCTATTCAGACAAATAAAAAGAGTAAGAATGAATGTTGAAGTGGTAATAGTACAAGTCAATATATTGAAAATTTGTGTTGCTAGACTTAGTAATGTGAATAAGGCTTGGGCTAGGCCTAGAGGGGCCCTCCAGCCTGGCCCGTTGGCCCATCTGGGCCAAGCCCATTAGACAGGACTTGGGCCTAAGGTTTTAGCCTGTGGTGGGTTGGTGGGCACCATTTTTGCGGTCCAGTTCAATGCTGGCCTTAACTTGATATGCATGTTTTCTGATTCTAAGGGAGGAGGGAGAATTGATAATTATCCTTTTTAAGCATTCTAGCATCTCCATAAATCTAAAGATGTTTAAGTAGATAGCAAGCTCTTATAATGGTATCATAGGATTGACATCTAGAAAAGCTTTTGCAGAAAACTCTGTGGCCCTCGTTCAGATCCTTACGAAGTCTCTGTAAGATTCCAAGCATTCCAATGAAAACTAATTTAGCACGAATTTTAGCGCAGTTTTCAAGGAGATTGCCATATCATAAATAGCAGAATTTCTTAGGAGTGATTCATTTTCACATTAATAAGAGCCTTTCACAAAAGAAGCACACTAGAGATAAATCATAAAACACCACTGGAATTGTTTTACTTCTAAATCCTGATAAGAAATCACAAGCCAAATTAACAAAGAAACCAAAAACTAAAAACAAAAAAAATCCAAATATTTCAGCTACTCCAATTCTGAAAGGGAATTAAAGAAATTTGGGAACCGAAAATCTTAGAAAAATCAATACACCTTGGTAAAGTCAATCAACTCAACTTCGTAAAGAAGCACTGAATCTGCAGAGACCATTCCTGCAGCTTCATAGTCAGCGCTGACTGTCACTGTCGCTTTTTCTCCTTTTCTCATGGTCATTATTGCTCTATCCAAACCCTCATTAATTTGCTCTGAAATTGTAATTAAAAGGAAAAAAAAATGTTAAAAAAAAAAAAAAAACTAACTAAACATAGGACCAGGGAAAAGATTGCTTATATTGGATAGAAGAGAATGCAAAGATCAGAAACTACCTTCAAAACAAATATACTCAAAAGGTTCTTCATTGGACCCTTTCCTCTCAAAAACACTTCCATCCTGAAGCTTACCAATGTAGGTCACTGAAAAAGCAGAAATTTAAGTAGGGTTTCAAAAAGGTTGAAGACGATTTGAAGAAAGAGAAACTTGAAAGATCATTTGATTTTTAGAAATTAGAAGGATGCTAAGTCCAATTAAAACACTTGATGGAAGTAACCTTTTGCAAGTGATCCTTCATTTGGACGGTCAAAGCCTTCACCCACTTTCAATATCTTTTTAAGGACCTTCTTATCCCTAGTGACGTCAATGACACTTCTCCAAGATAGCAACTCAACATGGATCGTTAACTTTGAATTGGATGGAATGTCATCATTGATTCTGGTATCACCATTTCCAATTTGTCTAATTCCATCTATAAACGAAGGAGCGAAGATAGCCCATCATTCTCACTAGAAAGAGGGAAAAAATTTCTTCTTGTTGCACTGGAGGTAAAAACTGCAACTTACAAGAGGACTTCACTAATAGGTCTGCTTTCTCACCCTTTCTCATAGTCTTCACTGCTGTGCTCAAGGCAGGACATAGATGACCTTGTCACAATAAAACGTTTTAGATACATTAAATTTTCTTTGCACATTAAACCTAATTATATTAAATTTTTTTCCAGAAAGATGACATACCAAGGTTTGGAGAAATACTAGTGAAGATACAGTAAGTTTAACTTACCATCATTTAAACAAAATGTCACACCCTTATCGGATTCAGAGAAAACTGTTCCATTCTCAAGCCTTGCATTGTACTTGACTACAGAGAAAGGAAAACCACATTGTTATAATATAAAACCATATCAACATGATTTGATTAATGAATACACTCTTCCCCATCCCCCGCACACACACACACACACACAAAGAAAAGAAAAGAGCTCTCACTAGATTTTGACCAGTCTCACGAACTGATGCATTTAACTAACCCTTGTTCATATTTTTTTTCCCTGTCTTCCACTGTCTTTACAAATATTGGAAATGAAATAGTTAACAACGATAACTTCAGCAAAATCCAATTTGAAGAAATAGAAAGAAAAGTTGTAGAAGAAAAATCACTAGACAAACGGTAAGAAGGGGAAGAAAAGGTTGTTAAATAAGGCTGACATGTTCAAGTGGCAAGATATCAACTGAATCATAGGTACCTAAATGCAATCTTTTAACATTTCCAATGGACATTGGTAGTTGTCACTTTGAAGATTGTTCTTTAATCTTTTCTTGAAAAGATAATTGAAAGGAAAACAATAGTGAAGTGAAGCCAATCTAACAGAATATCATAAACTTGAGGACATTACTTAAAACTTCATCAGCATCGTTGTTGGGAGTAGCCCATCCTTCACCCTCCCTCACTATTTTCTTCAGTATTCCTCCATCACCAGTTAAATCCCTGATGGTGTTCCATGATAGCATCTCCACATCAAAAACAAGTGTCGAATTTGGAGGGATCAAAGGTGGAGAACCAAACTCCCCATAAGCCAAACTTGGTGGGACTGTGAAAATCGCTCTTTCACCTTTCTTCATGGTGGCTATAGCATCATCCAATCCTTTGATAACTTCACCTGATATCCAAGGGAAGAACTATCATAACAAGCATAATGCACAGCTTAAAGAGAAACTATGGTTTGTAACCAAGATGTTTCTCTCCAATGCTTATCGTAATTGAGCATTGGAACCCATTTTGGAAAGTAACCAATTTCAGACTTGGAACCTTAAAACTTCAAAAGCAATACGTTGTTCTAAGATGAGAACTAACCATTTCTTAACATTTTTTTTTGAAAAATTAATAATTAATGTTTAATAAAAAAATAAAAAAGGCATACATCACAAACACCGTGTCAAAAAATTAAATGATTCCTAACTTCATCATATCCACTGCAAATAAAAAAAGACGATAATTCTCATTATTTTCAAAACTTAGTTCTTCACATTAATTCATATTAACCGTTATTAAAAGAGTTAATTACACCAAACTTCCTTAAGTATTAGTGAATATCACTTTACCCCTTTCATCTATGAACTAATGTATTTTGACTTTTTCAACTATAATCACTTCCACACCCTCCAAAATGGGCATTTGTGTGATTTTTATAGTTGAGAGGGTCAAAATGTATGTGTTTATAGGTACGAGGGCTAAAGTAAGTTTTGGGAGTTAACCCTATTAAAAGTGGCTGACAAATTTCACCCAAACGCTTCACTTATACCGATAAACCCTACATACATATATACATGGAGTTTGTTGCATGGCCACACTTAGGATGTAAAAAAATGTGGCGATAAATAACATTCATCTTGTTAAAAAAAAAGCTCAAGAACAGCAGCAGAGAATTAAATAGAAATTGGAAGAAATGAATATGAACACAAGTGAGAAAGAACAATGGAAGTTTGAATTGAGGAACATACATTGGCCTAATTTGAACCCGAAAGAAGTTCCTCTATCACGAGTTGAATCGAAATAGGCCCCGTCCTGAACACAAACACTGTAATGGACTGAAACAAAAAACACCCAATACAATTTTAGTGATAATTCTTCATTTTTGAAGAAAAGAAAGCCTCTATTGGCACAATTTAGCAAACAGTTGTAGGAAACTAGGAGAAGAAGAAAAGGGTAAAAATTTCAAATTCGTACCTTGGACTTCGTCACCTACACATGGAGTTTTCCATGAAGTTCCCCTCTTGAGAATTTGTTTCTTCAAGCCTTGGGTTCCAATTTGGGTCTCCAGTAAACCAGGAAACTCTGTTTCTGTGGACTCTAAGAAGGGTTTTGGGAGAGAGAGTGCCATTTAGTAGAGAGAGAGAGAGAGAGAGAGAGAGATTACTCTACAGTTTAGGGGTATATATATGTACATAGATATAGATATGTGGATAGATATGTAGATGAGAGAGAGAATTTTCAGAGTTGAAGGATAAGCCGTTAGTTTCCCTCCTTTCAGTTGAGATTTTTTTTGAACTAACTAGGTTCTGAGTTGATTTGATGAGTTGACTGGCGGGTCAACTCAGAACCCGTTGGATTGGATGGTTGAGTATTGATTTTATTTTTATTTTTATTTTTATTTATTTATTTTTTCTCTTCTCTAGCTTTAATTATGGATTGTCTGTGTATGCCAAAAACACTAAGGTAAGGTTTCGTTGATAGATTTTGAAAAGAATTTGAAAAATGAAATATGAAAGATGTGTAAAAGGTAAGTCATAGTTATATTTCATTCATATTATATATATATATATATTTTAAATTTTTTTCTCAAATTCATAAACTAAATACACCTTAAAAACCTTCTCCATTGCGAAGAGAATATCAAATGTACAGAGTGAGAGAGGATGAATGTTTATAAAATTAACGTTTTGTTTGTTTTCTGTAAAAAATATTTTTTATAAATACATACCATATAATTAATTATATTCTTGAAATTAATGTACTAATAGTTGTATTTGTGTTAAAGGTAGAGGTGGCGTCATGGTAAAGAAAAAAAAAATTTGAAACTTGAAAAACCATTTAAAATTAAGAAATTTATAAAACAAATTTCAGAATTTGAAATACAGAAAGCAAGAAAAAAAAGAAAAAACAAAAGAAGAATCGTTACAACAGATTTGCAAAAATTGAAAAAAATGTAATCAACCAAGTCGATATCTCTTTAAGATCGATTCGTCTCTGCGGGATGCTTTTTGGAGTTATCAAGTGCGCCCAACAGTTTGGACTCCCAACCTCCTGATTTAGTCTCACTAGTGCAATGTGAAACGGAAAGCGAGAGTCCAAATCTGGCAACTTTTATAAAAAAATCCATTTTATTGCAAAATATTGCCAGAAATAAACTACATCACCAGATTTCAAAGCCACCACCTAATCTTTTGGAGAAATTAGGAAATTTGTGACTTGTGTCAAAGGCCACTGTCCGTCATAACCAAAATGTCTCGGCTGGGGAACATATGTATGAAAGGGGAAGGTCATTAATTAAACCAAAACAAATTAAAGCCCAAGAAAGATAGGAACCTACATCTTCTCTTTGTGAATGAGGGCAAGTTAATACCCAAATCTATGCTATTAAGTGGAAAGCGTAGATTAATGGAAATCATTTCTTGGTAGAAGCTTGGCCTAACAAAGCAAGAGATTCGTCAAATTCATTGAAAACCCCTCATCTAGTCATGGAACAAAGGTGATAACACCCATTTCTATGTTTATAAATGATTGAGAAGGGAGGTTTCAACTTCCTTTGACCTAAAATCTCTTGTTTTACTTCCAAAATACTCAATGAAAAGAAAGAGAACAACACTTGTCATTACCAAATCCCATGGATCACTCAGGTAGCCTCATGAAACAGCCCTTAACACTAATTTTCATTGAGCCAAGGTTCGAAACACATTGGTTGACATACTTGAGAGATAGGATAGGTGAAGATGGGTAGTGTAATATAGAGAAGAAGAGAATTATGCTACTTATTGAACTTGTGGATGGATGGCTACAATTACTCCCAAGCACATCCAGAAGGGTCCAAAATATATAAGAGTTACATAGTTAAAGATATGAAAAACAAAGAAACAAAAAAAATAGCTATCAACTAAATGGATGGGTGGCTAAGGTTACTCTCTCCATAGCCATGAGGACTTACAACAATCACATAATGGCAATAAAGCTTAGAACAATAGAAATGGAGATAGAAAAGTGACTTAGGTTGTGAGCAAATCACCTCTTAAGAGGATATGCCACTTTAATTCACAAACTGCCTTTTTTAACACCCTCAATTCACCTTAGATAGATCATTTAATGTCCAAGAGTCTTAGCAAGGTGCTTAGGATGAAGCTTTCATGGAGTTCTGATGTCCAAAGTTAGGAAGGTGGTAAGTAAGAGGTGTGGTTGAGAGGAGAGAGAGGCAAGAGACTTTTAGAGCCTTAGGCAAAAGTTTTTCAACCCTTGGAAAGAGTTGTCGAGCTCTTATATATAGGGCCTAGGTCATAAATATCTGAGATATTTGTGGGAGGTAAGCCAAACAAGTTGAAATTCCTGAAAATGCTCTGTACCTGGAACATTTAGCCGCTTGAGCTTTCTGGCGATCGACCAAGTGCTTTTGTGGTCGGCCATCAAATGGTATCCAGCCAATGGGCACATTGTCAGATCAACAAGAGCAGGCTAGCCTGAATTGAAGAGAGAAACAGGTATTTCAAAGGATTCTATCATTTCTATTCAATTCCACTATACTCTTTTCTATGTTTGTTTAAAAGAATACCATGTTTAGGATTTTGCAAATATGAGCCTAAGAACATTACGCTAATGTCTGGAGTTGCACCTACTAAAACTCGTTTTGAAAGAGATTCCATTTTGGTCGAAAAACATTTCGTCCAAAATAGGTCATTGGAGGGTTTAAAGCTTAATCCACGGAACTTCTACAGTGAAACTTGCATAGATTAACACCTCTCATTTTCATCATCGAGAGCTAAAAAGGAAATGCCCAAGTCTCAAGGCTAGTAAAAAATGTCAAACCTGAAGATGACCTTTTTTGACATGGTCGTAAAACTTGGGCAAACAAACAAAATGTAGATAAAACTTGGTTGAACCTGAGGGTTGCCTTCATATCCCTTTGCAAGGAATCAAATCAGTATAGTTTAGAGGCAAAATGCAAATGTTATGCTCTAAACATATTTTAAAAAGGTAGGCTTAAGCGGCGTGTGCTGCTATAATTTGTTAATTGGGCTTACGTGTACCACACTATCGGAGTTTGATGATGCGAACACCCCAAAAAGTGACTAGGTGGAAAAATAGATAAAACTGCAATGATGGCAAATGAAAGAGAAGAACCTCATGCAAATGACATGCAAAGCAAGCTAATAACTTCAGAAAACGTGAAGACCGATGCACGACACAAACAAGCATGCAATGTATGAAAGAAATATAACACCTATTCGTACCGCGGCATGAGAGGGAAAAGAAAATGATGGCCATAGCTAGAGTCGTATGTAACCGGCAGTCATAGTAATGACGAACTCCACAACACTCTTCAAACATGCTGCGACATAGAGGAAGAAAATATGGTGTTAACTGCCAGCTCGCAGAGGGTGGTATTAATCGGAGGGTGGTGTTAACCACCAACCCGCGCATGGGGCGATATTAATTGAAGGTAGTGTTAACCGCCAACCTGTGCATGGGACAGTATTAACCGAGGGTGGTGTTAACTGCCTGCCCCACAGGGAATGGTATTAACTGAAGATGGTGTTAACCGCCAGCTTGCTCAGGGGACTGTATTAACCGAGGATGGTGTTAACCGCCTGCTTGTGAAGGGGACGGTATTAACCGAGGGATGGTGTTAACTACCTATCCCACAGGGGATGATATTAACCGAAGGGTGGTGTCAATCGCCTACCACGCAGGGGACGGTATTAACCGAAGGGTGGTATTAACCGAAGGGTGGTGTTAACTGCCTGGCCCACAAGGGATGATATTAATCGGAGGGTGGTGTTAACCACCTGCTCCATAGGGGATGGTATTAACTAAAGGGTGGTGTAAACCACCAACCCGCATAGGGGGTAGCATTAATCGAAGGTGGTGTTAATCGCCTACCCCACAGGGGACAATATTAACTAAATGTTGGTGTTAACCATCTGCTCTATAGGGGATGGTATTAATCGGAGGGTCATGTTAACTGCTTGCCCCATAGGAGACAATATTAACCGAAGGGTGGTGTTAACTGCCAACTCACGTAGGGGGTGGCATTAACCGAAGGTGGTGTTAATTGCTTGCCCTATAGGAGACGATATTAACTGAAGGGTGGTGTTAATTGTCAACTCGCGCAGGGGGTGGTATTAACCGAATGTGGTGTTGACCTCCTACCCCGCAAGGGACAGTATTAGTTAAAGGTGGTGTTAACAGCTTGCCCTACAAGGAATGATATTAACCAAAGGGTGGTGTTAACTGCCAACCGGTGCAAGGGGCAGTATTAACCGAAGGTGGTGTTAACTGCTAGCCCCGCAGGGGACGGTATTAACCGAAGGGTGGTGTTAACCGCCTGTCCCCATATGGGACGATATTAACCTAAGAATGGTGTTAACCGTCTGCCCCGTGAGAAACATTATTAATTGAAAGGTGGTGTTAACCGCATGTCGCGCGGGGGACGGTATTAACCGAAGGGTGGTGTTAACCGCCTACTCCACAGGAGACGATATTAACCAGAGGGTAGTGTTAACCGCCTACCACACAGGGGACGGTATTAACCGAAGGGTGGTGTTAATTGCCAACCTGCGTAGGGGGCGGTATTAACCGAAGGTAATGTTAACCGTTTTCCCTACAGAGGACGGTATTAACCGTAAGGTGGTGTTAACCGCATGCCCGCGCAACAATGAAAGCATGTAAACTGCTTAGGAAAGGGTGTTAGGGTTACTTGTGTAGTATCTTGACTGAACAATCTGTGAATGTTGAAATGGATAGTATTCTTGTTGTTAGAGAATTTATGGATGTATTTCCTGATGAACTGCTAAGGGGATTGGTTGACAGAGAAATAGAGTTTACCATTGATATTGTCCAAGGCACCCAACCTATCTCAAAAACCCCTTATAGAATGTTTACTGCTGAAATGAAAGAATTGAAAGAACAGTTGTAAGACTTGCTTGAAAAAGGGTTTTTCGACCAAGTACTTCGCCATGGGGCGCATCAGTGTTATTTGTGAAGAAGAAAGATGGGACTTTATGTTTGTGCATTGACTACTAGGAATTGAACAAGGTAACGATCAAAAAAAAATATCCCTTGCCCCAAATTAATGATTTATTTGATCAGTTACAGGGTTCACAAGTATTTTCAAAAATTAATTTGAGATCTGGATACCACCAGTTGAAGGTGAAGGCAGAATATGTCGAGATAACATCATTCAGAACAAAGTATGGTCACTACGAATTTCTTATTATGCCATTTGGAGTGACTAATGCACCTGTAGCATTTATGGACCTTATGAGCCGGATTTTCAAAACTTACCTCAATGAATTTGTTGTGGTTTTCATTGATGATATTTTGATATATTCGAAATATAGTGTGGATCATGAACAACATTTGAGGATTGTTTTGCAAACACTTAAAGAAAAAAAATTATTCGCTAAACTAAAGAAATGTGAATTTGGTTGGATGAGATTGTTTTCTTAGGGCATGTTATCAACAGAGAGGGGATTTCAGTAGACCCATAGAAGATAGAGGCAATTGTGAATTGGCCTATACTAACAAATATAACAGAAGTTCGTAGTTTCATGGGTTTAGCTAGGTACTATAGAAGATTTGTGAAAGATTTTTCAAAAATAGCAGGGCCTCTTGCCTAACTTACATGCAAAGGACAACCGTTTGAGTGAAATGATGAAAGAGAGTCTGTCTTCCAAGAACTGAAAACGAGATTGACTACTACATCAGTGTTAGTATTGCCCACAGGTACGGAAAACTTTGTGATTTATAGTGATGCATCTTATAAGGGTCTGGGTTGTGTATTAATGAAGGAAGGAAAGGTAATTTCTTATGCCTCTCTACAGTTGCGACCTATGAAAAGAACTACCTAACACACGACCTAGAGTTGGCCGTTGTTGTGTTTGCTTTAAAAATTTGGAGGCATTACTTGTATGAGGTGAAATGTGAAGTTTATATGGATCACAAAGGCCTAAAGTACTTCTTTACTCAAAAGGAGTTGAATATGAGGCAAAGAAGATGGCTTGAATTAATAAAATATTATGATCTTTAGAGTCAATATCACCCGGGGAAAGCCAATACAGTTGCTGATGCCTTAAGTAGAAAATCAATGGGGAACTTAACTTGCCTACTTACTGAACAAAAGGAAATCCTGCAAGACTTTAAGAAGTTTGAGATTAAAGTGGTAGTACACGAGCAAAATGGGTTGACAGCTGCCATTGCAGCCCAATCGGCAATTATTGATGAAATCAAGCAGAGGCAAGAATAAGATGAATTCTTCAAGAAGATAATTGGTGAAATTGAAGTGAATCCAAAACCGGGGTATAGTGTTGAAAATGAAGTGTTGAAATTTCAAGATAGAATGTGTGTGCCGAACATTTTTGAGTTAAAGAAAAGAATTCTAGATGAAGCTCACAAGTCAATGTTTGCAATGCACCCGGGCAACAATAAGATGTACTGGGATTTGAAACAAAGCTATTGATGGCCTAATATGAAGCGCGAAATTGCAGAGTATGTGTCCAAGTGCCTTTATGTCAGCAAGTTAAGGCTGAACATCAGAAACCGGCAGGTCTATTTCAAACTCTTCCTATTTTGGAATGGAAATTGGAGCATATAACCATGGATTTTACTGCCGGACTACCTCGAACCTCGAGAGGTATGAATTCTATCTGGGTTATAGTTAATAGATTGACTAAATCTGCGGATTTTCTTCTTGTAAAGACTACTTATGATGCTTATAGACTTGCCTCTTTATATGTTGATGAAATTGTCTGTTTACATGGAGTGCCAGTATCTATTGTGTCAGATAGAGATCCGAAATTTGTATCTTGATTCTGGAAAAGCCTTCAAGCAGCAATGGGGATAGAACTCAAATTTAGTATTGCATTCTATTCACAAACTGATGGACAGTCAGAACGGACCATACAGACTCTAGAAGATATGTTCTGAATGTGCGCCTTAGATTTTTAGGGGAGTTGGGAATATTATTTACCGTTAGCAGAGTTTGCATGTAATAACAGCTTCCACTCCAGTATCGGCATGGCGCCATATGAAGCCTTATATGGCAAGAAATGTAGGTCACCAGTTTGTTGGACAAAAGTCAAGGATACATATTTGCTTGGGCCTGATATTGTGCAAACTACCACCGAAAATATTAAAATTATGCAACAAAGGCTTAAGACAACTGTGGATGCGCCCCGAGGGCCTTATGCTGCCACAGTTCGGACTCAATTTGTCACGGTTCTAAATCTGAACCAAAGAGTCCAAATCCGGCAAATCGTTTTGAGAAAACAGATTTTTAGAAAGAAGTGCCAAACATGGACTGCTTTGCTAGATACAGAGTCGCCACCTAAATATTTTTTATGGGGGAATTTAGGAAACCCTGACTCATTTGCCTAAGGCCACGTGTCCGTCATTACCAGAGTTGCCTCGACTCGGGAACTTGGGTACGATTGGGGAAGGTCAGCTATGAGCACCCCCTCTCGCCCGATCTGAAGATCGGCCTCTACTAACCATGATATCTTGTTTTGAAAACATTACGCGTTCTTATTCCAGTTATTAGCCTAGAATTACTATGTTATGCGGACAGCAAAAAAAGTATAGACCAAATCGCCTAAATTGGAACAAAACATTTCATGTTTGTTTTGAAAAATGGTTTGCTACTCGCAAGTAGGCTAAAATGCAGGTTTTGCCACCCTCGAGTGGGCTTTTTAGCTCACAGTTTTAATGCATTATTCCAATTTAGGTAATTCGATCTCCATCCACAGGCATTCAAGCAGTTATATCACATAAGCAGCTAGCCTCATGGCAATTGTGCTATTATGACAACATTCGCACGCATGTGGTATGCTAAAGCATAAAAGCTTACCTAGTACTCCAAGCCAAAACAGAAACTAGTTAGTAATCATATGTATGACCCTAGTTCATGTTAAGATGGCTAATGCAACACATGCAGGATGCAGCTAGAATAGGCTCGGCTACCCTAAAGATGGCATGTGACATGTTGCAACTAACAAGTACTCAACTTGGAATTGAAATACAAGTGCAGTTAGCATGATGTGCCGAGCCCGGTTTGGTGTGCCAATTATGTGAATATATGTGGTTTTGAATTTCCATCTGTTCACCGTAGGAATATCTGTTTGATTTTACCGCTTCGGGAATTAAATTGATTGCCTTATCGGCCACAGAACCCAAAATTGATTGCGCCATTGTGATTGGCGTAATTTTTAGAGCCTATGGTGAAATTTAATTGAAAATTGATTCGGGTCAAATTAAACTGATTAAATTAATGAATTAGTGCCCAATTACCCTATATTATTATATTGTGGCTAGTGGGAATTGTTGTAAAAAGGCACCACACTCCCAAATCTCTCTTCTTGGCTTCATTTGACTGACCTTGGACTCAAAATAAAGGGGAGGCCGGCTGTTAGAGAGAGAGAGGGAGAGAATTGCATGATTTTTGACTCAAGCTTGGGAATTTAAAGTCTAGTTCAAGAACTAACCATAGATTGGGCTTTTAGGTAAGCATTGATTCTTGAATTCATGAATTTAATGTGTAATCTTGTGTGTTCAAGGTTGTTTGCAATCAAGAGCTTGATTTGAGTTGGTTTTGTTAGAATTGAGGCTTGATATGTGCATGCATGTAAAGAACACTTATGGAATCACAAAATCTAGCATGTGAATTGTAAATTTTGAAAGATTAGAAGTGTAATCCCACATGCAAGCATGTTTTTGTCGAGTTTCATGGGAAGAAGCACTAATTGCATCATTAGAAGTGGAGATGGAAGGCAAATTGGGCATGCATGTTGTTTATTTAAAATGGGAACCTTGAATGCATGAGTTGGAGTTAATTTTGGGGCATGCATATGGTTAAATTGTGAAATTGGGTTTCCTAATGTTGTAATCTTGCATTAGTATCGTGTTGGCATGTATATATGTGAGATTTGTGTCATAGCATGCAAGAAAAATGGGTTGAATGTCGAAAATGGAGCTCAAGAACTCAATCTGGAAAACCTAGATTTTTGGTGTCCGCTCGAGCGGGGGAAGTGCCGCTCGAGCGGGAAAATCGTGCTCCCAGCATTTTTGATAGACACAGTTCCCGCTCGAGCGGGGAATTTGACGCTCGAGCGGGAAGCTATGTAGACAAGCAGTCCGCTCGAGCGGCAGAGTTCACGCTCGAGCGGGAATTTGAGGTAACCAGCAGTTTTGCAGGCTTAAGGGTCCGCTCGAGCGGGGACCCTATTTTCTGGAAATCTGAAAATGCATTCTGTGTTCTGTTTTTCCGTTCCCTTTCACTTCTAAACACTCTTGGGCATACATTGAGCATTGTAATTGAATTAAATGGATAAGAATGAAGCCTAAAGAGGAATATGTGAATTAAAGAACGGATTGAATTATTTGTGACCCATATGTGCTATGTGATATGTAGGGTCAAGCTCCAGGGCAATTCAACCAACCGATCACTGTGAGTAATATCTAAATTATGTTATTGTCCCATTTGCTTACTCTTATGTAAGTTTTGTAAAGTTCGTTAATTTGAATGGTGGACAAGTTTGATATAAAGGCCTATGTGCCAGTTTGATATAAAGGCCTATGTGCCAGTTTGATATAAGGGCCTATGTGCCAGTTTGATATAAGGGCCTACGTGCCAGTTCGATATAAGGGCCTATGTGCCAGTTTGATATAAAGGCCTATGTGCCAGTTTGATATAAAGGCCTAAGAGCCAGTTTGATATAAAGGCCTATGAGCCAGTTTGATATAAAGGCCTAAAAGCCAGTCTGATATAAGGGCTGAAATGCCAGTTCGAAAGGCTTAAATGCCAGTTTGATATGACAAGCATGAAAGGCTTAAATGGCAGTTTGATACGAAAGTATATTGGGCCGAAGGCCGTTTGATATAAATATGGGCCGAAGGCCGTTTGATATAAATATGGGGCGAAGGCTGATTGATATAAATGTGGGCCAAAGGCTGTTTGATATAAATATGGGCCGAAGGCCGTTTGATATAAATATGGGCCGAAGGCCGATTGATATAAATGTGGGCCGAAGGCCGTTTGATATAAATATGGGCCGAAGGCTGATTGATAAAATGTGGGCCGAAGGCCGTTTGATATAAATGTGGGCCGAAGGCTGACTGATAAAATGTGGGCCGAAGGCCATTTTGGTACGAAAGTGTATGTGGACCGAAGGCCGTTTTGACATGAAAGTTGAAAGGCCTAAAGGCCAGGTTGATACAAAAGTTTGAAAGGGGCCAAAGGCCAGTCTAAAATGAATGATAGTCTGACATGAATGAATTGGGCCCGAGGTCGTACGTTGTGTTTGGAACCTCAGTTACTTAACTTACATATGTCTATGTATGTATGTATTAGTTAGAAATGAAAATTGGTCCCAAGGCCGTTTGATGTATATTGTTCCAATGTATATTCTTTATTTGGTATTATTCACTGGGCTTTCGTTCACGCTCATTCATGTGTTTGTAGGTGAGCCCAGAGAAGTCCAAACCCAGCCTCAGTGAAGTCAGTGTGGAACAACAAAGATTTTTGGGGAAGTCAGCCCTTGTGTCTCACGCACGAGACCCGCCTTCACCTTTTGTCGTTTGTTTCTGTTCTGTTATGTTGGCGAAGTTTTGAGTACGTCTGTGTATAGTTTTGTTTGGCTGACTTAGATTTGAATGATTCTGTCTGTACAGAATTTTATGTCATTGTACTTTCTGTCGTGAGTTATTAACATATGTATGTAATGATGTGCATATTAGCACGGCTCTATGGACAAAGTTTTCAAATTGCTTCCGTCTGGCCTCCATGATCTCACGATTACTGGCCGGTTATGTCCTTAACCCATGGGGGCGGGTTCGGGTCATGACATCAGCCATCTCGTCCCAGTTTCTCTTGACATCATCTTCTAATTTGGCATACCATATGGCCGCCACAGCCGACTTGGTCCGGCCGAATAGAGACAGCTTCTGCAGTCTGGTGAGGCCCATCGGCCTTAAGATATTTGAAAACAATCTCAGGTGCACCATGGGATCCCCGGATCCATCAAATCGGTCGATGTGCGGCATCTTGAATCTGTCCGACAGCGTCACAGCTGCGTCGGTATATCCGTCTTTAATGTCAGGGATGGTCTTGACTCCCTGGGATCTCTTGAATAGCTTTTCAAGCTTGCTCAACTTTAGTGCTGTGGGATCTATCTCGAACTCAAAGGGAGAGTCCGGTAGGTTGGTGGGTGTTTTGGATAACTGTGGTAGGATCTGGGGTTGGATCAGAGGCGGAGCCAGCCCTATTGGAACGTCTGTATCCCTTGGACATTTTGGACGTTTGGTGTCTCCTCGGGTATCGGAACCCTTGGTGGGGGAGGAGCTTGATGTGAAGCAGATGCCTCGGCTTGCTGTAGCCTTGTGATTAACTCTGCCTGTTCCGTCACGATTGTAGCCTGTTGTTTGGAGAACTCTGCCTGTCGGACAACATCTTGCTGCATAATTTTCATGCTCTCCTGAAGCTGGCGCACCATCTCCTCTAAACTTGCCATACTGTTCTGATTTGACTGAATTACCGGTATATATTCCCTCTCTGCGGGAAAAACAGAACCCTGATCCCTACTGTACTCAGGTGAGGTAGATAAGGTCCTCTGAACTGACTGCTGAACCGATGTTTTCTACCTAACTGCCCTCCGTCTAGTAACCGGGGGTAGAGAGTGGTACACTGGTTGTCCGTCTACCAGATCCTCAGATCGATGGAGTCGACGACCTCTAGTCCAGAGTGCTTGGGGAATATTTACTGGGTTAGAAGCAATCACGCTAAACTACCTAACAAAAAGATAAATAAAGCGATAATAAGGAAATAAAACAACCAGATAAACGGACAGTATAACGGCGTAAAATAAACACACAACACATAGTTGGGTATCATAACACCCTGTCAATAAGCTGAATACACTGTTCCTCAAACGCTGGTCATTATCCCCAAATCACTATCCCCAAAGCTGAATCTGATACCCGCAGATAACTGATTTCTCAAAAACACGGATACTGGTGCCGTCAGGCCTGATACTCAAACTTGTAAACTGATACGTGCATTTCCTGTAGAGATACACTCCAAAAGCACATAGCAAGTAAATGAGAGCCAAAACACCCCTATGTTGGGGTAGGGTTTCCCTGTCCTATTTTGTCAGGAGCTAGGGTTTCACTATGCACGCAGGGGTTTCAAAACAACCTAACATCGGGTAAGCAACCTGTCCTAGCTTGGAATGGTCACTATGGATTCCGAATATGCACTAGGTCGAATGGTCAAAAGGGTGCCCCGGTAAAACCGGGGTTTGTGTTCCCATACTGTCAGAGCCCATAACCGGTCAGCCTTATGGTCATGCCTTGACAAGACAAGCCTCCGGCAAACCGTTCAGGAATGGTAGATGGCAAACACGGTGTCCTAGGCGGACCAATGCACATGCAATGCAAAGAAACACATAAGTGTAGTTAAAACAAGATATCATGAGTTCGAGTCAAGCTCTCTAACTCCCCAGCGGAGTCGCCAGAAACTGTGGACGCGCCCCGGGGCCTTATGCTACCACAGTTCGGGCTCAATTTGTCACGGTTCTAAATCTGAACCAAAGAGTCCAAATCCGGCAAATCGTTTTGAGAAAACAGATTTTTAGAAAGAAGTGCCAAACATGGACTGCTTTGCCAGATACAGAGTCGCCACCTAAAATATTTTTTATGGGGGAATTTAGGAAACCCTGACTCATTTGCCTGAGGCCACGTGTCCGTTATTACCAGAGTTACCTCGGTCGGGGAACTTGGGTACGATTGGGAAAGGTCAGCTATGAGCACCCCCTCTCGCCCGATCCGAAGATCGGCCTATATAACCATGATATCTGGTTTGAAAACATTACGCGCTAATTCCGGTTATTAGCCTAGAATTACTATGTTATGCGCACAGAAAAAAAAGTATAGACCAAATCGCCCTAAATTGGAACAAAACATTTCATGTTTGTTTTGAAAAATGGTTTGCTACTCGCAAATAGGCTAAAATGCTGGTTTTGCCACCCTCGAGTGGGCTTTTTAGCTCACAGTTTTAATGCATTATTCCAATTTAGGCTAATTCGACCTCCATCTACAGGCATTCAAGCAGTTATATCACATAAGCAGCTAGCCTCATGGCAATCGTGCTATTATGACAACATTCGCACGCATGCGGTATGCTAAAGCATAAAAGCTTACCTAGTACTCCAAGCCAAAACAGAAACTAGTTAGTAATCATATGCATGACCCTAGTTCATGTTAAGATGGCTAATGCAACACATGCATGATGCAGCTAGAATAGGCTCGGCTACCCTAAAGATGGCATGTGAAATGCTGCAACTAACAAGTACTCAACTTGGAATTGAAATACAAGTGCAGTTAGCATGATGTGCCGAGCCCGGTGTATGTAAGACAAATGTATGGATGCACGCATGCATAGCATAAGGTATGCTAATTTAAATATGCCCTAGTCTAACCATCATAAGCGGGTAAATAAAAGGGAAGAAAGACGTGGGATTGGAAGACATGCACACCACTCACACACATTTATTACACAATTGCCCTCGCTCGGAGAGTCCGAATAAATATTACACAACCGAATGAATACTACTGAATTAATTATTACAAAACTTCTAATTAATTAACAAATTGAATGTAGAAGGAAGGTAGCCGCAGCTCTGCCTTGGAATGCGTGAATGATGCATGCTTGACTCGTCTTGCCCGGAAACTCGCTGCCATAGCACTGCTGCCTCTGTTTACACTGCCTTGCTCCTCTGAGGATCACACAAATTTCCAGAACTGCTTTGAATTATTCCCCGAGTGTTTTGGAATGCCACCGGCCACATTTCAACTCCACCGGCCATGGGAATGTTCTTGTCGGCCAAATGTTGGACCACCGGCCAGCCACAGATGGTTGGTCGGCACTATAAGTGGCCGGCCGGCCATTACTTCCTGCAGAATCCTGCAGTTGACAGCAGCAGAGGGGAAGCAGTGTATGGCATGGAATTTTCAAGCAAATATGGGCATGACCAACTCCCCTATCATGCAATAGACTCAATTTTGGAAAGTAACCAATTTCAGACTTGGAACCTTAAAACATTCAAAAAAGCAATACGTTGTTCTAAGATGAGAACTAACCATTTCTTAACATTTTTTTTTGAAAAATTAATAATTAATGTTTAATAAAAAAATAAAAAAAGGCATACATCACAAACACCGTGTCAAAAAATTAAATGATTCCTAACTTCATCATATCCACTGCAAATAAAAAAAGACGATAATTCTCATTATTTTCAAAACTTAGTTCTTCACATTAATTCATATTAACCGTTATTAAAAGAGTTAATTACACCAAACTTCCTTAAGTATTAGTGAATATCACTTTACCCCTTTCATCTATGAACTAATGTATTTTGACTTTTTCAACTATAATCACTTCCACACCCTCCAAAATGGGCATTTGTGTGATTTTTATAGTTGAGAGGGTCAAAATGTATGTGTTTATAGGTACGAGGGCTAAAGTAAGTTTTGGGAGTTAACCCTATTAAAAGTGGCTGACAAATTTCACCCAAACGCTTCACTTATACCGATAAACCCTACATACATATATACATGGAGTTTGTTGCATGGCCACACTTAGGATGTAAAAAAATGTGGCGATAAATAACATTCATCTTGTTTAAAAAAAAAGCTCAAGAACAGCAGCAGAGAATTAAATAGAAATTGGAAGAAATGAATATGAACACAAGTGAGAAAGAACAATGGAAGTTTGAATTGAGGAACATACATTGGCCTAATTTGAACCCGAAAGAAGTTCCTCTATCACGAGTTGAATCGAAATAGGCCCCGTCCTGAACACAAACACTGTAATGGACTGAAACAAAAAACACCCAATACAATTTTAGTGATAATTCTTCATTTTTGAAGAAAAGAAAGCCTCTATTGGCACAATTTAGCAAACAGTTGTAGGAAACTAGGAGAAGAAGAAAAGGGTAAAAATTTCAAATTCGTACCTTGGACTTCGTCACCTACACATGGAGTTTTCCATGAAGTTCCCCTCTTGAGAATTTGTTTCTTCAAGCCTTGGGTTCCAATTTGGGTCTCCAGTAAACCAGGAAACTCTGTTTCTGTGGACTCTAAGAAGGGTTTTGGGAGAGAGAGTGCCATTTAGTAGAGAGAGAGAGAGAGAGAGAGAGAGATTACTCTACAGTTTAGGGGTATATATATGTACATAGATATAGATATGTGGATAGATATGTAGATGAGAGAGAGAATTTTCAGAGTTGAAGGATAAGCCGTTAGTTTCCCTCCTTTCAGTTGAGATTTTTTTTGAACTAACTAGGTTCTGAGTTGATTTGATGAGTTGACTGGCGGGTCAACTCAGAACCCGTTGGATTGGATGGTTGAGTATTGATTTTATTTTTATTTTTATTTTTATTTATTTATTTTTTCTCTTCTCTAGCTTTAATTATGGATTGTCTGTGTATGCCAAAAACACTAAGGTAAGGTTTCGTTGATAGATTTTGAAAAGAATTTGAAAAATGAAATATGAAAGATGTGTAAAAGGTAAGTCATAGTTATATTTCATTCATATTATATATATATATATATTTTAAATTTTTTTCTCAAATTCATAAACTAAATACACCTTAAAAACCTTCTCCATTGCGAAGAGAATATCAAATGTACAGAGTGAGAGAGGATGAATGTTTATAAAATTAACGTTTTGTTTGTTTTCTGTAAAAAATATTTTTTATAAATACATACCATATAATTAATTATATTCTTGAAATTAATGTACTAATAGTTGTATTTGTGTTAAAGGTAGAGGTGGCGTCATGGTAAAGAAAAAAAAAATTTGAAACTTGAAAAACCATTTAAAATTAAGAAATTTATAAAACAAATTTCAGAATTTGAAATACAGAAAGCAAGAAAAAAAAGAAAAAACAAAAGAAGAATCGTTACAACAGATTTGCAAAAATTGAAAAAAATGTAATCAACCAAGTCGATATCTCTTTAAGATCGATTCGTCTCTGCGGGATGCTTTTTGGAGTTATCAAGTGCGCCCAACAGTTTGGACTCCCAACCTCCTGATTTAGTCTCACTAGTGCAATGTGAAACGGAAAGCGAGAGTCCAAATCTGGCAACTTTTATAAAAAAATCCATTTTATTGCAAAATATTGCCAGAAATAAACTACATCACCAGATTTCAAAGCCACCACCTAATCTTTTGGAGAAATTAGGAAATTTGTGACTTGTGTCAAAGGCCACTGTCCGTCATAACCAAAATGTCTCGGCTGGGGAACATATGTATGAAAGGGGAAGGTCATTAATTAAACCAAAACAAATTAAAGCCCAAGAAAGATAGGAACCTACATCTTCTCTTTGTGAATGAGGGCAAGTTAATACCCAAATCTATGCTATTAAGTGGAAAGCGTAGATTAATGGAAATCATTTCTTGGTAGAAGCTTGGCCTAACAAAGCAAGAGATTCGTCAAATTCATTGAAAACCCCTCATCTAGTCATGGAACAAAGGTGATAACACCCATTTCTATGTTTATAAATGATTGAGAAGGGAGGTTTCAACTTCCTTTGACCTAAAATCTCTTGTTTTACTTCCAAAATACTCAATGAAAAGAAAGAGAACAACACTTGTCATTACCAAATCCCATGGATCACTCAGGTAGCCTCATGAAACAGCCCTTAACACTAATTTTCATTGAGCCAAGGTTCGAAACACATTGGTTGACATACTTGAGAGATAGGATAGGTGAAGATGGGTAGTGTAATATAGAGAAGAAGAGAATTATGCTACTTATTGAACTTGTGGATGGATGGCTACAATTACTCCCAAGCACATCCAGAAGGGTCCAAAATATATAAGAGTTACATAGTTAAAGATATGAAAAACAAAGAAACAAAAAAAATAGCTATCAACTAAATGGATGGGTGGCTAAGGTTACTCTCTCCATAGCCATGAGGACTTACAACAATCACATAATGGCAATAAAGCTTAGAACAATAGAAATGGAGATAGAAAAGTGACTTAGGTTGTGAGCAAATCACCTCTTAAGAGGATATGCCACTTTAATTCACAAACTGCCTTTTTTAACACCCTCAATTCACCTTAGATAGATCATTTAATGTCCAAGAGTCTTAGCAAGGTGCTTAGGATGAAGCTTTCATGGAGTTCTGATGTCCAAAGTTAGGAAGGTGGTAAGTAAGAGGTGTGGTTGAGAGGAGAGAGAGGCAAGAGACTTTTAGAGCCTTAGGCAAAAGTTTTTCAACCCTTGGAAAGAGTTGTCGAGCTCTTATATATAGGGCCTAGGTCATAAATATCTGAGATATTTGTGGGAGGTAAGCCAAACAAGTTGAAATTCCTGAAAATGCTCTGTACCTGGAACATTTAGCCGCTTGAGCTTTCTGGCGATCGACCAAGTGCTTTTGTGGTCGGCCATCAAATGGTATCCAGCCAATGGGCACATTGTCAGATCAACAAGAGCAGGCTAGCCTGAATTGAAGAGAGAAACAGGTATTTCAAAGGATTCTATCATTTCTATTCAATTCCACTATACTCTTTTCTATGTTTGTTTAAAAGAATACCATGTTTAGGATTTTGCAAATATGAGCCTAAGAACATTACGCTAATGTCTGGAGTTGCACCTACTAAAACTCGTTTTGAAAGAGATTCCATTTTGGTCGAAAAACATTTCGTCCAAAATAGGTCATTGGAGGGTTTAAAGCTTAATCCACGGAACTTCTACAGTGAAACTTGCATAGATTAACACCTCTCATTTTCATCATCGAGAGCTAAAAAGGAAATGCCCAAGTCTCAAGGCTAGTAAAAAATGTCAAACCTGAAGATGACCTTTTTTGACATGGTCGTAAAACTTGGGCAAACAAACAAAATGTAGATAAAACTTGGTTGAACCTGAGGGTTGCCTTCATATCCCTTTGCAAGGAATCAAATCAGTATAGTTTAGAGGCAAAATGCAAATGTTATGCTCTAAACATATTTTAAAAAGGTAGGCTTAAGCGGCGTGTGCTGCTATAATTTGTTAATTGGGCTTACGTGTACCACACTATCGGAGTTTGATGATGCGAACACCCCAAAAAGTGACTAGGTGGAAAAATAGATAAAACTGCAATGATGGCAAATGAAAGAGAAGAACCTCATGCAAATGACATGCAAAGCAAGCTAATAACTTCAGAAAACGTGAAGACCGATGCACGACACAAACAAGCATGCAATGTATGAAAGAAATATAACACCTATTCGTACCGCGGCATGAGAGGGAAAAGAAAATGATGGCCATAGCTAGAGTCGTATGTAACCGGCAGTCATAGTAATGACGAACTCCACAACACTCTTCAAACATGCTGCGACATAGAGGAAGAAAATATGGTGTTAACTGCCAGCTCGCAGAGGGTGGTATTAATCGGAGGGTGGTGTTAACCACCAACCCGCGCATGGGGCGATATTAATTGAAGGTAGTGTTAACCGCCAACCTGTGCATGGGACAGTATTAACCGAGGGTGGTGTTAACTGCCTGCCCCACAGGGAATGGTATTAACTGAAGATGGTGTTAACCGCCAGCTTGCTCAGGGGACTGTATTAACCGAGGATGGTGTTAACCGCCTGCTTGTGAAGGGGACGGTATTAACCGAGGGATGGTGTTAACTACCTATCCCACAGGGGATGATATTAACCGAAGGGTGGTGTCAATCGCCTACCACGCAGGGGACGGTATTAACCGAAGGGTGGTATTAACCGAAGGGTGGTGTTAACTGCCTGGCCCACAAGGGATGATATTAATCGGAGGGTGGTGTTAACCACCTGCTCCATAGGGGATGGTATTAACTAAAGGGTGGTGTAAACCACCAACCCGCATAGGGGGTAGCATTAATCGAAGGTGGTGTTAATCGCCTACCCCACAGGGGACAATATTAACTAAATGTTGGTGTTAACCATCTGCTCTATAGGGGATGGTATTAATCGGAGGGTCATGTTAACTGCTTGCCCCATAGGAGACAATATTAACCGAAGGGTGGTGTTAACTGCCAACTCACGTAGGGGGTGGCATTAACCGAAGGTGGTGTTAATTGCTTGCCCTATAGGAGACGATATTAACTGAAGGGTGGTGTTAATTGTCAACTCGCGCAGGGGGTGGTATTAACCGAATGTGGTGTTGACCTCCTACCCCGCAAGGGACAGTATTAGTTAAAGGTGGTGTTAACAGCTTGCCCTACAAGGAATGATATTAACCAAAGGGTGGTGTTAACTGCCAACCGGTGCAAGGGGCAGTATTAACCGAAGGTGGTGTTAACTGCTAGCCCCGCAGGGGACGGTATTAACCGAAGGGTGGTGTTAACCGCCTGTCCCCATATGGGACGATATTAACCTAAGAATGGTGTTAACCGTCTGCCCCGTGAGAAACATTATTAATTGAAAGGTGGTGTTAACCGCATGTCGCGCGGGGACGGTATTAACCGAAGGGTGGTGTTAACCGCCTACTCCACAGGAGACGATATTAACCAGAGGGTAGTGTTAACCGCCTACCACACAGGGGACGGTATTAACCGAAGGGTGGTGTTAATTGCCAACCTGCGTAGGGGGCGGTATTAACCGAAGGTAATGTTAACCGTTTTCCCTACAGAGGACGGTATTAACCGTAAGGTGGTGTTAACCGCATGCCCGCGCAACAATGAAAGCATGTAAACTGCTTAGGAAAGGGTGTTAGGGTTACTTGTGTAGTATCTTGACTGAACAATCTGTGAATGTTGAAATGGATAGTATTCTTGTTGTTAGAGAATTTATGGATGTATTTCCTGATGAACTGCTAAGGGGATTGGTTGACAGAGAAATAGAGTTTACCATTGATATTGTCCAAGGCACCCAACCTATCTCAAAAACCCCTTATAGAATGTTTACTGCTGAAATGAAAGAATTGAAAGAACAGTTGTAAGACTTGCTTGAAAAAGGGTTTTTCGACCAAGTACTTCGCCATGGGGCGCATCAGTGTTATTTGTGAAGAAGAAAGATGGGACTTTATGTTTGTGCATTGACTACTAGGAATTGAACAAGGTAACGATCAAAAAAAAATATCCCTTGCCCCAAATTAATGATTTATTTGATCAGTTACAGGGTTCACAAGTATTTTCAAAAATTAATTTGAGATCTGGATACCACCAGTTGAAGGTGAAGGCAGAATATGTCGAGATAACATCATTCAGAACAAAGTATGGTCACTACGAATTTCTTATTATGCCATTTGGAGTGACTAATGCACCTGTAGCATTTATGGACCTTATGAGCCGGATTTTCAAAACTTACCTCAATGAATTTGTTGTGGTTTTCATTGATGATATTTTGATATATTCGAAATATAGTGTGGATCATGAACAACATTTGAGGATTGTTTTGCAAACACTTAAAGAAAAAAAATTATTCGCTAAACTAAAGAAATGTGAATTTGGTTGGATGAGATTGTTTTCTTAGGGCATGTTATCAACAGAGAGGGGATTTCAGTAGACCCATAGAAGATAGAGGCAATTGTGAATTGGCCTATACTAACAAATATAACAGAAGTTCGTAGTTTCATGGGTTTAGCTAGGTACTATAGAAGATTTGTGAAAGATTTTTCAAAAATAGCAGGGCCTCTTGCCTAACTTACATGCAAAGGACAACCGTTTGAGTGAAATGATGAAAGAGAGTCTGTCTTCCAAGAACTGAAAACGAGATTGACTACTACATCAGTGTTAGTATTGCCCACAGGTACGGAAAACTTTGTGATTTATAGTGATGCATCTTATAAGGGTCTGGGTTGTGTATTAATGAAGGAAGGAAAGGTAATTTCTTATGCCTCTCTACAGTTGCGACCTATGAAAAGAACTACCTAACACACGACCTAGAGTTGGCCGTTGTTGTGTTTGCTTTAAAAATTTGGAGGCATTACTTGTATGAGGTGAAATGTGAAGTTTATATGGATCACAAAGGCCTAAAGTACTTCTTTACTCAAAAGGAGTTGAATATGAGGCAAAGAAGATGGCTTGAATTAATAAAATATTATGATCTTTAGAGTCAATATCACCCGGGGAAAGCCAATACAGTTGCTGATGCCTTAAGTAGAAAATCAATGGGGAACTTAACTTGCCTACTTACTGAACAAAAGGAAATCCTGCAAGACTTTAAGAAGTTTGAGATTAAAGTGGTAGTACACGAGCAAAATGGGTTGACAGCTGCCATTGCAGCCCAATCGGCAATTATTGATGAAATCAAGCAGAGGCAAGAATAAGATGAATTCTTCAAGAAGATAATTGGTGAAATTGAAGTGAATCCAAAACCGGGGTATAGTGTTGAAAATGAAGTGTTGAAATTTCAAGATAGAATGTGTGTGCCGAACATTTTTGAGTTAAAGAAAAGAATTCTAGATGAAGCTCACAAGTCAATGTTTGCAATGCACCCGGGCAACAATAAGATGTACTGGGATTTGAAACAAAGCTATTGATGGCCTAATATGAAGCGCGAAATTGCAGAGTATGTGTCCAAGTGCCTTTATGTCAGCAAGTTAAGGCTGAACATCAGAAACCGGCAGGTCTATTTCAAACTCTTCCTATTTTGGAATGGAAATTGGAGCATATAACCATGGATTTTACTGCCGGACTACCTCGAACCTCGAGAGGTATGAATTCTATCTGGGTTATAGTTAATAGATTGACTAAATCTGCGGATTTTCTTCTTGTAAAGACTACTTATGATGCTTATAGACTTGCCTCTTTATATGTTGATGAAATTGTCTGTTTACATGGAGTGCCAGTATCTATTGTGTCAGATAGAGATCCGAAATTTGTATCTTGATTCTGGAAAAGCCTTCAAGCAGCAATGGGGATAGAACTCAAATTTAGTATTGCATTCTATTCACAAACTGATGGACAGTCAGAACGGACCATACAGACTCTAGAAGATATGTTCTGAATGTGCGCCTTAGATTTTTAGGGGAGTTGGGAATATTATTTACCGTTAGCAGAGTTTGCATGTAATAACAGCTTCCACTCCAGTATCGGCATGGCGCCATATGAAGCCTTATATGGCAAGAAATGTAGGTCACCAGTTTGTTGGACAAAAGTCAAGGATACATATTTGCTTGGGCCTGATATTGTGCAAACTACCACCGAAAATATTAAAATTATGCAACAAAGGCTTAAGACAACTGTGGATGCGCCCCGAGGGCCTTATGCTGCCACAGTTCGGACTCAATTTGTCACGGTTCTAAATCTGAACCAAAGAGTCCAAATCCGGCAAATCGTTTTGAGAAAACAGATTTTTAGAAAGAAGTGCCAAACATGGACTGCTTTGCTAGATACAGAGTCGCCACCTAAATATTTTTTATGGGGGAATTTAGGAAACCCTGACTCATTTGCCTAAGGCCACGTGTCCGTCATTACCAGAGTTGCCTCGACTCGGGAACTTGGGTACGATTGGGGAAGGTCAGCTATGAGCACCCCCTCTCGCCCGATCTGAAGATCGGCCTCTACTAACCATGATATCTTGTTTTGAAAACATTACGCGTTCTTATTCCAGTTATTAGCCTAGAATTACTATGTTATGCGGACAGCAAAAAAAGTATAGACCAAATCGCCTAAATTGGAACAAAACATTTCATGTTTGTTTTGAAAAATGGTTTGCTACTCGCAAGTAGGCTAAAATGCAGGTTTTGCCACCCTCGAGTGGGCTTTTTAGCTCACAGTTTTAATGCATTATTCCAATTTAGGTAATTCGATCTCCATCCACAGGCATTCAAGCAGTTATATCACATAAGCAGCTAGCCTCATGGCAATTGTGCTATTATGACAACATTCGCACGCATGTGGTATGCTAAAGCATAAAAGCTTACCTAGTACTCCAAGCCAAAACAGAAACTAGTTAGTAATCATATGTATGACCCTAGTTCATGTTAAGATGGCTAATGCAACACATGCAGGATGCAGCTAGAATAGGCTCGGCTACCCTAAAGATGGCATGTGACATGTTGCAACTAACAAGTACTCAACTTGGAATTGAAATACAAGTGCAGTTAGCATGATGTGCCGAGCCCGGTTTGGTGTGCCAATTATGTGAATATATGTGGTTTTGAATTTCCATCTGTTCACCGTAGGAATATCTGTTTGATTTTACCGCTTCGGGAATTAAATTGATTGCCTTATCGGCCACAGAACCCAAAATTGATTGCGCCATTGTGATTGGCGTAATTTTTAGAGCCTATGGTGAAATTTAATTGAAAATTGATTCGGGTCAAATTAAACTGATTAAATTAATGAATTAGTGCCCAATTACCCTATATTATTATATTGTGGCTAGTGGGAATTGTTGTAAAAAGGCACCACACTCCCAAATCTCTCTTCTTGGCTTCATTTGACTGACCTTGGACTCAAAATAAAGGGGAGGCCGGCTGTTAGAGAGAGAGAGGGAGAGAATTGCATGATTTTTGACTCAAGCTTGGGAATTTAAAGTCTAGTTCAAGAACTAACCATAGATTGGGCTTTTAGGTAAGCATTGATTCTTGAATTCATGAATTTAATGTGTAATCTTGTGTGTTCAAGGTTGTTTGCAATCAAGAGCTTGATTTGAGTTGGTTTTGTTAGAATTGAGGCTTGATATGTGCATGCATGTAAAGAACACTTATGGAATCACAAAATCTAGCATGTGAATTGTAAATTTTGAAAGATTAGAAGTGTAATCCCACATGCAAGCATGTTTTTGTCGAGTTTCATGGGAAGAAGCACTAATTGCATCATTAGAAGTGGAGATGGAAGGCAAATTGGGCATGCATGTTGTTTATTTAAAATGGGAACCTTGAATGCATGAGTTGGAGTTAATTTTGGGGCATGCATATGGTTAAATTGTGAAATTGGGTTTCCTAATGTTGTAATCTTGCATTAGTATCGTGTTGGCATGTATATATGTGAGATTTGTGTCATAGCATGCAAGAAAAATGGGTTGAATGTCGAAAATGGAGCTCAAGAACTCAATCTGGAAAACCTAGATTTTTGGTGTCCGCTCGAGCGGGGGAAGTGCCGCTCGAGCGGGAAAATCGTGCTCCCAGCATTTTTGATAGACACAGTTCCCGCTCGAGCGGGGAATTTGACGCTCGAGCGGGAAGCTATGTAGACAAGCAGTCCGCTCGAGCGGCAGAGTTCACGCTCGAGCGGGAATTTGAGGTAACCAGCAGTTTTGCAGGCTTAAGGGTCCGCTCGAGCGGGGACCCTATTTTCTGGAAATCTGAAAATGCATTCTGTGTTCTGTTTTTCCGTTCCCTTTCACTTCTAAACACTCTTGGGCATACATTGAGCATTGTAATTGAATTAAATGGATAAGAATGAAGCCTAAAGAGGAATATGTGAATTAAAGAACGGATTGAATTATTTGTGACCCATATGTGCTATGTGATATGTAGGGTCAAGCTCCAGGGCAATTCAACCAACCGATCACTGTGAGTAATATCTAAATTATGTTATTGTCCCATTTGCTTACTCTTATGTAAGTTTTGTAAAGTTCGTTAATTTGAATGGTGGACAAGTTTGATATAAAGGCCTATGTGCCAGTTTGATATAAAGGCCTATGTGCCAGTTTGATATAAGGGCCTATGTGCCAGTTTGATATAAGGGCCTACGTGCCAGTTCGATATAAGGGCCTATGTGCCAGTTTGATATAAAGGCCTATGTGCCAGTTTGATATAAAGGCCTAAGAGCCAGTTTGATATAAAGGCCTATGAGCCAGTTTGATATAAAGGCCTAAAAGCCAGTCTGATATAAGGGCTGAAATGCCAGTTCGAAAGGCTTAAATGCCAGTTTGATATGACAAGCATGAAAGGCTTAAATGGCAGTTTGATACGAAAGTATATTTGGGCCGAAGGCCGTTTGATATAAATATGGGCCGAAGGCCGTTTGATATAAATATGGGGCGAAGGCTGATTGATATAAATGTGGGCCAAAGGCTGTTTGATATAAATATGGGCCGAAGGCCGTTTGATATAAATATGGGCCGAAGGCCGATTGATATAAATGTGGGCCGAAGGCCGTTTGATATAAATATGGGCCGAAGGCTGATTGATAAAATGTGGGCCGAAGGCCGTTTGATATAAATGTGGGCCGAAGGCTGACTGATAAAATGTGGGCCGAAGGCCATTTTGGTACGAAAGTGTATGTGGACCGAAGGCCGTTTTGACATGAAAGTTGAAAGGCCTAAAGGCCAGGTTGATACAAAAGTTTGAAAGGGGCCAAAGGCCAGTCTAAAATGAATGATAGTCTGACATGAATGAATTGGGCCCGAGGTCGTACGTTGTGTTTGGAACCTCAGTTACTTAACTTACATATGTCTATGTATGTATGTATTAGTTAGAAATGAAAATTGGTCCCAAGGCCGTTTGATGTATATTGTTCCAATGTATATTCTTTATTTGGTATTATTCACTGGGCTTTCGTTCACGCTCATTCATGTGTTTGTAGGTGAGCCCAGAGAAGTCCAAACCCAGCCTCAGTGAAGTCAGTGTGGAACAACAAAGATTTTTGGGGAAGTCAGCCCTTGTGTCTCACGCACGAGACCCGCCTTCACCTTTTGTCGTTTGTTTCTGTTCTGTTATGTTGGCGAAGTTTTGAGTACGTCTGTGTATAGTTTTGTTTGGCTGACTTAGATTTGAATGATTCTGTCTGTACAGAATTTTATGTCATTGTACTTTCTGTCGTGAGTTATTAACATATGTATGTAATGATGTGCATATTAGCACGGCTCTATGGACAAAGTTTCAAATTGCTTCCGTCTGGCCTCCATGATCTCACGATTACTGGCCGGTTATGTCCTTAACCCATGGGGGCGGGTTCGGGTCATGACATCAGCCATCTCGTCCCAGTTTCTCTTGACATCATCTTCTAATTTGGCATACCATATGGCCGCCACAGCCGACTTGGTCCGGCCGAATAGAGACAGCTTCTGCAGTCTGGTGAGGCCCATCGGCCTTAAGATATTTGAAAACAATCTCAGGTGCACCATGGGATCCCCGGATCCATCAAATCGGTCGATGTGCGGCATCTTGAATCTGTCCGACAGCGTCACAGCTGCGTCGGTATATCCGTCTTTAATGTCAGGGATGGTCTTGACTCCCTGGGATCTCTTGAATAGCTTTTCAAGCTTGCTCAACTTTAGTGCTGTGGGATCTATCTCGAACTCAAAGGGAGAGTCCGGTAGGTTGGTGGGTGTTTTGGATAACTGTGGTAGGATCTGGGGTTGGATCAGAGGCGGAGCCAGCCCTATTGGAACGTCTGTATCCCCTTGGACATTTTGGACGTTTGGTGTCTCCTCGGGTATCGGAACCCTTGGTGGGGGAGGAGCTTGATGTGAAGCAGATGCCTCGGCTTGCTGTAGCCTTGTGATTAACTCTGCCTGTTCCGTCACGATTGTAGCCTGTTGTTTGGAGAACTCTGCCTGTCGGACAACATCTTGCTGCATAATTTTCATGCTCTCCTGAAGCTGGCGCACCATCTCCTCTAAACTTGCCATACTGTTCTGATTTGACTGAATTACCGGTATATATTCCCTCTCTGCGGGAAAAACAGAACCCTGATCCCTACTGTACTCAGGTGAGGTAGATAAGGTCCTCTGAACTGACTGCTGAACCGATGTTTTCTACCTAACTGCCCTCCGTCTAGTAACCGGGGGTAGAGAGTGGTACACTGGTTGTCCGTCTACCAGATCCTCAGATCGATGGAGTCGACGACCTCTAGTCCAGAGTGCTTGGGGAATATTTACTGGGTTAGAAGCAATCACGCTAAACTACCTAACAAAAAGATAAATAAAGCGATAATAAGGAAATAAAACAACCAGATAAACGGACAGTATAACGGCGTAAAATAAACACACAACACATAGTTGGGTATCATAACACCCTGTCAATAAGCTGAATACACTGTTCCTCAAACGCTGGTCATTATCCCCAAATCACTATCCCCAAAGCTGAATCTGATACCCGCAGATAACTGATTTCTCAAAAACACGGATACTGGTGCCGTCAGGCCTGATACTCAAACTTGTAAACTGATACGTGCATTTCCTGTAGAGATACACTCCAAAAGCACATAGCAAGTAAATGAGAGCCAAAACACCCCTATGTTGGGGTAGGGTTTCCCTGTCCTATTTTGTCAGGAGCTAGGGTTTCACTATGCACGCAGGGGTTTCAAACAACCTAACATCGGGTAAGCAACCTGTCCTAGCTTGGAATGGTCACTATGGATTCCGAATATGCACTAGGTCGAATGGTCAAAAGGGTGCCCCGGTAAAACCGGGGTTTGTGTTCCCATACTGTCAGAGCCCATAACCGGTCAGCCTTATGGTCATGCCTTGACAAGACAAGCCTCCGGCAAACCGTTCAGGAATGGTAGATGGCAAACACGGTGTCCTAGGCGGACCAATGCACATGCAATGCAAAGAAACACATAAGTGTAGTTAAAACAAGATATCATGAGTTCGAGTCAAGCTCTCTAACTCCCCAGCGGAGTCGCCAGAAACTGTGGACGCGCCCCGAGGGCCTTATGCTACCACAGTTCGGGCTCAATTTGTCACGGTTCTAAATCTGAACCAAAGAGTCCAAATCCGGCAAATCGTTTTGAGAAAACAGATTTTTAGAAAGAAGTGCCAAACATGGACTGCTTTGCCAGATACAGAGTCGCCACCTAAATATTTTTTATGGGGGAATTTAGGAAACCCTGACTCATTTGCCTGAGGCCACGTGTCCGTTATTACCAGAGTTACCTCGGCTCGGGAACTTGGGTACGATTGGGAAAGGTCAGCTATGAGCACCCCCTCTCGCCCGATCCGAAGATCGGCCTCTACTAACCATGATATCTGGTTTTGAAAACATTACGCGTTCTTATTCCGGTTATTAGCCTAGAATTACTATGTTATGCGCACAGCAAAAAAAGTATAGACCAAATCGCCTAAATTGGAACAAAACATTTCATGTTTGTTTTGAAAAATGGTTTGCTACTCGCAAATAGGCTAAAATGCTGGTTTTGCCACCCTCGAGTGGGCTTTTTAGCTCACAGTTTTAATGCATTATTCCAATTTAGGTAATTCGACCTCCATCTACAGGCATTCAAGCAGTTATATCACATAAGCAGCTAGCCTCATGGCAATCGTGCTATTATGACAACATTCGCACGCATGCGGTATGCTAAAGCATAAAAGCTTACCTAGTACTCCAAGCCAAAACAGAAACTAGTTAGTAATCATATGCATGACCCTAGTTCATGTTAAGATGGCTAATGCAACACATGCATGATGCAGCTAGAATAGGCTCGGCTACCCTAAAGATGGCATGTGAAATGCTGCAACTAACAAGTACTCAACTTGGAATTGAAATACAAGTGCAGTTAGCATGATGTGCCGAGCCCGGTGTATGTAAGACAAATGTATGGATGCACGCATGCATAGCATAAGGTATGCTAATTTAAATATGCCCTAGTCTAACCATCATAAGCGGGTAAATAAAAGGGAAGAAAGACGTGGGATTGGAAGACATGCACACCACTCACACACATTTATTACACAATTGCCCTCGCTCGGAGAGTCCGAATAAATATTACACAACCGAATGAATACTACTGAATTAATTATTACAAAACTTCTAATTAATTAACAAATTGAATGTAGAAGGAAGGTAGCCGCAGCTCTGCCTTGGAATGCGTGAATGATGCATGCTTGACTCGTCTTGCCCGGAAACTCGCTGCCATAGCACTGCTGCCTCTGTTTACACTGCCTTGCTCCTCTGAGGATCACACAAATTTCCAGAACTGCTTTGAATTATTCCCCGAGTGTTTTGGAATGCCACCGGCCACATTTCAACTCCACCGGCCATGGGAATGTTCTTGTCGGCCAAATGTTGGACCACCGGCCAGCCACAGATGGTTGGTCGGCACTATAAGTGGCCGGCCGGCCATTACTTCCTGCAGAATCCTGCAGTTGACAGCAGCAGAGGGGAAGCAGTGTATGGCATGGAATTTTCAAGCAAATATGGGCATGACCACACTCCCTATCATGCAATAGACTCAAGAGAGCATGGCCCTCGACCCTTGGGCCATCAAGTATGCACGACGGCCTAAGAAGCCAAGTTTGCCATTTAATGTAAAATGCATGCAACAATCAAATGAAAGCTAACACCCTGTCATGTTGAGATCAAAGGCATCGGCGACCGAGGATTGAGGCGTGTTTCGTCACTTGGAGTATGAACACTTCTCAATCCTCGTGCTTAGTTTGACACCCCAAACCAAGCAATACAAATGCATGTATGCGAATATGGCTCAAAAAATGCAACTTGAGGTTAAGATGCAAAGCGTGCTAAATGCAATGTATCCTAAGCATGCAAGCTAAGTTAATGCGATATAAACATACCAAATATGCATACGAGTATATGAGAGGCAATTAGCTAAACACTATGCAAACATGCGAGTATAATACTATGCAAACATGAACCCAAAGTAATGCAACATGATCATGCAATGATGGGCCTAAACCACAAAAGGGCAGACCTCAGCCCACTCCAAAAACAGTGGCCAAAAGTGCTCAAAATGATGGACAAGTGCTCATGCAAACATGCATGCCAATGGGCCCAAGACTAAGGCATAAAAAAAAGGCATTCTACTACAACTACCCCAACCACTCATGGCATGAACTTTTCAATACAAAGCAGGGTTTTAACATGCAACAAGGACCCCCAAAACCCACTGTTATGACAGCTCAAAGTCTCAAACACATAGGCATGCACAATGCTCCATTCCTAGACATGAAAGACCAACTCTTCAAGGCATGAAAGGGATGATGAATGCAAGTATGCAAGCATGGATTAGGGACTGAAATGGCATGAGAAGTGATTCCAAATCACTGAAATGACCCAACTAAAACATGCTCATGACTCACATCCTCAAGGCTCACAAGCCAAAATGCAAAGAGGCCCTCTTAAACATGGCAAACTCGACCAAATCAGTACCCAACAGTCCTTGAGCATGGCAAAATAATGCTAAAACCTTCATGAAGTTAAGCTAGAACATGCAAGAATCATGGCCTAAATGCATGGTATACTTTTAGGCAAAATGGGGGGAATGCAAGGCAAGTATATTATGCATGCAAGAGGCCACAAATCCGACCAAAAACAGAGGCAACATATGACCAAATAACGTCCGAAAACTTCTGAAATGGGGCCAAAGACAACCAAGCATACATGCTACCTTTAAGAGCCAAAAACATGCAAAAATGAGAGACTAAGGGAGAGGGGTGTCCCTCCCCTATGCAAGACTTCAAAACTCCTTCTTCACCACTGAAAATCCACTGGATTTCAGTGGTGAGAAGGTCAACACACAAAGGTAACCAAAGCTTAAAAAAGAAGGCACAAAAAGGGCCAAACAAGGCCTAAGAGGGGGAGGTCGACCCCCAACACCAAAATGACCTTAATGAAGTATCTCAAGCATGCAAATACAAGAATTTTTTCAGTTATACACAAATTCTAAAATAGCATGCAAGATAGGCAAAAGTCTAGTAGAAGATTAAGGAATCTAAAGTAAGAGTGTTACCCTTGAAGAAACCTTGAAGAACAGTAAGGTTAGCCACCTTCCTCTGATCAAAATCAGTCCAAAACCTCAAGAACAAACCCTCAATGCCTCTCAAAGTCGAAGTATGGTGTAGTAGTGTGTGTTTGTGTGCAAAACTAAGGATAAAATGCACTTTAAGGCCCTTAAACACACACAAATGATGAGAGAGAGGGAGATATAGAGAGAAAAGGTATATATCAGATGTATATATGTATATTGCTCTGGTTTTTGCTGAACCTCATCAAAGGAAGGAGAGGCTCTCCTTATATAGGCAAGGAAAAGTGTTTAAGCTTCTCAAAGAAGCTAAACAAAAGGGTCAAAGGGACCAAGCTTCCAATGGAAGCTATCCCAAAGGTGCAAGCTTCTTGAGGAAGCCAAGACAAGGGGTCAAAGCTTCCTCAAGAAGCTTTGAGCAAAGGGTGCAAAAAAAGGGGTCAAAGGTGCAAAACAACCACATAATTGCACGGGGGCAGGTCTTGTGCATTCCAGCTGGCACAGCTGGCATGCACCATGCCTGAAAAAGGCAAAAAGGTGGTACCGGCCAGAAAAGAGGCCATCGGCCAAACAGATGGCCGGCCAGCTACACCAAAGACCGACCGGCCAATGGTATACTTTACCAATGGCCGGTAGCAAGAGGACAGGTGGCCTTAAGCCAGGGCCGGTGGGTGTCAGGGGTAGCTAACAAGCTACTCTCTACCCTTAGAAACAAAAACACAAGTGTTTGGTGCAAAACCAAACATAGAACAGTCGAGTTGAGAGATCCTGAAGCAAGGCGCGTAGCCGAGACCTCCGGGAACTCAAAACGAAACACGAACATGGGTAATCACCAAGTGCTCCAGCGGTGACGTCCATGTCTTAAGGACGGTCAAAAATTGGGTGTCTACAACAACATAGAGTCGGCAAAAGAGTTATGCAGATGTTAGAAGAAGGCTTCTTGAATATGAGGATGGTGATCATGTGTTCATCTGTATAAATCCAATGAAAGGCTAATTAAGGTTCGGTAAAAAAGGTAAATTATCACCCCGTTACATTGGACTGTTTCAAATTCTGGAAAGACTTGGTCCAGTTGCTTATAGAGCTCTACCACTGGGAATGGAACAAATGCACAACGTATTCCGCGTATCAATGTTGAGGGGCTATCTACGAGATTCGTTCCATGTAATTGATTATCACCGAATAGCCTTTGACGAAAATATGGAGTATATAGAACAACCAGAATGAATTATTGATCGACAAGTAAAGTAACTAAGAAACAAATCCATTCCAATGGTGAAAGTGGAGTGGAAAGAACATTATGGAAGGGATGAAACGTGGGAGCAAGAAGAAGAGATGCGACAACACTGCCCACATTTGTTTCCGATGGAAGGTAACATAAGTTTGGAGGACCAAACTTCATAAAGAGGAGAAGAATATGATAACCTTGTTTTGTGTTATACTGGTAATCCTTAATTATACTTGTGATTATGTGGTTAATGTGAATTTGAATGGTAATCATGCGATTATGTGTGTTATGAATTCATATATGTCCATTGTAAAGAAATCCACTCTAATTTCTAGTATAAATTGAAATTGAGGGCCGTAGAGACGTTAGAAACCAAAATTGATTATACCATTGTGATTAGCATAATTTCTAGAGCCCATGGTGAAATTTAATTAAAAACTGATTCGGATTAAAATAATTAGATTAATTTGATTTAATTAAGCCTATTTGATTAAGCCTAAGCTTTGATTAGCTAATGAGATTAATGAGGCCTATATATATGCTAATTAAGGTGCTTAAACTCATATTTGAGCTCAAAATTCAGCCAAGAGAAGTCTAGAGAGAGACAGTGAGCCATTATAGAGAGAGAAAGGCAAGTAGTTAAAGGAATTAACTTAGAGATTGAAGATTTGGGAAGCTATAGGCACAAGAATTTACTAGAGTTGGAAGGATTGAAGGCTCCAAGTAAGTATTTGAACTCTAATTCATGTGTTTAACTCCATAATTATGTGTATTCAAGAATATTTGGTAATTTAATGTAAGATTAAAATTTAACATGAAGAATTTGGTGCCAACTCACACATGCATGCATAATTTTGTTGAGCCTCATGATTTTAAGCATCATTTGTACCATTTGAAATGGAATTAGAGACTATATTTCACATGCATGCATAATCCATGAAGTTATGGGACTTGATTGCATGAGTTTTGAAGTTATCAAGAAGAATTTGAAATTATTTGGGACATGCATGCCGAATTCATGATGATTTGAACTTCAATCTTGTAGAATTAGCTCTTATGACCATGTTAGTAATTGTATAGCTCAAATATAGGACATAATATGCAAGTTGTACCATTGAAACTCATGTTTTGAAACCCAAACAACATCATGGAAAACCCAGAAAACAACCACATCGCTCTAACGGCGAAGTTAGCGCTCGAGCGTAAATTGAAGGCATCTAGTATTTTTACATGGTAGCTCGAGGGGCAAAACTTGTGCTCGAGCGAACCCTGTTTTGAAATACTCTTGGCTCAAGTGACCAATTCTTGCGCTCGAGCCTAAAATTCAAGCAACCAGTACTTTTGCAGAGTTTTGCAGACCGCTTAAGCGACCAGAGTTGCGCTTGAGCGAAGTGCCCTGTTTCAGGAACTTTTGAAAAGTTGTTTTATGTTCTAATTTTCGTTCTCTTTCATTTTGTGTATTCTTAAGTACACATTGAGCATCCTAAATGAATTAAAGAACACGAAAGAAGCCTAAGAGAATTAAGCAAACTAAAGAACAGATTGACTTGTATTATGACACAATGTGCTGTGAATTATGTAAAGTCAAGTGAAAGGACGAATCAGGCACTAGAACATTGTGAGTAATATCTTAGTAAAGATATTTTGTATGTAATATTTTCTAAATGATACCTACGTGGTAAGTTTATGAATTTATGAAATTGTACTATGAACTAGTATTCTATCTGTTTGATTCATAATAGAATCTGTAAAGTGATTAATGTTTGAATATGAAATGGGCCTAAGGCCGTTTAGTACACTTGAAAAAGATATGGAATGGGCCTAAGGTCGTTTTGAGTGTTTGACAAGATAGACCTATGGTCATTTGATATATAAATTAAACTAAAGGTCGTTTTGAATACGAATATGAATGTGAACATGATCATGGATACGAATGTGCTCGTGAATGTGAATGTGAATGTGAATGTGAAATGTTGGACCCAATGTTATTTTGTATATGATAGACCTGAGGTCGTTTTGTACATGAGTTGGACCCGAGGTTGTTTTGTATATGGGTATGATATATTGGACCTTAGGTCGTTTTGCTTTGATATTGATCAATAAGTATAGTATATGGATTTTGATTTAATGAATCTCATTCATGAACCCCTTTACTCTGGTATTATTCACTGGGTGTTAGCTCACTCTTTATTTACATGTATGTAAGTGAGCAGCAGGATATCCAGCCCCAGCCTCAGTGATCTATGAGAAAATCGAGTTTTGAGAAGTTTACCAAGGTTGCCTCACGCAAGAGGCCTTACTTTTGATTTGTTTTCCTTTTGTTTTCCTTTGTGGTCATATGTGACCAAGTTTGTATATAACCTTGGTTTTGTTAAGATGGACTTTGGAATGATCCTGGGCTTATGTATTTACATACTCTAGATGTTTGTATGGTGTGAGTTATTACATATATGAGAAAAGTTTTTGTTAAGCCATGTATGTATAGTTCATTGGACAATCTTTTCAAGTTCTGCTTCTGCATTTTGGCCCCCTATTATTAACTATGACTTGATTTCTGTCTGAGGCCATAGGTAATCTCATGATTACAAGCCTATTATGATCCTAATCCATAAGGGCGGGTTCGGGTCATGACACTCTAATTGAAACCTCATTCTTTTGTTGCAGGGCGGAGCTGCTTTGCTCGTGGTGATCGTCATTAGCGGTGACGATGATGATGACGATGCATCTTGCGGACCCTTTGACTATTCTTTTGCTGGTAGTAGTGTTTTTGGCAGTGGGGCTAGTTGTGATGATGATGCCCCTAGTGGAGTTGGTTCCCCACCACTCACTGGGACAATGGCTCCGGCCACCTAGCTTTGCCTCAGCGTATACTCCACTTTTCTTGTTTTTCGCTTTCTTTCCTTGTATAGCTTGTAAGAACTTTGAATATAGCATCCTCAACTGTCATAGGTCATTTTGTGATTTCTTTTGTAACCAATTTGTGCCTTTCGTGGTCTATATATATATAACAAATATATTTTATTTTGTGAATGACCTCCGACTTCATGCTTGGCTTGCTCTGCTTCACTTCTGAACAATTGCACATGCACTCAGATGCCCTCTTATTTTCCAAACCTTGTGGATACATTCCTGCCCCTGTTGTGGTATCTTGAAATTTATTAACTCCTCTGAACCAACTTCTCTAGAATCTACCGGTCAAGACCATGGTTGGTTGGCCAAATGTGTAGTCGGCCAGGTCATTCGGGCTCTCCTCGAGTGCTCCTAACTTTTCCACTTTTGATAATGTACAAAAAGGTGGTACTTCGGCTGCAAACAACTCTCAGCCACGCGAAGTTTGTTGCTTATGTGGCTTTGTGCACCTTTTTTCATTTCCAAAAATTCCACAACCTCTCTCTCTCCTTTGTTTCTAGTGTATCCTGAGATATGGGTTCTCCTTATTACTTGGACTTTATTGGCTTGTCCGATGAGAGCTCTGATGATGCTGTATTTTTGGGCTTGGAAGTCATACGCTCAAGAACTCTCTTTAGTGGTCGAGGAGGTAGAAGAAGGCTTGTTCATAAGAGGGAGGAGTTGAGGGCAATTTTGGAGGAACCCACCGCTGATAATAGAAGATAAGTTCGTGGCCTTGGCGAAGTTGCCAACTGATTTCTAAGCTATGCTCGGGCCCGTGGCCACTTTCATGAACTTGGTCCGACGCCGCCTCATGGGTTTAATCAAGGCTCCTTGCCCATGGGGGCTTTGCTCCCTCATCCTACCAACTTCTTGGAGGTAAATATAATTTGACCTTGTGACTCACTTCCCATGCCACATGTTTATTCTTTACTTTTACCTTCAATGACATGGTTTTTTTGGCCTTCGGATGACAACTTGGAATGACTCTGACCACCTACCGCAGGTTCTCCGATGGTGAGTAGCAATGACGAAGATAGCACGGGAACCGTTTCTAGTGTTGAAAAAAGCTTTAATGGTCGTGATGATTCCGGCGATGACGGCGACGCACTGGGAAACCTTTCATATTCATTGTAGTATTGGAGTCCTTTCTCCATAACTTAGGTTATCTCCAGATGCATCATTTCCTCATTTTTCTTCTCTAAGGACAAGGGTTGCACCTTTATACTTATGAAGAAACCAGCGTATAAAAATAAGCATGTTTCGGGCTTGAATGTCCTAGTACTTTCCTCTTGTGAAATGTAGTTGCTCTTGTAATGACTAGGACCTCCCTTTTTGGCTTTTGGAGAAATTCTTATAACTATCTTATGTTTAATAGAAATCCATGTTAATCGGCTTCTTTTGCTTGCATGGCTCAGTTTTTCATGCATGGTCTTGACATGTTTACTTCACACCGAGTTTGATCGGCACTGATTCTCCCTTCTAGGCACAAACATAGCTTATTTGGACAAAATATGACTTTGCCTGTACAAAAGGACCTTACCGGCCACTCATTTAGGCTGGCGGTTGAAACATTGGTCGGCTATGGGCCAGCTGTTTCGGGTTTTCTAGGGGCAGTCTTGTCTTTTTGCCTTTCGAAACGTTTTATAAAAGAAAACCAACGGTTCATTCGAACTCCACACCACTTGAAAACATCTTTCCTCTTTTTTCCACTATCTCTCTCTAGATTCTCTCATTCTCTCATATTACCCAACAAGCCACGCCCTTTTTTCTTCGAAATCACCATTTTTCTCTACATTCTAAACTAATTTGTTTGTGATTTGATTAAGTTTGAGTCTTCCACCCTCCATTACGTGTTTCACATATTTTAGCTTAGTCTCTCACTCTCTCACTTTGGATCCTCACATTTCTCTTTATTTTTTTGGATTTTTGGGCTTCCTTGGGTAGTCTTTTAATTTTTTTCCTCCATCTACCTCATTTTTGACTCACCCACACCTATTCTTTCTTGATGGAAGCTGATATCCCTCAGAGAGATGTTCCTCCCATATTTCTAGAGGTTGATGCACCTTCTCTTGTAAAAATCTGTTTTGGATGACCGCTCGAGCAGTCATTTGGTTGCTCGAGTGGAGATTCGTAGCTTCTAGTAGCTCGAAGGTTTTGGGCAGCCTCTAGTTTGGCTATGCATGCCTCGTACTCCGCCTAATTTTTGGATACCTTGAATTGGAGTTTGAAGGCCAAAGGTATGTGAGAATCGTTGGGTGCTATGAGTAACACTCCTATCCCATATCCGTACTGATTAGCAGCTCCGTCAAAATACAACTTCAAAGTGTTTTCCTCCAGTTGTAGGATCTCTTCATTTGGGAATTTGTACTCCCTATCATTTTCCTCATTGATCGGGTGATTGGCCAAGAATTTTGCTACACCTCTTCCTTTGACAGATTTGCGAGTAACATACCAGAGATCAAACTTAGAAAGCAAAAGTAGCCATCGAGGTAGCCTATTGGTAAGCGCTGGTTTCTCAAAGAGATATTTGATGGGATCTAACCTTGAAACCAGGATTACTGAGTGCGCTAACAAGTAGTGCCTCAAATTTCTGGTGTCCTATACTAAGGCTAGACAAGCCTTTTCTAGAGGGGTGTAACTGATTTCATATTCCAACATCTTCTTGCTTAAATAGTATATGGCCTTTTCCACATTCTCCTATGATTCTTGCACTAGCATACAACCCGTAGTAAATTTAGTCATTGACAGGTACAAGATTAATGGTTTTCTTGGCTTAGAGGGTGACAACAAGGGCAGATTCTACATATGTTGTTTGGTTTGTTCAAAAGCGTGATTGCATCGATCATCCCATTGGAACTTCATTCCTTTTTTCAGTAAGCCAAAGAGTGGTTCACAAGTGGGGGCTAATTTAGAGATAAACTGTCTTATGAATTGCACTTTCCCTAGAAAGTCTCGCATGTCCTTTTCAGTCATTGGTGGGGGCATTTCCAAGATGGCCTTGATTTTGGATGGGTCCACTTTGATTCCATGTTGTGTGATTAAGAACCCCGTCATCTTTCATGTGGTCACCTCAAAAGTACACTTTTGCGGGGTTCAACTGTAACTTGTACTCTCGAATTCTTTCAAAGAACCTTCTCAATGCTTCATAGTGGCCTTCTCGTTCCTTAGACTTCACAATCATATCATCCACATACGCTTCAACCTCCTTGTGAATCATGTCATGTGGTATGGTGGTTTCTTTTCTCTAGTAAATGGCTCCAGTGTTTTTCAACCCAAATGGCATAACCTGATAGTAGTAAGTCCCTTACTAAGTGGTCAATGTTATCTTCTCTCTGTCCTCAAGTGCCATGGCAGTTTGATTGTACCCTAAAAATCCATCCATGAATAAAAGCAGCGTATAACCCGTTATGAATTCCACAAATTCATCAATGTGTGGCAGTGAAAAATCATCTTTAGGGATGACTTTATTTAAATATCTGAAATCAACACAAACTCGAATTCTACCGTCCTTCTTCCGAACTGGTACAATATTTGCTAACAACGCTAGATATTTGGACACAATTAAAACCCCTTCATTGATTTGCTTAGTAACCTCCTCCTTAATCTTCAATGCCCAGTCTGGCTGAATTTTACGAAGCTTCTGCTTGACAGGCCTGGTCTGGGGATCAAGAGGGATCTTGTGTTGGACGATCTCGAGGTCGATTCCAGTAAGGTCTTCTTAGGACCATGCAAAATCATCTTTAAATTCTTTTAACAAAGCGACTAATCACTCACATTTCTTTGAAGACAGCATGGAACCAATTTGGACCAAGCGAGGATCCTCCTCAGTACCCACAGTAATCAGAATAATCTTATCCATCAAAGGTTTCACACGCCTCTTCTCATCCCAATTAATCAAATTTTTCAAAATGTGAGGAATTTCTTCCTTTTTGTTTTCATCAAAATTTTGGAAATCTTGGTCAATGTAATAAATTAAGGGCACAAAAAAGTAAGCACAATCCACATGATTCTCATTCATCAAGTATGGCTCAGTAGATATAGTGGAAGAAAATGAAAAAGACGACTGAGACAAGACAGTGGCATCTGGGTTATCAACCCTAGAACAACCTGACTAAAAACTACGAGAAGAACCCAAGTTTGACTCCTGACTCTACAGACTCGGTGGAATCAGACTTGGACTCACTATCAGATTCAGGCTCTATGATACAACCTTTCTCGAGTTGCCAAGTCAAACGAGGTGCCTTAGATGCATCCAAGATGAGGTCATTGCAATTTGTAGATGATCCTTCCTTGATCATAAAAACACTGACATACTCAAAACCCTACAACCTAGTTCCAGTTTCACGATCAGCCAGTGCTAACTCTACTTTGTCCCCCTCCAATTTGCCTAGACAGTTGCTCCTATCCTGGTTCATGCCATTTCCAAAGTCTGCTTCCTCATCCTCATTTTCAAATAGTTGGTGGTCAAAGAAAACCTCGAATCTGGGGAGATGTTCCTTAGTCTTAAGATTTACCCATGGTTCAAGAAAACCACAAAAGGGGAAATCATCTCATTCCTTGATAAAACGACCATTCAAGGTTCCCTAGACTGGTTTGTACTTCAACTCATATTGTTTGTCGACCCTCTTAGCTTTGGCCCTCTCTCTCACCTTGTCCCCCTTCTAATTCCAATTATCTTTCGTGGGTCTGTACCCTAACCCAAATGAATGAGGATTGTGGGTAACTTCCTCTGCCACAACAATGCCTTTCCTTCCATTCTTTTCAAGTTCTATATCCAGGATATGTCCTAATTTGCTCATGAAGTAGATTGATTGAGTACTCAGGTATATCCCAACTTCATTTGCCATGATAGTCTGGACTAACTGAGCCTCAACTAAAGTGAATCTGATGAAAAGATGAAACTGTTATTCCATATCTTGAATCTTACAAAATGTGCATATTTATATCCATAGCTAAACCTATGCAACAGATATATATCTAATCATTCTAACTAACTCACATGTGCCAATTACTTGTAACTGACTTCCTAACAAACTAGTAACAACTGTTAAGCTAATGCAGTTATAGCCACTGAGTTGCAACTAGGCTCCATAGAGTTAGATCTCGTTGAACTGTAACATGAGCTGTACCCTAAGCTGCGAGTGGTCTTGGAGCTGTTCTGTTTCCTTGATTTAATATCCTCAACATCCCCCTTCAAGCTAATGGGTTGATTAAACTCCATGAGCTTGCCTTTGAGATACATAAATCTTGAGACTGTGAGAGGTTTAGTAAAGATGTCTGCCAATTGATCAATAGTGGGAATGTACTAGAGAACAAGCTTCTTAGCATGAACTTTGTCACGGACAAAGTGGCAATCAACTTCAATGTGTTTAGATCTTGAATGGAAGACATGATTAGATGCCAAAAATAGTAGAGACATTATCACACCAAAGTGTAGAGGCACATGAGAGGAAATAGATAAGTCAATAAGAAGCATGTGTAGCTTGCTTTTGATGCTCCTTTCTGAATATGATTTCACAAGTGCAATGTGAAATAGATAAACACAAATGAGTCCAAATCCGACAAATCTTTTGGAAAATCGATTTTGAATAAAAAAATGTCAAAATGGATTGCTTTTCCAGATTACAAAGTCACCACCTAAATATTTTTAGAAAATTTAGGAAACCCGTGACTCTTGCCAAAGGCCACTTATCCGTCACCACCAAAGTGTCTCAGCTCAGGAACTTAGGTATGAAAGGAGAAGATCATGAATTGAGCACCCCATTCACCCGATTAAAGATCTGCTTCTACTAATCATGATATGATTTTTATTTACATTATATGCTCTTGTTCCGATTATTAGGCTAATTTACTATGTGATGCACACAAGTATATACTAATTGGCAAAAATTGAAACACTTTGGTCTTATGTTTGTTTGAAAAGATTTTTGAATACGCGTCACCTAAAAAATGTGAACTTGTACATACATTAGTCAAAACATCCCAATTTAAGCAATTAGCCTTCATCCACTGGCATTCAAGTAGGTATATCACTTAAGCACTTAGCCTCATGGAAAACATGCTCGATATGGCAATACTAACACTCATGCAATATGCTAAAGCAATGGATGCTCACCTAGTACTCAATTGAGGCAAGTCAAAAGAAATAAAATAGTTAGTTAAATGTATGCTCTAATATGCAAGTGACCAATGCAATACATACAAAATGCAACTATCGAATTCGGCTTCCTAACATGGCATGTGAGTCAATTCAAGGCATGCGTAAAGCACGTATTCGAATAAGAATTTGAAATTGACATTGATTAGTATGATGAGCCGAACCCTTATGCATGCAAAACGAATGGATGCAAGTCATAGAAAATGCTAATTAAAACATGATGTTCTATGCTATCTATCATAGCCGAGTAAATGAAAGGGAGAAAGAAATGAGGTTGGAAGATATACACACATTATTACATATTTTCCCTCATGCAAGAAGGTCCGAATAAATGTTCGAATCTAAGATAATTATTACACCACCAATAAATGAATTAGCTAAACTAACTAACTATTACAAATTAGAATTAAACTAACTAATTAGTTACAACCCGAAATTAATTAACTGAGTAATTAACTATTGCAAGTTCAAAAAGAATTAACTAATTAATTAACTAAGTAAGCTAATTAAAAAATGGGCAAGTGTCAAGGAACCACACGTACCAATGTGAACATCCTCCCGGAAACGCCTATGTTTTGCTGCCAGAACTGTTTTGTTTGTAGAAAATACTTCTATTTTTGCCTCAGCTTCTACTTTGTTTTGCAGGAAAATGACACTGCCTGGTTGAAAAGAGGTGGCCGACCAGCTAGTAAAAGTGGTCGGTCGGATTCAAATGGTGGCTGGCCAACCACTAATTTTGATACTGCCTTGCTGTATCAGAGCAGAAACATAGTTTTTCCAGGGGATGTTTATCCTCTCTGCCCCTTCTTATCATGAAACAAATCAAGGGAGAGATATAATTGATTCACAAATCATCAATGGTAGCAAAGTTGTTGCATGATGATCCATGACTCAATTGGACAAAAGATCAATACGTGAAAATAAAAGACCAACAAAATCTCCTCCCTATCATGGAATTGATCAAGGGAAGTGGTTGACATTGATTCTTGAACCATTACCATCACTAACAAGTATGAAATGACTCAAGACTCAATGGGTTCAATTAACATCTGATTGAACTCAACTTTATTTTATTATCTTATACCATTTTAGTCCTATTTTATTGCCTATTTTACTTACCGTTCCATTCATTAGTCATTTTAGTCCAAGAATGAGAATTAAGTCCACTAAATGGAGAGAAGCGTCATTTAAGAAGTTGTTATGGGCATAAGAGAGATGTAATGCATTGGTAATGAACGTCTGAAGAGATTAAACCATTAAGTATGGAAGGGTCTCTTTCTTAAGCTTAAACAACACTCATTTGAAACAACTCTCGAAGAAATAAAAATCCAAGAAAAGATGGAGAGTGCAGAGGTGATTATATGTGAACATAAGTATGGAAAGCATGAAATAAATGTTATCAACTTAAATAGGTTGGTGTCTAATGCCTAAACCACCAAACCTATGAGGACTACTACACTACAAGCTTACTATACAAAGCATAAATGAAATAAACACACTATAATAGTCCTAAAACTCACAAAAACACTACTAGAATTATCATGGAAATGCTAGAAAAAAGTAAGCTAAAACAATGGAGAAATTAAGCTAGTAAATAAGCTTAAGGAGGGGTGGCTATCCCCTCCACTTTTGGGACTTCAAAACCACTTTTTTAGCCTCTAAAAAACTCTGAAAATCAGTAGGAAAAAGTTGGAAAATAGATGGGAAACACAAGGGCAAAAGCTTAGAAAACAAGGTTCAAAGAAAGGTGGTTCACCTCTCTACCTTTGATGGCTTTAAACCACAAGTTTCAGCCTAGAAAAACAGTCCAAAAACAGCAAGTAAAGATAGGAAAGAAGTGGTGAAAAGAAGCTAGAAGTTATACCTTTTGAAGAGGAGTAGCACTTTGATTCACAAACCAATAATTTCTCACCCTCAAGCGCTGAAATTCAAGCTCAAGAACCTCAGCAAGGAACCCTAAAAATTAGGTTTAGGGAGTATAAATAGAGTGTATATAGGTTGTAAGGTAGAGAGACAAATATTTTCAAGAATTTTGCACTTTACTAATTTTTCTAACCTAAAAACATAAGGTATGGCTCTCTATATATAGACAACTGGTTGATATCTCAGAAATATCTATATTGAGCTAGATGGTGCAGTGCATGCACATAGGGGGACAGCTGGTAACAAATATCTATTCTACTGGAACACTTGGCTAGATGGCCACTAGGGGGACAGTCGTCCACTTTTTTTGGCCAGCCAACCACTAGTTGGCTTGCATTCCTCTAGATGGTCAGGCTTGAAAAAATATTATTTTGGTCCAAAAGTGGTGCAAGGTTAGTAGGCTTCTGAGACTCAAAACTAAGGCTTTCTATTGAGGAAATCGAGTGTTTGCACAACGTATAAATTCATCATTGGGTGATCAATCGGAGGCGCCCAAGTCTTAAGGGCGGTCAACAATGCGGTGTCTACAGCATGCCAATCCAAGTTAATTCGGCTGTAGTGTGAGCAAGAGATCGATACTCTGCTTTAGTGGAGAATCAAGAGACTGTGGCTTACTTTTTGGCTGACCAAGACACAAGATTGGAGCCCAGAAATATGCAATAACCTGATGTAGATTTTCTGTCAGAAATATCTCCAGCCCAATTAGAATCAGAGAAGGCATTAATATCAAAAGAGCTGGGAGAATATGTTAGTCCATGACCAATAGTGCCTTTAACAAATTGAAGCAATCTTTTAACTGCAACAAAGTGACCAACTCTGGGAGAATGCATATGTTGACAAGAGTGATTAACTGCCAAAGAGATATCTAGATGAGTGATGGTAAGGTATTGAAGATCACTAACTAGGCTCCTATAGAGAGCAGGATTAGAAAACAATTTAGCTGAATCAGGTGACGTCTTAGGTTTAATTGATAAGGGAGAGGAACAAGGTTTACATTCAGCTAAACCTACCTTGGTAAGAATATCTTGAACATATTTCTTTTGAGACAAAACATAGCCTATGGAATTGGTTTGGATGGAAATACCCTAAAAATAAAAAAAGATCACCAAGTTCTTTCATGGAGAAGGCAATATGCATATAAGAGATGAGGGATTGAATATGAGAAGCATCATTCCCTGTGACCAAAATGTCATCCACATAGACCAGCAAAACAGTAAAAGTGGTGGTGGATTTCTGAATAAACAAAGAAGAGTCATATTTGCTATTTTGAAATCCTTGAGAAAGAAGATAGGCTGAAAGTGTAGAGTACCAAGCTCTAGATGCCTGTTTTAAACCATACAAGGATTTCATAAGATGGCATACATGATGAGAGTGAGTAAGATGAACAAAACCAAGTGGTTGAAGCATAAACACCTCTTCTTCAAGAACCCTATGAAGAAATGCATTAGATATATCCAATTGCTTCAAGGGCCAATTATGATGGAGAGCTAGACAAAGTAAAATTCTGATTGTGGGAAGTTTTGCTACAGGGTTGAATGTTTCTTGAATGTCCACTCCTTCTTGTTGAAGATAACCCTTTGCAACAAGCCTAGCTTTGTGTCGAGCTATGGTGCCATCAGAATTTCTTTTAACTCTGAATACTAATTTATAACAGATAACATTATTTCTTGGTAGAAGAGAGACTAAAGACCAAGTTTGTTGCTTTTGTAAGGCAGCAAATTCTTTTTGCACAACCTTATGCCAAATAGGTGAAAGAAGAGCTTCTTGATGAGATGGAGATTCAGTATCTGAGTAAAGGGAATAAGTTAGAGTAGGAGACTAAGGCTTGGTGTGAAGTAAACACTGAGAAGAGATTTTGGATCTAGTGATCATGGGATGAACAATAATAGAAATAGGTGGTGAAAGAGGTAAGTGAACTGATATAGAGTGAATGGGAATAGAAGAAGTATGATTAATATAATTGAGCTAAGAAACAGGAGTATGTGAAAAACATGATTAAGTTGAGTATTTGAAGTAGGTGTGGGAAGAGAAGCAAGATTGATTGGAGAATTAAAAGGAGAAGGAGAAACAAATTTAGCAAGAGCAGATGTAGTACGAAAAGAAGATAATAGAGAAGAAATAGTAGACCAAAAGAAAGATTGAATTTGAAGTAAAGAAGGAGAAGAATAAGTGATGGATGATTCAACAAAAGGAAATGCAAATTCATTGAAAATGACATGTCTAGAAAGGTAAACTACCAGTACTAGGATCAAGACACCTATATCCCTTAGCAAATGGATGATAACCAAGAAACACACAAGCTAGAGACTTAAGTTGGAGTTTATGAGAAGAATATGGTTGAAGCCAAGGATAGCAAAGAAGACCAAAGACTCTGAGAAAGACATAATCTGGAGTATGATGAAACAAGACTTCAAAAGGAGATTGATACTGTAGCTAAGTAAAAGGAAGTTTGTTAATCAAGTAGGTAGCTATAGCAACAACTTCATACCAGAATCTGAGAGCCATAGAGGAGTGGTGAAGCATGGCAACTGCAGTCTCTGTGATATGCCTGTGCTTTCTTTTAGCAGTGCTATTCTGTGGTGGAGCATATGGACATGAGTGTTAATGAACAATTCTATTAGCAACAATAAATGCCTTCATTTTATTATTATAGAAGTCATTGCCTCCATCTGTTCTAAGTATTTCTAAAATAGTCTCATATTGTGTTTCAGCATAAGCTTTGAATTCCAAGAATTTGTCATAGAACTCACTTTTATAGACTAGTGGATCCAACCAAGTAAACTTACTAAATTCATCAACAAAGATGACATAGTACTTGTAAGTAGAAGAATAATGAAAGGGGCCCTGGACATCAATATGGATGAGGGAAAGAGGCTTATTTACACTTGAATTTGACAATTGAAAAGGAAGTCTATGACTTTTAGCCACACAACAGTCTACACAGTCTTGAGTAGCATGATGGACATGTTTAAGATGCAAATGATGTTTGAGATGATGAAATTTTAGAGATGAAGGATGGCTTAATCTATTATGCCAAACAAGAGTAATAACAGGAACAGACATAGCAGAAGTAGTAACATAAGACTGTGAACAAAATGGAGAATCAGCAGAATAAGAAACAACATGTGGAAGAAAATGGTAAAGTACATTGATGTTAGATCCCTTGTAAAGAACTTTCTTTGTAATTTTGTCCCGAATCACAAAGTTAGAGTCATAAAATGTTATGATGCAATGATTATCTTGAGCTAATTTCTGAACTGAGACAAGATTCGATGAAATAAAGGATGAATGAAGGACATTATTAAGTCGACATGAATAGTGTGGAGTAGGTAAAATGCCTTTACTAGTATGATTAATAGGAATTGAGTTGTCATTCCCAATGGTGGCTTGATCTGTTCATTGACATGGTTGATAATAGGTAAGATTTTTGAGATCATTAGTAATGCGATCAGTAGCTGCAGAGTCTAAGTACTATGGGACTGATGATGATGATGAGACAACATCAAAAAAAGAAGCAACAAATGCTCTATGTGCTGAAGATGGAGAGGAAAAAGCATTAGAATTGGCATGTGACATCTAATAAGAAAACTGATATTGAGAATCCATTATGTACCAACAGTCAACAGCTAAATGACCAAAACCGCCACAAATTTGACAAGCTTGAGAAGTCCGAGAATGAGATTGAGAGTATCTTCCCATTCCTCTAGAAAAATTAGCAGAAGATCTGCCATTGCCATTGCCTCTGTAAAATCTGCCTTCTCTTCCTCCTCTGAAAGAGTATCGACCTCAAAATGAACCAAAATTATGTCCTTGAGATGAAGAAGTAGAATAAGAATGAGGAGGATAACCTTTTATAATGGAGAATGCTACTGTTGGTTCTGAAGCCTTTTTAGTTTTTGCTTCCAAATGAACTGCTTCAGATCACAAAAGAGTATATAACTCCTCCATTGAGATACAGTTAGATCTGGCTCGAATTGTTGTTTTGAAAGCATCAAACTCATTAGGAAGGCCATTCAAGGTTAATAGAACCAGATCTTCATCATCAATGGCTATGGATGCAAGAGCCAACTAACTCACTATGTCTTTGATTTTTGAAAGATATTCCTCAACTGATTCAGACTTCTTCACTACATAATTCAATTTATTCTTTAGTTGATGAATATGAAACCTTTAAAGAGAAGTGAATTTCTTGTGAAGAACAGACCAGACTTTAGCACAATGATGAAATTGAAGAATAGTGGAGTAGATCGGAGGAGATAGAGTAGCATTAAGACAACTTAACAAGTGAGCATCGATGAGATTCCATTGAAGAAAATCTAGATTAGTAGCTTAAAGACCATTAACATCAATGAATGTAGAAAGAGGATAGAGAATGGAACCATCAACATAGCCAAGCAGATTGGTAGCTCAAAGAATATTAGAAACTTGACTATTCCAAATAATGAATTTGGTAGAGTCAAGTTTAACAATAACAAATGAAGAAAGATTTGTGATTAGAAGTGCAAGATTTGATGGAATTGAAGAAGACAGAGATGATGCAGAAGCTGCCATGGAAGAATGCTCATATGAGCTTTTACTGCTCTGATACCATGTTGAAAAGATGAAACTGTTATTCCATATCTTGAATCTTACAAAATGTGCATAATTGTATCCATAGCTAAACCTATACAACATATATATATCTAATCATTCTAACTAACTCACATGTGCCAATTACTTGTAATTGACTTCCTAACAAACTAGTAACAACTGTTAAGCTAATGCAGATACAACCACTAAGCTGCAACTAGGCACCATAGAGTTAGATCTCATTGAATTGTAACATGAGCTGCACCCTTATCTTGGAGTCGTTCTATTTCCTTGATTTAATATCCTCAACAGAATCTAAAAAGAAAAATGACTTCTTTCCCATGATCTATCTCTACTATTGGGGTTGTAACCTCGAGTGGAGGATGAATGTATAAATTTCCAAAGACAGTGGCGATCCCCCCAGCATGTGGGTATTTGACCAGTTGATGCATTGTGGAAGAAACAACTTTCATTTAATGTAACCAAGATCTGCCTAATAGTAAATTGAAAGTTGCTGGCACATCCATGACATGAAACTTAGTCTCGTGCTCAGATGGTCCCACCGTAACCTCTTTGCTAGTGTTGTCATATGCTCGGATCAGCTGATTTGTTGGCACAAAATCTACCGGCTTTAACCCTACCGCGTAAGCAGTGTGTGAAGGACACATATTTATGGCTGACTCAGTGTCAATTAAAACCATAGGGACCCACTTTTTTCGGCATTCTAGAGACACTTGCTATGCTTTGATCCCTCTGGAGGGAGCTCTTTATCTGAGAAAGTCATTGATGGAATGGACCCAGTTGGTGTGATTAATGACACTAACTAGTCCGGTGTAGTATCAATGGATAACTTGGCTTTACTTAATGATGTGAGCATAGCTTGTCGGTGTTCTTGTGACGCTATAAACAATCCCTAGATGGAGATGTTGGCTTGGATCTTTTTCAGCTGCTTAAGGATTAGATCTTCATTTTCTTCATTTTCCTTGTCTTTTCCTTTCTTCACATCCTTTCTTGATAGCTCGCCTTGATCTAGGTGTGATGGCTTAAAGAAACACCCATTCTTAGTTAGATGATAAATCTCTTTAGAATACCAGGAATCGTCTGGCGCATTGTTTCCCCTACCTTCATCTCGGTGTGGGTGAAGTGTAGATCATTGTCTTTTTACCATTCCCCTTCATTTATAGATAGGTAATCGTTCGGCTCAACATGTATCATCCCTAAATTGCAATCATCTCATTTTGGTTGGTAAGGTGATGTTGACCAGATTTTTGCAAAGATCTCACTCCTTAAATGTGCCCAGGCTCAGCTAGCCCTTTGTTTTTCTTCTTCAGCTGTTCGGTCAATCGTCTCGGTAATTCGGGGACTACCCTCTCAACTTCTCTTCCTGGCACTTCTTTTTCAATCTCCTCTGTTTTGGACTCTTCTAGCTTGTTTCTTTCTATAGTTTCGCTACTTTCACTTTGCTTTTCCTTTCCCTTCACTTTTCTAGTGGCTTGTGCTATTTCCTTTGTTTCCTTATTATTTCTTTCTGTTTCCGAATCTTCCTCACTGCTTGCCCATCCATGGACACTGGCCCAATTGTTCAAGTTCCACCAGTCAATTTGCACATCTCCTAAGCCCTGTTCTTCGAAGAACTGTAGTTGTCCAAGTCTTCTTCTAAATTGGCAAAGTTATTTAGCCTTTGCTCACATACATCATTCTTGATGACATTAATGAAAAATGCATCAAGCAAAGCAACCCTCGGTTTTGGATGACCAAATGGTACTATATATCCGCTGCAGTCATATTCTGATAAATCCCCAATTTTTATCATTGGCGCCTTTGCTGCCACCATAGGATTTTTCGGTTCCCACCAAGTTTGAGTTGTATCCATCACACACAGGTTGATGCTCTCTAGAATGTGGACTTCAGGTTTGGGTAAATGGGAAGCGGTGATGTATATGCTGGGATCAAAGAGGAGATAGTGAATGGATGAGGTTAAGATGAGGAGGTGGTGGAACTCGATCATGGGTAGGAAAAGGGTTGGTGGTGAAATTGGGCCTTTGTGGTTAGCTATGATTTTGCGGTCTATGAGGTCCTAGATCTCATAACGGAGATGAATGCAATGGTCGATTTCATGGTTTTGTTGCTGGTGAAAGGTATAATACTTGGATGCATCATGCCTAGGTGGAAGTGGGTTAGGAAGAGGCCAAAGGTTGGGTAGTTTGAGATAGCCTTTTTCTACTAGCGTTTTCAAGGCTCGAGTTAGAGTCATATAGAGCCGGTGAAAATCAAGGTTCAGGAAACGGTTCCGATTGTAGGATTGGAGGGTGGCATCAGTAAGGGATTGGCTATCTTTGTAGAGGTCGTGACAGTACTAACTTCCGGAGGTTTTGCGGTTGTGTTACTACTGATAGTAACATTGGAACCACGAACAAAATTCTTTCTTATAGGTTCTTTCTCATCTATAATGATCCCTTGTTTCATAGCATCTTTGATCTGAACTTCTATGTCCTGCAGATCTTTAAAAGTGAAGAGTGGGAGAACAGTCATCTTTTGTAACGTCTTGCCATTAAGACTACTCACCACTATTCGGATCTGATCCTTCTTTGAGGGCCTGTTGGTCATCATGGTTGTTTTGGCCCTCTATCTTGCTATAAATTCAACAAAGCTTTCCTTTGGCTCTTGACATGTGGCTTCCAAATTCTGAGTGGTTACTCAAACTGTGTGTTATAGGAGTACTAAGTAATGAATATTTCAGCCAACTCCTCCCAATTTTGCTTCACCTTATCTTCCAGCTTGGCATACCAGGTCATAGCAATTCCCGATGAAGTCCTTCCAAACAAAAACAACTTATGGGGACAAGTCGGGCCCATAAGTTTCAAAACATCTGAGAATAAACGGATATGTACCATGGGGTCCCCTAATCTATCGAACCGGTCAATATGTGGCACCTTGAATCTTTTCGGTAATTTGATAGCTGCCTTTGTGTATCTATCCTCTATATCAAGAATGGAATTGATCCCCTAGGATTTTTTTGAACAACTTCTCTACTTTGGCTATCTTCAGCATAGCTTGATCAAATTTAGCAATGTCAAGAAGAAAGAGGCCTTTAACTGGATGTACCAGGGCTCTAGCTGTAGGAACCTAGGCCAGTTTTCTAGTTAACCAAACCCTGGAAAATTCTCAAAGGACAGAGGTAGGTTCGGACTTGGATGGTTAACTGGCTGTGGATGAGTAGCAGTTGCCCCAGCTATTTGTTGCATCCCACCGATGGTATCACCCTAAGCAGCTATTGTATGGTTAATAGCATCTATGAACCTCTGGAGATTGTCGATCTTTTCTACGATATTCGGGAGATTCTGAGCCATTAAAGAAACTGGAGAATGTCTTACTGGGGGATTGAATAGAAGAGATTGGAGGGGTGACTGATGTAAAATCTGAAAAGGAGATCGGAGATATAACGGCCTTTGGACTAGCTGTGCTTGTCTGACCCTTCTCTTGGATACCGATGGAAGTGACACTAACACTGGCTAACCTTGAACAACATCTGTAGTTTTGCAAAGTCTATCAGCACGAGTCCACAGGGGTTTAGGGGTGTCAACATTTTCTGAAACTATGATGAACTAACTACCTAGTAAAAGAAAAAATAAAGAAAACAAAAGAAATATCAAATGAAAATCCGATAGTAATTCAGCTCATAACATATATATCAAAGATGAACCTGACAGCGTCTTGACCCAACCTGTACCACTGACCATTGTATATCCCAACAAACTGTCATGTTCTCAACCCAACCACTGATATATCTAAACTACTGATATAAATAACGAGCCTCTACAGGATCCCACATATAGCACATAGCAAATAAGGTGAACTAAAACACCCCTACGAGGGTTTGGGATACCCTGTCCTAGGCGGGAGATGAACTAGGGCTTCACTATTCAAACAATTTGTATCACTACCTCTTAGATACGGGAGAGCATCATGTCCTATTTGTGGAAGTTGCTAGAGTTGAGTATATGAACTAGGTCAGTTTGGTCACAAAGGTACCTCAGCAAGACACTTGATATACCTACCCTACCCAACACCTAAATGAAGGGAGGATCAAACGGTATGTTGGTAGTCAAGATCTGAAGCTTGAATTTTCACTATAATAGAGCCCATGTCCGGCAAGCTGTCCGGGATGTTAGATAACAAATACAGTGACTTAAGCACACCATGTATGAAAATGTAATAAATATACATATGAAGATAAAATCCACATTATGAAGTTTGAGTCATGTTCATTTAATTTCCCCTGCAGAGTCGCCAGAAACTGTGAGATGTTTTTTGGGGTTACCAAGTGCACCCAACAGTTTGGACTTCCGATCTCTTGATCTAGTCTCACTAGTGCAATGTGAAAAGGAAAATGAGAGTCCAAATCTAACAAATTTTATAAAAAAATCCATTTTATTGCAAAATATTGCTAGAAATGGACTACATCACCAGATTTCAGAGTCGCCACCTAATCTTTTGGGAAAATTAGGAAACCTGTGACTTGTACCAAAGGCCACCGTCTGTCATAACCAAAGTGTCTCGACTCGAGAACATAGATATAGAGGGGAAGGTCATTAATTGAGCACCCTACTCACTCAATCGAAGATCGGCCTCTACTAAGTCTTAATGTGGTTTTTATAATCAATGTATATCCACGTTCTGATTTATTAATAATGCTACCATTACTATTTGAGGCATTCAAATATATATTGTGTCGTCAATTTTGGTTATGCTCTAATTTCATGCACTTTTGAAAAATAGTTTTCTTGAATAAAATTTGCAGCATACGGATAATTTACACTTCCAAAATAAATAACACAACCTCATCCACCAGCATTTAAATAGATACCTCACTTAAGCACTTAGCCTCTTGTTATAGCAACAGATATGGTAAAGAACATGTACATACGGTATGCTAAAGCTCAAAATGCTCACCTAGTACTCCAAGGAGAGTGTATAAGATATCTACAAATATGTACATATATGCTTGATCCTATATGCGAGTTTCTAATGCAATACATACAGAATGTGTATCTCGGAGTCCGGATTAGCAAGATATAGCATAAGTATCATCACAATACATAAATTTGCACGTATTCATTTTTGAAGACAACACATCATATTAGAATGGATGATTCGAACCCAAATGTATAAAAAGGTGGATGCAATATATAGGCATGATAAAGAAATCATGATATGATACCGAAAGCAGATAAGTAAAAGGATTAGAAAGACGTAGGGTTAGAAGATTATTACAACAATTTGAATAAGAAAAAAGAGGGTGAGAGATTATTACAATAAAGAATGGATCCAGCCTAGTTATTGCTAAATCCAACAAATCACAATAAACAATAAAAAGAAGCAATCCAAGGGCTCTAGGAGCATCCCTAGAGACTGTCTATTCTGTTCTTGGGAGGGGAGATGATTGACTAGACAATGAATGAGCCAGCCGACGTAGAAGTGAGCCAGTAGAATTCCTTTTGCAGCTGGGGATTAGGTCAGTGCAGAATCTTAGGACAATGGCCAAATGGAGGCTTTATTGCTTGGTTCTCACACCTTTCACCTCCTCTGTTGATATGAATCAATTTGGGAGGAGATGAATGGGCTTGGGCCCTCAACAACAACATAAATAGATATATACAATAGATATTTTATGCACAACAACAAATTAAATGGATCGAAACAAAAACAAATTCAAGTCTAAGAAATAGATAGGAACCTATATATTCTCTTTGTGAATGAGGGCAAGTTGATACTCAAATCCATGCTATTACGTGGAGAGCGTAGATTAACGCAAATCATTTCTTAGCAGAAGCTTGGCCTAACAAAGCAAGAGATTCGTCAAATTCATTGAAAACCCCTCATCTAGTCATAGAACAAGGGTAATACCACCTCTTTCTATGTTCACAAATGATTGAGAAGGGAGGTTTCAACTTTTTTTGACCCAAAATCTCTTGTTTTACTTCCAAAATACTCAATGAAAAGAAAGAGAACAACATTTGTTATCACCAAATCTCATGGATCACTTAGGCAACCTCATGTAACATCCCTTAACACTCATTTTCATTAAGCCAAGGTTCGAAACACATTGGTTGACATACTTGAGAGATAGGATAGGTGAAGATGGGTAGTGTAATATGGAGAAGAGGAGAGTTATGCTACTTATTGAACTTGTGGATGGATGGCTACAATTACTCCCAAGCACATCCAGAAGGGTCCAAAATATATAAGAGCTACATAGTTAAAGATATGAAAAACAAAGAAACAAAAAAAAAATAGCTATCAACTAAATGGATGGGTGGCTAAGGTTACTCCCTCCATAGCCATGAGGACTTATAACAATCACATAATGACAATAAAGCTTAGAATAGTAGAAATGGAGATAGAAAAGTGACTTAGGTTGTGAGCAAATCACCTCTTAAGAGGATATGCCACTTTGATTCACAAACTCCCTTTTTAACTCCCTTAATTCACCTTGGATAGATCATTTAATGTCCAAGAGTCTTAGCAAGGTGCTGAGGATCAAGCTTTCACGGAGTTTTGATGTCCAAAGTTAGGAATGTCGTAGGTAGCAGGTGTGGTTGAGAGGAGAGAGAGGCAAGAGGCTTTCAGAGCCTTAGGCAAAAAAATTTCAACCCTTGGAAAGAGCTGTCGAGCTTTTATATATAAGACGCAGGTCATAAATATCTGAGATATTTGTAGTAGGTAAGCCAAACAAGCTGAAATTTCTAAAAATGCTCTGTACCCGGAACATTCAGCTGGTCGAGCTTCTTGGTGATCGACCAAGGGCTTTTATGGCCGGTCATCAAATGGTATCCGGCCAACTAATGGGCATATCGTCAGATCAACAAGAGTAGGCTATCCTGAATTGAAGGGAGAAACAAGTATTTCAGAGGATTCCACCATTTCCATTCATTTCCACTATATTCTTTGCTCGATTTGTTTGAAAGAATACCATGTTTAGTATTCTACAAATATGAGCTTCAAAACATTGTGGCAACGTCTGGAATTGCACCTACTAAAACTCATTTTGAAAGAGATTCCATTTTGGTCAAAAAATATTTTGTCCAAAACAAGTCATTGGAAGGTTTAAAGCTTGATTCGCAGAACTCCTGCCGTGAAACTTGCACAGATTAACACCTCTCATTTTCATAATCAGAAGCTAAAAAGGGAACGCCCAAGTCTCAAGGCTAGTAAAAAATGGTGTGTCTGCCATCCCTTCTATGGGGCTCTAGAGCGGTGGACGTCTATCTCCTAGGATAAAATGACTATACAATCAAATCATAACACCACAAAGAGATTGTCTGAGAACTAAACTATGTATGCACTCACTCGCCAAAAAAGAAGAACTCTCAAAATACAAAATATGATCAGACTATGAGGGAGAAGAAAAATAGATAACAAAATTCATTTTTTGGGATGATTGGAGCAGAATGAGGGACTATCTATTTAGAGGGAATAATCTGCTTGTTTGAACTGACTGAAAAGGTATGATGGAAAGATGTGAAAAGGTATGATGGAAAGACGTAACCGGTGATGTAGAGACAATCGAAAAGTGGGGACTAGAAGAAGGGTTAGACTTGTTTGTAGGAAAATTTTGAAATTCTATTTGAACATTTGAATTTTCATGCAAAAAAAAAAAAAAAAGGAATTTGAATTCAAATAAACTTGGCCCAAAAAGAAATATGCGGGTTGCGGATTTTCCTGGCTTAACCCACACCTTAGGCAGGTTGGCGTTGGCAGCTCACGAGTGTGTTGTTTTTGGGTCCAATTCAATTTGGTCTATAACTCCCCTCTTTACAAAATATAGGTGCCCTTTGGGATGAAACCGAAATCTCAAAGACACTTACATACACATATATATAAAGTGACTCATCTTTCTTTTGTGGGACAAGCAAATAAACTAGGGAGAATTTGATCAAAACCCCTTATAATAAGACTTTAATATATTAAGAGCAAGTACACAAAGTTTTTCTTGAAAAGGCTAGCACACACCACTATTACCAAAATATCCTTAGTGACTAATTTAATAGTTTGAATTCTAAAATGATATAACTTTTGATTTATATGTCGATTTTTAATAAAATTAATATTTTTAGAATCCTCTCATCAAGATCTATCAAATAAGATCCAGATTGACTATGAAATTAAAAAAAAAGAAGAAGAAATATCATCAAAATTGACATAAGTAGTAACATTTTACTCTATTTTATACTAAAATGTTACTTTGATTTACAATAAAGTTTTATTCCAATGCATAGTAAAATTTGTATAACAGAAGAAATAATTCAAGAACATATTATCAAAGTAAAAGTTTACTGTCATTTCTGAACAGGACAATAGCAAAAATAAAACAAAGTACATAACAAAAGAGCAACCACAATAACCAAAGATAAAATTTTACTTTCATATTTGCAAGCTAATAAACAAACAACAATCAAACAAGGAAGGAAACAAGCTCCAACACTAAAATAATTCATGTGAATCTCCATAAGCTAGCCTTATGAGATCTTGTACAGCGTCCTGTAACTTCTCTTTATCATCTTCGACTGTAACGATAGTGGCAAGAGCTCTCTGCCCTATCCTTGCAATTACCGACCAACCTGTCAAAGACTTCATTAAATCAATCTATGGGTTTGGAATTGGAATTCCCTATAGCTCCATCTAAATCAATCTGATCATCATCATCATCATCATCATCATCATCGTCATTGTCATCATCATCGAAGACTTTTCAAGCCTCGGCAGTGGCGGTGAAATATGATAAAGAAGACGACGATGAGTTATATTCCCCTCCATTCTCTCTCTGGATGACACCTCATGTGCCCAAAAAATGTTTTCATACAAGGAAAATTTTTCCCACAAAGCGAACAAGTTGGTGAATCAATGGCATTGTTTGTGTCTTTCCACTTTGGAAGATCAACGAGCTCTTGGCGATATTTTTTTCTTGGGCTTGAGCTTTTTTTACAAAGACTTCTTTGTTGGCTTAAACATGAACTCTCATGTGACCTCCAAGAGCTTTTCCAGAGCTAAACCATTTCTCTGTTGACGCATTACAATTATGGACCAAGATCTGATAATAGGAAGCATAGTTCTAAATCGCAGTATTGGGTAAGGTAATGGTATCGATCGCGGAGTATCGATGTCGGTAGTATCAGTCGGTACGTATCGGGAATTGGGTGTCATGGCCATGAAATTTTAAAAATCATTAGTAATCCCTCTAAAACTCAATTTTATGCATTTTTGTTTTTTTGGATTCTTTTAGCCTTAATTTGTCACATTTTAATCAAAATTTTGATATGTAGGAGCACTTTTGACTCATTTTCAACTAAATGATGTGTATTTATTTTAGTCTCAAGCTTTTTCTGGCATATGTTAAACTTTTAATAAAAAAATTGATGTGAAAATATTTTTTTTACTTATTTTCAATAATGAAATACTTCCAAATGCACAACAAATCAATAAGACAAAGAGAGACATGAAAATAAATCATTCGCTTCAATCATAGTCACATACAAAAAATCTACCATACATCAACTTTGAAACTTAGTAATAAAAAAATTACGTGGTGGTACAAAAGGATCTCTGTATCTTACATCACTTTGATCATCACTATGAATGGGTTGTCCTATTTCTCCATATTTATATTTCTAGTAGTAGTTATTGAAAGTGCATTGATCATAAGTGGTGTTGTTGTTGCCACTGCTACTTGATTTTTCTTGTGTCATTGCAAGTCCCCCTGTACCATAATCGAAACCCTCTATATATGGATATTGATGAGATTGTTGAGAGTAGTTCCAATTTCCCATATAAGGTGGTTGATAGAAATGTGGTGGTTGACTTGGAGGAGGGTAATAAGGATATGGTACTAGGCATATTGGTTGCCAATGTTAAGTTCTCCTTCCATTTTCTTGTCTAACTTCAAGCTGTCCAAATTGATTTCTAAGGTCATGATGACCATAAATGTCATCAATATGTCGTGAACGCTCAATTGATGCTTCTACATCAGGAGGAAAAATAGAATGTCGTTGCTGCAGTGTAGAATCCTTGTTCCAATCATGACCAATATGATGAATACTGTGTCTACTACCATGTGCAGAACCTGTACACTCATTGTCCACCACTACCACCACTTGTTGGAGGATGACTGCCGTCACTATCATCTCCACTACCAGTAGGTGAACTCAAACCGCGACCCTCATTAGAGCCACTTCCAACAAACCTTGCTCTTTGATGGTGTTGAGGTGCTTGGCTACTAGTGGCATGATCTCCATCGTCATCATCATCATCATCAACAATCAACCATCCTGAGTTATCTTCATCATCCAAGACTGCATGTTCTCTCTCTTGAAGCCATAGAGTTAGTAGATTCAAGATTGATGGGGTTAAAAGATTCCTCTTTGTCATCTTGGCTTTTTCATGTTGCATATCTGATCTTTAGCCTCATATTGTAATACACATAAACAACTTTATTTAATTTTTTATACTTCGACCGATTCCTTGTCTTTGTATGTATCAGGCTAAATGTACTCCAATTGTGCTCACAATTGGAAGAAGACATGGTTTGGCTCAGTACTCTCACAGCCACTTTTTGGAGTGTCGGAGCCGATGTACCATAATGGATCCACCATTCAGCTATATACAAATCAATCAATCATTAGTGATTATGTTGTAATTTGATATAGAAGTGTTGACAATGTAACAATTATGTGTAATTAAAATAGTTAATAGTTGATTGAGTATATAATAATTACCAGGATTTGTTGTTTTCAATGCTCTTTGTGCTAACACAGCACAAAAAGAATCTTTTTTTATTACAAAATAAAGAGATCTGCAATGAACAAAAGGCAATAAGCAGTTTTACAAACACAATTCACAAGTCAGATAATAAGTTATCAATTTAATTAATATTAAGTAATGACTAACTTGGTTTATCGCCTGTATTTGCTCGTTTAAATCTGATAGAGGTCTCGAAATCTCATTTTTAACTCCACTCATCACTTCTCGATGATTAGAAAGGTGCTCCCCATATTGGAATATGGGATTTAAAAAATAACCTACATTCAAATATAAAAATAATAATAAAAGTGAGACAAGGGAACACATAATTTATAATTTAAATAAATTAAAAATTACTTACCAGTAGCATGCAAGTCTGTGTGTAGTTGGAAAGCCATCGATTATCAATAATCTTCCTATAATCTACATAATAGTGACAATTTTGTTTGATGGCCAACTTTGCTCTATCCATGGCTTCATATATAAAACCCATCGTGGGCTTTTCATCCCCATCTACAAGTCTAAGCACCTTGAGAAGTGGTTCTTGAACTTTTAAAACATCTGTAGCCTTGGTCCAAAAATCTTACTTTGTATAATTTTTTTCGCTTCTTTTGCATCATCCTTTTTAGACCATTTGCTATGCTTCCACTCTTGAGAATGAAACATATCCTATAAAGCAGTCTTATGTTTAACAATGCTTTCCAAAGTAATGAAATTGGTGGCAAAGCGTGTGATGATAGGAAGGATGTAATAACTCTCTATCTCCTGTGAATCTCTTCATGACAACCCAATTGGAGTTGTAAATAAAGCGTGTGATTACTTTTGCATAATCCAACACCTTTGCCACACTTTTTTTTGTTCCTAATAACCTCTAACATAAGATCAATACAATGATTTGCACATCTTGTCCAATACAGATTCTTCTTTTTTTTTGCATGAGTTTGAAACCAGCTACATTAATTGTAGCTTCATTATCGTTATGATTTGCACAACATATTTTTCTCCAATTTCATCCACTACTTTGTCTATGAGGCTGTAGACACCCCATTTTTGACCGACCTTAAGACTCAGACGTCACCAATTGAGCGCTTGGTGATGTTGCATACTGTGCTCGTTCAGAAGTCCCAGAGTCGCGGCCGTGCGCCCTGCCTCCGAACTTCCGAATCCTCTTCTGTGCCTTGTCTCGGTTTGCGAACCAGACTCGATTTTCTCTGTTTTCTTTCCTGAGGGAAGGGAGTAGTCCTGTAGACTATCTCTCGGTGGCCGTGGGCTACATTTCGTGGCCGTAGGCCATTTTGCCCATTTCGGAGCCCGGTTCCCGGTTTTCGGAGCCGTCAGGCCGTGTGCCTCGGTTTGGGACCGCCCAACCGTCTCCGATTCCTCCGGTTCTTGGCACATACCTCTGTTTTATCATACTGAGGAACACTGGGGCCCCTGATGCCCACTTCGTGGCTGAATGCCACTTTCGGTGCTTATAGCCGGTTTTCGGGCCCCGAACCTCGCGGTTTGGCCCCTGAGCATTCATTTCGCATCGGTTTTCTCTGTTTTTTGGCGTGTGCCTCTGTTTTGTCATACCGAGAAACCCTGGGGTCTCAGATACCCACTTCGCTGTTGAACACCACTTCCGGTGCCTACAGCCCATTTTCGGGACCCCGAACTGCGCGGTTTGGGCCCCGAGCGTTCATTTCTCATTAATTTTTGTTCAATTTTGGCAGGTACCTCTGTTTCAACATTAGGAAGATCACTGGAGGGTAGGAGGCCAGCAATTATCCCAGATAACCAGTTTCGCTCCTCCAGCGCCCGTTTTGCTCACTTCCGGGCTAATGTTGAACACCCTAGGCCCATTTTCTTCCAACCAAAGCTACATATCTATGATCAGGGGACATGGGAGGACCCTAAAAACTACTGGTCGGCCAGCAATTGTGGATTTCATTTTTGAGCCTCTCCTTCAAGCTCTATGTTGTGACTCCTGCTTCAGAGTTGCCAGATTCCGACCTTAGGGCCTTATTCTACACATCTGGGAGGACACCATTGCATGGTGGTCGGCCAGAAAATTTTCACTTCATTTTGGGCCATGGCCGGCCGGCCAGGGTGAGTGGCTGGCCGACCAGGTGGGGTGGCCGGCCGGCCACCTCCCAGAAAGTTCCCTGGCCGGCCAACTTTCTGCTTTCCAGCCCTTTCCAGCTGTCCGGATATTTTTGGCAAAATATCCCAGCATCCGGGGGATATTTTGGGAGGGAATACTTGGATGCAATTCCCTCCCCTTTTACACCTTTTCTTCCCTATTTGAAGGCTTGGCCTCCTCCTTTGTTGAGGTTACAAAATTTGTCTAAGAGAGCCCCTCTCCAAAAACTCCCATTTTCATCTCCAAAAGTTCAAAAAACTTTCAAGCTTCCTAGCTCAACCCTTCACCAACCCTAAGCTCTACCATCAACAACTCCATTTCAGCAGCAAGGAAGTGATTTTCAGAGGCCAAGAGTCAACAAATCGAAGCTAAGAAGCCACCATAGTTGGATCTTCAAGGGTAAGTTCCAAAATCCCTTTTTCTTGCATTTTTTTTAAGTCAATTCTTTACCCCATTTGCTTCCATTTTTGGGCTCTGACCCCTACTGGTTTTGGGCTTATTTTGAGCCCCTCTACAACTTTGTAGAAGGGCTCAACCTCATTTGGTGTCTCCATAATATACTTCCTTCAATATCACTCTTTAGGCCATTGTTTTCATGCTTTATTTGCCTTATGAGTAATCTGATTTCGGGACTGATGTAAACTGTTAGTGGGCTTATATTGAGCCCCTCTTCAACATTGAAGAAGGGCTCCATCATGTTTGGTGACTCTAGCATGCACTTCCTTTGAAATCCTTCCATTTTACCGTAAAATTGCATGATTGTTTTGGCCTATTTGTGATCTGAGTTGGAGTATGAAACATACTGTGATTGTGCTTATTTTGAGCCCCTCTTCAACATTGAATAAGGGCTCAACCTGGTTTTCTTGCTCTACATATCACTTGCTTTGAATTCTTGTCACAATCCCATTTTGCATGTGTTTTTAAGCTCACCATGCTTCGGATTTCAGCTTTTATCAGGCCTAGACAGAGCCTTATTTTTGCCTATTCTTAATGTTTTGTTAAGGGACTTAGGCCATTTGATGATTGGTTTTGGTACTTCATGTTATATCCTTCATATTTCCCGTAAAATTGCATGTTTGTTTAGGCTTGCTTAGCCACTGATTTGAGTCTTCATCAGGCTTAGAAAGTGTCTTATAATTGTCTATTCTTCATACTTTGTCAAGGGTCCAAAGTTGTTTGAGCATTTCTTATGGTACCTCATGTTGTAGCCCCTTATTGGCTCATTTTTGCATGCCATTTTGAGCATATCCACACACTGAATTAGAGGATCTCATCTACTGTAAATATGCATGTTTTTGGCCCCTATTCAATTTTGTAGAACTGATTTTTCTGGTTTGAGCATTGTACATACTACTTGCTTTGTAATTCCTCTCTTTTTCCCCGTTTTTGCAAGCTATTTTTTGCCATGCTTGTGGTTCTTGTTTAGCCTTGATTTGTACTGGAAAAATGCCATATTTGGGGCTGCCTTGCTACTGTTTTTGCTTTCATGTATCAATTTTGCATGTTTAGCATAGCCGTAGGCCATTTCGGGTACTTAGAATCACATTTCGGGATGATTTCATGCATTGATTGTCATTTCGTATCATTTCGGGACTGTTTTCCCCTTTATTTAAGTGCTGAAATTTGGTTTGCATGCTTGCATATCATTTCCCGTGCCATTTCATGCCTTCGGGCCATGTCTCGGTTTGCGTGCCCGTGGGCACGCACTTCGAGACACCTCTGTTTTATCCGACGGCATCTGACGTGAGTGTGGCTGAGGTCCACTCATGTCAGTATAAGCCCAATTTGCATTTCCATCTCATTCTATCATCGCCTCGGTGTGCGTGCCTGTGGGCACACATTTTGAGGCACTTCGGTTTTATCCGATTTCTCATTTTATCATCGCCTCGGTGTGCGTGCCTGTGGGCACACATTTCGAGGCACTTTGGTTTTATCCGATTTTGCACTTCATATCATCGCCTCGGTGTGCGTGCCTGTGGGCACACATTTCGAGGCACTTTGGTTTTATCCGATTTTGCACTTCATATCATCGCCTCGGTGTGCGTGCCTGTGGGCACACATTTCGAGGCACTTCGGTTTTATCCGATTTTGCACTTCATATCATCGCCTCGGTGTGCGTGCCTGTGGGCACACATTTCGAGGCACTTGGTTTTATCCGATTTGCATTTCATATCATCGCCTCGGTTTGCGTGCCCGTGTGCATGCATTTCGAGGCACTTCGGTTTTATTCGATTTGCATTTCACATCATCGCCTCAGTTTGCGTGCACGCGTGCGCGCTTTTCGAGGCGTCTCATTTTCATCTCACTTTCATAGCATCGAGCATACTAGGCTGTATCTTAGTTGCATTTCATGCATATCATGCATATCGCATCGTGTTCGGGATAGGAGTTAGCCCGGGCACGGGAAACGAGGCACGTTTCATGGAACGGGTCTCAATTCCCCAGTCGCCGACACTCCGGATAACCCATGATGGAGTTAGGTTTTTGTTGTAGCATTCATCTGCATTGCACCCTATATTGAGTTGTGCAATCCGATTCCTCGGCCATCATGCATCGATATGCGTGATTGGTGGCACGAGGATCGAGGCATGCATATATTTGTGAAATACATTGCTATGCCCTTTTCCTGCTCTCTGTTGCAGCAAAATGAGGAATCAACAACTTTTCGGAGTCTGGCGCGCATTTCGAGAAAAGTGCAAACAGAGGCTAATTGGGGCATCCCAGTGGATTTCCGCGCAAGGCAGCCCAACATGCAATATTCATCAGAAGCGAGGCAGCCCCGGCTTGCAAGCCAGTTTACCGCTTTCTTAGTTTAAATTGTTAATTACTTAGAAAATCTGTATTATTCTTTTATCATGTCGGACTGTATTATTATTTATTCGGACCCTCTGCGCGAGGGCATAACTGTAATAAGTGTGCGTGAGTGTGATGTATGTCTTCCAACCCCACGTCTTTCTTCCCTTTTATTTATCCGCTTATGATGGTTAGATATAGGGCATATTTCAATTAGCATACAGTATGACAGCATGTTTGCATCATTCATCTGTTTTGCACGCACCGGGCTCGGCGCATCATACAAACTGCATTTGTATTTCAATTCCAAATTGAATACGTGATAGTTGTAGCATTTCATATGCCATGTTTAGAATAGCCGAGCCTGCTATAGTTGCATTTTGCATGTGTTGCATTAGGCATTCTGTATACTTAGGATCATGCATGATTTCTAATCGGTTCCTGTTTTGGCTTGGAGTACTAGGTGAGTTTTATGCTTTAGCATCCTTGCATGCGTGTGAGTGTTGCCATGATAGCATGCTTACCATGAGGCTATGTGCTTATGTGATATGACTGTCTTGAATGCCTGTGGGTGGAGGCTGAGTTACTTGAATTGGAATAATTCATCAAATATTCGTTTTTTCTAAAGCCCACTAGATAGTGGCAAAATCATGTTTTCTAAGCCCACCTGAGGGTGGCAAATCCGCGTCTTAGCCTACCTGCGGGTAGCACCATCAAACCATTTTTCAAACAAACAAACATGAAATGTTTTGTTCCAATTCAGGCGGCTCAGTCTATACTTGTTTGCTGCGAGCATCACATAGTAACCTAGGCTAATAACCGGAATAAGAACTCACAATGTTTTCAAAAACAGATATCATGGTTAGTAGAGGCCGGTCTTTGACCGGGCGAGCGGGGGTGCTCACGATGTGACCTTCCCCAATCGTACCCAAGTTCCCGAGCCAACTTTGGTGATGACGGACACGTGGCCTTTGGCACCGAGTCAGGGTTTCCTAAATTTCCCATTTTAAAAAATATTTAGGTGGCGACTCTGTTATCTGGCAAAGCAGTCCATGTTTGGCACTTCTTTCAAAAAAATCTGTTTTCAAAACGATTTGCCGGATTTGGACTCTTTGGTTCAAGATTAAGAACCGTGACATTTGAGTCCTTGAACTGTAGTGACCCCAATATGAACAGAACGGGACTTAACCCTCCCGGGGCGTTCGGGGACGTCTACAGTTTCTGGCGACTCTGCTGGGGATTTAGAGAACTTGACTCGAACTCATGATATCTGGTTTTGACTACACTTGTGTGTTTCTTTGCATTGCATTTGCATTGGTGCGCCTAGGAACACTGTGTTTGCCATATGCCATTCCCGAACGATTTGCCGGAGGCTTGTCTTGTCAAGTCATGTCCGTAAGGCTGATCGGCTCTGGGCTCTGACAGCATGGGAACACAAACCCCGGTTTTACCGGGGCACCCTTTTTGACCATTCGACCTAGTGCATATTCGGATCCATAGTGACCATTCCAGACTAGGACAGGTTGCTTACCCGTTTATAGGTTGTTTGAAACCGCTGCGTGCGTAGTAAAACCCTAGCTCCTGACAAAATAGGACAGGGAAACCCTACCCCAACATAGGGGTGTTTTGGCTCTCACTTATCTGTTATGTGCTTGTTAGAGTGTGTCTCTACAGGGAATGCATGTATCAGTTTGCGAGTTTGGGCATCAGGCCTGCGGGCACCAATTCAGTATTTTGGGTATCAGGCCGCGGGCATCAGTATTTGGTGGAATCGGTTTTACCTGAGGGTATCAGCTTACAAGCGGAATTTTGGGGCAGAATTCAGTAGAGAGCACACTCATTCGGTTTTGTTCATATCTGTTCTGGTGAAATTGGGCTGAGATGCTGTCCGTTTTCTCTTTTGCTAGGTAGTCCTGGAACCATAGCTTCAGAAGGCTCCACTATCCCCCGGGTACATTGGACTTGTGCTGATAGACTTTGTTAGGTCAGAAATTCAATTCAAGGGCAACCAGTGTTCTTTCGCTGAGGCAAGGCAAAGAAAGCAAGGCAGTCAGGGTAGCAGCGTTGAATCAGGAAACTGCCATGCAGGCTGAGACTAGTATTGAAACGCAGCGCCCATCTGGGGCGTCTGCCTCTCATCCAGCTTTGGGACCCCAGCCGAACTTTGACCCAATTCCGCCAGCTGAAGATTTGCAGGGTCCGGATCCTCGAGAAGGGTTGGCTCAAGCCCAAGTTTTCAGACCCCTGGTGCAGCCTAATGAGAGGCGTTATCCCCTTGATGCTAATGACCTCGATCTGACTGCAGTGAAAATTGCGAACCTCGAGAAGCAATTCAAAAAGGCACAGGGCCTTAACTCCATTCCCGACATTGAGGATGGATACACCGAGACTGCCGTACGGCTCCCAGACAGATTCAAAATGCCACATATTGACCGTTTCGACGGGTCTGGGGATCCAATGGTACATATCCGACTTTTCTTGGATGTCCTGAAGCCGATGGGTTTGACTAAGCCACAGAAACTCTCTCTGTATGGAAGAACCCTGTCGGGTGTAGCAGCCACTTGGTATGCCAAATTGGAGGATACAGTGAAGCAAAAATGGGAAGAACTGGCTGAGGCCTTCGTCGATCAGTATTCCTACAATACCCAAGTTGAAATGACCATCCAAGAGCTTGAAGCAACTCGCCAGAACCCAACAGAGCCTTTTGTGGAATTCGTTGCGAGGTGGAGAGCAAAGGCAGCGCAGATGACAGATCGCCGCCCTTCTAAGAGGGATCAAGTGCAGATGATGGTGCGAAACCTCGAGCATGATATGTTGCAAAAGTTGATAGTGGCTCCGCTATTCACTTTCAAAAGTTTGCATGAACTGGGAGTTCAGGTTGAGAATGCGTTCAACAGCGGGATCATTCCCAGAACAAGTGAACCGACAAGGAGGGCGATTGTAAGGAGTACCAATGCCGGAAGTAGCACTATTCCCGAACCCACTGAAATCAATACAGTCATCACAGCCAACCCTTTTGCCAATCCAAGCCTACAAACAGCCGACCCAGCCCGAGCCCAAGGCAGAACTTTCACCCCTCTCCATATGAGCCTGACTAGCGCACTAAAAGTCCTGATGGAAAGAGGGCATCTCAAACCCCTCGATCCTCAACCTCTTCCCAACCCACTCCCAGCCAGACATAACCCTTCCAAGTACTGCATGTACCATCAGCAGCGCGGTCATGGCACCGACCGTTGCTACCGCCTTCGTCATGAGGTCCAAAATCTCATCGACAACCGGACGATAGCTCCACCTTCAGGCCCCAATGACCAAACATTTCCCACCTACCTCAATCTCATCCATACACTGCCATCCACCTATGACCCCAGCATATACATCACCCCGGCCCATCTACCCAAGCCTGAGGTGTTTATCCCAGAAAGCATGGACTTATGCATGATGGGTGCACCTGAACCCCAATCATCTCAAACCCATGAACCCACTACTTCCGAGCTGATGAGGATGATTGAAGATCTTCAAAGAACAGTGGCGGATTTAGCCTTTGGAGTTTTGGCTCCATCATCAACCACATCGCCTACCAGGGAGTTCATGTCAAAAGGCTCCCCAAGCTTGGGACGGGCTGCATTGGGAGAAGGCCAATCCCTTGGCAAAGTGGAGGCGAGTGGAAAGAACAAGATAGGGGCGGGCATGGACCCCCATGAACATCTTCTGTTGGCTATTGAGGCTTTGAAAGCCGAGGGACTGGACAAAGAGCAAGTCCTCACAATTGTTGCAAAAACTGTGGATGACACTTTCGCTACTCAAGTTGGGGGCAGTTTGAACCAAAGGGAAAATCGGGAGAAGGGCCGTTATACCAGAGGCAATCATGTTAGCTCTAACCCTCAACTTAGAAGAGATCAGCAAACAGGCCAGCACCTACCAATCCCTTTGCGGGTGCGCCCAGCAAAAATCCACAAGCCTTGAAGTACCAACCCCGAGGTCAGAGGGTCTTCCATGCCCTCCACATGCCTTTGTCCAAAGCTTTCAAATCCTTGTTGGACAAGGCCATCTCAAACCCCTTGAGCCTCGGTCTCTCCCGAACCCTCTTCCGGCTACGCATGATGCTACCCAGTACTGCGCATACCATCAGCAAACTGGCCATACTACCAACAACTGCTTCCGTCTTCGCCATGAAGTACAGGATCTATTTGACAACGGGGTCATCCTCCTGCCGAGCTCAGCAAAGTCTATCGGCACTGGGTCAGTGAACTTGGGGGATAATGTTATGTGATCGGGGGATGAACCACCTGCGGATGGCGCTCAGATTACTCCAGCTGTGGTGGATGGCATGCACTGTTTTGAGCAATGTACAAGTGCTGTTAATTTTGCTTTCTGACTTGGGTATTGAGTCAGTCTTGTTTTTGTATTGAGTCAGTCTTTCTTTTGAGTCAGTTCCGGTCTGTCTTGTTGTATCGAGTCAGTCCTGTTGTATAGGAGTCGGGTGATTCTGGGGGTGTTACCTCGGGCGTCACCATTTTGTTTCGTGTTTGTCTTTTTGTTTTGTTTTGAGTCTGTTTCTACCAGGGAGCCAGTTATGCCAACAGACTTTGAATGAAACAGCAGTGATTTCCATACTCTCGCATTTGTTTCTGCCGTGTGCTAGTTGTGCCAGAAGTTCTGAATGAAATGGCAGTGCATTCCACCTGCTCTCTTGTGCCTTGAAGTCATTGTAATGACCTGAGTTTTTCAAAACCTTTTTGAACACTGCGCTGAAAACGAAGAGGGAGGAATTCCTCGGGATTTGCAAAACTTTGATCAAATTGAGAGAAAGAGAGGCGTGCTAAGCCCTTAATGAATGAAATCATGCTTGTTAGTGTGAGTACTGAGAAGGACCCTGGCTTTGATCCAGATTGATCCTACACTGTCTTCAGCGCGAGCGATTTGTCGCTTTCTTAAAACTTTCAAAAAAAATGTTTTGCGCGGTCCTGCGAAGACATGTGTGGAATCGCTCTTGAGATTGTGCAGCTTAGGATCGCTCTCAGCCTCGAGACTCGACCCCCCTTGGCTTTCAAACCTTGAACTGCATTCAGAATGTTCAACGGTCAACCACGATGTAAGGCCTGTGTGGCCAGATTTGAAGCAGCCCTCGAACAAGAGGCACGAAAGTCAGATCAAGAAGGTCAGACCTCATCAGAAGAAGCTTGCAAAGCTAGAACAGAAGCACCCCTCGAACTAGGGGCAAAAAATATCCGATGTGCTCGAAGAGCCAAAGTGGATCTTTCTGCAAGTCAATACAGCAGCCACTCTCCTGGATATAGAGGGCTTCAATCTCAAAACCATTTGGCATGGACTTGTTACACTTTTACCCTTCGAGAGGCTCGCTGGGCCGAAAACCCGTAAGGGCGACCCAGGCAAAAGTTAGAGCAGAGCAAGAAAAAGAAGAAAAAGAACAAAAAAGAAAAATGCAAAAAAGAACAAAAAAAATAGAAAAGAAAAAAATGAAAAGAAAAGAAAAAGAAAAGATGAAAAAAAGAAAAAAAAAAGAAAAAAGAGAAGAAATGAAAATGAAAAGAAAAGAAAAACAAAGCTCGCAAGGTCGAAAACCTGCAACAGGCGCCTTGGCAAAAGTTAGAGCATAAAAAGGAGAGGTTAAATACCCGAGTGTACCTTAACCCCGAACTACGTGAGGCTTGATTCCCATCTTTGGGATACGTAGGCAACTTCATTCTGAAGTCCAGCCGTAAAACAATTCAAATTCAATTGCGTCCATGTAATGGTTTTTGACCATCCTTGCCTTCTCTGTATCCGAGAGTACGGTTGCAATCATCGCTCTGAGGACTGACTACAATGCGCTGCAGTACCATTCAAACAAGGGGCAACTCTTCGTTGCCATTCAGTGTGCTGCGGCGCCATTCAAACAAGGGGCAACTTTCCGTTGCCATTCCATGCGCCGCGGTGCCGTTCAAACAAGGGGCAACTTTCCGTTGCCATGCAGCTCTCTTCAAGCACAGGGCAGTTTTCCCTTGGATCCGAGGTTGTGCATCTCAGGAGTAGGTTCTGTGCTCGTTGAGCAAGTGGCCGTTTGCAAAACTAGTTTTTGAGAATTTTTACTGAGGTTGACTAATTCTCTCGAAAATTATCCCATTTTTCTAAAACTGGACCTTTTCATGGACCCAAAAAAGGAAAATTTTCAGTGCTCATAGCCTAACTTGCATGATTTTAAATCAAAAATCGAACAAGCATGTTGATCTAACTCTCATTTTGGTCAAAACTGTTTTAGTGGAAAGCAAAAACAAAAAATGGTCAAAATGATGAACTAGGGGTACAGTTCAGTCAGGTGTTCTGTCTTTTCCCCATCATCAACATACTTGCCAAGAAGGGCACTCTACCTGCCAGAAGAGGGCATAATTGAAGTCAACAGCAAAGGGCTGAAAGCTCTCAACATCCTCGAAGCAACGAGGTATCAAGCCAGGTGCGAAGCACGAATTGGAATGGGGCAGGGTGTTCCGCTCCCTCACCTGAACAGATCTGATCACGTCCAAATTCCCCAGCGGGGCATCATCAACCGATGTTAGCTGCTAATTTGCTACACACCCAGTTGTAACACAACCCCTCTGTGGGAGAAACTCACTGTTGTGAACAAAATTTAGCGGAATGCTAGGGGCAAGAGCCCACGACTTTATGCTTATCCATCAACCACCCAGGGGAGGGATTGAAAAATGAGAGATTGAAGAATAGAGAGATGTGCGATGAGAGAAAAAGTGAGAAAAGGGCTTTTTCAGAAAAACAGAGCTTGAGGGCCGAGTGATGTTAGAACCACAAATGAGAAAGTGTGGGAAACACTACCCGGTGAAACAGGCTCCCTGTGCACGTCTGAGTGTCGTGTCTTTTTGTTTTATCTCGTTTTTTGTTTTGAGTCGTTTCGAGTGTTACTCGATGTGTCTAGGTTGTGTGCCTTTTATTTCCTTGTTAAGTCGTTTTGCTATGTTCAGTCGTAGGCTCAATACCCGGTTGAGAACCCTTTACTCATTTCTCAATTTCAAAAAATCGTTTTGTGCTCAGAGTGCTGTGCCATTCTCCACATTTGTGCAAAACAGAATTGGTTCTTTCATAAAGCCGCAGGGTCCACCCCTCGATAAGTGTGAATAGTAGAGCAAAGGCCTATTTGAAGCTATTTCGGTTCCGGACTGCAAAGCAAAAGAAAAGAGGAAAATTTGGAGCATCTTAGCATGTTTCAACCTTAGCACAATCCGAGACTGCATTCCAGGTGCACCTCTTCAGGCCTTGTCAATGCTACCGAAGTATGAGTGCGCCTCTACCTCAAGTGTAAGCCTGCTTCAAGTCAGAACGGCAATTAAAGCAGCAGCAATGTTATCTCTTGCCGTATGAACATGGTGTGTCCCTTTTGAGCTGAGTATGTTGTGAAGCCCTCTAAGAGGCAAATCAGAGGCACCAGAGTACATATTTGATGATCCTTTATTGCATAGAATGTGAACTTTCTTATACACTGTTGTTGCATGCGTGCCGCACATCGTTATGATATGCTTGCTTTCAATATTGCATAAAATGTGCTTCCATACTTGCATAGAAAATGCCCCCATACTTGCATAGAAGATGCATTTTATCGCACTATCTTGTGCATTTTATCTTGCTCGCACTATCTTGTGCACTTACACTTTGTATCTCACTTGCACTGTCTTGTGCATCTTGTGGTTGTATTTCACTCGCACTATCTTGTGCATCGCATATCAATCGCGCTGTTTAGCGTATCGCACTATCTTGTGCATTTCAAATCACTCGCGCTGTTTAGCGTATCGCGCTGTTTAGTGCATTTCAAAGCAATCGCGCTGTTTCGCGTATCGCACTATCTTGTGCATTTCAAATCATTCGCGCTATTTTGCGCACCTTCATCGCACTGTTTTGTGCAGTTTACATTCGCGCTATTTTGTGCATCGCACTGTTTTGTGCAGTTCATCATTCGCGCTATTTTGCGCACCACAATCGCACTGTTTTGTGCATTTCAAATCAATCGCGCTATTTTGCGCACCTTAATCGCACTGTCCTGTGCTTTGCATATCACATCGCACTATCTTGTGCATTTCAAATCAATCGCGCTGTTTAGCGTATCGCACTATTTTGTGCATTGTATCATTTGCGCTATCTTGCGCGTCCCACCTGCACTTGTTAGTGCATTACATTTCACTCGCGCTATTTTGCGCATCGCACTATTTTGTGCACATTACTTGCATTGTTCATGCATTTTGTCGTGCTATCTTGCGCATCTCACCTGCACTTGTTAGTGCGTTGCATCGCGCTATCTTGCGCACCTTACCTGTATCACACTGCTTTATGCATTCACCCGCCGGCACCGCGTGTGCCAAACTTTCAGGAATCACATTGAATATATGTTGTTAGCATATTGTTCTTGTTGAATTTCTCTATTTTGCAGGCACGATATTGTATGTACGGTTCATTTGAGGCTGGTGCGACCAGACGAATCGCGCAGGTATCGTATCTTCTCCGTGTGAGACGCGACGAGAATCGAATCATTCTCCGCATTCCTAACTGCATGAAATGTAGTTGTTTGCTTTGCATTCTTGCTTAAAACTGTTGCATACCTGCTTCATTACAGCTTGCTGCACTTGCATGATCATCTGGCTCTGTGCATATCGCTTTGCATTTTGCCCCCTGCCTGCGGGCACGCCTGCGGGCACACATATCTCTGTTTATCCTGTTTGATTGTCTAAGTCTCCGGCCTTGTCAAAAATGGGTCGTCTCTGGGCTTTGACATTCACTCCCGTCACTTGTGACTTCCGAGTTCTGTCAAAGAGGGGCAACTGTAGACACCCCATTTTTGACCGACCTTAAGACTCAGACGTCACCAATTGAGCGCTTGGTGATGTTGCATACTGTGCTCGTTCAGAAGTCCCAGAGTCGCGGCCGTGCGCCCTGCCTCCGAACTTCCGAATCCTCTTCTGTGCCTTGTCTCGGTTTGCGAACCAGACTCGATTTTCTCTGTTTTCTTTCCTGAGGGAAGGGAGTAGTCCTGTAGACTATCTCTCGGTGGCCGTGGGCTACATTTCGTGGCCGTAGGCCATTTTGCCCATTTCGGAGCCCGGTTCCCGGTTTTCGGAGCCGTCAGGCCGTGTGCCTCGGTTCGGGACCGCCCAACCGTCTCCGATTCCTCCGGTTCTTGGCACATACCTCTGTTTTATCATACTGAGGAACACTGGGGCCCCTGATGCCCACTTCGTGGCTGAATGCCACTTTCGGTGCTTATAGCCGGTTTTCGGGCCCCGAACCTCGCGGTTTGGCCCCCGAGCATTCATTTCGCATCGGTTTTCTCCGGTTTTTGGCGTGTGCCTCTGTTTTGTCATACCGAGAAACCCTGGGGTCTCAGATACCCACTTCGCTGTTGAACACCACTTCCGGTGCCTACAGCCCATTTTCAGGACCCCGAACTGCGCGGTTTGGGCCCCGAGCGTTCATTTCTCATTAATTTTTGTTCAATTTTGGCAGGTACCTCTGTTTCAACATTAGGAAGATCACTGGAGGGTAGGAGGCCAGCAATTATCCCAGATAACCAGTTTCGCTCCTCCGGCGCCCGTTTTGCTCACTTCCGGGCTAATGTTGAACACTCTAGGCCCATTTTCTTCCAACCAAAGCTACATATCTGTGATCAGGGGACATGGGAGGACCCTAAAAACTACTGGTCGGCCAGCAATTGTGGATTTCATTTTTGAGCCTCTCCTTCAAGCTCTATGTTGTGACTCCTGCTTCAGAGTTGCCAGATTCCGACCTTGGGGCCTTATTCTACACATCTGGGAGGACACCATTGCATGGTGGTCGGCCAGAAAATTTTCACTTCATTTTGGGCCATGGCCGGCCGGCCAGGGTGAGTGGCTGGCCGACCAGGTGGGGTGGCCGGCCGGCCACCTCCCAGAAAGTTCCCTGGCCGGCCAGCTTTCTGCTTTCCAGCCCTTTCCAGCTGTCCGGATATTTTTGGCAAAATATCCCAGCATCCGGGGGATATTTTGGGAGGGAATACTTGGATGCAATTCCCTCCCCTTTTACACCTTTTCTTCCCTATTTGAAGGCTTGGCCTCCTCCTTTGTTGAGGTTACAAAATTTGTCTAAGAGAGCCCCTCTCCAAAAACTCCCATTTTCATCTCCAAAAGTTCAAAAAACTTTCAAGCTTCCTAGCTCAACCCTTCACCAACCCTAAGCTCTACCATCAACAACTCCATTTCAGCAGCAAGGAAGTGATTTTCAGAGGCCAAGAGTCAACAAATCGAAGCTAAGAAGCCACCATAGTTGGATCTTCAAGGGTAAGTTCCAAAATCCCTTTTTCTTGCATTTTTTTAAGTCAATTCTTTACCCCATTTGCTTCCATTTTTGGGCTCTGACCCCTACTGGTTTTGGGCTTATTTTGAGCCCCTCTACAACTTTGTAGAAGGGCTCAACCTCATTTGGTGTCTCCATAATATACTTCCTTCAATATCACTCTTTAGGCCATTGTTTTTCATGCTTTATTTGCCTTATGAGTAATCTGATTTCGGGACTGATGTAAACTGTTAGTGGGCTTATATTGAGCCCCTCTTCAACATTGAAGAAGGGCTCCATCATGTTTGGTGACTCTAGCATGCACTTCCTTTGAAATCCTTCCATTTTACCGTAAAATTGCATGATTGTTTTGGCCTATTTGTGATCTGAGTTGGAGTATGAAACATACTGTGATTGTGCTTATTTTGAGCCCCTCTTCAACATTGAAGAAGGGCTCAACCTGGTTTTCTTGCTCTACATATCACTTGCTTTGAATTCTTGTCACAATCCCATTTTGCATGTGTTTTTAAGCTCACCATGCTTCGGATTTCAGCTTTCATCAGGCCTAGACAGAGCCTTATTTTTGCCTATTCTTCATGTTTTATTAAGGGCCTTAGGCCATTTGATGATTGGTTTTGGTACTTCATGTTATATCCTTCATATTTCCCGTAAAATTGCATGTTTGTTTAGGCTTTCTTAGCCACTGATTTGAGTCTTCATCAGGCTTAGAAAGTGTCTTATAATTGTCTATTATTCATACTTTGTCAAGGGTCCAAAGTTGTTTGAGCATTGCTTATGGTACCTCATGTTGTAGCCCCTTATTGGCTCATTTTTGCATGCCATTTTGAGCATATCCACACACTGAATTAGAGGATCTCATCTACTGTAAATATGCATGTTTTTGGCCCCTATTCAATTTTGTAGAACTGATTTTTCTGGTTTGAGCATTGTACATACTACTTGCTTTGTAATTCCTCTCTTTTTCCCCGTTTTTGCAAGCTATTTTTTGCCATGCTTGTGGTTCTTGTTTAGCCTTGCTTTGTACTGGAAAAATGCCATATTTGGGGCTGCCTTGCTACTGTTTTTGCTTTCATGTATCAATTTTGCATGTTTAGCATAGCCGTAGGCCATTTCGGGTACTTAGAATCACATTTCGGGATGATTTCATGCATTGATTGTCATTTCGTATCATTTCGGGACTGTTTTCCCCTTTATTTAAGTGCTGAAATTTGGTTTGCATGCTTGCATATCATTTCCCGTGCCATTTCATGCCTTCGGGCCATGTCTCGGTTTGCGTGCCCGTGGGCACGCACTTCGAGACACCTCTGTTTTATCCGACGGCATCTGACGTGAGTGTGGCTGAGGTCCACTCATGTCAGTATAAGCCCAATTTGCATTTCCATCTCATTCTATCATCGCCTCGGTGTGCGTGCCTGTGGGCACACATTTTGAGGCACTTCGGTTTTATCCGATTTCTCATTTTATCATCGCCTCGGTGTGCGTGCCTGTGGGCACACATTTCGAGGCACTTTGGTTTTATCCGATTTTGCACTTCATATCATCGCCTCGGTGTGCGTGCCTGTGGGCACACATTTCGAGGCACTTTGGTTTTATCCGATTTTGCACTTCATATCATCGCCTCGGTGTGCGTGCCTGTGGGCACACATTTCGAGGCACTTCGGTTTTATCCGATTTTGCACTTCATATCATCGCCTCGGTGTGCGTGCCTGTGGGCACACATTTCGAGGCACTTTGGTTTTATCCGATTTGCATTTCATATCATCGCCTCAGTTTGCGTGCCCGTGTGCACGCATTTCAAGGCACTTCGGTTTTATTCGATTTGCATTTCACATCATCGCCTCAGTTTGCGTGCACGCGTGCGCGCTTTTCGAGACGTCTCATTTTCATCTCACTTTCATAGCATCGAGCATACTAGGCTGTATCTTAGTTGCATTTCATGCATATCATGCATATCGCATCGTGTTCGGGATAGGAGTTAGCCCAGGCACGGGAAACGAGGCACGTTTCGTACTCCGAGTGACGAAACGGGTCTCAATTCCCCAGTCACCGACACTCCGGATAACCCATGATGGAGTTAGGTTTTGTCGTAGCATTCATCTGCATTGCACCCTATATTGAGTTGTGCAATCCGATTCCTCGGCCATCATGCATCGATATGCGTGATTGGTGGCACGAGGATCGATGCATGCATATATTTGTGAAATACATTGCTATGCCCTTTTCCTGCTCTCTGTTGCAGCAAAATGAGGAATCAACAACTTTTCGGAGTCTGGCGCGTATTTCGAGAAACGTTGCAAACAGAGGCTAAATTGGGCATCCCAGTGCATTTCCGCGGGAAGGCAACCCAACGTGCAATATTCATCAGAAGCGAGGCAGCCCCGGCGCAAGCCAGTCTACCGCTTTCTTAGTTTAAATTGTTAATTACTTAGAAAATCTGTATTATTCTTTTATCATGTCGGACTGTATTATTATTTATTCGGACCCTCTGCGCGAGGGCATAACTGTAATAAGTGTGCGTGAGTGTGATGTATGTCTTCCAACCCCACGTCTTTCTTCCCTTTTATTTATCCGCTTATGATGGTTAGATTAGGGCATATTTCAATTAGCATACAGTATGACAGCATGTTTGCATCATTCATCTGTTTTGCACGCACCGGGCTCGGCGCACCATACAAATTGCATTTGTATTTCAATTCCAAATTGAATACGTGATAGTTGTAGCATTTCACATGCCATCTTTAGAATAGCCGAGCCTGCTATAGTTGCATTTTGCATGTGTTGCATTAGGCATTCTGTATACTTAGGATCCATGCATGATTTCTAATCGGTTCCTGTTTTGGCTTGGAGTACTAGGTGAGTTTTATGCTTTAGCATCCTTGCATGCGTGTGAGTGTTGCCATGACAGCATGCTTACCATGAGGCTATATGCTTATGTGATATAACTGCCTTGAATGCCTGTGGGTGGAGGTTGAGTTACTTGAATTGGGATAATTCATCAAATGTTTGTTTTAAGCCCACTAGATAGTGGCAAAATCATGTTTTCTAAGCCCACCTGAGGGTGGCAAATCCGCGTCTTAGCCTACCTGCGGGTCGCACCATCAAACCATTTTCAAACAAACAAACATGAAATGTTTTGTTCCAATTCAGGTGGCTCAGTCTATACTTGTTTGCTGCGAGCATCACATAGTAACCTAGGCTAATAACCGGAATAAGAACTCACAATGCTTTCAAAAACAGATATCATGGTTAGTAGAGGCCGGTCTTTGACCGGGCGAGCGGGGGTGCTCACGATGTGACCTTCCCCAATCGTACCCAAGTTCCCGAGCCAACTTTGGTGATGACGGACACGTGGCCTTTGGCACCGAGTCAGGGTTTCCTAAATTTCCCATTTTAAAAAATATTTAGGTGGCGACTCTGTTATCTGGCAAAGCAGTCCATGTTTGGCACTTCTTTCAAAAAAATCTGTTTTCAAAACGATTTGCCGGATTTGGACTCTTTGGTTCAAGATTAAGAACCGTAACATTTGAGTCCTTGAACTGTAGTGACCCCAATATGAACAGAACGGGACTTAACCCTCCCGGGGCGTTCGGGGGACGTCTACAGAGGCCTAAGTAATAATCAGCTATCCTACTAGGTACATCAGTTACATCCACAGACTTCTGAAAAATTGGTCCACGATTGCTGTACACAAGAAAATTAACAATGTGCTTTCTTGTGTACCCAAACCATCCATAACACATAATTGTAACACATCTCTCAGCCTAACTAGATTTAGAGATTTTATCCAATTTTATAAAGATTCATACTCCATTGGTAAATAAACTGCAATTACCTATTTAATAATAAATAACAAACAAAAACTATTAATAAGCATCTTAATAATTTACTTATTTTTAAACATAGAAAAAGTTTTTTCAAACTTTGAGATAGAAGCTTACATCATAAGAACTAGGTAGCTTTGTTCCTTTTCCAACCTCTCTTATAGTATCCAACATTGGTTCTAGCCAATTACAATTAACAACATCAGTAGGCACCAGAGTGAACAATACAAATTGGCTAACTGTTCTTCCTAATTTTTTCTTTGCTTCTTTCAAGAATCTAGAGGAGAGTTTGGATTGTTTGTTGCATTTGGTCCTATGAAGATCCACATTTATGTCTAATAATTGAACTTCTGGAGAGGATGTATCAATCCATTTCCTACATATACTAGCCTCACGAATACTATGACTTCGCCAAGCAAAACCAGGAGGAGGTGCAACCTCAATATCACTAGCCCCACTACTTTTCTCTTACATGATATTGATCCCCAGCCGCGTGCTGGAATCTATATTTGTCCCTTGTTTCCCTTTGCATTCCCAAGCTTTCTTGTTGGGCCATAATCATTTCTAGGTCCTCCTTATCTTTTTCATCATCATCACACTGACTGGCTTTAATTTGTTATGTTAATTCCTTCTTCATATTCCTTTTGTCAAGCTTTTTGTCCTTATAATTATTCCAATGATCCATCATTAGTATCTGAAATTTACCATTGACATTAGCACAAGGTGCTACTTGACCTTTCAAATGGGCCAAATGTTGCTTCAACCTAGTTATACCACCATTTAACACTTTTCCACAAAATGTACACCTGATTTGATGCCTAGTATTTTCTAGTGGAATTCCAAATTTCCAACTAGAGGTTTTCCATTAGAACCACCTTCGTGTGCCATTATAACTTTCAATTATCTACAATAACATTTTTCAATTGACAAATATTGTAATTCTAATTTAGTTAGTAACAATAATACATTTAGAATAAAAATAAAAAATTTGAAATATTAAACCTCTTTACTTTAAAAAAAAAAAGGAACTAAATCTTAAGCATTTACACCAAAGTAAGACACAAATAAAAATAAAAAACATAGCACCAAAAAAAAAAAAAAACAATGAACAATCACAAACATTTCCACTAACCTTGTTTGTGGATCCAAGCTTTTGACAAATGAAGATCTTGATTTGAATATTTATTTTTCTTGGTTTTTTTTTCCCTTGCTCTGCTAAACAAAGAAAAAAAAATAAATATATATTAATATAAACAAAGGTGTAGGTGTATAAACAAATAAGTAGAAAAAAAACCCTAAACATTTACACTAAAACAAGACCCCCCCCCCCCCCCCCCAAAAAAAAAAAAAAAGGGTGGTGAAATATGAAAAAAAAACAGTACATAGCAAAACCCACAACAACTCACCAAAAATAGAGCACAAGTGTTGACAGCACAAATTACAACTTGCAACTCAGGGACAAACCTTCTTTGAAGAAGCTTTAAGGTCGAAGTGAACTTCACAGCCCAAAGAAGCTTAGATCTATGGAGCCAAGCCACAAAGAACTTTGATTGTGAATTGCAAATTTGTAAACAAAAGCAAATTTATGGTTTGTGAAAGTGTGAAATTGCTTGAAGAAGACAAAGCACTTGAAGTGAAAGAAGACAAAGCACTTGAAGTGAAAGGTCTGAGTGATGTATGTGATGGGTTATTCTTTTCTTTTCTGCAATTACTTTTGTTTTTGCAGGTTCTGCATTGATTCATCTGTACTAGCGACAACCAACCTGTATCGGATTGTATTGCCATATGTATCGGATTCAAGCCACTACGATTGCGAATTTCATTCTTACTGTCATATTGCTCCATATCCGAATCGATGCTCTGATTTTCCGGTACGTACTGGCTGATATTTAGATCTATGATAGGAAGGGTAAAATTGACTATAAACATAAGAGAATACAATGTTGTGTCGTTATTGCATGAAAAATCTATTATGAAGGACTTTATAAACTAAAAAAAGTTAGTGTCTTTCAACCATTAGAGAATTATGTGGTGGGACTTCTAACTAAATTTTCCAAATATGTGGAAAATTCACCAAAACTTTATTTCTATGAAGCTCCCTTCAGTGTTGATTTCTATTCACATAAAAATGGTTTTATCAAACCAAAGACACTATGTTATTCACTACACAACATAGATCACGTCATTACTTGAACTCACCTAAAAAGGTACATGGGTCTCACCTTAACCTTAGCTTAAAGTTAATTAAAAATCATTTCCAACAAGTGTTAGGATGGTGGTGGTGGCAACGATAGTGATGTGGTGGTAATGGGGTTGATAATGTGGTAGTGGCAATGGATGTGGAGGTGGTGCTTGTGACACTAGTGATGGTGGTTGTGGCTGTAGTAGTGGTGGTAGAGGTGATGGTAGTGGTGATAATGTAACGGTATTGGTAAAAATTTATTTTGAAAAAACGTTTTTCACCTTTAAAAGTGAAAAATATTTTTCATCCAAATAGGGTTATTTTTGTTGACTATGGACAACGTTTTTCGTTAACGTTTTTGTTGACTATGCAGAAAGCATTTTACCCGAACAAATGAAAAGGATTTACAAAATACACAATTTGTGTACAAAATGACATGAGGAGCTTCTATTTGCACGTTATTATAATTTTCAATTCAAACAATTTTTTTTTTCCCTTCTGGATAATAACAATTATTTAAATATTAATTATTGAATTAACTTTTTGATTGTTGATATCTAAACAACTCATTTTTGTTAAGCAGTTGCAATATGAACAGTTATGTTTTGTTCATAATGGATAAAATGGTGTGGGATTATTCCTGATGGATAGTTTAATTAGGAGTGTAGTTTGATCTTTGGGTTTACGTTTTTATCGTAGACACGGTTTTCAATTATTTAAAAAAATAAATAAAACAACAACAACAATAACAACATTCTAACTTATTGTTTTAAAGAATGATACTTATTAAATAATATTTAATTACAAAAGTATCATTATTGAGGAGGAATTATTCTGTTTTTTACGAATTTTAATTAGGATGTATGGCCTTCTAATTCTATTGTATACTTTAATGCCACTACTAGAAAAATAACTTTTTGCGTCTATTTTTTTGCGATTGATTATATGACCGTCGCAAAAAAAAAATTTATTTGCAACGCAAATCAACCTAAGCGAAGACTTGCGAGCCCACTATTGGGAACCACTCAGCCCAATTTATATTTTCCTTCATTTCCCCCAAATCTGATTGTGTAAAACTTGCCCTAGACTCTCATTTCCCCCAAATATGATTTCGCTCGATCGTGTCTGAGGGAGAGAATCTAATTTCCCTCTCTCGATTTCACTCTATAGATCACCATGGTCGTCTGAAGAAGAGATCTCCAACAGTATGAACTCTCTCTCTCTCTCTCTCTCTCTCTCTCTCTCAGTGAGTCTCTTCGAATCTTTCATTCGTATGTCAAATTATTCATTTCTCTACTTCGATCACTTGAACTCAGTGAACTCACTGCAATTCGTATTCAACTTCTTTATCTAAGCTCAATGTAATTCAATCACTTTTTCATCAATCTATTGATTTTTCCACCAGGTAGTTTGATTCTGGAAACAAGCTTTGGTTTGAATCAATCTGCTACAGGTACAAGCTTCGGTTTCGCCATTTTATTGATTTTTCCTCGCTGTAATTTGTATTTGAAGATATATATATATATATATATATATGTATGTATGTATGTATGTATAACCTTATTCTCATAAGTTTTGATTTCCTTAGCTGTTCTATTTTCGATATGAAATTGAATTTATTTCATGATAGCAAAAAGTATGTATGAAATGGTTGTGCATGCTCCAATTTATTATTTGATTGATGCAAAACTGACCAGTTGGTGAAATTAGTATCCTAGTGAAGTCAGTTAGCAATAATTTGTTGCTAGCATTTTGATAGTGCCCTGCTTTGACTGTGTTGAGATTCACAGTTAATTAAAACTATTATCAACATCATCATCATAGAAATATTCTCTTTGAACAGTTAGCTTAAAATCTGTACCCCACACTAATGAATCATCTGATTTATGTGAAAGGCACTGTGAAAATTTTGAAAAGACATTCCATTGGAAATTCTTGTGATTGTTGGCCGTTATCTTATTTCTAGAGACTAAGATTTATGTTTTTTTTTTTATTTAAAAAAAATAGTTATTTTATTTATTTTTAATTGTTGGTGATCAATGTGCACTCGTTAAAAGGTTGTATCTAGTGCACAATGTTCCCACTTACTTACAAGAGAGTTTGGGATAAGTAATGGATTTGAAGAAGAGGAATTGGTTATTTATTTTTAATAATGGTTTGGTGATGAGTCTTTATAAGCTGCAAGTTGTGGAATGACTAGATTTTGCACCACCAACATGTTTAACATTTAGATGACTTACATTATACTGCTTTTTAATTGATGGAAATTGATATAAAATTTGCATATAAAAGGGAAATTATTGAGATATTTAAAAGGGTGAAGTATTCATTAGTGAGATTAGGAAAAAATTATTTATAAAAAAATAATGATTTTAATTATTAATATTTATAATGTTTATCATATTTTTGTAAATATTTTTTTAATCCTTCCCTTATTTAAATGGTGTACTATGACAACTTAAATTATCATTAAAATTTTGAATAATGGAGTGCAACACTGTTACGATTATTAAAAATTGTAAATAAATGTGAGAGTGAACCATTTTGGTGATGGAGATTTTTAGTGTTAGTATATTTTTTCTTTAGTCATTGGTCTGCCTAGATACGAAGAAGAAAAGAAAAAGAAAAAGAAAAAGAAAACATTTTCAACAATTTGACTCATTGATTTATTGGTCTACCTAGGGTGTTATTCTCTTACCCTTTCTGATCAAACCTACATACCAAATTTAGGTTTCTTCATTTGGTATTTTCTTATCTTCATCCTTGAGTTTTTCTAAGTCTTTATGCAAGCAAGTTGTATCATGTTGCCTTGTATATAACTTTCAACTTCTTTTTAGTTTAGTTTACTACTCCTGCGTTTGTTTTTGTGTAACTTGTTTGGTCATGGATGATGTGACAGACTGTGAGTCCTCTGAAAATCTTAGTAGTCACTAAGCTGGCGCTCGCCCTTTGTAGTTGGAGAGGGAGGGAGCTGAAGCAATCTTAGAGAGAGAGTGACACCAAGGGCGGAGAGCCTCTGGTGTATAGAGAAACTGTATATCTTTAGAAAATAGCTTGCTGCCTAAGGAGGGGAAAACCTCTTTTTATAGGACTTGATCCATAGGGGCCAACTTACTCTCATCCTTTTTACTTCCTAGGCATTTATTTCCTTGTTCACCCAAACAAAGAATCTTGTCATTTTTTGTTCATTTGTGTTTTTGGAAAGGATCTTCTCCATTCCATTATGCAGATCTAATTCATAATTTTTTTTCTCCTTAATTAGCAGGATTCGCATTTCAATTTACTTTGTCGATTATGCTGTTGTGGTGACAAGTGAAATATCATTTATCTTTATTTTTTAGTCCTTTTTGTTTGGGTTCATTAAACCTGTTAAGTTGTATAAAATGATTTTGTAAAATCTCAAATTTGTTTTAGGATCAAGAAGTTGATTGATATGGAGGCACTGGGATTAACACAATTAGCAGTGATTGTGCTTGACATGCAAACTGATGTCAAGGGTTATTCCTTATTCACACTTCCTCAAGTCAGGTTTGACTATAACTTTACCAATCTCTGTCTCTGTTTTCCTTTTACCATTGTCATCTTGTATGTTATTTCTTTCTTTGTCATAAACATTGTTAATTTAGAATCCAGAACAACCACGTCTTTGTGATAAATATTGTTAATTTGTTTCTCATTTATTTGTGTCGTGTGACAGAGATTAGTTCTGGGACTTGTGTAAGAACTACTTGCACCCAAGTAAGGTTTACTATGGTTTGCACTCAAGTATGGTTTACTGTCTTATTCTGGTTTACTTAGATGATAAACATTAATTGGAGAACTCAATAGTGATTTCTATATTGCTCTATTTAATTTTGATTTTAAGCTCTCTCTACAGTTTTCAATATCAATTTAGTCTAATGAAGCTCAGAAGTAATATGTGGTTTAAGAATATGTGGTTTTCAATATGTGCCTTTTGAAAAGTGTATAGAAATTCCTTTAAGAATATGTGGTTTGATTTGGAATTCTGATTATTTTCTCATTATCTCCACCTTAAATGACAATCATAGGGCTGTTAGCATAACCTTTTCTTGAAATTTGTTGTTTGATGTGAAAATGGCATTGTTTTCCAAGGTAATTTATGCTAAGCACAGAGTTGTTTTCAAATAAAGGCAGAATGTATGACCATAACAAGGATATATTATTGTACTTGGGATGCTCTATTATGTTTTGAATGAGAATTGTGTTACCTTTGTTACTGTATCATTTTTCTATGATTAACTTAGGTGCAAGTTACTAATTGCATTTTGTTTTTTTGCAGTCATCCAATGGATGAGGATGACACTGTCAGTTGTCCTGCTTATTATTATTATTTGCAATTTCATTCCTTAGATGATTATTCGTCTTATTTACACTTATTTGCCTAGTAATAGTAATGTTTTCATCTTTCCTTATGCTTGCAATGTATCAATACTCTTTTTTTTTTTTTTTTCCAATTGAGAATAGTCATTTTTGCAAGCACTTGCTCCCCCAACTCCATCTCATTGGTTCACAAAGCTTGATATTTGGATATATGTTATGTTTGCATTTTTGAGGAAGATGTTTTTGTCATCCCCTTCTTTGTACTTTCTGTTTTTCACTTTTTTAGGGAACCCAATGTGTGCTCAACTAGGTTTGAGTTGAAGGTCAATTTTAACTAGGCCTGCAGCATGATTTTGCCAAAGTATATGGTTTATATTGCCTTTGATTTGATGAATTATTGACTAAATAATACTTGATTTGTTTATAGAAAATAATGAAAAGGGGGGGATGAGGTGTCAATATTGTGAAGTGTATTGAATTTGTTTTCTGATTAAATTTTTTATTTGTAGAAAGCATTTTGTTTTAATTACTGTAATATATTTTTGCACGTGGAGGGTTATATATATATATATATATATATATATATATATATGTATGTATGTATAATTTGACCTACCCATCATTTTTCATCTTCCTGCTAAAACAGACTTTTTAAGTTATTGTTTACATTTTTTAGTTGCTGTAGTTTCTACCTCCATGCTCCTTTTATGATATAAAATTTGTTTGAAACTGTCTGTGACAGGTCAAGAATGAGGAAGAGGAATTCAGCACTGGGCATCTTTCTGCTCTGATGATAAGTGTTAAAAACAACACACAGGTAATGCATAATTTTCATCCCTGTAAATTGAGGATAATATTGTTGTACCAGTGAAATTTTGATAGAAGGGTCATAGTCTTTAAATGGCTAAAAGAGGTTGTCCTTGTGGCATGTTGAATTTGAAAAAAAATTGTTTATCTTCTAGTTCTGGACTTGGAGTTCTCATTTGTCTAGACATGGGTTGTTTAGATTCTAAATTAATAGGACTTCAATCCTAAATAATTATCCTTGATGCAAAGTGAGTAGTATCTTGAATAGCATCTTGAATAATTGAAGGTTCTTGGACTGGATTTATGTATTAATTTGCTTCAGGATTGAAGTCCTATTAATTTGTTTTATGTATTCATAATTTGTCTCAGAGATTGATTTTTTGGATTTATATATTTTGTTATTAGTCTAGTTTTCTTCAATTGTTTCACATCTGCTTTCCATACTGAATTTGATACTAGGGAAGTTGTAATTGTAAGTGGATTTGGAATATCTATTTGTGTACAAAGAAAATCACTTCAAAAGATCCTCACAATTTTCATAGCATTGATATGCTCTCTTGACTCTGTAATTTTCTAATATGCTTTGTTGGGTTGTTGTTTAGACTCGAAGAAGAATGGCCTTATGTTTATGAACTCGGACAAATTTAGTGACTTCCAGATCAAAATTTGCGAGCGAAGAACCATTTTGGCAATCAAGAAGGGGAAATTCTCTTCAGCAAATTGTTATTTTCATCTTCTTTGGGTTTTGGGCTTTTAATATGAAGGAGGATCCTGTGTTTTAATATGAAATTGTGCAGTCCCAAATGTGTTTTAATGTCTAAAATGTCATAAAAAAACTTTTTTCAGGTTTTTAGTTGTAATAACTTTTATATATGGCTTCAATTTTGAGACTCAAATGAAATGCCTGATTAAACTATAATGTTATACTGTTTGAATTCTTGTCATTGTTATTCCTAAAATGCTTAACGTTACACTATTATGTTTCTTTTTTTCTTTTTGTTTTTTTGCGACAGTAACAAGATGGTCGCCAAAAAATATGTTATCATTTTTCTTTATTTTTTGTGACGGCAAAATAGTGGTCGCAATAAATAGTTTAGACGGTCACGAATAATTTGCGACCGTTGCTTTGCCGTCGCAAAAAGTATTTGCCACCCCCACATTCGCGGCCCCCATTTATCGTCGCATGGACCGTCGGAAAAGATCTTTTGCGACTGTATTTTTATTATTTGCGACGGCTTGTAGCGGTCGCAAAAAGTGTTTTTTTTAGTAGTGTGCATAGGAGAAAAAAATAAAAAAACAGTGAGTATATAACTAATAAAATTGCAAGGGCATTCTATGTAAGATATAGGGCGGACCTATGTGATAATTTTTCCACTACTGAGAGTCATGCCCCTATAGTCTCTTGCTAGTTTCGTTTGGTTGACTTAGAAAAATCATACAAAAATGAATAATATTTGTTTATAAATTAATTATTGTTAATTATCAAAAAAATAATTATGTGCATATAATTTTATTTCCTTACATTTTTCTTGTGTTATAAATCCAAGCTTCAAAATATAATTTTAAATAGAGTTGTCTACACTTTACCCCTCATAGTTTAGTTAAAAACATATTACCACCTTATAATTTAAAAATATATACAATTTAAAAATATATACATAACCTCCTCGTGGTATGAGAGAATTGCAAAGTCATAACTCCATTAGTAAATTTTGTGAAAAGTCTATTATACCCTGATTCTTTGCTCTAATTTTCTTTTGTATGCTATCATGAACCATGCATCTTCTCTCTTCATTTTTCTTTATTTGCTTACATTTTTCTCTTTTTTTGTCCTCCTTTTTTTCTTCTTTTGATTGCATACAGTTGCCTTCTATCTTCCTCATTTTTTAAAAGTCTTTATTTTAGTTCTATGGAAGTGACCATGTTTTTCTCGGCTAAACTAGCTACATAGACCTACACACACACACACACACACACACACACAAACACACATATAGTTATATAGATATATACATATATACATCCAAAAACCATGGCTCCTCGCTCTCTTTAAGTTCACTGCGCTGAAGACCAACACACATACATACATATATTTGTATACATATTTCATTGTATGCGGAAGAAAATTATTACAGCAAGTTTAGGAAATAATTTATTTTCCCTTCAAGATGAAAATAAAAAATAATATATCAATAGCTCATTTTTGTTAAATTAGTAAGCGGATTTAAAATTTTAAATTTTTTTATGATCGAAATAATGAGCATTCCACACCATGTGAAGGTAGTTTTTGGAAGTCAAGAATGGAGGCTACAGAAGTTTTTTTTCAACCTAGGGTGGTTGTGTATTAAGCTTGCCATTTATGTTTATGGTTGATTGTTGGCAAGCAGATGTTGAACTTTGGCACTCCCGTTTGTGTATAAAATGAGGTGAACTGAGTTAGATCATCAGAAAGAGAAAGAAAAAGCAGAGAATGCAATCTGTGAGTGAGAGTGATATAGAAAGAGAGTGAGGTGTGAGTGTTGTAAACTCCCTCCGGAAAAATTCTATAGTGGATATCTCTCCCGTGGACGTAAGCTATTGCCGGACCACGTAAATATCTTGTCTCTTTTTTTGTGTGTAATTGATTTCTGAGTGTTCTTAATCCTAACAAGTGGTATCAGAGCCTCGTTGGTCGATTTTCAGAAAAACAGGGTGTGTTTTCCAGAATTGCTCAGAAATTAAGTTGCTCGAAATTCACTTTTGAGCATACTGGAAGGAAGTTCTTGACGAAAGGAGTCCAGAACTGTAAAGCAGAGCCCCAGAATAGCTTTCATGCACTCTCACACGCCACCTGAAGAAGGCATGTGAATCTCATTCTCAAACATACGTCACGCGTGCCATGAAGAGCACCGACACGTCATCCTAGTCTCAAACATGTGCATGAAGCACTGCGGAAGGAAGAAGAAGAGTGTTTTGCGTGTCAGCGCCACATGTCTACTGCGCCATCGACACGCGTCTGCCACGTCATCGCCACACGTCTACCACGTCAGTACCACGTATCTGCCACATCAGCACTGCGTCTGCCACCAGTCAAGTTGATCTGACCCGACCCAGAGACGGAGAAGTTATCCGATGCTACGCGGCTATAGTACATCTGTAGATTTGAACCGTTGAACATATCTTGGCTAGATCTAAGCCATTTGAAGTCCGATTTTGGTGATCCAATAGTGGTTTCCAACTATTTGGAGTATTCCGAAGAGATCCGTACAGTTAGATTTTTGAATCAGAGTTTCTGTAAAAAGTAAGAAGATGATAGAGGAATTCACATCAACTTCAGGATCCATGATCAAGTTGAATCCTTCCAATTATGCAGTCTAGAAGCTGCAGATGGAAGACATCCTATATTATACAGACCTGTTTGACCCTATTACTCTAAAAGGGGTTAAATTGGAAGAAGTGAAGGATGAAGACTGGATAAAAATGAACCGGAAGACTCTCGGTTGTATTAGACAATGGATAGACAATAGTGTGTTCCACCATGTCGCCCAGGAGACAGATACATATGTCCTTTGGAAAATGTTAAAAGGAATGTACCAGTCAAAGACCGCCCAGAACAAAGCCTCGGTGATGAGAAGGCTTGTAAATCTAAAGTTGAAGAATGGTGTGTCTGTCGCCGAGCACACCAGTGAATTCAAGAATCTAGTGAATCAACTTGCAATTATCAATATACCCTTGGATGATGAAATGCAAGCCGTACTACTGCTCAGTTCTTTACCAGATAGTTGGAAGACGTTGGTGGTTTCTCTTAGTAACTCTGCACTAGAGGGAAAGCTGACCATGAGCATGGTCACAGACACCATATACAATGAAGAGACAAGGAGGAAAGACATGGGAGGTAATCAATCCCATGCTCTTGTCACAGAAGATAGAGGTAGAGACAAAGGTAGATGAAGAAGCAGAGAAAGAAGCAAGAGTAGAGGTAGATGGAACAACATGAGTAAATCTAGAGACAGTAAAAGTCAAGGTAACTCTAGCTTCACTTACTTTCAACATGGCCAGTAGGATCACATAAAGAGGAACTATCTAAGCTAGAAAGATAAAGGCCAAAGCAATAAGTCAAAGAGAGATGAGAACACGACAGCCACAACAACTGATGAAATACTTCTTGTAGTTGGTGAAAAGGAGGATTGCCTTCACATGGCTGACCACAGCTGTACAGAGTGGGTGATAGACATAGTTGCATCTTATCACGCCACTTTCCACAGAGAACTCTTCAGCTTATACAACGTTGGAGATTTTGGCACTATTTGAATAGGAAATTCTAGCTATTCCAAGATTGTGGGCATTTGAGACATTAGTATTCAGACTAATGTCGGACACAAGCTGGTTCTCAAAGATGTGAGGCATGTTCCAGATTTGTGCCTCAATCTTATCTCTAGAAGCGCCCTGGACCGACAGGGCTATACAAGTACATTCGGAAATGGCCGTTGGAAGCTGACAGAAAGAGCTTTGACAATTGCCAGAGGAGAGATATCTTCAACACTGTACAAGACTCAAACAAAGATCTGTCTGGGAAGTCTTAATGCAGCAGAAGACAAGAAGTCACCAGACTTATGGCACAGAAGACTGGCTCACATGAGTGAGAAGGGATTGCATCTGTTGGCAAAGCAATCCAAGATACCCTTATCCAAACGGAGTGCCCTGAAGTTGTGTGATCATTGCCTTTATGGCAAGCAGCATAGAGTATCATTCAGTTCAACAAGCAAGAGGAAAACAAAAGTGCTCAGTACGGTATACTCGGGCGTTTGTGGACCAATCGAAGTGGAGTCACTTGGCAGCTGTAAGTATTTTCTGACCTTCATTAATGATGCATCAAGGAAGTTGTGGGTGTATTTCCTGAAGACGAAGGATGAGGTATTCCAACACTTTTAGGAGTTCCATGCAATGGTGGAAAGAAAGACCGGGAAGAAGTTGAAGTGTCTTCGCACAGACAATGGTAGAGAGTACACTTCTAATGCTTTTGAAGCATATTGTGCTAGCAAAGGTATCCGGCACGAGACAACAGTTTTCGATATCCCACAACACAATGGTGTGGTAGAGAGGATGAACCGCACTATTGTTAAAAGAGTCAGATGTATGCTCAAAATGGCAAAGTTGCCAAAGTCATTATGGGTTGAAGCTGCCCGTACAGCCCGTTATCTCATCAACAGGTTGCCTTCAGTCTCGTTGAAATTTGCGATACCTGAGGAAGTCTGGTCCAGAAGAAAGATATCATATTCTCACTTGAGAGTCTTTGAGTGTAAAGTGCTCACATACATCTCTAAGAAAAACAGACAGAAGCTTGATGACAAGTCCACTCCATGCACATTTGTAGGCTATTCAGATGCAGTATTTGGGTACAAGTTGTGGGACCCAGTGAACAAGAAGATGTTCAAGAGCAGAGATGTTCTGTTCCAAGAAGACCAGATAGTAGTAGATTTTGAGAAGTCTGCAAAGTCTAGAGATGTCATCACTCTAGACTTGTTCCCGTCTCCTGAGCCATCACAAAATGCTAGATGCGGGGATCTGCAACAAGAAGTGCCAGAGTTGCAGGATCCTATACCAGAAATTAAGGATCAAGAGAAAAGAGATGAAAACTCGAATAAAGAAGGTGTTCAGCAGGGGGAGTAACCATTTCAACCAGAGGCAATTGGGCTCCAGTTGCAGAGATCTGGAAGAGCTGCTGTGCCATCAACCAAATATCCCGCTTCTCAGTATATTCTGATTACTGATGAGGGGGAGCCTGAGACTTTTTTGGAAGCAAAGATTCATATAGAGAAAGATTGCTGGATCCAAGCCATGAAGGAGGAGATGAGTTCTTTGTAGAAAAACCATACTTATGAGCTTGTTTCACTTCCAAAGGGTAGGAAGGCATTGAAAACAAATAGGTGTACAAATTGAAGAAAGATGGCAACGGTAAAATACTGCAGCATATAAAGCTCGCTTGGTGATCAAAGGTTTTGGGTAGAAGAAAGGAATTGATTTTAATGAGATCTTCTCCCCAGTTGTGAAGATGACTTCCATTCGAGTAGCTCTGGGATTAGCAGCTCACTTGAATCTGGAGGTAGAATAGATGGATCTCAAAACTACATTTCTCCATGGTGATTTGGAGGAAGAGATCTACATGGAGCAACCAGAAGGATTTGAAGTTAAAGGGAAACAGAACTTAGTCTGCAAACTGAAGAAGAGTCTCTATGGCCTGAAGCAGGCGCCAAGACAATGGTCCAAGAAGTTTGATTCATTCATGGTGGATCATGAGTACACAAGAACAGTAGCAGACCAATGTGTATAATTTCGAAGGTTTTCGGATGGAAACTTCATCATTCTACTGTTGTATGTCGATGATATGCTGATCATCGGACATGATATTGCTATGATCAATAAGTTGAAAAAGGACTTGTCATAGTATTTTGACATGAAGAATTTAGGCCCAGCATAGCAGATTTTGGGCATGAAGATTGTTCGTAATAGGAAAGCCAAGAAGATATGGCTGTCACAGGAGAAATATGTTAAACGGGTAATTGAAAGGTTCAACATGAAAGATGCCAAGCCAGTCAGCACACCACTAGCCAACCATTTCAAGGTGACAAAGCATTCGTGTCCCACGACCAGCTTTGAAAGGAAATGAATGGAGGCAATCCCCTATTCCTCTGCAGTAAGAAGTTTGATGTATGCAGTGGTGTGTACCCCAGCCAGATATAGCTCACGCAGTTGGCGTTGTGAGCAGATTCCTCGCCAATCCAGGAAAGGAGCATTGAGAGGCAGTCAAATGGATTCTTCGATACTTGAAGGGAACTTCAAAGATGTGTCTATGTTTTAGGGGAGCTGAACCAATTTTGGAGGGTTTTACAGATGCCGATATGGCAGGTGATCTTGATGGTAGAAAGTCTATATCAGGATTTTTATTCACTTTTGCAGGGGGAACTATTTCATGGTAGTCCAAACTACAAAAATGTGTTGCTTTATCTACAACAGAGGCAGAGTACATTGCTGCCGCAGATGCTGCAAAGGAAATGTTGTGGTTAAAGCGGTTTCTCCAAGAATTGGGTCTACAGTAGGAAGAGTACATGGCACATTGTGATAGTCAGAGTGCCATAGACCTGAGCAAGAATTCTATGTACCATTCTCGCACGAAGCACATTGATGTTCGGTATCATTGGATACGCAAAGTGATGGAGAAGCAGTTATTGGAACTGGTCAAGATCCACACAGATAAAAATCCAGCCGACATGCTTACAAAGGTGGTCTCGAGAGAAAAACTCGAAGTATGCAAGGACAATGCTAAGATGGACTTCCAGTAAAGATTCTACTTCTCATAGGTGTGGATGGGGAGAATTGATGAGCATTCCACACCATGTGATGGTGGTTTTTGGAAGTCAAGAATGGAGGCCACAAAAGTTTTTTTTCAACCTAGGGTGGTTGTGTATTAAGCTTGCCATTTATGTTTATGGTTGATTGTTGGCAAGTAGATGTTGAACTTTGGCACTCCCGTTTGTGTATAAAATGGGAAGAGGTAAGCTGAGTTAGATCATTAGAAAGAGAAAGAAAAAGTGGAGAGTGCAATCTGTGAGTGAGAGTGCTATAGAGAGAGAGTGAGGTGTGAGTGTTGTAAACTCCATTCGGGAAAATTCTATAGTGGATATCTCTCCCGTGGACGTAGGCTATTGCCGAATCATGTAAATATCTTGTTTCTATTCTGTGTGTAATTGATTTCTGAGTGTTCTTAATCCTAACACAAAACTCAACCCAGCCCGGGGTTTATTAACCTCTGGAGATAGGGGAGTTGAAAAGGATGGATGGATCAGATTGGATAACGGGTCTGACATTATCCATATTGACCCAACCCAGTTGTTCTGCACATACTCGTCATTTGGAAAAGTTCAAATTGATTTATGCTAACTAAGCTAGTCCAACTCCATTTTTTTAGGCCTCTTTATTTGCACATCACCTTTTATCTCAAGGCACACCATTACTTAAGGCTTATCTTTAGTAATTTGATAAATAAGAAATTTGCTTAATACACACCACAATCTTCCATCTTTACCCTTACTCATACACCCCACTTACGATCTTCCATCTTTATCCTTACTTACTCACACATTAGTCACTAACACACCCTACCCACAATCTTTAACCTTCCATATTTCCTGTAGTACATACATCCACTTCAAAAACACACACGTTGTGAACGTCTCTCTCCATTCTCTATTTCATTGTCATCCCAAAGGTTTGGAAACCAGTCTAAATCAGTCTCCATTCGTGCTGAAGACGACTTCAATCCATTCTTCTCTGGTTCATGACCCCCTCTGTTATCTGTTTCATCAAAGATGTCAGTGGTGATCGTTGTTATCATCACAGTTGGAAACGACTGAAAAAAAAAAATTGTTATAAGTGTTTGGAAATACAGAGTCAAGCTAAATTCAAAAGTTCAACTGTTAAAAACCGAACAAATGCTATAAGTTCGGAACTTATTAACCGAACATGTAGACTATGTTCGACACTAGAAAATCGAACAATTAGAACTTGTTTAGTTGTAGATGGTGGAACAAGAGTCTTGTAGACACCCCATTTTTGATCGTCCTCAAGACTTGGATGTTCTTGCAGGTACATCCGGTGACAGGTGTGATTGCTCGTCAAGCGCTTGAATTCTACGGCGGAACGCCACAGGTTTGAGCTTTCCAAACCCTGCATTAATTCTATCTAATTTTTAGACCATGTTTAGGTTCTTTTAGCATGTTGCTTGTGATGCACTGCCGGCCATGATTGGGCACTGCCGGCCATGCATTTAGGCCTATCAGCCATTGATGAGCCCTGCTGGCCATCCATGAAGCACTGCCGGCCATCAGCCACCAGTGCATCAATAGATATTTTTAGATATTTTGAGCCAGCTGGTGAGCACTGGTGCTCCCCTTCATATACGTGTATGGAGGGATGAAGGCAAGTTTTGGATTGCATTTCTATAAAATGGGAGGTCTTTCCCCCATTTGAGGTTTTAGAAATTTTTGTAAGCAAAATTTCACTCTCTCTCTAGAATTCTCTCTCTCTCTCTATATATATATATATATTGTGCTTGAAAGTGAGTTTTCTCTACACATTTGCACTAAGACCCTTGGCCAAACACATTCATCTTGGAGCTGAGGTCCCTTAAAGCTTGGCTTGTGGTCATAAGCTTGGTTTGAGCTCAGAAATTGTGCTGTTTGTTGCTGTTCTTCAAGGGTAAAGCCTTACCCTCTTTAAAGCTTTATTTTAGTTGCTTGTTTGGCCACCTTTGCATGCTAGTTTTAGGCTGGTTTTAACTTCCAAAAACTCTGTTTTTAAGGTCTTAAAATGATGGTTTGAGTCTTTGTTTAGTTAGGGGGTGGTTTCCTCCCTTTGCTCTTTGGTTTGTAAAGCCTTTTGAGCCATCTTTTAAAGCTTTTGAAACCCCCTTTTCTTGGCCTTTTAACCACTGAATTCCAAGGGAATTTCAGTGGTAAAAGGTTGGTTTTGAGGTCCAAAAGAGGAGGGGGTGGCCTCCCCTCCTTGTGTCTTGTTTGCATGTGTAGTTGGCTTAGCATGTGAGCGTGTTTTTCTACCTTCTCATGACTTGATCTCAGCATGTTTTAGTCACTGATTTAGCATGCTTTAGCTCTGTTTTGGGTGGTCTTGTTCATATATGCTTTGCCTTGCATGGCTATAGTTAGTTGGCTTCACTAGCTTTGTGTTTTAAGGCCTCCAACATGCTTTGCTCGAGATGATTGCATGATATAGCATCATTTAACATGTGATTTCAGTGCATATACCTCTATCACACTCTCACATGTTTCACTTTTCATTGCTTTTGAGGGTTGTGTATTGTGCCTTGTTTGTGGGCTAACATGTGCGCATGATTTTCTTGCCTTTTGTGCTTCAATCTCAGTATGTTTAGGCCACTATTTTGGCATGTCTTAGCTCTGTTTTGAGCTGGTTTGATTATTTAAGCTTGATATTGCATGCTTCTAGTGTAGTGTTCATCACTAGTTTTATGCTCTTGGCTTTGGAAAATGTTGTGCATGTGTTGCTTGCATGTTGTAGCACTATTTGTCATGCCATTTCAGCACTAAAAAGGTTTGCAACCTCCCTCATTTCTTCATTTTTCCATTTGTTTTGAGGGTTGGTCAACCTTATGATTGTGTTTAAGTTTGAGATAGAGCTTGTGCTCAATGGCTTTAACTCTCTCTTGAGGGTTCCTCCTAGCTAAAGGCACGATCTCTCTCGTGTCTTAAACCATCCTTTGGTTGACCCCTCTCTCATTAGAGGACACTCATCTTGGACTTAACCAATTAAAGAATGGCTTGGTAGTGCTAAAATGTGTAAACAAGAATTGGACAAGTAAAACATGATCAAGATAAGCATTATTGTGTTGCATTGCATCGTGTTCAATCGGACATTATATTGAACACAAGGTAGATTGGTCCATTTCATACTCAAAGTGATGAAATGAGCCAATCTCCTTTGGTCTCCATCACCCTTGATCATGCATGATAGGGTGGTGGTACTTTGAGTCTTGTTTTTGTGCATTTATTAGAAGTGTACACCTTGGATCTTTGGCCATCATGCATTGAAAATGATTGATTGGTGGTTTTGGATCCAAGAGTGCCACTCCTTTGATGTTTTGAGATGATAAGGAGAGGCACAATACAAACATGTCCTTGGAAAACCCTCTATTTTCCTCTGTTTGTGCTCTGTTGCAGTTTGGTGATTTAGCACACCAGTGGCTGGCAGTGCTTTATTGGTGGCCGGCAGTGCATCATCCTTGGCCGGCATGGCTCACTTTTGGCCGGCAGGTGGTCGGCAGCAAGCATCCATGGTCGGCAGGCCACTGGTGCATTCCTTAGCTTTGAATTGGTAAGGTGGAGTAGAAAGTTCTTGACCAAACCTGTAAACAGAGCCTCTCAAGAGCAAACCGGTGGGCTTTTCGGGGCGAGAACTGAATGCATGCATCTTTTACTTCCCGGAGCAGAGTAATAGCAACATAGTTTAATATGTTAATTACTTAGTTAATTTGCATTGACTATTGTAATAATTAAGTAGCTTTAGATTAGCTATTTCTTTATGTTGTGTTGTAATAATTAGTCTAATTAGTTTAATTAGATTAGTTTGATTAGCTTAGCTTATTCATTCGGACCCTCCTTCGAGAGAGCACAATGTTGTAATAAGTGTGCGTGCGTGTGTGCATGTCTTCCAACCCCGCGTCTTTCTCCCTTTTATTTAACTACTTTCGATGGTTAGATTAGGGATCATGTTTCAATTAGCATACCTTATGCTTGCATGTTTGCATCATTCATTTATCTTGCATGCACCGGGCTCGGCGCATCATTCAAACTGCATTGTATTTCAACACTTATTTGAATACGTGTTTCAAAGCATGTTATCAAATTGTTGCATTCATATGCCATCTTAGATAGCCGAGCCTATTGGTTGCATTATTGCATGCGTTGCATTAGGCATCTCGCATAGTTAGGATCACACATATTTCTAACTAGCTTTTGTTTGGCTTGGAGTACTCTGTAAGTTTTATGCTTTAGCATACTTGTATGAGTGTGAGTGTTGCCATGATAGCATACTTGCCATGAGGCTATTTGCTTAAGTGATTAAACTGCATGAATGCTTGTGAATGAAGGCTTTGTTACTTGAATTGGAACAATTCATCGAGTGTGAGTTTTAAGCCCACTGTGCGAAGTAGCAAATCATCATGTTTTAAGCCCACTTGAGGGTGGCATTTTCAAACCATTTTTCGAAAAACAAACATGAGTTGTTTTGTTCCAATTCTTGCGATTTTAGTCTATACTTGTATGTTATGCGCATCACATAGTAAGTTAGCTAATAACCAGAATAAGAACACATGTGTTTATAAAACAACATATCATGCTTAGTAGAGGTCGATCTTTGATCGGGCGAGCAGGGGTACTCCTTTCAGGACCTTCCCCTCTCGTACCCAAGTTCCCGAGCCGAGGCAATTTTGGTGATGACGGACACGTGGCCTTTGGCACGAATCAGGATTTTCTAAATTTTCCAAAAATAAAATATTTAGGTGACGACTTTGTAATCTGGCAAAGCAGTCCAGTTTTGGCATTATTTGATTTAAAATCTGATTTTTCAAAAATGATTTGCCGGATTGGACTCTTTGGTGTTTATCAGTCTCACATTGCACTTTGTGAGATTAGATTTAGAACCGTGACAGGAGTCCGAAATGTAGGACCAATTCGCGCCTCTCCGAAAGGGGGACGTGCGAAGAAAGTTAAGTCTACAAGTACATTGTTCAAATCTGGACATCGGAACGAATACAAACGGTTTACCACTCAACAAGTACACGAAAACGAAAAAAAAAAAAAATGAAAAACTAACATTTTCCTTGCTCCATTGTTCTAAACCAATATTGCCAGATGCATCAATCATTCAGTTCAATCAAAATCTTCAATAATACATATATTTTTGGTTGTTTCTTTAAGGGTTTTTGGTTTTTGTTTCAAGGTTTTTGGGTTCTTGAGAGAGAATATGCGTAAGTATCGTTGGAGTTTTTGTTTCAAGGTTTTGGGTTCTTGAGAGAGAATATGCGTAAGTATCGTTGGAGAAGAGAGGTGTGTATTGTATTCATTATTGTCATTTATGTTAATTTTACGTAAGATGTGTATCATAACTCTTTGTTCTTTGTGGTAATTTTACATTAGATTAATATTGTAATAAAAAATAAAATAATTAATTGTGTGTCATGAGATGAAATGTGGTGTGTAATTAGAGACACCCCATTTTTTATCTTCATATTTAAAAGGAAAAAAAATTAAATATTATCATAATTTTTATAAATATTTTTAAAATGTAAAAATCTTACGCTTAATAATTATGTTCATTATTATGGATTTTATATTTTTGAATAAGACTATCATAATAAGACACTTTATTCTATATATTTATTATGTATAATATTTCTATTTGTATAGCATTATGAACAAACCTATGGTTTCTCTCTCCTATACGCATCAAATAGAGGTGGTTTAACTAGTAGGTCACTCAGACTATTACCTAAAACCCAAAATAAAATTTCAAAAAATTCTAAAGCCCTAACTTTTTCAGAAATTTTGTCAAAAAAGATTTCATTTTTATGTTTACTCTGAGGCCTTTAAATATCTGTTGCTTCTGCTATTATGGATTAATATGCTATGAACTGTGAAATTGTACCTCAAATTGTATCCCGAAAATGAAATGAATAGTATAGATTTAAAGTTGGTGGGATATAAGCCATACTTGGATTAATTATGACTCATAGTTGCACTTTTCTTGATAATTTTGTAAGTAATTTTTTGGGTTTGTAGTATTGTTGAACTATTATAATACTAGTAGGTAACAATAAAAATAAATACTAAAGAAATTAATATTACGATATGTGTGTTACTCAAGTTGTAAGAACTTTCTTTTTTACATTTAAGGTCAATGTTTTGAATCTTGTACACTTTATTATATAATTTTTTTGTTTTAAATAGAGAAATGAGAGACACATAACATAAGAAGAAGCAAACAAAAGTTTTGACACCAAATTCAATCTTTACTTAATATAATAGTATATATGAGGTTGAGGCTCTCTCTCTCTCTCTCTCTCTCTCTCAAAAACTTCTTTTTTTTTTTTTTTTTGGGTTGTTTTTGGTTAATTACTCACAGATCCTTCTATAAGGACCTATGCACCATTAACTCCTACAAGTATTTGTATGGAACAAATATATCTCATCAATTCGTCGTTGAAAGTTAATTTTGTCAGAATCATCGCTAAGAAAAACTTTTTGTAATGATTTTATGAATCTGTCGCTAAAAACTAACAATTAGTAACATTTTTTTGTGACGATTTTCCAAATCTGTCATTTAAAAATAACAATTAGTGATATTTTTCTGTGACAAATTTTTCAATTGTCACTAAAAACTAACAATTAGTAACACTTTTTATGAAAACGCCGCTAAAAAAATAAAATTTTGTGGTAACAATTAAAAGTGAATAAGACTTTTTGGTGCACTAAAAAGTCAAGAGAATTTATTGGAGTATTCATTTTTCTAATAGGGGAGACTCTATTTGCACTGCAAATTATTGTTTGGGTGCCCCATTTCTTTGAACACCCCAATTGAATTTTTTTTCCTTTTCTGGTTGAACACCCCATCTAATTCCAACTTTACCCACCCACCCACCCACCCACTAACTTAACATCGGAGAAGCTTCATTGCCTCTCTCTACTCCCGTCTCTTTTGTCGGAGCCACCTCCGTCACTAATCTCTACTGGTGTCACCTCTATAACTTCGTCGCACCTGCTCTCTCTCGCCACCGTCTTCTCTGCAATCCACCACCACCCTTCTCCTCTTCTTCTTTTTTTCCTCCCCCTCCTTCATTCACCTCCTCTCTAAACCTTAAATCTAGGGTTTTTATAATTTCTAGATCTGAAACCCTAGATCTAGGGTTTAGAGAGAAAAAGAAAAAAGAATGATGAGGTTTGCGACAGGTAAGGGATTGGGTTGGAGTGTTATTTTCAAATAGAGGGTTGGGTTGGGGATTCATGGTGGAAGAGGAGGTTGCAATGACGAAGGAGGATGAGGAGTTAGCTACAACGGAGAAGGAGGGGGAGAATGAAGAGAAGAAGGTGGCAGCGACGATTAGAGGATAAGATGCTGGTAAAGGCAGCGGCGATGGGAGGAGGTGGAGGCAGTGGCAATGAGAAGAATAGGTGGTGGCGGTAGTGACAGCGACGACAATGAAACAAGAAGGTGGTGGCATGACTGGGAAGACTGGTTGGAAAGACTAATAGACACTAGCCGGAGCTGAGATCTGGCCATAGTTATGGTTTATTTTGGCCCTTTTGGTAATTTTGTACAAGAGTATAATTGTATTATTTTTTATTAAAAAAAAAAAAAAATGGGATGCCCAACTAAACTTTTGAGGTACATCCGTTCGGACTGTTCAATAGTTCTCTTATTGTTTTTTTGGGTTATTGGGCCAAATTTTTTTATTAACAATACCATTTTTTATCTGGGCCTTATCCGCGCAGGCCGCGATGGTTGTCCTGTTGGATGACGTAGTCCCCATCTAAACATGGCCCAATGCAGATAAATTTTTGTTATCATATGTAAAGGTTTTGAAATGCTTTTGTTCTTAGGTTGTTGAAAATGCTTTCCAAATCACAAAAATAGGCATCTACAAAAAGTTTCATAATATGAAGATATTTTTTTATAGGGTTTATTAAATTCCTAAATTATGATCAAAATACCTACTTACTATTTGAACTATCGATTGAGTTTACTCAATCCTAAAAGTATAAAAATTAAATAGACTTTAATTTATATATTTTTGAGACTGAGTAGACTCAATCAATATTCAAGTACTAAATAGACAATTTGACAATAGTTTAGGAGTTGAAAATCTAATAAACCCCTTTCTATATTACTTTAAAAAAAGTATACCAAAAATTGTGTTATTGTTTGTCTTTATTTATTTTTTCTTCTTATTTTAATCATTTTTTTTATTTTTTAGATACATCAATATTAGATGCATCGAAAAAGTAAAATTTTAACTAAAATATGAAAAAAATCTACTAAAAATAAACGAAAAACCAGAACAAAAATGCACATAGATTTTTTGTTGAATTTTCGTTTGTTTTTATTGATTTTTTAAAAATATTTTAGTCAATTTGCTTTACTTTTAAAAATGCATTTTGATTAGGTGCATTTAAAAATTACAGAAAAATTGACTAAAATGTAAAAGAAAAAATATATATAGTAAAAATAAACGAAAACTCATTTAAAAACAGTTTTTAAAAATCAAACCAACCATATATATATATTTTTATCTTTTATTTTTTTATGCCGCAATACACATCATAGTAAGGCTCCATTTGTTTTGAATAAAATGTCTTTATCAAAAATATTTTACTCATTTTTCATTGTTTGGTTGAACAAAAAGCAAATAAAACATTTTTTAAGGAAAATATTTTTGCATCATTTTCCAAAAAATAACTTGCATTTAAAAAATTCATGAATCAATTTTTATAAAGTTGACTTTCAGTCATTATCTTTTCGACATATTTAATATTTTCAAATAAATATCTTAATTCACTAAAAAGTCGTAAATGGCACTTTATTAAATTAAAATTTATGTTTTAGGCAATAAAATATTTTTGTTTCAATTGTCAACCAAACGACGAAAAACAAAATCAAAAATATTTTTTTCTGTGTAAAATCAATTTACAAGAAAAATATTTTTTGTATAAATATTTTACGTCGAAACAAACGGAGCCTAAATTTCAATCTACGTAATACACTGTATTTTTAAGTAATTTTCAAGGTACACTACATATATATTCTATTGTACAATGCGAAGGGAAGGCCCTATGCAATTTTATGACAAATTATGTAATTTTTCGTGAATTTACAAAAGTGATTTAACAAAAATGCGTAAGTCGAATATAAATTTGCGTAAATGTTAAGTTTTCATGAACTTACACTAATTTATGTTTAACTTACGTATTTTTGTGAGATCACTTATATAAATTGATAAAAATTTATGTAATTTTTTAATAAGATTACATGTAATATGCATTTACCTTTGAAATCTTAAGTAATGAGGTAAGTGACCTAATGATTAAGTCAACTCTGTTGCCGGAGATGTTTTTAGCAAACCCTCATTTGGTAGCTGGGGCAAGACGAGGCTTCGGACTTTGCAAGGCAGCTTGAAGCTGGTGGGTGGGCGGGTGAGTAGTAGTACAGTTTGGCATCTGTCCTCAAATCGCATGTGCAAAACAAGGCAGCATTCCATGTATTTTATAATCAATGATTCATGTCACTGATAACATGTCTCTTTGCATTGTCGGATGTACACTATTTCACCTAGCCTATGTTATGATTCAAATTTTGAGCGGACAAAAAATATATAACTTTTCAATTATTAATAGAATGTACATAATTTTTACAATATTTCCATCCTTGCCTCTGTCCCACCTCACACTGTTAAAGATCTCACACTATTATTGTTGTTGTCCTCTCCACTCCACCAAGTCCCATCCCATGTGATTCTGTGTATTTTGTCAAAAATGTTTCATATTATTACTTATAATTTGTGGGTACTCCACTATTGCTCTTCCCTTCCCTTCCCTTCCCTTGTCTTCACCCAACTTTTTCTTTTTTTTCTTATTTTAACCAATCAGAGAGACAGACAAAGACACTACCCTGTGAAGCCTGTTTGCCATGTATATAAAAATCATGTGGGTTGGTTGGTGGTGATTATCTTGAGTTGAGACATTTTTTTACTTAAAAACAACCCCAATTCATTCATTCATGTTGTGGAGTTATTATGTAATTTACATTTGGGGTTGTCCTCATCTTTCCACTCTTTCACTGTTTATGTACATTTATCAATAACCAAGATCATCTGATAATATTACAAACCAGAATTTAAATTTTACAATGGAGTATATCAGAATGACTTATGACCCAAATAAAGACGGGCCAAGTAATCCTCTTACAAAAGAGGTAATCTACAGTAATCAATACAAAGGTCTCCTATTAGGACCTATAATTATAACGGATGAGCAGCCACACACTTGTCCAAGTCTTACAAACAAGAGTAAGTGCGAGAAAAATGTAAAATTCAGAAAATTGAACCACTAAATGCTCAATCATCGCTGGTTCAGACGTGCTAGTTGTTGCAATGATTAGAGAAGTCAAAAGAAGAATGCATTGTGGATGTGTTTGGATTATAAATTTAGAAATGTAAAAAGAAAAAGATGAGTGAAATGTGAATAAAATAAAAATTAATTTTTTCTGAATTTCCCTTTCACTTTTCAAATTCTTATTCAAATTCATAATCCAAATGCAATGGAAAAGTCATATTCACAAGTAAGAAATGTAGCACTAGGTACCCTTTTAATCATTTAAGGAAGAAGTTGAAAGCCCACACAGAAAGCGGATGTGTCTATTACTGCAACAGTAATAGTAATATACACTAGCACAAAGTTCCCTTTGATGGAGATAGCTAAGCTGGTTAATGCCAGAAACCTAGCACTGTAGGAGCTTTTATATGAAGTGGAGAATGGAGAGGGGTTTCTATGGGTTGATATTAATTTTTTTGACTTTCTTATGTCAATATATCAATTGAAAAGTTCAGCTCACACTTCTTTTTAAAACCTAAGTAATAAAGAGGGGGTTCTATTAGTTGATACATACTAATTTTTTGACTTTCTCATGTCAATATATCAATTGAAAAGTTTAGCTCACACTTCTTCCTAAAATTCAAGTATTAAGAAGAGGGAAACTCGAGATTTATAACCAATACAAATGGGGCAACTCCAATCCCACATTTCCAACACACCCTCTTGGACCAAGACATACCATAGCCGAACAAATGGCACACCACACCAATTACAGGCCCAACCAAGCTTTGATATCAAGTATTAAGGAGAGAGAAACTGGAACCTTATAGCCAGTACAGATGGGACAACTTTAGACGATGTGTGATACATTCCAATAACATCCTGATATGTTAATTGGTCAAAATGAAAATTGTAGGTGTATTGATTGATTTCAAATTTCAATATATATCAATTAATAGCCATTTTACAACGTGATTTACAATCAATATGGCCAGTTTAGTAACTGTGAAAATTCACATTTGCATAATCCAATTCCTAATGCATATCGCTTGATATTCTTGATAACAATTCACCATCTTCACATTTGCATAACCCAATTCCTAATGCATATCGCTTGATATTCCTGATAACAATATAGTACGACCAATACTGATTTATATGTAGATATTGCTATTTAAAAGCTTGATTGTGCTATTTCTGTATCCTTTATGGACAAATGCATGTTATATGTCCTACAATGACACATAACTACCATGAAGGAACACATTGATGTCCTCTAGCTATGAGTGGAAAGAGAAGAAACCAGGTGTTTTCATAAATAGCTAGCCAACATGCAATGTAAATATACAAGAACAAAGTACAAATCTTTTTTTAATTTTAATTTTTTATTATTTTTTTTAAAGAATATGTTGAAAATTTAAGAATATACTTGAAGTATGTTGCTAATGAGATAACGCTTTTAGAAGAAAGAATTTCAAAAAATTTAACCAAAACATGACAGTTACATAAAATCAATAGAAAAAATCCCTTCCTGGTCAACGGGACTCTACCTATGTCTTCACCTTATCCCCTATATCCTCCAAATGAAGAAACAGTTACATATATTAGGTCCAGTTCCGATTCGTAGCTCGAAATTAGCGTGGCTCGAATGGCCCGACATCAAAATGACGTCGTCTTGATGTTTTTTTCTTTTCTTTTTTTTTTTTGCGTTTTTCTGCAGATTTTTCTGATGAAGAAGAAGAAGAAAAAATGCAGAGAAAACAGAGTATCTTCATCAACAACATCTTCATCAACATCATTATCATCAACAAATTTTATTTTATTTTTTGATGAACTAATCTTCAGATCCAGATCAAATCCAGATCAACTAAAAAAAAAAAATGTAGAGAAAACAGAGTATCTTCATCAACACATCATCAACAGCATCTTCATCAACACATCATCAACAACATCTTCATCAACATCAACATCAACATCATCATCATCAACAACATTTCCCCCCCCCCCCCTCATCTTCAGATCCAGATCAACTAGAAAAAAAAAAAAAAAGAAAAAAAATGTAGAGTTTGAAAGAGGCGATACCCACCGGTGCCGCCACCGGTAGAGAGAGAGAGACGCCACCTTCTCTTCATCCTCTCTTCCTTCTCTTCCTCCTCTCTTCTCTCTTCTCTTCGCTCTCTCGCCTCTTCTCTCCTCTGTATGTGAAAGCAACTGAAGCAAGAAAACTATCCACCCAAAAAAACTGAAGCAAGAAAAAGGAAAAGAAAGAAAAAAAAAATAGCCAGAACGACGTCGTTTTGGCTATTCGAGCCACTATTGAGCCACATCTCTCAAGCTACAAAGTATTATTGTATTAGGTCGGTAACTCACTCCCCCATAGGCTAGCTTCCCTATGCCATTAGGTTATCATGGAAGCTAGGAAGAAGGGCTTTACACCCATTACAAAAAAAAAGTCACTTTCAACTACTAAAATATTGGTCGTCAATTGTCAATTTTTTGGTCCCCAATGACATTCTGTACCAAAAATTTTGGTCGCTACGTTTGTCGCCAAAACCTTATCGGGAAAGGTCTTGGAGGGTTTTGCTGACCAAAATACCTTTGGTCGCCAAAAATCAAGTCTTTAGCGACCAAAATTTTGGTCGCCAATAGTCAATTATATTTCCTTAAAATTATACATTTACCGACCAATGTTTTAGTCGCCAATAGTCAAAGAATCGCCGACCAACACCTTTAGTCGCCAAAAGCTTCAAACTTGAAAAAAAAAAAAAAAGAAAAAAAGAAAAATCATTGTAGAAAAATTTTATCCGCTTTTGCGGAGACTCGAACCGCCAACCTCCCGCACCATAAACTTTATACACCACACTCTTCCCACTACACCTCTATAGCATTACATGATTATATATGTGACATATATTATTTATATAGTACATACACCCATATTTATATAAAAATATATGCATAAACATAATTATTTTATTACATAATTTATGTAAAATAAACTATTTAGTAGCAAAATAAAAATAAAAAATTAACTTTTAGCGACCAAAATAATTTTAGTCGCTAAAAATGACCACTTTTGGCGACTAAACTTATTTTTTTGTCGCCAATTGTAGACTTTTGGCTACTAAAATTTTTTTGGTCACCAAAAAGTTTTACTTTTGGCTACTAAAATTTTTTTAGTCGCCAAAAAACTTTACTTTTGACTACTAAAAATTTTTTAGTCACTAAAACCCATATAATCAGCGATCAAACTTGTTTTTAGTCGTCAATTGTAGACTTTTGGCTACTAAAATTGTTTAGTCGCCAAAAAGCTTTACTTTTGACTACTAATACTATTTTGGTCGCTGAAAGCTATACTTTCAATGACCAAATTTTTTTTAATCAGGAAATTTGATCACCGAATGTGCTTTTTCTTATAGTGACTCCTTCAGAGGATAAAGGTACCTTTTGTTGGATGGGGGTGGGGGTGGGGGTGGGGGTGACTCGAAGTACTTACCATAAAAGAGGCTAGCTTCCCTATGCCATTAGGTTATCATGGAAAGCTAGGAAGAAGGGCTTTACACCCTTTCAGAGGATAAAGGTCCTTTTTTTTTTTTTGGAGGGGGGGAGTGGGGGGAGGGGGAGGGGGAGGGGGAGAAGGGGGGGAGTATTTAATGTAGATAATAAGATTGTACTAAATTTTATTTTTTATGGGGGAAAAAAAAAATTGTAACAACCAGAGTCAATTTAGTGGCCATATTAATCCATGAACCTAACTAGGAGTCCCTTAGGATTAAGAATGTGACGACCGAGCCTTTGTTCTCTCTTTATTTCCTTCCCCTTCACCTCATTCTCTTTTGCTCTCGTTGAGTTTAAAATGTCTGGAGATAATTCTTGGGCATTAGGCTCTTGGTCTTGTTGTATTCAAAGTTGAATGTAAATTGTTCCGAGAGGTGCGGGGTCAGGACCGGAGTGCCCGGGAAGCGAGTTAGAAAATTTTGGGCTACTGAGCCAGGGCTGCACATGCGGGGCCCTAGGCCGCACGTGCGGGGTGGGGGCCGCACGTGTGGGAGGCCAAGCCGCACGTGTGGGGGGAGAGGATTACAGTGGGTTGCATTCTGCTTAATATGCAGGTGCAGGGCAAGTACGTGCGGGGAGGGCCGCATGTGCAGGGTTGGGAGCAGCACGTGCCGCACGTGCGGGACGGCTGGGCATCCGAAACTCTGTTTTTTTTTTCCTTTTTGGTCCGAAGGTGTATCTCATTTTTGACATCCCTCTCTCACTCAAAACCCTATTTTTCTCCTCATTCTCTCTAGAAAACATCCCCAAACATTAAAACTCCTTGATTCTTGCAATCCATTGGGTTTAGATCATCATCTTCACTCTTTAATCTTGAAGATCAAGTTAGGGCTCTTCTTGGTGTGGTGGAAATCAAGACTCATTCTCATCCTTGAAGTTAGGGTTTCACTTCTCCTTCTTCATCAAACATTTAGGTAGGGAAACCTCCTTGAGTTATATATATATATATATATATATATATATATATATATTTATGTTAGATTTGGTTGATTTAAAGGTTCCATTAATGACTTTGAAATGTTTGTTCTTGTCTCATAAATGCTAGGGTTTTGAAAGTGGGTTTGATTTCCTTCTCCTCCTAAACTATTTTTCTTGAGGATTTTAAACTCACATAATAGGGAGTGTGTTATCTTGATAGAAAACTCTTTCAAAAGAGGGGAGAGGTGTTTGTCTTGATTTTGACATAAAACCCTAGAAATTTTTGGGGATTTTTGAAAGATGTAAGCAAGTTTAACGGCATCTTGTTGTTTTATAACTAGAAAGTGAGCTCTCATCATATGTTTAGCAAAATGACAATTTACTTGATATATGGGAAATAAGTTTCTACATTAACATTTTATTGAACATTTGAAAGTGCATTGTGGTGAGATAGCAAATGGTTGTGCACCTTGAATAGTGAAATTTGTTAACATTGGAGTTGATGTTTGAAAGGCATCACTTGTAGCCTTGAAGGGACTAATTTGTTGTGAATTGGGCATGATGAGAAATTTTTATTGCTTTAAATTGAAGGTATGGTCATTATATAATAATATAGAGAAGAAGAAATGAATAAGTTAGTAAATTGATATTGTTGTAGAGATGTTTGAAATGAAGAAATGTTATGAGATATTGTGTATTGCATCATGTTCTCATTCAATTTCTTATCCGTAATGTACATCTTGAAATGAATTGGTAAACATTTACTTCGAGAAAATTATGATGAAATGAGAACTATAGAAGTATGCAAGGGGTAAATACGTGGTAAGTCCGGATATGGGGTGCAGTTGAACTTGATAAGTTGGCCTGAGTGTCCATGGTGAAAGACCAGAAAACCGCGCGGATAGGTGTCGAGCCTTCCGGTTAATATCGGTAAAAATGACATTTTGGGTAGTACTTGTACAGTCTACTTGCAGACACCAGCCTAGGGATTACCAATGTCGTATTTACCACCCCTTTGATTAATAGAATTGGAAGTTTGAAATTGATGAGATTGAAAAATATTAACGCAAAGCATGGTGATTCTTTTAAGAAAGGCACGATATGAGATTTTTTTGAAAAAGGCATTGCATCGCATTTTGCACTTGCATTTAACATTGAGATCTTACATAAATGTATATACTTTGTTAGGAATTTCTCTACTGGGCTTTATACTCACCCCTATGGGAATTTGGTGCAGGTAAAAATGTGATAATCCCGCCGAGCTGAAGGCACGTATATGTTTAGTGAAGAGTATTTTGCTCCTTTGTTTTGTTGTAAATTTTTGTAATCCAAGGGCTAATTTGTTTGGGTCCGAGAGGCCATTTGTGTAGCCGGGCTATTGCCTTGGAAGATGTAAGCCCTTAAGGGCATTTTATTGTGAGACTAAGTGTTTCACATGCTATAGATTCATGTGTACCTTTATCATTGATTGTATATCCGCATGTGAAACTTTTGTATAAACTCTCTTATTAACTATGTAAAGATTGAAGGTTTATTGCCATGGTTTAGTGTATGTTAATTGATGTGGGTAGTTCATGTCGAATTATTTTTTTGGGGCGTTACAACTTGGTATTAGAACTACCGGGTTTGAATACTTGGGGCTCGCGGGAAGTGGTTGTCATATCACAATGGGTTCATTTCGCATGATTAGGAAATGTTTAGCTTTTTGTGATTATTTGATAGCATGCTTATGTGACTATGTGGGTATGGGATTAGACTTTTGGGATGTTATTTGCACCTATTAGATTCCTTGAGGTCTTATTAGAAGGGTACTTGATCAATACTTATTCTACTAAGAATTCTTGGTTTCTCATGGGACGAACCTCATCACTAAAGGATAATTCGTATGTGTTTATATGACTACGTGCTTATGTGGGGTGAATTAAATTGTTTGTGTGGTAGGGGTACATGTAATTGCTTTAGTTCAACGTGTGAGGCAAGTGCGTGCACATTTGGAATTATGTGCTAATTTTGTTTATCTTATTTCTCAATTAGGATGTCAGGAAGGGTTCAAAATCGTGGTGGTAGAGGAGGAAGGCGTGGTCGAGGATGCCGAGGTGTACATGAGATACCGGTCCACGAGGTCTCGGTATAAGAAAAGGGTCTTATACCGAACATGGCCGAACAAGTGGGGCAAGCGAAAGTGCCTGGGCAAGCCGGCCGAACCGCAATAGGGGCACTAGCCCGGGAGATGGCGGGGGTATTGAGGGAGTCCATGAACATACTTAGGGAGGAGACCCAAGCTAAGGAGAATGTTGCGGAAACAAGGGCGAGCTTCCTCATGAAGAAGTTCTTGCGGGCCAAGCCGGATGAATTCCATGGCGGCCCCGAGCCAAAGAAAGAGGATGAATGACTAGAACAGACCGTGAAGACTTTTGATATGCTCCACATCGAGGACATCAGATGTTGCCACCACCACCTAACCGATCCCAGAGTCAGACTCAGAGTAGAGGGCAGGGGCCTACTAGCTACCAGTGTGGTCAGTCAGGGTACATGAAGAGAGCTTGCCGCAGTTGGGAGCCGCATCCGGCGCATCAGGGTCTAGGCAGACTTAGAGCCACCAGCAGGCTCACTCAGCTCAAACTTCACGAGTTCATCAGGGAGCCGTTTCGGCTCAGTTAATACAGCAGGCCTATGCTTCGAGGGATGAGCAGTTTGAGCAGAGGCCACAGGGGCGCGTGTATGCAGTTACCGTGCCAGAACAGTTGCCAGGACCCTCGGTAGTGAGAGGTATTTTTATTGTGTGTAACTCTTTGGCTAGTGTGTTGATAGATACGGGTGCGTCTCATTCATTCATATCTGCTGCATTCGTATTTGCATTGGGGCTAGAGGTGACACTGTTAGCATCTCTGCTCAGAGTATAGTCTCTAATTGGGGGTACAGTTGACCTAGATCGGGGTTGTCATGGTTATGAGATAGAGGTTGCCAGGCGTAGACTCCCATTTGGTTTTGTGTTGCTAGACATGTCCAGTTTTGATGTTATTCTAGGCATGGATTGGTTGGTTTCGTATCGGGCTGTGATTGATTGTTTTCGTCAGAGGGTCACAGTGTGCACCTCGAGTAAGGACTGTTTTTACTTTCTGGGGGACAGGGTTGATCGGGCCTTATCGCCAGTATTTGATCCTCGTAATGAGAATGAGCTTAGTGGTCTTCTTGCTACTCTTCTGGATAATGAGAGTGGTGGAACTCGAGTTAAGTTGCCGAGGGTAGTGTGTGAATACCCGGACGTGTTTCCCGAGGACCTTACTAGTTTGCCACCCCACCGGGAGATTGAGTTCACCATCGACTTAGTGCTTGGAACGACACCAATTTCTATGGCACCGTATAGATTTGCACCTGCGGAGTTGCATGAATTGAAGATTCTACTTCAAGAGCTTTTAGATAAGGGCTTCATTTGCCCTAATACGTCACCTTGGGGAGCGCCGGCTCTCTTCGCGAAGAAGAAAGATGAGTCGTTGCGGTTGTGTATCGACTACCGTAAATTGAATCGAGTTACTGTCAAGAACAAATACCCTTTACCCAGAATAGATGACTTATTTGATCAACTTAAAGGGTCTTGTTGCTTTTCAAAGATAGACTTGAGGTCTGGGTACCATCAGTTGAGGGTTCGGGAGGAGGACATCCAGAAAACGGCATTTCGTACACGTTACGGCCACTATAAGTTCCTTGTAATGCCATTTGGGTTGACTAATGCACCGGCTTCTTTCATGGACTTGATGAACCGAATTTTTAGGGAGTACTTGGACCATTTTGTGGTCGTCTTTGTGGATGATATCCTAATCTACTTGACTTCCGAGGAAGAACACGAGGCTCACTTGAGGATAGTGCTCGATTTGCTTAGAAAACACCAATTGTATGCTAAATTTGAGAAGTGCGAGTTTTGGCTCACCGAGGTGAAGTTTTTGGGTCATGTAGTATCAAGTGAAGGGGTAGCCGTGGATTCTTCGAAGATAGATTCAGTACAAGATTGGGAGCAACCTAAAAATGTTTTTGAGATTCGGAGTTTCTTGGGGCTGGCGGGGTACTATCGGTGCTTTGTGAGGGACTTTTCTAGATTAGCCCGACCTTTGACTAGGTTGACTAGAAAAGGGGTTAAGTTTGTGTAGAGCGAGGCTTGTGAAAACTCTTTCCAAGAGCTCAAAACTAGGTTGACCATGGCACTAGTGTTGATCATTCCGGAGAGAGGCTTGGGTTACACCGTTTATGGTGATGCGTCTCGAGATGGGCGTGGTTGTGTTTTGATGCAAGGGGGAAAGGTCGTAGCCTATGGTTCGCGGCAATTGAAAACCCATGAGAAGAATTACCCTACCCACGACTTAGAGTTAGCCACAGTGGTGTTTGCCTTGAAAATTTGGAGGTATTACTTGTGTGGGGGCCGAATATTATGGGGTACAAAGAGGTCGAATAAGTGAACTTAGAGACTCGAGATATATGCATCATATTCGGCCGAGTCTTATACAAATTCAGAAGTACCCTAATCGGCCACATAACCAGTTGAGCGAGAAACCGAGTAAAAAGTGGCTTACAACAAAAGGAGCCGAGTAAATAATTACACGGTGGATTAAAGGTGGGCCCAACCCTGAGGCCCAAAAGAAGATATAAATAGAAGAACATCAACTAAAGAGAGGTATGTGAGAAAAAGTAAGTTTAACTTTAGATATAAGCTACTAAGATAGTAGACATTAACTTATCCGTTGGAGTGCTAATTCCGACACCCCCGATCGGAGTGTTCGTTGTTTTTCAAGTGATTGACTGACGATTACAAGCGCCCAACAAGATTCAAAAAGTATTTCCAAACCACTTCTCCACAATTGGCGCTGTCTGTGGGAATACTCCAGCACATCCATGGCGGGCGTGACGGAAGATCCTCCAGCAGTCGTTGACAACCTTACGCCACGAGTCGATATAACTCCAAGCACCATGATGGGACTAGAAAACATCACTGCACGAAGAGCCTTGAACTTTGACTCAGCTGATGAAACAATGCAAGCGATTATGGAACAGGCAAAGCAAAACGAACAAAGGTTAGAGAACATGATGGCCGAAAATGAGCGCCTTCGACAGGATTTAGCCTTGGAGGTGGCAAAATCCCAACAGGTCGCGCGCCGAGACCTGGTACAACCACTGAGAAAGGATGTTCGACGACCTCGAGCTCGGAGACAAGGTAGTGACAGTGATTCTGACTCCTCATCCCTAGACCCCAAAAAGAAGGGGCGAGTCGAGGTCTCCAGTTCTTCTAAGGGAAGTCCGCGTGCACGGAATAAGAGAAGAAGAAATGATTTGGACGAAGAGGACCAACATGACCCCTTTGTGCGACGGATCGCAAGGGCAGCACTACCCAAAAAGTTCAAGGCTCCATTGTTCACCCTATACGACGAAAAATTGGATCCCACTGACCACATCCGTCATTATAAGCAAGCCATGATGCTACATGCGAACGACGAGGCTCTCATATGTCGAATATTTCCGAGCAGTTTGAGACCATTGGCCATCAGATGGTATTACAAGTTGGAACCGGCATCGACTAAGAGCTTCCATCAATTACAGAAATCCTTCAGGGCAAGATTCATCACCAATGAGGTCCAGCCGAAGCAAGCCAACTCTCTCTGGGCAATGCAAATCCAACCAGGGGAAACCTTACAAGCGTATTTGGCGCGCTATTGGGAATGCTTTAATATTGTGGATGATGCCTGCAACGACTCCATGGCCATTATCGTCTTTAAAATGGGGTTGCATCCTGATGGTGCCCTCCACAGTTCCTTGACTAGAAGGCCCCCCTAAAACAGTCTGGTCGTTGATGAAGAAAGCCGAGGAATACTGCAAAGTGGAAGATGACGCTCTACGGGTTAAAACTGGGAACAAGGCCAACAAGACGGCCCCTTCTGAGATTGTTCAGCCGATAAATTATGTACCATCACGGAGCCCTAAGCCACGGAATCGGGCTAAACGAGACAAGAGACGGGATTCGCGCCGAACAAATGACCAATGTTCCCACTGAGCTAGTGAACAACTTCAAGTAGATAGCAAGTGCACAAGGCGCGTGGACAAAAAATATACAGAGTTGTCAAAGCCGATCAGCACGGTTATGTCTAAAGTCCAATACCTTCCGTTCTTCAAATGGCCATCCAAAATGGTAGGACCTCCCGACACGAGGAGACGGGATAGGTGGTGCGAGTATCACAAAGATCATGGCCACGATACCGAAAGTTGTTATGCATTGAAGGATCACCTTAAGGAACTGGTACAAGATGGTCGGCTTAAGCAGTACATCCGAAAAGACAACTCAACCAAAGTAGTAGCTTTACGGCAGGATTCACCTCCACTCGGCGTAATCCATATGATATACAGCCTGCCGACGTCATCCGCGGTACATAAAATTCAGTCGCATCCTAAACCCCAAAAGCAAATCACACTAGCAAAACGGCCCCATGAAGCTCTGAGTATTACCTTCAACGATTCTGATCTAATCGGCGTAACACTCCCCTACATTGATCCATTGGTCATCGAACTACGCGTAAATCGATTCACCGTTGAGCGCATTCTCATAGACCAGGGGAGTACTTTAGAGGTTATGTATTACAAGACCTTCATCAAACTCGGGTTCACCGAGTCGGACTTGTCTCCGGCTCCTTATCCGTTATTCGGCTTCAACGCTAATCCGGAATATCTATTAGGCAAAATCACATTACCAGTTCGGGTGGGCTCCCGGTCAGTGGATGTAGAGTTTTTGGTTGTCAAGCTGCCTTCACCGTATAATCTTATCATGGGAAGAACTTGGTTGCATACCATGCAGGCCGTGCCTAGCACATATCATCAACTACTTCGCTTTCCGACTGAACGCGGCATCGAGCAAATTCGAGGCTCACAGAAATCGGCGCAGGCATGTTATCTTCTTGCCGCAAAGACACCAAGAGAACTAGAAGTGAATTCTATCGAGGTGCTGGATCGAGAAAGCCTTGACGATGTTGGTTGGCTCCCAAGTGAAAAGGCAACGGAATCCTTGGATCGAGTTGAAATCGACAGGAATTCTGACAGGTTCTTCATGGTCGGCGCCTCCCTGAATCAAGCCGACATGCAGCAGCTAATTTCCTTCTTGCTTGGCAACCTTGATGTATTTGCATGGACACCGTATGAGATGTCGGGTGTGGATCCATTTGTTTCGCAGCACCGTTTAAATGTTGACCCCAAATGCAAGTCGATTATTCAGAAAAGCCGGCGATCAGCCGCAGAATATACTGCTGCCGTTGTTGAAGAAGTTGACCGGTTGCTTGATGCCGGGGCAATTCGGGAAGTGACCTATCCTACATGGCTGTCAAATACTGTGGTTGTAAAGAAGAAAAATAGGACTTGGCATGTCTGTGTGGATTTCACAGACTTAAATAAAGCTTGCCCCAAGGATTGTTTTCCCCTCCCCAGAATTGACCAACTAGTAGACGCCACGGCACGTCATCAACGTATGAGCTTCCTCAATGCCTATAGAGGCTACCATCAAATTGCCATTCATCCAGAGGACCAAGACAAAACTGCATTCCTCACCCCAAGAGAAACCTATTGCTATAAGGTTATGCCTTTTGCGCTAAACAATGCAGGGGCAACTTACCAAAGACTAGTTACTGCCATGTTCAAGGAGCAACTCGGCCGTACTATGGAAGTGTACATTGACGATATGGTGGTTAAGTCCAAAGAAGAGCAAACTCATCTAGCTGATCTGGAGGAGACATTCGGCATTTTACGCAAGTACAAAATGAAGCTGAACGCTTCCAAATGTGTATTTGGGATCGGATCCGAAAAATTCCTTGGCTACATTGTCAACCATCGAGGAATCGAAGCCAACCCGAGGCAAATCACAGCAATCTTGGAACTCGGCTCCCCTCGATCGGTGAAGGAGGTTCAAAAGTTGATGGGGATGGCCACCGCCCTCAACAGGTTCATCAGTCGTTCCACAGATCGCTGCCGACAATTCTTTCATACCCTACGGCAGGGTAAGGCTTTTAAATGGACCTCTGAGTGCGAAGCCGCTTTCAACGGTCTGAAGACTTACCTCCGATCAGTTCCACTCTTGACAACACCTTCGACAGGTGACCCGCTCATTTTATATCTGGCAGTTTCTGACCCGGCCGTCAGCGTCGTACTGTTAAAAGAAGAGCTTGGGAAGCAATGGCCAGTGTATCATGTGAGCAAGGCAATGGTTGACGCCGAAACACATTACCTTTCGTTGGAAAAACTCATCCTAGCCCTCGTCATGGCAGCAAGAAAGCTGATGCATTACTTTTAGGGGCATACCATCGGGGTACTAACAGACTACCCCCTCCGGTCAGTACTCCGTAATGCAGAAGCATCAGGGCACATTTCAAAGTGGGCTCTCGAACTCGGCCAGTACAATATTCAGTTTCTACCTAGAACTTCAATCAAGGGGCAAGTGCTCGCCGACTTTGTGGCTGAATTCACTAGATGCCTTGCCGACTTTAAGTCTGATCAAATTCAACCTAAGCCAAAATGGAGAATTTACGTGTGGGACATTTGGCAGTTGTATTGGGACGGATCATCCAACCAACGGGGCAGTGGGGCCGGAGTAGTGATCATGGCTCCCGACAGAGCAATAATTGAGCAGGCCGTCAAACTCGGCTTCGAAACATTGAACAATGAGGCCAAATACGAAGCCCTGCTAACCAGCTTAAGGAATGCACATCTCCTGGGTGCTCGGCGTTTGCTTATATTTTGCGATTCAAAACTGGTGATCAATCAGCTAAAGGGGGAGTACGCGGTCAAAAACGACCAGATGGCAGCTTACATGAAAACGGTAAATTCCTTGCTGGCAAAATTTAACCATCACGAATTGAACCAAATAACCCACGACCAGAACACACATGCAGACACCTTGGCTTGCCTAGCCTCCGCCATTAACTCAGAAATTAAACGGACAATTGAAGTGAGTTTCATCCCTAAGCCGAGCATTAGCCCTTCAGAGGAAGTCCAGATCAATGTCATAGAGTTAGGACCAAGTTGGATGGACTCCATTGCTGCATTCCTTTCTTCCGAACAGCTCCCATCGGATAAGAAAGAAGCGCAAAAGCTGCGAAACAAAGCCCTGCGATACTACTTGGATCCGCAAGGAAAGTTTTACAAAAAATCCCTTTCCAGTCCATACCAAGAATGCGTTCATCCGGATAAAGTCGAGGAACTCCTGACTGAAATACATGAAGGTAGCTGTGGTGCCTATTCTGGCGGGCGCTCTCTGGCTCATCAAGCTGTGACACAGGGGTATTATTGGCCGACAATGAGAGTTGATGCCGAGTGTTACGTGAAGAAATGTAAACAGTGCCAAAAGTTCTCTCCTTTAACCCATCTGCCTGCTGAAGAGTTAAGCTCTATAACCAGCCCTTGGCCGTTTGCCCAATGGGGACTTGACATATTCAGACCAATGCCTTGTGCTCTGGGCAACAAGCAATTTTTGATTGTCGTGACAGATTATTTCACAAAATGGGTAGAAGCGGAGACACTAACGCACATTCGAGATACTGATGTGAAGCGTTTTGTATGGAGAAATATCATAATGCGATTCGGCATTCCAAGAGCACTTATTTCAGACAACGGCACCCAGTTTGATTGCGGTGTCTACCGAGAACTGTGCAGCAAGTATGGTATTCGGCCCTATTTCTCCACCCCGGCTTATCCACAGAGTAACGGCCAAGCTGAAGCCTCCAACAAAGCCATTTTGGACGGCATCAAGAAGAGGCTGGAGAAAGCTAAGGGCAGATGGGTCGAATAATTGCCGAGTGTGTTGTGGGCTCATCGCACTACTCCGAGGCGGTCCACTGGGGAAACGCCATTCACTTTGTGTTTCGGAACTCAGGCAATCATCCCCTTGGAGATCGGCCTCCCAACCTTGAAATCAAAAGTTTTTGATATGGGCCGAAACGACATGATGCTGGCCTTGGATCTGACTTTGATTAAAGAACGAAGAGACCGTGCCCTTGCATCCATAGTATGGTACCAGCAGCATCTTGCTAAGTCGTATAATCAACGTGTTCAGCTACGCCGCTATGTACCAGGCGAATTGGTCCTGAAGAAAGTGCTTCTAGCTTCCAGGAATCCGGCTGATTGAAAATTGGGTCCTAACTAGGACGGCCCTTATCAGATCGACTCGATCGTGGGAACAGGGGCATATCGGCTCAAAGACATGTCTAGGAGGAGTCTGCCACGCCTTTGGAATTCCACGCATTTGCGTAAATTCTATCATTAAACCCAACCTATGGGGCATGATACTTGTTTTGAATGATTCACCATGTACAAATTGCACTTTTGCAATGCAAAGCCTCCTGTTTTCTCATTCTCAAATTCAGTTCAAGAGTCTTCCAGTTTAAGCCTCCAGATTCAGAGCGCCCTTCGTGGATTCCACGATTGGCCAAGATAAAAAAAGCCTCCGAATTCAGAGCCCCATCCGTGCAGGCCGCGCTTGGGTCGAATAAGACTCCAGATTTGGAGCACCCTTCGTGGATGCCACGATTGGCCAAGATAAAAAAGCCTTCGAATTTGGAGCCCCATCCGCACAGACCGTGCTTGGGTCGAATAAGACTCCGGATTCGGAGCGCCCTTCGTGGATGCCACGATTGGCCAAGATAAAAAATCCTTCGAATTCGGAGCCCCATCCGCGCAAGCCGCTCTTGGGCCGAATCAGACTCCGGATTCGGAGTGGCCTTCGTGAATGTCACGATTGGCCAAGATAAAAAAGCCTCCGAATTCGGAGCTTCATCCGCGCAGGCCGTGTTTGGGCCGAATAAGACTCTGGATTCAGAGCGCCCTTCGTGGATGTCACGATTGGCCAAGATAAAAAAGCCTCCGAATTCGGAGCCCCATCCACGTAGGCCGTGTTTGGGCCGAATAAGACTCCGGATTCGGAGCGCCCTTCGTGGATGTGACGATCGGCCAAGAATACCTCTGAATTCGGAGCCCCATCCGCTCAAGCTGCGTTTGGGTCGAATAAGACTCCAGATTCGGAGCGCCCTTTGTGGATGTCACGATTGGCCAAGATAAAAAAACCTCCGAATTCGGAGCCCCATCCGCACAGGCCGTACTTGGGCCGAATAAGACTCTGGATTCGGAGCGCCCTTCGTGGATGTCACGATTGGCCAAGATAAAAAAGCCTCTGAATTCGAAGCCTCATCTGCGCAGGTCGCGCTTGGGCCGAATAAGACTCTGGATTCGGAGCGCCCTTCGTGGATGTTACGATTGGCCAAGATAAAAAAAAAGCCTTTGAATTCGGAGCCCCATCTGCGCAGGCCATGTTTGGGACAAATAAGACTCTGGATTCGGAGCGCCCTTCGTGGATGCCACGATTGGCCAAGATAAAAAACCTCCGAATTCGGGGTCCCATCCACATAGGACGCGTTTGGGTAGAATAATACTCCGGATTCGGAGCGCCTTTCTTGGATATCACGATTGGCCAAGGTAAAAAGCCTCCGAATTTGGCACACTTCTCATGAATATTACGATTAAGAGGCACGTGTAGTTGACGAAAGTTGAAACATGCAAGCATTTGAAATGAAGTGTTTCATTACATTAACCGACTGGCTCAGAATGTATAAACATAAATTGAAACATGCAAACATTTAAAACAAGGTGTTTTATTAAATTAACCAATAAATACATAATTTTCTCCTAGTCTGTGTTAGAGCGTTTACAATATGTTCAATTTTATTTGGCATCCCCCTCGTCATTGCTCTTCTCAATTTCGAAAGCGCCAAAGGGAAAGTGATGACGTTAATATAACGGTGACGCTGATTCAACGCCTGTTTCTCGGAGAGCCTCTGCGGCTTGGAGAGCCTTAATCCACCCATGCCTGAATCCCCAATTCTCATATCGGCATACCTCCTCAGCGAGTTTCTCCTTGGTCTTGTCTATCCTGACTTTTCGACCGTTGTGGAAGCCTTTTTCATAAGTCGTGGACCTTACAGTCTCAACTGCAAACATGCTTGCCGTATCTCAATTGACAATCGCATGACTTATCAGCCGTTGGGTCATCCTTTCCTCTACGGCCGGGTTAGATTGGCCGGCCGCACGCGGCTCGGCAGTTTTGGCCTTTCTTAGCTCACACTCGGCCTTCTCTGCGCGAACCTCCAAGTTTCGAATTTGTTCATTCTTCTGCTCTATCTCCCGTCGCGCGGCATGTAGATGCATGCTGGCTTTATAAGTGGTATACAGCCCTTTCACTGCTCCATGGATACCCTTCCGAAACACTTCGAAATCCTGTCGATCGACCATCGACTGCTGGACTTCTGGTGGAAAAATCTATCGAGCGAACTCGACTGCCACACCTGGGTCGTGAACAATTGAATCCGCTTCCGTCATCAGTTTATTCCCCACAAAAATCGCAAAACTCAATGGTCACAGTGTCGTATCGGATTCACTTCTCGATCGCGGTCGAGGGGAGTTGCCCCGTTGCTGTTTTTCCCTTCTGGGTGATCTACTTTGACGACGTGAGGACTGACGTTTTTCCCACTCCTCGACGTCCTACTTCCCATGCACATAGGCTCGCCACTTCGATTCATCTCTGTCTCCAGCTCAGCCAATGTCCTCCACACTCCTCTGCTGTTGAAGAATAGTCTATTTGACATTTGCACTTATCTAACATTCCTCAACAGACTGGTTTAAATTGAGTCTGAACACACTAATGGGAATTACGAGCGCGAAGAACTCACCCCATTTATTCCTAACAAGTGCAGCGCCCCCGAGGCGATCTCATTAATGCTAAACTTCAAAGGCCCGGTGCCGATCTACGCGTGCCACAGCCACTCTATGAACTAATAGTGTTTGGCGTTCTAGTTCATACATTGGCTGGGGCAAGGCCAGATTTATTAATCTAATCGGCCAAGTATCTAAGTCCGGTGCCGTTCTACTCGTGCCACAGCCACTCCATGAACTAACAGTAGTCGGCGTTCCAGTTCATACATTGGCTGGGGCAATGGCAGATTTATTAATCTAATTCGGAGTTCCAGTTCATTGGCTGGGGCAAGGGAAAATCCATGCAGCTAATCGGCCATACGACGAGGCCCTGAGCTGATTCACTTGTTCGGATAAATTGAAAGAACAAATATCTAAGTCCGGTGCCGTTCTACTCATGCCACAGCCACTCCATGAACTAAAAGTAGTCGGCGTTCCAATTCATACATTGGCTGGGGCAAGGGCAGATTTGTTAATCTAATTAGCCAAGTATCTAAGCCCGGTGCCGTTCTACTTGTGCCACAGCCACTCCATGAGCTAACAGCAGTCGGCGTTCTAGTTCATACATTGGCTGGGGCAAGGGCGGATTTATTAATCTAATTCGGCGTTCTAGTTCGTTGGCTGGGGCAAGGGCAAATCCATGTAGCTAATCGGCCATACGACGAGGCCCTAAGCCGATTCACTTGTTCGGATAAATTGAAAGACAGATAAGTTACTAAATTACCAAGATACAGTTATCTAACCGGCAGGTGTTCACGGATGTTTAATTCACTCACCTCATAATCCTACATCCTATTGGATCGATAGCTAGCAAGCACAGTAGACAACAGTTATTTTATCTATAATAGTAAAAAGCAACACTATTCATCAATAGCAAAAATTGAGCACAAATAATAGCGAAGAGCAAAGGAAATTTTCAAGTAAAGGGAATTTTCATTAATAAACTGAGCACAGATAGTAGCCATTTTACACATAAAAATTACCTTAAACTAACAGAAGTCTACTAAACAAAAAGTTACAACCTTGCATGAAAGATGCCTAACAAAAATTAAAATGTCACCCTAGTAAATCCTTAGGGTCAGACTCCAGCAGCTCAACGTCCACTTGCTCGAATGGAATCGGCTGGGCCAATGTCACATTCGCGGCAGCAAGGGCTTTGAGCCAGCCGTGTTTGAAGCCCTGGTTCTCAAATTTGGGCACTTCCTCCTCATAGCTCTCCAAGGCGGCTTCTTGTCCAGCCTGGAACGCTTTGGAAACCTCGGAGTCGGCTTTTTCCTTCGCCTTCTTCGATTCTTCTAAGCCGGCTTCCAACTTGGAAATCACTTCCTTGGCTAATTGGAGTGCGTCCTCACTCACTTTTGCCCTATCTTCAGCAGCCAGCCTTAGCTGGTCAGAATTCCTCGCGCTCTCGGCCTTAGAGTCGGGCCTTGCACGTTCCTTCGCCGCTTTCACTGCTTCAGAATCGACTCTTTGAGAGGCTTCCACAGCTTTGCTCTTTTCGTTTTCAACTTCGGCTTTCAACAAGCTGATCTGTTCTATAGTATCATGTTGACGGCAGCCTATTTCAACTATCCTACCCACCGTTTGCAAAATAAGGAAATAGAGCTAAATAATAATAAAAATATATGTATTTAGGCGGAAGACTGCATATAAAGCACGTACCAATAAGGCCGACTGAGCGGCTAATGCAATCGACAGTAGATCTGGCTCGACCCGAAATACGGCTCTATCAACCGGCAGGAAGATCAAAGAGGCCATGGTCAAGGCCACAGCCGGGTCTTTTAAAGTCGACACGTCCGAGGAAATCGGCATGTTCCTTATCTTTGGTTGAACAGTGAACGGAACAACCAAATCTGATTCCTTCATGTGTGGCCGTTTATCGACTTGCTCTTTAGCAGAATCGGCTTCTATCTCGGCGGGGCGTTTCTTCCTCCGTTGCTGAGCCTCCTGATCCCCATGCTCCACCCACTCCGTCTTGACCGTTTCGGTTTGAGCCGTCTCTTCCTCGACAATGGGCAGGGAGGGCTCAGCATCGGCAGCGGGTGGAATTTTCGATCGGATGGCCTCGGCTCTCCGCTGAGTGACCATTCTCTCGGCGTTTTTCTTCTTGGCAAGTTGCGTCAGTGACAACCCAGCCATGTCCTCAGGATACGCGCCGGGAAGGTCTCCTAAATCTGAAGTGGACGGAGGGTTAGATGAATTGAGGCTGGCTTCCTCAAAAGCCAACTTCAAAGCCTCGTCTACTTCGACTTCAGACTGGTCTAACTCCTCAGCGACCTTTTCGGCTACCTCCACCTACTCCGAATCAGAACCCTCCAAACCAATTTGCCTCAAGTTTTTGAAGTTGGTTAAGATTAGGGCCGTAAGAAACTCTTCGCCCCTCGGAACTGGGATTTTTTCTGCCGCCAAAAACGTCGTATACGTCGGCTTGTATTGAAGAAGAATGTGGGCCGCCCTCCCTTGCTTCTGAAGGCTTGGACAGCCAAAGTATTGGAGCGCGACTTTAATTTTCGTAAGAATGGCGTCGTCGGTTGAAACCAAAACTTTCTTCAAAACGTTTCCTGCGCAAGTAAAATCCATGAGACCACAAAAATAAAGCCAAATAAATATAGGAAAGATAAACGCAAGGAGCTGTATGGCCACCTGGTTCGCCTCTCCGTCTAGGAATAGGATCTAGGCGGTCTTCGCCTTCGCCAAATTCCCAGTTACCTCGGACAATGATCATGACATCATCAACTTGCTTGCCAGAGTTGGAAAGCATGGTCACTAATTGATGGTCGATGTCCTTGGCCCTAAGGAAATAGCGCCCATGTCGGCCAGAAGACTTGGCCAAGGCATAACAATGCCGAATAGCAGGTATGCCGAGATTAATCCTAAGGCGATGGTTCAACTCTATAATCCCTGTTATGATTCGAAAAAAATTCACATTGGGTTGGGAAGGAATCAAACCCCAATGACGAAGGACGACCTTAAGAAATGGGTGAAGGGGGAAACAGACTCCTCCCTCTACAATAGATAAGAGAGGGAAGATGATTGTGCTTTCGTCAGCCCTCTCCATATCAAGAGTGTTGTCTGTCACAAGTGACAGACGGACGTCATCAGGGATGGAAAAATGGCGTCGAAAGCCAGGGGCTCGATCCGCAGAAAGGAGGTCTTTCAAATGCTTGGCCATTTTCGTTAGTCTATGGAATATGCTAAACTAAAAACAAACCAGGAAAAAGGATTCAAAATAGAGAGGAAGAGAACTTACAAGAAGCGGAGAAGACAATGAGGAATAAAATGAGGTTGCAGAGGAGAGTCGGAAGGCACACCAAGAGCTTCAAATATTCAAAAAATGTATATGCATTCGAAAGGACAACAAAATTTTAAATCAAGTAAATGAAAGAAGCGTACGAAGGGCCGGGAAGTTGTAATTATGACCGAAAAGCGTGCACGTTCTGACATTCGCGTTGGAATGAGGTTAGCCGCCGAATTTCAGCTCTGACTTTTCAAGTTCGAAACCAAACACGCCAGCTAACCGTTGTTAGTGGAGTGTTTGGGGGGCAATTGTGGGGGCCGAATATTAGGGGGTAGGAAAAGGCCGAATAAGTGAACTTAGAGACTCAAGATATATACATCGTATTCGGCCCAGTCTTATACAAATTCAGAAGTACCCTAATCGGCCACATAACCAGTTGAACGAGGAGCCGAGTGAAGAGTGGCTTACAACAAAAGGAGCCGAGTAAATAATTACACGGTGGATTAAAGGTGGGCCCAACCCTGAGGCCCGAAAGAAGATATAAATAGAAGAACATCAACCAAAGAGAGGTATGTGAGAAAAAGTAAGTTTAACTTGAGATATAAGCAACTAAAAGAGTAGACATTAACTTATCCGTCGGAATGCTAATTCTGGCACCCCCGACAGGAGTGTTCGTTCTTTTTCATGTGACTGACTGAGGATTACAAGCGCCCAACAGGATTCAAAGAGTATTTCCAAACCACTTCTCCACAACTTGTATGGTGAAAAGTTCGAGGTTTTCTCTGATCATAAGAGCCTGAAGTATTTGTTTTCCCAAAAAGACTTGAACTTACGCCAACGGAGGTGGATGGAATTCTTAGAAGACTATGATTTTGAGTTACACTATCACTCGGGGAAGGCCAATGTAGTGGCCGATGCCTTAAGCCGAAAAACCGTGAGTAGATTGGCGAGTGTAGCCATTCGGGAATGGGTTATGTTGGAAGAAGTTGGCAAATTTGAATTGCAATTGGGTGGATCCGAAGAAGGTGCAACATTGTTTGCTTTGAGTGCTCAACCTACCTTGATTAGCAAAGTTGTAGAGGCCCAACAAGGGAACCGCGAAGTAGAGTCAATTCGTGATAGAATCTCTGACGGGAAGGAAGAGAAGGGTTTGAACATTCACTTGGATCAAAGTGTACGTTACCTAGATTGTCTGCTTATGCCTGAATCTTGTAGGGAGGAAGTGCTTTGGGAGTTCCATCACTCATGCCTTGCGGTACACCCAGGAGGCACCAAAATGTATCGAGACCTTAGCCGTCAGTTTTGGTGAAGGGGCATGAAGCGGGATGTCGCATCCTTTGTGTCTAAGTGCCTTACTTGTCAGCAAGTGAAGGCCGAGCATCAGAGACCAGCAGGGTTGTTACAACCCTTACCTATATCCGAGTGGAAATGGGAGCACGTGACCATGGATTTCGTAATTGGGCTTCCTAGAATGCAACAAGGCAATGATTCCATTTGGGTAATTGTTGATAGGTTGACTAAGTCCACACATTTCATTCCAATGCATACTAGCGACTCAGTTGAGCACTTGGCAGAACTGTATGTTAGAGAGATAATTCGACTTCATGGGGTTCTAGTGACCATCGTGTCAGATAGGGATCCACGTTTCACTGCCCGATTGTGGCAAAGCCTTCAAAAGGCATTGGGAACCAAATTGACTTTCAGCACCGCGTATCACCCTCAAACCGATGGGCAGTCGGAAAGCACCATTCAAATCTTGGAGGACATGCTTAGAGCTTGTGTCCCAGATTTCAAGGGGTCTTGGGAGAGGCACTCACCGTTGATTGAATTTGCTTACAACAATAGTTATCAGGTTAGCATTGAAATGGCACCGTTTGAAGCCTTGTATGGCCGACCTTGTAGGTCACCAATCTGTTGGGCCGAGGTGGGGGACGCACTGTTGTTGGGTCCGAAGATTGTTTGGGAGACAACCGAGAAAGTTGCTCTCATTCGGAAGAGATTAGCCACGGCTCAAAGCCGACAGAAAAGTTACGCCGATAAGAGGAGACGACCCTTATCTTTCAAAGTGGGTGATCATGTATTTCTTAAGATCTCACCTAGGCGGGGTTTAATGAGGTTCGGTAAGAGTGGTAAGTTATCTCCGAGGTTCATTGGACCTTTCGAGATATTGGAGAAAATTGGGGAAGTGGCATATCGGTTGGCCTTACCACCACAACTTTCAGGGGTTCACAATGTGTTTCACGTGTCTATGCTTAGAAAGTACGAACCCGACCCTTCTCATGTGCTAGATTGGGTTGATTTGTAGGTAGATGAGGACGCCTCTTATGAGGAGCAACCAGTTCAAATCCTAGATACCCGGGAGCAAGTGTTACGAGGCAAAACCATATCGTTAGTGAAGGTGTTGTGGAGGCACCATGGGATTGAGGAAGCAACTTGGGAACGGGAAGCGGAGGTCCGCTCCAAGTATCCGGACTTATTTGAGCGTGCTTAGTTGTTTTGTTTTAATTGTAATGATCCCTTGTGTTGAAAAGAAAAGGTGTTAAATTGTTGATCACATGTAATGTATGTATTGTTAATCTAAGTGTGAGGTTATGAAAGAATGTTATTTGCTATGAATGTTCCATTCTGAATGTTTAATATGAGAAAATGTTGTTTTGGGAAAATGATGATGAAGAACATGGTAAAGGTTGGTTAATCTCGATATTGTGAATTGAAAATTTATGGTGTGGCTATAATTGTTAAGATTCTCCGTTGGAATAGTGGGTTTAAATTTCGAGGACGAAATTTCCTAAGGTGGGGAGGTTGTGACGACCGGGCCTTTGTTCTCTCTTTCTTTCTTTCCCCTTCACCTCGTCCTCTTTTGCTCTTGTTGAGTTTAAAATGTCCGGAGACAATTCTTGGGCATTAGGCTCTTGTTCTTGTTGTATTCAAAGTTGAATGTAAATTGTTCCGAGAGGTGCGGGGTCAGGACCGAAGAGCCCGGGAAGCGAGTTAAAAAATTCTGGGCTGCTGGGCCAGGGCCGCACCTGCGGGGTGGGGGCCGCACCTGCGGGAGGAGGGGATTACAGTGGGTTGCATTCTGTTTAATATGCAGGTGCGGGGCAAGTGCGTGCGGGGAGGGCCATACGTGCGGGGTTGGGAGCCACACGTGCGGGACGGCTGGGCATCCAAAACTCTGTTTTTTTTTTCCTTTTTGGTCCGAAGGTGTATCTCATTTTTGACATCCCTCTCTCACTCTAAACCCTATGGGAAATGAGTTTCTGCATTAACATTTTATTGAACATTTGAAAGTGCATTGTGGTGAGATAACAAATGGTTGTGCACCTTGAATAGTGAAATTTGTTAACATTGGAGTTGCTGTTTAAAAGGCATCACTTGTATCATTGAAGGGACTAATTTGTTATGAATTGGGCATGATGAGAAATTTTTATTGCTTTAAATTGAAGGTATTGTCGTTGTATAATAATATAGAGAAGAAGAAATGAATAAGGTAGTAAATTGATATTGTTGTAGAGATGTTTGAAATGAAGAAATGTTATGAGATATTGTGTATTGCATCATGTTCTCATTCAATTTATTATCCGTAATGCACATCTTGAAATGAATTGGTAAACATTTACTTTGAGAAAATTATGATGAAATGAGAACTATGGAAGTGTGCAAGGGGTAAATACGTGGTAAGTCCGGATAGAGGGTGCAGTTGAACTCGATAAGTTGGCCTGAGTGTCCATGGTGAAAGACCAAAAAACCGTGCGGATAAGTGTTGAGCCTTCCGGTTAATACCGGTAAAAATGACATTTTGGGTAGTACTTGTACAGTCTACTTGCAAACACCAGCATGGGGATTACCAATATTGTATTTACCGCCCCTTTGATTAATAGAATTGGAAGTTTGAAATTAATGAGATTGAGAAATATTAACGCAAAGCATGGTGATTCTTTTAAGAAAGGCACGATATGAGATTTTTTTGAAAAAGGCATTGAATCGCATTTTGCACTTGCATTTAATATTGGGCATCTTATATAAATATATATACTTTGTTAGGAATTTCTCTACTAGGTTTTATGCTCACCCCTATGAGAATTTGGTACAGGTAATGATGTGATAATCCCGCCAAGCTAAAGGCGCAGATATGTTTAGTGAAGAGTATTTTGCTCCTTTGTTTGTTGTGAATTTTTGTAAGCCAAGGGCTAATTTGTTTGGGTCCGAGAAGCCATTTGTATAACCGGGCTATTACCTTGGAAGATGTAAGCCCTTAAGGGCATTTTATTGTGAGACTAAGTGTTTCACATGCTATAGATTCATGTGTACCTTTATTATTGAATGTATATCCGTATATGAAACTTTTGTATAAACTCTCATATTAACTATGTAAAGATGGAAGGTTTATTGCCTTGGTTTAGTGTATGTTAATTGATGTAGGTAGTTCATGTCGAATTATTTTTTTGGGGCGTTGCAGAGAAAGTGCTAGCCACCATTATTTAGACGATGTAAATAAAAACGGAGAAAATGTCAAATTCATCAGAATACTTGTAAAAGTACTCAGAAATGAGTCTCCAATATATACTGATGATAATAAATTGAAGTAATTTCTTATAGATTTGTGGAGACTTCAAAATCTTTATGAAAGTATAGTAGATATGCCTTACCATGAGAATTAGCACAATATAGACACACTAACACAATAATTTAAAAAAAAAAAAAAAAACAAAATAAGACACGTGGAGACATTTGGTTTAGAATGAATGTATGAAAGATACATACAAAATACTAATTAAAATATAATTTACCACACAAAGAAAAACACTTAATTTTTAATCATGAGATTGCCTAGACTTCATGTATCACTTATCTGCATGCCTAAAAAGTATTGTGCAAAAATAAAACAAAGTTTAATGGTGATCCCCCTACTTTTGTATCATTGAAGCAAAATTCTCTTTGGAAATCCTATTACAAGCATATTCTCATGTTTAAAATTTTATTATTTGGTGCTATAATAGTACAATCTTATCCCAATACCTATATAAATAGTTTGGTCACCAAGAAAGCATGTTATAGGATCCATTCTAGAACCAAATCTTAGGTTTAAACAAATTTCATATTCAAAGACTCGTTCACGCATACATGTAAAATAGGCCAATAACACAAGTGATTCTCTTCCCGAAGAAACTAAAAGCCAACATTATTTTACATCAACTTCTTGTCCTATATTGAATATATATATATATATATAAATATATAAAGGCTATTATATATATATTGTATAAAAATTTATTTTTAATTGGACAGTCATTAATTTTATTTTATCTAGTTTGTGAAAAAAAAAGTTAAAACTGATTTAAGCAAAGGAAAAAGATTTCTACCCCCAGCTGGGGGTGACACCCAGTGAGGTGTCAGCTGGGGGTTAGTCCGAAAAAACAATTTTTCCTTTTTTTTTTTTTTTTTTTTTTGATTTTCGACCAGTGGGAGCGCGCCACGTCACTGGGGGCGCCACCCCCACTGGGTGTATGAAGCAAGACTCTATAGCAAATTGGCTGGTATAAGTTCAAATTGATCTTTCATAAAAATTTGGGGCATGATTTATTTTTGTGTATTTATTATTTTATATGTGCATATGTGACATAGAAGTGTTAAGTCTATTATGGGTTATCAAGTCTATAAAGTTTAGCTCACATTTTCCTTAAAATTCAGGTATTAAAGATAGAAAAACTGGAACCTTATAATAAATACAGATAAGGCAACTCCAATCCTACATTTCCAACACACCCTCTTGGACCATGACATACAGTAGCTGGACAAACGGCATACCACATCAATCACATGCCGAACCAAGCTCTTGGACCAGGACGTATAGTAGCTAGCTAATAAGATAATGCTTTTAGAAGAAAGAATTTAAGAAACTTTAACCAAAACATGACAGTTACATAAAATCAATAGAAAAAATCCCTTCCCGGCCAACGGGACTGTACCTACGTCTTCCTCTTATCCCCTAAGCTACGCATATCCTCTAAAGGAAGAAACAGCTACATATATTAGGTCGGTCACTCACTCCCCCAGAGGCTACCTTCCTTACACCATTAGGCTACTATGGGAAGCGAGGAAGAAAGCTCAGTGGAAGAAGGGCTATACACCCCTTTAGATGATAAGGGTACCCTCTTCTTTTTTTTTCTTTTTTTTTTTTAGGGGGGGGGGGGGGGGGGGGGGGGGGGGGTAATTTCATGCAAATAATAAGATTGTACTGAATTTTATCTTTTGAGAAAAAAAAAAAAAATGTAACCACTAGAGTCAATTTAGTGGCCATATTAATCCATGAACCTAACTAGGAGTCCCTTAGGATTGAGAGAGCTAGCCACCATTATTTAGACGATGCAAATAAAAATGGAGAAAATGTCAAATTCATCAGAATACTTGTAAAAGTACTAACAAATGAGTCTCAATATATACTGATGATGATAAATTGAAGTCATTTCTTATAGATTTGTGGAGACTTAAAATCTTTATGAAAGTATAGTAGATATCTCTAACCATGAGAATTGGCACAATATAGAGACACTGACACAATAATTTAAAAAAAAAAAAATACAAATAAGACACGTGGAGACATTTGGTTTAGAATGAATGTATGAAAGATACATACAAAATACTAATTAAAATATAATTTACCACACAAAGAAAAACACTTAATTTTTAATCATGAGATTGCCTAGACCTTCATGTATCACTTATCTGCATGTCTAAAAAGTATTGTGCAAAAATAAAACAAAGTTTAATGGTGATCCCCCAACTTTTGTATCATTGAAGCAAAATTCTCTTTGGAAATCCTATTAAAAGCATATTCTCATGTTTAAATTTTTATTATTTGGTGCTATAATAGTACAATCTAATCTCAATACCTATATAAATAGTTTGGTCACCAAGAAAGCATATTCAAAGACTCGTTCACGCATACATGTAAAATAGGCCAATAACACAAGTGATTCTCTTCCCAAAGAAACTGTAAGCCAACATCATTTTACATCATCTTTTTGTCCTATATTGAATTAAAAAAAAAAAAAAAAAAGGCTATTATATATATTGTATAAGAATTTATTTTTAATTGGACAGTCATTAATTTTATTTTGCCTAGTTTGTAAAAAAACAGGTTAAAACTGATTTAGGCAGATTGGCTGGTATAAACTCAAATTGATCTTTCATAAAGTTTTGGGTCATGATTTATTTTTGTGTATTTATTATTTTATATGTGCATATGTGACATGGAGATATCAAGTCTACTATGAGTTATTTGAATTTCTTAATGAGAGGGTCAAATGATTATTTTATTTAAGCTATGTGCCTCTCTCTTATCCTATTAAGATTTATATATGTTTATTAACGACTAGCACACGCAGTGCATGTAGAATTTAAATAAAACAAAATAAAACAAAATAAAAAAGTTATATTTTTTATGTGCCACTAAACTGGTAACTATGTTCTTTTTATCAAGCCTAAGGTGTTAAGTTTGAGTTTTACTCTCTTCTCTAACTTTTTTTTTGTTTTATTTTTTGTTTTGTTTTGTTTTATTTTTTGTTTTTTTTTAAATTGAGAAATTCTCGACACATAAAGACAGGGCTTTAATACACTAGCATAGGTGTTCATGTTATATATAATATTTTTTTTTTATTTTTTATTTAGGAATTCACTTGGCAAATAGAAACAAACATAGGTATTCATTTTATAATATATATATATATATTTATGTGAATCAAAAAATTGTCAGTAATATTATAATTTATTCAATTTATTATATTTGTCTTTAAAATAATAGATGATATGTGTGTTTTACAAAAAGAGATTATTTATTCTTTTAGTAACAAACGTTATAAATTGAATAAGTTACAAAAATCTAATAGATTTAATTTTTTAATAAATAATATATACGAAAAACTTAACAAAATTAACGATTCAAATAATCAAAATAAAATTTATAATAAACTTCACGAACCCAAACATAACCTTTCAATTGAAATCATGAAATCATGAACGGAAGGGGATTCACATTCTTCCGATAAGAGAAAAGTTAGGGATCATGAAAATTTTTTCATGAAAATGATCATAAAAGAGTTATGATATTTGAATTACCTTAATTAGTGTGTGGTACTTTATTTTAAATGTAATCTAAAAATTACAAAACTTTCATAATTATTTTCATGAAAATTTTTTCATAATACCTAATATTGCGGGAAATATAAAACATTAAAAAATCGAATGAAGGTGCCTTACAGGACTTCTTGGAAAGTTTTTGATGAGAGAGGGGAACAAGTTCAGAGTAGAGAATTTAGGTAGGGTAGTGAGGGTAGGTCGTGCCCATGATCTGAATGTGGGATTGGACGTTTTGGTTTCCCTCCTGTTCATATTATTATGTTTTTCTATTGGGTATTGGGAATCCAACACATTTTAGCATCAAAGAAAATTCCCACACACTTACAATTAATAATATAACATACCAGACCATGAAGTGAACCCATTGAGAGCGACGCAATGTAAGAAATTTGATTGATGTAATTTTATCATAAATTTATATAAGTGATTTTACAAAAATATATAAATCGAACATAAATTTAAGTAAGTCTTAAATTTTCACTAACTTATACGAATTTGTATTCAATTTATACATTTTTATAAGATCAGTTATGTAAATTTGTAAAACTTTACATAAGGAAGAATTGCTTTGTGGGTTAAATTTTCATCAATACCTTTGAGGTACTCTGTCAATGACATTGTTTTTAACTTGCAGCATGTTAGAACCTGCAATGGAGGGGGAGGGGAGGGGGGTGGCTGAGCTGCGATGATGGTTGTGATGCTCTGTTTTGTTGGAGATCGGTGGCACACCAGAAAATACAAACAAGCAATAACACAAGAGTTTTAACGTGGTTCGGCAATCCGACCTACGTCCATGGGAGCGATAACACTATATATCAACAAGAGGAGGATTACACACTCAACTCACACTCATTGTCTCTCTATATAGCTTATTCTCTCTCACTCTAATGACACACACAGAGTATACACTACTCTTGTATATTGCTCTCAGCCTGTCTGTGTATTATATTTCGTTCTCTCTTCACCATCTCTATTTAAACACTTAAGAGAATGTGGAGAGGAAAGCTGGCCTTGCACATGGCCAGCTTGTTGCCTGCTTGTGTCTTTCTCTTTTGTTAGTTGGAAGCTATCCCACCATGTGGGTAGTGGGTTGATGCCACCCTTACCATGGGTTGATATCCAACAAATCACCCCCTCAACCCATGTGAGATGATTCATAATAGCACCCCCTGCTTGGAGTGCCCGGCACCCCTTCACTAGGGTGCCATGCAAAACTTACTTTGCAATTCTTTGTGATTGCATCTCTCCCTTCCTTGCAGTCTTGGAGAGATCGCAATATGTCTCTAATTCAGGAGCAAAAGAAACTCTTTTCTTCCCTAGGACATGCTTTGCTGTCTTGGTCTCTTTGCTCTGAGCTGGCTTTAAAATTGGCTGCAATGGCTCCGTTTTGTGCACCTTCGAACTGCCTCCATGCGTTCTTGTACACTTTGGTTGCCATGTCTGTTGAGCCTTATGTCTTTTCGGTGCATGTCTTGTACTTCTTGGCCGATAAGTGACAGTAGCTCCTTCTGTCACAACCTTTTCAACAAGCTTGTACAGATTCCCCTCTAGTTGTCCATGCAGCATCACTGTATCTCCATGGATAACTTTGAGATTTCCTTTACTAGAAGAGAAGCTGTAACCCTTCAAGTCTAGTATACTTAAGGAAATTAGATTTTTCTTCAGCCTTGGCACATGTCGGACTCCATCCAACGTGAAAATTTTTCCATCTTCCATTCGGAGCCGTACTGTTCCTATGCCAACAATCTTACTCACAGTGTTGTTAGCCACTCGAACAATACCTCCGTCCTTTGCTTGGTAGGTGGAAAAAAGTTTTCTGTCCATGCATATATGGTATGTACTTCCGGAATCTAAAATCCAATCAGGTTTCGTCATACTCGACGAAACTGTGAATGCATACTCATCCTTAGCATTTACTGCAACAGCAACATTTGATGAGCTCGCCTGTTCCTTGTTTGCTTTGTCCTCCTTGAGCTTTGCACAGTCTTTGATGAGGTGATCCTCCTGATCACAGTAATAGCACTTTCTCTTGTAGCGTGCCCTTGATTGCGAACGTCCTCTTGATTTGTATCTACTCCATCTATCATTGGACCTGCCTCTGCCTTGCTCATTTTTTGATGCAACCAAGGCATTTCCTTCTGGGTGCTTGCTACTTTCCTTTTTCTTCATCGACTCATGAGAAATGAGTGTAGCAACCACTTCATCCAGTCCAAGAGCATCCTTCCCGTACAATAGAGTAGTCCTGAGATGCTCATATGATGAAGGTAAGGAGACCAGCAAGATCATAGCCTTATCTTCCTCCTCGGTCTTCACCCCAATAGTGTCCAATTCCATTGTGATCCTGTTGAACTTGTCCAGATGTTCTGTAAGGTTCGCTTCTTCTGGCATTTGAAGTGTATACAGCTACTTCTTCAAAGATAATCGATTTGTCAAAGACTTTGACTTGTACCTCATTTCTAACTTTGCCCATAGCTCTGCCGGATCTACTTCATTGATGACTTCTCGGAGTGTGTTGTTCCCGAGATATAACTGGATTGTATTGTTTGCCAATTCTCTCAACTCCTCCCATTTGTCATCGTTCATGTCTGCCGGTTTGTTGGACATTTTGAGAAGAGCTTTTACCAGACCCTCTCGTGTTAGAAAATTTTTCACCCTTTGCTGCCACAAGGTAAAATCATTATTGCCATTAAAAGGCTCTATCATGAAACTTGCACATTTTCCTGCCATTTTAAATTTCTTCCTTTTTACAGAAAGTCCAATTCGAAATTCTGACCATACGAATGTGTCCAGAATACTCCAAATAGCTGGAAAGCACTATTGGATCGTCAAAAACGGACACACAATGGCTCAGATCAAGCCAAAACAGTTCGGACAGTTCAGATCTGCGAGTGTACCTTAGCCGCGCAGCAGGGGATAACGCTCTGCCCCTGTGTTGACTAGTCGACGGCAGGCTGACATGCCTAACACGTGGCTGCCATGTGTCTGGCTGTCTAACACGTGTTTCACCGACGTGTCGATGACGTGCCACTAACGTGGCGATAACTGGACACTGACGTGGCGCTGACTGGACGCTGACATGTCTCGTCTTCTTCCTGCAGACGCGCGTGAGGCGCATGGCTTCTCGTGGTGTGACGCGCCGACTCTCCACCGACGCGTGGAGGCGCGTGGTGTGCGTGGATTTCACTCGCTTCCTTTGTGTAGCGCGTAAGGGCGCGTGGAAGGGCTTCTGGGGCTGTTCTTTGCAGTTTTGAACTTCTCTCTTCGAGAGCTTCCTCCTGGTATGCTCAAAAGTGGATTTCAGTCACTTCGAAATCTGGGCACTTTCTGAAAAAACTCGAATTTTCACCACCCGGGCTCTGATACCAATTGTTGGGGATCGGGGGCACACCAGGAAATACAAACAAGCAATAACACAAGAGTTTTAACGTGGTTCGGCAATCCGGCCTACGTCTACGGGAGCGATAACACTATATATCAACAAAAGGAGGATTACACACTCAACTCACACTCATTGTCTCTCTACATAGCTTATTCTCTCTCACTCTAATAACACACACAGAGTATACACTACTCTTGTATATTGCTCTCAGCCTGTCTGTGTATTATATTTCGTTCTCTCTTCACCATCTCTATTTAAACACTTAAGAGAAGGTAGAGAGGAAAGCTGGCCTTGTACATGGCCAGCTTGTTACCAGCTTGTGTCTTTCTCTTTTATTAGTTGGAAGCTACCCCACCATGTGGGTAGTGGGTTGATGCCACCCTTACCATGTGGCTGCCACCCTTACAATGGGTTGATATCCAACATGTTTCTGGGTGGGGCTACTGAGAACCTTTGGGTGTTTGTTGGTCTTTGTTTCTGCTTTGTTTGGCTTAGGATTTAGTACTGTTGTAAAATTGGATCCTCTCCAATTTTCTGGTGTTGTTTTGATTTGGGTACATGAGTGTCAATATAGTTGAGATGCAATGCATTGACAACTTTGCATTTTTAATCCAAAACTTGTATTTTTCTCTCCCCATTAATAATATTTCTCTTTTGTTGATGAATAATATAAATAAATAAAAAAAATCGTGAAAATTTATATAATTTTACAATAAAATTATATATGGTGTACATTACATACTGAAACATTTCCCCGCAAGGTATTACTAGTATTTAATCTAAATTTCTTTAGGTAAAAAAAAACTACAATATTGTAATTGTTGGGTAACAAATACTGTTCAGGTGATTATGAAACAACTTCCCAACAATTATTTGAAGGGCAAATTATACCGGTAATCCTTATATTTTAACTCTTGTGTCATTTTAAAACCTACACTTTCAATTGGCTCAATTTTGATTCTTAGTTTTAAATTTTGTGTCAATTTAGTCCAATTGATAATATTGTTAGTATTTTTTAAAAAAAATTATCACTAAATCGGTTAAGGTTAACTCATTTAGTTGAGTAAGTTTATAATTTTGCCCTTAAAAATGTGACACATGACACTTATGCATGTATTTTCCATAAAGAAATGCTAAAAGTTATAATCAATTGGACCAAATTGAAATAAAATCATAAATTTAAAGTCAATATTTAACCAATTAAAATTATAGAGATTAAAATGACACAATGATCAAAGTACAAAAACAACCATCAGAATTTGTCCTTATTTGAAAGTTCTATCTCGGATGACAACACAATTAAATTTTTGGATAGCAAAAATGCTTTAAAGCTCTAATACATGAGCTCTAATAGCTCTAATAGAAGGTGGATTCCACTACGATGTGATATTTTGGCCTTGTTTTATGTTTTGTGTGTTTTTTTTTTTTTAATTTTTACCTCACTAAAACTCAATTAGAACTCTAATTTTAGAGAGATGAATCATAGCAAGAACACTACACCATGTTTTCATAAAGCATCATGAAAATAGACTCCTCTCCTCTCTAATAGGGGAATAATTTATTTTTTATTTTTTAATTTTTATTTTTTTGGAACTGGTAAAAATTGGGAGATTACAAAGAAGCATCAAGCAACAACAGCTCCTTTAAAGGAGTAGGAGGGGACCCAACCCATCCTAGGCGAAATTTGATGAAAGTTTGATGTCATGTGATACTATCTTATATTATGATTGATTTGATAGTGAGATCTAAGTACATTTATATTAAATATTTAAAAAATTATAGAATACATATATGTATATATATATATTTATGATTGATAAAAATTATCACATAACATACCAAGTGATATCCTCCCAACATGTATTAATTTTTTTTTTTTTCTCTAGTAGGGTTTGCCTTCTCTCCAATGAGTGAGAAATCCAGTTTAATCTAGTTCAAAATTTCACTCCAATTTATTTATTTATTTTTTAGATAGTGGGGTTTATTATGAGTTTCATTAAGTAATTTTAAAATTTTCAATCTTGGAAGCCCTTGTGTGTGTATATCTTACCAAAAAAAAAAAAAAATTCATTTGATATTAGTAGTCATGATTTCATCATATTAATTTTTAAAAAGAAAAATGATAAGTACGATTTTAAAATCAACAGTTCTAGGAATCTTAAAAAAAAAACACTAGATTAATGGAATTAAAGGACAACATTCGTTCATGCTATGGCCTCACAATAACAACTTTAATTATGAAATAGAGGGCGTGATGTGCCTATAAGGCATAGCATGGTGCTGTGAGGGCTCATGGGCCTTGTCCCGATCCCATGTCGTTGATTTGAACCATTTGTATTGTAAAATTTGTCTAGTAGATCATTCATGAAGAAAATAGATTAATAAATATCTGTAAACTCAAAGCAAAACCATATTTGTTTTTTAAAAAATAAACAATTGGAATAATTTTGATAATTTATTTCAAAACAGTTAATAATTGATCATGGGATTACATATATCCAATTTACTTGATTTTTTTTGTTTAGATTATATATTTGACGAACCTTACAATATAAATAATTCAGATTATCAAAATAAGTCTAGGACAAATCCCAAGTGGACCTCACAACATGCGTGCTATGCCACAAGGCACAACACGCTCCCAAGTCACAAGGCACAACAAGCCCCTAGTCCTTTAATTATACACTATAGATTTGATATTCTAGTACATTTTCTAGATTTTATTTTTTTATTTTTTTCCCTGTCGATAGACTTTTCTTTTAAAAATTGATCAACTATTTTTTAAAGACAAATATAATAAAATTATATATATATATATATATATATATATATATTACTACAATTATTTAATTAATTTGATTTTTCATTAATGGTCTACATATACGATTTTTTTAATATGAACAACTGAAATCACTCAAGTGAAATCTGTAGTGGGACTCACAAATCCAATTGAACGGGATTAAATATTTTTTTAATTGGAGAGAAATTAAATTCTCCTAATATTCGGTAGAGAGAAACAAAGTCGTATCTTCTTCTCAATCTCAATTTCTTTACATTCATATGTCAATTTTCAAATTGCAAACAAGACAAAATAGCAAGAAAAACAACATTAGAGAGAGCTGTAGCAAATGTCTTGCATCTGATGAATCCAATGTAACTTGAAATGGTTGTACTGTACAACACTAGTGACAAAGCTCTGGGTACACAAAAGTCATAACAACCCTATTAATTAATATTTGCATGAAAGAATATTTAAATTATTATAAGATAGTGGGTGGTGATGCAAACAATTAAATTATTTCAACCTTGTTGAGTGTTTCCTAACAAGAAGACAAAGTCACTTTATGAGTGCTTAGACTCGAAAACATTGGGACAAATATCGAGTGTTAAAGGTATGTGGAGAATCGATATTGGGAAAATAATGCCCCCCAATACCCTAGTTAGTGACTTCCATGCAGACAACTAAATTAATCATGGTTCAAATGGCATTTATCATGCTTTAGACATTATCCAAATTGAAAGTTGTTTTTGGTCAATAGTGAAGATGTAGAGAGTTAATAGTAATACCCTTCAAGGTCAAAGAACATGCATATGCAATTAAATGGGTAATTTTATTTATACAACTATTTAAACTCTTTACACTTCTCATTTTCATTTTATTTTTATTACAATTTTTTCTTTTAACAAAATTACCTTTTAGACCTTCAACCCTAAAATTTGAAACTCTAATTTCTTTACAACCCAACATTCTCTACCATGCCACAATCGTTGTCGGCATCACTCCACCCAACTTGTCGCCATCATCGGCACTATCTACCCAGCTCACCACCAGTACCACGCACCCAACTCACCGCCGATTCCTCTCTCATTGTTCCACCATCGCTTCTTTTCTCTACCACTCTATAACCATCCATCACCATCTGCAAACCTCCTTTCTACATTTCTACGAAACACTCTAGCCTCTCTTTTTTCGCAATGGTGCTATTCGTGATGGAATGGTAGGGAGGCGAACTTGGTTGCGATTATGGTGATAGGAGGCAAGACCAGGTCGCGAAGGTAGGGTGAATTGCCGGAGTAGTAGTCGCGGTTGCAGAAGAGGTGGTTATGGAGACAAAGGTGGTAGCACGACGATATGGAGGCTGTTGGGGTGATGATTACGGCGGTTGGCGGATTGTAGGAGTGGTGGTTGTGGCAATGACATCTTACAAGGTTATAGCAGTGAGGCTCTGCTAGGTGGTGGTCATGGGCAGTGTAACGCCCTGAAATAATAACAATAACCCACATCATAATATCCTGTAGAATTGATTAATAATATCATATTTAATAATTCCATTTATACTCCTTGTTCATATAAAAGATGACATATGCGTGTATACGTTTATAAATCCTAGATCTTAAATTTATAGCATGTGACATTCATACATGAATTTAAATAAAAGGAGAATCAAATAATTTCATGTCCTAATGGCTATATCTTTCCAAGCCAATGCTTGGTTACAACAAAATGAGTTCAACTCAATGCAGTTAAAGCTCAAGACTTGTACAAAAATAATTATATCAAAAGAAAAAAAAAAAAGTTCGTGGCTCCATATCCTCCCAAAATATGTCCCTGGTGGAGGTATATCATTAGCACTAGAAAGTTCTTTTCCACATAGGGTGAGCTAAAGCCCAGTAGAGATACTCTACCACAATGTATAAATCTTAACGAAGTCATAAGGTGAATGCATATGCATGCCATTTGTCAAACATTTCACACTAACATCTCAAAATCATGCAATGCTAGAATTATACATCAATTCATGAAAAATATCCTTTTATATTAGAAAACAGGACAGTGGATACAAAACACTAAGAATCTCTAGGCATGTGTCTGCCAGTATGCTATACAAGTACTACCAAAACCATTTTACCGATACTAACTGGAAGGATTAGCACCTAACCGCGCGGGTTTCTGGACTTTCATCAAGGACATACAAGCCAACATAATAACCACAACCACAGTCCCTAACCAAATTCACCAAGGTATTCATCTATTTTTCTCAAAACAATACATTTTCAATACTTAAGTATTAAACAATGCTTGATGCAAGATGTATGAGTAATTAGTTTCGATTCACTTAATCCTCATGCGATTTCTATAACAATGAAATCTATACTCCACCGATAGCCCAAAGCAGATATTTATATTCAACAGACAATTTTCAATAAAAGATATAATCTCATCACTTTCAAAATAGAGCGATATCACATATCCAACTCCACCCTCATCATCAACAGATACATTCATTTCATTCTTTAAAAAACTAACATCTTTTCCCTTTTCTTTTATAAACCAAATATCAATGATTTTTTAACAAAACTTCATTACTTTCAAAATCACATTTAAGTAAAGAAATTTCACATTTCAACATATCTCAACCACAAACACGTCTCCACAACCTTTCTCAAGAACCCATTTGAAAACCTTTCTTTTACATTTCAAAATCAAATCCTAAGTTTAATCTAAAATTTTCCAAATTACCAAACACTTTCTAGGAGAAAATAACTATGCTAAAATGCATACAAGAAGTTGATGAAATCCTTACCTCAAGAGTAGAAGAAGAAGAGTGCAAGAGTTGAAGTTTGGCTGAGCCGAAAACAATATCATCTTCGAATAAAACGAAGCTTTATGCAGGCTCTACATTTTTCTCCAAGGAACTAGGGTAGAAAAATCAATGGATTGGGAGTATTTCGGGCTTTAATGCAAGAACTAGAGAGAGAGAGAGAGAGAGAGAGAGAGAGAGAGAGAGTGAAGAAATTAGGGTTTTGGAATGTTTAGAGAGGAAGATGAAAGTGTTTCAATTTTCCCTTTTCCCGAACTGATATACATGTGGACCGCTCGAGCGACCAAAACATCGCTCGAGTACACAATAACCCTCTTCCAGAAGTTTTGCATACTGTAGAAGACCGCTAGAGTGCAAGAAAGACCGCTTGAGCGAAGATCACCCTACTCCCAAAAGTTTTGCAAACCTGTAAAATACTAGGAGACCTCAAAGACTGCGTGAGCGACCAAAACACCGCTCGAGCGAACGAGAAGAAAACTGGATAGAAACTCCTTTAAAAAACTAACTCTCAATCTGCTCCAAAACAACCAACACTCAACCCAGCTACCAACACTATGAAAAAGACATAACTAACAATTTAAAGATATGAGATCCCGAATCTAAGATTAAGAAATGAGTCAGGTCTAAACTGGAACCGTTATAGGCAGCGACTGCATCAGTTGAAGGTGGAGAAATTAGGATTTGAAAGGTTTAGCTATAAGGAGAAGAGAGATGTTAGAGATATAGGGTATAGATAGAATAATAGGGTGTGTAAAGAGATCAAATATTTTTTTTGTATTTTGGAGGGAGGTGTAATTAGAAAATGGGTGTAATGAGGTAGGATTGTGGTATAAGTAGAATTACTCTTTTATTTATTCATTTATTATTTTTTGTTGTTGTTTTGGCTAAAGGGTATTGTAATAAAATTAATTGACATTTAGTGTCAATTGATTAGAAATACATGCAGATGCAATAGTAAAAAAATCGATTCTTAGGTCTCGTTTGAAAACAAGTTATTTTAGTAATTTTTTAATTTTTAACGAAAGAATATACAAAAAAAAATAGAAAGAATTGTATGATAACTTATAGTAATTTTTTAACTTTTACAAATAAAGCAGGGCATTTGCTCATCTCCCGATAGCGTGGTTTACTCTAAATGTTCCTAGTTTGTTCAGTAAATACCTGTAACCAAGGTTAATATTTCAGTATTGCTGCTCCTTATATACACCAATGCTTGTTGTTTTGAATGCCTAACCCCTTTTTATGCTTTATTTATTTATTTATTTGGGTGACCTTTCCGTTTTTAATATATATATATGTGAAGATTTATTAGAAATTTTTTTTTAAATATTTATATCTTAATTAGTTCATAAAATATTCTTGTCTTCTAATAAGTCCTACTATTTGAACATTTGATCTACAAAATCCTAATTCTCATATTTAAAGTATTTTATAGATATTTTTACTCTTACAAATATTTTTTAAACGGTTAGTAATTTGATGATATGAGCATTCATATTTTACAATGTGAATATTATATTCACATTGACAGTATGAACATTCACATTGACGGTGTGAACATTCACATCACGAAACATTCACACTGTAAATTTGAATATTATGAGGGGTATTTTGATAATTATGTCACTCATAGGACTTATTGAAATATAAGAAAATAATATGAACTAAATGTAACATAAGTAGGTGAAAAGAGATTTATGAAAAAATGTCTATATATATTAAAATTAGGTTTTATTTGACTAGGGTACCCTAAGTATTTTAAAAAACTAAACTGAAATTCAAAAAGTCTGCTAAAGGAAAAAAAAAAAAAAAAAAAAAGTTTAAGTTTAAATATTTATTTATTTTTTTTTGGGGGGGGGGGGGGGGGGGTTGTGGATTTTCTCCAAAAAAATTAAATCTTTCTAGACTATGGCAAGGTCTAAAAAAAATTGACACTAACTTAAAAAAAAAAAAAAAAAAACATAACTAAAGATAAATATATTTATATATATATATTCAAAAACAAATGGGATCTTTTTTAATACTTGCTAAACACCAAATTTGATTTTTTAAAACTTGCCAAACATTCATTGAGTCATCACTAAATTACTCCTACTTCAATATAATAAGAAAAATGACTTAGACCCTGAGTGGGGGTGCTGGGAGTCATTGGTGATTGGTCAAAAAACAGTTTTTTTTTTTTTTTTTCTTGAATTTCAGCCATTGGCAGTGTGCCACCTGCTACTGGGGGTCACTGGGGGTGCTCCCAACTGGGGGTCGGGAGCACGGCTGATATAATAATATCAAATATCTTTTTGAATCACACTATCGAAATTCTGAACATGATTTCATAATGATCAAACCTACCCCATAATAACTAATCTAACTTTCTTGAAGGAGATTATATCTAATATAGATGTGCTCATATATCACTTATTTGGATCCAATATTTATCTGTGTTTGTGTTCAAATATGACAAGATATATCCATTTGTTGAGTATGACTTGCACTAGGTAATAGTGTCCTCCACTTACCCATCTTGAGCCAAATTAGAGTACTTTGTTTCTTTGTTTAATTTGTGTATATGTTCTATTTTCCCATCAAATAGTTTGAAGTGGAGTCTACTTAAAAAAGTTACAATGATTCTTGATATAGTAGAAAAATAAGAATAATAGTAGATGAACCTTGTGACCTCATTTGATATCTTTTTTTAACACAAATTATGTGGTGGAATTTTATTTTTAGTTGGGTGTTGGAATTGTAATAGACAGAGAGTGACGATACAATCATAAAGCAATTAGTTGGGGGTTGGAGGGCGTGTCAAATTTTTGTTGGTTAGCCACGTCCCAAGTACCGATTTGTTGGATACGGAACTAATGGAGCATCTTCAATATCTTATTATTATTATTATTATTATTTTTACTTCATTAAATTTAAATAAAAAGTTGGATTTGATACATAATGCTCAAATCTGGACTGGACGGTGCTGTCCGGCCCTTTGGGGCCCACTATGGGTCGTGTTTTGATAATCTAAACTGTTCAATGTGTAGAACTCGTCGAGCACTATATGCCTGTAAAAAATCACGTTGATCGGATATCGAAGAATAATATTAGGAATTATGAAAAAAAATATCATGAAATTCTTCATGAATATTTCTCATCCTTTGATTAGTGTGTGGTATTTTCTTGTATGTGTAATCTAACAGTAGAGAATCTTTCTTTCATAATCATTTTCATGATATTTTTTTTATGATACCTAACATTACTCATGCTCGAATGCAAAATTTTTCATCAAATTTAACTAAAAATTTAATTTGGTGAAAAATTAAATACTCTAATTCTTACTTTAAAAATTTATCAAATTCATTTTAAGAATTTTGAACTTATTCCAAAAGGTTTATTTCATCAAATTTGATGAACAACTTATTTTTTCCTTAAGTAGTACATTGCACATTATTTTTATCTTATCTAACCTAATATAATATAATTTAATTAATTTTTGAAAATCCTTATTATTGGATTGTCCTTATAATATAGAGAACAAACTTTAAAATAGAATGAACATACTAACAATTCACCCGTTTGTACAATTTAGCAAAATCATGAAAAAAAATATAACATATATAAACTTTAAAAATATAATAAATAAGTTCTTAAATATATAATATTAGCCAAAAAAAAGGAAAAAGAAAGAAAGAAAAAAAAGGATTGATTTTCTATACAGTGAGCATCCTACATAATAAGAAAGATAACATTATTCATAAGAATCATTTATGATTCATGCAAAAAATGTGTGAAATTTAAAAGTGAATTTTATCTTAATGTTTCGGTCCATATAGAAATTGCATATGTAATTTGTTGATATTTATAGACCCATTGTTATGAGTGTATTCAACTTCATTATCTATTTATATTATTAAAATCTTTTATACGAATCATAAGTACTTATATATTAAAATTTATCAAAGAATTAATGTAATAGACTTACTTTTGCATCATTAAAGTCAAGATATTTGGCCGTCATTTGATTTATTTACTTTTTTTATTGTGAGTAATAAGTGTATAGAAAATAATGATTTTTTTATGCAACCATATCGAACCATAGAGACAGAATGAAAAGAATTTGTTTTGAAGGCAGAGTCTATTTGTATTTCAAACTTTGCATGTTTTATTTTTTGGATAAATAAAAGCATGTCGATTGTAAGTTGTAATCGGTGCATTGGTATGAGTCTAAATTTAACCCCTTTTAAATTATATTATTATTATTATTATTATATATAAAAATAGTGACCATATTTTTTTTGGGTCATTTTGATTGGAATATAAACAGAGTCCTATTCAATTGAAAATGTGAAGGGATAAAATATTAGCTCAAGCCCCAAACGATCAAGTGAACGGCTTAAAAGAGAAAAGCCCATATAAATCTTTTAAGATGCCCATTAGAAAACAACTTACAATGAACTGGCGTGTGGGTATGAGCCTAAGGAATAATAGTGAGATACAGATCTCCTTTTAGAAGGAGTATCCGCTGAATGTAAGAGGAACATTCATCTTTATCCAACGGTGGAGACATTAAGCAGCAAATATAGGGACACATGCCGGGCCTACTAAACGGTATAACCATTTGATCAACTTGATTGGACGAACATAGCACTTAGCAAGTTGGCCACTAGCATCTGACATGATCTACGCCGTCTACGAGAGGACGATCCAGCGATCAGAGGTAAAGGCAATTTGGCCACTTGCTCGACCAGATCCAGGAATGCACAGAACCCTTGGATCAAACATTGATCCAACGAATGGGATTCAAGTCAGGAAAATTATAAAAGACGAAACAGGTGAAGCAAAGAGGATATACTAGTGGTAATCCAAGAACCCTCTTTTAAATCCAAATTCTCGTGGCCAATAGTATTCTGACTTAACTGTTGAAGGATCCTCCTAACCAATCTTGGTCAGTGGTGATCATTGACATTTTTTGTTTCTCTTGGCAGAGTAAAGGAAGGGACACGTCATCTATTTTTTCCTGTGAAAAAGAATTCTACCTTCCACAATTGGCATCATTTGTGGGAACGACGAGAAGATAAGTGTCCATCCCTCTCTAGAAGAGATACCAAGCGATCATCAAAATACCTTGGTCGACAATATACTCGGCCAGAACTTTGGCCACAACTCAAAAATAGCGCTAGTAGATTTCGGGAGAATAGCTCCCCCATTGGATGACAATAACAAACAAGCCCAACTCATAGATTGGCTCGTAGCACAGGTCGAGACCCTCAAAGAGGAATTGCGATTAACTCGAAGGGGATTGGAAGATTGGAGAAAGGCAGCCAAAGTCCATAGTCATTGAAAAAAAAAGCTGTTTCCCAGGAGGCCGCCAACCAAACTACCAGTAGCCATCTCGGTCAGACACAAAGAAAACGGTAGGTCACCAAGTGAGATGACTCACCAGAGTATCAAAAGAGCGACCTAAGGAGTTGGCTCAGTGAATAGATTAGGGGAACCCCAAACTAGTTTAGAGAAAACTCTTCATTGAAGAAATAACTTCCCCATTCTCTCGAGTAATTGATAGCATTGATCTGCCGAAGAGATTCACCCCTCTGAAGTTCATTTTATATGATGGCAAAGGAGATCTGACCTTGTGGAGCAACAATGGACCGATCATGTGTAGGATGTTCTCCTTAAGCCGGGAAGAAATGGCACTCCGCTGGTACTGCAAACTAGAGGCCTGATCGATCAACGATTGGAAACAACTACAACAGGCATTTATCTCATGCTTCATCACCAATAGCCGACCACCAAAAGAGGTGGATGTGTTCCTTACAATAATTTTTTTTTAAAAAAAGGATACCGAAAGTTTGAGAGAATATGCCAACAAGTATTGGGCAGCTTATAATGAGATCGACAACTACAACGAACAATTAGCAATTGCCTTATTCAAGTTACGCTTGTAGCCGACCTGCAAGCTTCGCTAATCCTTGACTAGAAAGGCTCCCACTTATGTGGGCAACTTGATGAGATAAGTTGAGCAACATTATGAGATCGAAAATGATCTACGAAGATCTGAAGAATGAAATCCAGCTCAGCTCTCACTGACAATCTCAAGAAAAAAAGAAAAAAACAATCCCAAGGTCAAAAAGAATGAGTCGAGTGCAATCACTGATCAGCCTAAACCACGAAAAAAAGCTTTTTAAGCAATTGTTACCACCTTCATAGAACCAATACATCGAATACTAATGAAAATTTAGAATGAACCCTACTTCTTGTGGCCCTCGAAAATGGTCGAAGACCAATCTCTTTGAAGGTTACGGTGCTCCTACCACAAGGATTGCAGATACCTCACTAAAGATTGTAACGCTGAAGCAATTCCTGGAAGAGTTGATACAAAGTGGTCATTTGTGAGCATACATTGATTATTCTCCTGATCACATAGGAAAATGTGGGGACAAGGAAAAGAACGCACAACCTTTGACAACCATTAAAATGATATATTTGATTCCTTTGAAGAAGCATTCAAATCAAATTAGGGGGGAGATAAATGTCGGCGCACTTAAAGAGTGTAATGGCTTTGCCTGAGGGCCTCACAAAAAGAATGTACCAGTCCGAAGTAAGGATCACATTTTCCGATGAAGACTTGTTATGGATTCACCAACCTCATAGCAATGCCTTCATAGTGACCTTACAAATCGGAAAGTTCACCGTCAGGAGGATACTAGTGGACCAAGGTAGTTATTCGGAGATCATGTATTATGAATTATTCGGGAAATTAGGATTGTCACATGATGACTTTGTAGACACCCCATTTTTGACCGACCTTAAGACTCAGACGTCACCGATTGAGCGCTCGGTGATGTTGCATACTGTGCTCGTTCAGAAGTCTCAGAGTCGCGGCCGTGCGCCCTGCCTCCGAACTTCCGAATCCTCTTCTGTGCCTTGTCTCGGTTTGCGAACCAGACTCGGTTTTCTCTGTTTTCTTTCCTGAGGGAAGGAAGTAGTCCTGTAGACTATTTCTCGGTGGCCGTGGGCTACATTTCGTGGCCGTAGGCCATTTTGCCCATTTCGGAGCCCGATTCCCGGTTTTCGGAGCCGTCAGGCCGTGTGCCTCGGTTCGGGACCGCCCGACCATCTCCGATTTCTCCGGTTTTTGGTAGGTACCTCTGTTTTGTCATACCGAGGGACACTGGGGTCTTAGATACCCACTTCGTGGCTGAACACCACTTTCGGTGCTTAACGGCCGGTTTTCGGACCCCGAACTGTGCGGTTTGGGCCCCGAGCATTCATTTTGCATTAGTTTTTGTTCAATTTTGGCAGGTACCTCTGTTTTAGCACCAGGAAGATCACTGGAGGGTGGGAGGCCAGCAATTATCCCAGATAACCAGTTATGCTCTTCCGGCGCCCGTTTTGCTTACTTCCGGGCTAATGTTGAACACCCTAGGCCCATTTTCTTCCAACCACAACCACATATCTGTGATGAGGGCACCTGGGAGGACACCAAAAAGTGGTGGTCGGCCAGTATTTGTGTTTTTCATTTTTGAGCCTCTCCTTCAAGTTCTATGTTGTGACTCCTGCTTCAGAGTTGTCAAATTCCAACCTTGGGGCCTTGTTCTACACACCTGGGAGGACCCTAAACAGTGGTGGTCGGCCAGAAATTTTTTGTTCCATTTTTTTGCCATGGCCGGCCGGCCAGGGAGAGTGGCTGGCCGACCAGTTGGGGTGGCCGGCCGGCCACCTTCAAGAAAGTTACCTGGCCGGCCAGCTTTCTGCTTTTCACCTCTTTACAGCTGTCCAGCTGCTTTTTGAAATATCTCACCCCTCCGGGGGATATTTTGGGAGGGAAAGCTTGGATGCATTTCCCTCCCCTTTTACACCCTTTCTTGCCTATTTAAGGGGCTGGACAGCTCCTTCCCTAGGGTTGGAAGATTTGATCTCAAAAGCCTCTCTCCAAAAGCTCCCATTTCCATAACCAAAAACCCTAAAAAACCTTGAAGCCCCTAGGCCATTCCTTCATCAACCCTAAGCCTCACCATCACCACCTCCATTCCAGCAGCAAAGGAGTGTTTTTCAAGGGCTAAGGATCAACAAATTGAAGCCAAGAAGTCACAAAAGGCTTGTCTCCAAGGGTAAGCCTCTAATTCTTTTTTTCTAGCATTTTCTTGGATCAATTCTTTACCCTACTTGCTCTTAGTTTTGGGCTCTGACCCCTACTGATTTTGTGCTTATTTTGAGCCCCTCTACAACATTGTAGAAGGGCTCAACCTTGTTTGGTATCTCTATCATGCTCTTCCTTCAATACCTCTCTTTATGCCAATATTTTGCATGCTTTGTTTGGCTTTTGAGTTATCTGTTTTCGAGCATGCAATATACTGTGAGTGGGCCTATTTTGAGCCCCTCTTCAATATTGAAGAAGGGCTCAACCATGTTTGGTGCTTCTACATACCACTTGCTTCACAAATCCTCCAATTTACCGTAAACTTGCATGCTATTTTTAGCTTATATAAATTTATTTTTGGAGCATGCTACAAACTGAGATTGAGCTTGTTTTGTGTCCCTCTACATTATTTTAGAAGGGATCAACTTGGTTTGGGGTCTCCATGCTACACTTGCCTTTATATCTCTCTTTGACCCCACTTTGCATGCCTCTTTAAGCTTATTTGGCTTCTGATTTCAGCCTTCATCAGGCTTGGAAAGAGCCTTGTTTTGGCCTTATCATGATGTTTTGTTAAGGGTCTTAGGCCATTTGGTGCATGCTTTTGGTACTTCATGTAATGTCCTCTTTGATTCCGTAAAATTGCATGCTTTGTTAGGCTTTCTTGGCTTCTGATTTGAGCCTTCATCAGGCTTAGAAAGTGTCTTAAAATGACCCATTATTCATGTTTTGTCAAGGGTACAAAGTTTTTTGGTGTATGATTTTGGTACCTCATGTTATAGCCTTCGTTGGCTCATTATTTTGCATGCTATGTTTAGCATATCTACATACTGAATTGGGGATGTTATCTCTTGTAAATGTGCATATTTTTGGTCCCTCTTTAATTTTTTAGAACTGTATTTTTCAGTTTGAGCATTGTATATACCACTTGCTTTGTAATTCTCCTCTTTTCCCCCATTTTTGCAAGCTATCTTTACCATACTTGTAGTTGTTGTTTGGTCATGTTTTGTACTGAAAAAATGCTAGTTTAGGGGCTGCCTTGCTACTGTTTTACATGTTATGTCTATATTGTGCATGTTTGGCATAGTTGTAGGCCATTTCGGGTGCATAACATTGCATTTCGGGCATCGGGTTTAATTTTGTCATAATTCGGGGGCTATTTGTGCATCATTTTAGCTGCTGAAATCGGCATTTTCCATATGCCATATGTCACATCTCATTCACATGTCATTTCTGTGCCTTAGGGCCATGCCTCGGTTTGCGTGCCCGTGTGCACGCATTTCGAGGCACTTCATTTTTGTCTCTAGGCAGCTTATGTGAGTGCGGCTGAGGCCCTCTCATGTTAATGTAAGCCCAATTTGCATTTTCCATGTCATTTGCATTCCGTATGCATCGCCTCGGTTTGCGCGCCCGTGGGCGCGCATTTCGAGGCACTTCATTTTTATCCATCGGCCTCTTATGTGAGTGTGGCTGAGGCTCTCTCATGTTGGTATAAGTCCATTTTGCATTCTGTATGCCATCTTCGCATCATTGCATTCCGTATGCCATTCTCTCGGTTTGCGTGCCCGTGGGCACGCACTTCGAGGCATTTCATTTAAGCCTTATTATATATCATTTCCATGTCATTTTGCATTCCGTATGCATCGCCTCGGTTTGCGCACCCGTGGGCACGCATTTCGAGGCACTTCATTTTTATCCGACGGCCTCTTATGTGAGTGTGGCTGAGGTCCACTCGTGTTAGTGTAAGTCCAATTGCATTGCTTATGCCATTTTATGCTTTAGAATCATTTTCTCGGTTTACGTGCCCGTGTGCACGCATTTCGAGGCATCTCATTTTCATAGCATTGTGTATGTTAGGATTGCATATTAGCTGCATTTCATGCATACCATGCATATTGCATCGTGTTCGGGATAGGAGTTAGCCCGGGCACGGGAAACGAGGCACGTTTCGTACTCCAAGTGACGGAACAGGTCTCAATTCCCCAGTCACCGAAACTCCGGATTACCTATGATGGAGTTAGGTTTTGTTGTAGCCTTCATCTGCATTGCACCCAATATTGAGTTGTGCAATCCGACTCCTCGGCCATCATGCATCGATATGCGTGATTGGTGGCACGAGGATCGAGGCATGCATATATCTGTGAAATACATTGCTATGCCCTTTTCCTGCTCTCTGTTGCAGCATATAAGGAATCAGCAACTTTTCGGAGTCTGGCACGCTTTTCAAGAAACATTGCAAACAGAGGCTAAATTGGGCATCCCAGTGGATTTCCAAAAGGCATCCGGCATACATCATTCATCAGAAGCGAGGCAGCCCCTGGCTTGCATGCCAGTTTAAAGCTTTCTTAATTTAATTTGTTAATTAATTAGGAATCTGTATATTATTTCGGACTGTATATTTCGGACTGTATTATTATTTATTCGGACCCTCTGCGCGAGGGCATAATTGTAATAAGTGTGGGTGAGTGTGATGTATGTCTTCCAACCCCACGTCTTTCTTCCCTTTTATTTACCTGCTTATGATGGTAGATTAGGGCATATTTCGATTAGCATACAGTATGACAGCATGTTTGCATCATTCATCTGTTTTGCACGCACCGGGCTCGGCGCATCATACAAACTGCATTTGTATTTCAATTCCAAATTAAATACGTGTTAGTTGTAGCATTCTATATGCCATGTTTAGAATAGCCGAGCCTGCTATAGTTGCATTTTTGCATGTGTTGCATTAGGCATTTCTGTATATTTAGGATCATGCATGATTCTAATCGGTTTTCTGTTTTTGGCTTGGAGTACTCGGTGAGTTTTATGCTTTAGCATCCTTGCATGCGTGTGAGTGTTGCCATGAATAGCATGCTTACCATGAGGCTAATTGCTTATGTGATATAACTGCCTTGAATGCCTGTGGGTGGAGGTTGAGTTATTTGAATTGGGACAATGCGTTGACTGTTTGTTTTAAGCCCACTAGATAGTGGCAAAATCATGTTTTCTAAGCCCACCTGAGGGTGGCAAATCCGCGTCTTAGCCTACCTGCGGGTAGCACCATCAAACCATTTTCAAACAAACAAACATGAAATGTTTTGTTCCAATTCAGGCGGCTCAGTCTATACTTATTTGCTGCGAGCATCACATAGTAACCTAGGCTAATAATCGGAATAAGAACTCACATTGTTTTCAAAACTAGATATCATGGTTAGTAGAGGCCGGTCTTTGACCGGGCGAGCGGGGGTGCTCACGATGTGACCTTCCCCAATCGTACCCAAGTTCCCGAGCCAACTTTGGTGATGACGGACACGTGGCCTTTGGCACCGAGTCAGGGTTTCCTAAATTTCCCATTAAAAAATATTTAGGTGGCGACTCTGTTATCTGGCAAAGCAGTCCATGTTTGGCACTTCTTTCAAAAAAATCTGTTTTCAAAACGATTTGCCGGATTTGGACTCTTTGGTTCAAGATTAAGAACCGTGACATTTGAGTCCTTGAACTGTAGTGACCCCAATACGAACAGAACGGGACTTAACCCTCCCGGGGCGTTCGGGGACGTCTACAGTTTCTGGCGACTCTGCTGGGGATTTAGAGAACTTGACTCGAACTCATGATATCTGGTTTTGATTACACTTGTGTGTTTCTTTGCATTGCATTTGCATTGGTGCGCCTAGGAACATTGTGTTTGCCATATGCCATTCCCGAACGATTTACCGGAGGCTTGTCTTGTCAAGTCATGTCCGTAAGGCTGATCGGCTCTGGGCTCTGACAGCATGGGAACACAAACCCCGGTTTTACCGGGGCACCCTTTTTGACCATTCGACCTAGTGCATATTCGGATCCATAGTGACCATTCCAAACTAGGACAGGTTGCTTACCCGTTTATAGGTTGTTTGAAACCGTTGCGTGTGTAGTGAAACCCTAGCTCCTGACAAAATAGGACAGGGAAACCCTACCCCAACATAGGGGTGTTTTGGCTCTCACTTATCTGCTATGTGCTTGTTAGAGTGCGTCTCTACAGGGAATGCATGTATCAGTTGAGTTTGGGCATCAGGCCTGCGGGCATCAATCAGTATCTGAGAATCAGTTGTCTGTGGATATCCGATTCAGTTTTGGGGAACAGTGAAATGGGAACAGTAATCAGTGTTTGAGGACAGTGTAGTTCCAGCTTATCAAACTGCATGTTGTATGCCCGACTGTGTGTTGTGTGTACTTAACTTAAGCTGTTATGCTGCCCGTTTTTCTGGTTATTTATTTCCTTTTTGCTTTATTATCTTTTTGCTAGGGCAGTTTGTAGCACAATTGCTTCCGAACCAGTAGATACTCCCCAAGCACTCTGGACACGAGGTCGCCGACTCAACCGATCCGAGGATCTCGTTGACGGACATCCAGTGTTTCACTCTCTACCCCCAATTGCCAGAAGAAGGTCAAGGAGGCGTAGTGTGTCAGAGCAGGGACTACCAATACAGAGGACTACTTTGACAGTGAACAGCCAGGCTGAGATTTCTGTGTCTGCTATAGAAGTACATTTACCGGGCATCCAGATGGAACAGCAGAATACATCAGTGGTAGAGGCGATGATGCGCCAGATGCAAGAGAGCATGAGGCAGATGCAAGATGATGCTACCCGCCAAGCGGACTTTTCTAAACAGCAGGCCGCTGTCATGGCCCAACAGTCCGAACTGATCACTAGGCTGCAACAGCAGAATGCAGCCTCTGCTTCACACCAGGTTCCTCCTCCACCAGCGGCTCCGCTGCCCGAGCAGGCACCTATGGGTCAGAACACCTTGCCGAATCCTCTAAACCCTCAGAATGCCCCTCCAAATCCTCAGAATACTCAGAACACCCAGAATACCCTCCCAGATCCACAGAATGTTCCGCTAAACTTCCAAAACGCTCAAGAGGACACGAGTCTTCCAACGGGGCTGGCTCCGCCCCCGCTTCCGCCGCAACTGTCCAAGAATCTTACACTTAATCACCCCGACCCTCCATTTGAGTTCGAGGTAGACCAGACAGCTCTGAAATTGAGCAAATTGGAAAAGCTCTTCAAGAAATCACAGGGGGTGAAGGCCATCCCAGACATTGAAGACGGCTACACTGATGTGGCCGTGACACTGCCGGACAGATTTAAGATGCCGCATATTGACCGTTTTGATGGGTCTGGAGATCCTATGGTCCATCTCCGACTATTTTCCGACATCTTAAGGCCGATGGGCTTAACCCGATCACAGAAGCTTTCTTTGTTCGGTAGAACTTTGTCGGGGGTTGCGGCCATCTGGTACGCAAAATTGGAAGATGATGTGAAGAGAAATTGGGATGAGCTAGCCGAGGCCTTCGTTGCACAATATTCATATAATACTCAGATCGAGATTACAACGCGTGATCTCGAAACGACGAGGCAGGAACAAAAAGAGACTTTCTCTGATTTTGTAACTCGGTGGAGAGCAAAGGCATCGATGATGACCTTAAGGCCAACTGATAAAGATCAAATCCGGATGATTGTGCGCAATCTCAACCTAAGTTAATGCAGAAAATGATCGTACTCCCTTTCCCCACCTTTTCAGATTTACACGAAATGGGGGTACAGATCGAAGATGCGATGAAGCAAGGATTGATCGATCAGGATCGGGAGCAGCCCCGAAGAACATTCAACCGTAATAACAATGCGGGCCCGAGTGGCTCTGCCAATACAAGGACTCCAGAGGTCGGTATGGTCACCACCACTCCCCCTCCCCAACCAAGGCCCGCAGCGGCCACACCTTTTTCTGATGCATCTGGGAGCAGTAACCAAGCCTCAAGATACCAATCCAGAGGCCAACGAACCTTCTCCCCACTATATATGCCTTTGTCTAAAGTCCTCGGGGTTCTAGTCAGAAAGGGGCATCTGAAACCCCTGGAACCGAGGCCACCACCAAACCCACTCCCCCCTTCCCACAACCCAGCCAAATACTGCACATACCACCAGCAGCATGGTCATGACACAGACCAGTGTTACCGGCTGCGTCATGAGATTCAGGACCTCATTGACAAAAATATCATTCTACCCCCCGAGAGACCCAACGTCACAACCAACCCACTCCCCAAACATAACCAAGATCCACCACCCAAAAGAGTCAATCTCATCCAAACTGGGGTCGTGTCCTACGATCCCAGTATCTATATTACTCCCTCTCACCTACCCAAGCCGGAGGTGATCCTCCCTGATTGCACTGAATTGTGCATGTTGGACACCTTCACCACCCAATCTGAACCAAAGGTGGTGACCACCGAAAATGGAATGGGGCAGGCTTCCGAGGAGAGCAAAACTGTTGAGTCTGGGATGGAACAGTCTGGGAATCTAGCTGGAAGAGCTTACGATCCCAGTGAATATATTTTGTCAATGGGCCAGCCTAAGCTGAGTGTGGGGTTGCCAGAGAAGACTGAACTGTGCATGATCCGGGGGGACAGACCTGAACAAGGGGCAGATGATCTGACTACAATGGAACAGGATTTCGCCAACCTCCAATTTTTCAACGACCATGAATCAGCGGATGCAACTATCAACTGGTTTGAATACGGGGAGTCAGCGGAAGTTACTGGGTGGTTAGATGATCAGCCAGACATCGTGGAATTTCAAACAGAGCAAGGCCCGGCAAGGGCAGAGGTATCAATAATGGCCGGAAGGGCCGAGAGTCAGATTGAATTGCCGGAGAGCGCCGGTACGAAGAATTTCGCTCAGGAGCAAGACATTTTGAAAACCGAACAATTGACACTGGAGGAACGAGAAAAGAAATGGGATTCTGAGAGAGCCCGAAAATCCAAGAAGCATGAGGAAGTTGAAAGTGCTGCAAGCACGAGGATAAGACATGCTGTGAGCATGTGGAAGGAAAATGCTGAGAGTGCAAACATGCCTGAACCAGATAGGTGTTTGTTGAATGTCAGTGGGATGTGGCGGGAAGACGACGACTTATGTCTTGCCCATACGGATGAAGATTGGGCAGGTGCTCAACCAGATGACACTTGGTACCTCGATGAGGTGGACCATATGACCAGGAGCGGGCGGTACTTCAAACCCCCACACCTTGACCAACCCGAGGCATCTGGAAAAGATAAAGAGGCAGAGAAACAGAGAGAGAAGCAAATTGAAGAAGAGGCTGTACTGAGACAGTTAAAGAAAATACAAGCAGACATCTCCATCTGGGGACTGCTTATGGCTTCAAGGGTACACAGACAGGCTGTCCTATCTGCTATGGACAAAGCCAAACTTTCCATCGATACTACACCAGAGCAGCTGGTCGGCCTGGTCTTTCCGGGAGGGGGTTCCCCGGCATTAACCTTCTCAGATAAGGAATTGCCGCCTGAGGGCGTGAATCATAACAAACCTCTCTACATCTCTGTTGAGTGTAGAGACAAGTGGATACCGGTGGTACTTGTTGATACCGGATCTGCTATTAATGTCTGCCCAGTCAGAACGGCATATGCAATCGGGTTAAAGCCCGCGGACTTCACGCCAACAACTCAGGTCATCAAAGCTTATGACAATACGAGCAGGGAAGTGATGGGGATTGTCAAGATTCAAACCAAGGTTGGTCCAGGACAACACGACGTCGAATTTCACGTCTTGGACGTTCCCGCAACCTTCAACTTACTCTTGGGGCGGCCGTGGCTGCACCAAGTAAAGGCAGTCTCCTCAACTCTACATCAGATGGTGAAATACCCCTATGGAAAGGGAGTAGCCACTGTATTTGGGAACTCGTCAATCCATCCCCCTCCCGAGGTATCTACGCCGGTCCTGGACATTGAGCATGGCACAGAAGATGTCTTCTTATCAGGATTCACTTTGGCCGAGGCCCGGGTAGTACAGAACATTATGGCTGTGAATGAAGGTGTGTACGTCAGTGCCCAATCAGTCTACCTCATGAACAAGCTACAACATATCCCCGGGATGGGATTAGGAAGAAGCGGCAGGAAAGGAGTCGCAGCGTTGGCCGAAGTGCCACACAATCCGCATACCTTTGGACTGGGTTATCTGCCCACCAAAGAAGATTGGGTGAGGAGAGGAAAGGAAATGGCCGGCAGAGCCAGAGCGAAGCAGGCTGGGAAGCCTTTTGACTTAATGCACAGGCCCATTCAGGGTACCCTGAACGGACGCTTTGTCCGGGAGGGGGAAGATTTTCCATTTTGCGGCTTCCCAGAGCCGTGGATAAACGCGGAGAAGAAGCGCGTCCCAGGCTTCGAGATTTTCTTTGATTTGCAACTATCCGGGGATGACGTTGCCGCAGAGCAGACAGACCCAACAACTGAGGTTGAGCAGAATAAAGCAGGGGATCCTGAGGGCACAGATTTTGAAATGGGGGTAGCACTGGCATGTCTCCTCTCTGATCCTCCGATCGACCAAGAGTGCTTGGGGGATAACTTCGAGGTTTCCATGATTGGGGATGAAACGGCTGCGAGCCGACCAGCAGCTATCTTGGATGCATCAATCGCACCCTCTCTCACTTGGCAGTACGAGGAGGGATTTTTGTCCAGCAGTTCCGGGTCAGGTAGTGAGCCGGAATCTGATTCCACCGAGTCCTGTGAGTCGGAATCAGGTTCCAGCTCGACTGAGTCTGAGTCTGGTACTCCTGGGGATGTTAACCCGGATGCCACAGTCCTGTCCAGGTCGTCTTTTTCCTTTTCTTTTGAGTCTGTTGTAACAGAAGAATTGGACGATTTGGATGTACTAATGAGAATGAACTATCTGTGGTTTCCGAGTATTTTCTGTGCCCCTAATTTATTGCATTAATTCAGACTTTCAAAATTTTGATCAAAACGACGAGGACGAAGTTCCTCCGGTTTTACAACGTTTAATTGAGCAAGAGCAAGAGAGGTTTGTTAAGCCATTAATGGATGAAATCATTCCGTGAACATTGGTACTGAGGAGGACCCGCGGCTGGTCCAGATCGGGTCCACGTTGTCTTCTGAGGAACGCGAGCGCTTAGTCGCTTTATTAAAAGATTTCAAAGATGTTTTCGCGTGGTCCTACGAAGACATGCCTGGAATCGATCCTGAGATTGTACAGCATCGGATCCCCCTTGACCCCGAGGCCCGACCTGTCAAGCAGAAACTCAGAAGGATCCGCCCGGACTGGGCTCTCAAGATTAAAGAAGAGGTCACCAAGCAAATTGACGCAGGCTTCCTGCTGGTATCAGAGTATCCGACTTGGTTGGCCAACATTGTTCCGGTGCCAAAGAAAGATGGCAGGATCCGGGTGTGTGTAGACTTCAGGGATTTGAACAAGGCTAGTCCGAAGGACGACTTTCCCTTACCGCACATCGATGAGTTGGTGGACTTCACAGCAGGGCATGCATTGCTCTCATTCATGGATGGCTTCTCAGGATACAACCAGATAGTGATGGCACCAGAGGATAGAGAAAAGACTGCATTCACCACCCCGTGGGGGACATACTGCTACCGGGTAATGCCGTTTGGGTTGAAGAACGCTGGAGCTACTTATCAACGGGCCGCGACCACAATACTACATGATATGATCCACAAAGAGGTTGAGGTGTACGTGGACGACATGATTGTCAAGTCCAAAGAAAGAGAGGGCCACTACACCGCCTTGCACAAGTTTTTTCAAAGGATCAGGGAATTCCGGTTGCGGCTAAACCCTCAGAAATGTACATTTGGTGTTACAGCGGGAAAAATGCTGGGGTTTCTGATTACACAAAGAGGCATCGAGGTCGATCCTTCCAAAATCAAGGCCATCTTAGAAATGCCACCACCAAGGACTGAAAAGGAGGTGCGAGGCTTTCTGGGTAAAGTGCAATTCATAAGACGGTTTATCTCAAAATTAACCTTGACTTGTGAACCACTTTTTGGCCTCCTGAAGAAAGGAAAGAAGTTCCAATGGGACGGCCGATGTCAAGCTGCATTTGAACAGATTAAAGAATATCTACAGAACCCACCCGTTTTGTCGCCACCAGAACCAGGGAAACCGTTGATTTTGTATCTGTCAGTGACTGAAACTACAATGGGCTGCATGCTTGCACAAGAATCAGAAGATAAGGTGGAAAAAGCCATCTACTATCTCAGCAAGAAGATGCTGGAGTATGAGACCCGGTATACACCGCTAGAAAAGGCTTGCTTAGCTCTGGTATGGGCTACCAGGAAGCTGCGGCACTACCTGTTAGCTCACTCTGTAATGTTGGTTTCACGACTTGATCCCATCAAATATCTCTTCGAGAAACCAGCGCTTACGGGTAGGCTAGCTCGTTGGTTGCTGTTGCTCTCCGAATTTGATCTCACATACGTGACGCGCAAGTCAGTGAAAGGAAGAGCAGTGGCAGAGTTCCTTGCCGACCACCCGGTTGAGGGGGATGAAGCAGTTGAGTACCTGTTCCCAGATGAATCAATTCTGCATATCGACGATGAAACCTGGACGATGTACTTTGACGGAGCGTCAAATCAACATGGGTATGGGATAGGAGTGTTGCTGATAGCACCCGATGATTCCCGTATCCCTCTAGCCTTCAAACTCCGATTCAAAGTCTCGAACAACGAAGCAGAATACGAGGCGTGCATCGCTGGTTTAGAAGCAGCCCTGGAACTAGGGGCAAGACGGTTGGACGTCATTGGGGACTCGAACCTTGTTGTGTCTCAAGCTAAAGGAGACTGGAAAGTGAAAGAGGAAAAGATGATGATGTATCACCAGACCTTGGATTTGCTGATTCCTCGGTTCGAGAAGCTAAGTTTTACTCATCTACTAAGAGAGAACAACAAGTTCGCAGACGCCTTAGCAACTCTATCTTCTATGATAGACATCCCGTGTGGAGTCCGGATGCGTCCAGTCATCATCGACCAGAAATTCGCACCTGCCTATGAGTCGATTGCAGCCATAGACGAAGTTCAGGACGAACATCCCTGGTATTACGACATCTGGAACTTCTTAGAAAAAGAAGCATACCCGTCAGGGGTGAATGCCAAAGACAAGAGGGCAATCAGAAGAATGGCAGTTCAGTTCATCATCTGCGGAGGTAAACTGTATAAACGGGGTCATCTGGGAATGCATAAACTGTGTGTTGATGCCGAAGAGTCAAAGCGTCTGATGGAAGCCATCCACGGAGGTGAATGTGGTGCACACATGAATGGGGTAATGTTGGCACGGAAGATCCTTAGACAAGGTTATTATTGGTCCACCATGGAGGAGGATTGTATTAGTTTCGTTCGGCGATGCCATAAGTGTCAAATTCATGCAAATCGCATGAACATCCCGCCGTCAAAGCTGTACAACATGACTTCGCCATGGCCGTTTTCAGTCTGGGGAATTGATGTGATCGGAGCAGTCACGCCGAAGGGGTCAAATGGGCATGAGTTCATCTTGGTAGCGATAGATTACTTTACAAAGTGGGTTGAGGCCCAATCTTATGCAGTGTTGAAGGCTTCGCATGTAGCAAAGTTCATCAGAAACAACATCATCTGTCGCTACGGAGTCCCGAATGAAATCGTTTCAGACAATGGTTCCCACTTCAAGAAAGAGGTGATTGATTTGTTGGAGAAATACAATGTGGCTTTCCATAAGTCGTCTACTTACCGGCCGCAAACCAACGGAGCAGTTGAGGCCGCCAACAAGAACGTCAAGCGCATACTACAGAAGATGGTGGAAACCTACCGGGACTGGCCAGATAAGTTACCATTTGCTCTGTGGGGCTACAGGACTTCAATCAGAACTTCTACTGGGGCGACTCCATATTCGTTGGTTTATGGGATGGAGGCCGTTCTACCTATTGAGATTGAGGTTCCGTCTTTACGAGTATTGGCCGAGTGTCAAATAGCCGAGGCAGACTGGCAACAGAGCAGATTTGAGGAACTCATGCTTTTCGATGAAAGAAGGTTGAAAGCACTGTACCATGTCCAAAGTTATCAACGTAGAATCGCCCGGGCTTTTAACAAGAAGGTTAAGTCCAGGAATTTGAAAGAAGGAGATTTGGTGCTCAAAGACAACCGAGCTCCCATCCACGACCCAAGGGGCAAGTTCAGACCTAATTGGACTGGTCCCTACATCATCAAGTCAATCTGGTCAGGTGGAGCTGTGGTTCTGATGGATCTAGATGGCTTAGAGTTTTCCCAACCGATCAACATGGACAAGTTGAAGAAATACTATCCCTGAGAGGCTCGCTAGGCCGAAAACCCGAAAGGGCGACCTAGGCAAAATCCAGAGCATAGAAAATTTGAAATTATAAAAACTGAGCTCGCAAGGTTGAAAACCCGCAAAGGGCGGCCTTGGCAAAAGTTAGAGCGCAAAAGGAGAGTGAAAATACCCGAGCGAACCCAAGCCTGAACTACGTAAGGCTTGATTCCCATCTTTGGGATACGTAGGCAACTTCGTCTTGAAGTTCAGCCACAATCTTTTCCCCGATCAACTTTGTCCATGTTGATCATCTCAGTCATCTCTATTCATCAGCATTCATCGTGATCTCCGGTACAGTGTTATTCAGACTAGGGGCAACTTTCCGTTGCAATGAAGTGCCGCGGTATCTTTCAAACTAGGGGCAACTTTCCAGTTGCTAGGATTCGGCGTTGTACATTTCAGTGACAGATCTCAGGCGTGTCCAGTTCTGATCCATATCGAAAATAGTTTTGAAAAGTTTTAATAAAAGTTGACTTTGTTCAAATTAATCTTTTTACAACTAAGACCATTTTTGGACCAAAACGGAGAATTTTCAGTACCACAACCTTCAATTTCATTGATTTCAAAACAGAGTTCACTTGCTCTTGCATACAATTGAAGTTGCTTTTTATTACACTCAGGAAGAAAACTTGAAAGTACTAGTAAAGCAATAAATCCGGGGCATAGTCAAGTCAAGCGTCCCTGCGCCCCCTACCAGAGCTAGTTGAAGCCTCTGATGCCGACTTGGGCCCAATCTGTGCTTCTTCATTAAGCCAATCCCAGCACTCGTCAGACAAAGTGCAACTAAAAGTGGGAGCAGGGGCCAGTAGTTCTCTAACTCTCCACGCTGTGGCCTGCCGAGCCAGCTGTGCGCCTCGAACTGGAAATGTAGCCGGATACTCTATCCCCTCTGGTGGGCAAGTTTGATCATAGCCGAACTGGCGCAGAATGCGGAATGGGAAATAGAACACACAGTGAGTCAAGCCGATCAATCGAATCCCGACTTGCCGGGACATGCTGTAGCTCATCGCCGGGAGATTGAGCCAAGGGCAGCGCCAAGCAATGCGTTCGGCTGACAAATTGCACATCCATTCAAACCACCAGCTCTCATCAGGGGCATTGACTAGGCGTTGCCGAAAGAAGTAGCCGCGAGCTGAGTATGCAGGGCAAGAGTCCACAACTTGCAATTTGTCCATCAACCATATCTGGGGAGGGATGAAAAATGAGAGAATAAAGAATAGAGAGACGTGCGATGAGAGAAAAGTAAGAAAAGGGTTTTGTGAGAAAAAAACGAGCCTGAGGGCCGAGTGATGTGAGCAAATACATGTGAGATCGGGTGGGAAACATTACCTGCAGCAGTAGTGGACTCCCTGCAAATCTGGTTGTCTCCCCACGGTAGAAGGCATCCAGACCCATCAATGTCTCGGCCAGAGTCATGGCAATGCAACTTTTTCCCTCTTTCAAACCTTGGGCGACTTCAATCAAACGGATGCTAGCCCCTCCGGAGCCCGAGACAAACAGAAAGTGAGATAGTAGGCATAAACAGAGGGCATGCTGTCGGAAGCCTTGCCAATGATGGTCGCCGCGGTCACCAGCGTCAGAGAATCGGTAAACCAAGCTTGGGATATCCAACATTCCGTTACAAATCAAGGATCGAGCATCATGCGCGCTGAGTCCGCACATCCGTCCTAAGGCCTGGGCATAGCCAAAATTGAGCTGGGGCAAGATTTCCTCGCCTCGCTCGGATTCCATCAAGGCTTGAAAATCTTCAAAAGTAGGACATACCTCTTGCCCTCCAAAGCTGAAGACATGCGTCACCGGGTTCCAAAACCTCGCCGCGGCATGGAGGAAAGGAAGATGTAGCGGAGTCCGGCGCAACGTGAATAGTGCATTCAAGCCGAAACCCCGGAAATTCAACTTCTCCGAGCCATTTAAAGAGGAAATCCAAGATGTGAGATTTTCTACAAGGAATGCCTCCATTTTTGTGAGAGACGATGATGAAATGAATAAGTTCCAAGGATGGGGCTTTTATAGGAGGGTGAAACACTATTCAAGGGACACTTGTCAAAATTCTGGAGGTTGTGGGGGAGGTGGCCGGCCGGCCACCTATTCTAGTAGGCCGGCCACCCTTGATTCAAAACATGGCCGGCCGGCCACCCCCTAGTCTCCAAATGTAAAATGTGTTCGGCCCTGCATCGGTCCTGTTTTGCCCTCCGGAAGGAAGTTTGAGGCATTTCTAGGCATTGGGGATGTCAAAGACCTCCGTTTCTCTCAGTATCGGATACGTTCCATCGTCCAGATCGTCCGTCCGAAGTATGCTTTGTTGTGTTTTTGCTTATCGAGTTGTTGTCTTGTTTATCGAGTTGTAAGTTTTGTCGAGCTGTCGCATTTTATGTTTTGAATTGCTACCTTTTGTTTACACAATTTTGTCGAGTTTTGTTTATTGAGTTGTTAACATTGTTGTATTTTGCTTATCGAGTTGTAAACTTGCTAAGATTCTGTTATTTCTTAGTGAGTCGAGTTGTTTGATTTGTAGCGTCGGTTCATTACCTGACCTGGTAAATATACAAAGCACATTTTCATTCAATTCCATTTTGTGCAAAGTGATGCGATGCGATGCTAAGAATTCCAAATACAAACATCTTTTCAAAAGCTGTTTCATTCCATCATGTTTTACAACAAATAAAGGTACAAGTTTTACAAGAAAGAAAACTGCCTAACAATGTGCAAAGTGCTACAAACTACTAGCTAAAAAAGTAAAATAAAGCAGGAAATAACATCAGTATCCTCGGGAACGGGAAGGAGGAGGCCCTCTCATCCTTTTCTGTGGGATAACCTCTGCACCATCATCACCATCCGGATCAGAGCAGTCATCCTCCGGATCCCCCTCAGCCTCGCCTCCGCTCCCAGAACCAAGACCGGAGCCTCCCTCCCCAGGAGATGTCTCTGACACACGGTCTGCGACCTCCTCCTCCTCATCCTCGACAATGGGTGCCCTGCGTCTGCGTGACGACCCTGCTCCTCGGTAAGGCCTGGATGGCCCAGCTCCTCGCGGCCCAGTACCTCGAGTAGGTCTACCACCTCGATCCCTCTGAGAAGGCCCGGGTGGCCCGCCTCGTGTCGGAGCATATACGGGAGGCATCTGAAAATGAAAAGTACAATACATCAGTTCAAACATAAAAAGCAGGTGCAAGTACAGTATGTGAGTGGGGTGTGTGCCAGATGTGTTCTACACAATCTATCAGTGCAGCAGAATGCTCAAAACCAGCATGTTAACAGAAATATGATAAATGTAAGAGAGATGAAGGGTACCTGGAAGCCCATGATGGACATCTGTGCCTCTCTACGCAGGACCATCCCCTCAAGTGAGGCCACCACCCCGAGCATCTGGTCTATGTACTCCCGAGGTGGCTGCAGACACAAGCTCAACTCATCAATAAATAAGCAACTGCCAAAATGTCTGTGTGATAAATAAATGTAGAACAATGAGTCAGATCACTGACATACTGTCAGGTCGGCATATCTAGGCCATCCAGGGATGGATCAGAGATCGGAGTCGGAGGGATCGGAGGAATCGTGGATAAACCTCTAGATGCACCAGCCCTGCTAGAAGAGGGGATGTCTGCAGCACGGGCACGACTCGAAGATGGTATGCTAGTGGGCCTCAGTGGTGGAGCCCGTACTCCCGTCAAGGGGGACATCAGATATATACGGCGATAGGTGGCGTAGTTCCCCTCAACGAGATATAGCAAAGCATCAGTGCCCTGCATATCCCTAATGACCTCATGAGTAGACAGCCTGTCGGCAGTCCGCATAGTGGGTGGAGGCACAGCAGGAGGGTCCTGAGACTCATACCCCCACACCTGACGCTGAAAGCGTTCCCCCAGGAACCAAGCCCTGCCGACTGGTCCCTCGAGCAGGAACCTATACTGGGAACTAGTCGACCCTCCGGGGTACTGATTCTCGAGATCGTCGCCAAAGACTGCCCAGGGCTGCCAGGTGATCTGCGGATAACCAGTGTACAAATCAATCAGAAATCAAGGAATACAAAGCAGATCAAAGATGAAAATGAAAAGGACTGAGAGTTCTGAAATACCTCTGTCGCGCGCACGGTGTCGAAGTACTGTCGCAGAGAGAAGAGAGTCTCTCGAGGCCTCGATAGGTGCTCGCCCTCAAACATCAATGAAAACGGAGTCATAGGAGGTCCTGCCACCTCCATCTCCGGGGCTAATGTGGGAAAATATGCATATACCCATAGCTGAGAAAAGCAGTGCGGAATGTGAATACAAAGTGCTAAAGGCAAAATACAGAATATGAAGTGCGCCGTGTGTGCAGTGAATAAGTAATGAGGAGCAAAATGTAAATCAAGAGGATAGAATGTACCTCCCAAGCTCTCCAGTAGCCGCCGAGTAAGTCCCCCCGCCCACGAGAGACTGCACTCATATAACAATAAAGGGTAGCCAAGGCAGCGCCGCCCCAATCATACTGATTGACTTGTGATAGGTCTACTAGGGCACTCAAGAGATACAGCCTGACCATGTTCCCTCTATCAGCAAACAGAGTGGTGCCAAAGAGGAACATGAGGAAACCACGGGTATACTGCTCGACCTCCTCGGGAGACTCAGGCTCCATCTGTGGCCGCCGGAAGTGGGAAGAGAACCAAGTATACCGGACTCTCCCGGAAGCTCTGTCTACAGGTGGGCGAGCCCCCAATAGATGAATCCAAGCAGCCTCCCACTCACTCATGTCCTCGTCGTAGGGAATGGGTCCACCGCCTACGTCTAGGCCGGTGAGTACAGCGAAGTCCAGTGGGGTCATAGTCATATCCCCGGTGGCAGAGAAATGGAAAGAATTGGTGGTGTCCCACCATCTCTCCGCCAGAGCAGCAAACAATGTCCTACTGATAAGACAATGAGATAACCCCCTGCAGAATGGTCTGAATCCTGCAAAGTCAACCAAGTCTCGGACGGCTTCCGGAAGCTCAGCATACCACTCCCTCGCAGCAGTGGAGCCATATCCTCGTACTGTGCGAGAGCCAGCCTGCATTTAGAATGAATGCATGTATCAGCAAATGAAGTGAATGAGCTGTGTGCAAATGAAGTGAATGAGCTGTGTGCAAGTGAGATGAAAATGAGCTGCGTGTTCACTAAATCTGGGCTGCGTGTTCAAATTTCAGAAAAATCAGTGGGCTGCGTGTTCACTAAATTTGGGCTGCGTATTCAAATTTCAGAAAAATCAGTGGGCTGCGTGTTCACTAAATCTGGGCTGCGTGTTCAAATTTCAGAAAAATCAGTGGGCTGCGTGTTCACTAAATCTGGGCTGCGTGTTCAAATTTCAGAAAAATCAGTGGGCTGCATGTTCACTAAACCTGGGCTGCGTGTTCAAATTTCAGAAAAATCAGTGGGCTGCGTGTTCACTAAATCTGGGCTGTGTGTTCAGTAAATCAGAGTTTGGGACTGTGTGTTCTACTCTTAATCACTGGGCTGTGTGTTCACGTCAAATCTGGGCTGTGTGTTCAGTAAATCAGAGTTTGGGACTGCGTGTTCTACTCTTAATCAGTGGGCTGCGTGTTCACTACATCTGGGCTGTGTGTCCAGTAAATCAGAGTTTGGGACTGTGCGTTCTACTCTTAATCAGTGGGCTGTGTGTTCACGTCAAATCTGGGCTGTGTGTTCAGTAAATCAGAGTTTGGGACTGTGCGTTCTACTCTTAATCAGTGGGCTGTGTGTTCACGTCAAATCTGGGCTGTGTGTTCAGTAAATCAGAGTTTGGGACTGTGTGTTCTATTCTTAAACGGTGGGCTGCGTGTCAACTAAATCTGGGCTGCGTGTTCAGTAAACCAGAGTTTTGGGCTGTGTGTTCAATCCTAATCAGTGGGCTGCGTGTTCACTTTAATCTAAATCTGGGCTGCGTGTTCAGTAAGTCAGTGTTTTGGGCTGCGTGTTCAAATCATTAATCAGTGGGCTGCGTGTTCGCTTTATTTCTATCTGGGCTGCGTGTTCAGTAAATTTGGTATTTGGGCTGCGTGTTCAAATTTCAGAAAAAGCTGTGGGCTGCGTGTTCACTAAATCTGGGCTGCGTGTTCAGTAAATCAGTGTTTTGGGCTACGTGTTCAATCCTAATCAGTGGGCTGCGTGTTCGCTTTATTTCTATCTGGGCTGCGTATTCAGTAAATCAGTGTTTTGGGCTGCGTGTTCACTTTATTTCTATCTGGGCTGCGTGTTCAGTAAATCTATGTTCTGGGCTGTATGTTCAATCCTAATCAGTGTGGGCTGTGTGTTCATCATCAATTTGGACTGTGTGTTCAGAAAATCAGAGTTTGGGACTGTGTGTTCTACTCATAGTCAGTGTGTGCTGTGTGTTCACCTTCAGGTTCGGGCTGTGTGTTCGATAAGTCAGTGTATGAGCCGCGTGAGTCGCGTGTTCACAGTCAATCAGTCAATGAGCCGTGTGTCAGAGTGCAAACAATTCAAGTGTTTTAACTACGTGTTCAGAGTGCAAACAAAGTACTATGTCATAAGCTATAACTGTGTGTCTAAGCATGGCAAAGGTACAAAATGCACGAAAAATCACAGAGAATGAAGTAAAATACCTCTCGTGCCTCGTGAGAGAGGTGCTGCTCCGGCTCTCGCAAAAGAAGATCCCCGGGTACCCGATCGTTGAACTCGGTGAAGTGACGGAAAACGGCTCGCGGAAGCCTATGTACCGCTGGAGCGTATCGATCGGGAATGAAAGGCCGGACCCTCGGGGGCAATGCCATAATGTCAAAGTCATCTCCGGCGCCTGGAGGACCTCCGCCGTAAGGGAAATGGCCTGCCATTTCGAGAAATCTGCAAAAAGGAGCAAAAATGAGTAAAAATGAGCCAAAATTGGAAAAAGTCAACAAAAGTCAACTCCCGAGAAATAAAAAGTCAACAAAAGTCAACTCCCGAGAAAATATTCCAAATATTGAGACAAACTTACCTCAGGTGGTGAAAATGAGAAGAGAAGCTCCGAAATCAAATTTTAGTCGGCTCAAAGTGCTTAAATCTGAACGATTTCGCGAAAACAACTTGCGTGGAAGGCCGAGGGGCGTGTATAAAATGCAGATCTGAAAGAGAGAATGGCTTGGGAAGCAAGAGGAGAGAATTTCACACTTGGGGGTGTGATTTCGGAGGCAATGGGCAAGCATATATATAGAAATTGCCGAAATGACCAAAATGCCCCTGCTTTTGGCAGGTGGCCGGCCGGCCACCTTTCCTGGCTGGCCGGCCATTTACTTTTTCCCCCCTGGCCGATGGCCTCTCCTAGGAAAATGGGCTGGCCGACCATGGTCCCCACCCCCTCCCCTACCTCTCTGCAAATTTTGAGAAAAATCGGAGTTCCCGGGACCTGAAAAAGTTCGAGAAAAGTGCACTTCCTGGCGCGAAATTGCTCCGTTGGAACTTTAGCTGCAATTTCTGATATGTGTCTCATCATTATTCATCAAAATCAAGGTGTATCCTTTTTGAACATATTGTAACCTCTCCGAGAGGTGAAACCGAGGCCGTGATTGAGTTGCCTTTGCCGAAATGCGCGTTTTCTTGCTCATTATTTCGCAACCGACGGGCACCCCGATTCGTGCTCATTTTGCATTGTTGTGCGTATAACTTGCATTCTAATCAACATTTTGCATTGTCATGCATGATCTTTTGGTGTACCATACTTCTATGCTTGAGCATGCGTTGTCACGCATTATCTTTCCTCGCATTGCGATGTGTTCACCCGCCGACACTGTGTGTGTCAAACTTTCAGAACCTCAGGAATTACATTGAATATATGTTGTTGGCATATTGTTCTTGTTGAATTTCTCTATTTTGCAGGCACGATATTGTATGTACGGTTCATTTGAGGCTGGTGCGACCAGACGAATCGCGCAGGTATCGTATCTTCTCCGTGTGAGACGCGACGAGAATTGAATAATTCTCCGCACTCTTAACTGCATGAAATGTAGTTGTTGCTTTGCATTCTTGCTTAAAACTGTTGCATCTATTTGTCAATACTTGCTTCATTACAGCTTGCTGCACTTGCATGATCACCTGGCTCCGTGCCTATCACTTGCATTTTGCCCCCTCTGCCTAAAGGCACGCCTGCGGGCACACATTTCTATTCATCTTGTATGATTGTCTAAGTCTTCGGCCTTGTCAAAAATGGGTCGTCTCTGGGCTTTGACATTCACTCCCGTCATTGTTATGACTTCCGAGTTCTGTCAAAGAGGGGCAACTGTAGACACCCCATTTTTGACCGACCTTAAGACTCAGACGTCACCGATTGAGCGCTCGGTGATGTTGCATACTGTGCTCGTTCAGAAGTCTCAAAGTCGCGGCCGTGCGCCCTGCCTCCGAACTTCCGAATCCTCTTCTGTGCCTTGTCTCGGTTTGCGAACCAGACTCGGTTTTCTCTGTTTTCTTTCCTGAGGGAAGGGAGTAGTCCTGTAGACTATTTCTCGGTGGCCGTGGGCTACATTTCGTGGCCGTAGGCCATTTTGCCCATTTCGGAGCCCGGTTCCCGGTTTTCGGAGCCGTCAGGCCGTGTGCCTCGGTTCGGGACCGCCCGACCATCTCCGATTTCTCCGGTTTTTGGTAGGTACCTCTGTTTTGTCATACCGAGGGACACTGGGGTCTTAGATACCCACTTCGTGGCCGAACACCACTTTCGGTGCTTAACGGCCGGTTTTCGGACCCCGAACTGTGCGGTTTGGGCCCCGAGCATTCATTTTGCATTAGTTTTTGTTCAATTTTGGCAGGTACCTCTGTTTTAGCACCAGGAAGATCACTGGAGGGTGGGAGGCCAGCAATTATCCCAGATAACCAGTTATGCTCTTCCGGCGCCCGTTTTGCTTACTTCCGGGCTAATGTTAAACACCCTAGGCCCATTTTCTTCCAACCACAACCACATATCTGTGATGAGGGCACTGGGAGGACACCAAAAAGTGGTGGTCGGCCAGTATTTGTGTTTTTCATTTTTGAGCCTCTCCTTCAAGTTCTATGTTGTGACTCCTGCTTCAGAGTTGTCAAATTCCAACCTTGGGGCCTTGTTCTACACACCTGGGAGGACCCTAAACAGTGGTGGTCGGCCAGAAATTTTTTGTTCCATTTTTTTGCCATGGCCGGCCGGCCAGGGGGAGTGGCTGGCCGACCAGTTGGGGTGGCCGGCCGGCCACCTTCAAGAAAGTTACCTGGCCGGCCAGCTTTCTGCTTTTCACCTCTTTACAGCTGTCCAGCTGCTTTTTGAAATATCTCACCCCTCCGGGGGATATTTTGGGAGGGAAAGCTTGGATGCATTTCCCTCCCCTTTTACACCCTTTCTTGCCTATTTAAGGGGCTGGACAGCTCCTTCCCTAGGGTTGGAAGATTTGATCTCAAAAGCCTCTCTCCAAAAGCTCCCATTTCCATAACCAAAAACCCTAAAAAACCTTGAAGCCCCTAGGCCATTCCTTCATCAACCCTAAGCCTCACCATCACCACCTCCATTCCAGCAGCAAAGGAGTGTTTTTCAAGGGCTAAGGATCAACAAATTGAAGCCAAGAAGTCACAAAAGGCTTGTCTCCAAGGGTAAGCCTCTAATTCTTTTTTTCTAGCATTTTCTTGGATCAATTCTTTACCCTACTTGCTCTTAGTTTTGGGCTCTGACCCCTACTGATTTTGTGCTTATTTTGAGCCTCTCTACAACATTGTAGAAGGGCTCAACCTTGTTTGGTATCTCTATCATGCTCTTCCTTCAATACCTCTCTTTATGCCAATATTTTGCATGCTTTGTTTGGCTTTTGAGTTATCTGTTTTCGAGCATGCAATATACTGTGAGTGGGCCTATTTTGAGCCCCTCTTCAATATTGAAGAAGGGCTCAACCATGTTTGGTGCTTCTACATACCACTTGCTTCACAAATCCTCCAATTTACCGTAAACTTGCATGCTATTTTTAGCTTATATAAATTTATTTTTGGAGCATGCTACAAACTGAGATTGAGCTTGTTTTGTGTCCCTCTACATTATTTTAGAATGGATCAACTTGGTTTGGGGTCTCCATGCTACACTTGCCTTTATATCTCTCTTTGACCCCACTTTGCATGCCTCTTTAAGCTTATTTGGCTTCTGATTTCAGCCTTCATCAGGCTTGGAAAGAGCCTTGTTTTGGCCTTATCATGATGTTTTGTTAAGGGTCTTAGGCCATTTGGTGCATGCTTTTGGTACTTCATGTAATGTCCTCTTTGATTCCGTAAAATTGCATGCTTTGTTAGGCTTTCTTGGCTTCTGATTTGAGCCTTCATCAGGCTTAGAAAGTGTCTTAAAATGACCCATTATTCATGTTTTGTCAAGGGTACAAAGTTTTTTGGTGTATGATTTTGGTACCTCATGTTATAGCCTTCGTTGGCTCATTATTTTGCATGCTATGTTTAGCATATCTACATACTGAATTGGGGGATGTTATCTCTTGTAAATGTGCATATTTTTGGTCCCTCTTTAATTTTTTAGAACTGTATTTTTCAGTTTGAGCATTGTATATACCACTTGCTTTGTAATTCTCCTCTTTTCCCCCATTTTTGCAAGCTATCTTTACCATACTTGTAGTTGTTGTTTGGTCATGTTTTGTACTGAAAAAATGCTAGTTTAGGGGCTGCCTTGCTACTGTTTTACATGTTATGTCTATATTGTGCATGTTTGGCATAGTTGTAGGCCATTTCGGGTGCATAACATTGCATTTCGGGCATCGGGTTTAATTTTGTCATAATTCGGGGGCTATTTGTGCATCATTTTAGCTGCTGAAATCGGCATTTTCCATATGCCATATGTCACATCTCATTCACATGTCATTTCTGTGCCTTAGGGCCATGCCTCGGTTTGCGTGCCCGTGTGCACGCATTTCGAGGCACTTCATTTTTGTCTCTAGGCAGCTTATGTGAGTGCGGCTGAGGCCCTCTCATGTTAATGTAAGCCCAATTTGCATTTTCCATGTCATTTGCATTCCGTATGCATCGCCTCGGTTTGCGCGCCCGTGGGCACGCATTTCGAGGCACTTCATTTTTATCCATCGGCCTCTTATGTGAGTGTGGCTGAGGCTCTCTCATGTTGGTATAAGTCCATTTTGCATTCTGTATGCCATCTTCGCATCATTGCATTCCGTATGCCATTCTCTCGGTTTGCGTGCCCGTGGGCACGCACTTCGAGGCATTTCATTTAAGCCTTATTATATATCATTTCCATGTCATTTTGCATTCCGTATGCATCGCCTCGGTTTGCGCGCCCGTGGGCACGCATTTCGAGGCACTTCATTTTTATCCGACGGCCTCTTATGTGAGTGTGGCTGAGGTCCACTCGTGTTAGTGTAAGTCCAATTGCATTGCTTATGCCATTTTATGCTTTAGAATCATTTCCTCGGTTTGCGTGCCCGTGTGCACGCATTTCGAGGCATCTCATTTTCATAGCATTGTGTATGTTAGGATTGCATATTAGCTGCATTTCATGCATACCATGCATATTGCATCGTGTTCGGGATAGGAGTTAGCCCGGGCACGGGAAACGAGGCACGTTTCGTACTCCAAGTGACGGAACGGGTCTCAATTCCCCAGTCACCGAAACTCCGGATTACCTATGATGGAGTTAGGTTTTGTTGTAGCCTTCATCTGCATTGCACCCAATATTGAGTTGTGCAATCCGACTCCTCGGCCATCATGCATCGATATGCGTGATTGGTGGCACGAGGATCGAGGCATGCATATATCTGTGAAATACATTGCTATGCCCTTTTCCTGCTCTCTGTTGCAGCATATAAGGAATCAGCAACTTTTCGGAGTCTGGCACGCTTTTCAAGAAACATTGCAAACAGAGGCTAAATTGGGCATCCCAGTGGATTTCCAAAAGGCATCCGGCATACATCATTCATCAGAAGCGAGGCAGCCCCTGGCTTGCATGCCAGTTTAAAGCTTTCTTAATTTAATTTGTTAATTAATTAGGAATCTGTATATTATTTCGGACTGTATATTTCGGACTGTATTATTATTTATTCGGACCCTCTGCGCGAGGGCATAATTGTAATAAGTGTGGGTGAGTGTGATGTATGTCTTCCAACCCCACGTCTTTCTTCCCTTTTATTTACCTGCTTATGATGGTAGATTAGGGCATATTTCGATTAGCATACAGTATGACAGCATGTTTGCATCATTCATCTGTCTTGCACGCACCGGGCTCGGCGCATCATACAAACTGCATTTGTATTTCAATTCCAAATTAAATACGTGTTAGTTGTAGCATTCTATATGCCATGTTTAGAATAGCCGAGCCTGCTATAGTTTGCATTTTTGCCTGTGTTGCATTAGGCATTTCTGTATATTTAGGATCATGCATTGATTCTTAATCGGTTTTCTGTTTTTGGCTTGGAGTACTCGGTGAGTTTTATGCTTTAGCATCCTTGCATGCGTGTGAGTGTTGCCATGAATAGCATGCTTACCATGAGGCTAAATGCTTATGTGATACAACTGCCTTGAATGCCTGTGGGTGGAGGTTGAGTTATTTGAATTGGGACAATGCGTTGACTGTTTGTTTTAAGCCCACTAGATAGTGGCAAAATCATGTTTTCTAAGCCCACCTGAGGGTGGCAAATCCGCGTCTTAGCCTACCTGCGGGTAGCACCATCAAACCATTTTCAAACAAACAAACATGAAATGTTTTGTTCCAATTCAGGCGGCTCAGTCTATACTTATTTGCTGCGAACATCACATAGTAACCTAGGCTAATAATCGGAATAAGAACTCACATTGTTTTCAAAACTAGATATCATGGTTAGTAGAGGCCGGTCTTTGACCGGGCGAGCGGGGGTGCTCACGATGTGACCTTCCCCAATCGTACCCAAGTTCCCGAGCCAACTTTGGTGATGACGGACACGTGGCCTTTGGCACCGAGTCAGGGTTTCCTAAATTTCCCATTAAAAAATATTTAGGTGGCGACTCTGTTATCTGGCAAAGCAGTCCATGTTTGGCACTTCTTTCAAAAAAATCTGTTTTCAAAACGATTTGCCGGATTTGGACTCTTTGGTTCAAGATTAAGAACCGTGACATTTGAGTCCTTGAACTGTAGTGACCCCAATACGAACAGAACGGGACTTAACCCTCCCGGGGCGTTCGGGGACGTCTACAGACTTGTATCCTGTAGATTCACTAATGTACGGCTTCAACTCCAACCCAGTTTTGCCTTTGGGGAAAATCTTTCTGCTAGTTAAGGCGGGAACAGTAATTCAACAAGTAGAATGTTAGGTAGTGAACGTCCCCTCCCCATACAATGCAATAATGAGAAAGGCATGGCTTCACAATATGAAAGTTGTTCCATATACCTTTGATCAAATTATACGATTCACATAATAGGATGGCATTGGGGAGATCAAGAGTAACCAAGTGTCGACTAAACGGTGCATGGCATTATACACATCCAACAAGATAGTCCTAAAGGGTTTAGCCACCTAACAGATCTCCAAGAAGCATTTGGGATCCTCCAAAAATATAGGATGAAGCTAAACACAACAAATTCTTCCTTTGGGGTTGGATTGGGGAAGTTCTTCAGTTACATAGTCATTCAAGAGGGATAGAAGCGAGTCCCGATCAAATTCAAGCGTTACTTGACATAACCACACCCATGTCGGTAAAAGTAATCCAGACACTCACATGAATGGCATCCGCGCTCAACAGATTCATTAGCCAATCTTCAAATTGCTGTCGACCATTCTTTCAGTTGACGAAAAAGAAAGATTAGTTCTCATGGACTCTAGAATGTAGCCAAGTGTTGTAAAAGTTGAAAAAGTACTTTGTGAAACCACCCTTATTAACTGACCCTAAGCTGGGAGAGAGATTGTACATTTATATAACTGACTTTGATTATGCCGTAAGTTTGGCACTCATCAGAGAATCAACAAAAGGTCAATTCTCTGTGTTTTACGTAAGCAAGGCTCTGCTTGATGTAGAAACAAGGTATTTGTCGTTGTAAAAGCTTGTCTTGGTACTTATAATCATCTTTTGGAAATTGATGCATTATTTCCTAGCCCACTCCATCATTTACACTAAACACCTGCTTAAGAGGATTATTCACAAGCTAGATTTATCAAGACGAATCTCAAAATAGGGCATTGTGCTCAAGCAGTATGGCATTCAATTCAAGCCAAAGACTATCATCAAAGGGCAGATCTTGGCAGATATCGTAACAAAATTCTCCCCCAAGGAAGGAGCGAAAGTCAAAAGCAATCCATCAAGAGAACCATGGATCTTGCGATGTGATGGAGCCTCCAACAACAAAGGTATGAGGATAGGATTCATATTGGTAACACCCGACGAAGAAGTTCTAGAGTTCTCTACCTGGTTGTACTTTTCGGCCACAAACAATGAGTGCGAGAATGAGGCCCTCATTAATGGGCTCACTGGGGGAAAATTCCATCCATGTGCTATGTGACTCTCAGTTAGTCACGAAATAAATTATCAAAGAATATATCGCGCGTGACGAAAAGATGATAAAGTACCTGATCGCAGCCAAAGTAGTGGGGAAATAGTTCTCCTTGTTCAAAATTCAACAAATATAATGGGACTAGAACAACCATGATGACGTGCTGGCTAGTTTAGACATGACCATTGATCAAACGATAAGCCAAAAGATTGAGATCAACACTATTATTGCCTCTAACTTCACATCAGTTGAAGTTTTGAACATCCAACATGGGGAAAGTTGGATGACCTCGTTATAAGGTATCTATTTGAAAGAGTATTACTAGATGACAAGAAGGAAGCGCATCGACTTATGCAACAAGCCACGCGTTTTTTGCTAAATAGGAAAATCAATTGTTCAGGAAGTCATACTCTAGACCATACCTCAAATCTGTCCACCTATAGGAAGTGGAAGGAATGTTAAAAGAAGTCCACGAAGGATCATGCGAAGTCGCACATTCAAAAATATTCCCAACAATTTGTCCAACGATGTGAAGTATGTCAGAGGTACAAGCTAATCATACATCAGTCATTCGAGGAATTTTACCTAACTGCAAGCCCCTGGCCATTTACATAATAGAGCCTGCATCTGGTTGGACCTATGCCTAGAGAACCTAGTAATAAGAAATGACTAATTGTAGCCACGGATTACTTCACAAAATGGCTAGAGGCAAAGCCGTTGGCTAGTATCAGAAACATGGACATCAAAAGATTCGTATGGAGGAACATAATCACCAGGTTTGTCAATCCCAGAGCCCTCATATCTGACAATGGTACACAATTCAACTATGGCCTATATAGGGAACTGTACGATCAATATAGGATCAAAGCCTATTACTCTACACCAGCCTATCCCCAAAATAATAGATAGGTTGAGGCATTGAACAAAACTGTCTTGAATGGGATAAAAAAGCAATTGGAAGCAACCCAATCAAAGTAGGCCAAAGAGCTTCCAACAGTACTTTGATCCTATTGAACTACCCCCCAGCGTGCAATGGGCAAAACTCCATTCTCTCTTGTATTTAGAATGGACGTCGTTATCCCATGAGAAATTGAACTCCACACGGAAAAAGTTGATCTGGTTGAGAACAAGATGAATGAAAGACTGATTCTAAAGGACCTGGACTTGGCCGAGGAGAAATGGAAGTTGGCTTCTCTTCGTTTGATACGATATCAACAAAGATAGCTCAGGCGTATAATAAGCGAGTACAACATCGGCAATATGCGATTGGCAATCTAGTTTTGAAGAAGATCTTACCAAGTGATCGTAGGGCAATCGATGAGAAACTTAGGCCAAATTGGGATAGAGCATACCAAATTATGAATTTGGTTGGAGATAGGGCATATGAGATTGCCGACCTATAAAGAAATGTGCTTCCTAGGCATTAGAATGCTGCACACTTGAAGAAATATTATCATTAACCTTGTAATTATGATTTAAAAATACTTAGACTAAAAGCATAATGAATAAATACAAGGTTCAAAGATTTTACTCAAAAAGGCGTGCGCTTTCATTTTCGAAGTAATTTACACAGTGGTGTGATCGGTAAACATAAGATGAGGGATCTCAATAAACATTGGGGAAGACTCAAATACTCCAACGCATCTCATAGCAGCCTTCTGTCCATTCCTAAAGAAAACGTTCTCAACCTGATTCTGCTGATCGAGGTAGAGAGCGTTAGCCTTATTCCAAGTGGCTTGAGTATTCCCTTGTATATCCTACACATACCGAGCCCGCTCTGCTTCTAAAATGGCTTTGAGCACCTTATATTTCGCTTTAAGCAAATCAAGTTGGCGAGTAGCAGCTTCAAAGTTCTCTCTAGTCATTATCTAACCAGCTCTAGCCGCAGTCACTCTACTGTCGGCTTGAGCAAGATCTTCTTGGATCTACTTTCTCTCAACTTCCATCTGATTCCTCTCCTCCTATATCGACTTCCTTTCCTTTTCAATCTGTCATCTCTCCTCATTATGATGGTCCCTATCTCTGGTCAGTCTGATTTTAGCTTCCATGAGCTGGTTCACTGCCCACATGACTACATATTTGTACTTCAATACAACAGGGGTTGATATCATACATGTAATTTTGATATGACAACAACCTTACCATAACCAAATTTTAGATGATGTGTGTCACGACCCAAACCTAACCCTATAGGTTTAGCGTCCTAACCGGCCAGTAATCCTAGATTACCTTTGGCCTCAAAGACAAAATTTCAAATTATTTAAATTATATTGGGGCTTAAAGCGGAAGCAAAACAAAAAAAATTAACAATGTCCATTGAGCTTGTGCATACATGATGACTAAAATAATTAAAACATTTAAACACAATAATAAATTATATACAAATCTTATATATCTCACACACATAAACATTTAAGACTCAGCAAAAATCAAAGCTCTGACAAAGCTAAGGGCTGATTTTCTTGGCTCTACTCGAGCCTAATTTGCTCCATTCCGGAAACTCTTCAAAAGGCTGACACGGGTAGGCTTCAAGACTTTCTCTATCTTTGTTGCTCAGTTTGCTCACCTACATGTACATATAAATAGTGAGCTAAAGCCCAGCGAGTAATAACAAAATAAAGAGGTTAAATGAATGAAGTTCATCGATAATACAAAAACCTGTTTTACAATTTCGAAACGATTCTTAAATCATTTTCAAAATAAAGCATTTACTATATTACATCAAATTTATAACGAAACGCTTTCCATATCAAATCCCTTACCAAAACATTTATTTCATTTTCCGAAACAATCTATTTCAATAGGCAAAATAATTCGATTAGCCATCATATCAATCCCTCGCAATAATAAAAACCATTATGCGATAGCATTTTCATTAATTCATTAACTTCATCATCAAGATTTTTCAATGTCAAATTATGTGGTACATCCATGAAGTAATAACATTTCAATGATAATGGACCATAACGGTCTAACATTAGAAATCTCTGTGTGACAATCAATCCAATAGCTATGATATTGTTACCTCCAGGCAAGGGCCTAGCCATGGTATTGTTACCCCCAGGCAAGGGCCTAGCCATGGTATTATTATCCCCAGGCAAGGGCCTAGCCATGGTATTGTTACCCTCAGGCAAGGGCCTAAATTCAATAGATGCCACAATATCGTTTCAAAACAGAACTTCATTCATTATAATGAAATAACGTTTCAATAAGCCATGTTATCAATTATCAATCATTTTAATAATTCATTCAATCCAACACATATCCATTTTAATAGAAATAACATTTCCGAAAGTAAAGATAATTTGAACATATCTTTATAAGGTTATTACTCACAGTGGGATAAGTCGATATAAGGCCTCGGACGTCCACCTAAACAAATCACATAACAAAAACACAATAGAAGCATTATTCAATATTCATTTCATTTTAATTCAACTCTCTTTATGTGTTTCTAACTCATTCCATGACTATGTGAGTCCAATTAGTGCCTAAGAATGCTTAGAATGTCATGAGGATGCAATTATGCATTTAAAAAAGTTAGTCAAAAATTGCTGAAAATAGGGTCCTCGCTCGAGTGCCACTTTTGTCGCTCGAGCGGACTGTAAAATTTTGCAAAACTTCTGGGAGCTCGATTTTCACGCTCAAGCGACACTCTCTTCACTCGAACGGACAAGACGAATTCTGGAATTTCCAAAATTGTGTTTGAGCTTCAAAGTTGATATTCAAAGGTCCAAAACTTGTGTTTTTGGTACAAAAACTTGGAAAAACATTGTATAACATGAAAATACTTCCAATTCGAAACCATTTATTCAAAATCATGCTCCAATTGTCCAAATTTAGATTTAATTTATTTTCTTTATATCAAACCCACAAATTTTAAAATATGAATTAAACTTTCCAAACTCTTGAAAATTTCATGATGTATGTAAAAATAGAACCCAATTTCGTTATTAATAACAAAAATCAAACTTAACTAATGAATTACAAAATCAATTCCTTAGAAATTCAACTTAACTTAATTTTTAATCAAAAACTTAATTTATGATCATAAATATTCCAAAATGTGTTTAAATTGAATAAAACTTTTAAATTCAATTACATGCATGGATTAAACAAATTCTTAGTTTTCATAATTGTGTGTGTTGATTTCTAACCACACTGCCAAATAGGTACTCAGCTGGAGAACACTAGCAGAATAGATTGCAGCCGAACAACCTGTCACAGAAAGATAAGACTCTGGCGGTGGTTCATCCACCCAGGGACACTTCGACGATCAAGCCAGTACTCAATTATCTCTCAAAGATAGAAAACTGTGCTTAACTTACTAGCCAGGATATAAAAAACATTCCTTAGACCCACAAGGGTGCCTTACTTTTATAGCCAACACTGACCTGATCCCTGTAGAAGCTTAGCTTCAATAGACTTTGGCTCAATGCTTATTCTGGACTCTCAAATAGATAGAGATAAACTCCCTAAGAGCTTTATCTTTATCCAGACTGAGGTCCTCCTCCATTCTAGGACTCTTATCCCTTATCCGTTCATCTCGGATTCCGGTATCTCTGCAGATAACCTCGGCTGGCACTTTGGTGCCACCTTGGCCACGTGTTGTCATTTACAAAAATATGCCCCCACAACTACCCCCTAGGTTCTATTACCTCGACATCCTGAGGTGATGGAACCTACGTCGTTTGTCCATATAGCACTTCGACTAGGACTCATTCCATCCTTCATGACCGAAATCATCATACGTCAGCTCTCATGCCCATAACTCTGTAGTTCTACTTTATCAATGCCTAAGAACTAAGAACCAAGTTTTTTCAAGTTCTTTAACCGAGATCGTCCCTCTAGCCGATGTTCTTGCCTTACTAAATCAAAAACTCCAAGAGTTCTATTTGCGCATGAGCTGTCACGCACCGTTTCTTAACCGTTTTCACTGCGCGTTTTTTCTTCATTGATCCGTACCTGACACGTGCCATCAGACCGCATCGCTTCTGCGCGCACTGCCTAACAGACATGTCGTCCAAGGTACATTCATTGTGATTTTGCAGCATTTTCGTGTTTCAACAAAAACACTCTCTTTTTTCATCTCTTCACTTTTGCATCCTTCTTTTTCCTCTGAGTTCAAGCTTTCTCTCTCTTTAAACAAGAAACCTCCATTGTTGCTTTCTCAAAGCCTTCTGCAACAACTTCCGTTCTTCCCCTTTGGCAAGGCATTCATTGTTCTGCTCCATGTACCACCATCGTCTGACTTTGGCGTACCTCACACCGGTGTTATTCTCTTTGGTAAGTCACTGTTTCCCCTCCTTTTAGTTTTCGACTTACTTGAAACTTTGTTTACGCTTGTATGCTGCCATTGTGAGTCTACTCATGTTCTTAGATCTTCATTTGTGTTTGAAATTTCACTTTGTTTGTGATTTTGCCTCTGTCCAATCTGTTTCTGGGTATATTTATACACATTTTGCTCACACACTTGCTCTATTGCCACTGTCCTTGGCTTTGCATATTTGTGCACATTTCGTACAATGTTCTTGATTTTGCTTTCTGGGTTTTGAATCACATTCCTTTTCTGTTTTCTTTGTCTTTTTTTTTTTTTTTTTTTCTTACTTCTAATTTCTGTTTTAGTAGCTCTAGGTTTGGGATTTGCCCTATTCTTAGGAAAAATTGAAACAAATTCCCCTCAGATCTTCAAAAACCCTTGCCCCAATACCAGTTTAGGGTTTAACAGAGGTCTTTAAACCTATACAAACCACTATTTTCTGAAATCTTGCACCTTCCCACTTTAGCTGACGTGATGGGTATGTTTAGGTGGATGGTGGACACCCCAAAAAAGCTTGAGCACTTTAGAAGAGAGTTCTCCATCCCTGCCGATGTCAATCTCAGGTTGGCAGAGGAGGAGGACTCCATTATGCCCAATGACAACTCCATGCCCTTTCCAGGAGTCGCTTTTATAGAGTGCGGACTTAGGTTCTCTCTCGACATCCTTTTTCGCCAAGTCATTCACTATTACAAACTTAACCCAATGCAGCTAGCCATTAACTCTTACAGAGTCATTAATGGCATAATTGCCCTAGCTAGCCGAGAAAACGCTAGAATAACATTAGTCGACATCCAATACTATTATACCATGTGTGGCCTAAAGTCAGGAAAATGCTACATCTATTACCTTAACCCAAGATCCACTGAGTACAAACTCATTGCCGACCTCCCAGACTCCAGCAAAGGTGCTGGAGATGATTATTTCATCGTCTTGGGCAACTAGGAGTTCCCACCAGATAATAACCTCTACCTCTACCCCTTGAGCCGATCAGTCTTTAAAGAGGGTAATGGTAAGAACTAAGTGTCACTTTTCCTATTTTCAAGTCCTTATTACTTTGTTCATTTTATATGTTCTAATGTCTGTTTTTTACTTGCAGCTCTTCCTCAGCCACCAAAAGACTTCCGCAAAACCTTCTACCCCAGCAAAGATTTCAAGAAGCTGTTGGGCTTGCTTGTTAATTAGCGCAAGGCCCCTCTGTTGCTCAACTACATCCCAATCTATAAATCCACCTTGCCCAACGTTCCTAAGAAGAGCAAGTCTCCACCCTTAGCAACAACTCCTCCTACCACTTCATCACCACGGCCTGACCAAACCTCAACCTCTGATCCAGCAGAGCAGTCATCAACATCTGCTCCCTAACTGATTCCTCCAGCGCAGCGTCGACACCGTCGCCGAGTTCCCGCCAACACTCCTGCTGGTAGAACTCGTAGCCGAAAATGCCAAAGTGTTGAGGCGTCGGCTTCCGATCCAGCCAATCCATCCACTGCACATTCGGCAATTCATTTCGGCACCAAAGTCATAGTCGTCGCCAACGCCGACGAGATGGGGTGCAAACCTGCAGTTGTTGAAGACCTGCTTGCTAACATCCCTGGTGTCGTCACAGTCCAATCCTCATCTTCTCCTTCTCAACCATCCCTAAAGCCAAAATGAATGAAGAAGGCCAAAGGAAAGGCCACAGTGACTCAGATCGATTCTGAGGACACTGTGCCCATCTCAAAGCTAGCCGAGGCTGAGAAGAGCGCCCTTTCTGCCGAAAAGCATCCCGCCGAGGACCCAGCATCCGAGGCCCCACCGGCCAAAAAGCCGAGGTCCAACCACCAAGAGGGCAGCAGCTACTCCCGAGGCATGGTCTAGGCGCCCGAGATCATGCTTGACGATTGACCTCTTACCACCGGTGATAGTGCTGCGAACCTTAAGGTCGGTGCAGCCTTGTCCATGGCAGTTCTTCTGCCCGAAGACATGAACCGTATGGCCGAGTTGTACGAGTATGAAGATTTTCCTTTTATGATGCAGAATTCGGTCTTGGTAAACCTTTTTCCTACTCTTTTGGTAGTCTTTCCGTATTTAGTGAGATTCCATTAATCTATGTTACTTCCTACAGGCCATCTAGCATGCTCATTCCTATGCCACGAAAACCGAGATAATGAGGAAGGATTTGGCGAAGAAGATAAAAGAAGCAGCCAAACTCCTATCGTCCCTTAACAAAGCCGAGGCCAGTAATCGCGCTTTTATGGACCAGGCCAAGGACGCCAAAACTGCTCAAAGTCTGGCCGAGGAAAAGGCCAAGGCGGCAAAAGATGAAGCCGAGGCAGCAAGAGCCGACCTCGAAGCTGCCAATGCCAAAGTGGCTGATATAGAGGCCAAGCTTCAGGAGGCTCTTGCCAATAAAGAGGCCGAGGTAAAGGCGGCCGACGAAAAAGCCTTTGAAAAGGGACAGGCCGCCGTTCATGACCAATACAAGCAACAAGTCAACTTGGCTTGTAACCGAGGTTACTACCTCGGTTGGATAGCGGCCCTCAACAAATTGGTTGTTTCTATGGACTCTGACCTTCGAAACATCAACCAGCTTGAGGTGTCTTTCCCACCAGAGCCCGAGGACGACGCCGAGGATGATGAAGCCGACGAAGTAGAGGAGGAGGCTTCCACTGATGCCAAGTCTCCCACCCTCAATGAGCAAATTGATCTAACTCAAGATGAGGAGGATGACTTGGCTTCCAAAGGCGTCTCCCCCAAACAAACCATATCTGAAGCCGAGTTCCAGTGCACTGAAAAGAGTCTGGATAAGACTTTACAAGAAATAGATGCTGAAATAGAAGCCGACAAGACTACAACACTACCATCCGATCAAGCCAATCCTAGCACTTAGAATATTTCATTTTTTCATTTCCTTTGTTTGTACTTTGTTTTGTCTGAACAATGCTTTAGTTTTCATATTTAGCCGACGTGCTGCTTTTGTAATCTAAACAAGTAACCTTCTATGAATGCAAGTTGTCTCCTTTCTTCTAAGTGTTTGAATGTCTTCTTTTCCTTTATGTGCGTTCTATAACTTTCATACTTAGAATAATTTGGCATGCCTTCAATTTATTCCTTTAGCTGTATAGTCTCCTTGGAGTAAAATACCTCAGACATAACTTCCAATTTGTTCATCTTGGCCTTGGCTTAACACTTGAGAACTTTGTAAAAATATTTTCACAAGTGTTGTTTTAAACATGCCACTTCACTCTTACTTATTGTCTTCTATCAAGACTTCAATCATCCATACTTTCCAAGTTTGGCAACCTGGTAATCTCGGCGAGTACATATGTACTTTTTTCAAATTTACCTCGGAATAACTTTAACTTGTAAATTTTTCTATAAAATTTCAACAAGTCCCAAGCACGTTAAACTTTATTCATCATTCTCCAACTCTCTGCCCCCTAATGTGAACTTAAGTTTCACTTAGGTTCTCATTAAGCATGTGGCTACGATCTTGTTGCCGAAGTTAGATTCAAACAGAGACTAGCCGAGGTTCTTGGTTCCTCTGTTAATCTTACTCAAATGCACTTTGTTCCAATCTGAGTTTAATTCTGCTGATATGACAAGTCTAGGTTAATCCAACTTAGTTCAACTCCATTATATGCAAGTATAATTTCAACTCTATCATTTAATGAATCTAAGTTATTCGTCATGTTTCACTCAGAAACATCGCCAACTTAGTTCAACTTTATTATATGCAAGTATAATTCAACTCTGCCATATAATAAGTCTAAGTTATTCATCATGTTTCACTCAGAAACATCGCCAACTTAGTTCAACTTTATTATATGCAAGTATAATTCAACTCTGCCATATAATAAGTCTAAGTTATTCATCATGTTTCACTCAGAAGCATCGCCAACTTAGTTCAACTCTATTATATACAAGTATAATTCAACTCTGCCATATAATAAGTCTAAGTTATTCGTCATGTTTCACTCAGAAACATCGCCAAAGGACTGGTCAGTCGTATTACACAAGTTTGAAATTAAAAATCAAGCTAAAATTTTATTATTACTTTGGCTAATAACAAAAAACTTTAAAAAACAAAAAATCTAATGATAGAAAAAATTCAAGTTGCAAGTATTCCAGGGTCTTGGCAACTCTTTGTCGTCGTTGTCCTTAAGCCGATATACACCATTACCAACAACTGAGATAATTCTATAAGGTCCCTCCCAATTTAGGCCAAGCTTGCCCTCTCTGGGATCCTTCTTGTTGCCGACCACTTTCCTTAACACGAGGTCCCCAACTTTGAATTCTCTTGGGTTAACCTTCTTATTGTAAACCCTAGCAAGTTGTTGCTAGTATGCCCCTAGCCGAATTGCTGCTCTCTCCCTTCTTTCTTCCAACAGGTCCAGATCTCGGGCCAGGAATGCCTCATTGGTCCCATTCTTTACTCCCTAGGTTCTGATCCCTGGGATGCCGACTTCCAGTGGGATAACTGCTTCAGTGCCATAGGCCATGGCAAATGGAGGTTCCTTAGTTGATCTTCTCGGCATAGTCCGATATACCCAAAGTACATTGGGCAACTCTTCTACCCACTTTCCCTTTTCTGCTTCCAGCCTCTTCTTGACTCATCCAAGATAGTTTTGTTGGACGCTTCTGTCTGACCATGGCTTTGAGGGAAGCTTGGAGTGAAGTAGTAGTTCTTGATTTTGTTCTTGGCACAGAAGCTCTTGATTAGCCTACTGTCAAACTATGTATCATAGTTTGCTATTATTGCCCTTGGGATCCCAAACCTGGTGATGATGTTCTTCCATATGAAGTTCTTTACATCAATGTCCCGAATCTTTGCAAGGGGTTCAGCTTCTACCCACTTGGTGAAGTAATCTGTTGCTACCAGTAGGAACTTCCTTTGTCCAGTCGCTTAAGGCAGTTGTCCAACAAGATCTATGCCCCACTGGGCGAATGGCCAAGGGCTGGATACTGGGTTTAAATCTGCTGCTGGTTGATGTATCAGGTGCAAACCTCTGACACTTCTCACACTTTTTGACATAAGCTTCAACATCTTTCTACATATAGGGCCACTAGTACCCCTGAGTAATGGTCCTATGAGCAAGTGACCTGCCCCCTGCATGGCTCCCGCATACTCCTTCGTGTATTTTATACAGGAAGTCTTCAACTTGTGAAGGATGCACACATCTCAAAAGGGGACCAGTAAAAGACCTTCTATAGAGATGTCCTTCTGCTGTCAGACTGAACCTCGCCGACTTCAGTCTGGTCTTGTGTGCTTCTTTGCGATCATCTGGCAACTTTCCATCTCTAAGGAACACTACTATTGCATCCATCCAACTTGGTCCTATCTCCACACACATTGCTTCATACTCTGTGTTCAGTGGTTCTACACTTGGGCTTGACAAATAGCCAACCATTATTGTCCTTGCCTCCTCTGATTTCATTGCACTGGCCAGTTTAGCCAACGCATCGGCATGGCTGTTGTTATCTCGGCTAACTGACTGTAGTCGGCAATCCCGAAATAAGGCTACCAGTCTGACAACCTCTTTTACATAGGTCATTATTCTTTCATCTCGGGTTGTGTATTTGCCTATTGCTTGGTTGACAATAAGCTGGGAGCCACAGAAGACCACCACTTCGTCGGCTTCCATTGCTATTGCCAGTTTCAATCCTGTGATCAGTGCTTCATATTCTGCTTCATTGTTTGAGGCCCTAAATCCCAAACGAATAGATTGTTCCAGCATCCGCCCATCTGGCGATACTAGCACTATTCATCTCCCCGTTCCTTGATGGTTTGAACTCCCATTAACAAACAGGAGGAAGGAGTCGCCGATGTAAATGTCGCAGGGTTTAGGTTTTCTTCTTTCTTTTGCTCTGCTGTAGGGTTTTTCATCCCTAGTTGGATTTCTTCTTGTTCACCTGGACACCCTAAACCTCGGCTATCCAGAGCCCAATGTCTTATGGCGCCAGGTGTGAACTCGACCACGAAGTTGGCTAGAACCTGGCCTTTGATTGCTATTATGGGTCTGAACTCTAAATCGTATTAGCCCAATACCACTGCCCACCTAGCCACCTTGCCTGTTAGATCTCCTTGTTGTAGTAGGGACTGCAAGGGGTGTTCAATCAATACCATAATCTTGTGGGCTTGGAAATAGTGGTTCAACTTCTTGGAGGCCATTAACAAGGCCAGTGTCAATTTCTCCAGGGTTAAATACCTGGTCTCTGTGCCTGCTAGGGTTTTACTCACATAGTAAACTACCATCTGTTCTCCCTTCTCTTCTCTGATTACCACTACACTTACTGCATGTTCTAAAACTGCCAAGTATAATAATAGCTCCTCTCCGGGTACTAGATTTGAGAGAACTAGAGCTGTGGTCAGGTATTTCTTCAAGTCAGCCAAGGAGACTTCGCACTCTTCTGTCCACAAGAAATCGGTGGCCTTTTTCAAAAGGCTGAAAAATGGTTTACAGTTATCTGAACTTTTGCTTATGAATCTGTTCAGGTCTGCGGCCCTTCCAGTCAACATCTGCACTTGTTTTGCTGAGTTTGGGCTCCTCAAGTCCTGGATGGCCTTGATTTAATCTGGGCTTGCTTCAATGCCCCTTCTGGTAACCAAGTACCCCAAGAACTTACCAGACCCAACTCCAAATGCACATTTTAAAGCATTGAATCGGAGCCAATATGTCTTTAGGATGTCGAAAACTGCCTTCAAGTCGGCTAGATGATCCTCAGGTTCTTTGGTATTCACGACCATGTCATCAATGTATACTTCGACTATTTTTCCAATTAGATGTCTAAACATCTTGGTTACCAACCTCTAGTAGGTTGATCTTGCATTTTTCAACCCAAAAGGCATCACTTTGTAGTAGTACAGCCCTTTTGGGGTGATAAATGCAGTATTCTCTTCATCAGGGGGTACATTGCTATCTGATGGTACCCCCTATATGCGTTTGAGAAGCTCATCCTCCCATGCCCTGAAGTGGCATCTACCAATTGATCGATTTTGGGGAGCGGGAAACTGTCTTTGTGACAAGTCTTATTCAGGCTAGTGAAGTCCACGCAGACCCTCCACTTCCCATTTTTCTTTTTCACCACAGCTGTGTTTGACTACCAAGTTGGGTAGTTTACTTCTCGAACGGCTCTAGCCTCCATCAATTTATCCACCTCTTCTACTGCCTCAACATGTATCAAGGTCAGCCTTCTAGCCTATTGGATGACAGGTTTAGCCGACCTGTCAACATTCAACCTATGGCAAGTGACCTCGAGGTCAATGCCAGGTATCTCGTATGGCATCCAAGCAAACACCTCAATGTTTGCTCGTAAGAAGGCTTCTAACTTCCTTTCCTCCTCCTCGGCCAATCCTGAGCCGAATAGGAAGAAATGCTCTTCGTCCCCTTGCTGGACTAGGATTTTCTTCAGGGCTTCCTCACTCTTCTCGGCTGGTTATTTGCCGACATCATCCCGGACCTTCATGTCCTCGTCCTTTTCCTCATCCGTAGTAAGAAACGTAAGAAAGAAGCACGTGGGCAGCTCGGCTTTGACCTTGCTGTTCATGAGGGCCTTTGTTTACCTAGACATATTGTAGGAGAGGATATTAACTTGATCTTCCCATTTGTTTGGATAAGAAAAAACCTATGAGGCTAGAAAAATATGAACAAAATGAAAATATCAGTACAATTCTCACAATGAGTAAATTTCTTGAGACAGAAAAGCGAAAAAACATTAAACTTGGCTGACTAATGACCTTAGGAATAGGTCGGACCAAATCAGCGTCTGAAGGAAACTTTCAGTTACCCTCCACTATTACAATGACGCCCTTGCTAGAATCAGGAAGCATCTAAACTAGTTGATGCTTTGCTGATCTGGGCTTGAAATAGAATTTCACCCTCTCTTTGGTAGTAGGAATGAAATTATAATAGTATCTAATTTCCTGAAGCCCTAGATTAACTCTTAGAATATCATTCAAAACAATCACCCCCATGACTATCTAGAAGAAATTTGGGGCAAGTTGTGAAAGGAGTACGCCATAAAAATGCAATACCTCCTTGAGAAAAGGGTATAGAGGAAATCAGACTCCTCCCTCAACGATATCAATCAAAGGCTTAGGAATTTGCTCCTCTGACCCTTCGACTATGTCATCATCATCAATAGGAAGATAAACGATGACATAATCTGGAATGCTATGGAGAGTTCTAAACTCTTGGACATTTTCTTTAGACTGAAAGAAATGCCTAAGAAGATTCATGGCAATTAGAAAAGAAAGAGAACCACGACGAAGGGCGAAGGACGTCTCCTTATTTAATGTGTTAGAAGCAGAACGGCGCATAGAAATGCGATATGATGGATGTCATCATTAAAGGGGAAAATGAAATGATGCGTATCACAAATAAGAAACAGCTCGGCTCCGCATCTGATCGAATTAGAGTCTTTGGTAACCAACCTAAGTCTGTCACTAAAATGGGGTAATTATGAAGGGATAAAATATTGGCCCAGGTCCAAAGCAATCAAGCGAATAACCCAAAAGAGAAAAGCCCAGATAAATCTTTTAAGGAGCCCATAAAAAGACAACTGGCAACAATAGTGGAATAAAGATCTCCTTCTAGAAGGACGATCCACAGAATGTAAGAGAAACGTTAGATTCATCTTCATCTAATGGTGGAGATATCAAACAACAACTTGTAGACGTGCCCGAACGTCCCGGCTCCGCGTGCGAATGGCGCAAAATCCGATTTGTTCATTAGCTACTACAGTTCGCACTCAATGTCGCGGTTCTGAATCTAATCTCGCAAAGTGCAATGCAAGACCGATAAATCACCAAAGAGTCCAAATCCGGCAAATCGTTTTGGAAAACTGATTTTTATAAAGAAGTGCTAAACATGGACTGCTTTGCCAGATACAGAGTCGCCACCTAAATGTTTTTGTTTTGGGAAATTTAGGAAACCCTAACTCGTGCCTAAGGCCACGTGTCCGTCATCACCAAAGTTGCCTCGGCTCGAGAACTTGGGTACGAGAGGGAAAGGTCATGCAATGAGCACCCCCGCTCGCCCGATCAAAGATCGGCCTTTACTAACATGATATTTTGTTTTTGAAAACACATGTGTTCTTATTCCGGTTTATTAGCTAGCTTTACTATGTGATGCGCACAACATACAGGTATAGACTAGATCGCCTAAGTTGGAACAAAATATCTCATGTTTTTTTGTTTGAAAATGGTTTGAAGTTGCTACCCGCAAGTAGGCTAAGACGTGAATTTGCCACCTCAAGTGGGCTTAAGAAAACATGATTTTGCCACTCTCAAGTGGGCTTAAAACTCGCATTTCGATAAATTGTTCCAATTCAAGTAATCCAACCTTCACCCACAGGCATTCAGGCAGTTATATCATTTAAGCAAATAGCCTCATGGCAAGCATGCTATCATGGCAATACTCACACTCATACAAGATGCTAAAGCATAAACACTTACAGTGTACTCCGAGCCAAAACAACAACTAGTTAGAAATCATGCATGATCCTAGTTTATGTTAAGATGGCTAATGCAACACATACAAAATGCAACTAGAAATAGGCTCGGCTGTTCCAATTCAAGTAATCCAACCTTCACCCACAGGCATTCAGGCAGTTATATCATTTAAGCAAATAGCCTCATGGCAAGCATGCTATCATGGCAATACTCACACTCATGCAAGATGCTAAAGCATAAACACTTACAGTGTACTCTGAGCCAAAACAACAACTAGTTAGAAATCATGCATGATCCTAGTTTATGTTAAAATAGCTAATGCAACACATGCAAAATGCAACTAGAAATAGGCTCGGCTATTCTAAGATGTCATGTGAAATGCAACTTGATAATCATGTATTCAAATCGGTATTGAAATACAATGTAGTTTGTATGATGCGCCGAGCCCAGTGCGTGCAAGACAGATGAATGGATGCACGCATGCAAACATAAGGATGCTAATTGAAACATGCCCTAAAACTAACCATCGAAAGCAGTTAAGTAAAAGGGAAAAAGACGTGGGGTTGGAAGACATTCACACACGCACGCACACTTATTACAAAATTCGCCCCCTCGACGGAGGGTCCGAATGAATAATATAAGCTAGCTACGCTAAGCTATTCTAACTAATCTAATAATCTAATTAGACTAATTATTACATAATCAAATTGAATATTAGCTAAGCTAAGCTAATAAGAATTTACAACGATGAATTAAATTAGCTAACACATTAAGTAATTAATTACAAATTAACTAACTATACAAAGCAGTTAAAATGGCCTCGAGAAGAGGGGCATATGCATGTTTGATTGACTTTGCTCAGAAATCCGTTGCCATGCCTCATGTTGCCTCTGTTTGCACTGTTCTGCACCTCTGAAAATTATGCCAACTTCTGTGATGCTTCTAACCTACCTCATGAACACTCTGAGAGGTCATCGGCCAAGAGGGGTGGCCATCAGCCAATGGATAATGGTCATCGGCCAATTTGGAGACTATCGGCCAAATATTGTTAGCCGATCGACACATTAGATAGCCGATCGGCCATCTCTTCCTGCAAACTGCTCCTTTTTGCTGCAACAGAGCACAAACAGAGGCATGGCAATGTATTTGCAAGAAAATGTTGTACAACTACACCTCTTATCATGTCTAAGGCTCAAAGGTGTGTAGTGCTTGGCTCTCAAGCCATCAATCACGCATTTCGATGCATGATGGCCAAAGAGGCCAAGTTGCACAAATCAATATCACATGAATGCACAAAAACACATAAATGGCTTAACCTCTATCATGCATGATCAAGAGGGTCGGCGACCGAGAATTGAAGCACGTTTCATCACTTCAAGTATGAAACGTCCCTCGTTCCTCGTGTTTGGCTTAACACCCCAAACCAAACACAATGCAATGCATGCAACATGAAGATACTATGCAATGCAACATAAGCATGCCAAATGCAATGTAACAAGCATGCAAAATGCAATGCAACCTAAACATGCAATCATGCAATGTACCAAGCATGCAACAACATGCAAAAATCATGCAATGCGACAAGCGTGTAACAACGGCAAAATGGAACAAGAATGCAACAACATGCGAGATAGACTTAAACCAAAATGGACAGACCTCAATCATGCCCAAATCAGTGGCCAAAACATGCTGAAATGGAAAATCAAAAAACAAGAGAAGCATGCACACATGTTGGCCTACAAGCAAGGCATAATACACAACCCTCAAAAGCAATGAAGGAGTGAAGCATGTGAGAGTGTAACTACACTACATGCACTGAAATTACATGTCAAATGGTGCCATACCATGCTATCATCACATGCACAACATGTTAAAGGCCCTCGAAACTCAAAACTAGCCAAGCCCCTTTACACTACAACCATGTTAAGCAATGCAACCATTCAAAACAGGTCTAAGGCAGGTCAAAATAGTGGCAAAAACATGTTAGACTCGTAGCATAGTGTAGACACCCCATTTTTGATCGTCCTCAAGACTTGGACGTCATCGTTTGAACACTCGATGATCATCCATGCTCGTATTCGTTTTGAGTTCTCGGAGGTCTCGACTACGTGCCTTGCCTCAAGATCTTTCAACTTGTCTGTTTTGTGCTTGGTTGTGGACCAAACACTTGTGTTTTTGCTTCTAAGGGAAGAGGGTGGCTTGTTTGCCATCCCCTCAACCCACCGGCCAGGGCATGATGCCATCGGCCCCTTTTTCTTGCCATCGGCCAAGAGTGTTGGCCGATCGGCACTATATTTGGTCAGCTGACACTTATGTTGGTCGATCAGCCATTTTTGGTGGCTGAACCCTGTTCATCTGCTTTATGCAGATATTTTGTGCCAACTGGTGCAGCTGGCATCCACAATTCACCCCCTCCATACATGTGTATGGAGGGATTTGCCCTTTGCTTAGCTTCTCTTGGAAACTTTAGAATTTGAACTTCTATAAAGAGGGAGCCCCTCCTCCCTCCTCCAGGGTTCAGAAAATTGGTTCTTGAGAGGATAGATATAGTATTGTATCTATACTTCCTGGTTGAGCCTTATTTTGTGCCCTAAAGTGTTGTTTTGTCTTACTATTGTACACAAACACACACTAGAACACCATCCTCTTGGAGCTGAGGTCCCTTAAGGTTGATTTCAAAGTTATTGGATTGGTTTTGGTCAAAGGAACCTGCTGGAGCCTTGTTCTTGAAGAAGTTCTACAAGGGTGAGCAAACTTGCTTTAGACTCCTTTTTCTTGCTTAAGCTTTTAACCCTTCTTGCTTATTGTTTTGAGCTTAGTTTATAACTGATAAAAGTTCTATTTTTACTTGCTTTAGAACTTTGTTTAAGGTCATTTTGAGGTTTGGGGTTGTTTACCCCTTTCAAGGCCTTGTTTTAAACCATCTCTTTTGGCCCTTGCTTTGAGCTTTGCATGACCTCTCTACCACTGAAATCCAGAGGATTTTCAGTGGTGGAGAGGTGGTTTTGGCATCTTAAATAGGAGAGGGCCATCCCCTCTCCATGTTGTCTTTAATGCTTACATAAATGGCTTATGTTTGTAGCATGTGTGCTTATCTTGTTTTAGCTTCATTTCAGTATATATTAGGCTTTATTTTGCTATGATATGACACTGTTTTGACTTAGTTTAGACATACCATGCATGCTTTGTATACTTGTCTTGAAATCCCATGATTTGCCTTAACATGCGCCATGTTGTAACATGTCTTTTTAGCATGATTTTGGTTCAACTCCATGAAACTTTTAGCCATGTTGTGACATGCTTAAGCTCTGATTTTGGTCCTCTTGGTCATGCTTGCATTGTTTTGTATAGCTACCATGTATTCTAGCTTGTTAGCTTTAAGTGTCCAAGTCATTAGCATGCTTTATTTGGGGTCATTTCAGTGGTTTGGCATCACTTGTAATGTTATTTCAGTCCATATAGTATGCTCATATGCTTGCACTTGTAACTTCTTTAATGCTTTAAAGAGTCGGTATGTTATGCCTCATGAATGTATCATTGTGTATGCCATCATGCTTAGGCATTTGGGATGCCATCTAAGTGGGTTTTTGGACTCATTTTGACATGCCATAACTTTGTTTTTGGTTGCTTAAGTCATGCCATGTTTGACTTTGATAGGTGTAGTGTAACACCTCTTTTGTGGTCTTGTTTGCTTCATGCTTTTGGTCCTTTGTTCTAGCATGTTTTGGCTTCATTTCTTGCATGTTTTAGGATCATCTTGACATGATTTAGGACTGTTTTGGGTTATGTTTGCCATGTGCTCCTTGTTTTGCGTAGCTTTGGTCCAAGTCCCTTCACAAGCCTTAGGCTTTGAGCTTTATGCATGCTATGCTTGATTTGTTTATGTGATTTGGCATCACCCCTAGCATCATTTCAGAGCATGTAATGTTGTCATATTTGCATGCTTTTCACCTCTTTTAAGTGTGCTTAAAAGTTACCCTTTTATGCCTTAGTCTCTAGGCCAATTAGTATGCATGTTTGTATGAGCTTTTGTCCCCATTTCCATAGCATTTTAGCCACTGATTTGGACCTATTTGAGAGCTGTCCATTTTGGTTTAAGTCCATCCCTGCATGTTATTGCATGCTTGCTTTGCATGTTGTCACATGCTTGTTGCATATTTGGTAAATTGTATGTTGTAACATGCTAGTTTAATTGTGCCTTGTTGCATACTTAGTCCATAACATGTTGTTGCATGTTTAAGTGGTATTGCATTTGGCATGCTTGTTACCATTAGCCTTGTATGGCATTGTCATTAACATGCTCATGTTGCATTAGTCTTGCTTGCATGCATGCATCCTTTGCCTCTTGATCAATCATGATAGAGTTTTGGGGCCCCATTATATGTTATGTGCATTTCATTTGATATTAAATTGCACATTCGGCACCTTTGGCCATCATGCACTGAAATGCGTGATTGATGGCCCGAGGGTTGACAACCATATTTCCTTGAGTTCCTAACATGATAGGAAAGGTGGTTGTGCACACATTGCTTTGAAAATGCATTGCCATGCTTTGTTTGTCCTCTGCTGTAGCAAAATAGCACTCTACAGGAAGAGATGGCCGGCCGGCCATCTCCAGTGCCGGTCGGCTAAACATTGTTGGCCGAGATCCTTGAAAATGGTCGATGACCACTATGCCTTGGCCGATGGCCCTGTCTCTTGGCCGATGGACTCCCAGCATGTCCCCAAGGTGGTTTAGAAGTGTCACAGCAGTTGGCACAGTTTTCAGAGGTACAGAGCAGTGCAAACAGAGGCAACATGAAGCATGGCAACAGATTTCCGAGCGAAGCCGATCAAGCATGCATCTATCCCTCTTCCCGAGGCTGCTTTACTTGCTTTAGTAGCTTAGTTAATTTGTTAATTAGTTAAGTGTTGTGTAATTAATTAATTAGCTTGTTAGTTAGTTAATTATTTGATTTGTATTATTCTTTTAGTCCTTCCATCGAGAGGGCGCGATTATGTAATAAGCGTGCGTGTGTGTGATGCATGTCTTCCAACCCCACTTCTTTCTCCCTTTTACTTAACCGCTTACGATGGTTAGTTTTAGGGCGTGTTTCATTTAGCATACCTTATGCTTGCATGTCTACATCATCCATTTGTATTGCAAGCACCGGCCTCGGTGCGTCATGCTAACTGCATCGTATTTCAATTCCAAGTTGAATACATGTATCGAATTGTCATATCTCACATGCCATCTTAGGTTAGCCGAGCCTATTCTAGTTGCATTTTGCATGTGTTGCATTAGCAATCTTAACATGAACTAGGATCACGCATGATTTCTAACTAGTTTCTTGTTTTGACTCGGAGTACACTGTGAGTATTTATACTTTAGCATCTTGCATGTGTGTAAGTGTTAACATGACAGCATGTTTGCCATGAGGCTAATTGCTTATGTGATATAACTGCCTGAATGCCTGTGGGTGAAGGTTGGGTTGCTTGAATTGGGATAATTCATTGAAATCCGTGATTTAGCCTACTTGGGAGTGGCAAACTTCAAACTGCCTTCCAAACAAACGGATATGCAATGCTTTGTCCCAAATTAAGCGATCTAGTCTATACTTGTGTGTTATGCGCATCACCCAGTAATTCTAGCTAATTAACTGGAATAAGAATGCATGTGTTTTCAAAAACGAAATATCATGTTTAGTAGTGGCCAATCTTTGATCGGGCGAGCGGGGGTGCTCATAGCTGACCTTCCCCAATCGTACCCAAGTTCTCGAGCCGAGCCAACTTTGGTGATGACGGACACACGGCCTTAGGCAACGAGTTAGGGTTTCCTAAATTTCCCTAAAAATAAAATATTTAGGTGGCGACTCTGTATTTGGCAAAGCAGTCCATGTTTGGCACTTCTTTCTTAAAAATCAGTTTTCCAAAACAATTTGCCGGATTTGGACTCTTTGGTGATTTATCAATCTTGCATTGCACTTTGCGAGATCAGATTAAGAACTGTGACATTTTGAGTCCGAACTGTAGTAAGTCCAAATGAACAAAATGAGATTTTTTCCCAAGACGTTCGGGGACGTCTGCACATAGATGGCAAGAAAAATAAGCTCATGTATTGGCTCACACACAAGGCATAATGCTCAACTCTTAAACACAATTAAAGAGTGATAAACATAAGAGTTTAGCAAAGACAAAAGCTCTGAAATTACATTCCAAATGATGCCGAAGCATGCAAACATCATAAGTATAGCATGGTAGGGGCCTCAAAACTCAAGACTAGTCAAGGCATTTGCACTATAGCTATACAAAACATGGGTCATATGACCAAGGCAGCCCAAAACAGTCCTAAAATAGTCCAAAATAATCCTAAAACATGTATGAAGTATAGCCAAAATAAGCTAGCATGATTGGCCAAAACATCAAGCATGTTAGACTAGTAAGCATGGATTACACTACAAGTGTATAAAGCATGCAAGAGGTGAGTCCACCAATCAAAATCAGAGTTATAACATGCCAAAATAGTACCAAAAACATGCTTGAACTAAGCTAATTCAAACCACAAGAGCATGCTACTTTGTAAGGCTAACAAGACTAGCAAAAAGGATTTACACTACAAGTGCAATAAGCATGCAAGAGGTGACCAAGACAGCCAAAAACAGAGTTATGGCAGGTCTGATAAGTCACAAAAATAAGCCTAAACAAAGCCACAAAGAAGTAAAAACACATGCTCATTTGGTTGGCTATCAACACTAGCAAGCAAGACAAGAGGAGAGGGGACCACCCCCTCCTATTTGGGCCCTCAAAAATAGGGTTTTTATCACTGAAAATCCTCTGGATTTCAGTGGTTAAAAGGTCACGAAAAGTTGTTTTGAAAGGCCTTACAAGATGGCTCAAAAGCTATACAAGCTAAAGAACAAAAGGGAGAGACAACCCCCTAACACAAAATAGGCCTAAACCATCACTTTTAGGAATGAAAAACAGAGATTTTCTTAGTTCAAAACCAAGCCAAAAACAGTTTGCAAAGGTGGTAAAACAAGCATGCAAAGCAAAGGTAGAAGGGGTGATTGATTACCTTTGGAGCACAGCAGCAAAAACAGCCACTTTCTTAGCTCAAATGACGTTCTATCAACCCAAAAATAAGCTCTAAGGGACCTCAGCCCAATGGTGATCAAGTCTTCTTAAGGGTTGATAAGTTGAAGATGGTTGTATGCAAGCCTTCTAGCACAAATGCTCAACAGAGGATTGTAGAGAGAGAGGTTCTAGTGTGAGAAGCTCCCAAACCTTTTGCCAAAAATGTTCTCTAAATGTTCTAACCCTTGAATATGATATATAAGGCTTCATTATATAGCAAAATATCAAGCTTGGTCGAAAATATCTGAGCTAGGACAGGTGGCACAAGCTGGAAATAGCTGGAAGAGAAATATCTGCCAATTTTGGGCTTTCTGGACACTTTTGGCCGATCGGCCAACATTTGTGGCCGATAAGGTTCACTTTTGGCCGACATATAGCTGCTGAGCTCCAATTGTGGCCGATGTAGTGCCATAGAGGGCGATGGAAAAAATCAGTCCTGGTCTCTGACTTGAAGCAAGCCTAATTCCTTCATCTGGACTCCTTTTTAGGTCATTCTTGAGCCTAAACTGTAGCCCCGGAAGTCTTCTTTCCAATTATGCAAGCCTCACATCAAAATTCCATGTGTGCTAAGAGATATCCCTCTTTTAGTGAAGGCTGCTCAGTTTCGGTCCAACCAGAATGATGCCCAACTTCAGCCAATCATATCTCCTCCATTTGGACTTGGCTTTAGGAGATTCTTTAGTGAAAAATGAAGCCCCGGAAGTAAGATTTCCAACGGTGGTGGCCTCATAGCTGAAATCCAAGTATTCAAAAGGATAGGCCTGATTTAGCGAGGACTGCTCGTCTCTATCTTAACGGTTCCTTCCCTCTTCTCCTCTTTTCTTCAACTCCAAACCCCTAAACAAGGTGTTTTGAAAGATTTTTCAAAGATTTCACCTCTCTTTCATTCATTTCCACTTTGCCCTCGCTCGGTTTACCGACAAGCGCGACATTTGATAAAATACGAGCATCGGAACATCGTAAGAACTTTATTTCAAAAATATTTTGAAAGAGAGGGTTTTAAGATCTAAAAACCATCCAAAATAGCTTTGGTCCAAAATGGGGTGTGAGGTTAGGATTTGACTCTCTTCTTGCCGAAGAAATCGAACATTTGTCTTGCACATCTTTCACCACCAAGTAAACAATCAGTAACGCCCAAGTCTTAAGGGCGGTCAAAAATGGGGTGTCTACACAACTACAGGGACACAAGTCAAGCCTACTAGATGGTACAACTGTCCGATCAGCTTGATCGAACAAACATAGCACTTGGCAAGTTGGCCATTGGCATCTAACATGATTTCAGCCATCCATGAGAGGACGATCCACTGATCAGAGGTAAAGGCAATTTGGCCACTTGCCCGACCAGATCCAGGAAAATGCAGAACCCTTGGATCAAACATTAATTCAACAAATGGGATTCAAGTTAGCAAAACTATAAAAGGCAAAGCAGGAGAAGCAAAGAGGACATACCAGAGGTAATCCAAGAACCTCTTTTAAATACAAATTCTCATGGCCAAATAGTATTCTGACTTAACCATTGGAGGGTCCTCCTAACCAATCCTAATCATGGGTGATCACTAACATTTTTGGTTTCTTTTGGCAGAGTGAAGGAAGGGACACGTCATCTCTTTTTCCCTGTGGAGAAGAATTCTACCTTCTACAAAATAATAATAATAATAATATATTAACCAAACACTATTTGGTTTCAAACTTCAATAGCAAGCTAACTTTTTTTTTTTAATAAATAAGAAAATAGAAATTAAAATAATAATAATAAAAAAGAAACTTTCAATCTTTTTGGTAACCATAAATAAATTCAAAATTTGAATTTCAATATGACTATAGAATAAATTATATATTTGTAAATAATTAAATTTGGGAGTCTAATTTCTTATTCACTTTTTGAATAAAAGAATGTTTTCCGCGAAGATAGTTACCGTGTTGTACTTTCAGGCAAACTTGAAACCCATCTTGAATCCAATTTTGTAGGGAGCGTTTCAGAAACTCTCCAACCAATGATGTTGAAGAGCTACTTCTCATCGGTGGCAATGTACTTGTCGTAATAGCTCTTGAATCAGATGACGTGTCGATACCATCACCTCTAACCTCGTGGCAGCCCTTTGTCGTTGATAAATCACCTTCCTTTCTTGCACAAATTCCTCTTCACTCATAACCATGTCATCTCCACCCGTCGTAGCCCATCAAGACATCTCACCTTCACCTGAGATCTGAACTCCGACCATTGTTGGAGGCAACTAGTTGATACAATTTCCTTTAACAACTTTTGATGCACGTCAAGACCACTATATTCTAGCTAATCGTATCAAGTATTAACCAAACTCTCACCAGCTAATTTATTGCTTTTTTTTTTTTTTTTTTTAAATGTGGTGAAATGGATGAGGAAAGGGTGTATGACAAGGAACGATTATGCACTAGCCATGGGTGAGGAAAGAAAGGGCAACGATAAGGAGGGACGTCGCCGAACATGATGCATACAATGGACAAAACCATTACTTTTTTTGTTCAATGCAATGAATAGACAAAATGATGAAGTGGCATCATATCATTTACAAGGCTTGACAGTCCAATTTTTTGGTAAATTGTAGATAAGTTACTCTCTTGTTATAGTTGTAGATACATGCATTTTCATTCAAATGTGGCAATACTTCATGCTTGCCATTTCATTCAAATCCAATTATAAAGAGGGTATTTTCGTTATAGAAGAAAGAAGAAAAATGGTAGAATTATTAAAACAAAATTCATAATATGATATTTGAAGGTGTTTGAATTTCAAAAGGTGTTTGGTTGTTCGGTAGATGTAGGTAGTTGTGTAATGTTTAATAAGTTTGGAAGAATATTTGCAGGATACGGAAAAAGTAGAAAACATATATGTTCTTCAGAATTTTTAAATAATAGTAGATTGGAGGTTAGTTTTATCAAATTTAAATTGAATACAAGATTTGATGAATGATTGAAGATACTCTACAAAGTTTAGGAATGTAGAAATCAATTATAGAATTGAACACAATCTCGTTCAAAAACAAATTCAACACAATCTTTCGTATGATGTAAGTCTCTCCTTTTTTTTTTTTTTTTTGTGAGTCTCACACTCATACAAGGGAGTGGTTATTGGGTGCTCCTAGAATATAGCCACGCGGTGCTGCAAGTGATTGTGATTGGTAGAAAAGTAGGATCCATCATTTTATGTCGAGTGATTGAGAGTATGATGTATGATAATTAATTCTGGAATACCAACACGTAATGCTCCAATAATATTGAATAGTTTTTCCGTATGGGGGGTTGTGTTTAGTAATTTTATATACTAATGTATATAATTTTGCTTTGATTAATCACAATGTACATATAGTCTCTTTTTCTTACAAGTAGTTATTATATTTAAATTTTCAAAATGTCCATAAATGAGATTGGAAAATGTAAATTTTAAATTAATCTATCCTTAACATTCAAATTCAACAATAATGTCATAACTAGTCTTGGTACACTAGTTAGTACACTAATTGGTGTATGTAAAACCTTTCGAATTTAAACTTCACCGATTGACTTTAATCCAAAAGTATGCACATAGCAAGCTTATGCACCAAGAACAAAACCCACCTAAAATTGAATCAATTTTTGTAGCAGCCACTTGCATTTCGGGAGAACAAAACAATATTTATAAAAATATTATTAATTCTTGGGTTTTTTTTATGAAAACCCTAACTGTCACCAAACAGATTATTAAATACCTATTGGGTCTCCAAAAATCAGATATAATATATTAAAAATATATTATAACTAAAACCAAACCAAATTAAATTCTTTTAATAAACCAATTAGGTCATATACTCCAATAAGGAGGTATATCCAATAATTCTCCCCCTACCGACTTAGGTGGAGACATTAACCATACCTGCTAGAGTTCAACACTTCAAATATTTGTCCCTCGACAAAGTCTTAGTCAACATATCTAAAATATTATCATCCATGTGAACCTTTTCGAGTTGTAACAATTTCGAATATAACACATCACGAATCCAATGGTATTTCACATCAATGTGTTTCGATCTCAAATGAAAAGTGAAATTTTTATTCAAATGAATAGCACTTTGATTATCACAATAAAGCATATACTTTCTTGCTTCAAACCTAACTTTTGCAAAAATTTCTTCAACCATAACTCCTCTTTGCAAGCTTCTGTAATGGCGATAAATTCAATTTTGGTAGTTGAGAGAGTAACATATTTTTGTAATTTAGATTGTCATGCCATAGCTCCCCCTGCAAAAGTCATCAGATACCCCGAAATAGATTTCTTAGAATCAACATCACCGGCCATGTCAGAATCCGTGAACCCATCAAGCATCGACTTACTATTTTTAAAACACAAACACACCTTCGAAGTCCCTCGAAGATACCTTAGAATTCATATCACCGCTGCCCAATGTTCTTTACCCGAATGAGAGAGAAAATGACTCATCACACCAATGGCGTGAGCAATATCCGGCCTTGTACAAACCATAGCATACATCAAAGAACCAACCGCTGAAGCATAAAGAATTTTCAACGTCTCTTCCTTGTCATTCTCACTTGTAGGACATTGATTCGAGCTAAGCTTGAAATGACCTGCAAGTGGACAACCAATTGGCTTTGCTTTAACCATGTTGAACCTTTCAAGAACTTTCTCAATGTAGCTTTCTTGAGACAACCAAATCAGTCCCTTTTTGTAATCACGAACAATTTTCATACCAAGTCTTTGCTTTGCCAGTCCCAAATCTTTCATAGAAAATGACTTTCTTAACTCTAATTTCAACCTGTTAATCATAGTTTAATCTTGACCCATAATTAACATGTCATCAACATAAAGCAAAAGGATAATAAATTTGTCATCCAAGGAATTTTTCACAAATACGCAATGATCCGAAGTGGCTTTAGAAAAACCATTATTCATCATGAAAGAGTCAAATTTTTTGTACCATTGCCGCAGCACTTGCTTGAGGCCATACAAACTTTTTTTCAATATGCAAACAAATTTCTCTTTCCATTTTTTCACAAAACCATCCGGTTGCTCTATGTAAATTTCTTCTTCAAGATCACTATGAAGAAATGCAGTCTTCACATCAAGTTGTTCAACTTTAAGGTTCATACTTGCAACCATGCCAAGTACAACCCGAATAGAAGATATCATCACAACCGGCGAGAAAATTTCATCAAAGTCAACACCTTTCTTTTGCCCAAAACCTTTCACAACAAAACATGCCTTGTACCTTAGATTCTTGCCATCATTCTTTAATTTGAAAACCCACTTATTTTCAGAATTTTCCTCCTCTTTGGCAACTTCACCAACTCATAAATTTAATTTTCAAGCAAGAAATTCATTTCCTCTTCCAAGGTCTTTTTCCAATCACCTTTCTTTGCATACTCAATTGCTTCTTGGTAGCTCTTGGGCTCCTCTTGATCTGATATTAACACAAATTCATTGAGAGGATACTTTTTTGAAGGTCGCCGGTCCCTTGTAGATTTTCTCAACTCAAGTTGTGGTGGTGGTTCTTGAGTTGGATATTTTTTCTCAATTTCGGGCTCAACTTCATTAGGATTAGCATCATTCTCCAAATCTTCAATAAGTGGCTCAACATCTCTGCCATTTTCATCATCAATTGAAGATAAAGGGGATGGATCCATGTCAATGAGATCACTAGTTTTTGGCTCCGGATGATCACTTTTGCCAAAGTCTTTAATTGTTTGGTCTTCAAGAAACACAACATCACGGTTTCGAATAACTTTCTTGTCGACCAAATCCCATAATCTATAACCAAATTCATCAGGCCCATAGCCAAGAAAAATGCATTGTCTTGACTTGCTATCAAGCTTGGACCTCTCATCCTTTGGAATGTGAATAATGGCTCGGCAACCAAACACTCTTAAGCACTCATAAGACACATCTTTGTCGGACCAAATTTTTTCGGGAACATCACCATTCAAAGGATAGGAAGGAGACAAATTGATCACATCAACCACTGTCCTCATTGCCTCACCCCAAAAGGATCTTGGCAATTTAGCATGTGAAAGCAGACACCTTGTTATTTCCACAATGGTACGGTTTATCCTCTCGGCAACACCATTTTGTTGAGAAGTCTTCTTAACTGTCTTTTGATGCCGAATACTTTGGCTACAACAATACTCATCAAATGGCTCAATGTATTCACCACCATTGTCTGTTCGGATGCACTTCAATTTCTGCTCTGTTTCTCTTTTAATCATGGCTTGTAAATACTTAAATACATCTAGAACTTGATCTTTAGTTTTCAGCACAAAAGTCCAAACTTTCCTTGAATAACATCTATGAAAGTAACAAAATAAAGTGCACTACTATGTGTCGTAACTTTCAAAGGACCACAAATATCCTAATGAATCAAGTCCAAAACAGTTTTATGAAAAGAAACTCTATGTTGTTTACCCGTCAAGCAATGAACACAAGTTTTAAGATGCGTACCTTTTAAAGCAGGTAGAAGCTCTTTCTTGAACAAAACTTGCAGCTCCTTTTCACTCATGTGCCCAAGCCGGCTTGTGCCATAATTTGGTAGAAGTATCATTCTCAAGTGCATTGATAACACCTGTAGAAATTTTTCCTTGCATCGAATAAAGTGTATGAGTCTTCTTGCACTTAGCCACGACTAAAGAACTCTTTGTGAGCTTCTATTTTCCATCACCAAATTTTTTGTTATAGCCTTCAACATCTAGCTTCCTGGTAGAGATCAAATTGAGGCGAATGTCTGGAACATGCTTTACATTTTTAAGCAACAACTTGCAGCTCATATTGTTTCCAAGCAAACATCACCCATGCCAACAATCTTGGACAAACCTTCATTATCCATTCGAACACACCCATAATCTCCTTTAGTGTAGGTAGTGAAGAAATCAACTAGAAAAGTCATATGAAAAGAAGTACCGGAATCAATCACCCAATTGTTCTCTTGGCCCACAAAATTTACACAATCATCTTTCACAGACGACCATGAGATCACCATCGGTAGTAACCGCTGTTGTGTCTTCTCGCTTCTTATCCACACTTTTGTCACGCCTTTTCTCCTTGTTCTTGAGCTTTCGGCATTCCCGCTTCACGTGCCCTTTCTCATGGCAATAATGGCACTCAATGTCTTTATTTAAAAAAAAGTCATCTCTTCATTTGTCACGGCTTTGAACACGACCATGAGAAGTTTTACTCCACCCTCTTGTTTTGCTTCAGCCTCTCACAACAAATGCTTCTGAATGAGAAGAACCCGCTTATTTTCTTCTAGTTTCTTCATTCAACAAGTTACTAGTGACTTGGCTCATTGTGACAATTCCATCAGGCACTAAATTATTAACTGTCACAACCAAAGTCTCCTAATTTTCGGGCAAAGAACTAAGTTGCATCAAAGCCTATAATTCATCATCAAAAATAATTTTCATAGAAGCAAGTTGGTTTACAATACTCTTTATTTTATTCAAATGTTCTGGAATAGGGCTGCCATCTTTATATTTTAAATTAACCAACTTTCGAAACAGAAAAGCTTTATTTGTGGTTGATTTTCTATCATAAAGACTTTTTAATTTTTTCTATAAATCATGTGCCGAAGTTTCAGTAATAACATGATGAAACACACTGTCATTAATCCATTGACGGATAACACCAACGATTTTTTGATTAAGTTTATTCCATTTAACATCTTTCATACCATCGGGTTTGCCACTATCACCCTCAATAGACCCATACAAGTCTTTACAAAATAATAGGTCCTCCATTTTAGTTTTCTAAGTTACCCAATTGCTTCCATTGAAGCTAGACATACGACCCACATTCCCTTCCATTGATTTAGACAAATAAATAAATCCAAATAAATTGTAAGCTCTAATACCAGTTGTTAGGAAAAATATATGATTTCCCACTAGTAAATCAATCAATGGAAATAAAAACTAATACGAAAAAATTAAATTAATAACAATACAAGAATATTTACATGGTTCTCTCAATGTGAGGTACATCAACGAAATCGAAATCCGATTCCACTATCAACCAAGAGTTTTCAAACAATTACAAACGAGACACGAATGGTCTCACAAACTACCCTTAGGCAAATTCCAAATAATCACAAAATAATCAAGAAAAAAGACCTCACCAAATAGATGAACAAAAGTTTTCAAAATAAAGTTGAAGAAGACCACAAATTTGAATCAAAACAACTTCCAATAACACTGCAAAGTACAGCCAAAAAAACCTTTCGAATTTAAACTTCACCGAATTGACTTTAATCCAAAAGTACTCGCACAGCAAGCTTATGCTCCAAGAACAAAACCCACCGAAAGTTGAATCAATTTTTGTAGCAGCCACTTGCATTTCGGGAGAACAAAACAATATATATAAAAATATTATTAATTTTTGGGCTTTTATGAAAGCTCTAACTGCCACCAAACATATTATTATATATATATTGGGCCTTCAAAAGTCAGATATAATATATTAAAAATATATTATAAGCAACCCCAAACCAAATTAAATTCTTTTAATAAATTAATTGGATCCTATACTCCAATAAAATAAATAAAAAAAAAGTATACCCAACACTTTTTATTGTTCCACACCTAAATCATCTCTCACTTAACTGCCCAATTAGATTTTTTTTACTTCATCCCTCACGTTCCCCTCACTTTTTACTTCATTCCTTTGCACAAACTTTTCAAAGGATTTCCAATCTCTCTCTCAACAATTCCATATCGGTGAATTCAATTCAGTCAATTCATGGAACAGTTTGAAGTCAAATGAGTCGGATTTTAATGGGTTCAACCATGGTTGGAATATTGGTGGTGGGTCTGATTTTAATGGGTTAGGTTATATTATTGTTCTTATTTTTAACCTCAACCATTTTATTAATTTTGGAAGCGATTGTTCCTCAAGTAAAATTATAAAAATAAGTATTGTTGGGTATGTTTTATTTATACAATTTATTTTTATGTTATCCATATGTAAAATACGGATTGAGTACTGTAAGGTTTTTTTTTTTTTCTTATTCAAGTTCTCTCTAAATTTGTTTTTAGCTGGTGGCTTTAATTTTAATGGGTTAGGCTCTATTGTTGTTTTTATTTTTAACCTCAACCATTTTATTAATTTTGGAAGCGATTGTTCCTCAAGTAAAAGTATAAAAATAAGCAAATACAGATTGAGTACTGTAAAGTTTTTTTTATCTTCTTCCAGTTCTCTGTAAATTTCTTTTTAACTGAAACTCACTTCTTAAATTTTTCTCAATTTTTTTATTTATAATTTTATTACTTTATTATGATGTATCATAAAATTTTTGATGAACCAATTCAGATGGTGGTATTATTCTATTATTCATCAATAATACTAGTGTAGCTTGCTTTTCGTGCTCCTTTCGGATACGACTAGCCCTACAGTTCGGATTCCTGTGGTTCTGAATCTGATTTCACAAGTGCAATGTGAAATAGTGAAAACACAGAAAGAGTCCAAATTCAGCAATTCTTTTTGGAAAATCGATGTTTGTATCAAATGCCAAAAATGGACTACTTTGCCAGATTTCAAAGTCGCCACCTAAATATTTTTGAAAAATTTAGGAAACCCGTGACTCGTGCCAAAGGCCACTTATCCGTCATCACCAAAATATCTCGGCTCAGGAACTTGGGTACGAGAGGGGAAGGTCATAAATTGAGCACCCTACTTGCTCAATCAAAGATCGGCCTCTACTAATTATGATTTATTTTTTATTTACATTATATGCTCTTGTTCCAATTATTAGACTAACATTACTATATGTCGCACACAAGTATAGACAAATTTGCAAAAGTTGGAACGCTTTGATTTCATGTTTGTTTGAAAATTATTTTTGATACTCGTCACTTGAAAAGGTGAGTTTGTACATTAATCAATTTGTCCCAGTTTTAGCAATTTAGCCTTCATCCACAGGCATTGAAGCAGATATATCATTAAGTAATTAGCCTCATGGGAAGCATGCTTGGCATGGCAACACAAACATTCCATGCAAGATGCTAAAACTCAAAATTGTTCACCTAGTACTCTGAGCCAAAACAAAGCAAGATAATTAGAAAATATGCACACTCTTAACTATTGCAATATGACTAATGCGACACATACACGTATGCAATTAATAGGCTCGGCTATAAACATGGCATATGATTCCATTCAAGACATGTGATGAGTCAAGTATTCAAGTAATGAATTTAAACATTTGATTAGTATGATGAGCCGAACCTTGGATGCATGCAAGACAATTGATGCAAAGCATAAAGATGCTAATTTGAAAAAATGATGTTCTATACTAACCATCGCAAGCAAATAAGTAAAAGGGAGAAAGACGTAGGGTTGAAAGACATACACATTATTACATGTCGGCGATCGCGCAAGAGGGTGCAAATCAATGTCCGAGAGTCTAAATTAAACTAACTATTACAAAACCGAATGAATGAATAAATAACTAACTAGCTAAGCTATAATTAACTAACTAGCTAATTTATTACAACAAAATAAACTAATCATCTAACAAATCATTGCTACAACAATATTAATTACGATGATGATAATTACAACAATATTGAAATCATTAATTTACAATTTACAATAGAAGCACAATGATGGCATGCACGTAGTGGTTTCAGAAGTAACTATGTCTGCCTTCCTTGGAATCTGTCCTATTTCACCTTCAGTCACTGCCCTCTGCTTCTGCAAAACACACTGCCTTACCAAACATTGATGGCTGGCCGGGCCTAAATAAGGCTGGCCGTGCCTTAATTTTATACCAAATCTTATTTTTGCGCTCTGAGGTGAAAACAGTGTAGACAAAGTTTTCTAATCTCTGTTTGTCCCTCTCACACTTCTCTGTCATGGGAAAGCCTCAAGAGAATGTTGGAATCGTTTCCAAAGCCATCAATAAGCAATTTGCTTGCTTGATGATTTCGGCCACAATTTGGACAAAATTCAATGAATGTAATGAATAACAACCTTTCCTCCCCTTTATCATGGAGTAAGCTCAAAGGGAGAAGTAAAGACGCTTCAAGGGTCGTCAAAACACCATTAATTGATGTGTGACGACTCTTGACACAATAGACTCAGCATAACATCTGGCCGAGCCTAAGCAATATAATCCATGTTCTTTATGTTGGTTGGTCCATTTTAATCCAAATTCATTAGTCTTCGCCATTCTTTAATCCATTAGTCCAAGGTGATGATTACGTCCATTAAATGAGAAGCACGTCTATAGCGATCCCGGTTTTCCCTTTCGTTGTTTAACTGTAATCCGGACTCGGTTCCGTAGATGTGTTGTTGTCTTATTCTCTTTCTATCCCTTACTCTTTGTGTTTGAGTTTTGGGTTGTGTTGGGCAAGTTGGGAATAGGTTGGTCGTGTTTTAAAACATAGAATTTTTGCCCAGTTTTTGGTCTCTCCGCTCGAGCGGGAAAATCAACTTCCCAGTATTTCCTCTGCAGTGTTGGACGCTCGAGCGGGAGTTTGTGTGTGACGCTCGAGCGGGGAGTTGAACGCTCGAGCGGGGACCTGTTTTGCAAAACATCTGGATGGTTGTATCCGCTGCTCGAGCGGGCGTTTCGACGCTTGAGCGGGGGTTTCCACGCTCGAGCGGGGCGACTTGTATATCACACCGGGTTTCACCTTTTTGGATCACTTTTTGATTTCCTTTCTCTCTCTTACTTTTTCAAAACCTCCATTGGAGAGCACCTTACTCTAAAACCTAACTTCTCTCTTGGGATTGATCTAGCTAGAGTGTTTTCCTACCCTTTGGCCTTTGTAAAAGTTGTGTTGATCGTCGAGGGCTTCGTTTTGATCCGAGAAATTTGGGATTTGGAGCAACTTCGAGATTCTTCATCTTCTCCATTTGAGCTCCGAATTTGAGGTAGGGATTTCCTTATTCTTTTTCAATACTTCGTCTATAGATAGACATGTGGTAGTTTTGTATTGCATGAAAATCATATCCACGTTGGATTTGTTTGAAATCATGAGAAGGAACCTAGGGTTGGTTGTTTGAAAATGGTTATTTTATCATTGATGGTTGTTTTGGGCTAATTGGAGTGTAAATTAGCGTGTTATAGTTGAAAGAAGAAAAAGCCCTAAATTATATTTTGATTTGGTAAATTAAAATGGAGGGTAGTTAACCTATGTTGAAAATCTCTATTGTTAATGTGAGTTGGGTAAAGATGTTAATGCCTAAGGGGTTAACTTTGGCTTTGGAATGGTTTTGAAATGAATGTAGTGGACTAATGTGAGTTATGGCTTTATTATCAACGGAATTGGTTTTGTAAAACAAAAGGAATGGAATTGGTTTTGTGGAAACAAAAGGGATGGAGTTGGTTTTGTGAAAACAAAAGGAAATGGAATTTGTTTTGTGAAATGAGAAAAGTATCTTTGACATAAGTATGAAAATTGGATTGTTGTTTCTTGAGTGTTGAACACACACATGTGGGGGGTTGTATCTTTAACTACCATGTTAATGTTGTTGTTGGGTTTGCGATCTCATGATAATTGGGTCTTTTAATAGATGTACTAAATACTTGCATCTAGAGGTTTTGTCCTTGGTCATCGGTAGAGGATGACATGGTTGTGTTGGATTGTCGTGTATGCATTACACCACTGTTGATTGAGCATTGTATGTGATGAAATGTTGAGATACATTATATATGTATACCTGCTCGGGGGAAATTAATTATGTGTTCATATACTTTAACACGTTGCTTGTATCTTGATGGTTTATGTATATGTGTTATACATGTTAGTTATGCCCTATTGTATTTTGGTTGGTGGTGTTATACCTTGCGCTTAAAATCAGAGGTACCGTGACCTTCCAGCTAGCGCCTGGAGAACTGACTGTGCTGAGAATCGAAGGTACCATACCCTTCCAACTAGCGCCTGGTAAACTGGCAGGTCGTTGTGAGAGGTGTATCTTTGGCTTACTACGCACATAGCTGGTAGAGCAAAGTTCTGTGGTTGTTGTTTCAGTGTATTTGAGAATATCATGGATTGGGAAGATTACAGAAATGGAGGGCCGAGTTGCCTCATTAGTCGATTTTATACATGTTGATGATTTGTTATCTCCCTTTTATATAAGGTATGCATGTATAGATATGATTGTATCGGGAAGAAACCAAAACGTCTTTTTTTTGTCTTTTGGAAAGTGTGAAGAGGATCGAATACTTTGAAAATATGTTTTGAAAAGGCACATCTGTTGTATGTGTGGGAAATGGAAGAAAGTAATGGGCTTAGTGCAATTATTTTCCTAAGAAATTGTTAATGCTATGAAAGATTGGGAATGGGGATTGATAAAAGGAAAAAGGAAAGATGAATCGCCTTTGGCGTTGATTGAAATGGTTGTTTTCAAGAAAAGTTCATACTTATGTATATTTTGTGTAAACTGTCACATTACTATCCTAGTATGAGATTGAGCATTCATGAACATAGCTATCTGTAAGTTGTTATTGTTGAGGGCCATGTTGAGATCCCTACTGGACTATATGTTCATCCCACGTTGTTGAATCTTTTTCAGGTGTTGAGCTGAATGTGCTACAAGATTTGAATCTTCTTATCTGTTGGCCACAGGGCCTCTCTTATATTGGCGGAATGCCATATGTGTAAAAGGGTTGCACCCTTCTTCTTGATTCGTTAATGATGTAAGCCCAAGGGCAATTTATTTATTATACTCATGTTGTATTTACTTGCATACGAATGAGAGCAATGTTATTCACTTCTACGAGTTGAATATACGAGTTTATTTCCGCATGTTATCTCTGAAATGGAATTAAGTAAATGAAATTGGTAATACTTTGAGTAATAAAAAGTGGGGCGTGACAACGTCAAACAGAAAGTGATTCTTGACACGAAAAAGAGACTGTGCTGTTGACAATGAACCTCCGTAGAGATTAAGCCATTAAGCATAGATCTCTAGTTCATGTTTTGAATAACCGTCAACCGGTTAAAACAACTCTCAAATGAAAGAAAGTTTCTAAGCTTGGGTTTGGATAGCTACAAAAAGGTAGAGAGAGTTAACACTCTTTCTTACACTTTTACCTATCGCTCAAACCCTTGTTTTACACCTTTTTTCTTTGCTTTCCAAATTGATTTTCAGAGTTTAAAAGTGGCTAAAAATCATGCTTTGAGGTTTCAAAAGTTGAGGGGTTAGTCACCCCTCCTTGTTCTTGCTTACTAGTCTTATTTTCTTTGTTTGTTGTTTAGCTTTTTGGGCTCTTTTCATGTACTTTGAGCCACTATTTTTCACCCATTAAGGGTTGTTTTAGAGCTGTCCTAGGTTATTTAATTAATTCATGTTTTGATTAGTTTGTTTGTTGTCTCACAAGTCCTTATACATAGCCTGTTGCATGTTGATCTAGCTTTTCTTTAATTAATTTCCATGTTAAGATGCCTCATTTTAACAAGCAATCTATCATTCAGAAAGAGGATCAAAACAATACAAAACTACATGAACTAGATAGCAAGAGATAGCGAAGAGAGCAAGAGAAGAGACAGTAAGTTTATACTTCTCAAGAAAGGTAAGCTCTTTGTTTGTGAATCAAACTAAGTCCAAACACACTCTCAAGCTTGAATTGTGATGCTCAAGGCTCGACCAAGGTTTCAAGGCTAAGGTGTGAAGGTGTATATGGTGTATGGATATAGGTTAAGGGTGGTAAGCTTGCTTAAAGGTTGCTTGCACAAGAAGAAGGAGCTCTCAAGAAGGTGTATAAGCTTTTTAGAAATTCTTCAACCCTCAAAACAGAGATACAACTTCGTTTTTATAGAATTTGAGCAAAAGATGTCATAAATATCTTCAAAAATAGACAGCTCGCAGGCTCCCGCACAGAACAGTGTTTCTCGCTGCCAAGGCACGACCGGCTCTCAATGAGGTACGACCGGGCCTCAATGTGATCCCTTGTCTCTCTGCTTTAGACTCAGCATAGGGTGGCACAATGTGTAAAAATGGATTTCTGAGGTACAAATGGTGGGAATATGGAAGATTTTGGATTGTTTCGAAGCTTAAACATAGCCCCTTTGTTGAGACCTCAAACCACACACAACAGCACTTTCATCATCGAGTGTACCGGGCAAAGCGCTTAAGCTTTGCGGGTGGTCAAAAATGGGATGTCTACAACTAGCCTACGTGATGACTTTTTACCACTTATTTTTAATTTAGAAATTAGAAATGCAATTGACTTTTTCCTATTTTAGTGAAGGCAATACATCATCTTTTATGGATTATTTTTTGGTTGTAATTAGAGCTAAAGATTATCGGATAGCCTGTTACTTCCTTAATTTTTAGGCAGTACATAACAAGTTGAGAAAATATGAATAGAAAATAATTGTTCCTCCTGGGTCATCCAAACCTCCAAATTTTTGCCCAAAAAGAAAATATGAATAGAAATATAAGAATTTCAGAAATTATGAATAGAAAATATGAAATATACCAGCAGTTTAGAACTAAGGGGTTGTCTAACAACACCACCTTTCTTTTACTGTAAGTATTCTATCAGTGTTTTTTTATTTTTTGTAGTATAAATTCTATAATTGTTTAGTCAAAAAAATAATATTTATTTATTTTAGTATCAAAATACATCTCAGTGATTGGTTACTTTTAATTTTTAATTTTTGTATAAATTCTGTAATTGTTTAAGAAAAAAAAAAAGAAAAAAAAAATTGGTGGCACATCTCATCTGCTTTGACTATACATGTTTTATGAGTTTGCACAAGAAAAATTGGTTGCACATCTCATTTTCTTTGACCCTACATGTTTTATTTAAAATTAAAGAAAATAACATTTTACCCCCCAAACTTTCATGCGTTGTTTAATTTGACCCCCAGAGTTCGATTAATATCAATTTTACATCCAAACTTTCAAAATTTTGATCAATTTGGCCCCTGCTGTCACATTCCGTCAACAATTGGACAGAATATGCTGATGTGGGGGAAATTGATTTTTAAGGTATAGTTTGGAGGCAAATTGATTTTTAATTTGGGGGGCAAATTGATTTTTAAGGTATAGTTTGGGGGTAAAATAAAATTTTAAATGAACATTGGTGCCACGTCAACACATTCCATCTAATTCTAGAAGGAATGTGACGGTAGGGGTTAGATTGATCAAAATTTCAAAAATTTAGGTAAAAATTGATATTAATCGAAGTCTAGGGGTCCAATTGGAAAATGCGTGAAAGTTTGGGAGGTAAAATGATATTTCCTCTTAAAATTAGTGTTTGTTTATTTGTTTTTTTTTTTTTTTAAGTATTAATTTTGTAATTGTTTAGTAAAAAAAAATAGTATTTATTTATTATTTATTTTTAATGTTTATTAATAAGCAGTTTAGAACTAATAACTTCTCAATGGAAAATTCACATTTCCATTTTGTTGATCATGTTCATTCGAAAAATAACAAATAAAGCAAAAAAAGAAATGTATACATTATAATGTGGATTTTCGGCTCATATTTTTATGATTTTTTAATTCATTTTTTTCACCATATAAAAGTTCAAACTAAATTACAAATAAAACAATATATATATATATATATATTATAATGTGGATTTTACACTCATATTTTTATGATTTTTTTTTCATTTTTTCCACCATATAAAAGTTTGATCTAAATTACAAATTTCAAAAAAAAAAAACAAAACAAAACAAATATATATTATTATTTCATTTTGTTGATCATGTTGATTGATGCTCATATTTATGATTTTTTTTTTTTCATTTTTTCCACCATATAAAAGTTCAATCTAAATCACAAATAAAATAAAATAAAAGCATATCTATACTATCTATACTATTATATAAAGTGAGCCCTTAATTTGGTTTCTTGAAACTTTTGCCATGTGACATTTAGATAGGAACTCAATAAACCAATCATAACCAATCACTTTCACATTCCTACTTTTCTACGTGTACAGTTCCAAAATCACTTCTTATTTCGTGTATTGGTCCATTTTGTTGTGTGGGAGTGAAATTTCTGTTTATAAAGATTTATTGGGAATGTTTCTACGCGGTGTTTGAGGATGAGATAAGCAAATAAATAATAAATAATTATAAATAATAAGGAAGACACAAAAAGATATTAAAAATAAATAAATTTTTAATTTTTTCCATGATCTTTATAACAAAAATATTTGGATTGTTCCTAAGAAAATTAAAAAATGGAACTTAAAAAAATAATTGATGTTAAATAAAAATTTTAAATTTTTTTGTTATGGCTAATAAGGTTCAATTTATTTGTTTATTTTTTATATTTATTGATTAGTAGTTTATTATTTGTAGATAATAATAAGATTCTAAAAAATACTAAATTAAAAAAAAAAAGAGATATAATGCCCTGAAAAATTATATACGAATATAATTTTAAATTTGGTTAAGCAAATAAAATAAAAAAAATTATAAATAAAAAAGAGGACACCAAAAGATATTAAAATTAAAAATAAGTATTATAATTTTTTCGAGTTACACACGCATTGTGTGTGTCCACCGCTAATCTATGTTAATGTATGTATATCCATCTATACAACAAACCCAATGTGTCAGTTTGGGGTGCCTCTATTTACACACCATATTTGGTCTCAAGGCACACCATTAGTTGATTATTTTTTTATTACAATAATGACCTTACCTAAAATGACCAAAATGACCACAACTGAGTACACACTTTAGTTGAATACACATCCAAACCCTAAGCCTAGCCACCACTGTTGCAGCCGCCGCCATTTCACCACCGTTGCCTTATCACCCCTCTCCAGCTTCGGTGAATCCCCATCACCACAAATCCTCGCTGTCATCAACCCTCTCTCTTTCCTCTCGTTGCAATCATCAACCCAGAAACCCACCACCTCGTAGATTGCAAGAGTACAGATCGCGATCGTGATCATCTTTCTCTCTCTCTCTCTCTCTCTCTCTCTCTCACAATTCGAGGTGTGCCACCGGGATCACGGGAGATGAGCAGCACGCGATCGCAATTGCGACGGTGGGGGTTGGAAATCGCGACAGTGAGAAATGAGAGTGAAGTATAAGGGCTAGGCAAGTCTCGCCAGAGGGGGAGGAGGGCTGGGGGTGGTTCACCGGAAGGGGAAATGGCTGCTAGAGGTTCACCAAAGCGCCTAGAGAGGGCAATGAGGTGACAGCGATTAGCGAGGTGGTGGGTCTCTATGAAGATAGAAGAAAGGGTTGACGGTGGTAGCCATGGTTGGCGTTGATGGTGGTTGCTGATGGCTGCTACCGCTAGTGGTAAGTGTCTAACAGTTAGGTTTTTTTTTTTTTTTTTTTTTTTTTGAATTTGAGGTGTGTACTAAGTGATGTGGACTAAGGGAAAAAACGGAATGTTGTGGTATGTGTTGAGAAAAATTATGTTTTTTCAAATTATTAAAGGTGTGAACAGAGTAGTGGTGTGCCTTGAAACTAAATGTGGTGTGTAAATAGAGGCACCCGTCGGTTTCATTTGTTTGGCATTATTATTATCTAGCATTCAGTTCCAAACTACCCCAGCTATATTTATAGTTGGGTACATCTATTAGCATGCACTCACCTCTTCTTTTTTTCTTTTCTTTTTTTAAATTATTATTTAAAGGGTGAAACACAAATAAATTTTAAAATATGATCTTGTGAACTGTTTAGTCATCTCTTTTTTCTTATGAACCCAAAGATCCCATTAAAGTAGAAATTACATAAAAGGATAGTCACTTTCATGTTTGAATTTAATTTTTTAGGGATAAAAGTGGGTTTCTCAAAATGTAAATTATACATTTGGACAATTTGCACTATAGAAGTTTTGGATCTTCCCTCATTCTAGAACAAATCTCACGTTATGAACAAAAACCTAACACTTTAATATAACACTCCAATAAAATAACACTTCATTGTAACACACTAAAAAACTCTTTGGTGTGCTTTTTACAAATGTAACAACGTAATACTCAAAAAAAACTCTTTAGTGTACTTTTTCCAAACGTAACGTTCCAATGTAATACCAAAAAAAATAAAAATAAAAATTCATAGTGTACTTTTCCCAAATGTAACATTACAATTAGTGTAATCCCAAATGTAACACTCCAATATAACATACTCCAATGTAACACACAAAAACATTAAAAAAAAACTCATTAGTGTATTTTTCCAAATGTAACACTCACAGTTTGAAATTATACATTTGTCCAAAACTTACTAAGGAATATTTTTACTCATTTTGGAATGGTTTGAAGAATCTCACATTATTTTTATTTATTTATTTATTTTTAGTGTTACATTGGAGTGTTACGTTTAGAAAAAGTACACTAAGAATTTATTTATTTATTTATTTGTGTTACATTGGAGCATTACATTTGGAAAAAGTATGCCGAAGAGTTTTCTTGTGTGCTACATTAAAGTGTTAAGCTAAGTAATTTTTTTGGAGTATTATATTGAAGTGTTACGTTTGGAAAAAGTATGCGAATGATTTTTTCTATGTGCTACATTAGAATGTTACACTGAGGAGTTTTTGTTTGTTACATTAGAGTGTTACACTAAGATTTTTTTTTTTTTTTTTTTTTTTGTGTGTGTTACATTAGAGTGTTACACTAAGGATTTTTTTTTTTTTTTTTTGAGTGTTATATTAGATTCTTACGTTTGCAAAAAAATATAGTAAGGAGTTTTTTTGTGTGTTACATTAAGTGTTACAATAAGGAATTGTTGTGTGTGTTACATTAGAGTGTTATAATAAGGATTTTTTTTGTGTGCTACATTAGAGCATTATACTAAGGAATTTTTTTGAAGTGTTATATTGGAGTGTTACGTTTGGAAAAAGTATAATAAAGAGTTTTTTTTTATGTGTTACCTTAAGGTATTACATTAAGATTTTTTTTTTTTAGTGTTACATTGGAGTGTTACGTTTGAGTGTTATATTGGACTATTACAGTTTGAAATTATACATTTGGTCAAAACTTACCAAGTAGTTTTTGTACTTCTTTTGAACTATTTGAAAAATCCCACATTTTTGAAATATTTATTATACAAGTTACAAATATCCAAAACCATACAAATGATGTCACATAATCTGTTAGTATACTAGTATGTACATTAATTGATACATATAACATTATTCTTTTTAAATTCAATTTTTTGAAAATTTTAAAGTATTTGTTTGGTTGTTTAGAAAATTAAACACACTTTTCAAAATGATATATTGAGGATTTTAAAAAAAAAAATTAAGTTTCTCTCCAATTTAAGAAGAGAGATAATTTAATAAAAAAAATTGTCACGTTAAAAAATACTTATGTTAGTTTTAGATACATGTTGTATATATATGAAAACACAATTTGGTATGTACTCAGTTATGGATACATATCCTACTATTAAATGTGTGACTTTATCATAAAATTTTCATTCATTTCAACTATAGAAAACGTAATTTTTTTACAAATTGGCATTAAAAAAAAAAATCGTAACTAACTTACAAACTTTTCCCACATCAAATACGAAAAATTTGGATATTTTCTTATGCCAATTTCTGACGATGTTACACATGTTTGTGTTAATATTATGATATTTTGTGATAAAATAAATTTGCTGCATAACATTTATGAAAGTTTAATTCTATGTAAGAATTTTTTAATGCAATTTGGAAAAAAATTTACATTTTTTGTGGTTGAAATGAGTAAAAATTTTATGATGAATCACACATTTAATGGTAGGATATGTACCCATAAATGACTACATACCAAATTATTTTTTCATACATATATAGCATATATATATAACATGGGAGTATTTTTTGATGTGATAATTTTTTTTTTTTTAAATTGTCTCTCCTTAAATTGGAGGGAAACTTGAGTTTGTAATAATGTATTTTTTTGAAAACCAAATAAATTTTTTTTTTTTTCAAAATAAAGTTTTCAAATCAACCTTTAAAAAAATAATTCAAAAAAATAGTACCAAACATAATAGATAGTGATAACAAAAACAAACACCAACAGCACAAATATGAGAACTCTTTTTTTTTTTTAACAGCAAAATGAAAATATATTGATGATAAAGTAATGAACAATCAACAAAGCATCAACAAATCAGGGGGCGCGGAAGGGAGGGGGGAGCACAAAGCTTCCTGCACTAAACCCAAGATTGGCGAGAAGCCAATCAAACACCCAAACTCCAAAAAACTGAAAAACTGAACAAATACAGAAGAACAGAACAAACAGCAGCAAGACGAAAGTGCGAAACTGAACAAAATAAACAAACACCAGCTGAAGGCCTGAGAAGCAACACAACAACAATCCAAACATCAATCCAAACATCAACAACCTGCTGAAGGCCTGAGAATCAACAATAGTAGTTGCAGACAGTAGACCAAAACAAACTCCATGCCAAAACCAATTTCCTAACAAGCATATACCAAACAGAGCAACTCTACAAATCTGGAGCCTCAAAGAGCCGACCTGATCTGATGAAGATTGGACATGATATCATGGACTGAATAATTCACCACTAAATGCCATTTGATCCACAAGGCTATCTGCACCTTAATTTTCTCACGCAATTCTTGAATGTTAGGATGAGGACCCTTAAACAAGCATTCATTCCTCAACTTCCATACAGACCATAAAACAACAGTAGGGACTATCTGCCACATTTTGAGTAACCACTCCTCGAACCTACCTCCAGCCCACCAATGCAGCAGATCTGCAACTGAACCTGGTATGGCCCAAACCTGATCCCACCAGTCAACCATGATAAACCAGCACTGCCACACTAGAGGGAAAACAAAAGAACATGATCAACATATTCTATCTCAGAGTGACAGAAAACAAACAGAATATTAGCATTCATATCAATAGCCCCTATACTTTGTAAGAAGGAAGAGGTTTTAACCCTACCACGCCAAGCCAACCAACAAAAAAACTGCATTTTTGGAGGAGCAAAGCTAACCCACACCCCTGCTGGGACTACCAGACCAAGACCCCTAGCTGTTGTAACACCCTCAAAATAATACATACAAACCCAACAATTCAGGATATTCATAGGCAAGAGAATAAAGCATAATTCCATTCATCAGAGTATTTAGTACAAAAAGTATTACATGTTGACAACAAAAGTAAATGCCCTACGGGCTTACAACTTTCCAAGTCAACACTTGGTTGCAACAAAAGAAAAGTTCTAACTCTTTATACAAAATAAGCCCTTGGCTTTGATTTATATGTAATACCAAAATAACAAAATAATCAAAAGAGCCTTCGACTCCCAAAACCTTCCAAGCTACGTCCTTGGAGGTGGCATAACTCCTGAACCTGAAAATGATGTCCCATAAAGGGTGAGCCAACGCCCAGTAGAGATATGCTAAACATAATATGAGCAATAACTAAAACATTAACATTTGATAAATGTTTAACTCATATAAACAAGCATACATCTCCTTCCATTTCATTAACCAAACCAATTCATAGATATGGTTCCCTATTCAGCCAAACAGTTCATAATGAGCCTACAACTCATATTAACAATACTTCAACGATTCAATTTCAAATTAGACTACGACTCATATTACTCAATGGTTCCCAATTATCCCAAAACACATATGAACACTTCAAACTGCCATTTCATGGAAATTTCGTCCGCAGGATCGGCACCCATATATATATTTCAAAACTGCCATTTTACGGAAATTTCGTCCGCGAGATCGGCACCCATGTATATATTTTTCTTTCGAGTCTTTCACCCAGGACACTCCGGCCAACTTGCTTTCAGTGGAGTCCATCCCCTTTCTCCTTCCAAACAAATATGCATATGCAATGTATTTAAATACTTATCATATACAATGATCAAGCCAAGCACATATTCAATGTGTTACCCCATCCGTCATATTCAATGACATACTCAATTGATTAGTTTTAATTCATCTAATCATCATGCAGTGTTTACAACAATCAAGACTATCCTCCACTGATAACCCAAAACAATTATTTCTAAACAGATAATAAATTATCAAACAGATAAATTATCTACAATTTCAAAGGTGAGTGATCAATCAATCCAACTCCACCATTAAACCTCATAATTACCCAATTTCATTATTTCCAACTCAATTTCATATTTCCATAACTTTCCCAAATTAATTATACAAATTAATTTATCACAATAAATTAGGGCTTTTCTTCCCATTTTCTCAACATTGACCCAAAGGCTCATATATCATCAATAAACATCAATAACTTTATTTAAAGACCCAAAATACACATGCATTGGTCAAAATAACAAAACCACTCTTTATACATTTTGAAACCCTAACACCCAAAACTTCCCAACTTCAACATTAAATCAAAATGACTAAATGTTTATGTCAAAGATCATAAATATAAGTAGTAATTCCTACCTCAAATTTCGGAACCCAAAGGAAATGATGAACCAATTCGAAAGTGCTCCAAACCCCAAGATTTTCGGATCAAAATGGAGGTCTTGCAAAGCTCTACCACTTTAATGAAGGCACAAGGGTTGGGTCTCACTAAACCAAGATCAAAATGTAGAGAGATTGAGAGAGTTCTAGAGAGTTCTAGAGAGAGGAGCTCTCAAAATAGGGTTTTTGAAAGTTAGAGAGAGAGAGAGAGAGAACCGAAAAAGTGGTCCAAAATATCTTCATCTCGGACTGAAATAATACACAGTCCGCTCGAGCGTGGAACGCCCCGCTCGAGCGTCAGACACAGACTCACGCTCGAGCGTGAAAAGCGCCGCTCGAACGTCGAATGCATACTTCCAGAAGTTCTGGAGAAAAAGGTCCCCACTCGAGCGTGAAAGTGGACGCTCGAGCAACCGATGACTTGTAGAGAAAAGTACTGAGGGCTGAATAATCCCGCTCGAGCGTCGGAATGCCCGCTTGAGCATAGGAGCAAAAGCAAAGGGCCCGCCCGAGCGTGAAGGCCAAAATCTGGGCATCAACTTTTGATTTCTAAATACAACCAACCTGTTTCAAACCTGCCCAACTCAACCTAAAACTCAAATACAAAGAGTAAAGGATGGAAATGCGATATAGACAACAACAATCATCCACGGAACCGAGTCCGGGTTACAATAAACAAAGAAGGGAAAAACCGGGATCGCTATAACGTCTCCCCCTTAAAGAATTTCGTCCCCGAAATTAGATATATAAAAGTTTTCAAAAGTGTGATTTCTCAATTCTCAACACATTATAACTCAACATTCATCAACTTGACCCAGTACCGATCATCCCATCTCTTTTCAAGAGGCAATTTGCAATATATTTTCAATATGCATTATCAACATGCTTTTCTTTGAAATTCAACCATTTCAACACAGGTATTCCACAATTCAATAACATATTCAATGTCAACAATATATTTGCATTTCCAAAACATAACTAACATATGCAATGTTAAAGTAAACTTCCATTTCCGGACCATATTCAATGTCTATAACATTTCCACAATCTAAAACATATATAATGTTTCCAGAATCCATTAACATAACAAAATTCCCAATACATGCTTAAACATTAACAAACAAGTCCGGGTATTTCTCGCGGACCTCTAACTCACGTTCCCAAGTGGCTTCCTCCACTCCGTGATGTTTCCACAAAACTTTCACCAAGGGTATCGTCTTGCCTCGCAAGACTTGATCTCGCCTATCCAAGACCCGTACCGGTCTCTCCTCATACGAGGCATCCTCGTCTACCTCTAAGTCGGTCCAATCCAATACATATGACAGATCCGGCTCGTATTTCCGAAGAATGCTAACATGAAACACGTCATGCACTCCGAATAACTGCGGCGGTAAAGCTAAACGGTATGCAACCTCCCCAATCCGTTCAAGGATCTCAAAGGGACCAATAAACCGAGGGGACAACTTCCCACTCTTCCCAAACCTCATCAAGCCCCGCCTAGGTGATATTTTCAGAAAGACGTGATCACCCACCTCAAATGCCAAAGGCCTTCTCCGACGGTCGGCATAACTCTTTTGGCGACTCTGGGCTGTAACAAGCCTCCTACGAATAAGCTCAACTTTCTCCGTCGTTTTCCGCACCAACTTCGGGCCCAACAAAGGTGCATCACCCACCTCGGCCCAACACACTGGAGACCTACACGGTCGGCCATACAAGGCCTCAAACGGTGCCATGCCAATACACGATTGGAAACTATTATTGTAGGCAAACTCCACTAAGGGCAAGTGCCTCTCCCACGACCCACTAAAGTCAAGGACACAGCCTCAAAGCATATTCTCAAGGATCTGAATGGTACGCTCAGACTGCTCATCTGTCTGAGGATGATAAGCCGTGCTAAAGATCAACCTAGTGCCCAAGGCACACTGCAAACTTTGCCACAACCTAGCGGTAAAACGTGGATCTCTATCTGAGACGATTGATACTGGGACTCCGTGCAACCTCACTATGTCCCGATATACAAGTCGGCAAGATGATCTACCGAATCTCTTACGCGCATAGGAATAAAGTGCGCCGACTTAGTCAACCGGTCTACAACCACCCAAATAGCATCACTACCCCGCTGAGTCCTCGGAAGAGCTACAACGAAGTCCATGGTGACATGCTCCCACTTCCACTCGGTAATAGGCAAGGGTTGCAACAAACCCGCTGGCCTCTGATGTTCGGCCTTCACTTGCTGACAAGTAAGGCACTTAGACACGAAAACTGCCACATCCTTTTTCATATCCCGCTACCAAAACTGGTGACCCAAATCACGATACATCTTAGTGCCTCCCGGATGCACCACAAGACGTAAATGGTGAAACTCTCGGAGTACTTCCTCTCGACAAGACTCCGGCACAAACAGACGGTCTCGGTACCTCACACTCAGGTCGGGATACACAGTCAAACCCTTCTCAACCTTCCCACTGGAGATCTTCTCTCGGAGGGATTCTACCTCAAGGTCACTTCTTTGTGCCTCTAGCACTCGACTCACAAGTGTAGGCTGCCAACTACAGAAAACAAGGCCACAGACTCAACAGATTCACCCAGAAGCAAATCAAACTCGCCAAGTGCACCCAACATCTCCCGTTCCCGGATGGCTATGCAAGCTACATCACTAATGGATTTCCTACTAAGGGCATCGGCCACAACATTGGCCTTTCCCGGGTGATAGTGCAACTCAAAGTCATAATCCTCAATGAACTCCATCCACCTTTTCTGCCTCAGATTTAAGTCTTTCTGTGTAAACAGATACTTCAGACTATTATGATCCGAGAACACCTCGAATCTCTCACCATACAAGTAATGCCTCCAAATCTTCAAGGCAAAAATTATAGCTGCTAACTCTAGGTCATGCGTAGGGTAATTCTTCTCGTGTATTTTCAACTGACGTGAGCCATAGGCTACTACTTTCCCCTCTTGCATCAACACACAACCCAAACCTGCTCGTGAGGCATCACAATACACTGCATAACCCAAACCCCTCTCCGGAATAATCAAAACTGGAGCGGTGGTAAGTCTAACTTTAAGCTCTTGGAACGACTATTCACAAGTCTCGCTCCACAATAATTTGACCCCTTTCCGCGCCAACCTAGTCAACGACAAAGATAGCCTGGAGAAATCTTTCACAAACCTACGGTAATAACCGGCCAATCCCAGAAAACTGCGGATCTCAAAAACACTCTTAGGCTGTGCCCAATCCTACACTGCCTCTACCTTGGATGTATCAACAAACACCCCTTCCCCAGAGACTACATGGCCTAAGAATTTAACCTCTCTTAGCCAGAACTCACACTTCACGAACTTAGCATACAGCTTATGGGCTCTAAGCAACTCAAGCACCACTCTCAAGTGTTCCTCGTGCTCTTCCTCCGAAGGTGAATAAATCAGAATGTTGTCCACGAAAATGACCACAAAGCGATCTAAGAACTCCCGAAAAATTTGGTTTATCAAGTCCATAAACACTGCCGATGCATTGGTGAGCCCAAAAGGCATCACCAGAAACTCATAGTGGCCATACCGCGTACGGAATGCCGTCTTTGGGATATCCTCCTCCCTGACCCTCAACTGATGGTAACCTGATCTCAAGTCTATCTTAGAGAAATAACGGGACCCTTTTAACTGGTCAAACAAATTATCTATACGAGGCATAGGGTACTTGTTCTTAACCGTAGCCCGATTCAATTTCCGGTAGTCAATACAAAGTCTCAAAGCCCCATCTTTCTTTTTAGCAAAGAGGGGCGGTGCTCCCCACGGCAAAGTACTAGGGCGGACAAAGCCCTTATCTAGCAACTCCTGGAGTTGAATCTTCAACTCACTCAATTCGGTTGGGGCAAAACGATAGGTGCCATGGAAATTGGTGCCGTGCTAGGCACTAAGTCGATAGAGAACTCAATCTCTCGATGAGGTGGCAAACTAACAAGATCCTAGGGAAAGACGTCTGAGTACTTACAAACCACTCTCGGCAACTCAGCCTGGATTTCATCACACTCACTACTCATACAGCTTGCGAGAAGACAACTAAGCTCACTCCGCCCTTGCGGATCATACACCGATGGCAAAGCACTACCAACCCAATCCCCCAAGAAATGGAAACAATCCCGGCTCAAGGTACATACAGTGACCCTCTGGCGGTAGCAATCAATAACAGCTCGGTATGACGATAACCACTCCATACCCAAAATTACATTAAAACCCGACATGACCATTACTACAAAGGAAAATGGAAGTCAGCGGTCGGTGACCTCTATATCACAACCTCTACACCCCTGTTTTAAAATCAACTCACCCCTAACAGGTGATACTACACAAATAGAAGAAGCTAACTGTGCCAACTCCAACCCCAAAACAGATGCAAATGCAGCAAATATAAAGGAATGGGATGCACCCGTATTAATCAACACATTAACAACCGAGTTGCAAAACAAAAAGGTACCTCTCACAACAGATGGAGCCGGTACAAGATCCTATGCGGTAACAGCATACACGCGCCCTGTAGGCCCCTGATCTACCTACTCACCTCTCGGAGCAAAAGACTGCTGCACAGACTGAGACGATGAGGCTCCCTGATTGGCCCTCGAGGCCTGAACTGACTGAGCTGGCTGAAAACTCTACCTTGACCCAGATGTGCCACCCAACTGCGGGCAAAACCTCTTCAGGTGCCCCGCCTGACCACATTGGTAACAAGAGTGCGGCTGGCCTCTGCCCTGACTCTGGCTCTGAGGATGAGCTGAAGATGAAGCTGCTCTTTGCCCTCCTCCCTTCTACGGGCAAGCTAGAGACTTATAGCCCAGCTGACCACACTTGTAACAGGTAAAGTCTCCCTGACTGCCTCTCCCAGAGCCTGAACTCGGCACTGGAAAGGTAGATCTCGCAAACGCACCCTGGGACTGCTAAGGGTTAGAACCCCTCTGCCTCCTACCATCTCCCTGGCCATCCTGACTCTTCTTGGAGCCCCTCATCCTCTCCTCCTCCTCAAGCATAATAATCTCGAGATGGGCCGCAGTATCCACAAGGCGCCCATACTCCCGAGTCATGGACCCCGCAACTCTCATCTTGAGCCTGGTCCTTAACTTCTTCTCAAACTCAAGACAACGACGTTCTTCAGACGCCACCAACTCAGGTGCAAACCTCGATAAGCTGGTAAATGCAGCCTCAAACTCGACCACTGGTGTGTTCAGCTGCTTGAGCTAACAGAACTGATCCCTCAATTTCTCCCTAACAGCGGGAGGCAAAAAATTCTCCTGGAAAGCATCTACAAAGGCCTCCCAAGTCCCACCAATACGGCCCCGCGTAAATTTCCACCACTGACCCACGTCTCCCTTCAGCTGGAAGGACGCCAAGGTCACCCTCAAGGCTCCGTCTTCGATGCCTAGCATCTCAAACGTCTTCATCATCTGCTCAAGCCACTCGTCAGCCTTAAGTGGCTCTTTCGGATCCCCCAAAAACTCATCCGGATTAGACCGGAAAAACTCCCTCTTCAAAAAGGAAGGCCCTGCCTCAGCTGCATGGGCCTGGGCTTCATTCTCAGCTCTGAGAATGCCCATGGATTCCCTCAATGCTTCTGCTATCTCGCAGGCTAAGGCGCCCATGGCCTGCTGACCTACTGGCTCGGCCATATTGGCCTGACCAACACCCTCTTGCTGCGCCGGAATCTCATCCGATATAGACATCTCCTGCCTCCTAGGCCTACCTCGCCTACCACCACGTCCTCGTCCTGACATCCTAATAAAGGTAACGAGAATATTAGCACATTCACAAATGTGCTGAAGCCATAACACTGACGTCCTAATATATGGACAACCATAATTCACTCCACGTAAGCACTTACGAATTTCATTTCCGGATAATGACAGTCCCGAGGCGTTGCTAGAGTCCTGGTTAGAAATGGCAGTGATCAAGTGCCTTTCCAACAGGACTCCTAGAAACCCAAGGATCCAATCAACATCCTAGAAGCTAAATTCCATACCCATATATTCACATAAGCATGTTATCAAATAAACACATAATATTATACATACGTCTCTAACAAGCGAGACAAACCCACTGTGGTACTAACCACTTCCCACGTACCCAAAATATTCAAACTCGGTACGCTCTGATACCAAGTTGTAACGCCCTCAAAATAATACATACAAACCCAACAATTCAGGATATTCATAGACAAGAGAATAAAGCATAATTCCATTCATCAGAGTATTTAGTACAAAAAGTATTACATGTTGACAACAAAAGTAAATGCCCTACGGGCTTACAACTTTCCAAGTCAACACTTGGTTGCAACAAAAGAAGAGTTCTAACTCTGTATACAAAATAAGCCCTTGGCTTTGATTTACATGTAATACCAAAATAATAAAATAATCAAAAGAGTCTTCGACTCCCAAAACTTTCCAAGCTACGTCCTTGGAGGTGGCATAACTTCTAAACCTGAAAATAATGTCCTATAAAGGGTGAGCCAATGCCTAGTAGAGATATGCTAAACATAATATGAGCAATAACTAAAACATTAACATTTGATAAATGTTTAACTCATATAAACAAACATACATCTCCTTCCATTTCATTAACCAAACCAATTCCCATATATATATTTCAAAACTGCCATTTTACGGAAATTTCGTCCGCAGGATCGGCACCCATGTATATATTTTAAAACTGCCATTTTACGGAAATTTTGTCCGCGGATTCGGCACCTATGTATATATTTTTCTTTCGGGTCAGGACACTTCGGCCAACTTGCTTTCAGCGGAGTCCATCCCCTTTCTCCTCCCAAACAAATATGCATATGCAATGTATTTAAACACTTATCATATACAATGATCAAGCCAAGCACATATTCAATGTGTTACCCCATCCGTCATATTCAATGACATACTCAATTGATTAGTTTTAATTCACCTAATCATCATGCAGTGTCTACAACAATCAAGACTATCCTCCATTGATAACCCAAAACAATTATTTCTAAACAGATAATAAATTATCAAACAGATAAATTATCTACAATTTCAAAGGTGAGTGATCAATCAATCCAACTCCACCATTAAACCTCATAATTACCCAATTTCATTATTTCCAACTCAATTTCATATTTCCATAACTTTCTCAAATTAATTATACAAATTAATTTATCATAATAAATTAAGGCTTTTCTCCCCCTTTTCTCAACATTAACCCAAAGGCTCATATATCATCAATAAACATCAATAAACTTATTTAAAGACCCAAAATACACATGCATTGGTCAAAATAACAAAACCCCTCTTTATACATTTTGAAACCATAACACCCAAAACTTCCCAACTTCAACATTAAATCAAAATGACTAAATGTCTATGTCAAAGATTATAAATATGAGCAGTAATCCCTACCTCAAATTTTGGAATCCAAAGGAGATGATGAACCAATTCGAAAGTGCTCCAAACCCCAAGATTTTCGGATCAAAATGGAGGTCTTGCAAAGCTCTACCACTTTAATGAAGGCACAAGGGTTGGGTCTCACTAAACCAAGATCAAAATGTAGAGAGATTGAGAGAGTTCTAGAGAGTTCTAGAGAGAGGAGCTCTCAAAATAGGGTTTTTGAAAGTTAGAGAGAGAGAGAGAGAACCGAAAAAGTGGTCCAAAATATCTTCATTTCGGACTGAAATAATACACAGTCTGCTCGAGCGTGGAACGCCCCGCTCAAGCGTCAGACACAGACTCACACTCGAGCGTGAAAAGCGCCGCTCGAGCGTTGAATGCATACTTCCAGAAGTTCTAGAGAAGAAGGTCCCCGCTCAAGTGTGAAAGTGGATGCTCGAGCGTCCAATGACTTGCAGAGAAAAGTACTGAGGGTTGAATAATCTCGCTCGAGCGTCGAAATGCCCGCTCGAGCGTAGGAGCAAAAGCAAAGGGCCCGCTCGAGCGTCGAAAACCCTGCTCGAGCGTGAAGGCCAAAATCTGGGCATCAACTTTTGATTTCTAAATACAGCCAACCTGTTTCAAACCTGCCCCAACTCAACCTAAAACTCAAATACAAAGAGTAAAGGATGGAAATGCGATATAGACAACAATAATCATCCAAGAACCGAGTCCGGATTACAATAAACAAAGAAGGGGAAAACCGAGATCGCTACAGCTGCAACCTTCCACCTCCACACAGATGCAACTGTAAATTGCCCTGAATTCTCTGCTGACCAGGAGCAGGAATCCTCAACTTCAGAACTTAGAGGAGGGGATAAAACCAACATCCCTAACAGCCTCTGCACCTCCTCCTCTTCCCAAGCTAATAAATACCTTCTAAACTGGGGCTGCCACCCCCAAGAGGTACTCTTCTTTGCACTGATTTGCTGCAAAGTCTCCTCCTTCTCTATTGATAAACTAAATAATCTGGGGAATTCAGCTTTTAAGACTTTGTTACCCAGCCATGCATCATACCAAAATTGAATTCTCCTCCCATTGCCAATTATGATTTTGACCTGAGCAGCAAAAAAATCACCCAGCTACTAATTGACCACAGAAAGCTGCGAGATGTCCTTCCACACAATTGAAGTTCCACCTGATTGATGAACTGAGGGGCTCTATCCCCCACCAATTCTGCCATACCTAGAGCACACCACAGATTTCCACAGAGCCTTGTCCTCCCTACCATACCTCTACCACCACTTCAAAAGCAGACACTCATTAACCTCACCAAGGTCTCTCACTCCTAAGCCTCCTTGACTCTTACTTTTGGTGACCTCTTTCCATTTAATCAGGTGCACTTTCCTATTAGATGCAGTCCCCCCTTCCCTCTCTCAACAGAAAATTGGCCTGCAATTTAGAGATAGTCTTAACAACCACTTTAGGCATTTTGAAAATAGAAAGAAAATAGATTGGCAAATTGGATAGGGCTGATTTAATCAGAGTTAATCTTCCAGCAAAAGATAATAACTTTCTCTTCCAAGATGAAAGTTTCTTTTGAAATTTAGCCACAACTGGGGACCAAGTGCTCTTCCTTTTGGGGTTGGACGCTAAAGGCAAACCTAAGAAATTACAAGGCAGCTTCTGAGACAAACAGGTCAGGAGGTTAGCAGACTCCTTAGATTAATCATCTTGGTAGCCCACCCCATACACAACACTTTTGTGATAATTAATCTTTAAACCAGATATCACCTCAAAGCACCTCAACACCCTCTTTATATTCAAAACTTCCTCCTTACCACCTTCACAAAAAATAATGGTGTCATCTGCGAATTGAAGATGTGAAATTCCCAACTAGTCAGAGCCTACTGAAGCACCTTTGATCAAGCCCTTCTCTACAGCCCTTTTCAATAGCAAATTGAGGCCTTCAGCTGCCACAATGAATAGAAAATGAGCCAAAGGATCCACTTGCCTTAACCCCTTCTGGGGTTGGAATTCCTCAGTGGGTGCACCATTGACCACTATAGACACCTTAGCTGTTGAAATACAAGTTTTCATCCACCTGATCCATCTTGCACGAAAGCCAAAGTTACCCAACATTGATAATAAAAACTCCCAGTTTAAGGAGTCATAGGCTTTCTCAAAATCTAACTTCAGTATAATACCTTTCTTCTTAGCTCTACTCCACCCATCTACAACTTCATTAGCTATCAATACACCATCTAAAATATGTCTACCACTTACAAAAGCTGACTGCACCTCACTGATCACAGCTGGAAGCACCTGCTTCATTCTTCTGGATAGAACCTTGGCCAAGATCTTGTAAATAGAGCTAACCAAGCTAATTGGCCTATAATCACCCAAACCTACAGGATTATCCTTCTTAGGTATGAGCACAATGAAATAACTATTTATCCCACTTGAAAATTTAGCATTTGTATGGAATTCCTGAATCATTTGAATTATTGCACTTTTCATAACAGACCAACACCTCTGTATGCAAGCAAGATTGAAGCCATCTAGCCCAGGGGCCTTATTCCCATCACAAGCTTTAATAGCTGCCCAAATCTCATCTTCAGAGAACAATGCTTCTAGATTAGCTGCAACCTCAGAGCTAATAACATCAAAAGGACATGACAACTTTGGCCTAACAACCCAATCCTCTGTAAACTAATGCCTAAAGTGCCTGACCACAGCTTGTTTAATCTAAATGGGGTCCTCAAAATTCACCCCCTCCACACTGACTGAATCTAACATATTCTTTCTCTGCCTCCTGCTGGCCATGATATGGAAAAATCTAGTGTTTTTATCACCATTTCGAGCCCATAGCATTATGGACTTTTGGTGCCACAATCTCTCCTTATAACTACTTAGTTTCCACACCAAACTTCTAGCTTCTCTTCTACTTCTAAGCTCCACATCTGACAAGGGCCTGATTTCTGCCTTCAAATCCCATTCATGCAATTCCTCTTCTGCTAACTTTAAGTGAGAATCAATGTTACCAAACACCTCCTTGTTCCACACCTTTAAGTGAGATCTTAGAATTATTAGCTTACCCAGTAGTCTAAACCCTGACCAACCTAATACTTGAGTGGTCCCCCAAATCTGTTGAACTTTAGACAAAAATGTAGGGTGTGAAAGCCAAGGATTTAAGAACCTGAAAGGTTTAAGACCCCAGTCCCTTTCATCTTCCTTCAGCAAAATTGGGCAGTGATCTGATATGGTTCTAGGAAGACCCTATTGTTTGAAAGAAAACTTTTCCAACCACCTTGAATCCAATAGAAATCTATCTATCCTACTCCATCTATCCCCATCTAAAGCATTGCACCAAGTAAATGTCTATCTAGCATATGCAAATCAGTTAATTCCAATCTGTCAGTAAGCTCATTAAAATCCTTCATCCCTCTCTCCCTTCTTGAGCACCATACCCTCTCACTCATGAACCTAATCTCATTGAAGTCCCCACCCATACTTCAAGGATTTGAGTACTGAGGGTATACACTTACTAGAGCATCCCATAACTGTCTCGTTCTCAAGACCTCATTTGGAGCATAGATATTAATAATAACACAGTCAAAAGAAAAGCATGTTGAACCTGATAGTAGGATGAAATTCTTGCTGCAACAACAATCTATAAGCTTGAAGACATCTGGCCTCAAGATGCACAACAGGCCACCAGCACTGCCATTTGAATCCACTCCCAAAAAATCCATCTCTTCATAAGGCCAAATGGTCTTCACAAAATACTCATCCAAAGTATTTCTTTTTGTTTCTTGTAGTAACAAAACATCCACCTCCTATCCTTCACCATATTTTTTATTTTCCCCATTTTTTTTTGGCCTTCTCAGCCCTCTCACATTCCAAGATAAAATCTTCATCATTACACATGCATGACACACCCATTTCCCCTACTAGTAAACAACTAATTTCTGTTTGCCCCCTCTGCACTTGCTGCTCTTTCTACATCCTTCTCTTCTAACTCCACTAACTTGTTCACAACCTCATCTTCTTGACTATGAAACGGCAGTCCCAGTGTTTTTCCTACCTTCAGAGTTTTCTTTGCCTCTTCAACCAAATTTCTCCTTCTAATCCTCGAAGTACTCTGAGATGAAGATGATAAAGATGAAGCCACTGCTGCTGCTGAAGTTCTGAAAATGGCTCCTCTTGGAAATCCCAAACTGCTGACCACACCTCTCTGTTTGGTAATACCTGTAGACACCCCATTTTTGACCGACCTTAAGACTCAGACATCACCGATTGAGCGCTTGGTGATGTTGCATATTGTGCTCATTCTGAGGTTACAGAATCACAGCTGCGAGCCTTGCCTCCCAACTTCCGGACTCTTTTGTGCTTTGCCTCGGTTTGCGAACCAGGCCCTATTTTCTTTGTTTTCTCTTCCCGAAGGGAGGGAGAGGTCTCGTAGATCATCTCTCAGTGGCTGTGGGCTACGTTTCGTGGTCGTAGGCCATTTTTCCCGTCTGGAGCCTGGTTTTCGATTTTCCGAAGCCGTCGGCCGTGTGCCTCAATTTGGGACCGCTTAACCACCTCCGTTTGCTCCAGTTTTTGGCACACACCTTGTTTCCTCCCTTTTGAGGGACACTGTGGCCCAAGAGACCAACTTCGTGGTCGAACGCCACCTTCGGTGCTTAACAGCCTGTTTTTAAGGCCCCGAACTGCGTGTTTCGACCCCCGAACCTTCGTTTTGCATCCGTTTTGGTCCATCTTTGGCAGGGACCTTATTTTCATTGTTAGAGAGGTTGTAGGAAGGTGGGAGGCCCGTAATTTTTCTGAAAAACCAGTTTTATTCCTTCATCGCTCTTCATCGCCCGTTTTCTTCACTAAAAAGCTGGTTTTTCCCATCCCCGGGCCACTTTTTCTGACTTTCCACCACACCATTGTGTTGTACACACCTAGGAGGCCACCAATATGGGTAGGCCGACCAGCAATTGTCCTTGACCCTTTTGAACCCCTCTAAAAAGCTGGTTTTTCTCTCTCCTGGTTCACTTTTTCCAGTTTTTGACCATACAGTTGTGTTGTACACACATGGGAGGCCACCTTTCTGGGGTGGCCGGCCAGCAATTTTGTTAACCCTTTTCACCCCTGGTCGGCTGACCAGGGGGAGTGGCCGGCTGGCCACCTGGCCCTTTTGAACCTGGCCGGCCATTTTTCTCTCTCCTGGTGCATTCCAGCTGTGACAGCTGTTTTGCACAAGACCCTCTATCCGAGGATCTGTCCTTTTGGGGGGATTTTTGAATTGGTTTTTCCCCCTTTTCTTTGGCTCCTCTCCCTCCATATAACTAGCACCCTACCTCATTTCTAAGGGTTAGAAAAAATCAGTTGGAGCCTTTGTATACAACCCTCCCTCTCTCTCTCATCCAAGCATAAAACCACCTTGTTCTTGCACCATTTATACACCAACTCATAGCCTATCACCTCCACACTCCATTCCAACATCTTGAGGCTGATTTTCAGAGGTTAGGAGCTCCTTTTCTTGTATCAAAAGCTACTGGAAATCTGTGCTACAAGGGTGAGTCCCTATTTCCTCTTTTCTTGCTTTATTTTGCATGATATTTTAGCTCCTTTTACTTACATTTTTGGGCTTCGGCCTGAACTGAAAACAGTCTTATTTTGAGCTCATCTTCATGTTTGATTCAGGACTTTTTTCTGTTTGAGGTCTTCTACTCCCGCTTTGTGCTTTATCCCTCTTTTAGGGCTTATTTTGCATGGTACATTAGCCTTATTTGTAAGCATTTTTGGGCTTCGAGCCAAACTGTAAAGTGCCTTAGTTTGAGCCCATCTTCAACTTTGTTGAAGGGATCTTTGCTATTTGAGGCCAGATACTGCCCCTTGTCCTCTATCTCTCTTTTAGGGCTATTTTTGCACCATGTTTTAGCCTCACTTGTAAACTTTTTTGAGATTTGTTATAAACTGGAAAAAGTCTTTTTTTGAGGCCCTCTTGATGTTTGATTAAGGGCATTCCTTCGTTTGAGGTCATATGCTTCCTTGTATGCTTGATTGCCTCTTATTTTGAGCCTTACAACTAAGCCCTTGTTGCATGCTTTGTTTGGATTTCTAGCCACTGAAATCTAGTGGATTTTTAGTGGCTAACACACTATTTTGAGCCTCAAAAGCAGAGGGGGGTGACCCCCTCTCACCTTGTTTTGCTTGATGGTCTTTTTGGCCTTCCAAAGAGGCCCTATCTTGCATGCTTTGTTGACTGATTTCAGGGCCAATTTGATGAGTTTTAGGGCTATCATATTTGATTTCTAGATGCTAAGTGTCCTTGATGAATGTGCTTAATAACCCCTTGCATGGCCCTCTAAAAGAACCCATCATTTGTGCATGTGTTGGCAGCATTTCAGAGGTTATTTGGGCATGTTTTGGCATGTTTTATTCACTGATTTTTGCTGGTTTGATGAGTTCTCACCTGCTTCATGTACATGCCATGTAACCCATGTTTGCTAGTTAATTTTGCATGTTATTTTAGTCCATCATGCTAGCATCTTTTGGTCATGCTTTGAACTAGAAATGTTCATGTTTTGGGACTGCCTTGGCTCTGTCTTTGTGCTTCATAGTCAAATAATGCATGCTTTGTATAGCTATAAGTCAATACATGTGCCTAGTTTTGAGTTTCGGGGCTCATCTCATGCATCGGGTGCCATGTTTCCATGTTTCGGGATCATTTTGCATCACATTTCAGTGCTGGAACTTGCATGTTTGTGTGCCATATTTCATGCCTTGACATGCCTTGTTAGAGTGGCATTTGTGCCTTAGGATCGGTCCTCGGTTTACGTGCATGTGTGCACGCATCTCGAGTGTCTCATTTTCATCTTATGGCCACTGATGTGAGTGTGGCTGAGGTCCACTCATGTTGGTGTAAGTCCATCGTGCATTGTGTATGCCATTTCGGTCCATGGCATTGCGTATGCTAGGTCGCATGTTAGAGCATTGTGTATGCCATGTTACATCGAGCATTGTGTATGCCATTTCATAGTATTGCGCATGCTAGGTTGTATGTTAGTCACATTGTGTATGCCATCTCATTTGCATTGTGTTTGGGATAGGAGTTAGCCCAAGCACGGGAAACGAGGGACGTTTCGTACTCCGAGTAACGGAACGTGCCTCAATTCCCGGTCGCCGATACTCCGGATTACCCATGATGGAGTCTAGGCCTTGTTTTGTTCATATGTGCATTCATTTCACATTGAGTCATGTAATTCGACTTCTCGGCCATCATCCATCGAGATACGTGATTGGTGGCACGAGGATCGAGGCGTGTATACATATGTGAAAATACTTTGCCATGCCCCTTTCTTGCTCTCTGTTGCAGCAAATCAAGAATCAACAGCCTTTCAGAGCTTTGCACAATATTCCGGGCTTAATTGTAAACAGAGGCTAATTGGGGCATCGCAATGGATTTCCGCGCAAGGCAACTCAAGCATGCATCATTCATCATTCGGAACAGGGCTGAGGCGGTCCATGGGCTTGCATACCAATTTACTGTTTTCCTAGTTCATTTGTTAATTAATTAGGGTTTTGTACTTATTCAGACTGTAATTATTCATTTGGGACTGTATATTATTTATTCGGACCCTCCGAGCGAGGGCGCAATTGTAATAAGTGTGCGTGCGTGCGATGTATGTCTTCCAACCCCACGTCTTTCTCCCTTTTATTTACCAGCTTATGATGGTTAGATTAGGGCATGTTTCAATTAGCATACAGTATGATAGCATGTTTGCATTCATTCATCCGTTTTGCATGCACCGGGCTCGGCGCATCATACTAACTGCATTTGTATTTCAATTCTAAGTTGAATACATGTTAGTTGTAGCATTCCATATGCCATGTTTAGAATAGCCGAGCCTATCTTAGTTGCATTTTGCATGTGTTGCATTAGGCATTTCTATATAGTTAGGATCATGCATGGATTTCTAACATAGCTTCTGTTTTGGCTTGGAGTACTCGGTAAGTTTTTATGCTTTAGCATCCTTGCATGTGTGTGAGTGACTGCCATGATAGCATGCTTACCATGAGACTATATGCTTATGTGATATATCTGCCTGAGTGCCTGTGGGTGAAGGTTGGGTTATTTGGATTGGAACAAATCATTGACTGAGAGTCTTAAGCCCACTAGATAGTGGCGAAACCATCTTTTCTAAGCCCACCCGAGGGTGGCAAAATCCGCATTTTGAGCCTACTTGCGAGTAGCAAACCATCTTTCAAAAATAAACATGAAATGTTTTGTTCCAATTCAGGCGACCCGGTCTATACTTGTATGCTGTGCGCATCACATAGTAAATCTAGGCTAATAACCGGAATAAGAATGCATAAGGTTTTCAAAACTCGATATCATGGTTAGTAGAGGCCAATCTTTGATCGGGCGAGCGGGGGTGCTCACGAAGTGACCTTCCCCAATCGTACCCAAGTTCCGGAGCCGAGGCAACTTTGGTGATGACGGACACGTGGCCTTAGGCAAATGAGTCAGGGTTTCCTAAATTTCCCCAAAAATAAAATATTTAGGTAGCGACTCTGTATCTGGCAAAGCAGTCCATGTTTGGCACTTCTTTCAAAAAAAATCTATTTTCTCAAAACGATTTGTCGGATTTGGACTCTTTGGTTCAGATTAAGAACCGTGACATTTGAGTCCTGAACTGTAGTGAGCCCAAATGAACAGAACGGGATTCAACCTCCCGGGACGTTCGGGGACGTCTACAGTTTCTGGCGACTCCGCTGGGGATTTAGAGAACTTGACTCGAACTCATTATATCTGGTTTTGACTACACTTATGTGTTTCTTTGCATTGCATTTGCATTGGTGCGCCTAGGACACCGTGTTTGCCAGAGGCTGCGTGCCATAAGGCTTACCGGTTACGGGCTCTACCAGTATGGAAACACAAACCCCGGTTTTACCGGGGCGCCCTTTTAACCATTCGACCTAGTGCATATTCGGAATCCGTAGTGACCATTCCAAACTAGGACAGGTTGCTTACCCGATATAGGTTGTTTGAAACCGCTGCGTGCGTAGTGAAAGCTTAGTTCCTGACAAAATAGGACAGGGAAACCCTACCCCAACATAGGGGTGTTTTGGCTCTCACTTATCTGTTATGTGCTTTTAGAGTGCGTCTCTACAGGGAAATGCATGTATCAGTTTACAAGTTTGGGTATCAGGCCTGAGGGCACCAATTCAGTATTTTGGGAATCAGTTATCTGCGGGTATCCGATTCAGTTTTGGGGAGCAGTGATTTTGGAGAACAATGATCAGTAGTAGAGTACAGTTATTCAGCTATGCTTGTGTCTGTTCTGAGTGGGCCGAAATGCTGCGTGTTTTCTCTTTCAGGGGGGGTTCAGAGATTTAGTACAGAATAGACAGTGTTCTCCTTTGCTGAGGCACGATAGACATCTGATCCGTCAGTCACCATTCAGTTCAGCGGACTTATTATGACGCAAAGTTCAGAGGAAATTGTGGTTATGGCAGCCGCATTGAACCGAGGAAACATCTTGCAGGATGAGACCAATGTTGAAATACCATACCCGCCCAGGTCGCTTGCCGCGCGCCCGGTCTGGATGCCACAGTTGTGTCAAGCTCATGAGCCTACCACGTTTGAATTGATGGGAATGATTGGTGATCTTCAGCGATCTGTGGCTGATCTCGCCTACGGAATGTCGGCTTCGCCACCAACCCCATCCTACGCCGGGAATTACGTACCGCAGGAGCCCCTGCTATTGGGGCGAATTATGATCGAGCTCAACCAACCTGAGGCTGTCTCAAGCTATAGCAATGACGTGTTAACAACAGCCAGGTTTCGCTCTGATATAGCAACCCAAACCCTCGATCAAGCTGCAGCCAGAGGTAAGAATAAGGTGAGAACAGATGTCGATCCCGTTGAACAACTGCTGTGGGCAGTCGAGGCTTTGAAAGCCGGAGGATTGAGTAAACAGCAAATATTCGCAGTGGTGGCTAAAACTGTGGATGATGCTTTCCCCACTCCAACCGAGAGGAGTTCCAGCCAGATAGAAAATCGGGATAGGCCCCGTCATGACAGAACAGTTCCCTCCAATTCTAACCATGCACCGGGAAAAGATCAGAAAGCCAAGGCGGCACCTGCCGATCCTTTTGCCAGTGCGTCCGGCAAAAGTCAGCAAACTTCGAAGTATCTGCCCCGAGGGCGCAGAGTCTTCCACGCCCTTTATATGCCTTTGTCCAAAGCTCTCCAAATCCTTGTTGGACAAGGCCATCTCAAACCCCTCGAGCCTCGGTCTCTCCCGAACCCTCTTCCGGCTACGCATGATGCTACCCAGTACTACGCATACCATCAGCAAACTGGCCACACTACCGACAACTGCTTCCGTCTTCGCCATGAAGTACAGGATCTATTTGACAACGGGGTCATCCTCCCGCGAGCTCAGCAAAGTCTATCGGCACTGGATCGGTGAACTTGAGGGGATAATGTGATGTGATCGGGGGATGAACCACCTGCGGGCGGCACTCAGTTTACTCCGGATATGGTGTATGGCACGCACTGTTTTGAGCATTTGTGAATGCTGGTTTTTTGTATTTTCTAACTTGGGTATTGAGTCAATCTTGTTGCGTTGTATTGAGTCAGTCTTTTTGTACAGAGTCAGTCTTTTCTCACTGAGTCAGTTAGGTCTGTCTTGTCGTACCGAGTCAGTCCTGTTTTGTTGGAGTCAGGTGATGTCTGAGGGGTGATTTCGGGGGTGTTACCTCGGACATCACTTGCTTGTTTTGTATTTGTCTTTTCGTTTTCTTTTGAGTCTGTTTCTGCCGGGGAGCCAGTTACACCAGGAGATCTAATCGAAACAACTGTGGCTGTCATGTTTTTGTGCTTGTTTCTGCTTTGAGCCTGTTGTGCCAGCAAACTTGAATGAAACGGCAGTGCATTTCACCTACTCTTTTGTGCCTTGAATTCATTACATCGACCTAAGTTTTTCAAAAACTCTTTTTGAACACTGTGGTGAAAACAAAGAGGAAGGAATTCCTCGGGATTTGAAAAAAATTTGATCAATTGAGAGAAAGAGAGGCACGCTAAGCCCTTAATGAATGAAATTATGCTTGTTAAGGTGAGTACTGAGAAGGATCCTGGCTTGATCCGGATTGGTTCCGCACTGTCTTCAACGCGAGCGATTTGTCGCTTTCTTAAAAGATTTCAAAAAATGTTTTTGCGCGGTCCCGTGAAGACCTGTGTGGAATCGCTCTTGAGATTGTGCAGCCTAGGATTGCTCTCAGCCTCAAGACTCGTCCCCTCACTTTCAAACCTTGAACTGGGATTCAGAATGTTCAACGGTCAACCGCAACGTAAGGCCTGTATGGTTAGATCAGAAGCAGCCCTTGAACTAGGGGCAAGAAAGTCAGATCAAGAAGGTCGGATATGATCAAAAGAAGCTTACAAAGCTGGATCAGAAGCACCCCTCGAACTAGGGGCAAAAATGTCAGACAGCTCGAAGAGCCAAAGGTGGATCATTCCGCAAGTCAATAAAGACTGGCAAGAATGCCAAATTCCAGAAGGGAAGAAAAAAGAAAGTTTTGTTGAAGAACAACCGAGTTCCTATCCACAACACTAGGGGCAAATTTAGCCCCCATTGGATGGACTTCTACATCGTCAGCAAACAGCAGCTATTCTCCTGGATTCAGATGACTTCAAGATCTCAAAACTATTTGACATGGACAAAGCTACACTTTTACCCTTGAGAGGCTCGCTGGGTCAAAAACCCAGAAGGGTGACCCAGGCAAAAGTTAGAGCAAGAAAAAGAAGAAAAAGAAAAAAAAAAGAAAAATGCAAAAAAAAGAACAACAAAAAAAGAAAATCAAAAAAAAAGGGAAAAGAATGAAAAGAATTGAAAAGAAAAGAAAAACAAAGCTCGCAAGGTTGAAAACCCGGAAGGGCGGCCTTGGCAAAAGTTAGAGCGCAAAAGGAGAGGTTAATACCCGAGTGTACCTTAACCACCCCGAACTACGTAAGGCTTGATTCCCATCTTTGGGATACGTAGGCAACTTCATTCTGAAGTCCAGCCATAAAACACTTCAAATTGATTGTGCCCATGTAATGGTTTTTGTAGACACCCCATTTTTGACCGACCTTAAGACTCAAACGTCACCGATTGAGCACTCGGTGATATTACATATTGTGCTCGTGCGGAAGTTTCAGAGTCTCGGCTGCGAGCCTTGCCTGCGGACTTCCGGGCTCTTTCGTGTCTTGCCTCGGTTTGCAAACCAGGCTCCGTTTTCTCAGTTTTCTCTTCCCGAAGGGAGAGAGAGGTCTCGTAGATCATCTCTCAGTGGCCGTAGGCTACGTTTCGTGGTCGTAGGCCATTTTTCCCATTTGCAGCCCAGTTTCAGGTTTTTTCGGAGCCGACGGCCGTATGCCTCGGTTCGGGACCGCTTAACCACCTCCGTTTGCTCCGGTTTTTTGTATACACCTCCATCCTCCATTACAACACTTTGAGGCTGTTTTCCAGAGGCTAGGAGCTCCTCTTCTTGGTCCAAAAGCTGCTGGTTCATTGGTCTTCAAGGGTAAGCTTCTTTCCCCTCATTTTTGTTCCTATCTTGCTCTATATCTAAGCCTTGCTTGAAAGCATTTTTGGGCTCCAACACAAACTGTAAATAGTCATATTTTGAGCTCCTTTTCATGTTTGATTAAGGACCTTTTGCTGTTTGAGGTCTCCTACTATCACTTGCCTCTTTAACTCTCTTTTAGGCTTATTTTTGCATGGTATTTTAGGCTTACTTGTGAGCTGTTTCGGACTTGGTCATAAACTGTAAAATGTCTTGTTTTGAGCCCCTCTTCAACTTTGTTGAAGGGCTCTCTTCGGTTTGAGGCCGGAAGCTACCACTTGCCTCTTTATCTCTCTTTTAGGCCTATTTTGGGGGAAATTTGAATTTCAATTTCCCCCCTTTTCCTCCACTCTTTTGCCTATAAAACCAGCAGCTCCAGCTGCATTTTGGGGGGTTAAAAAATTTTTGTTTGGGAGTCTTGCATTAAAGCTCCCTCTCTCTCTCTTCCAAGCATCAAAACCTCTCAAGTCCTACACCATTTTACACTACAACTCATAGCATCACACCTCCAACATCCATTCCAGCAACTTGAGGCTGTCTTCCAGAGGTCAAGAGCTCCCAAACCTGGTCCAAAAGTTGTTGAAGCTTGGTTCTACAAGGGTGAGTCCCATTTTTCCTCTTTTGAGCCTATTTTTGCATGCTTTCTTAGCTCTTTGTGCTTAGATTTTCGGGCTCCGACCCTAACTGAAAATAGTCATGTTTTGAGGTCTTTTTCATGTTTGATTAAGGGTTCTTTCCTGTTTGAGGCTTCATACTACCACTTGCCTCTTTAGCTCTCATTTATGTCTCTTTCTTGTATAGTATTTTAGACCTATTTTTAAACTGTTTTGAGCTTGGTCATAAACTGCAAAGAGGCTTGTTTTGATCCCTTCTTCAACATTGTTGAAGGGCTCTTCACTGTTTGAGGCTTCCATCAGTCACTTACCTCTTTATCTCTCTTTTGGCCCTATTTTTTGCATGCTTTTTTTGCTCCTTGTGCTTGTATTTTTGGACTCTAATCCGAACTGTAAATAGTCATATTTTGACCCACTCTTCATGTTTGATCAAGGGTCTTTCACTGTTTGAGGCTTCCTTTTTGCTCTTTGTGTTAAAGCTCTCTTTTATGCCTTATTTTGTATAGTATTTTAAGCTTGCTTGTGCACTGTTTTGGGCTTGGTCATAAACTGTAAAATATCATTTTTTGGGTCCCTCTTCAACATTTTTGAAGGGCCCTCCTCTCTTTGAGGCCAGCAGCTATCACTTGCTTCTTTGTCCCTCTTTTGGCCTTTTTCTTGCATAATGTTTTAGGCCTGCTTGTGTTTATTTTTGTGGCTTGATGTAAACTGTAAAGTGCTTCATTTTGAGCCCCTCTTCAACTTTGTTGCAGGGCTCTTTTCCATTTAGGGCCAGCAGCTGTTACTTTCTTCTTTATCTCTCTTTCGAGGCCATTTTTGCATGTTAGCTTAGCCCTACTTGTGTTCACCTTTTGGCCTTGATTAAAACTGGAAATATGCTTGTTTTGGGACTGTCTTGATTCTTTATTCATACTTCATGTTCAAATAATGCATGCTTTGTATAGCTATAAGTCATTCCATGCGCTTAGTTTCGAGTTTCGAGTCTCATTTCATGCATCGGGTGCCATGTTTCTATGTTTTGGGGCTGTTTTGCATCATATTTTAGCGCTGAAATTTGCATGCTAGTATGCTATATTCCATGCCTTGCCATGCTTTGTTAGAGTGGCATTTGGTGCCTTAGGGTCGGTCCTCGGTTTGCGTGCACGTGTGCACGCATCTCGAGTGTCTCATTTCCATCTAATGGCCTCCTGTGTGAGTGTGGCTGAGGTCCACTCATGTTGGTGTAAGCCCATCATGCATTGTGTATGCCATTTCATCCCATAGCATTGTGTATACTAGGCTGTATGTTAGCGCATTGTGTATGCCATGTTACCTCGTACATTGTGTATGCCATTTCATAGCATTGTGCATGTTAGGGGTTATCTTAGTTGCATCCATGCATGTCATGCATATTGCATTGTGTTTGGGATAGGAGTTAGCCCGAACACGGGAAACGAGGTACGTTTCGTACTCCGAGTGACGGAACGTGTCTCAATTCCCCAGTCACCGACACTCCGAATTGTCCATGATGGAGTTAGGTCTTAGTTGTATTTTCATGTGCATTCACTCCATATTGAGTTGTGCAATTCGACTCCTCGGCCATCATGCATCGATATGCGTGATTGGTGGCACGAGGATCGAAACATGCATACATATGTGAAAATACATTGCCATGCCCCTTTCTTGCTCTCTATTGCAACAAATCAAGAATCAACAGCCTTTCAGAGCTTTGAAAATTTTGAGCATTGTAAACAGAGGCTAATGCCGCAATGGATTTCCGCGCCAAGCAACCCGAACATGCATCATCCATCATCCGGAGCAGATTCGAGGCAGTCCCTAGCTTGCATGCTTATTTACTGCTTTCCTTAGTTAATTTGTTAATTAGTTAGGATTTTGTACTTATTCGGACTGTATTATTCATTTGGGACTGTATATTATTTATTCGGACCCTCCGAGCGAGGGCACAATTGTAATAAGTGTGCGTGCGTGTGATGTATGTCTTCCAACCCCACGTCTTTCTCCCTTTTATTTACCTGCTTATGATGGTTAGATTAGGGCATGTTTCAATTAGCATACAGTATGATAGCATGTTTGCATTCATTCATCTATTTTGCATGCACCGGGCTCGGCGCATCATACTAACTGCATTTGTATTTCAATTCCGAGTTGAATACTTGTTAGTTGTAGCATTTCACATGCCATCTTTAGAATAGCCGAGCCTGCTATAGTTGCATTTTTGCATGCGTTGCATTAGGCACTTCTGTATATTTAGGATCATGCATGGATTTCTAACGTAGTTTCTGTTTTGGCTTGGAGTACTCGGTAAGTTTTTATGCTTTAGCATCCTTGCATGCGTGTGAGTGACTGCCATGATAGCATGCTTACCATGAGGCTATGTGCTTATGTGATATAACTGCCTGAATGCCTGTGGGTGAAGGTTGGGTTATTTGGATTGGAACAAATCATCGACTGTGAGTTTTAAGCCCACTAGATAGTGGCAAAACCATCTTTTCTAAGCCCACCTGAGGGTGGCAAAATCTGCATTTTAAGCCTACCTGCAGGTAGCAAACCATCTTTCAAAAAAAACAAACATGAAATGTTTTGTTCCAATTCAGGCGACCCGGTCTATACTTGTATGCTGTGCGCATCACATAGTAAATCTAGGCTAATAACCGGAATAAGAGCACACAATGTTTTCAAAACTAAATATCATGGTTAGTAGAGGCCGATCTTTGATCGGGCGAGCGGGGGTGCTCACGAAGTGACCTTCCCCAATCGTACCCAAGTTCCCGAGCCGAGGCAACTTTGGTGATGACGGACACGTGGCCTTAGGCAAACGAGTCAGGGTTTCCTAAATTTCCCAAAAATAAAATATTTAGGTGGCGACTCTGTATCTGGCAAAGCAGTCCATGTTTGGCACTTCTTTTCTAAAAATCTGTTTTCTCAAAACGATTTGCCGGATTTGGACTCTTTGGTTCAGATTAAGAACCGTAACACAAATCGAGTCCGAACTGTAGCGAGGTCCCCCGCGGGCTTGTTACAGTTTCTGGCGACTCTGTTGGGGATTTAGAGAACTTGACTCGAACTCATGATATCTTGTTTTGACTACGCTTATGTGTTTCTTTGCATTGCATTTGCATTGGTGTGCCTAGGACACCGTGTTTGCCATCTGCTATTCCTGAACGGTTTGCCGGAGGCTTGTCTTGTCAAGGCATGACCATAAGGCTGACCGGTTGTGGGCTCTGCCCGTATGGGAACACAAACCCCGGTTTTACCGGGGCACCCTTTTGACCATTCGACCTGGTGCATATCGAAATCCGTAGTGACCATTCCAAACTAGGACAGGTTGCTTACCCGATATAGGTTGTTTGAAACCACTGCGTGCATAGTGAAACCCTAGCTCCTCACAAAATAGGACAGGGAAACCCTACCCCAACATAGGGATGTTTTGGCTCTCACTTGTCTGCTATGTGCTTTTAGAGTGCGTCTCTAGGAATGCATGTATCAGTCTACAAGTTTGGGCATCAGGCCTGCGGGCACCAGTTCAGTAGTTTGGGCATCAGGCCTGTGGGCACCAGTTCGGTACTTTGGGATTCAATTCACCTGAGGGTATCAGTTTACGGGCAGAATTTTGGGCAGAATTCTGTAGGAGGCACAGTCATTCAGCTTTGCTCATATGGGTTATCGTGAAATCGGGCTGAGATGCTGCATGTTTTCTCTTTTGCTAGGTAGTCTGGGAACCATAGCTTCAGAGGGCTCCAATATCCCCCGGGTACACCGAACTTGTGTTGATAGACTTTGTCAGGTCAAAGATTCAGTTCAAGGGTAACCAGTTTTCCTTCGCCAGTGGTAAGGCAAAGAAGGGCCGGATAGGGTTCATTGGTTCATCTGATCTGACAGTCACCAGTCACATCATCAGTAGACCCGTGATGGCACAGGGTTCGGAAGAATTTGTGGCCGTAATAGCAGCGCTAAATCAGGGAACTGCCATGCAGGCTGAGACCAGTATTGAAATGCAGTGCCCATCTGGGGCATCTGCCTCACATCCAGCTTTGGGACCCCAGCCGAACTTTGACCCACCTCCGCCAGTTGAAAATTTGCAGGATCCGGATCCCCAAGAAGGGTTAGCTCAAGCCCGAGTTGTCAGACCCCTGGTGCAGCCTAATGAGAGACTTTATCCCCTTGATAGTAATGACCTCGATCCAACCGCGGTGAAGATTGCGAATCTTGAGAAGCAATTCAAGAAGGCACAGGGCCTTAACTCCATTCCCGACATTGAGGATGGGCACATCGAGGCTACCATACGGCTCCCAGACAGATTCAAAATGCCACATATTGAGCGTTTCGACGGGTCTGGAGATTTTATGGTACATATCCGGCTTTTCTTGGATATCCTGAAGCCAATGGGTCTGACTAAGCCACAAAAACTCTCTCTGTATGGAAGAACCCTGTCGGGTGTCGCAGCCACTTGGTACGCTAAGTTGGAGAATACAGTGAAGCAAAACTGGGAAGAATTGGCTGAGGCCTTTGTTGATCAGTATTCTTACAATACCCAAGTTGAAATGACCATCCAAGAGCTTGAAGCAACTCGCCAGAACCCAACAGAGCCTTTTGTGGAATTTATTGCGAGATGGAGAGCAAAGGCAGCACAGATGACAGATCGTCGCCCTTCTGAGAGGGATCAAGTGCAGATGATGGTGCGAAACCTCGAGCATGATATGTTGCAAAAATTGATAGTCGCTCCACTATTCACTTTCAAAAGTTTGCATGAACTGGGGGTTCAGGTCGAGAATGCGTTCAACAGTAGGATCATTCCCAGAACAAGGGAACCGACAAGGAGGGTGATTTCAAGAAGTACCAATGCCGGAAGTAGCACTATTCCCGAACCCACTGAAATCAATACAGTCACCACAGCCAACCCTTTTGCCAAACCAAGCCTACAAACAACCAGCCCAGCCCGAGCTCAAGGCAGAACTTTCACCCCTCTCCATATGAGCCTGACTAGCGCACTAAAAGTCCTGATAGAAAGAGGGCATCTCAAACCCCTCGATCCTCAACCTCTGCCTGACCCACTCCTAGCTAGACATAACCCCTCCAAGTACTGTATGTACCATCAGCAGCGCAGTCATGGCACCGACCGTTGCTACCGCCTTCGTCATGAGGTCCAAAATCTCATCGACAATCGGACGATAGCTCTACCCTCAGACCCCAACGACCAAACATCTCTTGCCTACCTCAATCTCATCCATATACTACCATCCACCTATGACCCCAGCATATACATCACCCTGGCCTATCTACCCAAGCCTGAGGTGTTTATCCCAGAAAGCATGGACTTATGCATGATGGATGCACCTAGACCCCAATCATCTCAAACCCGTGAGCCCACTACTTCTGAGCTAAAGAGAATGATCGAAGATCTTCAAAGAACTGTGATCGATCTGGCCTCCGGGACATTGGCTCCATTATCGACCACACCACATACTGGGAATTTCATGTCAAAAGGCCCCCCAGTCTTGGGACGGGTTGCATTTGAGGAAGGCCAATCCCTTGGCAAAGGGGAGGCGAGTGGAAAAAACAAGGTAGGGGCGGGCATGGATCCCCATGAACATCTTCTGTTGGCTGTTGAGGCTTTGAAAGCCGAGGGACTGAACAAAGAGCAAGTGCTCGCAGTTGTTGCAAAAACTGTGGACGACATTTTCGCCACTCAAGTTGGGGGCAGTTTGAATTAAAGGGCAAGCCGAGAGAAGGGTCGTTGTATCAGAAACGTTCCTTTCAGCTATAATCCTGCACTCGGAAGAGATTAACAAACCAGGCCAGCACCTGCCAATCCCTTTACTGGTGCGTCCAGCAAAAATCCACAAACCTTGAGGTACCAACCCCGAGGTCAGAGGGTCTTTCATGCCCTCTATATGCCTTTGTCTAAAGCTCTCCAAGTCCTTGTTGGACAAGGCCATCTCAAACCCCTTGAGCCTCGGCCTCTACCAAATCCTCTTCCGGCTACGCATGATGCCGCCCAGTACTGTGCCTTCCATCAGCAAACCGGTCATGGCACCAACAATTGCTCTCGTCTTCGCCACAAAGTGCAAGATCTGATTGACAACGGGGTCATTGCCGCGCCAAGCTCTACAAAGTCTATCGGCACTGGATCGGTGAACTTGGGGGATAATGTGACCATGTGATCGAGGGATGAACCGCCTGTGAACGGCACTCAGTTTACTCCAGATATGGTGGATGGCATGCACTGTTTTGAGCATTTGTGAATGCTAGTTTTTGTGCTTTCTGACTTGGGTATTGGGTCAGTCTTGTTGTTTTGAGTCCGTTTTGAGTCAGTCTTTTTGTTTCGGGTTTGTCTTGTTATATCGAGTCAGTCCTGTTGTATAGGAGTCGGGTGATTCCGGGGGTATTACCTCGGGCGTCACCATTTTGTTTTGCGTTTGTCTTTTCGTTTCGTTTTGAGTCTGTTTCTGCCAGGGAGCCAGTTGTGCCAGCAGTTTTTGAATGAAACAGCAGTGATTTTTACGCTCTCGCGTTTGCTTCTGCCTTGTGCCAGTTATGCCGGAAGTTCTGAAGGAGATGACAGTATTTGACTAAGGACTCTGTCTTTTCTGTGCCTTGAAGTCATTGTAATGACCTGAGTTTTTTCAAAACTTTTTGAACACTGTGGTGAAAACGAAGAGGAAGGAATTCCTCGGGATTTGCAAAAAAATTGATCAACTGAGAGGAAGAGAGGCGTGCTAAGCCCTTAATGAATGAAATCATGCTTGTTAGTGTGAGTACTGGGAAGGATCCTGGCTTGATCCAGATTGGTTCTACACTGTCTTCAGCGCGAGCGATTTGTCGCTTTCTTAAAAGATTTCAAAAAAAATGTTTTGCGCGGTCCTGTGAAGACCTGTGTGGAATCGCTCTTGAGATTGTGCAGCCTAGGATCGCTCTCAGCCTCGAAACTCGACCCCTCACTTTCAAACCTTGAACTGGGATTCAGAATGTTCAAACGGTCAACCACAATGTGAGGCCTGTGTGGCCAGATTTGAAACAGCCCTCGAACAAGAGGCACCAAAGTCAGATCAAGAAGATCAGACCTTATCAGAAGAAGCTTGCGAAGCTAGAACAGAAGCACCCCTCGAACTAGGGGCAAAAATGTCAGATGTGCTCGAAGAGCCGAAGACGAGTCCTCTTGCAAATCAACAGCCACTCTCCTGGATACGAATGACTTCAAAACCCTACAACCATTTGGCATGGACCAAGCTACACTTTTACCCTTTGAGAGGCTCGCTGGGTCGAAAACCCAGAAGGGCGACCCAGGCAAAAGTTAGAGCGAGACAAAAAAATATACAAAAAAAAAATGCAAAAAGAAAAGAAAAAGAAAAATGCAAAAAAAGAAGAAGAAAAAGGAATGAAAAGAATATATAAAAAAAAAAAAGAAAGAAAGAAGAACAAAGCTCGCAAGGTCGAAAACCCGCGACGGGCGCCTTGGCAAAAGTTAGAGCCTAAAAAAGAGAGGTTAATACCCGAGTGTACCTTAACCCCGAACTACGTAAGGCTTGATTCCCATCTTTGGGATACGTAGGCAACTTCATTCTGAAGTCCAGCCGTAAAACACTTCAATTTGATTGTGTCCATGCGATGGTTCTGGTCATCTTTACCTTCTCTGTATCTGAGGATTTGGTTGTGTTCGTCACTCTGAGGACTGACTACAATGCGCTGCGGTGGCATTCAAACAAGGGGCAACTTTCCGTTGCCATTCAATGCGCCGCGGTGTCGTTCAAACAAGGGGCAACTTTCCGTTGCCATGCAGCTCTCTTCAAGCAAGGGGCAATTTTTCTTCGGATTTGAGGTTGTGCATCTCGAGAGTGGGTTCTATGCTCGTTGAGCAGTGGCCGATTGCAAAAACAGTTTTTGAGAATTTTTACTGAGGTTGACTGATTTTCTCTCAAAGACTATTCCATTTTTTCCAAAACTGGACCTTTTCCTGGACCCAAAAAAGGAAAATTTTCAGTGCTCATAACCTAACTTGCATGATTTTGAATCAGAAAATCGAACAAGCGCGTTAATCTAACTCTCATTTTGGTTAAAATTGTTTTAGTAGAAAAATCAAAACAAAAATGGTCAAAATAATGAACCAGGGGCACAGTTGAGTCAGGTGTTCTGTCTTTTCCCCTTTGTCAAAATACTTGCTAGAAAGGGCACTCTACTTGCCAGAAAGGGCACCGTATTCGCCAGAAAAGGGCATAACAAAGGGCTAAAAGCTCTCTCACCCTCCAAGCAACGAGGTATCAAGCCAAGTGCGAAGCACGAACTGGAATGAGGCAAGATATTCCACTCCATCATTTGGACAGATCTTATCACGTCCAAACTCCCCAGCAAAGCATCATCAACCGATGTTAGCTGCAGATTTGCTACACACCCAGTTGTAGCGCAACCCTTCTATGGGAGGAATTTACTAGCTGTGAACGGAAGAAAGAGAATCTAGCAGCATGCTAGGGGCAAGAGCCCGTAACTCCCTATTTATCCATCAACCACCCAGGGGAGGGATTGAAAAATGAGAGATTGAATAATAGAGAGATGTGCGATGAGAGAAAAAGTGAGAAAAGGGCTTTTTCAGAAAACAAGAGATTGAGTGCCAGAGTGATGTGAGAATCACAAATGAGAAAGGGTGGGAAACACTACCCGGTGAAACAGGCTCCATGTGCACGTCTGAGTGTCGTGTCTTTTTTTGTTTTATCTCGATTCTTGTTTTGAGTCGTTTCGAGTGTTACTCGATATGTCTAGGTTGTGTGCCTTTTATTTCCTTGTTGAGTCGTTTTGCTGTGTTCAGTCGTAGGCTCAATACCTGGTCGAAAACTCATCTCTCAATTTTGAAAATAAAATCATTTTGTGCTCCGAGTGCCGTGCCGTTCTCGACATTTGTTCAAAACAGTATTTGTTCTTTCATAAAACTGCAGGGTCCACCCCCGATAAGTGTGAACAGTAAAACAAGGACCTATCTGAAGCTACATGGGTTCCGGACTATAAAGCAAAAGAAAAGAGGGAAAATGGAAGCATCTGAGTGTGCTTCAACTTCAGAAAATTCCGTGATTGTATTCCGGATGTACCTTTTCAAGCCTTGTCAGTGCTCCGAAGTATGAGTATGCCTCTACTTCAAGCGCAAGATCAAGCCTACTTCAAAGTTATGCACCCATCCACCCGTATTGTTGTGCACCTTTCCACTCGTATTGTCATGCACACCTTACTTGCATTTATTTGCATCTTGTGCTATCTTCTACCATTTATCCTTTTACGCTGAGCAACGTTTGGGATCGTTGTCCTCCGGGACTTTCTCAGGTTGCGTTGTGCGCGTACTTGAGCGGTTGTTTTTGGACCTCTTCTCACGATTTCAGCGTGGTTAGAGTGTTCTCTTCCTCACACGATTTCAGCGTGTTTGGAATTTATCCCAGTTTGCGTTGAAGACGCGCTGGGCGGGTTGTTTTTTAGGACCTCCTCTCACGATTTCAGCGTGGTTTGAGTGTCCCATTCCTCACACGATTTCAGCGTGTTTGGATTTTATCTCAGGTTGCGTTGTGTGCGCACTTGAGCGGTTGTTTTTGGACCTCTTCTCACGATTTCAGCGTGGTTAGAGTGTTCTCTTCCTCACACGATTTCAGCGTGTTTGGAATTTATCCCGTTTGCGTTGAAGACGCACTGGGCGGGTTGTTTTAGGACCTCTCCTCACGATTTCAGCGTGGTTTGAGTGTCCGTTCCTCACACGATTTCAGCGTGTTTGGATCTTATCTCAGGTTGCGTTGTGCACGCACTTGAGCGGTTGTTTTCGGACCTCTTCTCACGATTTCAGCGTGGTTAGAGTGTTCTTTTCCTCACACGATTTCAGCGTGTTTGGAATTTATCTCAGGTTGCGTTGTGTGCGCACTTGAGCGGTTGTTTTTGGACCTCTTCTCACGATTTCAGCGTGGTTAGAGTGTTCTCTTCCTCACACGATTTCAGCGTGTTTGGAATTTATCCCAGTTTGCGTTGAAGACGCGCTGGGCGGGTTGTCTTAGGACCTCTCCTCACGATTTCAGCGTGGTTTGAGTGTCCCGTTCCTCACACGATTTCAGCGTGTTTGGATCTTATCTCAGGTTGCGTTGTGCACGCACTTGAGCGGTTGTTTTCGGACCTCTTCTCACGATTTCAGCGTGGTTAGAGTGTTCTTTTCCTCACACGATTTCAGTGTGTTTGGATCTTATCTCAGGTTGCGTTGTGCGCGCACTTGAGCGGTTGTTTTTGGACCTCTCCTCACGATTTCAGCGTGGTTTGTGTGTCCCGTTCCTCACACGATTTCAGCGTGTTTGGATCTTATCTCAGGTTGCGTTGTGCACGCACTTGAGCAGTTGTTTTCGAACCTCTTCTCACGATTTCAGCGTGGTTAGAGTGTTCTTTTCCTCACACGATTTCAGCGTGTTTGGATCTTATCTCAGGTTGCGTTGTGCGCGCACTTGAGCGGTTGTTTTAGGACCTCTCCTCACGATTTCAGCGTGGTTTGAGTGTCCCGTTCCTCACACAATTTCAGCATGTTTGGATCTTATCTCAGGTTGCGTTGTGTACGCACTTGAGCGGTTGTTTTAGGACCTCTCCTCACGATTTCAGCGTGGTTTGAGTGTCCCGTTCCTCACACGATTTCAGCGTGTTTGGACCTTATCTCAGGTTGCGTTGTGCGCGCATCTGGGCAGTTGTTGTTTGGGCCTCCTCTCACGATTTCAGCGTGATTTGAGTGTCCCGTTCCTCACACGATTTCAGCATGTTTGGATCTTATCTCAGGTTGCGTCGTGCGCGCACTTGAGCGGTTGTTTTCAGACCTCTTCTCACGATTTCAGCGTGGTTTGAGTGTTCTATTCCTCACACGATTTCAGCGTGTTTGGAATTTATCCCAGGTTGCGTTGCAGACGTGCTAGGCGGATTGTTTTGACCTCTTCTCACGATTTCAGCGTGGTTTGAGTGTCCCGTTCCTCACACGATTTCAGCGTGTTTGGATCTTATCTCAGGTTGCGTTGTGCGCGCACTTGAGCGATTGTTTTCAGACCTGTTCTCACGATTTCAGTGTGGTTTGAGTGTTCTGTTCCTCACACGATTTTAGCGTGTTTGGAATTTATCCCAGGTTACGTTGTAGACGCCCTGGGCGGGTTGTTTTTGTTTACCTCTTCTCACGATTTCAGCGTGATTGGAGCCTCCCCTTCCTCACACGATTTCAGCGTGTTTAGAATTTATCTTAGGTTGCGTGGAACGCGCTTCTGATTGATTTTCTTTGTTCTTCCTCCACTCACGAGTCTAGCGTCGTTGGCGTACGTCACCATTTTGCATCTATTGCACTCTCTGTTGCATCGCATCTATTATCTATTGCATCACATCTATTGCATCCATTGCATCATATCTGTTTTATTGCCCGGTTTAGGAGACCTTAAATCCTCTAAAGGTGCAATTCCTTTGGTGTTTGTCGTGCCCGAATGACTTCCGGTGGTCTGGTATAGCCACCTGCCTGTGTTAGCAATGAGTTCCTAGGAGACCAACTGAGACGGTGGAAACTAGAGTTCGAATGGCTCATGCCTAGAACACAAAGGTTCGGGATTTCTGAGACTAAAGTCTGGTTTAAATACCCAGGGTATATCCTCGGCTTGAAATATGTATGGCAGCTCCATAGATTGAGATAGCATCTGTATGCGCCTCAATTCTGGATACTGAATCAACCTAGTCTGTCACCCTGTTGGAGAATAGGGAAAGCTGCAACCATAGTCAAGGAGAAAAGTAACACCTGTGGCTCGACCAAGAAGAAGCGAAAGATCTCTAGCACCATGAGGCACAATATTGTATGTACAGTTCATTTGAGGTTGGTGCGACCAAACAGGTATTCTATCTTCTCCGTGTGAGACGTGGCGAGAATTGAATAATTCTCCGCATTCTTAACTGCATGAAATGTAGTTGTTGCTTCGCATTCTTGCTTAAAACTGTTGCATCTATTGTGAATATGTGCTTCATTACAGCTTGCTGCATTTGCATGATCATTGAGTTACCTTCGGCGTCTTGCATTGCCGATTGCATTTTGCCCCTCCCCTGCCTGCGGGCGCGCCTGCAGACACATCTCTGTTTATCTCGCCTGTTTGTCTAAGTCTTCGGCCTTGTCAAAAATGGGTCGTCTCTGGGCTTTGACATTCACTCCCATCACTTATGACTTTCGAGTTCTGTCAAAGAGGGGCAACTGTAGACACCCCATTTTTGACCGACCTTAAGACTCAGACATCACCGATTGAGCGCTCGGTGATATTGCATATTGTGCTCGTGCGGAAGTTTCAGAGTCTCGGCTGCGAGCCTTGCCTGCGGACTTCCGGGCTCTTTCGTGTCTTGCCTCGGTTTGCGAACCAGGCACCGTTTTCTCTGTTTTCTCTTCCCGAAGGGAGGGAGAGGTCTCGTAGATCATCTCTCAGTGGCCGTAGGCTACGTTTCGTGGTCGTAGGCCATTTTTCCCGTTTGGAGCCCGGTTTCCGGTTTTTTCGGAGCCGACGGCCGTGTGTCTCGGTTCGGGACCGCTTAACCACCTCCGTTTGCTCCGGTTTTTGGTATACACCTCCATCCTCCATTACAACACTTTGAGGCTGTTTTCCAGAGGCTAGGAGCTCCTCTTCTTGGTCCAAAAGCTGCTGGTTCATTGGTCTTCAAGGGTAAGCTTCTTTCTCCTCCTTTTTGTTCCTATCTTGCTCTATATCTAAGCCTTGCTTGCAAGAATTTTTGGGCTCCGATCCAAACTGTAAATAGTCATATTTTGAGCTCCTTTTCATGTTTGATTAAGGACCTTTTGCTGTTTGAGGTCTCCTACTATCACTTGCCTCTTTAACTCTTTTTTAGGCCTATTTTTCAATGGTATTTTAGGCTTACTTGTCAGCTGTTTCGGACTTGGTTATAAACTGTAAAATGTCTTGTTTTGAGCCCCTCTTCAACTTTGTTGAAGGGCTCTCTTCGGTTTGAAGCCGGCAGCTACCACTTGCCTCTTTATCTCTCTTTCAGGCCTATTTTGGGGGGAAATTTCAATTTCAATTTCCCCCCTTTTCCTCCACTCTTTTGCCTATAAAACCAGCAGCTCCAGCTGCATTTTGGGGGGCTAAAAAGTTTTGTTTGGGAGTCTTGCATTAAAGCTCCCTCTCTCTCTCTTCCGAGCATCAAAACCTCTCAAGTCCTACACCATTTTAGACTACAACTCATAGCATCACACCTCCAACATCCATTCCAGCAACTTGAGGCTGTCTTCCAGAGGTCAAGAGTTCCCAAACCTGGTCCAAAAGTTGTTGAAGCTTGGTTCTACAAGGGTGAGTCCCATTTTTCCTCTTTTGAGCCTATTTTTGCATGCTTTCTTAGCTCTTTGTGCTTACATTTTTGGGCACCGACCCTAACTGAAAATAGTCATGTTTTGAGGTCTTTTTCATGTTTGATTAAGGGTTCTTCCCTGTTTGAGGCTTCATACTACCACTTGCCTCTTTAGCTCTCATTTATGTCTCTTTCTTGTATAGTATTTTAGACCTATTTTTAAACTGTTTTGAGCTTGGTCATAAACTGAAAAGAGGATTTTTTTGATCCCTTCTTCAACATTGTTGAAGGGATCTTTACTGTTTGAGACTTCCATCTGTCACTTAACTCTTTATCTCTCTTTTGGCCCTATTTTTTGCATGCTTTTTTAGCTCCTTGTGCTTGTATTTTTGGACTCTGGTCCAAATTGTAAATAATCATATTTTGACCCACTCTTCATGTTTGATCAAGGGTCTTTCACTGTTTGAGGCTTCCTTTTTGCTCTTTGTGTTAAAGCTCTCTTTTATGCCTTATTTTGTATAGTATTTTAAGCTTGCTTGTGCACTGTTTTGGGCTTGGTCATAAACTATAAAATATCATTTTTTGGGCCTCTCTTCAACATTGTTGAAGGGCCCTCCTCTCTTTGAGGCCAGAAGCCATCACTTGCTTCTTTGTCCCTCTTTTGGCCTTTTTCTTGCATAATGTTTTAGGCCTGCTTGTGTTTATTTTCGTGGCTTGATATAAACTATAAAGTGCTTCATTTTGAGCCACTTTTCAACTTTTTTGAAGGGCTCTTTTCCATTTAGGGCCAGCAGCTGTTACTTGCTTCTTTATCTCTCTTTCGAGACCATTTTTGCATGTTAGCTTAGCCCTACTTGTGTTCACCTTTTGGCCTTGCTTAAAACTGGAAATATGCTTGTTTTGGGACTGTCTTGATTATGTATTCATACTTCATGTTCAAATAATGCATGCTTTGTATAGCTATAAGTCATTCCATGCGCTTAGTTTCGAGTTTCGAGTCTCATTTCATGCATCGGGTGCCATGTTTCCATGTTTTGGGGCTGTTTTGCATCATATTTTAGCACTGAAATTTGCATGCTAGTATGCCATATTCCATTCCTTGCCATGCTTTGTTAGAGTGGCATTTGGTGCCTTAGGGTCGGTCCTCGATTTGCGTACACGTGTGCACGCATCTCGAGTGTCTCATTTCCATCTAATGGCCTCCTATGTGAGTGTGGCTGAGGTCCACTCATGTTGGTGTAAGCCCATCATGCATTGTGTATGCCATTTCATCCCATAGCATTGTGTATACTAGGTTGTATATTAGCGCATTGTGTATGCCATGTTACCTCGTGCATCGTGTATGCCATTTCATAGCATTGTGCATGTTAGGTTGTATCTTAGTTGCATCCATGCATGTCATGCATATTGCATTGTGTTTGGGATAGGAGTTAGCCCGAACACGGGAAACGAGGTACGTTTCGTACTCCGAGTGACGGAACGTGTCTCAATTCCCCAGTCACCGACACTCCGGATTGTCCATGATGGAGTTAGGTCTTAGTTGTATTTTCATGTGCATTCACTCCATATTGAGTTGTGCAATTCGACTCCTCGGCCATCATGCATCGATATGCGTGATTGGTGGCACGAGGATCGAAACATGCATACATATGTGAAAATACATTGCCATGCCCCTTTCTTGCTCTCTGTTGCAGCAAATCAAGAATCAACAGCCTTTCAGAGCTTTGCACAAAATTTTGAGCATAAACTGTAAACAGAGGCTAATCGGGGTGTCGCAATGGATTTCCGCGCCAAGCAACCCGAACATGCATCATCCATCATCCGGAGCAGATTCGAGGCAGTCCCTAGCTTGCATGCTTATTTACTGCTTTCCTTAGTTAATTTGTTAATTAGTTAAGATTTTGTACTTATTCGGACTGTATTATTCATTTGGGACTGTATATTATTTATTCGGACCCTCCGAGCGAGGGCACAATTGTAATAAGTGTGCGTGCGTGTGATGTATGTCTTCCAACCCCACGTCTTTCTCCCTTTTATTTACCTGCTTATGATGGTTAGATTAGGGCATGTTTCAATTAGCATACAGTATGATAGCATGTTTGCATTCATTCATCTATTTTGCATGCACCGGGCTCGGCGCATCATACTAACTGCATTTGTATTTCAATTCCGAGTTGAATACTTGTTAGTTGTAGCATTTCACATGCCATCTTTAGAATAGCCGAGCCTGCTATAGTTGCATTTTTGCATGCGTTGCATTAGGCACTTCTGTATATTTAGGATCATGCATGGATTTCTAACGTAGTTTCTATTTTGGCTTGGAGTACTCGGTAAGTTTTTATGCTTTAGCATCCTTGCATGCGTATGAGTGACTGCCATGATAGCATGCTTACCATGAGGCTATGTGCTTATGTGATATAACTGCCTGAATGCCTGTGGGTGAAGGTTGGGTTATTTGGATTGGAACAAATCATCGACTGTGAGTTTTAAGCCCACTAGATAGTGGCAAAACCATCTTTTCTAAGCCCACCTGAGGGTGGCAAAATCTGCATTTTAAGCTTACCTGCAGGTAGCAAACCATCTTTCAAAAAAAACAAACATGAAATGTTTTGTTCCAATTCAGGCGACCCGGTCTATACTTGTACGCTGTGTGCATCACGTAGTAAATCTAGGCTAATAACTGGAATAAGAGCACACAATGTTTTCAAAACTAAATATCACGGTTAGTAGAGGCCGATCTTTGATCGGGCGAGCTGGGGTGCTCACGAAGTGACCTTCCCCAATCGTACCCAAGTTCCCGAGCCGAGGCAACTTTGGTGATGACGGACACGTGGCCTTAGGCAAACGAGTCAGGGTTTCCTAAATTTCCCAAAAATAAAATATTTAGGTGGCGACTCTGTATCTGGCAAAGCAGTCCATGTTTGGCACTTCTTTTCTAAAAATCTGTTTTCTCAAAACGATTTGCCAGATTTGGACTCTTTGGTTCAGATTAAGAACCGTAACGCAAATCGAGTCCGAACTGTAGCGAGGTCCCCCGCGGGCTTGTTACAGTTTTGATCATCTTCGCCTTCTCTGTATCCGAGAATTTGGTTGTGTTCGTCACTCTGAGGACTGGCTACAATGCGCTACGGTGCCATTCAAACAAGGGGCAACTTTCCATTGCCATTCAATGCGCTGCAGTGCCATTCAAACAAGGGGCAACTTTCCGTTGCCATGTAGCTCCCCTCAAGCAAGGGGCAATTTTCCTTCGAATCTGAGGTTGTGCATCTCGAGAGTGGGTTCTATGCTCGTTGAGCAGTGGCCGTTTGCAAAAATAGTTTTTGAGAATTTTTAATGAAGTTGACTAATTCTCTCGAAAAGTATTCCATTTTTCCAAAACTGGACCATTTCTTGGTCCCAAAAAAGGAAAATTTTCAGTGCTCATAACCTAACTCGCATGATTTCAAATCAGAAAATCGAACAAGCGCGTTAATCTAACTCTCATTTTGGTTAAAATTGTTTTAAGCAGAAGCCAAAAAACAAAAATGGTCAAAATAATGAACTAGGGGCACAGTTGAGTCAGGCTTCCTGTCTTTCCTCCGTTGTCAATGCACTTGCCAGAAAGGGCACCATACTTGCTGGAAAGGGCACCCTATTCGCCAAGAAGGGCACAGCGGAAGCTAATAGAAAAGGGCTGAAAGCTCTCACATCCTCCGAGCAGTGAGGTATCAAGCCAAGAGCGAAGCACAAACTGGAATGGGACAGGATATTCCATTCCCTCATCTGGACAGATCTAATCATGTCCAAACTCCCCAGTAGAGCATCATCAACCAATGTCAATTGCAGATCTGCTGCACATCCAGCCGCATCACAACCTCTCTGTGGGGGAAGTTCACTGCTGTGAGCAGAAGAGAGAGAATCTAGCGGAATGCTAGGGGCAAGAGCCCACAACTTCCTGTTTATCCAATCAACCACTCAGGGGAGGGATTAAAAAAAATGAGAGATTGAAGAATAGAGAGATGTGCGCTGAGAGAAAAAGTGAGGAAAAGGGCTTTTTCAGAAAAACAGAGCTTGAGAGCCGAGTGATGTGAGAATCACAAATGAGAAAGGGTGGGAAATAATACCCAGAGAAACTGGCTCCTCGCGATCTGAGAGTTCTCTCGTCTTTCCAATACGTCTGAGTGTCGTGTCTTTTGCTTTCTCTCGATTCTTGTTTTGAGTCGTTTCGAGTGTCATTCGGTGTGTTTAGGTTGTTCTACCTTTGTTTTCCGTTGTTGAGTCGTTTTGGCTGTGGTCAGTTGTAGGCTCAATACCCAGTTGAGAAATCATTCTCAATTTCAATTTCAAAAAAAAAAAAATCGCTTTGTACTCAAAGTGCTGTGCCATTCTCCATGCTTGTGCAAAACGAGATTTTGTTCTTTCAAAAACCGCAGGGTTCAACCCGGGTCATGTGAAAACAGTAAAACCGGGACCTATCTAAAGCTATATAGGTTCCAGACTTCGAAGCAAAAGAAAAAAGGAAAAATGTCGGGCATCTGAGTTTGTTTCAACTTCTGCAAGTTCCGTCATTGCATCCTGTATGTTCAGAATGAGTTGTGTGTTCAAAAATTAAAAGAATACTGTGTTATGAGCCGCGTGTTCAGATTGAGCAGTGTTGTGTCATAAGCTGCGTGTTCAAAATGAAAAGAATGAGCTGTGTGTTCAGAAACGAAAATTTATGAGCTGCGTGTTCGGAATTAAGAATCAAATGCATGAGCTGCGTGCAAATGAAAATGTACGAGCTGCGTGTTCAGACTCAAATGCATGAGCTGCGTGCAAATGAAATGAATGAGCTGTGAGTTCAAAAGTGAAATGTAAGAACTATGTGTTCAATATGCGCTGCGTGCAAATAAAACAGTGGGCCGTGTGTTCACCTCAAAAGTTTGGGCTGCGTGTTCAACTTTCAAAACAGTGGGCTGTGTGTTCACCATCAAGAGTTTGGGCTGCGTGTTCAACTTTTAAAACTGCGGGCTGTGTGTTCACCTCAAGTGTGTGCTGCGTGTTCACAATCAAAAAATGGGCTGCGTGTTCAGAAATTCAAAAAGTTTGGGCTGCGTGTTCAACCTTCAAACAAGTGTGTGCTGTGTGTTCACAATCAAAAAATGAGCTGCGTGTTCAGAAATTCAAAAGTTTGGGCTATGTGTTCAACCTTCAAACAAGTGTGTGTTGCATGTTCACAATCAAAAAATGAGCTGCGTGTTCAAAAATTCAAAAGTTTGGGCTGTGTGTTCAACCTTCAAACAAGTGTGTGCTGCATGTTCACAATCAAAAATGAGCTGCGTGTTCAGAAATTCAAAAGTTTGGGCTGCGTGTTCAACCTTCAAACAAGTGTGTGCTGCGTGTTCACAATCAAAAAAATAGGCTGCGTGTTCAGAAATTCAAAAGTTTAGGCTGCGTGTTCAACTTTCAACAAATGTGTGCTGCGTGTTCACATTCAAAATGGGCTGCGTGTTCAGAAGTTCAAGAGTTTGGGCTGCGTGTTCAACTTTCAACAAGTGTGTGCTGCGTGTGCACAATCAAAATTTGAGCTGCGTGTTCAGAAAGTCAAGTGTTTGAGCTATGTGTTCAGGCTTCAAAAAAACTATGGGCTGTGTGTTCATCTCAAAGTTCGAGCTGTGTGTTCAACATCAAGTGTTTGAGCTGTGTGTTCAGACTTCAAAAACAGTGAGCCGTGTGTTCAACTCTCAACCAGTGTGTGTTGTGTGTTCACCTCAAAATTTGGGCTGCGTGTTCAGAAATTCAACAGTTTGGGCTGCGTGTTCAACTCTCAACTAGTGTGTGCTGTGTGTTCACCTCAAAATTTGGGCTGCGTGTTCAAACTTCAAAGACAGTGAGCTGCGTGTTCAACTCTCAACCAGTGTGTGTTGTGTGTTCACCTCAAAATTTGGGCTGCGTGTTCAGAAATTCAACAGTTTGGGCTGCGGGTTCAACTCTCAACTAGTGTGTGCTGTGTGTTCACCTGAAAATTTGGGCTGCATGTTCAGACTTCAAAGACAGTGAGCTGCGTGTTCAACTCTCAACCAGTGTGTGTTGTGTGTTCACCTCAAAAGTTTGGGCTACGTGTTCAAATTTCAAAAACTGTGGGCTGTGTGTTCACCTCAAAAGTTTGGGCTGCGTGTTCAACTTTCAAAAACTGTGGGCTGTGTGTTCACGACAACAAGTTTGAGCTGTGTGTTCAGATTTCAAGAAAATGTGGGCTGCGTGTTCACTACAAGAGTTTGAGCTATGTGTTCAGATTTCAAGAAAATGTGGGCTGCGTGTTCGCGACAAAAGTTCGAGCTGTGTGTTCAGATTTCAAAAATATGGGCTGCGTGGTCACGCCAAAAGTTTGAGCTGCGTGTTCAGAAATTCAAGTGCTTGAGCTGTGTGTTCAAAATGCAAACCAAATGCTGTGTTATGGACTGAGTGTTCAGATTGAGCAGTGTTATGAGCTGTGTGCCCGAAGAATGAGCTGTGTGCCCGAAATGAGCTGTGTGCCCGAAGCGAGCTGTGTGCCCGAAGAATGAGCTGTGTGCCCGAAGAATAAGCTGTGTGCCCGAAGAATGAGCTGCGTGCCCGAAGCGAGCTGTGTGCCCGAAGCGAGCTATGTACCCGAAATGAGCTGTGTGCCCGAAGCGAGCTGTGTGCCCAAAATGAGCTGTGTGCCCGAAGCAAGCTGTGTGCCCGAAGAATGAGCTGTGTGCCCGAAATGAGCTGTGTGCCCGAAGAATGAGCTGTGTGCCCGAAGAATGAGCTGCGTGCCTGAAGCGAGCTGTGTGCCCGAAGCAAGCTGTGTGCCCGAAAAATGAGCTGTGTGCCCGAAGAATGAGCTATGTGCCTGAAGTGAGCTGTGTGCCCGAAGAATGAGCTGTGTGCCCGAAATGAGCTGTGTGCCCGAAGCGAGCTGTGTGCCCGAAGAATGAGCTGTGTGCCCGAAATGAGCTGTGTGCCCGAAGCGAGCTGTGTGCCCGAAGAATGAGCTGCGTGCCCGAAGTGAGCTATGTGCCCAAAGCGAGCTGTGTGCCCGAAGAATGAGTTGTGTGCCTGAAATGAGTTGTGTGCCCGAAGCGAGTTGTGTGCCCGAAGAATGAGCTGTGTGCCCGAAATGAGCTGTGTGCCCGAAGAATGAGCTGTGTGCCCGAAATGAGCTGTGTGCCCGAAGAATGAGCTGTGTGCCCGAAGCGAGCTGTGTGCCCGAAAAACAAGCTGTGTGCCCGAAGCGAGCTGTGTGCCCGAAAAATGAGCTGTGTGCCCGAAGAACGAGCTATGTGCCCGGAAAACGAGCTGTGTGCCCAAAGAACGAGCTGTGTGCCCGGAAAACGAGCTGTGTGCCCGAAAAATGAGCTGTGTGCCCCCCAAGATGAGCTGTGTGCCCGATATGAGCTGTGCGCCCGAAATGAACTGTGTGCCCCTGAAAAATGAGCTGTGTGCCCGAAATGAGCTGTGTGCCCGAAATGTGCTGTGTGCCCGAAATGAGCTGTGTGCCCAAAGTGAGCTGCATGCCCGAAATGAGATGCGTGCTCGAAGTGAGCTGTGTGCCAAATGAATGGAATGCTGTGTCGTAAGCTATGTGCCTAGTCTTGCATTGTGTATGCATTTTTTGCGCATCGCACTGTTTTGCGCACCTTTACTTGCATGGAAGATGCATTTTATCGCGTTATTTTGCGCATCGCACTATTTTGTGCACCTTACTTGCATGGTGCATGCATTATCACTCGCGCTGTCTTGCGCATCCTTTGTCTTAGCACTGTCTTGTGCACACACTTGCATCGCACTGTCTTGTGTATCCACCCTGCATCGCACTGTCTTGTGCACCTACATAGCATTATTTTGTGCATTCCTTCTGCATTGCACTATCTTGTGCACTACCTGGTCTAAGAGACCTTAAATCCTCTAAAGGTGCAATTCCTTTGGTGTTTGTCGTACCCGAACGACTTCCAGTGGTCTGGTATAGCCACCTGCCTGTGTTTTCAGTGAGTTCCTAGGAGACCAACTGAGACAGTGGAAACTAGAGTTCGAATGGCTCATGCCTAGAACGCAAAGGTTCAAGATTTCCGAGACTAAAGTCTGGTTTAAATACCCAGGGGTATATCCTCGGCTTGAAATCTGTATGGCAGCCCCATAGATTGAGATAGCATGTGTATACACCTCAATTCTGGATACTGAACCAACCTAGTATGTCACCCTGTTGGAGAATAGGAAAGTTGCGACCATAGTCAAGGAGAAAAATAGTACCTGTGGTTCAACTAAGAAGAAGCGAAAGACCCCCAGGAGCATGAGGCATGATATTGTATGTATGGTTCATTTGAAGCTGGTGCGACCAGACGAATCACGCAGGTATTGTATCTTCTCCGTGTGAGACGTGGCGAGAATTGAATAATTCTCCGCATTCTTAAAACTGCATGAAATGTAGTTTGATTTGCATTGCATTCTTGCTTAAAACTATTGCATTTATCGTGAATATTTGTTTCATTATAGCTTGCTGTTTGGCATGATCATGAGTTACGTTCGGCTTTGTGCATATCGTTTTGCATTTTGCCCCCCGCCTGCGGGCATGCCTATGGGCACATTTCTTTGTTATCTTGTATGTTTGTCTAAGTCTTCGGCCTTGTCAAAAATGGGTCGTCTCTAGGCTTTGACATTCACTCCCGTCACGTATGACTTTCGAGTTCTGTCAAAGAGGGGCAACTGTAGACACCCCATTTTTGACCGACCTTAAGACTCAGACGTCACCGATTGAGCGCTTGGTGACGTTGCATATTGTGCTCGTTCTGAGGTTGCGGAATCACGGCTGCGAGCCTTGCCTCCGGACTTCCGGACTCTTTTGTGCTTTGCCTCAGTTTGCGAACCAGGCCCTGTTTTCTTTGTTTTCTCTTCCCAAAGGGAGGGAGAGGTCTCGTAGATCATCTCTCAGTGGCCGTGGGCTATGTTTCGTGGTCGTAGGCCATTTTTCCCGTTTGGAGCCCGATTTCCGGTTTTTCGGAGCCGTCGGCCGTGTGCCTCAGTTCGGGACCGCTTAACCACCTCCGTTTGCTCCGGTTTTTGGCACACACCTTGTTTCCTCCCTTTTGAGGGACACTGTGGCCCGAGAGACCAACTTCGTGGTCGAACGCCACCTTCGGTGCTTAACAGCCTGTTTTCGGGGCCCCGAACTGCGTGTTTCGGCCCCCGAACCTTCGTTTTGCATCCGTCTTGGTCCATTTTTGGCAGGGACCTTATTTTCATTGTTAGAGAGGTTGTAGGAAGGTGGGAGGCCAGCAATTTTTCTGAAAAACCAGTTTTATTCCTTCATCGCTCTTCATCGCCCGTTTTCTTCACTAAAAAGTTGGTTTTTCCCATCCCCGGGCCACTTTTTCTGACTTTCCACCACACCATTGTGTTGTACACACCTGGGAGGCCACCAATATGGGTAGGCCGACCAGTAATTGTCCTTGACCCTTTTGAACCCCTCTAAAAAGCTGATTTTTCTCTCTCCTGGTTCACTTTTTCTAGTTTTTGACCATACAGCTATGTTGTACACACATGGGAGGCCACCTTTCTGGGGTGGCCGGCCAGCAATTTTGTTGACCCTTTTGACCCCTGGTCGGCCGACCAGGGGGAGTGGCCGGCCGGCCACCTGGCCCTTTTGAACCTGGCCGGCCATTTTTCTCTCTCCTGGTGCATTCCAACTGTGCCAGCTGTTTTGCACCAGACCCTCTATCCGAGGGTCTGTCCTTTTGGGGGGATTTTTGAATTGGTTTTTCCCTCCTTTTCTTTGGCTCCTCTCCCTCTATATAACCAGCACCCAACCTCATTTCTAAGGGTTAGAAAAAATCAGTTGGAGCCTTTGCATACAACCCTCCCTCTCTCTTTCATCCAAACTTAAAACCACATTGTTCTTGCACCATTTATACACCAACTCATAGCCTATCACCTCCACACTCCATTCCAACATCTTGAGGCTGATTTTCAGAGGTTAGGAGCTCCTTTTCTTGGATCAAAAGCTGCTGGAAATCTGTGCTACAAGGGTGAGTCCTTATTTCCTCTTTTCTTGCTTTATTTTGCATGATATTTTAGCTCCTTTTGCTTACATTTTTGGGCGTCGGCCTGAACTGAAAACAGTCTTATTTTGAGCTCATCTTCATGTTTGATGAGGGACTTTTTCTGTTTGAGGTCTTCTACTCCCCCTTTGTGCCTTATCCCTCTTTTAGGGCTTATTTTGCATGGTACATTAGCCTTATTTTTAAGCATTTCTGGGCTTCGAGCCAAACTGTAAAGTGCCTTATTTTGAGCCCCTCTTCAACTTTGTTGAAGGGCTCTTTGCTGTTTGAGGCCAGATACTGCCCCTTGTCCTCTATCTCTCTTATAGGGCTATTTTTGCACCATGTTTTAGCCTCACTTGTAAACTTTTTTGAGATTTGTTATAAACTGGAAAAAGTCTTTTTTTGAGGCCCTCTTGATGTTTGATTAAGGGCATTCCTTCGTTTGAGGTCATATGCTTCCTTGTATGCTTGATTGCCTCTTATTTTGAGCCTTACAACTAAGCCTTTGTTGCATGCTTTATTTGGCTTTCTAGCCACTGAAATACAGTGGATTTTCAGTGGCTAACACACTGTTTTGAGCCTCAAAAGCAGAGGGGGGTGACCCCCTCTCACCTTGTTTTGCTTGATGGTCTTTTTGGCCTTCCAAAGAGGCCCTATCTTGCATGCTTTGTTGACTGATTTCAAGGCCAATTTGATGAGTTTTAGGGCTATCATATTTGATTTCCAGAGTTAATTTTTCCATGCTAAGTGTCCTTGATGAATGTACTTAATAACCCCTTGCATGGCCCTCTAAAAGAACCCATCATTTGTGCATGTGTTGGCTGCATTTCAGAGGTTATTTGAGCATGTTTTGGCATGTTTTATTCACTGATTTTTGCTGGTTTGATGAGTTCTCACCTGCTTCATGTACATGCCATGTAACCCATGTTTGCTAGTTAATTTTGCATGTTATTTTAGTCCATCATGCTAGCATCTTTTGGTCATGCTTTGAACTAGAAATGTTCATGTTTTGGGACTGCCTTGGCTCTGTCTTTGTGCTTCATAGTCAAATAATGAATGCTTTGTATAGCTATAAGTCAATACATGTGCCTAGTTTTGAGTTTCGGGGCTCATCTCATGCATCGGGTGCCATGTTTCCATGTTTTGGGATCATTTTGTATCACATTTCAGTGCTGGAACTTGCATGTTTGTGTGCCATATTTCATGCCTTGACATGCCTTGTTAGAGTGGCATTTGTGCCTTAGGATCGGTCCTCGGTTTGCGTGCATGTGTGCACGCATCTCGAGTGTCTCATTTTCATCTTATGGCCACTGATGTGAGTGTGGCTGAGGTCCACTCATGTTGGTGTAAGTCCATCGTGCATTGTGTATGCCATTTCGGTCCATGGCATTGCGTATGCTAGGTCGCATGTTAGAGCATTGTGTATTCCATGTTACATCGAGCATTGTGTATGCCATTTCATAGTATTATGCATGCTAGGTTGTATGTTAGTCACATTGTGTATGCCATCTCATTTGCATTGTGTTTGGGATAGGAGTTAGCCCAAGCATGGGAAACGAGGGACGTTTCGTACTCCGAGTGACGGAACGTGTCTCAATTCCCGGTCGCCGATACTCCGGATTACCCATAATGGAGTCTAGGCCTTGTTTTGTTCATATGTGCATTCATTTCACATTGAGTCATGTAATTCGACTTCTCGGCCATCATCCATCGAGATACGTGATTGGTGGCACGAGGATCGAGGCGTGTATACATATGTGAAAATACTTTGCCATGCCCCTTTCTTGCTCTCTGTTGCAGCAAATCAAGAATCAACAGCCTTTCAGAACTTTGCACAATATTCCGGGCTTAATTGTAAACAGAGGCTAATTGGGGCATCGCAATGGATTTCCGCGCAAGGCAAGTCAAGCATGCATCATTCATCATTCGGAACAGGGCTGAGGCGGTCCATGGGCTTGCATACCAATTTACTGTTTTCCTAGTTCATTTGTTAATTAATTAGGGTTTTGTACTTATTCAGACTGTAATTATTCATTTGGGACTGTATATTATTTATTCGGACCCTCCGAGCGAGGGCGCAATTGTAATAAGTGTGCGTGCGTGCGATGTATGTCTTCCAACCCCACGTCTTTCTCCCTTTTATGTACCAGCTTATGATGGTTAGATTAGGGCATGTTTCAATTAGCATACAGTATGATAGCATGTTTGCATTCATTCATCCGTTTTGCATGCACCGGGCTCGGTGCATCATACTAACTGCATTTGTATTTCAATTCTAAGTTGAATACATGTTAGTTGTAGCATTCCATATGCCATGTTTAGAATAGCCGAGCCTATCTTAGTTGCATTTTGCATGTGTTGCATTAGGCATTTCTGTATAGTTAGGATCATGCATGGATTTCTAACATAGCTTCTGTTTTGGCTTGGAGTACTCGGTAAGTTTTTATGCTTTAGCATCCTTGCATGTGTGTGAGTGACTGCCATGATAGCATGCTTACCATGAGACTATATGCTTATGTGATATATCTGCCTGAGTGCCTGTGGGTGAAGGTTGGGTTATTTGGATTGGAACAAATCATTGACTGAGAGTCTTAAGCCTACTAGATAATGGCGAAACCATCTTTTCTAAACCCACCCGAGGGTGGCAAAATCCGCATTTTGAGCCTACTTGCGAGTAGCAAACCATCTTTCAAAAATAAACATGAAATGTTTTGTTCCAATTCAGGCGACCCGGTCTATACTTGTATGTTGTGCGCATCACATAGTAAATCTAGGCTAATAACCGGAATAAGAATGCATAAGGTTTTCAAAACTCGATATCATGGTTAGTAGAGGCCGATCTTTGATCGGGCGAGCGGGGGTGCTCACGAAGTGACCTTCCCCAATCGTACCCAAGTTCCCGAGCCGAGGCAACTTTGGTGATGACGGACACGTGACCTTAGGCAAACGAGTCAGGGTTTCCTAAATTTCCCCTAAAATAAAATATTTAGGTGGCGACTCTGTATCTGGCAAAGCAGTCCATGTTTGGCACTTCTTTCAAAAAAAATCTGTTTTCTCAAAACGATTTGTCGGATTTGGACTCTTTGGTTCAGATTAAGAACCGTGACATTTGAGTCCTGAACTGTAGTGAGCCCAAATGAACAGAACGGGATTCATCCTCCCGGGACGTTCGGGGACGTCTACAATACCACCAGCTAAACAATAGCCCCTTTTTGTAATGGACCCTTTTCTTCCAAGAATTGTGGGCTTTATGTACTGCTACTTCCTTGCCTTTGTTGCTGCCATCAATCCTCTTACCCAAATTCTTTTGTATAGATTGGACCAGATTAGGCCTAAGACTGAACTGGTCCACACTGTCACCCAAGTTCAAGCCCACTTGATTATTTAATCCCCGAAGCTGAGGCCCAAATTGCACTCCCTCAAGAAAAACCTCCAGATCAATGTTTGTTATGTCCCCTTCTGGTCCATGCAAATCCTTTATAGGCCCAGAAATGCCTATATCCCCATTAAGATTTTGAATCTCATTCATCATTGCCTCCTTTGTGTTGACTTGTTGAATTAAACTTCCCTCCTTGGAGTATGCACCTAAATTTCCATTCCTCATGCATCCCTGTGTGTCACCTACAACCGCTGCATGCTTGCCATCATTTCCCCTACCCAGCACCACTGATCTGACTGGCATTGTCTCCAACACCCTACTTAGCCCATTAAAGCCTCCCTTCATTTCCTCTATCCTTTCTAAAGAAGTTTTCTTAGTACTCTTTCTACACCCACCATTACCAGACAACTGGTCTACCTCTTCTCTGTCATTGGATTGGAGCTGAACATGATCCTTACTCCTGCTAGTGTTGGTGCTATGACATAAACACCGTGGAAGTTCCTCACAGGTTCTCATCGGAATTAGCTTACCTCTGCACTCTAGATAAACAGTCGTATTGACCATCTCCATGCACCTCGTAAGCACTCGAACTCTGCTTTGCTGAAAGGTGCTAGGATTATTTATATCTTCTTCAAATTGAACCACCGAACCCCAAAGACTAGCTACACTGCGAAAGGTTGTGACACTCCAAAGGTTAATTGGTATGCCAAAACAATATAACCATACACACCTCTCATGCGCTACAAATTGACCTTCATCTCATTCTTCAACCAAGTCGCACCATTTCTGACCCCAGTCTCCCAACTGAGCCTTCCCTTCCTTCATATGTTGGACTGAGCTAAATGTTAGCAGCGCTATTCTGCCTCCACATTCTCTAGCAATCACATCCTTCATCCCTCTAACACACATCTCTGATCTAAAGTCCTTAAAAGCTAGAAAATTGCTCATTTTCACAACTAAGCTTTCATACCGCCATCCATTACCTTCCTCCTTGGCCTTGATCACCACCTTCCCCCTTTCAGTTGAGCCATTACTTGCTAATGCCTCTGCAAAAGTCTTCTTGCCGCCATGAAATTGCCTCTGCTGCAGATAAGTCCTCTGCAAAATCCTCGATCCATCTTCACCTCTGTGTGGGCCCCTTTGCTCCATTGGACCATGAGTTTGGGATTTTTGATACTCTGCCTTTTTAACCACTAAGGCCTTATTATCACACCACAGGCCATTGGCTTTCTGGATCGCTATATCAACAGCCATTTCACAGTCATATCTGACGAACCCAAAACGGGATCTTGATGCTTTCCTTCTCTTCCCTGGGATGAACACATCCTTGACTATGCCAAACTTGCGAAATAGACTGAATAACCCTTTTGGATCCATGGATTCAGGAATATTATCCACAAAAATAGTGACCAACCCTGATTCCTTACGAGATCCCCTCTGCCATCCCACCTTTCCCTTATGAATCACTGGGTTCTAACCGCCTCTTTTCATTATCGTAACTCTTAGATCTCAAGTTAATTTGAAGAATTACGTAAAGTACAAATATGAGAACTCTTCTCTCCAAGTTGATAGTGCACATGGACTTTCCCATGCCTCGTATTCCAGATTTAAATGCAAGCTTTGATACCAATTAATGTAGAACACAGGAAAATTTATTAGAAAATCTCCTTTCAAAAATCTCTACATCATGAAGTCTCTCTTCTTCTTCTTTTTTTTTCTTTTTTTTTTATTTTCTTTAGATCGATAGGTCATGTTTATTTAAAATAATTTTTTTTTAATGAAATCTTAATTAATATATTATTGTGTCAAGTTAAGATATTTTTTTCCTTATTGATTGTTGGACTCTTTTTTTTTTATTTTATTTTTTTTTTAAAATGTGATTTTTGAAATGTGGCATAAGGGTTGATTGAATGTGGATTGTGGCATGCTACGTTTTTGGTAGATTGAATGTGGAATATGGTTTGACTTCCATAATGGACATGCTACATTTTGGATAGTTTGAATGTGGAATGTGGTTTTTGAAATGTGACATAAGAATTGATTTTCATAATGGACATGTGACATTTTAGGTGATTTGAATGTGGAATGTGGTTTTTGAAATGTTGCATAATGGTTGATTTCTATAATGGGCATGCTACATTTTGAGTGGATTGAATATGGAATGTGATTTTTTGAAATGTGGCATAAGGGTTGATTTCCATAATTGAACATGTTACATTTTGGGTGAATTGAATGTGGAATGTGATTTGTCCAAGCCAGTAATGTGACTACAAAAACCCTTTATGCTATGTTTGGCTGGGAGATTTGTATCTGTCCAAGTCCGACCTAACCCTAACATTGGATCTCTATATCTGCCCAAGCTCGGTCAAAAAAAAAAAAATTACAAATTACAAGCCCACCCATCAAGTTATATGCTAAAAAAATTTAAATATTCCATTATTAAATTCAAACAAATATATTGACATCATTATAAATTGAAATATTTTATGTATAAATTGAAGAATTTCTTAAATAAATTCAATCACACATCAACATAAATGTGAATTTTAATAAAATCAACAAAAATAAAGTCTAGATTCCAACAAAAATATATATTTTAATATATTATAAATAAATAAATAATTTAATAGTGGGCTGGGTCGAGAGGGCTGGGTTGAAAGTACAAATATCAAACCTAATCCATTAATATTTCGGGCTAAAAATGTTGACCCAACCTGGTCTTATGAGCTAAAATAACTTTCTCAAGACTTAAAAAAATAAGGTTAGGTCGGATGAGCTGGACGGGCTAACAGGCCGATATCTACGCCTAATGTCGGGTGAGAGAGCAATGCGTGTTAATTTTTTTCTGCTTTCCAAGCGCGTGAACACACAAATTAGGGCAAGTGAGGCTAACACAGCACACACCCATTCCACCTCATTTAGGCAAGTCGGGCTACATCCAATTTGATGGATGTAGGAGAATTGTTTTTCAAAATGTGGCATAAATAATTAAAATTAAAGAGGAAATTTTCAAATTGATCATATAAAAAATAAATAAAAAAACAGCAATAAATGTGTCAATTTACATAAATAACGGCTTGTGTGTTCATTAAAATAATTACCGAATTGGTTGGTCCATAAGTTCTAATTTTAAGATTTATGGATCAATGTCCCTAGAATCAATAGTAGTAATAAAAATAAAATAAAAAATACTAACAATACAAATAAGAGATCCAATAAATGTTATTTACAAAAAATAAATAAATAAATAAAAGGGTTAATTACACTAATAGTCCATATAGTTTGGGACTTGTGTCACTTTGGTCCCTGACTTTTCAATTGTGACACATTTGACCCTGAATTTTGAATCTTGTTTCAAATAAGGACAATTGAAAATATTATTAGATTTTTCAAGGGTAAAATCGTCAATTTGATAAAGTATAAACTAATTTAATAAAAATAAATGTCAAAAAAATATTTTTAATTTTTTTAAAATTATTTTTATCCACCAATGATAAAATTATGTAAAATTAATAAAAATTACATGATTAATTTTTTAAAATTAATTTTACATGATCATCGTCTAAACACATAATAAAAATTAGGGCAAATTACACAAATAGTCCCTATAGTTTAGGGCTTGTGTCACTTTGGTCCCTGACTTTTCAATTGTGACACATTTGACCCTGAATTTTGAATCTTGTTCCAAATAAGGACAATTGAATATATAATTAGATTTTTCAAGGGTAAAATTGTCAATTTGATAAAATATAAACTAATTTGACAAAAATAAATGTCAAACAAATATTTTTGAATTTTAAAAAATTATTTCTACCTACTAAAAATAAAATTATGTAAAATTGATAAATCTTTTAGACATTTATTTTTTTTTTTACCAAATTAATTTTTATTATGTGTTTGGATGATGATCATGTAAAATTAATTTTAAAAAATTAATCATGTAATTTTACATAATTTTATCATTGGTGGATAAAAATAATTTTAAAAAAATTAAAAATATTTTTTTGACATTTATTTTTATCAAATTAGTTTATATTTTATCAAATTGACGATTTTACCCTTGAAAATCTAATAATATTTTCAATTGTCCTTATTTGAAACAAGATTCAAAATTCAGGGTCAAATGTGTCACAATTGAAAAGTCAGGGACCAAAGTGACACAAGTCCTAAACTATAGGGACTATTAGTGTAATTAACCCTAAAAATTAATTTGGTAAAAAAAATAAATAAATGTCTAAAAGATTTATCAATTTTACATTATTTTATTTTTAGTAGGTAGAAATAATTTTTAAAAATTCAAAAATATTTGTTTGACATTTATTTTGGTCAAATTAGTTTATATTTTATCAAATTGACAATTTTACCCTTGAAAAATCTAATTATATATTCAATTGTCCTTATTTGGAACAAGATTCAAAATTCAGGGTCAAATGTGTCACAATTGAAAAGTCAGGGACCAAAGTGACACAAGCCCCAAACTATAGGGACTATTTATGTAATTTGCCCTAAATAAAAACTAAACCAGTTAGAAGCTCAGAACCAAATTTATAATAATAATCCTAAAGTCTACTAGGAAACAACAATAGGCAATTCCTTACCAATCAAGAAGGAAAAATAAAATATAAATTAGAAATGTACAAAATAGAAATTTTGGGTTCAACTCAGATACAAAAAATTTCGAACTTAAAAAACATGCCAGGACAAATGGCGATAAAAGAAAAATTTTCTAGAAAAAATAATTGTAAAAATAAAACTTTTTTAAAACAAGAAAATCACAAAATTGAAAACTCTAGCAAAAGAGTGAGATTTTTTTTTTTTTAATTACTTTTTATTTTTTGGTATAATCGGTCTGAAGCCAAGACTAAACAATAAAAGATCTAGGGAATGCAGTTTCTATGGCCATGTTTAATTCACAAAATTAATAGTGAAGGTATTAATAATCACATCAAATTAGTGTGGTATTCACTATCTAATTAGTAGGATAAAGCATCCCCTTCTTCATTGTTTGATTTGTATTGAATAAGAAAATATATGAATGTAGGATTACAACTATATTTATCTTCTTTTTCAATCTTACCCTCCATCGATGTTTCTTAATCTTTAATTTATCAAAATTTCTTCATAAATGTGGTTTTGAAAAAAATTATAAATAAATAAATAAAAGCAAAATAAAAATACAAAATACAAAGGTCATGTTTGGTTTGTTTTTTTATTTTTATTTCTTTTAAAATATAAACTAATTTGATAAAATAAATATCAAAAAATATTTTTAAATTTTTAAAAATTATTTTTAGTCTTCTAAAATATAAAATTATATAAAAATAATAAGTGTTTTAATTTTTAGTCAAGGGTAAAAGATTCTAGCTCAGGATATATAATCTCACATCTACCCCATTACTAATAATCTTACAAATTTTTTTGATTAATTATCTACTCCCTCCGTCCCAAAATAATGGTCCATTTTGGAGGAATTTAACTTTTTTGATAGTACAATTATTGTACTTTAAAAAAAAGTTGATTTTTCAAAATTATCCTTTAATAGTACATTTTTTGGGGAATATTAATATCATAATTGTACTTTTTATATTGTTTATGAATTTAAAAGGGCAAAATAGGAAATTTATATTACTTTTGTACTTGATTTTTGAAGAGGGACCAATATTTTGGGACAATGAAAAATGGAATAAGGGACTAATATTTTGGGACGGAGGGAGTATTAGATTAATAATTCTAAAACAAAATTTCAAAATAAATACAGAATTGTTGAACTAACAAATTAATAATTTCAATCTCATACTCTAATTCTGTCAATCAAACCTACCCTGTATGTTCTTTGCTAACATCCTTGCCACAGTTAAAGGGGCCACGGTTAGAAACTCACGCTGTGTGGTCTGATAAAGAGCGGTCTTTTCAAGAAAATTTGTAAAAAAATAAGTTTTGACCACGCTTATTTAATAGATTAAGTTAGATGAAAGGAAAAAGCTTCGTAGCTCGATATTTTTTGGCTCGAGTGGCCCGAACATTTTCTCTCTCCTCTCTTCCTTTTCCTTTCCTTTCCTCTCCTCTCTATCTCCTCTCATTTCTGTCTCTATTCAAACACTCTCTGCACTCTCACCTCTCATCCCTCTCTCTGATTTGGGTTTGATTTTGTGTAAATTCATCCATTTTTTGACAAAGAAAAACAGAGACCTCTCATCCCTCTCTCTAATTTGGGTTTGATTTTTTGATTTTGATTTTTTTTTTCTTCTCTGAAACTTTTTTTTTTTTTTTTTTCTTGTTGAGTTTGATGAATCTCTTCTTCTTCTTCTTCTTCCTCAACTTCATGAATCAAACTCACTTTGTCTATTCCCAAAAAAAAAACCATTCGCAGAACTCTATGAACCAAAAAAAAAAAACCATTTCTCTGTAATAAAGACCCAGAAAAAAAACGAAAAAAGAGAGAGAGAGAGAGAGAGAGAGAGAGAGAGAGAGATGGTGATCTTGAGGAATTGATTTTGGATCTTGAGGTAATGGTGATTTTGGATCTATGATGTTGTTTGTTGTTTGTCTATGATGGTGATGGTGATCTTGGATTTGTGATGTTGTTTGCTGTTTGTCTATGATGGTGATGGTGATCTTGAGGAAGATGAAGTTGGGTGTTGATTTTGGTCATAAAGATTCCAAACGAAGAATGAAGGAGAGTGAAGCTCTGTGTCTTCTTTTTTCTAAAGACAGAACACCAAACAACACAGAAAAAAAAAAAAAAAAAAAAAAAAAAAAAAAAAGGGGTACCAAAACGAGCCATGACACTTTCAAGCTACCTAGCGAGACTGTAGATGAAATTACTAATGAAGGGATGGTTAGTGAATAAATTGTTACTATCCTTAATATTTGCTTAAATTACATATTACCCCATGTGATTTAAAACATTTTATCAGAATTTTTTATTCAATAGAATTAACTGAAAAAATAAAATTCCTAACTACTTTTGTATACAATGATAAAATTATCTAAATTACTAATAAAAATAAATTTATGATATCATTAAAAGTTGTTAATTGACTGATAATTTATTAATAAAAGTGGCAATTTGTTATTAAATTAGAAATTTAAAGGGATGAGATGTAATTTTCAAAATTACAGGAGGTAAATCATATTTTAAACAAATTTCAGGTATGTATTTACAATTTATCCATGTTATTGTTATTATTATTATTATTTATAAATAAATGTAAAATGTTAGCAAATTAATAAGTTAGATTACTAATTAATGTTTGATGCTTCTCTTTAGGCACAAAAGCTCTTGAAAATCAAAAGGTACAATCACTTGAATCAAACTTAAGTTCCATTAATTAAAATTAATACAAGTGTAAAAAATATTTTTTTTAATGATAGTGGAAGAGATGATTAGTGACGGGATTGTTAAATTATTTTTATATAAAATAAAAATAAAATATTTCTATATTAAAAAAAATTCTAAAACAAGTATAAAAAAAATTTCCAAATAACAAGCGGCATTTGAGTTTTAAAATAAATAAATAAATAAAAGAAATAAAAAAGTGCAGCCTAATCGCCTCACTATTTTTTCAATCCCAGCTCATCCGAAGAAAATCTAATCCAGTTGGGGGTGTGGGAGTGATACTCTAGTTGGAGTAGCAATTACCATCCACAAAGAAGCTACAAAACAAGCTATAGTAGGACCACCTTATTACTACTCTAATCCCACCCCCTAATTTGCAAAACAAACATGACCTTTAACAGTTAGGTTATTTCTAATAGACCATGGATCTTCCGGAATTAAGGGGTGAACATGGTCTGGATTGAGATAAAATCATGACCAATCCGTTATCTACGGTTCCTGAAAAATTGGAACCAATCCAATCCGTTTAAATCATGGAACCAATCTGAACCAATCCATTTAAATACGGATTGGATCGGTTTAGGACCACGGATTCACATAATTAAATAACAAAAATATATATATATATATAACATTTTAATTTCATAAAAATATAAACATAGTGCTATGTTAGTTCCACAATAGCAATATGTTTTTCTATAATAGTGACATATTGTTCTAGAATTTAAACAACTATAAGAAAACTGGTTTCACCATAAGTATTTGAACCATTACAAATTGAAACTAAAAACTAACAAACAAACAAAAGTAATAAAAGAAGATATTATACGGTTTTAGGTTTGAGTTTAGATTTTATGTAGAATAAGAGAAGATAATATGGGGGAGGATATATAATAAAAATATAGACTATTTGTATACGGTCCGGATCGGTTCCAATCCGGAACCGTGGGGTTCAATCCGGAACCAATCCGTGGGCTACGGATTTTTAATTCTTTAATCCGGAACCGAACCGCGAATTCAAAAAATCAATCCAAACCTATCGGATTTGACTGGACTGGATCGGATTACGGATTTCACGAATTCCTTGCTCAGCCCTAATTAAGAGTCGAGCAAAGCACTAATTTATCATTTTTGCACAATTCTTTCTCAGTATTTTTATTTTATTTTAATTTTAGTTCCATATCGATTTTGGGAGCATCCACTTTTCTTTTTTTTTTTCAAGTGGGACAGTGACATATATCATCACAATATTCATTCATATATCTGAAAGATTCGGGAGTTATTCTGCATATCATTGCCATTAGTTTCTAGATTAAGTGAGAAATGTTCCTTAGCCTATTTATCGATTAGCACCTAATCTCGTTTCATGTTATAATTAGAGATGTGATCACACATTATGTATGAAAATTTTAAAGTAATTATAATATTTAAAAATCATGACAATTACTATATATAAAGATTTTTAACTAGTAGTTTACCCAATAGTTAATTTTAAGGTTCTAAGATTAGTTGAGAAAGTTTGCCTGGACGATCGATTATCAAAAAAATATAAAATAAAAAAAAAGTTAAAATTGTTACAAAAACTTCTTCTAAATTATGTGCATATGATAGTTGATTAATTCTTGGGGTCATATTCTCTAAACTAATGAAATTTTGGCTCCATACTTTATCTAATCTGGACATTTGGTAATGTTTATAGTTTATAATATTTTTTTATTTATAAAAATATTGACTATATTTATATTTATCTTTCGTAAAAATAAAAACAAAATGACATGTTTGGTGCATGCATATTTAAAAAAAAATTAGCCATGTTTAGTTTGGATTTTAGAAACTTGTTTCGGAAATTTTTCTAAAAAATTAAAAATTAATTTGGTGAAAAAAAAAAAAAGTTCTAAATTTAAAATCAAATTAATTTTTGTATAATTTTACCTTTTAGGAGGCAATACATAAATTTTAAATTTCTTTTGATATTATTTTTATCAAATTAGTTTCTATTTTTTTCAAAAAAAAATTCAGTATTTTTTTTACGAAAGACTACAAAAATATATATATATATATATATATATATATATATATATATATTTTTCAAAACAAGTTAAATACCTTTTTCTATGTTTATAATTTTTTGTTTTTAAATTTATAACTAGTGTTTATATTTTTATGAAAGTGAAAACATATATACACTATTTTTTTTTTTACCAATATAAACAAAAAATTGTAAACATAAGTTGAACATTATGATTTGAGGAGCCCTCTTCAACATTTATTTCGATAAAAAAAAAAAAAAAAAGAAACTGAGAAAGTGAAAAAGTTTAAAATTTATTAGAGATTAATAAAAAAGTTTATGATTTTAATTATTAAAACTTACAATGTTTATCATTTATTTATAATTATTTCTTTTGTACACCACTACCCTGTCATTTGCCTACTAAAAAATTCACATGGTTTTGGATCTTTGATCACATCCACCTTATCCCTAGTTCAGTGACATATATGTCATATTTATAATTCGATTTGGTTTGGAAAAAGAAGGGTATCTCATTCTATAATTTGTATGTAGACTAGTACTATAGTTTTTGCACAAAACCATCTTTGTGAGTGTGAACCTATGGCATTTGCAATTAAGTTATTGATGAGATTGAAAGATTCTTAGGCAAAGTAAAGCATAAATTGTGATATATTATATCAATCAAAGGAAAACAATTTTTAATGTTGATATATGTTTAAAAAATATATTGAAATATGTGAAAATATATATATAAAAAAAAACATGGAGTTATTTAGCCCAAATCCTTGTTCCTTCTGTATCTAAAACATTGGATTTATTTACTATATTTTTCTCAAGTTGAAAGTTAATAATCCAAAAGTAGAAGCTAAAGGCATCCCTTCCCCAGTTTCTATATATTCAATTTTTATAAAACGATTTTTGTCTCATAAGTTAGAAGTAGTACCAAACAAATGCAAATTTAAAAAAAAATAAAAATAAAAATAAAATTATAAGCAGCTATAAAAGCTACAACAAGCCATTTACATTCATACAATCATGTCTTGAGATTATTGCATCTCAAAATTTTCAATGATCGAATAATTACAAAATATTTTGATTATGAATTTTTTTGGAAAGGAAGATAAAGGGTATTAATGGTATGGTATAACAATATATGAAATGTGTATCAAAATTTTAAATATTATTTCTGTTTAACAAATGCTAGTTGTTGGCAGGGACGTTAATTAATTAAAATTCGATGAGCCATAGGAGGATCCTGGAAGGCTTGGTGAACCTCGGATATGGGGAATCTAAGTGGGAATGTCGATCAATTAACAATATACAGATGTAGATGTAGATGTAGATGGTGACACGACACGACACTAAGACACTGAAGTCTTCGTTTGGCATGTCAAGTTTTTTTATTTTTTGACTATTTTAGTTACTAAAAGACAAAATAAGACAAAATATTATATTCAAATCATAGTCATTTCATTTTTTCTCTCACAAAAATCAAAAAAGCCAAAAAGCCTATCCCAAATAAAGTTTTTTAGCCTCATGTTAAAATAGCCAAAAAATTAAAAAGTCAAAAAATCAACTCACATCCCAACCGAATCCCAAGATGTAAGAAGAGGATAAAGGTGATAGATATATGTGATTCAAAGTAAAGGGGACGTGGGAATTTGAAGAGGTGCTGTTATATATTCTCCCCCCTAACAAGTTTACATTACAATTTGGCCACTTTTCACAGTGTGTATTGCATTTGTGATTCTGTGAATGCAAGTTTGGAATCTGACTTTTGTTTAGTGTAAAAGTGAAAGAGTTTTGTGTTGTCTGCCTTCAACAAATCACATTTTGCATGTTGTGATATGCTTTGCATTCTGGGATTCCAACCAACCACATACATATATGCTTATACCCTATCCCTGAGTTGTCAATTTCTTGATCAGATTGAATATTAGAATCATCATCATCCATATAGTATTACACCTAATATGTCATATGATAAAAATTTTCCTCATCGCTAATAAAATTTCCTTCTTTTCGATTAAAAAATTATATATTCGTATAATATTACACCTAATGCTCTGTTTTGATAGAAAATGTTTCATAAATAATAATTCTTTCTTATTTTCTTAACAGTCGTGTTACATCCCCATAAAGATCTCCCACAAAAGCATTCCTTCATAAACTCTAACTGTAAGAGTATATTCACTTACTTTGTAACACTAAATTCTTACCGGTACCAGTTTGTGAAGGGGTGATTTTGTGGGAATATATAATTTTCCTTTTTTTAGGGCTACAACTTCTCTTTAATCCGAAATCGGACTGGACTGTGTTGTTGGGTGGCAGTGGGCTCGACTCCAGGCTCATATCGATGATCCAAACTATTCAATATGTAGAGCTCGTTAAGTATATCATTGTTGCAAAAAATCATATTGATCAGACATCGATAGTCATTTGATCAGTTTGCATTTGTTTTAATAGAAATTATGATTTTAAAAATAAATAGGAGACACAAATTAATGAAATTTAATCAAATGACTATTGATGTCCGATTAATGTAATTTTTTTATAGAGATGATGTACTTGACGAACTCTATACATTAATGGTTTGGATCATTGAAATTGGCCCAGATTCAAACCCACCAAGACCCAACAGTACTGTCCAGTCCGCTTTTCAGACTGGAGAGAAGTTGTACCTTTTTTTAATGTTAAGTACAATTGAAAAATATATTTTTTTTATTTCTAAACTAAAATCTTATCAATAGCACCACTATGTAATTGCCACCACTTCTACCTACCATCCCACCAACACCCATCGCCACCCTACATTCATCATCGCCACCAACTTACCACATTTTCTTGCCGGTTCAACTACTACCACTAAACTCACCACCACCATTCAGCTACAATCACCCTACCTCCTCCCTTTGCCACCACCACAATCACATCAACAGTACTAATATTACAACCTCTAATACATCATTTTCAAGGTCCTAACCAAACACAAGAAGATATTCTTTGACAAAAAATTATCTTGGGCCAAAACGAATTTGAGTGCTAATTTTTTTTGTCATTTTTGCTTACACTAAGTACCATAATATGAAAACAATCGGTAACCACAGAGTATATTGTACTTTATACATGCATTCTAACAAAAAAAATTCTCTTATTTTATTTTATTGTGAGTTTTCCATCCAACACGACAAAGCACCCTCGCTTTAAGAGTAAACTTGCAAAAGCACCACTTCGAGTTGTCCCTCAAATATCATGCCGTCCTCACTATAGAACATTATGGAGATCTACCCTCTACTCCTACTACTACATAGAGATATACTTTAAATTTCTAAGTTCGTTTCCATACAAACACAATTGAATGGTTAAAAAATTAAAATCAATGAGCCTATATGCACAAATTAATCTACTAATTGAATTGAGGTGCAAACATAATTGGGATAAATTTGATTCGCTAATTTTATACTTTCGATTTTATTGATCTTTAGTACGTACCCTGGTTTACATAATTTATTAGTAAAACTTCTTTTCTTTTACTAGTAAAAACAAAAATTGAATTGTTGCTCCTCAGATATTGAATTCTAATTTTCAAGAAGATAAATTGACACAATCTACATATTTCAAAATTTTGACATTTTCTTGTAGTTACTTAGTGGGTGTTTGGAAAGTGAGTTTTTATGTACGTTTTTTTAGTTGTAAGATAGAATTTTGGTGTTTGAGAAGATAGTTGTGTTTTTTTGTGATTGGATGTGATGTTTGTGAGAGAAAAAGTCAAATGATTATGGAGTTGGATGTAATATTTTGTTTGAATTTATTTTTTTTGATTTTACAAAAACTTTGTCTTTTAGTAAAAAAAAAAAAAAAAAAAAAAACCCAAAATCAAATCTTGCCAAACACCTATTGTTGGTGCTATTGTTTGTCACCATTTCATATAACCGTGTACTTGGATACTAATTATTAGTTTCTTTTTTGTAAATTATTAAATTATTATTAAGGGAATGATGCATAAAATTATATTTTGTTATATATCCAGCTATATAAAATGATTATAATAAAAATAATAAAAAGCAAAAGGAAAAAAAAAGAAGGGAAAAGTCAACCACTAACTTGTTTAGTGGAACCTGCATCAGACGTCAGCAACTTTTGCAACGTATGCAAAGGAATTGAGAGAGAATTGTTCAGTTGGACAATGATCATGATAGTAAAAAAAAGTTATGCAATAATAATCTCCTCATTTTCATTTATCATCAAATTTTCCATCAGAATATTAGATTACTTGATAGACAACAAGTCCCATCATATTATATCTCAAAACAAAAAATTCAAAACGAAAAAAAAGAAAAAAAAAGAAAACATAGAGACTGAAAGTACAAAAAGGCCCTTCATCTCTGCCTTCCATTGCACTTTCCACCCTCATCAGTTCTCCCTCTTCCTTTGTGTTTTTGTTCATTCTTTCAACTGAGTTATTAGGCCTTTGGGGCTTCCATAGCTATCATGGGAGGTTGTGGAATTGGAGTACCAATGGCCAACGCCGGCAAAACATTCTTGTTCACTTGACCTATCTGAATTTCAACAACATTTGCTTCAATGTCGTCAATCGTCATCTGGTTATTTCCTCCACTGCCCTTTACTGGTTCGAGGATTGCCTCAGCTTCCATCTCCTTGTACTCCTTGTATTTGCCCCATAGAACCGAGTAAAGTCCGATCACAATTAGCACAGAGCCGAGAACACTGAACCAAAAAAGTAGAGAAAAGATAAGTAGGGAAATATAGGGAATATTGAGTAGTGTGAAAATAAGAAAAATATTTTTATTATGATGTTTTTTCTAGTGTATCCACTTCCTTTCTCTTGTTAAGATGTTTGTTCTATTTGATAGTAACGTTTCATGAAAAATACTGTTGAAAATCATAAGAATCAAAGTGGAATTTTGTTTCTTTCCATAGGGATGGAAAATTGGGGCAACAGTAACAATTTTGCAATATATGGCATCATGTAAGGAAAATTCTAAAAAAAGCTCTTTTCAAGAATTTCTATGTACAATCCTTCACTGCATAATGTGACGGTGATATTTTTATAATTTAAAAATATATTGATGGTTTCATTTATTTTAAAGTGATAGAGACTAGCAACTCAGTATTTTTTTTTTATATATTTTATTTTGTGTGTGTTTTTATTTTATTTATTTACATATTACTTACCCTCCCACATAGATCTTTTCTGCAAGGATGAAAGAGCCCATGATTGCCACAATAATCATCATCAAAGGACTGAAGGAAGTCACGAACACTGGCCCTCTTTTCTTCATGACTAGACCTTGCACATAGTATGCAATGCTTGATGACACTATACCCTGAAATCAAAGATTTATTTTATTTTATTAATATATAATTTGAGACATATTATTGAGAGAGAGAGAGAGACAGAGGCAGAGACAGAGACAGAGACTTACAGCATAGGCAGCAGCTAGGAGGTTCATGTCCCAACCAATGGTCCAAACAGAAGGTCTGTGCTCCATTACAAAGGTGACAGCAATGGATTGTAAAGTACCCATGAAGCACACAAGGGTTGTCAGAGAGAGATGGGCTGAGTACTTTTTCAGTGTAATTGCCTGTGATACAATACAAATAAAAAAATTAAAATTTCTTTTCCTTCTTTTGAAAAAAACTAAGAAGGGAGTTTTAAAAGTATGTGTTTTTTTTGTTTTTGGTTTACCTGAAGGATGAAGAAAGCAGCCCAGGCAAGGGTAGCAATTATAAGGAGAATGGAACCCGTAACCCAGTCCTTGTCAGAAGGACCAGAGGCTTGAGGGACAGAGGATGAAGTAGTACCAGAATGCATGTGCTTTGACCACACCAAATCAATGACATGACCTTTGTATAATGTCATCAACATTGCCCCTCCCACTGTCACTATTGTTCCCACCACCTTTGCTTGGCATCTTACCTTCTTTATATCCACCTTCTCCATCCTTAATTTTCACAAACCACCAAATCCAATCAATACTCATAATTTGTTACCATAAAACCTATTTATGTATATATATACTAGCAGTGTGTGCAAAACTGTGTGCAAAACTGGAAGTTACAAAATTTGATGTGAGTTTGATCTGAGCAGTTACATGAGACAAGAATATCATGTGTATTTTGAAAAACACTAAAAAAATTCTGACAAAACTACACCAATTCAGATTTAGGCTCCATAGATATACAAAGAGAGAAGTGGTGGTGGTGGTGGAGAGTGAAGATAGATACCTGCATATGACAGCCATGACAAATGTCATCGCGGGGAGCATGTTGCTCATGGCACATGAGAAGGTTGGCGAGGTGAATTTCAGTCCAGCATAGTAGAAATTTTGATCAATAACAGGTCTGTAAAATTGAAAAGTAGAGATTAAGATGAGAAATGCTATTTATCACATGTTTTATTTCACCGCTTCTTATGTTTGATGACTGCGATTTTCCAAGAAATGGTATTTGGAATTTTAAGAAGCAAATAGTATACTCACCCAAGAAGGCCCAGCACAAAAATTTGCATAAAAATGGGAAATGTAATCTTCGGCCTCACTTTCCTATAATCAAAACATGAATTAATCAGTCTCTTTTTACCAACACAAGGACTTAAAAAATAAAATTGTAGACTCTCTTTTGAGTGTTAAAAATGAGAGGTTCTTCTAGTACCTCTCAAGAACCAGAGCGAAAGGAGCGATGACAGCAGTAGCAAAGGCATGCCGATAGACAACGAGCACGTAATGACTCATTCCCCGATTGAGGGAAACTTTGGTGATGATGTTCATTCCGGCATAGCCGAACTGGAGAGAGATCATGGCTATGTATGGCTTGGCTCTCTGAAGAAAACTTCCCAAACATCCTTTCCCCTCCATTTTTCTTTCACTTTCTTGGAAAAGAAAATTATGAGGAGGACTCAAGAAAGAAGGAAGGAAGAGAAGAGAGAGTAAGCTAGCTAGAAGAAGAGAGGAAGAACACTTGAAGTTGCTTTGTGTTTCTCCTGAGGAATAAGATTGTAATGAGGGCTCTATTTATAGCCCATTGGAGAGACCTCTATCCAAATTGTTTCAAGTGTGTGGGAATCTCACTCTCACACGTGACTGTTGCACTAACCATGCATCTATTTGAATATTCTGATTTGTTGTATGTATATATATCCATATACGGGCAATGCGGGTTCCACGTGTCATCAATTGGAGCTTAATTATGTTTTATGGGTTCCACTTTGTAGTGGTAGCTGATATAGGAGAGAGAGAGAGAGGTAACAAAACAAAAGATTAGTGAAATGCTGATGCTAGTGAGGGGCCAACATTGTGTACTAGTGGTAGCTGATTGCAGCCCTAATTCCGACCGGGCCCCACCGATACCGGCACGCCTCGACGGGGCATGGCAAGGCGTCTCATCCATCGGAACAGTAGTACCCACCACCACTCACACCACCGGACTATTATCAAATAGTAACTCACTGTTTTTAAATTTTAGTGCAAAACTTTATGGAGATGGGAAAATAATGGTTTTGGGTGCAAATCTGATATGTGCCCAGTTTGGCTTGTCGAGTGACGAAATTGAATTAATCGAAATGTTATACTAATTAAGAGTTAGATTCGATGTTCTGTTGAGTTTCTCTGTGATTCCTATATTTGGGTAAGTTTGCATTATGATGTTCAAAGTATTATTAATATTTCATGTGGTTACGTAATGGAACAATACCCACTTTATAAAGTAGGCTACTTTCCATTTCTTATCTGGAAAAATGAAAACATATATGTGTATAAGAATTTTGATTTTGTGTTTGATATGTTGACAAGTGCATCTCGATTACGGATGTAAAAAAATACACCGTACGTATCTTTGTAACTTACATAATGCATCCTGTGTAGAAATATTCTTTGCCTCTACATACACAAGTGGGAATGATTTATTTTAATGTTAAGAAAAATGTTTCATTATTCCTTAAGATTTATTTGCTTTTCAATTTAATATTGAGTCTGTTAATTTAGTTTTTAAGCTTAGTTGAGCCTTGAGCATGTTCTGCATGAAGCAGAATTAATGAAGCATCATTCAAGCAGACTCCGGCTTCAAACCATAATCAAAAAGAGAAAAAATTGTCCTTTGCCAGTTTTTAGCGTCTATTATAGAGTTTATCTTGATTTAGTTTTTTGAGTTGTGCGAATGATTTCAATACAGTATTGAAAGACAATAACTTGTTGAATCGAATGTTGCGCTACTTTGTTTGAACCCTTGTGATTCGCCGTGCATTGATTTGCATGGCGTTGAGATGGTAGACGTGAATGACAGAGATCGAGAGAAGTCTAATTAGGAAATCGTACTTACTTGAGAGACATAATGATAGGAAAATTGCTTCGGAATTGAGTAGCTAAAATTTGTATGTCTAGAGCTTTGTGAGTCTTATTTGACCTTATTACTGATGGATTGGTGCATCCATAATTTTTCATCATCAGCTTTCTCAATGTGAATCCTAATTCTTGTTTGTGTGGTTGATTATTATTTCTGCTTCAATCATTTGGTGAATAATTAATTGAAAAATCTCATAATATAAAGATTTTGTCAACTAACTTTCAACTACAAAATAACCCCCAAGGGTTGGCCTAGTGGTGGAGGCTTGGGACTTAGGAGTTTGCTCCTCTCTAGGTCTCAGGTTCAAAACCTCTTAGGTGCTATCAACTCTTGTGTTGGGCCAGTCTATACGGAGCTCTGCTCTAGCTTTAAATACGGTGGGATTGGTTCCCCAGGGATTAGTCGAGGTGCGCGCAAGCTGGCCCGGACACCCTGAGTTATCAAAAAAAAAAAACTTTCAACTACAAAATACATAAACTATTCTGCGCACTACAATTTGGAAACAATATTTTGTATAAAAATTATTTTCACTTCAAATAATGCAATGAACACACCCAAAACCACAGCCTATACTTAAATTTGTTAAGTTATTAAATTTTATTAGATTTTACACCATGTTAGAAACGAGAAATTATTTAGTAGATGTGAAATATGTGTCACAATATTTACATGGTACTCCTAACCAATTATGCAGTAAAATTTGTTATAGATGAAATAATATTGATTTATTTTTATTAGGTAGTTGAGAGATAAAAAATAACATATCTAATGTATCTTGGGATTTTTCATTTTTTGAGAGAATTACATAAGTAATACTATATGATACTGCACGACTACCTAATATTTTTTCAATAAAAACCAAAAAAATCATGTTGAAAACTTACAATATATCCTGTTGGATGCAACTTATAAAGTTGCTTATAATATTTTTATTTGGGCAAATTACAAACACCCCCTCGAGGTTTGGTGAAAATACAAATTCCCCCCTGAGGTTTGAGAAATTACATCCCGCTCCCTGAGATTTATATTTCCATAACAAATTGCCCCCTGAGGTTTTTATTTTCATACAGATTCCCCCCTAATTTCCCTTAATTTGTTATGAAAATTTGACCCTCAGGGGGCAATTTGTAATTTCTCAAATCTCAGGGAGGAATCTATATTTTCACCAAATCTCGAGGGGGTATTTGTAATTTGCCCTTTTTATTTTGAAAAAAATTTGCCACCATGTTTGTGTACAATTTCTTCTTGTTGCTTATTTGGAGCAAAAATAACTTATATATTATTGTAAAATAGAAAAATTAGTACTTTTAAAGTTTATTATGTGATTATTAGATTTTAGATCGGCGAAATGTAAACCAAACTGACCCAATATGGTGTGAAATTGAGTCAAAAATTCACACCTTGGAAGAGTATAGTTTAGGGTGTGCCACAACACTTACATAAAATATTCCAGTAAACAAATTTGATTCCCAAAAGAACAATGTGTTTCATGTGAAGAAGCCCTATAGGATATTAGGAATGTATTATTATTATTGTTATTATTATTAGTATTATAAGGAGGGAGGAGGAAGAGTTTTGAGTGAGATATGCATTGTGGATAGCATAGATTCCATTGCACCAAGCAGTTGCGTTGCGTTGCGTTGGAAGCTGATTACGCATCGCAATACCAACTTCCACTTTGGTGATAATATTGCAACGAATTTCAACCCTTTTGATTCCGTACATCACATTCTCTCACTTTGATTTTAAATTTTTTTCCATTTTTATTTTCATTATTCATCTGCATGTATACAAGCATATAGTATTCAATACACCTTTCTTATTGGATCTTTTCCATCCATCAACAATTTCATTAACCATCTTGAGCATCACCTGCTTCATCCTGTTTGATAGCACCTTTGCTAGTATTTTATACATGGAACCAATCAGACTAATAGGCTTATATTCAGCCAAACAAGAGGGGCTATCATTTTTAGGAATTAAAACAATGAATGAGCTATTCATCATATTTGGTGGACTTATTGAGTTAGAACACCTTTAAATGAAATTTATCAATAAAAAGCACAAAAAAAAATTATGTGACATGTTTGCTTTATATATATATTAGTATCGATATATATGCTCTTTATATATGCTTGATTTATCCAAGTTTGGTATCGATGCTAGTTGAAGTTTCTGCCGAACTGCAATTTATACTCTAAGGGGCCCTTCTTTCTTGATCTCTAGATTGTCAGATCAAGATTCCTTCCTCCACAAATCACATCTTTCATTGGGTTTTAAGCACAAAAAAAAAAAAAAAAAAAAAGAAAAAAAAAAAGAGAGAAGATATTTAAAAGAAAAAAAAAAAACTGACATATTTTTTCATTTGTCCAAATACTTATAATATTGATTTGCCACGTTTTGTCCTCATTTATTAACTTAAATGATCAAAGTGTTTGCTTTATTTGCTTGATTGGTAATGACTCAAAATTATTGCATAAAAGATCTTTCGATTTCAAGGATTTGAAATCATTTAATTTGATGCACACTTGAAGTTTGCTACTCTGCGTGGCTTTCTATTTCCTTGCTTGTCATTATAGCATTAGTGGGATTCTCATTGTTAAAAACTATCTGTTTTTATGTTTTAATTTGTTCACAATTTTATAATTATGTAAAAATTTCCTAGTATAGTTATTTTGAAATATGATCAAATGATTATGAGTAAACTGAAACATGAGAAATATCATCAATACACACAATTGAACATAATATCATTATTAACAAGAGATCCACTGTTTGAACTTTATAGCCTACTCAACAATTAAAATACGCGCACAATTTTGGTTTGATTTTGAAGAAAAGTATGGTCACACATGATGGGGTGTATTGAGAATACAGATAGTGAAGTTATCTATCTCTTTAACAACTTTAGTTTTTAGATGACTTGGTTGTTGACACTTCCGTTGTGTTTGGTCGGGGAATTTGAGGAAGAATTTAGAAAGGGAAAGGAAAAAGTTAAGTAAAATGTGAATAAAATATACTTACATTTCACCTACTTTCACATACCTTTTCCCTTTCCCTTTCCAAATCACTCTCCAAATCCCCAACCAAACATAGCATTAAGGAAATAACGAGTAAATGAACTTTCTTGTATTTTATTAATATGTTGTTTGTATGTCTTTCGGGTCATTTTTTCTGTTTCAATTGCATCAATTTAGTCCCCCAACCTATTTAATTTATGTATAAATAATCCCTCAAAATCCATTTTCATTCAAAATTTAAAACAAAATGAGAAGTATTCCTATTCCAATTTGAACAAAGTTGTGACAAAAATAACGCAGGAATCATTTAAACACAAGCTAGATGACTTCGTAATCAAATTGACAGAAATTAAAATACTAAGGTGCCGTTTGGTAACACTTACGTTTTCAGTTTTCTGTTTATATTTACAAAAATTTTAAAAACTCAAATAAAAATTTGTTTGGTAAAATTTTTGATTTATAAATCAGTGGTCTCAGTTTATAAATTTGGCCAAAAATGAAAACACAAAAAATGTGTTTCCATTTTGAGTTTTCAGTTTTTTTTTTTTTTACCACCCAACACTAGCGACCACCTGCCACCATTTTCCACCACCGTCTTCCGCCACCACCACCCACCCCCCACCACCACCACTCACCACCCACCAGCCACCACCACCCACCTGCCACCCACTCGCCACCACCACCCACCCCTCTCCACCACCACCATCACCCACTACCCACCTGTCATCCACCCACTACCACCCGCCACTACCATCCACCGCCCGCCACCACCACTCACCACCTACCTGCCACCACCACCCACTCGCTATCACCTACCACCCGCCACCGTCACCCTCCCACCCACCACCACCACCCCCCCCACCACCTACCCTCCACCACCCACCACCACCCGCCATCCGCCACCCACCTACCACCACCACCCGCCACCGTCACCCACCTACCCACTATCACCACCCACCACCCACCCGCCACCACCCGCCATCCATCACCCACCTGCCACCACCACCCACCACCACCACTACCACCACCTGCCACCGTCACCCACTCACCCGCCACATACTCGCCACCACCCACCACCACCTGCCATCCGCCACCCACCTGTCACCACCACCCACCACCCACCACCACCACCACCACCACCACCCACTCGCTACCACCAACCACCTGCCACCGTCACCCACCCACCCACCACCACCCACCGTCACCACTTTCTACCACCGTCTTCCGCCGCCACTTGCCACCACTTGCCATTTCTCACTCTTTTTTATATTTTTAAAATTTTTTAAACATTTTGTCAATTATCAAACGCGTTTGTAGTTTATGTTTTTCTAAAAATAAACAAAAACTAGTTTATAAAATTTTTGTAAATATAAACTGAAAACGTAAACGTTACCAAACACAAATTAAACTTTATTTGTTTTGTTTTGTTTTGTTTTTGGATGTGGTATGAATGTGAGCACAATGGTGAGACATTAATTTACATATTTTGTAATACTTAGACATTATGCAATGCACTACTAGCATTCTATTTCTTAATTTGGTTGGCCATAAATGGTTTTTAATCCCAATGAGTTTTGTTTAGTAAGAGTGGAGGTAATCAAAAGACTTACCAATTAAAAAGTCATATAATCGAATTTTATAAAGGTCAAACATCGTAAACCTTAAAGTTACTTTAAGTTTATTCAATCAAAATTAATCAAAATATGCATAAATTAATCTGCACATTTGATAATCAAAAAATAGTAATAAATAAATAAATGGTTTTCATTTAACCCCACCCCCAATCTCCCCAATCTCCCCAATCTAAAACTAATTAAACTGTAACACAATACAAAGCACATATTGAACGTGAATGTCTAGTCTAGTAGTCTAGTCAGTTAGGCATTTTACACAAACGAAGAATGTGCATTGCAGGAGGAGGGGAATTTCCGCAAATGGTTGTCAGAAAGTTCAATTGATTTGAGAGATCACTAACCCCATTGGGCTTTGCAGATTCTTTTGAAGAGAATCGGTCGTGGAAATGTGTGTATTGTACACTGGAGTCTCTTTCAAAAGCTATGTACCGACATGACTGATTTTCAGGTCTCTTCACCGTGATCTTCTCACATAGCCAGCCTCAGTGGTGACACAATTTTTTTAGGGTTAAATTCATCTAACTTCCTATAGTTTGGGACTAGAGTATTTTAATTTTTTTATTATTTAAATATAGTCAAAAAATTTTATATAATTTTGGACTAAAATATTATTGTTACACACCAATTTTGAGAATGGATTTTAATTTCTGAAAAATTAGAATAAAATTAATACAATAAAAGGAAAATTTTATCTCCATTTTTTTCAAACCTAAAATCAGATTAATATATTAATTAAAATCAAATCAAATATAATTATTAATTGATCTAAAATATAATTAAGAATTGTTTTGAAATATAATCAAATAAAATATAAATAAAAAATAATTAAGAATTGATCTAAAATGTAATTAAATTAAAATTAGATTAACATGTCAGAAATTATAATAAATAATTAAGAATTTAGGATTAATTATAATATAAAATATAATCAAATTAAAATTAGATTAAAAAGTTAGTAATTACAACAAATAGTTTAATATTTAGGATTAATTGTGATTATAATATAATTAAATTATAGTTATAATAAAAATTTAAGAATTACAATAAATAATTAAGACTTTATAATTAATTGTGATTTAATTGAATTAATACTAGACATTATAAATTATGTCTATGAGAGATGAGATAGAAAGAAAATAACAAAAAAATAGTGTTTGACGGTATTATAGTCATTTCACATCTATAATTAACGGTGTTAATTATTACATTTTAGTCCAAAGCCACATATGGAAAATGTAACTATTTTTAAAAGATAAGTGGGTAAAATGCTATCAAACCATACCACAGGGAGGTAAGACGGATTTTACCCTCCATTTTTTTTTTTTCTTTTTTTTGGAACACTTTGTTCTGATCGGTTTATTCAAACCTTGATTAATTTTAAGAGATCAATCCCACCGTTTACTTGCAAGGCCCCATTTAAAGTTAGTGCAAATGCCTTGTGTGGACTAGTTCTAAAAAATTTATTGCAACGAGTGAATATTGAACATGAGACTTGAAGAGAGAACAACCCCAAGTCTTAAGTTGTGCCCACTAGACCAACAACTTAAGGTTTGTGTTTGAATTAGTTTATTTTTAAAATCATAGTTATCGTTGACACAAATTTGATCTGATCAATTATCTATCGATATCTAATCAACGTGATTTTTTTGTAAGGATGAAATAATCAACAAGTCCTAAATATTTAACAGTTCGATTGGATCATCAATGTGGATTCTGTGGTGGCCCACGAAACCGAACAACATGCTCCAGTCCTTAGACTGGAGAGAAGCTTGGACCATAATAATTAAGGATTGGAGATAAGCTTGGGCCATAATAATTAAGGGATGGTTTGGGAATTGATTTTTTTTGACTTTGCACAAAAAAACGTGTAAAAAAATAAAGAGAATAATGTGCTAACTTGTAGTGACTTTTCGAGTTTTAGATTAAAATAGTATGTCTCTAAATGGGGCCTTATATATATATATATATATATATATTTGGATTTTTAAGAAAACAACAAAACTATTTTTTGAAATATATTTTAAAATTTAATTTTGACATTTGATTTCACATATAAATAAAAACAATGGATGTTTCTATAATAGAGTGCCAAATTTTTACTCAAAATAGGGTTAGTCTGCCTATGTTGAGTCAATATAAAATCTCAAAAACAAAAGTATTCTTATTAGGGAGGAATTTCTCTCCAGTCCGTGATCAACTTAGACAGATCTAATTTGGCTTATCGTGATTTCATTTTGGGCCTATCTGTTTATATTAGGAAGGAATTTTTCTCTAGTTCGTGATCAACTTAGAGAGATCTAATTTGGCTTATTGTGAATTCATTTTAGGCCTATCTATACAAAGTGAACCATTCATCTTTATAGCCCTTTAAACCCATTATTCATCCTAAAAATGAGGTTAATTAACCCCTTCCTTGCGAAACTCCAAATTAATACAATATAAAGTCATATTAGGAAAAATGTTAGGGAGCTCAAAGTAGTTCAGAAAGTTATCAAATACTGGAATATGGGACGTAGATTCAAACTTAGTATAATATGTGTAGAATGGATCAGGTTCATATATATATATATATATTTGGAAACATTTTGACAATTTTTTTTCCAAACTTTGTAGCAATAATGACGATATTAATATGGGAAATATTCCAGTGTGCAATGCACACCATATGTAATCCTACCACAAAATTATGTAAGTTTTCACGAATTTATATAAGTAATCTCATAAACATGCGTAAGTTGAATACAAATTCGTGTAAGTTTTTGAAAACTTAAAATTTACGCGAATTTACATTCAATTTATGTATTTTTGTAAGATTACTTGTATAAATTCATTAAAACTTATGTAATTTTGTGATATGATAGTATACGTTGTGCATTGCACACCAACGAATTTTCCTATAAAATATTTAACTATTTTTCACTTTTTCCTAGATTCCATGCTAGGTCTTACATATTGTTGCACTTGTTCAGTGAATGAAAAAAAAAGGCAAATACATAGCAATCAACATTTCTAGCGTACTCTTATATTGTGGTTGTTAAGCATTTTACTCGATCGAATTATGATTTAGAGTGCCAACAAGCTAGACTGCATGGGACTAGTTATTAAGGTAGGTTAGGTAATTTCTTCTCCCAACAAGGTATTTTGGGAAGTGGGTTAAAAGTTACTTCCAAGTTTTTAACCTACTTTCTTTCTCACAAAAAAAAGGAAGGTCACAGACTCAAGATTTGGGTTTGTAAGATTTGATTGCCTAGTGGTTGCAAAAGTGGCAGTGCAAAAAACAAATGGGTTATGGTGGGACAACAAGGAACTCAAAGTAAAGGGAGCAGAGTATCAAAAAGGGCAGGGAAAGAATGCAAACAAAGACAAGATTTTTCTTTGACATAGAGTGAGCCATCCAAAAGAAAACACCATATCCTTTCAGGGTCACCATCAAAGATTCTAACCAGCAATGCACAACTCCTATGCAGAGGTGGTGAAAATGGAAAATCCTTTCCAAAACAGTTTGTTGTCCATCCAAGCAAATGAAGCTGGGAATGCTTGGCTTTTTGAGAGTTTAATCATTAAACTTAAGTCCTTTTTTGCCTTCTCAGATTTTGTGAAAGAATGTAGGAGAAGAGGGCTCAAGGACACAGTTATCAAAATGGAAAGCGAAAGATTAGCGGTGTTAACTTTTAATTCAATCCAAGATATGAAGAGCCATGAAGATAGATTAAAGGATTGGATATTTGACTGGTGCGATTCAATAAAAGAATGGAAAGCTGGAACAGTTATTGAACAAGAGAGGTGTGTTTGGCTTAGTTGCTTTGGCATTCCTTTTAATCTATGAAATATTGAAACATTCAGAAGCTTGGGTGCTTTTATGGGATGAAGTGGTCCAATTTGATGAGAATAGTACCAAATGAATCTCCTTTCAATATGGAAAGGTTAGAATTATCACCAATTGTATGGACTTTATCAATGGTGTTGTGCTGGTGAAAAATAAAAGAAAGGACTACCCAGTGAGAGTATACGAAAATCTTGACTCCTCTGTAGTAATGTAGAAGAGCCTATATCAATGTGATTGTTGGCAGGTGATTGAAGGAGCATCTGAAAATGGAGGAGATCAAAAGCAAAGAGATGTCCATTGCTCTATATTAGAAGGAGAAGGAAGAAACAGTGATGATGTGACACTGGTGAGAGCATGCATGGAGAAGGAGGTGGCCAACGGCAACAAGGTCCCATCAAGGAGCACCAAAGCTGCTGAAGATGATCAGAAAAGTTAGGTGTTAGAAACTATTATATATGCAGTAGGTAGTAGTCTCAAAAAACCAAATGAGGGAGCAAACAGTAGGTTGAGGGGATGCATGCTGGAAGAGACATCATTACAGTTGGAAGTAGGTAAACCCATTGCACTAGATGAAGATATTTGTACTCCGGGTTTTATTAAAAGTATTAATGGGTGTCACGACCCAAACCCGGCCCTATGGGTTTAGCACCGTAACCGGCCAGTAATCCGTAATTACCGAAGGCCTGCTTAACAGTAATACAGTATAACAGAATTCAGGGCCTGGCGGAAGCCAATACAGTAAATAACTAGTGTCCATTGAGCTGTGAAAATCTGTATGCCAAAAACATTTTTCATGCATTCATACAGTTCAAACAGTACGGTCTATACAATCACACAAACATTCAGTACAGGGACTTAATCCCTCCGTAACAGTACAGTAAACATTCAGTTTATACAATGATACAAAACTGTGAGGAGACCGATGGGAAAAACTCAAAACAAAATCCCAAAGCCATGACATGGCAACACGGAACCTCACAGTGAGGCACATAGGCTGGCTGACAAAACTGGAATAACCCCCGACGCTTCTAGCTCTGGTCCGGTGCCTGTACACCTACATATATATATGAGCAGTGAGCTAAAGCCCAGTGAATAACATAATGTATAAAGAGGTTAAGAATGTAATGTCCTTACAGTAACGAAAACAGTTCATTATTTCAATCAGTATTACAGTCGTTCAGTACAATAAACAGTCATATGTGGTACATCCATTAGCGTAACAGTAACAGTAGGTCAAAAGACCGAACAGTAATGATGGCCAGTCATTCAGTAAACAGTATGGTTTCACAAGGGAACCGACAGAGATCTCTGTAACAGTAACAGTCAGTAACAGTAGTGCTAAGGATGCCACAATACAGTTCAGAAATAAAGGACATACATTCATTCAGTAAATAATTCCAGTTCAGTAAACAGTTCAGTAAACAGTTCAGTTTGGTATTCAAAAGATAGCCATTTTGAACATATCTTTATACAATTGTTACTCACAGTGATTGGGCTACAATGTGCTAGAGCGCGTCTCTCCAGTCGCCAACCCTAAACAGTTAACAAATAGAACGCACACTAAGCTTAACAGTCGGGAAGGATGATAATTGAATCCTTAAATTTCCTCGGTGTGGTTCTACGTCTAAATCCTCATTAAAATGTCTTAAACTAGGCCTAAGAATGCCTAGAATGGGATGAGGATGCAAAAATACAGTTGGAAGGCATTTTTCAAAAGTTGCTGAAAACAGGCTCCTCGCTCGAGCGAGCCTTCCTTCGCTCGAGCGAGCTTCCAAAATCAAAGGCTTCGCTCGAGCGAACAATCCTTCGCTCGAGCGACCTGATGAACAGTAAAAGTACTGGATGCTCGATTTTTACGCGCGATGCACGCTCGATGCTCGCTCGAGCGAGCTTGCAAAACCAAAGGGCTCGCTCGAGCGAGGAATCCTTCGCTCGAGCGAGGAAGCCAAATCTGGAATTTCCAGATTTGTCTCCCAAGTTCGAACTAAGCATTCAAACATCCAAAACTCAACCTCTTGGCCCCAAATTCTGGAAAATACATCCCAATACAATATACAACAAGTTTCAAAAGCCAATTTACACATGCAAGGGCCAAAGGTGAGTCAATTCAAGCCATTTTCAACCCATTTTCAAGAACATTTTCAAACATGAAATGCATGAAGTTTAAACCAAGTTCAAGCTTCAAATCTGGCTCTAATGAGCTCAATAGTTGGTAAACATTATGAAAACATGGACTTATACAAAAATGTGAACATGCATGCACCATCTTGCCATGAAATCAATTTAAACTCATCAATTCTTACATGCATGCAACAATGGAGTTCTAATTCAACATATGAACTAAAACATGACTTGATTCTACAATGATGCAAAAACCCAAGCAAGATTTAGCTCAAGACAACAATAAGGAGATGAATAACCTACCTAAATCTTGTATTCAAGGTGTGAGAGTTCAATCTTGCCAATACACTTCAATTTACTTCAAATCTTCAAACAATGCAAGCCAAAACAACAAAATAAACCTAAGTCTTGTTCTCTTCCTCTCTAAATTCGGTGGAGCAAGGAGAAAAGGCTGATGAATGTGTTTTGATATGATATAAACAAGGCCTCAACTATGATTAAACAAAACTCCACTCAATGGCATTACCGTAATTACGTCAAACTCTTTAATTGACTTAATTTAATCTGATTTAATCATTCCTAATCAATTTTCAGATAATTATACCATTAAATCACAAATATTCTACCGATTACAAAACACTAAACGGTTCTCCATTCGGCCGCCGATAAGGCCTTCAATTAGCAGTTTAAACATATAATTCAAACAGATAATCATAAATCAAACAGATGCAATATGCAATTCAATAAATAAACTTATTCAATTTCAGTTTCGATTTCAATCAGTCTGTTCAGTACTTCAGTTAATTCAATTATCAGTCATTATCAATTCAATTTAGCAGTAATCAGTATATAATTCAGTGGTTTATCGGTAATCAGTACGAGGGTTGTTACAATGGGTCTGAAGGGGAGAGGCCCAATATCAACTTAGAGGTTGTTATTGGAGAAGCGCAGCAGTGGAACTGTGGTGTTGGGCCTCCTGATGTGCCCAACCACATCTGTAATCTTCTAGCACATGCCTCAAACTTCATTAGTAACCATATAGCTCAAGCTCATAATAGTGCAGATGGTTTTGGCTCTTCACAAAGTACCATAATCAACTCCTCTCTTCGATTGTCATGTGGCGGACCAGTAGGTAAAAGTAAAGAGAAGAGAATACCTAACTGTAAAGGTCAATCATTTCCCAATTTTTTTCAAAATTGGGCAATCTTTAGGGCTGCTACAGCTGCTATATCCCTATCAATTTCGCAAAAAATCTAGTCAAGTAGATTTAGTAGAAAAAAAAGAAAGTTACTTGATGAAGCCCAAGATACCATTCATCTTGGAAAGTCTCTGGGCATCAATTTTGAAGGAAAGGAATCTGAAGTGATGAGCAAACTGGTTGATATAGAAGTTAGAGATGCACAAAGATTAGCAGGTGTTGATCTAGGGATGGTAGATTGCTGCACTTAGCAGGTCTTTCAGTTGGGGGTTCTTGCAGTGAAAATGTTTGTAATGAATATGCCATCCTGGAATATTAGAGGATTGGAAAGGTCGGAAAAAAAGTTGTAGAGTCAAAAATGTTGTTAAAGATAGAAAGATTGATATCCTACTTATTCAAGAGACCAAGATAAACAATATACATTTCAGAGATGCAAAATCAGTATGGCCATGGGATAATATGGAATTTTTGGCAGTGGATGTTGAAGGGAGTTCAAGTGGACGGTTATGTATATGGAATCAAGATATATTCACACTGTCAAATTACTGCAGCACCAGAAACCTCATTCTCCTATCAGGTACCACTCATGATCTTTTTGAATGTGTTGTCCTTAACATCTATGCACCCAATGATATTGTTAATAGAAGGAAGCTATGGGATTCAATCATCAAACTTAAACAGTATTTTCTGAAGCCCTGGTGTATGGTGGGATTTTAATGAAATAAGATTCATGGCTGACAGAAAATGATGTAATAGGAGGGACAAAGGTATGCAAGATTTTAACAATTTCATTGATCAATTAGCACTAGTTGATATCCTATTGCTTGCTAGAAATTTTACTTGGTGCAATTCCGTGGAAGGTGAGAGATGGAGCAAAATTGACAGATTCCTTATGGAGCCACTATGGTTGGATAAATTTTGTTTCAAACTTTAGGGCTTACTGGAGGAGTATCTAATCATTGGCCCCTGCTGCTTATGGAGGATATAAGAAACTGGGGTCCTAGGCCTTTCAAATTTATCAATGCTTGGGCTCTCCATTCCAATTTCTTAGCAACGATGGAGACGTCTTGGGTTGAATCCTTTGTTCAAGGATGAACTGGATATAAATTGATGAGGAAGTTCAGTGCATTGAAATTGGAGTTGAAAAAATGGAATATCGAAGTGTTTGGGAATATGGTGAATCAACTGAAGAAGGCTGAAGATGATCTCCATGCTTTAGATATATTAGCAGAATTAAGGCCACTCAATACTCAAGAAACAACAAATAGAAGGGAAACTAGTAGTTTGGTTTGGAAGTTAAGAAAAAAGAATGATTGGATTTGGTTCCAAAAATCTAGATTGAGTTGGGCACATAATGGGGACAAGAATACCAAATTTTTACATATCATTGCTAGTAAAAGGCAAAGTATAAATTTGTTGGACTCAGTGTTGATTAATGGAGTTAGACATGATGAACCTATGATGATCAAACAAGAAGTTTTAAGGCATTTCTCCACAATTTTCGTAGAAGATTGGGTTTGTAGATCAAAATTAGTTGGATCTTTTGTGATTCTAAGCTCAACCAAGGTAAGAGAGGTGCTGGAAGTTCATTTTACCATGGAAGAAATTTGGAGGGTGGTGAAGGAAAGTAACGGGAACAAAGCCCCTGAGTTGGATGGTTTCAACATGGCCTATGCCCAAAAGTGTTGGAAAGTCATGAAGGAAGATGTGTTCAAATTTATGCAAGATTTTCACTCCAATGGCAAATTGGTTAAAGGTCTAAATAGTTCATTCATTGCCTTAATCCCCAAGATGGTCAGTCCTTCGAGCCTCTTTAACTATAGACCAATAACTCTATTGAACATTTCCTACAAAATCCTTTCCAAAGTTTTATCACATAGGCTTAGTTTGGTGATGCCAAATATTATTAGTGAGGTACAATCTGCCTTCATAGGTGGTCGACATATCTTTGATGGTATCATGATAGCTAATGAGGTAGTAGATTGGTGGAAGAAATACAAAAAGAAGGGGATTATTCTTAAATTGGATTTTGAAAAAGCATACGACTCAGTTAACTGGAACTATTTGTGGTCTATGCTAACAAACTTTGGTTTTGGGGACTTATGGGTAAGTTGGATGAAAGAGTGTGTGACCTCAGCCAAAATCTCTGTTCTTGTTAATGGTTCTCCAACTGATGAATTCTCTCCACGTAAAGGGTTAAGGCAAGGAGATCCTCTTTTCCCCTTCTTCTTTAATATTGCAGCTGAGGGCCTTAATTTCTTGTTGGTAAGAGCAAAAGATATGGGGCTAATTAAGGGTGTCTCAGTAGGCCAATTAGAGCTTCAATTAACCCACCTACAATTTGCTGATAATACCTTACTTTTTTGTGAAGCAAAAGAAGATGAGTTGGTAACTATTAAAAGAATTCTTAAATGCTTTGAGATTATTTCAGGCTTGAAAACAAATTTTCATAAGAGTGTACTGTGTGGAATAGGAATTGATGAAGATCTTGCCCAGGGTTTTACAACCAAACTCAACTGTCAGTGCAAAAAATTGCCCATGAAGTATTTAGGGCTACCACTTGGAGCTAACATTAAAAGAAGTAAGTATTGGCAACCTGTGGTGGACAAAATTAGGTCAAAATTAGCCCTCTAGAAAAGAAGGTTGCTCTCTTTTGTTGGTAGAGTAACCCTGATCAAATATGTCCTATCTAATCTCCCATGTTATTATTTATCTTTATTCAAATTGCCTGAGGGTGTGACGAAAACTATTGATAAACTGCAAGCAGCCTTTTTGTGGAGAAGCTCTGAACAAAAAAGGAAAGGTCAACTTGTTAAATGGAAGTCTGTCATAACTAGTAAGAAGCAAGGAGGATTAGGTATTGTGAATTTGAGGGAAATGAATAGCAATCTATTAATGAAATGGTGATGAAGATATGAGGTGGAGGAAAAGTCATCATGGAAGCCAGTTATTAACAGCAGGTATGAAGTTGTAGGTGGGGGTTGGCTACCTAACCTTGAGCCTCCTGGGAGGGTGTCTAACGTGTGGAAATGAATTCTTTATAGGTAGAGGTCAATCCAAATTTACATGATTTTTTCATATCCAGTATAGAAATCATAATGGGTGATGGTAAAAGAGTACACTTCTGGTTGGATAAATGGTTGAGGAATACTAAACTTAAAGATGAGTTCCCTAGGCTATTCAATTTGTTTACTGAGAAGGAAAAATCTCTGGAATATTTTGTGCAAAGAAAGGAATTTTCAGGGGGATAGAACTTATCTTTCAGGAGGCTTTTAAGGTCTTGGGAGGTTGCTGAGGTTAATAGACTATATCTCATGCTTTCTGAGGCACCCTGCCTGAGAGCAATACTCCTAGATTCTCTTAGGTTGCAGAGGTCCTCATCAAGGCAATTCACAGTTGCTTTAGTGAGAGCTTGGTTGGAAGCTCATCATGGGTCCAAGATTTTGATTCCTAAACTATTATGGGTTAATGTGGCTCATCCTAGAGTTCAATTTCTGGGTTGGTTGATTTGGAAGGGTAGAGTTAAAATCACTAATTTTCTGCAATTAGAGTACTTAGCAACAGCTCAAGTAATGTTTGCCCCTTTTGTAAAGCTGAACCTGGATCCTTGAATCACATTTTTTTGATGTGCAGTGGCATTTGGGAGACCTGGACTAATTTGTTACTATGGTGGGATCTGAATTGGGCAACACTTGCTTTAGTTGTGGCTTTGTTACACTGGTGGATGGGTTTTAAATGCAAAAAGCTTATTATAAAGCTATGGACTTTAGTACCATTGGCAATTCTCTAGTCTATTTGGAAAATCAAGAATGATTGTATCTGCAATGGGTGTCAACCTAATCTCAAGGACTTGAGTTATTCTGTCAAATGGAGAGTAGCTCTGTGGGCCAAATCCAATCTTCCAGGATTCCCTTACTCAATGCATGATATTGTCCACAACCTTAGTCAGTTCGTGCGCTACTGTTAAGTGTGCAGCCTCTGTGTATCTGTGTTGTTAGCTTGCTGACTCTGTATCAATGCTGCTTTGGTGTAGTTGGGTTGCTAGCTCTACGTATCTGTGTTGTTAGCTTGCTGACTCTGTATCAATGCTGCGTTAGTGTATCTGTACTACTATTTTGCTAGCTCTACTGTAGTGTATTTGTGTATCTATTGGTCCCTCACCAACAGATTCTTGGTTTGGTGCTGTCACATGATTGTGTGAGCTGCTTAGTGCCAACCTAGTTGGGATTGGGTTGTTTCACTATGATGGCCTATGCATCATTCCTCTCTCCCCCCTTTATTGATGCATTTTTTCCTTTCTTGTAAGGTTTTCTCTTATCAATAAAGTTTTTGTTGATAAAAAATAAAAAAATAAAAAATAAAATGTGAACACTAGATCCTATGTGGTATGCCATAAAAAAAGTAACATTTTTATTTTGTGCATATAACAATTTTCTTAAATTAGTTTAATAACTAATTATAAAGAGTTTTTTTTTTTTTTTTTTTTTTTTTCATGACTAGGTGTATGGACTAGTTTACTCACACCTCGATTAATCCTGAGACTTACGCAAAGTGTCCCTCCACGTGAATCGGATAAATCTCGGGCAAAACTCGTGGACGTGACTCTAAGAAATTGATAGCACCTAATGAAAGTTAAATCTGAGACCTGAAGGAAACATACTCCTAAGTTCCAAGCTATATCCATTAAATAAACTTCTTTGAGTTACTAATTATAAAGAGTCTTGTTAAAGTATACACTAACTAAATTGACTAGACAAAATATATATGGCGGTGTTTGGGAACTTGGTTTTTGAGTTTTTTTTTTTTTTTTACTACAAGATAAATGTTTTACAAAACCCAAAAAAAACAAATCCAAACAAAATATCACATCAAATTCTATAATCATTTCATTTTTTCTCTTACAAACATTGCATTCAACCACAAAAAAACCTAACTATCTTTCCAAACACAAAAAAAAAATTCTCCAATAATATCCTACAACTAAAAAAACCCACTTCCTAAACACCCACATAATGTACATTATTATGTGGTTTTGCTAGACAAAATATCCTACAGTGTTAGGCAGTTGGTCAGCTAAGGCGTTTGGTATATTTGTTCTGTAGCATTATTTTGTCCAGAATAGTTTGATTTTTATTTTTATATAATTGTTGGCTTTTTGGCTTTCGAATGTTATTTTTGTAAGTGTGAGCGTACCAGCAAGGATCAATTAGTCCTTACAGAATGTTAATTGCCAACCAATTATCAGATGATTGTGTTTTAGTTCTTTCAACCTCAATGAAGAGGACTTTTCTGGTGGCTTTGTTTAGGAAAATTAAGTAAATAATAATCAAACGAAGAACAATTATGGCATTTCATTAAGTAAAATGAAAAGACTTACAAAGATCCAAATCAATCTCGTAGAGGTTTACAGCAACAAACTACTTGAAACTACTCCTATGAACGAAGTGCAGTGCAGGAATTTGAAGTACAGAAATGTAAAGAACAAGAAATGTAAAAACTGGAAAGGAAATAAAGTAGACAAAATTGGTTTTCTGGATCTGAGTCTGGGGGGATTTTCTGGGGCTTTCTCTGCTATTTATACTTCTCAATGACAACCGTCAAACTGCATTTCTAACCGTCGAACCACCCTTCCATGATCATTGATCATGTTGCCTTATAGTTAGCTCCACTATGCCATATCTGTAGTTAGGTTTCCCTCCTGATTTTGAATTTAAATATGAGTAACCGTTGAAGCCACGTCATCTTGCATCTCTTTACTGATCCAGTGCTATGCGGATCTACAAAAAACCAATACTAACTGCCACGTGTGAGCTTATGATTGAGGACTTGAATTGTTTTCCCGTATTGCCTTTGTCCAACCACGTGTTGAACTGTAATTGGCTTATACAAAATATGTAGCTAACATTACCTCCCGCACTAATATACCCAATACTTGGTGATATTAGTGGATTAAGGTATTTTATCCACGTCTTAGAACGTGCATGGGCTTTGCATTTTCCAGAAATGCAACCGTCATTCATCATTTGCATTAAATTCTCCTCTAATCCTTTGAACATCCCCACTTATTCCAGTATTCGAAAAGACTGATACATCTTTTATGGCTAAGTCAATCTTCTCTTACATTGATCAAGCATATGAAGAGTTATTCAATGATGTTGTTCATCCTCGAAAGAACCTTCATGCATTTATTGGCTACCTTTACCCACCTTCCTATATTCAAGTCATGGAAGCTTTTGCAAATTATCAACCTTTGGACTACGAACCTGTTATCCACGATTCTTTAACCCAAAATTTTGCAAACATGGATATTGAAAGCTCTTCTTCTAACCCAAAACCTTCTGCATGGGATGAGGCTGCAGCTTCTTCTTCCTCTAGAGCTTCTAGTTGGAGAAGCTGGCCAGAACCTGAAGAATCTAAGTTAAGGGAACGAATCAATCATTATTTTGTCGAATTTGTTGATCCCCTAAGTTTCCCTCCATTTGCTCGGAGTTTGGTGGTTTACCCATATGTACCCATCGACCATCAACACTGTTTAGAAGACAACCTACTCGTAGCATGGTACACGTCTTCCATGCCTACGAAGACAGTACAAGCCACTCATCGTCCAGAAGAGGCCCAAGGGTATAGCCCGTCATTCTTAGCCAAAAAGGCAAAACTTTGCTCTTCTGACTGGCTTGATATTGTCAACAAACCCCAATTTTCTCATTCTTTCGAGATAGAAGCTCCTGCACCTCCTCTTCCACAAAATCCTCACTGGATGGAGGAACTGAGACTTACTCTCTTTGAGGACCAGTTTCTCCCCTCCTATCATCCTCCATCTCCTCCTACTAAATGTCAGCGACAGCAAGCCCAACTTTTGCTTGTGGCCTTTTTTCAGTTGCCCTTCATGTTCTCGAGGACGATGTTCCTCTTAAGAACTTTCGATGGGCTTGTGATGTTATGATCCGGGATCATGTCCTTAACCCTATCGCCCAAGCAGAGCTCCAGATGTTTTTAGACCAACTCCCATTGCTTCTTCATTGGCATCACATTTCTGTGGCCAGCACTCTATCTTTGGACCAAATCTTAGCCCGTCGAATTCATACCCGATATGAAGCAGAGAACCTTATCGACGAATATAATGATTTCAAGAATAAAGACTCTGCATATTGGGATGATTTGAACATGGATGAGATAGAACAAGGGTTGAAAGAAACAGAATTCGAAATAAAGGCTAAAAAACTTTTTTATCAAGTAAGAGCATATCAACTTCAGCAGCCTAGCCTGGAGAAGATAGAAGATGGAATAAAAAAGGAACAGAAGTTCATTGATCATAGTTGGGACAAGTTTCATGATCTTATTATTTATTCTGTTCCTTATTTTTATGAACTTGAATATGTAGCCAAAGAAGGTTTCTGATGTAATCGTTTCTGTCTTAATAAAGCTTAAGATATTTTCTTTTATTTGACATGGTCTGATTTTACCCCATTTGTCAAAGTCAGACAAACTTAGGGCTTCAAAACCAACAATTTCATCCTTCGTAACTCAATTCGATCATACCTAATGAAATACCGAAAACCCAATTTGAATTTTTCCAACTTATGGAGAGTAATTAACAACTTTTGCCAGTTTCCTTTTAGAATCAAAGCTTCGAATTTATCAATTCTGCCCTTCGAAACTTGATTTGATCATATCCAGTTCCCCAACATATGGTTAATACAATCAAGTGACTTCAAATCAACTAATTTTATTTCAAACAAACAGTCTACATTTTTCAAAATATGGAAAACTCTTTTAAGAACTGTACTGTTTTACTCTAAAAAAAAGTGATTTATTCTGTGTATCATCAACCCAACCATTGGTTTTGGCACTTAGAACAACAATTTCTAACCTTAAGGTATTTCAAGTTTTGCTTCAAAGGATTTTACTGTCACTGACAAACCCTGAAACAGGCCCTTAATCCTTTTGAAGTAAACGAATACTTGAATATTCTTGCATCCTTAGGCATGGAATGTGCTTCGAAGTCGGCTTCTTGCTTTCGAAGCTCTCTGTCATTTGATTTTGGCGCCAAACTTGACTTCGAAGCCAAATATTTTATTTCGAAGCTGACGATAGTATTTGAGATGTGTTTCCCTTCATAAATATCAATATCGAGAGAAACTTTTCACACTCGTACTTGTAGTACTTCTTGGTGAATTTCGTCTGTGTAAAACGATCGGGTATATTTTTCAGACACAAAAGTTTTAAAACCCTTTTATTTTGTGCTTTGAATTCACCTGTTTGCCTATCACACAAACCCTTCATCTTTACCGACCTTCCTTTTCTCTCTACTCTCTTTTCCGACTTCGTCTTCTAAGAAACTCTCTATCAATGGCTTCTTCTTCTTTGAAAATACCAGTCGTAGAGCATGCGAGTCCGTCTGTAACCTTGAAAAGGATTATTGACGCAGAGTGTGAAAAGTACAAAGCTGATGAGAAAAGCGCCATTGACGAACGCATCTTTATTCCTCGCCATAATGAGCAGCAAGATTATGTGCTTGGGCCCATCTTCCGGGAGATTCCTATTGAGCTTCCAGCTTTATATCCACATCTAGAAGACCATTACCTCCTTTACGAAAGTGGCCTTGACTGGGGAAGCTGGAGGATGAACCGCCCCCATCGCTGCTGGCCTACGGTGAGACCAAAGTGGCAAGAATGGTATTATCGGGTTGTCCCTGATAGGACTCTGGATCTTCAAGAGCTTTGCCTTTTCGACGCCTTCCAATTATCCAGATTCACTATTTCAGAGGACCCTTTCTTAATACCTGTTGCCCTTTGCTTTTGGAATTCTACTTTTAATTTCTTTCAATTCAAATGTGGGATGATGGCCCCTACTGTTCTTGATATCTGTCATTTATTAGGATTGTCCCCTATTGGGACCCCCATTGGTCCAGATTATCCTGACCTAAAAACCCCTTTTTCCCTCCCATCTCTTAACTCATCCTATAGTGACTTTGTTAAGGCTGAGAATAAAAGAGAGGGTCCTGTGACTGATAGGGAATTCTTTTCTTTCATATTATATTGGCTTTGTAAATTCCTTTTCTGCACCTCTTCTCAGAGGATCATGCCTGAATTCGCCCCTCTTGCCAAAGCCCTTGTCTTACAAAAAAAAGGCGGCCTTAGCTCCATATGTTCTAGGTCATGTATATAGAGCTTGTTCCCCTTTTTTGTGAGAAACCCTTGGATGCCAATCAAGGAGGTCCATTTTGGATACTTCAGCTCTGGCTTTTTACATATTTTACTGAGCTACAATATAAATGTCTTAAGTTTTTGGAGCCAAACCCTACTACTCATGACATGAGACTAGCCAATGTTTCACTCTATCCTTCTACCTTTGCTTTTTACTTCTCTTTCTTCCACCAACTCCCAGCTTCCCCTTCTTCCCACAGCTTCTGTCCCTTCGAACCTACCAACATTGGCCCATCTTGGTTGGGGACCTTTCTGAGAGATAGGTTCTGCTCTTCACCCCAACACAAGAACATATGGTCCTCTATTCTGATCCCTAGAGAGTTATTTATTGGGACTATGAACCCCAGAGCTTACAAATGCATTGCTGAGCCCTATTGTCCTGCCCAATTTGCTAGGCAATTTGGTTTCTCACAAGGGGTCCCAATACCTCTCTGCAGCCAGGCCAATTTAAGCCTTACCAGTAGGGACTTGAAGGTTCAAAGATCCAGATTAGAAGAAGCTAATTCTAAATTTATCTAGGACTTTATTGACTTTGAGTACTTCCCTTTCATTCCTCAAAGTAACATATTGAAAAGATGTCAGAACTGGTGGATGGCCAATATGAAAGTACGTTTAGCCATTCCTCCTCAAGACCTGTTAATGGTACTAGATGTGCCCCAAGCCAAACCCAAAGGGGCTGGAGTTGTCACCTCTTTCACTGCTCCTACCACTTCAGTTCTTGTGCCTGCCACCACAAAGTCTATTCCTGCTGCCTCAACTCCTCCTAGAGTTACTCAAGCTGCCTCGAAGAAAGGTATGTACCCTTGTTTCTTTTCTCTTCTTCTCCTTTATAATGCTCTTACCCTTACTTTTTTTTTTTCTTTGGTATAGGTGGTGCGGGTGTCTCACAGGAAGATTCTCCTCAAAAGGTTCAAGCTTTAAACCTTCTTAGGAGCAAATAGCAACAACAAAAGAAAAGAAAGCTTTTACTTGATCCTGAAGATGAGGCACCTGTGGTTCATGCAGCAGAAGAAGAAGAAACAGGAAAAGAAGAGGCAGAACAAGAGCAAGAGACACCTTTAAAAATAAGAAAGAAAATGAATGTCTCTCTTGCTGATTTTACTGGAGATCCCATCCACGAAGCATCTGCTAAAGCAGTGCAAGCAAAGCATTCCAAAGAACTTATTGTGTTTCAAAGGGCTGAGAAGAAGAGGCAACAACAAATGCTCAGGGATGAAGCTGCTGCCGTTGATGCACTCCAAAAAGAAGTTGCAAGAAGACAACAAGCTGTTGGACACTACACTCTTCGCAGCTCTCCAATCATAGCTACTACTTTTGAAACCAGTAAGTTCCTTCGTACTTCTATTCATCTTTCTCAAATTCTCAATACTGAGGCTTGACATTTTGTATTTCTTCTTTTGTAGCAACAACTACTTTGCCTACTCTTCCAATAAGGATTCCTTCAGTTTCAGTTGAAGTTGAACAACCTCAAAACGTGGAGCCCATTCAGATAATACTCCCACTTTTTGGCCCTATATTTTCCATACCCTTCTTGAAGCCAAGTATTCCTGCATCTCTTTCTTTTGGCTTAACTCCATACTTCTCTCATTTATCTTTCAATTCTACTCAATTTGATTTTTTTTCAAGCCTTGCTTCTCCCCCCCCCCCCCTCTTATAAGGAAATTCCAGCTATTACTTCATCTTTAATGATAGTTGATTCCTATAAAGAAGGTACTGGTAGCTCTCCAATTCATCGTCTATTATCCTTGCCTAGCCCCAGCCCCTCTTCTCTTGACCAACTAGTAGCCAAAACTATAGAGACTGCTAAGGATACTCTACCGCCATCTCCTAGTCCTATGCAGTCATTTCTTCCTTCTACCAGAGCTCTTTCTACACCTTCCATGTCAATGGATGAGGTGGATATCTTCGAAGCTAGGCTAGCTAGTCTCTTTGACATACCTTCCACCTCTCCAACAGCTAGCAATGAGACTGAGCCATTAATTCTAGCCGATTCCTTACTAGAAATTTTTGAGACCTCTTCCTTCAGTGATAAAGCTCCCTTGCCTTCAATAGACTTAGACAGCTGCCTAGAGCTGGTGACAATCTTTTCGAGGATTCCTTTCGAAGCCTTACAAAGACCTATAATCAAAAATGGCTTCCTGTAGTGCTGCAAGATTGTTGAGCAATCTGGCATGACTGTTTCAAGTCATTTATCTCAGGCAGTAGCCACCATAGATTTTTACATCAGCATCTGTCATGCTGCTAAGGCTGCAGAGGAGAAATTGCTGAGAGACCAGAGTTTTGTTTCCAAAGTTCATGCTGAAGTGTTAGAACTGAAAGAACAATATTCCTCTGTCTCCCAATTTCAAGCTCAACTGTTGGAAAAGAAGGCTCAACTTGAGGAAAAGTTGTCAGTAGTCAACCAAGCTTTAGATCGAACTGCTACCAAGCTGCAAATTACTAATCAAGAGCTGGCTGATCGAAAGCAGGAGATGACCACAGCCATTCAGTTGTTCCCATCCCTCAAGAATAGAGTATCTATTGTAAAAGAACAATTGAAACACTGTGCTGACTTTTGGGTCAATCTATGGCTACATGTACTTAACTCGTTATGAAATAAAGTTCTTATTTATCATTTTAGTGCTCTCATGTTCTTTTCATTTAGCACTTATTTTATTTCTTGTGTTTCCCACACGGTTGGATAATAAGGCTTCAAATATCTGCCATTAATCTTCTTGGGATGTACATATCCATTCAAAATTTTCAAATGGTATGCTCCAAAAGGCAGGACTCTGTGAACTTGATATGGTCCTTCCCAGTTAGGTGACCATTTACCAAACTTGTGGCTTTTAATCCCTATTGGGAGTATTGTCTTCCATACCAAATCACTTTCATCAAAGCCAATGTGCTTGACTTTCTTATTATAGTTTTTGACTATTTTCTTCTTTTGGAAAAGAATGCTATTTAATGCTAGAATTCTAGCTTCATCTATACTTTCTAATTCTAAGCACATACTCTGATGGTATTGCTCAAGATCTAACTGATCCTAACATCTCACCCTCAAGGACTTAACATTAATTTCCACAGGTAGCACTGCATCATGCCCATATACTAAGGCATAAGGAGTGACTCCTGTACTTGATCTTGGTGAAGTCCTATAAGCCCACAATACATCCAACAGCAAGTTATGCCAATTCCTGGGATTATCTTCCACAACTTTCTGAATTCCTTTTATCAAAGACTTATTGGATGATTCAGCTTGACCATTGGCTTGTGTATAATAGGGGGTAGAATTAACAAGGCTAATTCCAAACTCTGCCACAAAAGACTTTACCATTTTTCCATCAAATACAGTCTCATTATCAATAGTTATAGTCTGTGGGATACCAAATCTGTGGATCAAATCTTTAATGAATCCAATGACTTCAGTCTGGTCTACAACCTTATATGGCTTAGCCTTGACCCACTTAGTGAAGTAATCTGTGGCCACTAAGATGAAACAATGATGCTTCGAAAAAGGTGGGTGTATTTTTCCTATCATATCCATAGCCCATCCTCTAAATGGCCAAGGCTTCACAACCGCATGCAGATCAGTTATGGGTACATACCTTATTATACCATGCCTTTGGAATGCCTAGCAACCTCTAGCATATTCTATGCAGTCCTTAAGGATAGTTGGTCAATAGTAGGAATGTCTTCGAAGTAGCCATCTCATCTTCACGCCAGGCTGATGAGCACCACATATGCCTTCATGAACTTCAGCCATGGCTGTCAACGCTTCCCTTGGACCTAAACATTCCAATAATAAACCATCTGCCCCCTTTTTGTAGAGAGCATTACCATACATTATGTACTGCATAGATTGCAATTTGATTTTTCTGCTGGCTTTCGAAGATGAGCCAGCTAGATACTGCATTATTGGATGCCTCCAATCTTGTTCTTGTAAGTCATTATGATAGACTTCCAGAACCACATTCCTTTTATTTAAGGGTGGTATTACTTTCTGATATGTTGTTTAACTTATGTCCCTTTGAGTGTTATCCCTTCTCTTGAAATTCGAAGCCTTTTGAGCCACATCATTAGCTTTATTATTCAAGAATCTTGGGACATAAGTTACATTTGCTATCTGAAATTGAGACAGTAAATGTAATGCAACAACATAGTATGGCAACATGCTTACACTTTGACATTTAAAGATTCCTTTCACCTGGTTAACTACCAATTGGGAATCTCCAAATATATCAACTGCATGAGCTTGTAATCCAATAAGTATTTCGAGTCCCACTATTAAAGCTTCATATTCAGCTTGATTATTGGAACAAGTAATTTCATTCACTCTGAAACCATGTGTGGTTTCTACCTCTAGTGGTGATTAATCACCACACCAATTCTAGTTAGACCATTGGCCTTTGACCAATCGAACCACATTTGCCATGGTTCAACACTAACTATGTCAAGTTCCATTATCTCTTGACTTTCTGTTTGACATGGATGGTCTGTCAAGAAGTTAGCTAAAACTTGTCCTTTTACTGCCTTTTGGAGGACATATTCTAGATGAAATTCTGATAAGACTAGTATCCATTTGCCAATTCTTCCCTTCAACATAAGTCTAGATAACATATATTTAACCAAATCAGTGATTGCAATTACCAAGACAGTTGTAGGCAAAAGATAGTATTTTAATTTTATTGCAGCAAAATACAATGCAAGGCACAGCTTTTCTACAGCTAAATATTTACATTCACAAGAATTTAGAAACCTACTAAGGTAATAAACAACTTGCTCATTGCGTTCTTCATTGTCTTGGGCTAAGAAACTCCCAATGAATCTTCTGCTGCAGCTATGTACAACTTCAAAGGCTTATTACATTTTGCTGGCATTAGCACTGGAGGGTTGGCGAAGTAGGCTTTGATTCCTTCGAAAGTAGTTTGATGCTCTGCTGTCCACACAAAATCCTCTTCTTCTTTTAGCCTTAATAAGGAAGAAAATACTTTAGTTTTCCCTGCAGTATTAGAAATGAATCTTCGAAGAAAATTAACTTGTCCAAGGAATTTTTGTAATTCTTTCTTACTTGAAGGAGGTCTGGCTTCAATGATAGCTTTGGCTTTATTCTGATCAATTTGTATTCCCTTCTTGTGTACTACATAAAGAAGTTTCCAGCTGATACGCCAAAAGCACATTTGAGAGGATTAAGTTTCAACTTGAACCTTTTCATTCTTTCGAAGGCTGCTTCCAAGTGAAACAAATGTTCCTCCATGGATTGGGACTTTACTACAATATCATCAATGTAACACTCTAAATATCCTCTAATGAGGTCATGAAAAATAGTGTTCATAGCCCTTTGATATGTAGCCCAAACATTCTTCAAACCAAATGGCATTTTAACCCATTCGAATGTGCCAATATTCCCAGGACATCTGAATGCTGTTTTGTGGATATCTTCTTCTGCAATGCAGATTTGGTTATAACCAGAGTGCCCATCCATCATTGATAAAACTTTGTGGATATCTTCCCTGCTGAACTGTCCACCAATAAATCTACTATAGGCATAAGATACTTATCTTTTGGAGTTGCTAAATTCAAGTTTCTGAAATCGATGCATACCCTCATTTTACCATTTTTCTTAACTACAGGCACAATATTGGATAGCCATTCAACATACCTGGCTGTCCTAATAAAGCCTGCCTTGAGGAGTCTAAGAATTTCCTCCTTGACCTTCTGAATCACTTCAGGACTCATTCTTCTTGATTTTTGCTTGTATGGCTTGAAATTATGCCTCATAGGGAGCCTATGTTCTACTAATGACCTATCCAATCCTAGTAGTTCATTATAAGACCATGCAAAATAATCTTTATATCTTTTCAAGACTACCAACAATTGGTCTCTGTCAAGAGCATTCAACTAAGCACTGATATAGGTGGGCTGCTGTATAGAACATTCCCCTAAATTTACTTATTCTAAGGGGTCTTGTATCTGAGAACTTACTGATGCTCCTTCTTTGATTCCTTCTGACTTCGAAGCAATCTCCTTGCTTTGTTCTGCTCCCAGTTTCTTTGATTCAACATCCTTACCCTTCTCCTCATAGACAAAATCTGTCCACAAGGCTTCTTCCTCCTATATCTCCTAGACTTTTGTTTCAATGTTCAAAGCACAGTATTTATCCAAGGCCAAACATCTGACCCGTTGTTGTTCCTGCTTATAGCCAATTATTATGGCTTCTTTTTCTTGCTCTTGCGTTTTCTGGACTATTGATTTTATGTCCAATGCTGAGAACTTAATTAAGGCCAAAGATTTGGCCTCCTGGGTTCCATCTCTCTGCCTATAACCAGGCATCATTGTCATCCTTAACGACAAACTCTTCATCAGCACTTTCCTGGACTAAGTGCTTTAGGTGTGCTAATTTCTCATCAGGCGTCACTTCGGTTGAACCATCAGGTTTTCTCTGTATACTGAGTGGTGCCACTCTTTTAGTATACAATTTGGCCTCTGCAAAATCTGCACAAGTTATGAAGGATTGAGGATCTGCCCTGCTTACATCCAATAATCATGGCTTCTTTCTCTTGCTCTTGCGCTTTCTAGACTATTGATTTTATGTCCAATGCTGAGAACTTAATTAAGGCCAAAGATTTGGCCTCCTGGGTTCCATCTCTCTGCCTATAACCAGGCATCATTGTCATCCTTAACGACAAACTCTTCATCAGCACTTTCCTGGACTAAGTGCTTTAGGTGTGCTAATTCCTCATCAGCCGTCTCTTTGGCTGAACCATCAGGTTTTCTCAGTATATTGAGTGGTGCCACTCCTTCAGTATACAATTTGGCCTCTGCAAAATCTGCACAAGCTATGAAGGGCTGAGGATCTGCATTGATCTTTTCTGTCTCTCCACTACCCAAGGCCATCATTATTTTCTTATGTAGAGAGGAAGGCACACACTTGTTGGTGTGAATCCAATCTCTACCAAGTAGAGCATTGTACTTAGCATTGCTGTCGATAACGAAGAATGCAGTCATACAGTCCCTGGTTCCCACACTCAGGTTGATGGGCAAAATGCCTTGAGCCATCTGTTTGTCTTCAGCAAAACCAGCAATGGTTGTACTGGTTGGGATTAGCCTGGGGTTCCTCTTTTCTAGTTTCTTCAAAGAAGATTTCGAAAGCAGGTTTACTGCTGCCCTATTATCCACCAATACTCGGTTCATCTGTATCCTATCGAAGAAGGCCTTGATATACAAAGGTTTGACATGCTGTGTCATGGATGTTGTGGGATACTCAAAAGGGTAAGAGAGGTTTATACTCAACTCTTCCTCACTCTCATCTTCAGTTTCCATTGGTGTGGCCACTTCGGATTCGTCTTGCACCATACTCACTTGTGAGTCTTCACTGGAAACTGGAATTGGGTCAATCTCCTAACCTTGGTTGTCATCTTCAGCTTGAAACTCCTGTGGTAATATAAGCACCATATTCACTGACACTGGAGGAAATGAGCCAAATTGGACGACTGGCTGTAACTGTTTTTCTTCTTGGCCAACTTGTTTAACTACTTCAGAAGCATCTTCCATGTTACATTCTGACACTTCAGTAATAGTAACTTTCTTCGAATGGTCTGTTTCAGCTGGTTTTTCAACCAAAAATGTCTGTTCAGCCATGAAGGCTTCAAACATGTCTTCCTCAGCCATCTCCTTCCTTTGGCCTAAGTCGACTTCTTCCTCTATCTCACTATCACTTGCCATCAAAGTTTTTTCCAATCCTGCCAAACTAGATCTTTCTTTGGCTTTTAGTTCAGAATGAACTTTGGCCAATTGTTCTCTGCTGCAACTCCTTTTGTCTTGAAGAGTCGACTTTGGATCATGATCTAACTTTGAATTTTCTTCTCTTTTTGCCTAGCTCTTTGGCTGGACTAATGAAGAGTTTTCTCCACTTTTTTTTCAAATCTTTCTGGTACTGAGTGTACCTTCGTTGGATCTTCCTTCTTTGGGACCTAGAAATCACTGGGATCATATTTGGTTCTTTTGTTTTTGGATGCTTAAGTAACACCCAATTATTTGGAGCCGCCAAAGGAGGTTTAACCATCCTACCTTGGTCTCCAACCATATTTCTTTGGGTAGACATTTCCCTAGGTTTGTTTTGCATGACAAACCAATCTGGAATTCCAGGCACCCATGAACCTACTAGCCTAGTTGTTAAACTGTCTCTTTCTCCCTTCGAATCCATCTTCAAAGCTGGCTGTGAAGGCCACTGCTTGGCCCTGACTCCCTATTTTGGGCCCAATTCAGGCTTTCCATGAGGCTGACCACTTTCCATCCTGCGTAAGGCTGGTCTAGGGAGCCAATCCCTGGCTTTGATCCTATGACTTGAACTCCTTTCAGATCTCCTTTCAGGATGATTGCCCTCCATTCTGTAATAGTTAGGTGGTCTAGATTCATGTAGAGGTCTCTTGCCTTTGGAGTGCACTCTACTGGCTGTTGGCTCAACCATTAATGGCTGCTGCCTAATACCAGTTGGATATGACCTTTTGTTATAAGCACTGGTCGGTTTATAACGCATCTGCACATCCTTGTAATATTGCTTCCCATCAATCGGAAGCCCTTTCAACCACTTGTAGCTCAGCCTGTATCTAGGACACATTCTTTGTATGACTGCTGCCTCTAAAGAATCATCATCCAGTGCTTCTTCATCAGAGTCTTCCCTCTGGTCTGAGAAACCTTGTCCAATAGCTGGCAAACTTCTGGTGTCTTTCTTGACAGTAGTTTGGCTAGCAACATGCATTTGCACATTGACTTCTTCCAACTTCTTCAAGGACAAGTTCTGGAAGTTTGGCACAATAACATTGGCTGCCACTTCTCCAATTTTTGGGAATGAATTGGTATCAATCCCCATGGCCTTTTCTGCTTTAGCTGGGAATTTTAGACTCCCCTTTCGAATCTGCTCTTGGATCATGTCTCGAAAAACAATGCAGTTTTTAGTTGAGTGAGATCAAGAATTATGCCATTTACAATACACTTTTCCTTTACGTTCCTCTAGAGACTGAATTTTGACTCATTTTGGTAACTTCAGGAAGTTTACAGCAAGCAAATGATCAAAAATGTCATCTGCCTTTGTCAAATCGAAAGAATATTTCCTATGAAGGTCTTTCTTTTTAAACTGTTGGTCTATTGTTGTGTCTTTGTGAATTAATGCTTCACAGATCACAGGTTCTTTCCTTACAATTTTTGCTGCATCAATCTCATAGTTAGAATCCCTATAATACGTCTTGTACGATGCATTACTTCGATCTTGTTCTTCTTCTAGTAATACTTCATACCTAGACACCTTATAGGTTAGTTTCACTAAGTCTCTAAACTCGGTTGAATCAAACTTCTTTCGAAGCTTAAACTCTAGACCATTTTGAGCCAATCTCACAAATTCAGGCTCTAGTAAGATGATCCTACATTTATTTCGTGCTCTTTTAAATCTGGCAATAAACTGAGTAGCCTTCTCATCAGGCCTTTGACTCAATCTTGCCAAATCTGCCATGGAAACCTCTGGCTCTGTTTGGAAGAATTGAGCATGAAATGTCTCCTCCATTTGTTGCCAAGTTTGGATAAAGCTAGGTGTAAGGTTAATATACCATACAAAGGCTGCCCCAGTTAGAGAATTTGGGAACAATCTTAACTTCGGGTAGTTATTATTGGTAAATTCACCACACGGAGCAGCGAACCTAGCAATATGCTCAACCGTTGACTGGTTTCCATTCCCATAAAAAGGACAAAGTCTGGTATCCTGAAGCCTCTTGGGTATTCATGTACCCTATCTACCCATTCTGGGTATGGTTTCCTGTACACAGGAGTTTGAATCCCTCGAGCCATTGGTCCACACATTTCTCTAACAATATCAGCAATTTGGTCCCTAGGGACCATATTTTGCGCTTGTTAAACCACTACTGGAGAAATAAACACAGGATTTGGTGGACAACCTTGTGCCTGTGGTCCTCTTGGTCCATAGGGTGGTATGTTTGGGACTGGTTGTCCCTGTGGTTCTGGCTGCTGTTGAGGGTATGGGTGACCCCTTTGAGCCTGTCCTGCGAAAGAACCTGCGAAAGGTGCTGGAACAAGTGTTGTGTCTCTTCCAGTTGTAGGAAAACCTTCCAACCCCCCGGGTATAAATTCAAACAAAGGATTAGTGAACCCCCTCGTGCCAGGTATGGCTTCGAACATGGGATTTGGAAACATTCTTATGCCATTATCTTGTGTTGGGCCAGATCCACCAATTTGCATGGTTTCACTATTAAGTAATGAGGCATTTTGATTTGTCATAGGCCTCAAAAGAGGCTCATACCAAGACTGAGGTGGTGGTCTTTCATGGTTTTGGTTACTAGTTTGACCATTAGTATGTCCATTGCTCTACATAGGCTGTTTATCTCTAGCCAATCTTTGCTGAGGGACATTTGAATTTTCCTCTATATGCTTTGCATTGGTTGGTTGATGAGTACTCATTCAATTCAACAAGGATGTTGCCCATCTTTCTATTGTGTTCATTAACTGCGGTCTCATGGCATCTACTAGGCCTCCCCATGGATTCATTGGCTGAGTAGATGGAACAGTGGATGGTCCAATTCCTTGGCCTCGTCCAATACTTTGAACATGTGATACTTGTTCCGAAATGCTGGTCTGTTCGACCATAGGTTTTGATAAAACAGGTACTTCCTCAGGATGTGTCATCACATTATCCTCTGGATTAGGCATTTCTACCTCTCCTTCCACGCCTTCTTCCAAGCGTTCATTTTCTCTTTGTCTCCTACGTCTAGCCATTTTAATATGTCCCACCGGGTGTGCCAAAAATATATGTTGGCTTTTTGGCTTTCGATGGTTATTTTTGTAATTGTGAGCGTACCAACAAGGATCAATCAGTCCTTATAGAATGTTAATTGCTAACCAATTATCAGACGATTATGTTTTAGTTCTTTCAACCTCAATGAAGAGGACTTTTCTGGTGGCTTTGTTTAGGAAAATTAAGTAAACAATAATCAAACGAAGAACAATTATAGCATTTCATTAAGTAAAATGAAAGACTTACAAAGATCCAAATCAGCCTCGTAGAGGTTTATAGCAACAAACTATTTGAAACTACTCCTATGAACTAAGTGCAGTGCAGGAATTTGAAGTACAGAAATGTAAAGAACAAGAAATGTAAAAACTGGAAAGGAAATAAAGTAGATAAAACTGATTTTCTGGATCTGAGTCTGGGGGGATTTTCTGGGGTCTTCTCTGCTATTTATACTTCTCAATGACAATCGTCGAACTGCATTTCTAACCGTCGAACCACCCTTCCATGATCACTGATCATGTTGCCTTATAGTTAGCTCCACTATGCCATATCTGCAGTTAGGTTTCCCTCCTGATTTTGAATTTAAAAGCCACGTCATCTTGTATCTTTTTGCTGATCCAGTGCTATGCAGATCTACAAAAAACCAATACTAACTGCCACGTGTGAGCTTATGATTGAGGACTTGAATTGTTTTCCCGTATTGTCTTTGTCCAGCCACGTGTTGGACTGTAATTGGCTTCTACAAAATATGTAGCCAACAATAATTATTTGGTTAGTTGGGCTTGTTATATTGTTGGGCAGCTGTTGGGCTAGGTGTGTTGTTAGATTTTAATTGTTCAGTTTGATGCTTATTATAGTTGTAATTAATTACTTACCAAATGACAAAAAAATTAAGGGAAAATTAAAAAAAAAAATACCCAAGATTTGATCTTTATAATAAAATATACTTTTACTTTTTTATTTTGTCAATTTAAATTATAATATTTTGATTTATTTTTAATCTAAACATTTGTTTATTTTCGTTAAACAAAACTAACAAAAAAAAATATTTTAGTCATTAAACTCAATGGAAAAAGGTATTTTATACATTTTATATACACCTGCATTAAGTTTGATGACTCAAATTTTTTTTTTTTTTTGTCAATTTTCTTAACAGAAATAGACCGATGATTTAAATTAAAAATAAATTAAAAAATTAAATTGACAAAATTAAAAAAATTAAGATTTATTGTATTATAATGATCAAATCTTGAGATTTTTTTAATTAATTTTTTTCAAAAATTATGCACTAAAAATAATAATAAGATGCATGTGAACATAATTGGAGGTCGGATGAAAACGTTGCAATCTAAATATCTATTTGCCTATGTCATCTGTCATCCAAAGTAATTGGGTGATTTTTATAGCTAGAAATGTGATCCATTCATAGATGTATATTACAGGCCTTCATAGAATTCTAATTTATTATATAGCTTTTTGGTAGTGCTTTTCCAAGGGCTTTAGCACCCAAACCAATGCTAGAAACTCATGACTACCACAACTTTGGACAAGCATTGCTGCTTTTTTTCTACACCACGAGACAGAGGTGGCTCCAAATAATCCCACCACTTCTTGTTTGCTACTTGAAAAAAAATATTTGTTTGTCAAAATCACTGCAATGTAGCCCTCCTATCATGCTCCAATTTGTTAGATATTATTCAAACTTGACTATCACACTCCAGTTTTTTTTTTTTTTTTAAACTTAATTGTCAATTGATTTTGAGTTAAATGTATCTAAAAAATCTATTATTAATTATTCATTTGTTTGAGATCTGTGCATAAATGAAGGGTTAGTGAGAGTAATGAAAATTGATGAATAGTCAGTACTTGTTAACATAAAGGTCATGTTTGATTCACAAGACTAATAATGAAATTATTAATAATTCTATCAAATTAGTGTGGTATTCACTATTTAATTGGATTGGTATGATAAATTATCCATTTATCCATTGTTTAATTTGCATTGGATTAGTTGGTAAAAAAGTCTTTTTATTTTATTTTACAGCCCAGGATATATAATCACACTCCTACCCCATTACTAATAATCTTACAAATTTGATGGATTAATTATCTATTGGATTAACAATCTTAAAACAAAATTTTAAAACAAACACAAGATTAGTAGACTCATGGATTAATAATCTCAATCTCATACTCTAATTCTGTCAATCAAACATGTCCAAAGAGTCTAGCATTAATTAAATACGAGAAGTTAAAGATGTTTATATCCATCTATGTTATTTGGTTTGGGGGTAACTTGTTGGGACTTGGGACTGCTGCTGTGAGTCACAGCAGCGATCTGCTGTGAGTTTGTTGGGCCTTTTTTTGAAATTTTTTTGATAATTTGAATCGTTCATATTGTAGGGTTCGTCGAATATATCATCCATACAAAGAATTAAGTTAATCAGAAATCCGTAATCCCATGATCATATTCAAATTGTTTTACAAAAATTATTAAGATAATGTCAACTGTTTATTTTTTTAAAAATAAATGTGCTCTTATTATAAAGTTATAAATTTCTAATCAATTTGATTTTTTGTATGGATGATCTATTCAACAAATCCTACAATATGAACGGTTCAGATCATCAAAAAAGACTCAAAAAAAATCTCAACGGGCTCACAGCAGATTGCTACTATGACTTAGTCATAGCAACAGTCCCAGGTCCCTATTGATACCTTAACTTGATTTGATTATATCTCAATTTTCTTTATATTTCATAATAAAAAATCATTTTTTGTTTTTTTCACCAACGAAGTTATTTCTCTAAAGAGAGTTCTTGCGGGTAAAAGTCTTTATTCTAAATCCATTTCTCTCGTCTCTCATCTTATTACACTGCATATGTTGAGGAACATAAGAAACTTAGCAAAATTATTTTTTTATTGACAATTAATTTTGATTTGAATGTCTTTCTATGATTCTAAACTAATTTATCCTGAATGATGATGTGTGGTTGGAATTAAATTTATGTATTGAAAATTTTATGTATAGAATAAATTTAAATCATAAAAGAATAATTTTAAATAATTTTTGAATAATAAATTTTAAATTTTTTATATTCCTGACAATTCTATCGCAAATCACAAAAATATACTACCGATATTATTAAATGACTAAAATAACTCGACCAGTGAAGAGAAGATGAAGGGAGGAAGGGATTGAGATGGAGTGGCATGGCATACGTGGAGCACAAATGAGGGGAGTAGTAAATGGGGGTCTAATCACCTCCCAATCATGTAGACTGTCACGCATTTGTAAGACCGACAATTCATGCTTACGATTGCGGCAGACCATCTATGGTCCCTTCATTTTCGTCACTCTTCGAAATGATTGAGCTTATTTTATTTTATTTTTAATCATTTGGAAATCAAAGGCCAATAATAAAATTAAAAAAAAAAAAAAACTATACAATGGTTTCCCTTGTTTTCACTTCTTTTATTTATGTTTTATTCAAGTAAATTATATATATATATATATATATATATCTTTTCACTAATAGATTCAACACACTTTTTACTAATAGATTTTATTAATGATAATTCTAAATGTTGTCAATAAAAACTATATACTGTTAAAATATTTATAATTTCAAAATAATGTTATATATTTTTTTTTTACACATTTTTAACACTAACAACAATCCTGTATGCTATTTTTAGCATTTCCATTTTCAAAATATAGGTAGCGTTTAGTAGAGTTTTAAAATTATGATTTGATAATAAAATTGTATTTTGAGTTTGTGAGTTTTGAAATTATGATTTAAGTGCGAAAAATTTGTTTGGCTATAAGTTTTGAAAAGAGTTTGAAATGAATAATATTACATATGATATTTGATTAAAAAACTTACAACTCATAACCAAACACACAATCTAAAATTCTATTCAAAACTCATAAAAAAAAAATTAAAATTTTGAAAATATTTTTTATTGAAAATAAAAAAAAAAAAACTCGAACACTGTTCTAGTCAACCGGCCAGATATTCGGAGGGAAGTCCGAAGGGATGACTGAGTAGACATGTTTTGAAAAGTGGGTGTAGAATCAATTTTTGAAAGCATTAATCAAACACGACACTCAAATCAAGGAATGAAACTATGATTTCAGAGTTCTACCAAATTGAGCCATATATATATTTTTTCTAATAAATTTCATAACACTTTTTAAACTTTCCACACTTTTCCAAAATACTTTTTATCAAATTTCTCTTAAGGAACATATTGGGATTGACCGTAGAGTTAGAGACTTCTATGTGGTGGAGAGTTTGCATTTGCCTATGACTACCTCTTCGACTGCCTTTTCTTCTTTTCAGTTAGATTCTCTATCAGGTCATTTCTATTTGTGGCATTCCAGATTAGGGCATTTGTCCACTGACCACTTACAATCTTTAGCTCAGTCGGGTATATTTGATAAAGTTTCTCTTAGTCAACTTACCGAGTGTCGAGGGTGTAAACTTGCCAAACTGACAGTCTTACTTTTTCGTAAAAGTACTTCTATATCTGCTATACCATTTTGTTTAGTTCATACTGATGTCTAGGGCCCTTCTCCTGTTCTCACCAAAGGGGGTTCTGCATACTATGTGTCATTTATTAATGACTGCACCCGTTACACTTGGGTTTATCTTATGACTCATAAGTCTGATTTCTATCAGATATACTGTACCTTTCAATCTATGATTACTACTCAGTTTGGGTCTACAATTAAAGTGTTATGGCCTGACTTGGGTAGGGAATATTTTAAAAATGAGTTCTGTGAGTATTTGGCCAATTTGGGTACTATTCACCAAACTTCCTGTACAGATACACTTGCCCAAAATGGTCGAGCCGAACGTAAACACCGTTATCTCCTTGAGACAGCTAGGTCTCTTCTTCTCTCTGCCTCAGTTCTGGCTTCATTCTAAGGAGAGGCAGTTCTTATTGCTACTTTTCTTCTTAACCGTATGCATACTCCCTTTCTTTCTGGTCAGTCTCCTTATAAGGCTTTGTTCTCCCAAATTCCTAACTACTTCATTCTTTGTGTGTTTGGGTCTTTCTGTTTTGTCCTTCTTCCTCGCAAAGATAGGACCAAATGTAGTGCCCAGTCTGTCCTCTGTGTCTTTTTGGGTTATAGTCCTACTCAGAAAGGCTATCGGTGTTACGACCCTGTTTCTCGTCGTCTTTATGTCTCCCGTCATGTTTCTTTTCTCGAACGTCTACTCTAGTTTCAGCTTCTTTCTCTCACCGCCCTAGTTTCCAAAGAGGATTTGGTTCATATTGATCCGTTTCCTTCTGAGATCCTGTCTGATGAGTACATCTCCACAGTTCCTCCTGAGCTTGTTCCATCTTCTCCGCCTGCTTCACCTCTAGCTACTACTCTTCCTTCGGTTTATTCTCCTCATTCACTGTTAGTTTATTCTCGTCGCAAGGCTCCTCCTCCACTGGTTGTCTCTGCCCCTGCTGCTGATTCTCCTACTTCTGACGACTCTGATTCTACTGCACACCGATATCCAACTCGAGCACGTCATTCTCCAAACAGATTAAGTTGGTCTAATACATGTTTTTCTGCTTCCTATCGTACTTTTTTGTCTTCTATTCACTCTTTTTCAGAACCTCAGCATTACAAGGAGGCCTGTCAGGATCCTCATTGGATTCAAGCTATGGAGAATGAGTTGTCTACTTTACAAAAAACTTGTACTTGGGAGTTGGTTCATTTGCCTGCTGGTAATAATCTGGTTGGTTGCAAATGGGTTTACAAAGTCAAGACTCATTCTGATGGTTATCTTGAGCGCTACAAAGCTCGTTCAGTTGCCAAAGGTTTCTCACAGGAGTATGGTATTGATTATGATGAGACCTTTGCTTCTGTTGCCAAGATGACTACTGTCCAGACTTTGATCTCTGTCGCTGCTGTTCGTTCTTGGCCTCTTTATTAAATGGATGTTAAGAATGCTTTTCTTAATGGCCATCTCACTGAGGAGGTTTACACGCGTCCTCATTCTGGCCTTCACCATTCCTTTGGATAGGTTTGTCGTCTTCGGCGTGTTCTGTATGGTCTGAAGCAATCTCCTCGTGCTTGGTATGATCTCTTTCAGACTGCTGTTACTGAGCTTACGTTTATCATTGTACCCAGGACTCCGTTTTATTTCTTCTCCATACCTCTGCTGGATTTATTGTGTTATTACTATATGTGGATGATATGACTCATTGGTTTTGACTCTTCTGCTATATCTGAGGTCAAACAGCATATTTTTCGCACCTTTGAAATGAAGGATCTGAGCCCATTACGGTATTTTCTTGGTATTGAGATAACTTCTTCTCCCATGGGCTACTTTCTCTCTCAGGCCAAGTATGCCAATGAGGTTATTCATCGTGCCGGTCTTACTGACACTAAGATTTTTGATACCCCTATTGAGCTTAATATTGAGCTTAATGTAAAGCTCAACACTACTGATGGTGTTCTTTTGGATGATCCTACTCTATATCGAGAGCTCGTGGGTTACTTAGTCTATCTGACAGTTACTCATCCTGATCTTGCCTATGCTGTTCATATGATTAGCCAGTTTGTCTCTGCTCCTCGCTCCACACATTGGGCTACCTTGGTTCAGATTCTTCGCTATCTCCGAGGTACTTACTAGTGTCCTCTACTTTCTCTCTGGATTTGGTGGCCTATGCTGATTATGATTGGGCTAGTGATGTTACTGATCGCAAGTCCACGTTTGGTTTCAATATGTTTCTTGGCAATTCCTTGATTTCTTGGAAAAGCAAGAAACAATTGTTGTTGCTCGCTCTACTGCCAAAGCTGAGTATCGTGTTATGGCTCATACTACTCCTAAAGTTGTCTGGCTTTGTTATCTTCTTTCTGACTTGGGCGTCTCTCAGTCTTCCCTGACCTCCCTCTATTTTGACAACCGTAGTGCTATTCAGATTGCACATAACACTGTCTTTCATGAGCGGGCCAAGCACATTGAGATTGATTGTTACTTTGTTCGTCAACATCTGCAATCTAGCTCTATCTCGCTTCCTTTCGTCTCTTCGGCTTTGTAGCTTGCTAATTTCTTTACCAAGACTCACACCACTGCTCGGTTTCAATTTCTTCTTGGCAAACTCTTAGTATTTTTTGCCCAAACACCTTGAGTTTGAGCGGGGGTGTGAGAATAATATTAATATATATATTATGTGAATATTATTTCCTATTTAGTATTGGTTTAGGTTTATTCTTGTTGTTTCCTATTTAGGATTAGTTTAGGTTTATTCTTGTTTCCTATTTAGGATTAGTGTTTTATATCTATTAGAATTCTATATCAGTGATGTATTTATTTAGGATTAGGATTTAGTGCTTTATATGATGTATTCTTTGTTCAGTAAATACAATTGAATATACAGAAAATTTTCAGAATTCTTACAGAAGCAACCAACGATGGTGACCCCTTTCTTTCTCTCTCTCCTATTCTCCCTATTTTTCTATGTTCTTGTTCTTTTTCTTCAGATCGTCATGGAGATTTGTACATATGGGGTTTAAAATTTGGGAATGTGGCTAGGGTTTTTAGGTTGATTTTGGATTTTTTGATCTAAGGTTAGAAATTGGATTTTATTTTTTAATTTTTAATCGTTATGACAATTTGTTGATTTGAAATAGATGTTGGGATTGTTGTCTGGCTGTGGCGTTAGCGACAGCAGTAGAAGGCAATGGAATGGAGGTGGTCGGTGGCTCTACGTGTGGGTAAGAAAGAAGCTGAAACAAGATAGAAAATATCTATTTTGCCCTTTGAAATCAATCACATGCCATTTACATGCAAATTTTCCATCGAATTTCTTAATTTCTGTTTTCAATTGGACCAAAATTATATAGAGTTCAAAATTTAAGGTCAAGATCAAGTCAATTAAAATTACAGGGACCAAAATGACATAAAGAGTAAACTACAGGAACTACGGGCATAGTTTACCTGTTTAAGATTAACATTGTTTAAATTAAATAAAATTTAGATCAAATTATCTACCACGATAAAAAGTGTAATTTACTCCTTTTTTAAATTAAAAAAAAAATCTAAATTCTATCTTAAACACTATACTATTTAACAAATGAATAATATAGTGTTTAGTTTCATTTGTTGAAATTTCAGTTTATTTATTGTTTAAATTAAAACTCAAAATAAGCTTTATTTTTTTATTAATGCTTGGGAGCACTAAAAATGGAGCACTAGTGGAGCACTAATGAGGTGGCTCTCCTTTTGATGTGATGGCAGTGGGCTCCACCCATAGTAATGTGATGTTTTGGTCTTGGTTTGTTTTTATTTTATTTTTTTTATTCATTGCCATGTCATTAGTGCTCCATTAGAGTATCAAATTAGTGGTCTGAATCATTGCTGTTTTTCTTTTTTCTTTTATTTTTTACATGTTTTAACTCATTAGAGCTATTAGTGATGGAATTTTTTAGTGGTCTCTATCATTGCTGTTAATTTTTACATTTTTTAAAAGTTAAAAGTAACTTTTGTAAAAAGTGAACAGGGACCATAATGAGTTGGGTTTCCCTACAAGGGGTGAGCAGTGTCCTACAATCCAATTCAAAGTAAAATGGGAGTAGCTCTAGAGTGGGAGGTGAACAAAATGGGCAGTTGTAAGTATGGCCCTCTAAGATTGTGAGTGTTGGAATTTCTGAGGCAGATCCAACAGCTAATGGAACAATTAAATAGTGATATTTTAATTATTAGAGTAATTTACACTTTTTACCTTTTATTTAACTCACTTAAAATTTAATTTTAATATTTATTTTTAAATTACAATAATTAAGTTTTTAAATTTGAACCAATAAAAGCGTTGACTATTATAATTAAAAGTGAAAGGGATAAAGTAAATTTTTTGTGAAAATGCAGAGATGCTATGTTTATTTAACTTAAATTATTGAGTTTTAGGGACTAAACTTTTTTGTCTTCAAAATTAAAAATTTTGTCACAAAAAACATTCGAGGACCAATTCCTACTGCCGTAACTGAAATGTAAAACATATCCTATTTATAAGAAAAAATCTAGATGTATAGAATGTTTGAAACACAGGATACATATACATTTACGTCTTTCGTAATTACAAATAAGAATATTTTTTTATTTTTATGTTTGGAACTTTATCTACACATAAGCTGCAAGTTGTAGGATGTGTGAGACTCCACTAGAAATGATAGGAGAATCTAATTGAAATGGGGAGTAACAATGGTGACAATGGATCCTAGGTTTCTAAAAGACACCTCCTCTCATATATTTCTTATCTGTTTGACAAACTGTCTTCTAACTTTGTCGGTTTCTCAGGTGATATTGTTGGACACCTATTTGAATGCATGGCAGAACATGACTGGCTGGCTACTCTCTCTCTCTCTCTCTCTCTCTCTCTCTCTCAGCCAACAATGAAGACAGTTTTACCTTTAATCTCTATCTCAATTACATAAAATAATGAACATGTATAAAATAAGGTTAAATTAATATATATTAATATGTATTTAGGAAGGAAAAAAATTAAAGACACGCCTAACTTTTACCATATTGTATAAAGTGGTTATCCCAAAATTTAAACCCATAATCTCAAGTTTGTTAAGCTAAAATTTTTACCATTTAACCAATGGTCACTCCTTGTAAAATACCCAACCCCCCCCCCCAAAAAAAAAAATCCTTGTAAAATAATAAAATATAACAAGAAAAATAATGGATTAATGTAGAAAGTAACAGCTTAATACATTTAAATATTAATTAATTCTTGTCCAAGTCCATATTTAGTGTGGGATTTGGTAAGCAACTATACAAATTATTTGTCTTTCATAATAAAGCAAGTCTATAGGTTCATAGTGCAAGATGTGCTATCTCATTAAAAAAATCTTATAAAAAAATTGTAAAACTAATGTTATAATGTTATTTTTAAAAATAAAAATCACCTCCATATATATTTTCTTTTAATACAAAATTCGTATTGACCCACATTTTTTTTTGATCGACAAAACAAAATTTTTATTGATGGGAACATACGAAGTATGAAAGAGTACATCAATAAAGAGGAGCTTGGAACTAGCAAAAGCTCCAAACTCCAGTTGGTGAGAGACCAACAACAGGCAAAGAAAGAAAAAAGGTTGCCACAATGAATGAACCACCAGCAGCAGAGCAAAATGGCTGCCACAAACCTCCAGCAGCAGAACAACAATTCACAGGACAACAATTCGTATTGACCCACATTACTTATCTACAATGTTCAGGTTGAAAATATAAGATAGTACACGACACTTTTATTATGAAAGTACTTATTGAATATAAACTCAAATGGATAAATTCATAAGGTCAGCCATTCAACTAAATCATAGCGGACAATAATTCCGAAGGCATAATGTTTGTTCATCTAATATACCGTCAAAGTTAGAGTCATAACTGCATGTCTATGTGGGGATTTTGGCACCCCAAAGTAGTTGTAGACTTATATGATGACATAAAAGATCCGTATTGTAACTCGAGAAACTAGCTATTGGGCAAATCATATTGAGTTAATTTATAGTGGATTAGACTTCTGGATGAGGATGGACCATTATCTGTTTAAGAAAACCATATTAATATGTACAAAAATTTTATATAATTTTTTTTTTTTTGTATATCTTTATTTTATTTCATTCTGACTTTATGCATCTATTTACTCCACTCCACTAATTTGTATCTCTTTACTGGCTTAAAAAATGTAAATATTTATAACATTTTCCATGTTATAACATGCAATAATCGTACAAGACCACTTGCTTTTCCAAAGGCACCAACGATCCACACACACACACACACACGACTCAATCACTAGCAACGTTCCAATATATATAAAATTGACGCAATAGTGCATATAGTTTTGTTTGTTTCAAAAACATCCAAATAACTAAAGGTAACCCTTTTCTTTTCTTTTTCTTTTTCTTTTTCTTTTGTATCTCACATTTGTTTTAAACTTGCGTGCACTACTCGACACATCAATCTGGTCCTTGACAAATTGCCTTACATAACATACACAGAAAAAAATCAACAAAAGAAAAAGAAAAATAGAGTTGTCATCAAAGTGATCCTATATAGACAGTCCTTTTTGATCTTCAAAGTTGTGAGAGAGAGAGAGAGTACGTGCAATCTTATTCTATGAAAAGGCTTCTATTATTGGAAGCAAGTGAAACAAAACCCAAAAAACAAAAACAATAACAACCCATAAAGCTCTGGTCAAAGATTCATTTTCATTTCTCTTTTCTGACACCATGATATGGATCTTTTTATATCTTTCATTCATTCATTTAACTATTTATGCTTTTGCTTTACAGCTTTTTTTCCTGTGATGTTTGATGTTTGGCTAATCACCTAGCTTAATCACTGCCTTATATAACTTTAAATTTTAAAATATTTTTAAAAAATGAAATAATGGACTTTCTTTTTTCATTGAAAGCTTAGTGTTTTTTTTTTTTAAATGACGAACAATCCAATGAAATTCTCAACCGAGAAAAAAAGCAGGAAGAAAGCTAGTCAATAATGAATTACCTAAGAAAACAGAAACCGTGATTTTTATAGTTGAAGGAATGCTGGCCAGCACAGATAACAATTAGTAATGCAAAAGATCAGATATTAAATATCATAATTTAATTTTAAATAGCAACCTATTGTGCTATCGCTAAGATAATGATAATATTAAAATAGTTAAGATTTCAATAAACTTTTTTGTACAAAGTATTCGTTGGACATTTGTTTACAAAATAACATGATGATTGAATTATTGACTACTAATTCATATAAAAACTTATGTTATTGGAAAGATGAACAACTTATTATTTATATTATATTCTCAATACCGCCTCTTATTCGTGGTAGGACTTTCCTCTATAAGTTGGTCAAATATATGCAAACATTTTTTCATTATTGGGTAGGTGCTGAGTTTCAAACACAAGATCTGTTGTTTGTTGTGATATTAAAGTGAATTGTTCATCTTACATGTTTTTCTACATTGATACAAATTATGAAAATTAATGACACATCAAATGACATACAAATTTGATAAATATTTGCAATCACAATTCACAACGTTACTATTTAATGTTTGATTGATTTCAAATAGTAAAAAAGTGACTTCCTTTTAAAATTTAATTATAATAACTGTACCTAAAAAATCTATATATAAACAGAAAGGAAGTCACTTGAAACTATAGAAGAAAGCAATATTTTTCTTGCCCATTGCATGAACGGTCTTTATTTTAAGAAGATTCAGCAAAGCAAAACTTTTCATAAGTTGGAATAAAATAGTGATTTGATTGTGTGTTATTTTAAGAAAAAGATGGTGTAGAGTGTTTAGCCATAGAATTGTTAGAATTCATGAACAAACAAGGCAAAGGCTAAAAGGCATTAGAAGACGCGTAATGACACATGTTTGAAATAACTTAAAATTTGGTCGAGACATGAAAAACGATGTCACGATCAATACCCATCGCTTTACCATAGTGTATGAATGGATTTTGGCCAAATTTCACTGTTTAGACCTTCAATTACTCAATTTTGTTGTTTTAAGAAAGATTTGTTTATTTAATTACTTGGTCTAAACAAATTTGTTTGAGATTAGATTTTTTTCCAGCATGTTTAAATTTCATTATATTTTCAAGATTTGAGTTTAACTCAAATATTTATATGTTTGGCAAATTTTGTATTTTCTTTGATTTATGCTTGATTAACAAACAATACCTTTTTGATTTATTTCTTATTGTAATTGGGTCTTTTCTTTCGCTATAAATAGGAGCTGTAAGTCTTAGGGCAAATCAATTTATCATTGAGAATTAATATATTTCAAGAGAGAGTATCTCTTTTATTCAAATTCGTAATTGTTCTTTGTGTTTGGTTTTCATCCCTCTAATTCTCTACATCAAAATGTCATCTTTCTTTGGCTTCTTTTTTGTTCTAATTTCTTTCAATTTTTTTTTTCCTTTTTCTTAATTTTTTTTGGAAGCATTGAAAAAGTGGAATCTTCTTTGGGATGAATCAACATTATTTGTTTAGGGTTTGGAATGAAGCATTATTTGATCAGAATTGCTAGAAATTCACAATTTTTTCTTTAAATTCACATACCATAACATGTTAAGAGAGTTTAGCTTTATATGATTGAATTTTTGATTAATCAAAAATTGACAGACAACATACCATATAAGTTAAATTAGAAAAGACTTTTTAGGATATCAGTTTTTTTGCTTTTTTTTTATTATTTGTTTTTGAAAGCCAATTTGATGGGATTAGAATTGCTCTGAGCTACCATTTGGATATTATTTCAATAGTACTTCAGTTTGCTTTTACGGGTAAGAGAGTTCATAAACGCAAGTACTTTTTACTTTGCATATGTATCAAAGTTATTGGACCTAAATATAAAGGTAACATCGTTTTAGTGCTCTATTAATATTTATGTGCACTTAAATTAGACCTATGAGATTAATTTTTTTATTTTTTTTAATTTCTGTTCACAAGGATGTTTGGAGTTTTATTTCGGCTAATTTCTGGATATATATAATCTTTTCATTTGAAATATATTAAGTAATTATCAGGACTAAATTGTATATGACTTGAAGAGAAATTGTGAAATAAAATTTTTAATCATTGTTTACTCTTAAAGTTCGAATCCATCACTTTTTTTAACGAGTTTTGCTACGATTGCTAATTTGGAAATCATCAAGGACAGATGGGGATATGTGATTTCTCTTTTAAAAATGAGTCACAAATTCTGACCAACTAAAACAATGCAAAGCACTCAAGACTCGAAGGCCAATCGCAAGCACTAGTGGCAAATGGTGACATTTGTATTTTATATATATATATATATTAATGTATACTCGTGCCTAAAGACATAGTGTAAATAAAAATAAGTGAATAAAAAGAAGAAAACAAAAAAATAAAATAAAAAAATAGGGAGGAAAATAAAATGGGCGGGAAATAAAAAAAAATAAATAGAAAAGGAGGAAGGTGAGATCATGGAATCATTCATAGGATTATTTATGGGATCATGAGAGGGTGGGTGAGAAAAGAAAAAAGTAAGAGAAAAAATCAGAAAAGTAAAAAATGTAAACGTAGGATACATCACAACTGTTGTTTTGTAATTTGAATAGATTTGAGCCATCCAAATGTCCTAATAGGAGAAAAATATATTGAAGATTCTCAAGAAATGGGATACAGTCCTTCTGCTTGAGGCTTAGCCCACACATATGAGAGACATCAAATAGGCTACCGTTTTCCCTACAATTTAGAGTGAATTCCATGATTGAGTCCTTGTATTGAATGGGCATGCTCCATCCAGCAAATGGGACCATCTTGCCACCATTTGAGACATGGAAATCATACAGAACTGTCTTCTTGAGTTCAGCTTCTGTGGCAAAGCATTGTCGTGTTACTACCTTCTTATTAGCTTGAGCAAGTTGGCAAGTGATTGATTGCCCAAGTTGCCACAAACCCCCTCTCATCTTCTTGTAAATATATCTAATTGAAATTCATCAAAATAAGGATTAGAACAAACAAATGATCACATTAATATTCTGTTAAAACTCAAATCAAATCTGACAATCCACAAATAGATAGCTCACACCAAACGCAGAGTGAATTTGTGGGCACATCAAAGAATTTTTTATTTTTTATTTTTTATTTTAAAAAATGAGGGGTCTTTAGACATCACAATGAAAAACAGTACATTGAGATTTACATTACATTACAATTTCATGTATGAGGACAATGTTTCTGACACAATACAACCTCGACAATTAACGTACACAAAATACATCAAAATCATATTCTACTATATGTCATATGATTCTCATTGAAGATCCAATTCTGAATCTTAACAAATTTCCAGGACATTACAGACTAATAATTTAGTGATTCATATCAATGAAAATACGAATTCATATTGGCACAACAATATTTTCATTGATACAAAATGCCATCAAGAACAAAGCCTGCTGAATTGCAAACTCGTGCAAAATCTCACTAAAATTAATGGGTTTCAAGAATCAAGCAATACACAAGGTAAAAACCAGTGACCAAAAATCGATCTTGAATTGGGTATCCAGAAATTCATCAAAATATCATAACAAAACACACACAAAAGTAGATCTCAGTAAAGCAAGACATTTGCTTTTTTAGATGGTTTATAAACATAAGTTACAAAAGAGATAAATCTATAAGCAACTTTGATGTTAAATCAGACAACAATCACAATCAATAGCAAAGATATGTAGAACCCATTCAGAAAAAAATTAAATGAAGCAATTTTATTGACGCAAAGGTGTTTGATGAAAAAATCCAACTGAAAAAATTAATGGGTTAATATGCCTAATTGAATCAAGAGATAAACCAATACATCAAATTTCACTACAAAAAAAGTCACTTTTAGCTACTAAAATATTGGTCGCCAATTGTCTGTTTTTGGTCGCCAAAGCCATTCTGCGACAAAAAATTTTGGTCGCTACATTTGTCGCCAAAAACCTGTCGGGGAAGGTTTTGCCGACTAAAAAGCCTTTGGTCGGCAAAAAGCTACTCTTTAGCGACCAAAATTTTGGTCGCCAATAGTCAATTATATTTCTTTAAAATCATACATTCACCGACCAATGTTTTAGTTGCCAATAGTTAAGGAATCGCCGACCAAAATCTTTAGTCGCCAAAAGCTACCAAACGGCGACCAACATTTTTAGTGGCCAAAAACTTCATTCGTGAAAAAAAATAATTCATTGTTAAGCTTTGCATCCGCTCTTATAAAGACTCAAACCATTGACCTCCCACAGTATACACCTTATGCACCACACACTTCCCACTACACCAGCGTAACACCACATGATTATATATGTAATATACATTATTTATATATATGTAATATACATAATTATTTTTATTGAGATAATTTATGTGAAAATAAATTATTTAGTAGCAAAATAAAAATAAAAAATTAACTTTTAGCGACCAAAATAGTTTTGGTCGGCGAAGAGACTTTCGTGCTAAAAAAGACCACTTTTCGCTACTAAATTTGTTTTTAGTTGCCAATTGTACACTTTTTGGCTACTAAATTTTTTTTAATCGCCAAAAACTTACTTTTGGCTACTAAAAAATGTTTTAGTCGGTAAAACCCACATAATTGGCGACCAAAATTATAATTAGTTGGCAATTGTTGACTTTTTGGCTACTAAATGTTTTTTAGTCGGCGAAAACTATACTTTTGGCTACTAAACATGTTTTTGTCGGTAAAACCCATATAATTGGCGACCAAACTTATTTTTAGCCATCAATTGTGGACTTTTGCCTACTAAATTTGTTTAGTCGCCAAAAAGCTTCACAATTGGCGACTAATTCTTTTTTAGTCGCTGAAAGCTATACTTTCAGCGACCAAATTCTTTTTAGTCGGGAAATTTGGTCACCGAAAGTGTTTTTTCTTGTAGTGTTTCTAAAGCAAAACAACACCATTGATCCTAAAACAACCAAAATGAAAAGGACGAAACTGCAATGCCTTTATTACTATTCTCCAAAAGCAAAACAGAGTTCAAATTGATAGCAAAACAGGTTTAATATTCCTGATTGCTAACTATTACAAAAGTATATCTCATTTGCTTTTTTAGATGGTTTATAAACACAAGTTATAAAAGAGATAAATCAATAAACAACTTTGATGTTAAATCAAACAACAATCACAATCTCAATAGCAAAGAAAGATACGTAGAACCCATTCAGAAAAAAAGATTAAATGAAGCAATTTTATTGACGCAAAGGTATTTGATGAAAAAACCCAACTAAAAAAATTAATGGGTTAATATGCCTGATTGAATCAAGAAATAAACCAACACATCAATTTTCTAAAGCAGAACAACACCATTGATCCTAAAACAACTAAAATGAAAAGGAAGAAACTGCAATGCCTTTATCACTATTCTCCAAAAGCAAAACATAGTTAAAACTTATAGCAAAACTGATAGTAAAACAGGTTTAATATGCCTGATTGCTAACTATTACAAAAGTAGATCTTAGTGAAGCAAGACATTTGCTTTTTTAGATGGTTTATAAACACAAGTTACAAAAGAGATAAATCTATAAGCAACTTTTATGTTAAATCAAAAAACAATCACAATCTCAATAACAAAGAAAGATACGTAGAACTGATTCAGAAAAAAGATTAAATGAAGCAATTTTATTGACGCAAAGGTGTTTGATGAAAAAACACAACAAAAAAAATTAATGGGTTAATATGCCTAATTGAATCAAGAAATAAACCAACACATTAATTTTCTAAAGCAGAACAACACCATTGATCCTAAAACAACCAAAATGAAAAGGAAGAAACTGCAATGTCTTTATCACTATTCTCCAAAAGCAAAACAGAGTTAAAACTGATAGCAAAACTGATAGTAAAACTGGTTTAATATGCCTGATTGCTAACTATTACAAAAGTAGATCTTAGTGAAGCAAGACATTTGCTTTTTTAGATGGTTTATAAACACAAGTTACAAAAGAGATAAATCTATAAGCAACTTTGATGTTAAATCAGACAACAATCACAATCTCAATAGCAAAGATACGTAGAACCCATTCAGAAAAAAGATTAAATGAAACAATTTTATTGACGCAAAGGTATTTGATAAAAAAACCCAACTAAAAAAATTAATGGGCTAATATGCTTGATTGAATCAAGAGATAAACCAACACATTAATTTTCTAAAGCAGAACAACACCATTGATCCTAAAACAACCAAAATGAAAAGGAAGAAATTGCAATGCCTTTATCACTATTCTCCTAAAGCAAAACAGAGTTAAAACTGATAACGAAACAGGTTTAACATGCTTGATTGCTAACTATTACAATTTCATACTGAGTTAAAACTGTACCATTAGCCAAAAACAAACCCAGCCATACCTAATGCAGGCAAAAACAAAAACACCCATAATCATCAGTCGAGTTCGAAGGGTTGTAAAGGAAGGAGGAAGAGAAAAACAACATAATCAACATAATTAACAGCGACTGAAAAATATATATATACTGAAATTACTAACCGAGTGCAAGTTTGAAGGGAGCAACGTCGGTACTGAAACAACATAATCAACAGATTGGCAATTAGGAAATTTTTTGGGGGGCAATTAGGCAGTCAGGAATTTACCTATGCAAGCAGATTGGTTTAGGACAGGAAATTTTTTTCTAGGTAATTAAGCAGTCAGGAAATTACCTATGCAAACATATTGGTTTAGGACAACGAAGTTATCATAAAGAATAGGTTAAGCACACAGATTGCAAAGATCTGTGTGTGAATTGTCACAAATTTTATTGAACAACACTATTACAGTGAGCAAGAAATTGGGTACCGAAGTTATCAATTGAATTTTGTAAAATTACTCGGGCGTAGAGAACAAAGTTCTTGGTGCTTCAATGTGTTTAATTAATTGTAAATATTAAAACAGACACAGCCACAAAAACAAACACAGAAAGAGAAGGGGAGAGGCTTCAATCTTACCTTGAGAGGGTGAGTGTCGATGCTGAACAACAAAACAAACAATCAAAACATTGCTTGTTTCCACTTTTCAAAAAACACTTTTCAGAAAATTCTACTTTCTTATTTTCCGTATTTTTTTGTTTTTACTAAATTTTTTTAATATTTTAAGCAATTTTTTTACTTTTTAGACACGCCTAACATAAATACACCTAAAAAGTAAAAAAATTGTAAAAAAAATCTTTTAAAAATTCACTAAATACCAAAAATATAAAAAAATACAAGAATTCAGTACATTTTTTATATTTTTATGTATTTATTAATTTTTTAAAATATTTTTTCACAAATTTTTTACTTTTTAGATACATCTAAGTAAGGTGCATCTAAAAAAGTAAAAAAAAATGTTTAAAATTTAAAAAATATTCACTAAAAACAAAAAAACACGAAAACCAAAAAAGTTAGTTTTCAAAAAACTTAATCTAGAAAACTCAAACCAAACACAATGAATGATTTCGTAATTTTTTATTCCAAAACAACCAAAATGAAAGCAAACAATCTTACCTTGCCAGTTTGAAGGGAATGAGGAGGAGATGACAGAAGTGATGAAGAGAGGGTGAAGAAAGAAGGAAGAGGACAGGAAATAGGGGGTTTGGGTTCAGGTCTTTGGCGATAATGGTGGTCATTGCAAGGAGAGGTGGGTTTTTGTTATTTGTTGATCTTCCTCTTCAATGGTGAGAGATGTTGAGAGAGAGAGAGAGAGAGAGAGAGAGAGAGAGAGGATTATACAGTGTTTTTGTGATCGGAGGAGTATCGGATGATTGTAGGTGATCAGCGATGGTCGTGGGCACCAGTTGGTAAAGGATGAAGTAGGGGAAAGGTAAGAACAGTGGCTTCCGTTGTCGCTTTTATTTCTTCTACTTCCGCCAATGATCGCAAAGATCAGGTTCTTTTGATTTTGAAGAAAGAACGTGTAGAGAGTGTTTGGGCAGACGTGGGAGAGGGAGAGAGAGAGAGAGTGTGTGTGTGTGTTTGGACAGGAAAAAAATTGATCTCAACCGTTACATATTAATTATGAATCATCTTAGTCATTGAAATAAAATGTATCTTTGATACATTTTGATATATTTTCAAAAACAGCCTTACTTTATTATATAGATATATTTTTTTTTCGTTACCAAAAAAATATATACGTATAAAATACAAAATATCTCATTTACCTTTTATGTAATTTTGTGATGATCCTATAATAAAATAGTCTCTCATCCACAAGGGAACAGATCAGCTCGTGGACATGAATTGGGCCAAATAAAAAACATGAAAGCCCACAAAATCTATTCAAAGTCTTGTTCCAAGCCCAAACCCAAGCCCTTCATTTGGTTACAAGTTGGGTCTATTTTTTAGTATAGCTTGCTTTATTTGTGCATTTAAAAAATGTAAAAAAACTAAATAAATGAATAAAACATGCATTTGTTAACTCATTTCAATTTCATGTTCTAATTCTATTTTATATTGTAAAGAATTTTAAAATAAAAAATCAGCTTAAAAAATCAAATACGTTTTGAATCATTCAGCAACAATACCACATACATCGAATGCCATTTTTATTTGGAAGAAAATTGAAAAAGATATATACATTCTAAGTACCTTGCATGTATCTATCTTTATGAAAATAAATATGATAAAATCATAATAATTGTTAAATATAACAAAATCATAAATTTAATATCTTCATGAATGATCTCCATACATAGATCTAAAATTTAAATGAAACCGATCATCATGACAAGTGATAGAATCACGTGAAATGCTTATTCATTTTTTCTTTCTCACGCTTCTTTTTTCTTTTTCTTTTTTTTGTTTCTTCACAAATTCAAGAGCCAAAATATTGTTTTCATGGTCTATATACTTAGTGAAGCATCCACTGTAGTTTCCTACCCAAAAGATGCAAATATAGATTTGGCATTTCACAAGAACTAGTGGATTCCACATAGCGACCATTCCAATCACTTAACAAAAAAAAAAAAACTACAACAACAACAACTACTACTACTATGCCCTTGATGGTTTCATAGATAATTCTAATCTCATTCACAAAAAATAAAATGAAATAAAAGTAAATATATATATATACACGAAGTGGTAATAATCAATTTGTATCATACAATTATTTTCAAATTAGGATAAACTGCATCGAGGGTTCTTAAAATATGCATTCTATCACTTTCGACCTCTAAATTTCAATTCATTGATTTAATCCTTAAAATATATAATTCAAATTAAATTAGTCTAATTTCAAGCAAACTTTCTAAATCGTTAATAAATTGATCATGAAATATATCTATAGTCTCCAAAGTATGTGTCACTTTAGTTCTTAAAGTTTTAAATTTGTCAGTTTGATTCTTAAATACTTGATAAACAAAACAAAACATAACCTTATAATGATGAGGAACAAAATTGACAAATTAATTTTTTCGAACCAAAGTGACACATAATGCATATTTTAAGGCCAAAGTGATGCAAAACGATTTAGAATATGGTCTCTAAAGGGTATTTGGTCCAAAAGTCCAAATTTCAATTTTGTTTGACCAAAGATTCAGGCATTGAAACAGACTAAAATACCCTTCCTTATATATATATATATACCACGGTTCCAACCCTCTCACTCACTCCCTACTGGTATCGTTTGTGAGAACTCTCTACTCAGGTAATTAGTCCACTGGAGTTAAGAAGCAGCTAATCCTTCCTGATTAGTACGATATTGTCCGCTTTGGAGTTAGAAGAAAATCAACAATTAACCCGTCGTGACTTTAAAACGCCTTATGCTAATTTAAGGGAGTTAGTCGACTTATGCAGTGGAACTGTGATAACTCACAGAGCAATTTTGTGAGATAGTGCACTCACAATTTTTTACCTAAACAAGCGACACGTAAACTTGGAAACTTTTAAAAAATAACTTGATAAAACTGAAATTGAAAAATCAAATGATACACAACACAAACTTAAAAAGCGTGTAATTTATCTTTCAAATTATAACATGCATTCGAATCCAATCAGTACACCCTTTTACAATTCAATCTCCACATGCATTCGAATCCAATCAGTACACCCTTTTACAATTCAATCTCTAAAAGTAGAGACACAATGAGACACATATGTTTGTGCGTGTTTTTACTTTTTGGCTGACCTATGAATGTGTCTAATGCATGCTCGTGACTTATTGTAAAGATCAGAGCCGGCCCGAGGCGACAAACATGGTCTTCTCAAACTTCTAAATTTGAATAAAATTTAAGGGTCACAATTAAAGGTATGTTGTGTTATTTAAAATTACCTCAATATTAACAAGATTCATTTATTTTAATATTATTATATGGTGTCATTTCGATTCATATTCATTTGTTTTGTCTTTGCCTCATTAATTTCGTGTTTAAAATTTTTACTTTTGCCCCAAATTAAAATTTTGGGTAAATTATTAGCATGTTCTAATATAGGTGGATTTAAGTCATATCAATTTATCGTTGAAAGTTGGTCTTATCAGAATAGTCGCAAAAACAAAAAATAAAAATAAAAATAAAATAAAAGGTGACAATTTTCTGAATTTGTCACTAAAACCTAATAATTAATGACGTTTTTATATGATTTTTTTTTTAAACTGTCAGTAAAACTTACTATTAGTGACGTTTTTTATGATGATTTTTTTAAACTATGGCTGGAAATTAATAATTAATAACTCTTTTTTTTTTTTTTTTTAATCAATGTTTGACGAAAAACACCACTTATAATTATCACAATACTTATTGGAGAATAAATCGATCTATTGGGACTTACATGTAAGTCCCCAATAATTTTAGCTCTTGTAACATTTTTTTTTTGAACAAAGCTCTTATAACATTGATAGGCCAAAAACATAATTTAAGTTTACAATTTAAATTAAAGGCCCCTTATAAATTATGAATCCTTAATTAGTAATCTTGTATCTAAAAATACAATAAGAGTAATATTTAATTAATATTTTGTCGTAGTTCGTTCGATTTGTATTCTGTATTATAAATTTATATTTTATTTAATATGTTTCATACATTGGGTGACGGTTTTATTTATTTATTTATTTATATGTTGATTTTGTTAAATAATAAAGAGCAAGACCCTTTTTTTTATTATTATCTTTTTTTAGTTCTTGTGATAATTTTTAATGTCTTTATCTATAAAAAAAAAATTTAACATATAATTTAGTTAGTACATAATTTTATTGATTATATATGTAGTGGGTATTAACAAATAAAAAAGTGTACCTACTTATTGATTTATCTAAACACTTTTTTTTTTTTTGTAATTATATATTAATAAACGGTCCGATTTCATAATTTCACTTAGACTTTCGTATAATTCAGAGGTATTGAAAAATAAGATCCAAGATTTTAAGTTTGAACCTCTTAAGAAATTATTAGAAGTTTGCTCAGTCATTAATTTCAGGATTTCAAGAATTACTATTTAACTTTCTAGATATGGAGTGACTTGGCCCAGTTAAAGTAGACTGGGGTGGGAGATGTCTTGAATTATTTATAATAAAAATAAATAAATAAAACCCTTTTTCATTTCTTACATATACATGGAACAAAACAGACTCTTTTGTGTTAATCAACCTTTCTCATTGGCTTAATCTAAACCTAACCCATATAGTTTTACCACCACCTTTAATTTTTCATAACAACCACACACTTCAAGAAACGAAAAAAAAAAATACATTTTTCCGCGTCACACTTTTACCTTATCTAAACGCACTATAAAAACTTACAATAAACATGCTTACTCACTCCATTGACACTTATAAACCATATCTTTCTCCAAGTTACTGCCAATCACACCTTGTCTTAGTTGTTTCCCAAGTGAGGCCCCTTTTTATGTGTTTGGATTTGGACATGAATTTGCAGACAAAAAAAAAAAAATTAGTTTACGTTTCGTTTACGCTGTTTATATAAATATATATTAATTTCTACTCGAATTCACGATTTAAATATAATTTTATTCTTAGAAATTTGTAATACCTAATCAAGATTTATAAGATTCAAAAATAAAGAAATAAACTAGAATTGTAAATTATAGTCACACATACGAATGCAAGATTCATATGGTTTATCCCAAAATTAGATCTACTTTCATGGTCATTGTAATTTTATTATGATTAAAAGACATAGATCACAAGCATAGAAAAACAAAACACAATTAAATTCACATTTTGAGTGATTAATGTTTAGTAGAAAAGCACTTTGTATCCGATTGCACCACGAGCATATTCCTCCTTGATTATGGAATTGAAAACCATGCAAAATCCATTTCCAAATGCTCTTTGATTTGGCATAATTTCCAACAAAATTACCCCATCAAACAAATGTCTTGTGGAAAAAAATAGAGAAATTTGGCTGCGACGACAAGATCATGAATGAAATGAGCCACTATCAAACACCTTTATAAAATTTCATTAGTAGTTTGACTATTAATAGCTTTTTTCTTTTTTTATGATGACTTCGCTATTTTGAAAACAAATGCAGGCCACAATAAATAAATAGATAAATAAAATAAAGTAAAAAATGTGCAAATTTTGGATATCAAATACTTGGCAAATATTGAAAATAAATGTCCAATGTCCCCCAACAACCCACCTTCTTTTTATTCTGGACCATTTTGAAAACTTACACTAATGTTTTATCCTTCCTAAAGTCAAATATATATACTATAATATTAATGGAAACTCTGTCAGCAATCACATTAAGGTATAAGTTGTGCACCAGAGAATGAACAATAATTAATCAACTCAGCTGTTTAGAAAACTGCTAAATCTCATTGTGTATGCCTCCATTTGTTCAATTAAACCCAGGGCTTGTTTATCATTTTAGTCTGTTTTACTCTCTAAAGTTTCTAATATATGTTTATGTAAGCTAATAAAAACAATTATATAAATCAATAATCGTTGAAATCTAATTTGAATTTTTGGTTGTATGATTTAAGTTTTTCAAATTACAAAATTAATTTTTTTCCTTCATCAAATTAGGCTTCTTGCTTTGTACATTCGTTTTCAATTAGATCACATGAACATGAATTATATACTTTAAAGATTAAATACACGAAATTAATAATTTAAGAATGACATAAGAAAAATGATGATTGTTGAAGGGATACAAGTGAATTTAACCCTTGCTCTTTATATGATCCCTTCATTTCATTTTTTTTTTCTTTTCTTTTTCTTTCTTTCTTCTTTTTTTTTTTTTTTCTTGGGGGGGGGGGGGTGGGGGTTTAATTACCAACTAGTCTTATTAAGTGGATTTAAATACTTATAAGTCATATTAACTTCTTGAATGCACCAATCAATCCTACGTTACTAACTTGTCCTCATTAAATATGTATCAAGTTCTTTCATCTTTCCCTCTCTCTCTCTCTCTCTCTCTCTCTCAAAAAGCTTCACACTACCACTATTCATTGCCATCGTGGCCAACCACCATCATCGTCACCATCTACCTGCCATCACCACCACCATCAACTTCTACCTACCATTGCCTTCATTGTCGTCCATTGGCTACCATCATTAGTATATACACTACACTGTCATGTATATGTATGTCTGTGTATTGATGGATCTCCATCAATTTGTTTGTGAAAATCTAGTTAATCCAGATCTGTTGTTCGGAAAATCTAAATATTAGTAAATAAATTTGTAGTGATAAATTTATCAACCTTACTTTTTTTGTGTTTAAGTGTGTTGATGTGTTTCAGTGAAAGAATAAATGAGTGTATGTATATGAGTGTGAGTAATTGATTAAGTGGTGTGAAAAAATTTAAGGAATGTTATCAGTGATAAATTTATCACAAATATTTATCTCATTCTTCTTGTTTTCTCTTCTCTTGTTACTATTAGATTTGAAGAGGTGGTGATAATAGTGCCGTAGTGGAGAATAACATTATTTTTGCCAAAAAAATGATTGAATAATTGTTTAAAAACATTGTCACAAAAATATTGCAAGCGGCTAGAGATGGCCGGTCGAAGACAACAGCAGGAGATGGTTTCTAGCGGGAGGGAGGGAGGAGTCATGGCAATATTGATAATTGGGGATGAAGAAGGTGAGTGATAGGCATTTTGAGAATATTGATTGATAAAATAATAATAATAATAATAATAATAGGACTTACTGATAAATGAGTTGGGTCAGTAGGACCGACTCGTAAGTGGCCTTCTTTTTATTTATTTATTTATTAAGGTTTTATTTGAGATGAATTTTTTTAGCTTAGTTTTTTGGTTATTTTAACATGACTAAAAAAGTTTTATTTTAGATAAACTTTTAGCTTTCTTGTAGTTTTGTAAGAGAAAAGTGAAATGATTATGATTTGAATATGACATTTTGTCTTATTGACCTTTTGGCCTATTTTATATTTTAGTAAACTAAGGCCTCATTTGGGAACATGCTATTTTAGTAATTTTTTGACTTTTTACGAAAAGATATGCAGAAAAGTAGAGAGGTGATATGACAACTTTTAGTAACTTTTTGATTTTTTTGGCTAAAATAGTCACTCCCCAAACGAGGCCTAAATTAGTCCCCACTATCTTACCAAACGGGGCCTAAGGTTGAAGTTAGCTGGACCAAGCTAGTGCAAGTTGGAGTACTATTAACATGAAACTGGACCAGGCTTAATTGTACTAAGCATGGCCCACAACTTAAGAAACCATCCCAATTGAATGGCTGGCCCAAGTCAGGAGATAATAGCAGCATAAGCTTTACGCAGACAGGGATCGTTGGGTTAGGGCCGAACAAGGAGCAAAGTATCTTGGATATTTGACCTTGAGAAATTCCACAGTATATAATATATATTATCAAATTTATTTATTATTTTGTCACTTAGAAAAAAAATAAATATTCAAAAAAATAATTTATTAATTTTATTTAAATTATTTATATATGTACACATAAAATAAAATTTAATAAAATATGTCGAAATCATATGATAGTTCTCTTTATATTTATATTACTGTGCTGCTACTATTTACAAATCCCGACATAATCCTGGTTGGAATGGGTAGGCCCACTTATGCCGAAATATTTAGAATTATTCACTCTTTTTGAAATGTCCCGTATATTTGATCGATGATATTTTGCAATTTATTAATTTTTATTTTTATTTTTTAAATCATATAAATACATAGTTGCTGTTGCTGCTGCTATTGTTGTTGTTGTTGTTGTTTTTCTTATATATATATATATATATATATATATATATATTTTTGATAATGATATGCTTGAGTCAGTTTATATATCGAATAATCAAAGAGTCTTGAAATTAACGGCTAGGCAAATCTTCAATAACCCCTTAAGGTGACTTAAGTTTGAGATATTAAATTTTATTTTTAAATTTTCATCGCTCAACCAACTCCTTAGCCGTTGTTATCAACTGGAGATACTGCCCAACGTTATATTTGGAAAAAATTGGTTAATCATGCCAAAACATGGTTATAATTGTCCACTATTTGCACCATGCCAAACATATCTCTCACCAATTATTTTTGAATAAATATCATGAAATATTTTATAAAGATTTTTCATCCTTTGATTAATGTATAGTGTTTTATTATATGTGTAAACGAATAGTGGAAAATCTTTCATGATTATCTTCATAATATTTTTTTTTTCATGATCCATAACATTATTCATTATTTTTTTAATGATCGGGTGTCCGAGCCACCTAATCTCGAAATCTACGAAAAGTGCCCCTTCCACGTAGATTGGATAAATTTCAGACAGAGTCCGCAAACGTAATCCCAAAAAATTAATAGCATCTAAAAGAAGTTAAACATGAAACCTGAATGAAGCATATTTTAAGTTTTAAGAAAAATACTTGGTAGGCCGAATTTGTGTGGGCCGAATGGTTCGAATGTGTCAAAACGACGCCGTTTTACACCCAAAAGGACGCCGTTTTAAGACATTCGAACTATTCGAACCATAAAATTTCAGATCCCTAGCATTGTTGAAGTTCTAATCTGCACTTATTAAGCCAACCCTTGGAATTATCTCTCACCAATTATTAACCATGTTGGGCTTTCTTTGAGAGGTTGTGTGGACCATGTATGCATATGGTTTCATTTTCATCCTATTCAAATGTATCAAATTTATTCTATTCCAGAATAACAAGGACAGATACTGCTCTTGATCGTAGAGGGCGCAAACATGTATATTAATAAAATAAAATAAAATAAATTTAAATAAATAAACTACAATATTAATTTCTACCAATATAAAAAAATAAAAAATAATACTAAAATATATATATATATATATATATTTTCTTATATTGATGTTGAATTACAAAATGGACAAATTTCACTTTATCCCCTTATATTTTTCATTCTTTGATTTGTGTATAGTGTTTTATTATATGTGTAATTGAATAGTGAAATTTTTTTCATGATTATCTTCAAGATTTTTTTTTTCATGATCCCTAGCATTATTCATTATTTTTTTAATGATTAGGTGTCCGAGCCACCTAATCTCGAAATCTACGAAAAGTGCTCCTTCCATGTGGATTGGATAAATTTCAGATAGAGTCTGCGAACGTGATCTCAAAAAATTAATAGCAACTAAAAGAAGTTAAACATGAAACCTGAATGGAGCATATCTTAAGCTTTAATCTGCACTTATTAAGCCAACCCTTGGAATTATCTGTCACCAATTATTAACCATGTTGGGCTTTCTTGGAGAGGTTGTATGGACCACGTATGCATATAGTCTCATTTTCATCCTATTCAATGTATCAAATTTATTCTATTCCAGAATAACAAGGACAGATACTGCTCTTGACCATAGAGGGCGCAAACATGTATATTGATAAAATAAAATAATATAATATAAATAAAATACAATATTAATTTCTACCAATATAAAAAATTAAAAATAATACTAATATATATATATATATTCTTATATTGATGTTGAATTACAAAAAGGACAAATTTTGCTTTATCTCCTTATAGTTTGGGTCATATGTAATTTATTACTTTAACGTTTGGAAATGACCACATAATTTGCACGTGTTTTGTGGACTGAAGTGCACCGTTAGACCCGTTAATGATTAATGAAAAAGACAAAAAAATACCCCTGTATATAAGTAACTTAAGTATGTGAACTACGAATATTTTTGTCATTTGTTTCGAAAACAAAATGCACTTTAACCCCATGTGATTTATTCCATGCACGATTTATCCCTTTGAAATTTAAAAATGAGCATGTAACCTATTTATGTCTATCACGTGTTTCATACTTACTATTAAGTTGGACGGAATGTTTAATGTTGCATTTCAGTTTACAAATTACGTAGGAGTTATGTCACTATTAAAAATTAAGGTTTTAGAGACCAAAATTTAGGGACAAATTTATTTTTTAGGGACCATGTAGTTTTGTTACGAAAAGTGTCGTTATTATATTTTTAGCAACAAAAATTAGACGTTAGTGATGGATTATTATCCTTTTGGGACCAAATTTTTTGTCTCAAAAAATAAACTATTTTGAGACCAAATTATTTTGTCCCTAAAAGTCTATTTATTAATGATATTTTCAAAATTTTGTCACTAAAAGCTTTATTTTTTAATTTTCGAGACGATCTTTTAGCGACTATCCTTGTGACGATGAAAATCGATCCCTAAATGTCTTTTACAACAAAATTTTTACTTTTAAAAACCAAAATATTTTGTAACAACCCAGATTTTAATTATTATGTAGAATTTATACTAATATTATTTAATCACAGTTAGGAAAAATATATAATTTATTATATATTATTATGTGTAATATTATTAAAAATTTAGGGGTCAAGGTAAATAAATAAATACATAATTTAGGAAATTGGGAATTAATCGATCAAATTATTAAAGAAATAAATTGTGAGATACTATACATTAAATATTTTAGTAAGTGGTAAGTGATGTTTTATAGTTGGGTAGTGAGGTTTTTAGACATAAACCTAACATATAATCATAAGTAATTATAACTTCTAAAATTTAAAATAACATAATAAATAAATGAATAAATATATATATATATATATATATATATATATATATATATATAAAAAAAAAAAAAAAAAAAAAAGAAGAAAGAGAGTAAATTTCGGTGAGGCCAAGGGTCAACTTGGCCCTTGGTGATATCATGGAGATAAAGACAAGAGTTAAGCAAATGGCAACATGAGAAGCAGCTGAGTGTCTACTTGGGGCCCCGCACAGACAGGTGGCACAAGAGGGAAGCATACGTGTGATCTCCTAAGCTTGGGCCTCAGTCTTGTTCAAGTATAAATAGAGGGAATTGGGGTAGAGTGAGCAACAAAAACAAAACTTAGAGAAGTTCGGGCATACGTGAAAAATAAGAGAATTTTTATAGCAATGGTGAGTTTTATTATACCTTGAGTTGCTATAATATGTTTTCTACATGTCTTAAGTTACCATAATATATTTTACGAATGTTTTAAGTTACCACAATTTATTTTATATAATTTATGTTTTATGGTTAGGTTAACGTTTCAATTATGTGGATTATTTTCTAAACTCTATTTGTTCAAAAGGAAACCCATGGATATGTTTGTTTATATTTTAAAGAATATTTGACTATGACCTTATAAATAATTATATTTTGTAAGTACCACCATGGAGTCTCACGCCTTGGGAGACTTAAATAACCATTGGCCCCCGTTTGACCACTTTGTGGTCCAGTGGTTGTCATGGATCCATTGACCTCTGTTTTGTGCGGAACTAAGTGCTACACTATTGTGGGAGCCACCTCTAGAATCCGTACGAGCCACCTCTTGAATCCGTACCCCTGTTCTGTTCTGTTCTGTTCTGTACCGTGGTTGTAGTGATTTATTTCAGTGTTTACCACCGTGGTTATAGTGATTTATTTTAGTGTTTGCCACCGTGGTTATAGTGATTTATTTTAGTGTTTGCCACCGTGGTTATAGTGATTTATTTCAGTGTTTGCCACCGTGGTTATAGCGATTTATTTCAATGGTTGCCACTTAATTAAATTATGTATTCAACTCAAATGATGTTAATGTTTTAGTATAAATAATTATCCATGGTCATTTTGTATCATAATACTCACAGTATAATATTTCTCACTCTGCTATGTGCTTATAGCTGTTACCCTTTCAGGTGACGAGTTTTAGCAGGATCAAGATGGGAAAATGAATCGCTGTGTTGTTCTTTTTTGAGAATCTTTTATTTCTGTCTATTTTTTTTGAACTCTTGTAATACAATAAAATTCAAATAACTATGTTTTGTTTCCTTTTAAATGAACAGTTGGTACCCAATTATTTTATTTTAATTTATTTAATTTATCCACTTGCGCTGCGATTACAGAATTATCTGAATTATTTTATTTTTATCTTGTTACGACGCCGAACCTGTGGGTACCGGGTTTGGGTCGTGACAAAAGTGGTATCAGAGCAATGGTTCTTCTAAAAAAAATAAAATAATAATAGTGCTAAGTTTTTGAATTTTTCCGTATAATTTTCACATTATTTGAATTAAAAAAAAAATTTCCAAAAAAAAAAAAAAATGTGTATAAAACAAATTGTATATGTTTTTTTTTTTTGAAATTTCCTATACAATTATTCACATTAATTTTATTTACATTAATCAAAATTCACATTATTTGAATTGTAAATATATATATATATATATATATGTATGTATATATACATAATTTAAAAAAATAATAATAATAAATATAAATAAAAATAATAATGATATTTTAGTGTATAAGTTTCCCATTATTTGAATTAAAAAACTATTTCAAAAAAAAAAAAAAAAAACAAGGCAATGAATTAAGGGTATAGTTGAGTCAGTGATTCTATCTTCTCCCCTACTCGAGCCACCTAGTTAGTGTATTCATACCGGTCGGGGTATCCATGCCCGTCAATGTATATAAATGTGTTTGGATTGTTTTGCCTCGTTTTTCTTTTGTTAAGTTATTTTGTGATTCAGGTCAGTATGGAATCAATGTCCAATTCAGAGTGCTGTGCCAGTCACACCATTGATGTACAGAACCTAAATTGTTTTATTGCAGTCTGGGGAGGACATCCCCAATTACAGAGACTTCGAAAAAAAAAAAAAGAGAGAAAAAAAAAAGAGAGGGATCTGTTCTTCTTTCTCCTCCGGCAAACGGCCATACGCCGACCTCATTTGCTTGACTCTCCCGTCGTTTTCTTCATCTCAATTTCGTTCTGGGAGACCTTCGAAGGTCCTGCTCCAGTGTTTCCAACGAGAACCACCACAGTGTTTCCGCCGACAGGGTCGGCTCCCCGCCGGCCATCAAAGGCGAGGTATGAGGAAGCCCCAAATCTAGCCATGGAGGTGGTTTGCCTTTTTAGCTCCTTGATTTCAGCCTTCAATGCACAAATTTCTGCCCGCGCATCTCTGTACATGCACTGGAGTACGGAGAGTTGGGCGTTGGCCCGGTGTACCTCACACGTCTTGTTTTGCAGACGGTGAGACAGGTTAGTGACCGCGGCCACTGTCTCCATACACGACCGCAACGTGTAATGGTTGGCCTCAATGTCAGTTTGAGCAGCCATCACTTGCTCAACTGTTAGTGTAGGAAGACTAGGATGAGTAAGAGCAGGGCCACTTGGCCCAGAGGAGCTCGATGGATCATTAAGATCCGGAAAGAGAGAGAGAGGGCGAGATGAAGCCATGTATAGGAAGAGAGAGGAAAGAAGGGAGTCACAGAGGAATGGCAGAGAATAGATGAGAAAAAGAAGAAGGAGGAGGAAGACGGAAGACGAAAAAGTGATGAAGAAGAAGATGGAAGAGTGATGAAAGTAGAAGAAAGAGTGGTTAAGAAGAAGATAAAAGAGTGATGAAGATACTAATTCAGAAGAAGCTGAGAAGAAGAAGACAAAGAGTGAGAGAGCCGAGGCGAGTGTCGTTCGAGGCGACCTGCTTTTGTCGGCCAGTGACGCGAAAGCAGGCCGCGTGTCAAGCGTGGCTATTAAAAAAAAAAAAAAAAAGAGAGAGACACGGGAGAGTTGTGTATGCATATATGTATATATATTGTATAGCTATGTAATATAGATATTTGTTTGAACATTTGGGTCACAGGTGTGGTTTGGGTTCAATGGTTCGGCTCAGTGGTTGAAAGAGCAAGAGACTAAACCTGAGGACAGGGGTTCGGAACTTCGTATCCCCACATCCATGCATTTTGAGTTTTTTCTTTATTTTTATTTTTATTTTTATTTTTTGCATGTTCAGGAGGAAGATATTCTTAAGACTGCGTTACGGCCGCTATGTTAGTGTAAAAGTTAATTTTAAATTAACCTAATTCAATCACTAACAAAGATATTATAAAAAATAATAATAATAATAATAATAATAATAATAATAAATAATAATAATAATTTTGTGGGTGGTCAATATTTGTTATTTATAAATTATTTTATTAAGGATTAATTCTAGAATTAGAAATTAAACGTCCAAATAGCCTAAGGAGGTGAAATTGATAAGTTAAATCATTTTAATTTCAAGTATTGGACCCTATGAAAGCGTAATTAAATATTCGATTCAGTTAATAAAACTAAGGTTTAATCAATTGGGTCCGGATTGGAGTTGTGCGGATTGAGAATTTAGATTATTATGAATTAAATTTATTTATGAGGTGCTCAATTGAATATGTAAATTATAGATGGAGATTTTGAGTTTGATCTGAAATTGAAGGCCTTAAAGGTTTGAGAAACCAAAATTGATGAGCTCAATAAGTTTAATTTGATATTTGGAACCTTTTGGGGGTTTGAGTTGAAATCTGATTTAGAATAATAAATTTATTTGGGCCTTAATGGAAGTCAAGTTCGACCAATTAAATTATGTGGGATTTGTGATTATGTGTTAATCAAGATTTATTAAGTATTGCTCAATTAAATTAAGCAAAAAAATAAAATAAAATAAAATAAAATAAAAATAAAAAAATAAAAAATAAACATAAATTGAATTATGTAAGAGTCTAGAAGTCAGAGTATTTATGGGTATGGGTGTACTGAGATAGTATTTTCTATCAGATTAATCATCTAATATATATTTATCAGAGTGCGCAGCGGATGGTTTAATAACAAATTTCGAGGACGAAATTTTAAAAGGAGGGAAGATTGTAACAACCCAGATTTTAATTATTCTGTAGAATTTATACTAATATTATTTAATCACAGTTAGGAAAAATATATAATTTATTATATATTATTATGTGTAATATTATTAAAAATTTAGGGGTCAAGGTAAATAAATAAATACATAATTTAGAAAATTGGGAATTAATCGATCAAATTATTAAAGAAATAAATTGTGAGATACTATACATTAAATATTTTAGTAAGTGGTAAGTGATGTTTTATAGTTGGGTAGTGAGATTTTTAGACATAAACCTAACATGTAATCATAAGTAATTATAACTTCTAAAATTTGAAATAACATAATAAATAAATGAATAAATATATATATATATATATATAAAAGAAAAAAAAAAAAAAAAGAAGAAAGAGAGTAAATTTCGGTGAGGCCAAGGGTCAACTTGGCCCTTGGTGATATCATGGAGATAAAGACAAGAGTTAAGCAAATGGCAACATGAGAAGCAGCTGAGTGTCTACTTGGGGCCCCGCACAGACAGGTGGCACAAGAGGGAAGCATACGTGTGATCTCCTAAGCTTGGGCCTCACTCTTGTTCAAGTATAAATAGAGGGAATTGGGGTAGAGTGAGCAACAAAAACAAAACTTAGAGAAGTTCGGGCATACGTGAAAAATAAGAGAATTTTTATAGCAATGGTGAGTTTTATTATACCTTGAGTTGCTATAATATGTTTTTTACATGTCTTAAGTTACCATAATATATTTTACGAATGTTTTAAGTTACCACAATTTATTTTATATAATTTATGTTTTATGGTTAGGTTAACGTTTCAATTATGTGGATTGTTTTCTAAACTCTATTTGTTCAAAAGGAAACCCATGGATATGTTTGTTTATATTTTAAAGAATATTTGACTATGACCTTATAAATAATTATATTTTGTAAGTACCACCACGGGAGTCTCACGCCTTGGGGGACTTAAATAACCATTGGCCCCCGTTTGACCACTTTGTGGTCCAGTGGTTGTCATGGATCCATTGACCTCTGTTTTGTGCGGAACTAAGTGCTACACTATTGTGGGAGCCACCTCTAGAATCCGTACGAGCCACCTCTTGAATCCGTACCCCTGTTCTGTTCTGTTCTGTTTTGTACCGTGGTTGTAGTGATTTATTTCAGTGTTTACCACCGTGGTTATAATGATTTATTTAGTGTTTGCCACCGTGGTTATAGTGATTTATTTTAGTGTTTGCCACCGTGGTTATAGTGATTTATTTCAGTGTTTGCCACCGTGGTTATAGCGATTTATTTCAATGGTTGCCACTTAATTAAATTATGTATTCAACGCAAATGATGTTAATGTTTTAGTATAAATAATTATCCATGGTCATTTTGTATCATAATACTCACAGTATAATATTTCTCACTCTGCTATGTGCTTATAGCTGTTACCCTTTCAGGTGACGAGTTTTAGCAGGATCAAGATGGGAAAATGAATCGCTGTGTTGTTCTTTTTTGAGAATCTTTTATTTCTGTCTATTTTTTTTGAACTCTTGTAATACAATAAAATTCAAATAACTATGTTTTGTTTCCTTTTAAATGAACAGTTGGTACCCAATTATTTTATTTTAATTTATTTAATTTATCCACTTGCGCTGCGATTACAGAATTATCTGAATTATTTTATTTTTATCTTGTTACGACGCCGAACTTGTGGGTACCGGGTTTGGGTCGTGACATATTTAGTCTCTAAAACTCTTATATGTTGTATTGTGTGTTCATTTTCAAACGTTAAGATGGTAAACTGCATATAACCCAAATTACAAAGGGTAAAGTGAAATTTATCCTTGCAAAAAATAACAATTGACAATCTATCGATACCAGTTATGAGAGACTAATTTTTTTTGTTATATTTTGTATAAATTATTAAATTTTATACTTTAAATCCATGCTTTATAGATGTTGAAGTCTGGGATGTGCAACCACTTAATCTTTTTCAAAACCTAGAGGGGCAATTATGTATAATTTAAAAATAAATAATAGGTGATAATAGCATATAAGAGGATTTTTTTTTCAAATTATAGGGGGACGATCGCCTCTTAACCCCCTCTGGGTCCATGAATGTATAAAAATTTCAATATGTTAGGTCTGTTATTCTTGAATATTATGCAGTATGCATCATGATATAAACTAGAGAGTTTTCTTGCCACAATGATATTGCTTAATTTTTTTTTTTTAATAAAAAAAAGTCTTTTACAATAGCATTAACCATAAACTATTTACCAATTTAGCCACCAATATGATCTAAAAAGTCTCCCAAAAATAGTCTAAAAATAAAATGCGTAAACTAAATTTATTCTGAATGTGTGGCTTACACCACATTAACACTACTTTTGGTAACTTTAAGAGAAAACAAAAAAGAAATAATTATGTAAGTTAGGAAAGAAAAAAAAGAAAAGAAAAGATTATGATTTCTCTCTATTTTGTTTGAATAAATAGGAGAGCAAAGAAAAAAAAGAAAAAAGAAAAAAGATAATGATTTATTTTCTATCTGGTTTAGTTAAGCTATAAAAAATAAAAAATTAAAAAATTAAAAAAGAAAAGAAAATTAATAATATTATGTTATATTACCAAATTAACCTTTTATAACTATCAATCTTTTTATTTCTTTTATATCTAAAATGGTAGTTTTGGTGTGGAACGTAGAATTATTCTCCATAGGGAAAGCAAGATGACGTGTCCCTTCCTTTATTCTGTTAAGAGAAACCAAAATATCAGTGATCACCCCCAACCATGATCGGTTGGGAGGATCCTCTAATGGTCAAGTTAGAATATTGTTTAGCCATGAATATTAATATTTAAAAGAAGGTTCTTGGATTACCTTCCAGTTTGTCGCCTTCTATAGATTTCCTAATTTGAATCTCATTTATTGGATCAGTATTTGATTCGAGAATTCTCCCCGTACCTGGCTCTAGTCGGGCAAGTGGTCAAGTTGCTTTTGCCTTTAATCGTTGGATCATCCTTTTATGGACAACTTAGATCATGTTAGATGCTAGTAGCCAATTTGTCAAGCTTTGTGTTCATCAGATCAGGTTGATCGGATGGACTTACCATCTAGTAAGCCTGAACTATATTCGTGTATTTGATGTCTGATGTTTCCATTGTTTGATGAAGATGAATCCGACATTCCTCTTACATTCTGTGGATCTCCTTCTAGAATGAGTTCTTGACTCTTCATTACTCCTCACGCCCTTAGCCAGATGCCAATTTACAGCCAATTGTCTCTAATTGGCTCCTTAAAAAATTTATCTAGGTCTTCCCTTTCTTTTGGGCTGTTTTGCCTAATTACTTTGGGCTTTGGCCAATATTTTACCCATCCGCATTTGGTATTCTGACAAAATAGCATTTATTTTGTTTCTTTTCTATATTACTCTCCATTTTTGGTGAGATTCGGAACATGAGTTGTAAAAAAAATAGATTTCTTTCCATTTCTTTTCTTTTCTTTTCAAATCACCCAATCCAAATGGACTATAAGTCAATCTATACCATACACTCAGATTCTATGTAAATTTATGGATAAATATTTTGAGTTCGTAGAATTATTATTTTCAATAACTAATATTGAATTTTTCAACATGACATGGAGAAAGGGTGGCAAAGAGGAAAATTCATGTGTGAGCCTCTACTTGGTGTGGAGCCTTTTAAAACATTCTATTTTGAGTAAAGGCTTTGTGGTAGCAGTTTATAGCCTCATTTGAAAGATTTGGATATGCCATTGGATTGTGGTCAATATTTGAAAAAAAATAAATTTCATAAAGTGATAATATATGAGATTATATGTAACATAAGATTAGTAAATTATATTTGGTTTAGAGTGGGATGAAAAAAAGAAAATTATGAAAAGAAAATTATTTTTGATACTTACAAGAAGATGAATGATAATCCGGAAAGAAGGAATAACTAACACCATGAGAATGATGGAATTGTTGAAAAAAAATGGTTTTGAGAAACCATGTAAATAGCTAACTTTGAGTCATATTTTAGGTGAGACCACACACATCCATTTCCGTAGGTTCGAGTGGTGATGTATTTGTTTCCGTGTGGTGATTAAGAATATGTATTTAATTGTTTAAAACTATTTACAGGTAAATAGAAAATTGACTCCAAAATGAGTTACTTGACCATGGTATGTGTTGATAGGTTTGCTTCATGTTGGTGAATTTCTTTTGTCCTACATACAAAAATCAAAAGAAGTCAGTTTTGCATTTAAGTTCCAAGTTTCACATTTTAATTTGGCCCTAGAGTCACCCAAATTTGTTTGAATTTTCCTTAAAATTTTAATCTCGAAATTGAATTTGAAATTCGAATTTCGAACTCCTCCTAGTTTCCAGTTGCATCTTGGCCAGCGATCCGCGTCACTCTAGTCCGTCTCTGTACAATTCCAACCACAATTGTCTAAGTAGCTACTATTTGTCTAGTCGCTACTTTCCAATGTTTTCAACAACCACTTTGATGGCTATAAATACCCTCCTTCTCCAGCTAGTTTTCTACATTCGAATTCGCAGAACGCTTTCATCTACTTGTTCTTTTTGTTCGCCTCGTTCTATATTCTGTCTTCTGAGAGAGAGAGTCTAGGAATTGTTTGGTTCGCCAGACTTGAAGGTGGTGTTGCATTTGTAAGTGAAGAGTTGTTGCATACTAGTAAGTAGACGCCAATTGATCTCGAAGCATTGGAGTGAGTGCCAAATTTGCTTTAAAGAAATTTTCTCCGACACAAGCCTCGATCCAAAATTCTTACTATAAAAAAATTCTACCAGTGTACTGTAAGTTTAAGTTCACATTATAATATTCTTGTTCAGAATATCCATATTACATATTTGTTGTCACTGTTTTATATTTATACATAATTTAATTATGAAATTCTAATGTTTTTGTTAGAGTTTTATTTTAGTATTCTGCAAATTACTTTCATAAAACACAATTTTTGATCACACACAAATACGCTATCTTCCAACAGGAATTAGTCATTCGAGGGATAAAGACTTGTTCTCAGGATTGAGCATTATCACACCAAATAACAACATGAAAATAGAGGAGAGAGGGAACAAATGTGCAAATGTCATGGTTAACTTTGGAGTAGAGCAGCTGGATCATCTAATGGAAAAATAATTTGTGCTATTTGGGATAAATTCATAGTGCTCCCAACTTGATATTTATCGATTAAAGTAATGAAACCCAATACTAACAACTTACTGTACAATTGTAAAACATCTCAAATTAAATTTCGACTTTTGTCAAAATAGAGTAAAATTTCACAAGAAAGCTTTAAGTATTGTAAAATTTCGATCCTCTTTATATTATATGATTGGGATATATAAAACCTCTCAAATTAAATAGAGTAAAATTTCGCAAGAGGGCTTTAAATATTGTAGAATTTAGATCCTCTTTATATTATATGATTGGGTTAGAGTTCTTTCATTTTAATTGATAAGATTGTGATACTTTATTAAAATCTAATTCTAATATTTCATAGTTATTACGTTAAGTTTTTTTCCCCATATCATATGATGTTAGTATGTTATGTGTTAGTAAGTCAAATTATAACGAAAAAGTCGTAGCCGCTCCATCGACTCGAACCGTGAACTTTTTAATTTCAAAATCCCAAGAGACAATTACATAGATTATTGGACCAATTGTCCTCTAATTAATTTAGAATTTAAAACATAAATATATTAATATAACTCATTTACAATTATTCATCATGAAATTCCTTTCATCTGTATAAGGAAGAAGATTTAAATTCGAAATTGATATTTATGTACAAAATTTCAATCTTTAGTGTGAATTTTACCTATTTATATAAGGAATTTTTATTTTTATTTTTTATTTTTATAATTTTAATGAAGGAGAATCAAACAAGGGTTGCGAAATTCCAAATCAACCACCTTTGATGGTGGGATCACTATTATTATTATTATTATTATTTTATTTATTTATTTATTTATTTTGAGTTTGTTGGAGGGTCACTCTCACTAACGTTATTTAAGTTTGTGAAAATTACACTCATCACAAATATTTAAAAAAAAAATATATAGTTAATTATACACTATTGATAAGTACACTGATTTTTGTTTTTTAATTTTTAATCTAAATAATAATTAGGTAATTTTTTTATCAATAATTTGTCAATTATATGAACAAAAAAATAATATTGTTATCTCTTTTATACTAAAATCTATATTTATTTTATTTATTTCAGTGCTTATTTACCATTTATATTAATTTCGATTGTTTAATCTTACTAAAAGAAAAATCAATATATAAAAATGTAAAACTAATTATATTTTCCTAAATTAAAAAAAAAAAAAAAAAGGATGCTCAGGCTATAAATCCAAATTTAAATCTCATTTGTTCAAAAGTTCATGCACAAAAATAGTATGTCATAAATACATACTATGCAAAATGACCAAATTACCCATATTTCTTTATTCAAAGGTTCAGACACAAATTGAGAAGGACACTTCTTTTTTTCGCTTCTATCTGAACAAATTGATGATACTTTCTCATTTCTCTCTTTCTGTCTCTCATCGACGATCTTAGATTTGCAAGTCCAAAGCCCCTCCTCAGGTGTGTTGAAACGTTGCATCAACCTTTTTCTCTCTCTACTCTCTCTTTCTATAGAAACCATGCCTCATGTGCTTTCTAGTTTAGATGCGTCACCGCCATTCCTCACTATAGTTAGCGGCACAACCACCACTACCACTACCATGACTCTACCTCACTCGTTGGCATCTTCTTCGATCATCATAGTTATCATCATCATCTGAGGCCATCTTATCATCATCGAACTAGTCATCATCATCCTCCTCCTTCTTGTCTCTAGCAGTGGTGATGATGGGTTGTTGAACACACCAAATATAAACACTAAACTACACAAAATTCTTTTAAAATAATGGCAAGTCCATGTATCGATCCACATGGACAATTGTGAAATTAAACTAATTTAATTGATAAATTCCTAAATTAATTTTGATGAAAAGAATGATTAATCATAACCTAATTTAATAACGAATAAATTAAACTAAATAATTAAATTATCAATTATAACTGAAAATGGATTTACTGAATTGGGGAAAAACCTAGGGCGAAGAATCCACCACTAGTCATGTAAATAGGGTTTTCAAATTGAAAACAATTATGTTATGGTTTGAACGGAATAATGCTTCGTAACTACAAGTTCAAAGCATTTAACAAGAAAATCATCACGTTCAATGTACGAGCACGAACCATCTCAAATAGTACGAATCGTTCACTCTAAACTAAGGTAGTGATACGACTCGTCTCTCGTAGTATGATTTGTCTCATACCTTGAATGTGAAAGAATAGAAAACTCTTGTATGAAAAACATTAACAATCACAGAAAGCCGAATATTTGAAGAAATAATGGAAAATATATATATGAAACTTTTAAAACACCATGCAAGTGTTCAAACCTTTACATAATTGAAAATCAAAAGGAAAAACCTATTACATGGCTAGGGTTTCATCAAAACCCTAGAAAAGGACACTAGCCACTCATGGAGGAGTGGAAGGAGGTAAGTAAAGAAGAAGCCACCATGGGAGACATGCTTGAAGCTTCAAGTTTCTTTCTTTCCCAAACCCTAGCCTCTCTCTTTTGTCAAAACAAGTTCAGAACCCTATTCTAGCCTTTTCCTTGCCTTTTTATACTTCTGATCTCCTCTAAACAGGTTTAAAACGTCGGGCACATTTTTTCAGAAAAAGTCAACGCACGTGCGGAAAAAGTCAACGCACCTGCGGGAAAGTCAACTTTCTCCAAATTCTTTTTTTTGCCCATTTTATGCTCCGACTAGGTACAACCTGATTGACATTCAACACACATAAAGTATATAGTTTGACCAACAAGTGAAGTTAAGAGATTCTAATTAATAGCCTTAATGATGTACAATTCGACCTTAATCACATCCCCCAACTTACAACTTGCTAGTCCTCAAGCAAGTAATAAAAATAAAATCAAATCAAACAAAATCTAACTAGTTCCTCTTTCGTGGGAAAATGGTCGCATTTAGGATATGCAACAAGCCTTTGAACCACAAAGTTACCCCAAGTGGACGAGTAAAGTCTCGTGAGGGTTTCCAGAAATGATACCCACAAACATTTACATATTCATGTATGCCCAACCATTAACCACACTACTCCACCTAACAATCAACTTATGTGCCACTACAGTGTGATATTAAAACATAATGAGTCATTAAAGGCACAGTGGACAAGCATGAAAGAACCTATTGAGTCAAAACCACAATTCAGTTAATACAAAAGTAAAGTCCCCTGTACTTGCGCATGCTAGTAGACAAATCATCAGTACCCTTGGTGTAAAGTGCAATCTCCATATTAGTTAACTGTCCACTATAATAGTCCAGTGTATCTCATAATAACACCCAACATATACAGAAAAACTAACCTGTTGCAGTCAAGATTCTCAAATTTTTTTTATTTATTATTATTTTTTTTAAGATGACTGTGCAATGCCCTGATCCATTAAGCTTTCTAATCAACCCATGTAGCAAGTATTGGGCCAATGACTCCCAAACCAGATGGTTTTAGGGCACTAGGTGTAGAGACACCCCTACGGGCTTAATAACTCAAGTTGATAAGGTTACGAATCTGAATAAGTCATTCTTCTTATTTTTTCCTTAACTGTGCAATGTCTAAGTTCCTTAAGCTTTCTAATTAACCCATGTAGTAAGTATTGGGCCAATGACTCCCAAACTAGACGGTTTAAGGGCACTAGGTGTAAAGACACCCCTACGGGCTTAATAACTCGAATTAAAAGGTTACGAACCCAAACAAGTCAAGTGTTTTTTTTTTTTTTTTTTAAGAAAAAAAAGAGAATCTTGACTCCTAATTTATTCTTTTCTGTAACCCTAGTTATTATCAATAACGTACACCAGGGATTATAATAAAGAGGTCACTGCTATGAGAGTGTGTTCATGTGAATTAAGGCATACTTATGATAAATGTACTAAAACCACAAGCACAAACGACTCCCCTAGTGCAAACATCACATGCAAGTATCTACCCAATAAATCCTTTTCATACAAGTCTACTATGCTCCCCAATTAACATATACAAATATCATCACCCTACTAGCAACAAGTCACATCAAGTGAAGTAATGCAATCAAGTGAAACTGGTATAAGCATGAATGATTGAGCCAAATAGGAATGCACAAAAGAAAATACAACCCTCATCCCCCAACTTGAATATGACATTGTCCCCAATGGAAAAGTAAAAAGAAATGAGACAAGATTACCAGAGATTGTAGGTGCACATCCAGGTAGGTATATAATAACACACACACACTCAAAAAAAAAATTTAAAAAAAAAGAAAAGAAATAACTGAAAAGAAATAAAAATAAAAATAAAAGAGATAAAGCAATATACAATGGGTACTACGAAGAAGCCGATGGTGGTGGTGGCGGGAAATGCTGGGCAAATAAGGCTTGTATCAAAGAGCGCGTCCCAAAGGCTTCATCCTGAACCCGTTGCTGGATGTCGAGCTGGCGGGCGTGTAGCTGGTCAAAGGTTGCCTGAGAATAGTCTCGATGCGCCTAAAAATTCGTGTGCAACTCCATGAGACTCTGGTGGTGATCACGAAGAGTACTGTGGACCTGATCCACAGAGTGCTGAAACTGTAAGTACTCCTCATGAGTCATGTAGAGTGGGTCCCCTTGGGGAGGCACGGGGGGAACAGGATGAGGTGGGTGGTCGTGTACGGGGTTCTGGGCCTCATCAACTGGGGCACCAACCTGCTGCGGGATGCGAGATATGTTATGATGCCATTCCCGCTGGTCGAAAGTCGGATACCCTCTATCAATCTCCTCATTCTCAGCAATGGGGAGGCTGTTCAGCTCAAACACAAGTGTCAACAAATTGGCAAATGGCAGTGGCCAAGTCAGGTTCTGCATAGGATCAGGCCGAACTGTCTCTCGTAGAAATTTCCACAAATGCATCCAGATGATATGCTCAAGCGAGACTTGATAGCCATGCTGATAACTGTGTAAAACCCGAACAAACTCCAAGCGGCGCTCAACTCGATGCCCAAGTGGAAGGACATTCTTATGGACCACGGAATCAATGAATAACAAGCGGCTAGGCAGCTTGCTCTGCCGCAAGCATGTGAAACTGTTGTCACCATGGGCCCCCAGGAAGTATTACTGGATGAGGTTATGTATGGGTTGTCGATCCTCAACTTCCAGGAAGGGCTGATATTCTGGCTTGGCGAAAAACCCTAACACGGTGGCAATCATGGATGAGGTGATGTGGACAATATGACCATCAATGGTAGATAGCAGTCCATCCTCGGTGAGTGACTCATGCAGGTTCTGGTAGAAGAGTCGTACCAGACGAGGATAAGTGGGCGCTGTCACAGTGCAAACGCCTAACTGTTGCCGGAGTTGGAGCTGCTCAATGGCCCAAGTAGTGTCCGTGTCACGCTGAAAAAATGGAATGTTGAACTGCGTGAGCTTGTGAAGCGGGCAAGAAGCCCACTTCGGCCGTGGCAAGTCACCCGGTGGTGGTGGCGAGGATGGTGGTGACGGTGGCGAAGGTGGCGCCGAATAGGTGGAACCTCTGGCCTTTTTGGAGGCCCGAGCGGAAATACGTCGACTCATATCCTGCACACACCAACAATAAACACATATACCCGTAAAACCAGCATGAGAATCAAATAAAATATTAAAGCACAAGTCTGCCCACTGATGTACCACATGCAATTCGCACCAAATTTTTATTTATTTATTTATTATTATATAAAAACGAAAATAATTAAATAAATGAATAAAAATGACATTAAATTAAATTAACTAAATTATAAAATAAACTAAACTAAACTAAACTAAACTATAAAATAACTAAACTACAAAAGAGACTAAAGTATAGAATAAAATAACCTAAACTAAAGAGTTTTTTTTTTTTTTTTGGTAGTTAATAGAAGAGAAGAAAATAAAATAAAATAAAATAAAAATTCAGAAAATAAAATAAAATAAAAACTAAACTACTTAATAATTAAATGAACAATTACATCATAGAATAAAAAATAAAAATAACATCACTAACTAAACAAATAAAATTAAAAATAAAAATAAAACCAAAACAATCCACAAACTAATTAAACTAATAAGAATCACTAACAAAACAATTTAACTAAACAAATATAGCAAATAAAAAAAAAAAAAAAAAACTAAATTAGTAGTTGTATTAGCACCATGATTTCTGAGGTTTTTTTTTTTTTTTGGCCCGCACGTGCGCCGGAGATGGGCGCACGTGCAGCGATCGTCTTCCTTCACTGCAAATTTTATCTTTTTTTGAATGAACACTAGATCAACAAAAAAAATAAATAAAAACAAAATCAAAAACTCTACAAATTGACTCCTACATCCACAAATCTACACATAAAAGAAAAAAAAATTACCTTGAAAAAGTGAAGAAAGAGAGAAAAAGAATGGAGATTTGCCGGAAAAAATGGTAGTCGCCGGAGATTCGTCGGACAGAGAGGGAAGTGATGCCGGCGGTGAGATGATGGTGGTGAGGAAGAAGAAAGAAGCAGAAGAAAAGGGAAGAAAAAAGAAGAAGAAGAAAAAGAAGAAGATGGTGGGTTTGTGGGGTTGAGAGAAAGAGAGAGAGAGAGAGAGAGAGTTAGTTGTTGATAAGGTTTTTTTTTTTTTTTTTTTTTTTTTTTTTTTTTTTTTTTAACGAAAATAGAAAATAAAAATAAATAAATAAAATATGATTTTTTTTAAAGATATATATTTATATATAAATTTTTTTATAAATAAAATAATTGTATATTTATTTATTTATTTTTAAAATTTATTTATGTATTTATTTAAAATTTATTTACTTATTTATTTATTTTGAAATAAGTAAATAAATTAAAAATAATAAAAAAAGAAGAAAACAAAACAAAACAAATTTTTTTTTAATTTTTTTTTTCGAAAATTTCCGTACGTGTGGAAGTACACTCCGCACCAACCCCCGCACCTGGTTTTAAAGCAGTATGCAAAAACCAAAATCACAAATTTCCCGCACGTGTGGCGATTTTTTTTTTTTTGGATCGTCGTTCCGCACGTACGGGAGTCAAGCCGCACGTGCAGCTTTGTTGGCGCATGGAGCCTCCACACCTGCTTTTAAAGTAGTGTGCAACTTTTGATTTCACACATTTTGCCGTACGTGCGGGATTTTTTTTTTTTTTTTTACAACAAGTACAACACAAATTATTATTTTTATTGTTATTATATATATATATATATTTTTTTTTTAAAAAAATTGAACAAGTATAACCAAAATTATTATTATTTTTTTTTATTATTTTTTTTAAGTTAATAAGATAAGGCCACAAAAGTCTAAGCACCTTAAATTGCTCTTAAATATGACTGAGACCACAAAGAGCAAAACATCTCAGAAATTAGTTAATAAGAGATGTGCCACAAACTAAAAAGCACACATCAATGCCTTATGCATGCTACGGAGGGTCCCTTCCACCCACACGCATGCAATGACCTTTTTCTGCTACATTACAACAGCATAGTTTAACAAGAACAAGAAGCACTCGCAAGCGTACATACTTCAAGAAAATGGAAAACTAACTCCCAGAACCTAACAAAAGACACCAGAGTTATGGCATAAAGTTGCCACTTCAGAATCCCCCAGGTAATAAAACCTAGCGTAGTTTATAGCCTTCGGGCTACTGACCAAAAACAACAATTAACAAATACAATATTTTTTAAAATTTTTTTTTTTTTAGTATAACTATATACAAATATATATATATATATATATATATATCTATATTTACAAAAGATTAAAGAAAATAAAATAAAAACCAAGTACAGCCCAAAGTATACTTAACCATTTCTACCTTCAATTGACATCCGAAATAAATATAGCATTTTAGAAAATATCGGAATGCCTACAAAAGATATAATTTTCACGCGAAAACCACGGGTACTACTTTTCTCCCTAACTGTGTTTGTAACTTTCCCTATTCTCCAATAGGGTGACAGACTAGGTTGATTCGATATCCAGAATCGAGGTGCAGAAAGCTACCTCAACCTATCGCCCATACAGAGTTCAAGCCAGGGTAGTTTTGAAGCAATCTCCACACCCCTGGTATTTAAATCAGACTCTAGTCTCAGAAATTCCAAACATTTGTGTTCTAGGCTTTGCCATTCGAACTCTAGTTTCCACCGTCTCAGTTGGTCTCCTAAGAACTCACTACAAACACGGTTAGGTGGCTATACCAGACCGTCAGATGCCGTTCGGGTACGGCTAACACCAAAGGAATTACACCTTTAGAGGATTTAAAGTCTCCTAGACGCAAATAAAGCATAACGAGAACAAAGAAAAACAAAATAGCATAGAAGGGAAAGAAAAAGAGAACAAGAAATCAATCTATCAATCATAGTAAAATGGGTCCATCAAAGCAATGGACTCAATCATATTCCCATTCCCAATCCCCTCTATATATGGTTTCAATCTTTGGCCATTCACTTTGAAAGTGTGGTCAGTCTTTGGATCTCGCACCTCAATGGCGCCATGAATAAATGCCTTAACAACCACAAAGGGGCCATCCCAATCTTAATCTTAGCTTACCCGGAAAGAGTCTTAATTTTGAATTAAAAAGCCACACTTTTTGGCCCGGTTCAAAGGATTTTCTATTAATGTGCTTGTCATGAAATTCTTTAGTCCAAGCTTTAAAAACTCTCGAACTCTCATATGCATCATTCTGGATTTCCTCCAGCTCATTGAATTGCAATTTCCGGTTGAGCCCAGCTGCGGCCATATCGAAGTTAAACTTCTTTATGGCCCACAATGCTCGGTGCTCAAGATCAACCGGGAGATGGCAAGCTTTGCCAAACACCGCTCTATATAGTGACATCCCAATGGGTGTCTTATAAGCAGTGCAGTAAGCCCATAATGCATCAATTAACCGTTGTGACCAATCTTTCCTATCCGGCCTCACCGTTTTCTCAATTATGTGCTTTATCTCTCTATTTGAGACTTCCACTTGGCCACTAGTTTGAGGGTGGTATGGAGTGCCAACTTTATGAGTGATAGAGTATTTCTTAACTACCGACTCAAAGAACCGGTTAAAAAAATGTGTACCCTGATCACTTATTATGGCTCTAGAAAACCCAAAACGACTAAAGATGTTTTCATGCAAAAATTTGATTACCACTCTATGATCGTTTGTTCGGGTAGCTATTGTCTCCACCCACTTAGACACATAATCTACTGCCAAGAGAATGTACTCAAACCCGAATGACAACGAGAAAGGGCCCATAAAATCAATCCCCTAAATATCAAATATTTTTACCACAAGAATAGGGGACATTGGCATCATGTCACGCCGAGACATCGAACCCATTTGCTGACAGCGCAAACAAGTTCTACAAAATTGATGGGCATATTTAAAAATTGCTCTGTAAAATCTTGGCGGTCGTTTTATGCCCACTAAAATGACCGCCACATGCAAAAGAATGACAAAATGTAAGAATGCTATGCACCTCACTCTCCAGCACACATCGTCGGATCACTTGGTCAGAGCAATATTTAAACAACTCCGGATCCTCTCAAAAGTAATACCTGACCTACGAAAAGAATCGGTCTTTGTCTTGCTTAGACCAATTCTGCGGAATTTGCCCAATGGCCAAGTAATTCACAGCTCAAAGAGTATATGTGCAAACCACGGGGGGCTCGCTTGTGACAGCTCAAAGAGTTGTTCGTCTGGAAATGAATCATGCAAAATAAAAGGGTCACTAGTATACTCAACGAGGATTCGGGAGAGATGATCCGCCACCACATTCTCAGATCCTTTCTTATCACGGATCTCTAGGTCAAATTCCTGAAGCAACAAAATCCATCTAATCAACCTAGGTTTGGTCTCTTTCTTTGATAGTAAATACCGCAAAGCGGCATGATCAGTGAAGACTATGACCTTGGAACCTAGGAGATAAGATCGGAATTTGTCTAAGGCAAAGACCACAGCTAGCAACTCTTTCTTGGTAGTAGTATAGTTCAATTGTGCATCCGAGAGAGTGCGACTAGCATAGTATATAGCAAATGGTGCCTTATTGACCCTTTGGCCCAACACAGCCCCGACAGCATAATCGGAGGCATCGCACATAATTTCAAAGGGAAGCGACCAATCTGGTGATTTCATGATTGGGGCGGTGGTCAGGGCCATTCTCAGTGTTTCAAATGCCTTTAAGCATGCCTAATCAAAGAAAAAAGGTGCGTCCTTAACCAGTAAACTACACAAAGGACGTGATATCTTACTAAAGTCTTTGATGAACCTACAATAAAAACCTGCATACCCTAAGAAAGACCTAATTTGACGCACGGAATTGGGTGGAGAAAGGCCTGCAATGAGGTCAACCTTAGCCTTATCTACCTCTATACCTCGAGGGGACACAATGTGTCCCAACACTATACCTTCACGAACCATAAAATGGCTCTTTTCCCAACTCAAGATTAGGTTTGCCTCAGTACATCGTTCTAACACTCTAGTCAAGTTCTTAAGGCATTCCTCAAAAGATGGTCCAAACACCGAAAAGTCATCCATAAAAACCTCTAAGAATTTCTCCACCATATCGGAAAAAATGGCCATCATACACCGTTGAAAAGTCGCCGGTGCATTACATAGCCCAAAAGGCATGCGCCTGTAAGCAAAAGTGCCAAAAGGACATGTGAATGTGGTCTTTTCCTGGTCGGCAGGGTACACCGGGACTTGATTATACCCCGAATAACGATCAAGAAAACAGTAGAAACCCTGCCCCGCTAACCGCTCTAGGATCTGGTCAATGAAAGGTAAGGGAAAATGATCATTCCTAGTCGAGGAATTCAGTCTCTTATAATCAATGCACACTCGCCACCCAATAATGGTACGTGTGGGGATTAACTCTCTTCTCTCATTCTCAACAACAGTGATGCCAGATTTCTTGGCACCACTTGTGTGGGACTCACCCATTTGCTATTCGAGATAGGGTATATAATACCCGCATCCAACAATTTCAATACCTTCTTTTTCACCACCTCTTTCATATTAGGATTAAGTTTCTGTTGCATTTCGCGAGAAGGTTTGGTGTCCTCTTCTAGGTGTATATAATGCATGCACACGGAGGGATCTATTCCTTTCAAGTCAGCCACTGACCACCCTATAGCACTCTAATGTGCCACGAGAACACTCATTAACTGACTCTCCTGCTCCACAGTCAAGTCAGATGCAATGATGACTGGTAAAGTATCTTGGGGCCCTAAAAATGCATACTTGAGTGTGGCCGGGAGTGGCTTCAACTCAAGTGTAGGTGGTGTGACCAAAGATGGTATGGCAGGCTCTTTCGACAGAGGAGGAAGTGACTTAAATCGGGCTTTCCACAGAGGAAAATCCAGTGTAGAAGAAGCATTAAGCAAGACATTCACCTCCTCAACTGACCCATCAATATCAAAATTTTCAAACCCAAAATGAGCTAGACAAGCCTCTAAAGGGTCCTCTACAAGAATGGAGGGCAAAGCCTCCTCCACAATCTCATCCACAACATCCACTAATAAGCACTCCTTTCTCTCATGAGGTTGTTAGGATGCTTGGAAAACATTAAGTTTCACTTGCATGTTACCAAATGAAACTTCCATAATCCCGATCCGACAATTAATGCAAGCATTGGCTATAGCCAAGAAAGGTCGACCTAAGATCACCGGGATTTGTTTCCTAGAACTGGCTACCGGTTCCATATCTAAAACCAAAAAGTCAATAGGAAAGTAAAACCTATCGACCTTCACTAGCACATCCTCAATCATGCCACGTGGCACTTTGAGGGACCGGTCAACCAATTGAAGAGTGACAGTAGTGGGCTTCAACTCGCCAAGCCCAAATTCCTCGTACACAGAGTACGGCAACAAATTGACACTAGCTCCTAAATCTAACAAGGCCCTATCAATGAAATGGTCCCCTATAATGCATGCAATGGTTGGGGCTCCCGGGTCCTTAAGCTTAGGAGGTGTGTCATTCAACAAGATGGAGCTTACTTGCTTCGTGAGTAGGACCTTTTGGGACACATGTGTCCTAGATTTATGCTTTTGCGTACAAAGGTCCTTCAGAAATTTGGCATAGGAGGGTACTTACTTAATCGCCTCCAACAGGAGGAGGTTGATTTTTACCTGTTTAAATACCTCCATCATTGCCTCCATAGATGTCGCCTTCTTATTAAAAGGGGACGGTGTATCAAGGCGTTGGGGAAAGGGTGCCTTAGGCACATATGGTGCCTTGGGCTCATGTGAAGTGTTAGGGACTAAGTCATCCCTCTTAAGTGTTTCCTCCTCACCCTTGCTCTCATTGGGTGTACCACCGTGGTCACCCTTCTTAACTCTAGTTGCATCAGACGCAACTGACTGAGGCTTTAACTCCCTCTCACTTCTCAAACTAATCAATGCTTGCACTTGATCATGGTGCTTTCCATTCCCACCCGAACTCTCTGCCTCGTATTGTCCCTTAGGGTTGGCCACAGTTTGACTTGGTAATTTTCCCTCCTCTCTTCGATTCATGTTGTTAGCTATTTGACCCAATTGGGCCTCTAGCTTGGCAATAGAGTGAGTGTGGGAGTAAACTACCGGTGCTAACCCCTTAAGTTCTGTGAGAACTTCCAACACCTGAGTCTCAAAGGCAGAGTTGCCCTGAGGAACAGGCGGGAGTTGTGGTTGCCAGTACGGTTGTAGGGGTCGGTAAGGTTTCGGTGGTCGGTAGGATGATTGGTTGGCAAAATTATTGAAATTCTACTTTGGTGGTGGAGGATTGTAAGAAGTGCCTTGTGAAGGGGGTCTCTATAAAAAATTAGGGTGATTTCTCCATCCCGGATTGTATGTGTTGGAGTATGGATCATTACTCGGGTTGGAGAATCCTTGAGCCGCATTCACATGCTCTTAGACTAACTCCGGAAATTATGATGCCGAAGGGCACTCACTCAAGTCATGAGCAGGGCTCGCACATTTAACACATGCCTCACGGAATTGAGGCTGATCTTGCTGGGTAGGGGCATGTCCTGCAGCTAATAATTGGTCCATTTTGTGGGACAGTGCCTCTACTTGTTGGGCTAACTCTATGTTTTGCCCGACTTCATAAATGCTCCCTCTTTTCGGGGCTCCAACTACTAGTTGCCGGACTTGCCGGGCTGCGAAGGCATGGTGAAGGAAATTATCACTTAGGTTCTCAAACAATTGCCATGCATCGGTATCATTTTTAGACATGAATATCCCACCACAGGACGAATCCACCATTTGGCGGTGTGGCTCAATTAAGCCATAATAAAATGTTTGAACAAGTTTCCAATCAGGCACTTGGTGGTGGGGACACTGTTGGAGAAGGTCTTGAAGTCTTTCCCACATCTTATGGAATTGCTCGCCATCCATTTGAGCAAAGTTTGTGATGGCTCACCTAAGTTGGTTGGTTTTACCTATGGGAAAGTACTTCTCCAAGAACCGTTGCTGTAATTGGTCCCAAGTTGTGATTGAATTAGCAGGTAAAGAATTTAGCCAGTGTTTGGCTTTATCCTTTAATGAGAATGGAAACAATCGCAACATTAAGGCCTCATTTGTGAAATTCTGGATCCTCACTGTCGAGCAAATTTCCAGAAATTCATTCAAATGCTTATAAGGATCATCATGAGTTAGTCCATGGAATGATGGGAGCATTTGTATGGTGCTGGACTTAATCTCATAATGAGCAGCAGTGGTGTTGGGTAATTGGATTCATGATGGTGATGTATATGCAGTGGGTGTGAAATAATCCTTAAGGGTCCGGTTAGGCACATTCGGGACATCAGGATCTGCCATCTCTAATGGCTCAATGTATGAAAATGAATACTCAAGCCTAGGAACACGGGCAGAGGCCCTAAGTCTCTTAAGAGTCATTTCTAGTTCAAGGTCCAAACTCCACAATTTAGGGCGACAAGAACGGCGCCCGTGCATACACTACCCACACACACACAAAAAGTTCGACTCTGTGCACTAAGTTACGAAAGTAGAATGCCAAAGGAGAAATACTCACAGCGGTTCAACGAAAACGCTTTACTCGTCTTGCGGATGCTTGACGTGTAGACGTTGTCTCCGACCTTTGCTTGAGCTTTGACTTTCGTTTTAGCACTTTGGTGCTTTGCTGGTGAGTGTTTGCTTCTGTTTACGCACTTTAGTGCTGCAGTTTTTTTTTATATTTTTAAAGCTCGGCTGCGCTCCGTTTGCACTTCGGTGATAGCTCCAATTTCAAACGTTCTGGGTTGGTTTGGGATGTTATAAAAAAGTGTACTTTTTGACTTATTGGTTTATATGGGTTGGGTTTGGGTTGGGTTTGATGTGATGTGTTAGAGAGGTGATGTGATTTAAATAAGATGATGTGACTTAAATAAGATAGTGACTTTTTGTATTATTTAGTAGATGCCAAACTTGGCAGCAACACAAAAGCATAAAATCTTAAACTAAAAATTAAAATAAGAATGTAACTTTAAATTAACTAATTTCGCCAGAAGTCCTCGGCAATGGCGCCAAAATTTGATGGGTCGTTGAACACACCAAATATAAACACTAAACTACACCAAATTCTTTTAGAATAATGGCAAGTCCAGGTATCGATCTACAGGGACAATTGTGAAATTAAACTAATTTAATTGATAAATTCCTAAATTAATTTTGATGAAAAGAATGATTGATCATAACCTAATTTAATAACGAATAAATTAAACTAAATAATTAAATTATCAATTATAACTGAAAATGGATTTACTGAATTGGGGAAAAACTTAGGGCGAAGAATCCACCACTAGTCACGTAAATAGGGTTTTCAAATTGAAAACAATTATGTTATGGTTCGAACGGAATAATGCTTCGTAACTACAAGTTCAAAGCATTTAACAAGAAAATCATCACGTTCAATGTACGAGCACGAACCATCTCAAGTAGTACAAATCGTTCACTCTAAACTAAGGTAGGGATACGACTCGTCTCTCGTAGTATGATTCGTCTCATACCTTGAATGTGAAAAAATAAAAAAACTCTTGTATGGAAAACATTCAACAATCACAGAAAGCCGAATATTTGAAGAAATAATAGAAAATATATATATATGAAACTTCTAAAACACCATACAAGTGTTCAAACCTTTACATAATTGAAAATCAAAAGGAAAAACCTATTACATGGCTAGGGTTTCATCAAAACCCTAGAAAATGAGACTAGCCACTCATGGAGGAGTGGAAGGAGGTAGGTGGAGAAGAAGCCACCATGGGACACATGCTTGAAGCTTCAAGTTTCTTTCTTTCCCAAACCCTAGCCTCTCTCTTTTGTCAAAACAAGTTCAGAACCCTATTCTAGCCTTTTCCTTGCCTTTTTATACTTCTGATCTCCTCCAAACAAGTTTAAAACATCGGGCACATTTTCCCAGAAAAAGTCAACGCGCGTGCGGAAAAGTCAACGCACGTGCGGAAAAAGTCAACGCACGAGCAGGAAAGTCAACTCTCTCCAAATTCTGTCTTTTTGCCCATTTTATACTCCGACTATGTACAACTTGATTGACATTCAACACACATAAAGTATACAGTTTGACCAGCAAGTGAAGTTAAGAGATTCTAATTAACGACCTCAATGATGTACAATTCGGCCTTAATTAGGTGACAACTCAATCGGAGAAACCCTTGACAATAGTGTCAGTACCGACGGGGGAGGGTCTGGCAGTGTCTCCAAGTTCGCGGCAACTCAATCGACGAGTTCGTGGCGGACGATCCGGCGATTGTCGCCACTTGGTTTATCCTAAAGGTGACTCTTAAGATCTTCTTTCTGACGCAAGAATATCTCCTCTCTATATGTCTCTCTCTCAAAACCCTTAGCTCTCTCTCTGGCTATATGTATATATGGTTTCATACTTATCTAATGATTTTGTATTGATTTTTTGGTGCTGAAATGTCTCAAGGTGAAGTAGGGAAGCAGACGATGGTTATAGTTAAAATTGTTATTGTTTGTGTTGAAAGAGAAGAGAGTGTGTGAATGAAGGCTATGGTGTGACTAATGAGAGAACTATGGCTGCAGAGTTTCGAAGAAGAGATTCTCTCCTATTCTCCAAGTGTCTCGAAGAAGCTCCCTCCTGTTTTTTTTTTCTTCTTCTCATTCTATGTGTGTGTGTTCTTCTTCTTTTTGGAGATTTTTTGGTGTTGTCTTTGGAAACAAATGATAGTGATAATTTCAACAGATCAAACCTTGTTGAATTGTTTCAACAAATAAAATAAAAAGAGTGAAAATTGTTTATTTTAACATATAAGAAAAATATTTGAACAGATAGAAAAATTAAATACATAGGTTAAACAGATAGAAAATAATTTAAATAGATAGATATAAATTTAAACAGATAATAAAAAAAAGTCAACAGATAAATTAAGTGGTAAAATTGAAAACAAATTGTCTTCTAAAACCAACAAAAGGATTTCTCACCAAACTATTTTACAAAGAATGGGCTTCTCACCAATAAAAAATAAGGGGACTTACGGGCCGATCCCAAGGAAGTAACTTATACCGGTCAAGTCCTGTCCTATTTTTGTTTTCAATTTTACCCTTAAATATCACACTACATGCGTGAAGCAAAGAAGTAGCTCACGATTTCTCCCTTACGCGGGTGACATGCACGCGCCTTTTCAAGGGTTCTGTTGCACACAAACGTGTGAAGATTTGGAAACAAATTCTCAAGCGATTTCTGATTTGGAAATTGGAACAAATTAAGAGATTTTTGGCTAATCTCCTGCCGTTTCCAAAGAAATTGCCAACTGTTTTCATACCGATTCCAAACATATCTCCAACAAATCTTCCACCGTTTCGATGTATATTCCTATTCAAACACCTACTTTCACTGTTTAGTTCATCTTTAACAAACATGCCAATTAAACGTGAGTTATACTCATCTTCCCTTCTTTCATAACCATAACTAAGTGATAAAATTTGACTTGAAGCTATTTTCAATGTGTATTATAGAGTATTAATTTATCAATGATATTCAACTTCATAATCATATCTTCATGTTCATTTGCTATACAATGATGGATTTGCTTACTTTTGCTAATTCAATGATAAAATTTGATATACAATGACAGATTTGCTTACTTTGCCTAATTCATTGATAAAATTTGCTATAATAATGATAGGTTTGCTTAATTTTCCTAATTGAGTAATAAAATTTGCTATACAATGACGAATTTGCTTACTTTGCCTAATTCAATGATAAAATTTGTTATAACAATGATAGATTTTCTTAATTTGCCTAATTGAGTGATAAAATTTGTTATAATGATGGATTTGCTTCTTTGCCTAATTCAGTGATAAAATTTACTTTTGGCGACTAAAAGATGACTTTTGGTGACTAAAAATTTAGTCACCTAAAGTGTAAATTCTTGTAGTGAACTCTACACCTGAAAAATATCAGCAATGTAAGGTGAACATAGTTCAGTAGAGTTCCTAATAATTCTAATTAATATAGTACAATATATGTATATGATCATAAATACTTCACATAAATACATATATCATTAATATTCACCTTTTTGATATCCAAAATATAAATATACATAGGTACTCTTTTCACAAAAGCTATTCTTTATCATTTCAAGAATGGTACCTCTCATTAGAAGTGCTATTCTTTATCATTTCAAGAATGGTACCTCTCATTAGAAGTGCACCCACTTTACCAGGTTCACTGGAAGGAAATTGGTACCTCTCATTCGAATTGCAAACTACTTTATCGAATGCTAATCGGAAGGAACTTGGGACCTTTCTATAGCACTTTCACTAAATATCTCAACATTAATTATATCACTTTCATTACATAGTAGCCAACAAAACTATAAAACACATAAGGGTTCAGTTTTCCTAATTCCATAGCCATTCTACAACAAGCAATGTAATCTTCCACTGATTGTCAAAACAAATATCTCTAAACAATATGTAAAATGTAACTCAACCGACAATACCTTGTTTGTTACAATTCTAATATAAGAAAAAAAAAAAGTTCACAACTCCATCAACAACACATTAATTATAATATTTTCAAAACCAATCATGGTTTCCAATACCTCCAATCTAATCGTGTATCACAATTCTACTTATCATTTTCTCAAGTTACCTAAGTTTTTGCAACCATCACCTTATTCCCATAACTTAATTCCATTGTCTTTAATCTGTAATAATTATAACCTTAGCCAATTTAACCCATTTTATCAATCATATTCCAATTTACTACGTTAACTCGTGGCTCAACATTAACTCTTTCTCCCATCTCATGTAACCATTAATTACAATTAAGGCTTTCTAATTTTAACATCATCAAAGTGTTCTAGTAGCATCAATTCATCATATTAAATAAGAAATCACAAGATTTATTACCTCAACTCAAAACCCTAACTCCCATTATATGAATTTCAAAAACTTCTCATAATGTGTTTGGAACGATTTCCAAATTATGATTCTACCCCCACATTCTAACATGATGTTTGGATAGGATGTTCAAATTATATTTCCACAACATTTAGAAAACTCAGCAGAAAACTCTGTGTGAGGCGCGATTTTCAATTTTTTTTTTTTTTTTTTGAAGTTTGGCCTAACCGACATTCCACTGGTCGTCCGACCGGTTGACCGGAACAGTGCAATTATTTTATTTTATTTTTTTTGTTGCAATTGACATATGTTAATTTTTATATATTCGAAAAAAATATTTTCCAAAATTTTTAAAATTTTTTATGTGCTTTAATAGAATTTTGAGTTATATGTTTGGTTATGAATTGTAAGTTTTTGTATCAAATATCATATGTCACATCAAAAATTCCCTACACAATTCAAAACTCTTTCACCAAACAAATTTTCCACACTCAAATCATAATTCCAAAACTCACAAACTCAAAATACAACTCCTACTCTCAAATCATATTTAGAAAGCTCTACCAAACGCAACCCTAGTTTTCCTGCAATATAAATACTACATATCCATGTACAACAATTATATTAAGGAAAATTAGAGAAATCTCTACCTCTTGAAGAGAATAGAAGAAAAGCCCAAAAATCAATTTTACCGAAATTTGATACAGGTTAAAATGTAGCCCTCGATATGCTTGTCATTTTGGCCTTAAAAACTAGTACTAAGAACTCAATGGATTTGGTTATATTAAAGAAAGTGTGAAGGTTTGAGGTGTTGGGTATAGAGAAGGGAGAGGAAAGAAAAAATGCTGGCTTTTGGCTTTTTACCAAGCTTTTTGGCTTTTTTAGAAGTGATTTAGGAAGTTGGTAAAAAGCTTGCTTTTTGCTTTTTAGTTTATTACTTATTTATGGTGTCAAATCAAATTAAAATGACCAAAATACCCTTACCTAACATAAGAGATTTATTTTTTTATTTTTTATTCATAGGCCCTAATTTGTAATTTTAGGGCTGCGTTTTTGGCACTTCCCAAAGAGATTTTCTTGCGTTTTTGGCAGCCACGTTTTTGGATATTTTGTCCAAAAACGTGACTTTTTACTATGTTCCCAAAATGGCACAATAGAGAGTTCAGAGAGAGATTGATAAGAAATGAGAGAAATGACGGTTTGAGTCGAAGAGCTCGAATTTTGAGACAATTCACGCCTCAAGCCGCATGTGTGGGCCCCATGGTCACACGTGTGGTTCACTGTAGCCCCAAAACCCAGATTCCCACCTAAGTCGCACATGCGGCCCAACTCCCTGCTGTAGACACCCCATTTTTGACCGTCCTTAAGACTTGGACGTCACCACTTGAACACTCGGTGATCACCCATGTTCGTGTTCGTTTTGAGTTCCCGGAGGTCTTGGTTGTGCGCCTTGCCTCAAGATCTCTCAACTCGACTGTTTTGTGTTTGATTTTGCACCAAACACTTGTGTTTTTGCTTCTGAGGATAAAGAGTAGCTTGTTAGCTACCCCTGGCACCCACCGGCCCTGGCTTGATGCCACCGGCTGTGTCTTCTTGCTACCGGCCATTGGTGAAATATACCATTGGCCGGTCGGCATCTTGTGTGGTCGGCCGGCCATCTGTTTGGCCGATGGCCTCCTTTTCTGGCCGATATCACATTTTCGTCTTTTTTAGGCATAATGCATGCCAGCTGTGCCAGCTGGAATGCACAGACCCTGCCCCCCATGCACGGGTGTGGCTGTTTTGAGCCTTTGACCCTTTTGATCCAACTTCTTGCACCTTTTGCTCAAGCTTCTTGAGGAAGCTTGACCCTTTGTCTTAGCTTCCTCAAGAAGCTTGCATCCATAGCTTAGCTTCCTTTGGAAGACTTGACCCCTTTAGGATGGCTCCTCTTGGAAGCTTAGCCTTTTCCTTTGCCTATATAAGAGTCCCCTCCCCCTCCTTTGTGTTGGTTCAGCAAAACCAGAGCAAAATACATATATATATATATATATATATATCTGATATACACTTTCTCTCTCTATATCTCCCTCTCTCTCTTCGTTGTGTGTGTGTTTAAGGGCTAAAAGGGTGATTTCTTCTTAGTTTTGCACTAAGACACACACTACTACACCATACTTCAACTTTGGGAGGCATTGAGGGTTTGTTCTTGAGGTTTTGGACTGGTTTTGATCAGAAGAAGGGGGCTGCACTTGCTGTTCTTCAAGGGTTCTTCAAGGGTAATACTTTTGCTTTGTATTCCCCAATCTTGCACTAGTCTTTAACCTATCTTGCTTACTGTTTTAGACTTTGTGTATAACTGAAAAAAGTCTTATATTTGCATGCTTAAGATACTTCATTAAGGTTGTTTTGGTGTTGGGGGTCGACCTCCCCCTCTTAGGCCTTGTTTGGCCCTTTTGGTGCTCTCTTTGTTAAGCTTTGGTTACTATTGTGTGTTGACCTTCTCACCACTGAAATCCAGTGGATTTTCAGTGGTTATGAGACCATGAAATATCCTCTCACATGGATGTTGTAGAGATCCAACGAAGAGAAGAGCTTCACCCCTGTAGATCTGCAATGAGGAACATAGTCGGTGCCACCCAACCGGGGTTACCGGCCGGGAGTACTCCGATGATGAAGTTAGTCCTTGAATCAAGAAATAGTATATATGTATATCAGAAGGGGTGTGTGTGTGTGGTGGAGGGAGAACAGACATGCCTTTAACTTGGGATGCCCCCCCCTTTATATAGATGGGGGGTGTGATCTTTATTTGGGCTAGACCTTTGTAGGCTTTGTTTAGGTTAGGCCCAATAAGCTAGTACCTATAAAATTCTGGCTCCCACAATTGCCCCAAAACTTTCATTGTATGGGATAGAAGGAATGAGAGTTTTTTCTTGCCAAGTTACGCTGTTCAAATAGCTGTTAGGTTTTTTTTTTAATAAAGAATGCTTTGGATAAATGAATAAAATATATGAATGAATGTCTGCATGTATGCGTGAATGTATGCTTGAATGTATGTATAAATGTACGTATGTCTTGAATGTATGTATAAATGTACGATGTACGTATGTCTTGAATGTAGGTATAAATGTACGATGTATGTATAAATGTGCGTATGTCTTGAATATATGTACAAATGTACGATGTACGTATGAATGTACATATGTCTTGAATGTACGTATAAATGTACGTATGTCTTGAATGTATGTATAAATGTATATATGTGGATCATAAGATGTGGGGGGTTGAGCTAAAACCCAGAAAGGAATACAAATAAATCATAACGATAGGCCGCGGTATTCTAACCCCCGGGCATGGGTGTAGGCCGCAGTATTCTAACCCCCGGGCATGGGCGTAGGCCGCAGTATTCTAACCCCCGGGCATGGGTGCAGGCCGCAGTATTCTAACCCCTGGGCATGGGTGCAGGCCGCAGTATTCTAACCCCTGGGCATGGGTGCAGGCTGTAATATTCTAACCCTCGGGCATGGGTGCAGTATTTTGTCAAGTGCAAAGATTGCTTCCAAATATGGACTTTTATGCCGAGCTAGAAATATTTCTATAGGCCGAACACGGAAATGATTACCTAAACCAAATAAGATAGATATATCGGTAAAAAATTGGACCACGGTATTATTACCCCCGGGTGAGGGTGTAGACCTGTGGTATTATAACCCCGGGCAAGGGTGTAGGCTTTTACTAACGGCGCTCTGTGCCGAGTGCGAAGATTGCGCTGTACTCGGAGACTTTTGCTGATTTTAAGTGGCAACTAAGTGCCAATGTGGCAAGGACTTTGAATAATGTATCCCGTACTGAATAAGGTGGACGTGTTAATCGCCAGTAATATTGCTCCGCTTGTATAGAATTGCCAAGTAGATATTGGGCCAACTATTTAATTGCCGAGTTGTTCGGTTTGTATTTAGTCCAAGGTAGACTTGCCCCATTGCTTTCGAATGCCAGGTGTTAGTCAGAAGGAATGTAGATTCCCATTGCCCTATGTTGCAGGGAAGGTTAGGCTTTGATAAAATGACGGCGCGCAAAAATATGCAAACTGCTGTCTGCCAAGAGTGTAATGTATTGCCTCAAAACGAGCGCTTGCTTGAAGCTGTGTGAAAAGGAGCGGAAGTTTGTAACTCGAGTAATCGTCCTTGTAATGTTTGTACCAAGTTGGCCGAGTATTCATGCATATCAAAGGTGCCGAGATGATGATCGGCTGATGTGCCCCAATTGGAAAGCGAAAAATTGACTGATGTCCCAGTGGGCAAATGTTTTGCCAAATAATGTTGTTAAGTGAATAGAGTTGCCGAATACTGTGGCCAATGTTGCTGTATAAAGTTTGACGATGCATAAAGTAGACAAATAACGTTGCTTAGCCGAATAGAGTTGATGCACGGCCGAATAATGATCATGCATAATGTTGAATTTAATAATGGTCGAATAATCTTGCCGAGTAAAGTTGATGCACTGCCGAGTAACTAATGTCAAAACATCGGTGTCCATTTACACTTGGGTCAGCGATTGTGCCAATCGTTTGGTCGGCGGCGTGTCAGCATTCTTTCGGGGTTAGGTTTGCTAAGGACTTGGTCGGCAGTGGTTGCCAATTTAGTGGAGTTGAGCTTCTTGTCCGACGTATATTTGCCCCATTGCTTTTGAATAAGGTTTGTTATTTGGAAGGAATAAAATTGACTTGGGCCAAAATTGCCGAGTAGGCCGATAATGATTTGAAACGGATTCCGTACCCCTGTTCGGTGCCGTGGCAATATCAGAATGAAGCCGAGACAAAGTAGGGTGCTTAGTGATATCGGAATCAAATCTGCAATTTATTTGTATTTTTATTTACTTATTTATTTATTTATATATATATATATATATATATATATATATATATTTGCGAGCAGAAATTGCATATTCTGACCGTACGGATGGACCCAGAATACGTCAAATAGTTGGAAAGGACTATTGGATCGCTGTGATCAGACTCCTGATGGCATAATTGTAGCCAAAATAGAGTTGACGGCTCAGATCGGTTGAGAATTGTGCACCGCAAAGCACCGGATAACTTGTCTTGCATGTTTTGCTAGTTCGACGTCCTCAGAAAATTTCATCAATTCTGGGCAAACTTTGATCGGCCCGTACGGCGTCGTTTTAGCTCTGATTTTGACGCGGTTTGTTGCGTTGGACTCGTCTTAATGAGTACTTCACATTGGTATGGTCAAAACTTGAGTTTGACAGCTTTTGAAATTTCATTTTTCAGCATGTGTGATCCGTTTCACAACTTTCGGCGGACTTGGGTTGCTTCTTGGCTCCTCGGGTTGGTGGATTTGGAATCTTTGTGCCGATACGAATCTTATGATATGTTCAAATGTGGATTTTGGCAAGCCGAGATGCTAATTTTATGCCGAGATATTAGTGCCGAATAAGGACAACGTTGCCGAATATTTGATGCGGAGGAATATTGTGAGCTGTAGTCCAAGAATGTGCCGAATAAGATGCCGAACCCTAGTTGATCATATGTATGCAGCGTTCATAATGCCGATGAACTCCGTTGCCGATGAACTCTGTTGCCGAATAAGTTGACTGTTGTTTAGTCGAAAATGTTGCCGTATAAAGTTGATAAATGTTGTTAGCCGAATATCATAGATAAGGGGACCGGATTGTCTGATGTGCATGACGTATGGGCGGCCGAGCAGTTGTGCAGCCAAGTAGTGTTAGCTACCGAGTAAGTTGCCGAAGCCAAGATGTTAAAGCCGAATAAGTTGTCATTGCTGGACAATGCGGCATTGATATTAATATGTTGATGCCAAATTGAAAGGTCGAATAGATTGTCCGTTTGCAAGTTATGCCAAATAATAAACCAAATAAGTGCAGAGTAGCTTTGGAGCTTCGCCGATTGATTGATTATGAGATACGGCACTGCCGAGATGCGAATGCATGGGCTTGAACGCCGAATTTTGGGTTTGACTGGCTGAGCACATCTGTGCAGCACTTCCCTTTTGTTCTTGACTTGCCACATACTTGGTCGGCAATCGTAATTGTGGTGTATAGTCAAAACTTGGGTTTGACTGCGCCGAAAATTTCAGTTGCCGGATAAATACATGATGTAGGTAGTGAAACTATGAAAATTTTCCTGTGACCGAATAATGTCAACCGTATATTTAAACTTGAAAATATAATGACGTAAGGTAATGAAATATTTGCCGAATAAAATTTGCCTAAGAAATTCACATTGCCGAATAAAATATACGGTTTTTTCAAAAGCCGAAAAACAAATATTCATGGCCACAACTTTCTGTAGGCATCTTCAATTTGTTGCCCAATTGGTCCGCAGCTCGTAAATTCTGCTCTTTGAAAGCACTTGGTTGGTTATCCGAGAGATGGTGGAGTATTGCAATCTATATTTTTAATTAAATTGAAGGTTATAAGCATATATGTATATAGAAAGCACATTGAAGACATTAATTATTCAAACAGGAAAGAATAGAGATTCCACTTAGCAACTTGTGTTCGCATAATCTCAAGAAGTAAACTACGTAAAAGTAAATTGAACCAAAGAGAGAGAAATTACTAGATCAAAACATCAGCCGAATAATCCAAATGTATGCGGAACAACATATGCATCACTAAACTTGGGCTCCTAACCATGGAAATATTAATAGCTCTACAAACTTAGTCAGGACCATAACTTAAATATGGAGTTTCTAATTAGCTTCATATAAAGCCGATCAAAATATTACCATAAATTACTATAATAACTCATGGTCAAACTTTGTCAATAACTCTTGGGGACAAATTTTTCTAGAGAGAGAGGGTGAAGACCCAGCCATGGGTTTAATGGTAATATCCAATTCTCGAGCCAAACACATCGTCAAGCTATCCACGACATGTTGGACGTAAACAGATAAATGCAAGTCAATATTAATATTCGTGTAAATATTTATGATCTTGTAATAAATATTATTTTTATACTCATGATTGGCAAGTCGGCAACGTTATTGGCTCGCTGACTTATGTGGTACCTCTTGGTCCTTTGTCTTGCCGTTTGCTGAAATGCTTGATCGGCAATTGATCATGTGATTAACCCTTCATAACTTTCTTTATTCCATTGCTTGCCCAACCTCAAGTAACTTGCCGCAGTGGGTAGCCGAGTTGCCAAAATGTTCCCTGCAATCTTTCTTGACAAACTGAAATGATCACCTAAAAAAGACACGGCCACAAGGATCAAGGTGATAAATAACTTTATAGGCAAAGACTACAAACAAGAGTTAATCATTGATGTTGCAGAGCAAAAAATAAAAGAAATCCAGGAGGAGGGTCCTGGCCCACTGGGTTTGTCCTGCTGAGACATTTGGAAGGCAAATTGCCTTGGTTGACATGCTAAAGCACTTAGTCGGCACGACTCCACCTTCGCCGATAATAGCGCTAGAGAGGGCCGTGGTCAGCCTATAACACCTTGTCTGAGAGCCGAACAAACAAGTCTGATGCATATGCAAATATTTGTATCCACGTATATATATATATATATATAAATGTATCTTTGCAAATATAGAGATAGCTTTCAGAAATGAGATTTAGAATAATAAGAGAGTTGATGAACAACCCAATAAATAGTTACTGTTGCTGAGTTGGTTGATAAACAAGCCAAATAAAGTGCCGAATAAGAAGGTTTAATCCACCCCCAAGTTATTGTGGTCCAAATCTAGTGAGAGAAAAATTGAAGACCCAACCTTGGATTCTATAGAAAGTTCTAGCATAGGCACACGTGCATACATGTCAAGCACCAACTTTAAGCTAAGTTTTGAGAGGCAAAGAATAAATAAATAAATGGACAGACCCACGTATGAATTTAGCCGAATAACTTTACTGAATTGCCGAAAAGATGTTTGCACCAAGAAAGGTGTGAAACCCATTTTTAGAGAGAGAAAATAGCTACTAATTTCATCTTGTTTTGACAAACTTTCTAAGCAATATTAATATTCAACAATGCTTTGATCAAATCTGTGAGCATAAAATAGATACATACATAGATGTGTATATATATACATATACCTGAACTTTAGCAAAAGAAACATAATCAAAATGAAAGAAGCCAAAAACCCAGCTATGGGCCGTATTACTTGGGATTGATTTTGCTTTTGTAGAAAGTGCACTAACCTCAAAGCATCCCATATATGTTTACTTACAGCAGTATATTTGTTGTGTTCTTCGTTGATCTCATTCAGTCGTTCCCACAGACGGCGCCAATTGTGAGACCATGAAATATCCTCTCACATGGATGTTGTAGAGATCCAACGAAGAGAAGAGCTTCACCCCTGTAGATCTGCAATGAGGAATATAGTCGGTGCCACCCAACCGGGGTTACCGGCCGGGAGTACTCCGATGATGAAGTTAGTCCTTGAATCAAGAAATAGTAAATATGTATATCAGAAGGGGTGTGTGTGTGTGGTGGAGGGAGAACAGACATGCCTTTAACTTGGGATGCCCCCCCCTTTATATAGATGGGGGGTGTGATCTTTATTTGGGCTAGACCTTTGTAGGCTTTGTTTAGGTTAGGCCCAATAAGCTAGTACCTATAAAATTCTGGCTCCCACAGTGGTGAAGAAGAAGTTTTGAAGTCTTGTATAGGGGAGGCACACCCCTCTCCCTTTGTCTCTCTTTTGTGCATGTTCTTGGCTCATAAGGGTAGCATGCATGATTAGTTGTTCTTGACTTCATTTCAGAGGTTTTTGGGTGTTTTTGGGTCACATTATGCCTCTGTTTTCGGTCAGATTAATGGCCTCTTTCATGCTTAATGTACTTGCTTTGTATTCCTCTCTTTGGCCTAGAAATGCATCATGCATGTAGCCTACCATGCTCTCATGTTTTGGCTTAACTTTGTGAAGTTCCTAGCCATGTCTTACCATGCTTGAGGTCTGTTGGGTGCTGTTTTGACCATATTCGCCATGTTTGGTATAGCCTCTTTGCATTTTGGCTTGTGAGCCTTGAGGGTGTGAGTCATGAGCATGCTTGAGTTGGGTGGTTTTAGTGATTTGAAGTCATTTCCCATGCTATTTCAGTCCATAACCCATGCTCGTATGATTTCATTTATCATCCCTTTCATGTCTTGAAAAGTTGTTTTGTTATGCCTTGAAATGAGCATTGTGCATGTTTAAGTGTTTAAGTCTTTGGGGCTGCCATATCAGTGGGTTTTGGGGGCTCATTTTGCATGTTGAAACTCTGTTTTTGGTTGCTTAGTCCATGCCATGAGTGGTTGAGGTAGGTGTAGAGTAATGCTTCACTTGGTGGCTTTGCATGCCTTTTGTTTTGGACCCATTTCCTGGCATGATTTGACCATGTTTCATGCATGTCCTAGTCGTATTTTGGTCTGCCCCTAGACTGTTTTCAGTCATCTTGGCCTTGCGGGGCTTGTTTGACATGGCCTTAGCTCAAGCATCTTGACTAGCTTTGAACCTTGGACCAATTGGCATGCTTGTTTGTTTGACATTTTGGCCCCTTTTGCACCACCTTTGGCCACTGTTTTGGGGCATGGCTGAGGCCTCTCACTTCAGTTTAAGTCCCTCTTTGGTGCATAACTGCATGTTTGACATATTGTCTCTAATTACATGCTTGCATTATACCATGTTTGCATTACATATTAGATTGCATTGCATTGCCTCTTGTATGATTAGCGCATTGCACATTTGCATATTAGGTTGCATTGCATTTGGCATGCCTTGCTTACTTAGTTTCATATCGCATATTTGAGGTACATTGCATGCTTGCATAGCATTTTGCTTGGTTTGGGGTGTCAAACCAAGCATAAAGGGGTGAGGTGTGTTCGTACTCAAAGTGACGAAACACGCCTCAACCCTCGGTCGCCAATGCCTTTGATCTAACATAATAGGTTGTTGGCACTCATTTGTTTAGTTTGCATGCATTTACATTGATTTGCAACTTGGCCTCTTAGGCCATCATGCATCGAAATGCGCAATTGATGGCCCGAGGGTCGAGGGCCACACTCCCATGAGTCCATAGCATGATTGGGAGAATGGCCATGCATACATTGCTTTGAATTTCCTTGCCATGCACTGTCTGCCCTCTGTTGCTGTCAAAAACAGGTTTCTGCAGGAAGAAATGGCCGACCGGCCATATACAGTGCCGACCGGCCATCAATTACCAGCCGGTGGTGTAATTTTTGGCCGATAAGCCCATCCCTATGGCCGGTGAAATTGAATTGTGGCCGGTGACACCCCAGAGCACTCAGAGGGTGATTTAAAATGGGTCTGGGGACTTTCAGAATTTTCAGAGGAGCAGGGCAGTGTAAACAGAGGCAACAGTGGCATGGCACGGGTTTCTGGGCGGGGCGAGTCGAGCATGCATCATCCTAGCATTCCGAGGCGGGGCTGCGGCCATCCTCTTTCTGCATTTAATTTGTTAATTAAATAGAAGATATGTAATATTTAATTAATTAGAAGAGTTAATTATTTATTTGTTTTGTAATATTTATTCGGACCATCCGAGCGAGGGCAATTGTGTAATAAGTGTGCGTGAGTGTGTGTATGTCTACCAACCCCATGTCTTTCTTCCCTTTTATTTACTAGCTTTCAATGGTTAGTTTAGGGCATGTTTCAATTAGCATACTTATGATAGCATGTCTGCATACATTCATCTGTTTTGCATGCACCGGGCTCGGCGCATCATACTAACTGCATTTGTATTTCAATCCAAAATTGAATACATTTATTGAACTGTAGCATCATCATATGCCATCTTAGAATAGCCGAGCCTATAGTAGTTGCATCTTGCATGTGTTGCATTAGCCACCTCAACATGAACTAGGATCATGCATACGATTACTAACTAGTTTCTGTTTTGGCTCGGAGTACTCGGTGAGCTTTTGTGCTTTAGCATCCTTGCATGCGTGTGAGTGTTGCCATGTTAGCATGCTTTACCATGAGGCTATGTGCTTAAATGATATAACTGCCTGAATGCTTGTGGGTGAAGGTTGGATTGTTTGAGTTGGAACAACTCATTGAAATCCGTGTTTTAGCCTACTTGCGAGTAGCAAATCTCAAATCATTTTCCAAACAAATGGATATGCAATGCTTCGTTCCAAATTAGGCGATCTAGTCTATACTTTTGTGTTGTGCGCATCACATAGTAAGATTAGCTAATTAACTGGAATAAGAATGCATAACGTTTTCAAAACAAGATATCATGGTTAGTAGAGGCCGATCTTCGGATCGGGCGAGAGGGGGTGCTCATAGTTGACCTTCCCTAATCGTACCCAAGTTCCCGAGCCGAGGCAACTTTGGTGATGACGGACACGTGGCCTTAGGCAAACGAGTCAGGGTTTCCTAAATTCCCCATTAAAAAATATTTAGGTGGCGACTCTGTATCTGGCAAAGCAGTCCATGTTTGGCACTTCTTTACAAAAATCTGTTTTCTCAAAACGATTTGCCCGATTTGGACTCTTTGGTTCAGATTAAGAACTGTGACAATTTGAGTCCGAACTGTAGCACAGAGGCCCTCACGTGGGGCGCGTCTACAGTTTCTGGCGACTCTGCTGGGGAGTTTAGAGAGCTTGACTCGAACTCGTGATATTTTGTTTTGACTACATTTATATGTTTCTTTGCATTGCATGTGCATTGGTGCGCCTAGGACACCGTGTTGGCCATCTGCTATTCCTGAGCGGTTTGCCGGAGGCTTGACTTTGTCAAAGCATGCCGTAAGGCTGACCGGTTTCGGGCTCTGCCAGTATGGGAACACAAACCGCGGTTTTACCAGGGCACCCTTTTCGACCATTCGACCTAGTGTATATTCGGAATCCATAGTAACCATTCCAAACTAGGACAGGTTGCTTACCCGATATAGGTTTTTTGAAACGGCTGCGTGTGTAGTGAAACCCTAGCTCCTGACAAAATAGGACAGGGAAACCCTACCCCAACATAGGGGTGTTTTGGCTCTCTTTTACTTGCTATGTGCTTTTAGAGTGTATCTCTACAGGGAGTATGCATATCAGTTTGCAAGTTTGGACATCAGGCCTGCGGGCACCAGTGTTTTGAGGATCAGTTATCTGCGGGTATCAGATTCAGACTTGGGGGCAATGATTTGGGAAACAGTGATCAGTGATTGAGGAACAGTGTATTCAGCTTATCAACAGTGTGTTGCGTGTTTATTTTACGCTGTTATGCTGTCCATTTATCTGGTTGTTTTATTTCCTTATTATCGCTTTATTTATCTTTTTGCTAGGTAGTTTAGCGCGATTGCTTCTAACCCAGTAGATATTCCCCAAGCACTCTGGACAGAAGTTCGTCGACTCCATCGATCTGAGGATCTGGTAGACGGACAACCAGTATATCATTCACTACCCCCAGTTACTAGACGCAGGGCAGTTAGGCAGAAGATATCAGTCCAGCAATCAGTACAAAGGGCTTTGTCTACCCCACCTGAGTACAGTAGGAATCAGAGTCCTGTTTCTCCCACAGAGAGGGAACATATACCGGTAATACAGCTAGATCAGAACAATATGGCAAGTTTAGAGGAGATGGTGCGCCAGCTCCAAGAGAGCATGAAAACTATGCAGCAAGACGTTGTCCGACAGGCGGAGTTCGCCAAACAACAGGCTACAGTTGTGACGGAACAAGCAGAGCTAATCACAAGGCTACAGCAAGCCGAGGCATCTGTTTCACATCAAGCTCCTCCCCCACCAAGGATTCCGATACCCGAGGAGACACCAAACGTCCAAAATATCCAAGGGGATACAGACGTTCCAATAAGGCCGGCTCCGCCCCCGATCCAACCCCAGTTATCCAAAACGCCCACCAACCTACCAGACTCCCCCTTTGAGTTCGAGACAGATCCCACAGCATTGAAGTTGAGCAAGCTTGAAAAGCTGTTCAAGAGATCCCAGGGAGCCAAGACCATCCCTGACATTGAAGATGGATATACCGACGCAGCTGTGATGCTGCCGGATAGATTCAAGATGCCGCATATCGACCAATTTGATGGATCCGGGGACCCCATGGTGCACCTGAGGTTGTTTTCGGATATTTTAAGGCCGATGGGCCTCACTAGACTGCAGAAGCTGTCTCTGTTCGATCGGACCCTGTCGGGTGTGGTGGCCATCTAGTACGCCAAATTAGAAGACGATGTCAAGAGAAACTGGGACGAGATGGCTGAGGCCTTCATTGCACAATATTCGTATAACACACAAATCAAGATTACGACCCGTGATCTTGAGACGACGAGACAAGAGGCTAAGGAGAGCTTCTCAGAATTTGTGACCCGCTGGAGGGCCAAGGCCTCGATGATGACCCTAAGGCCCACAGATAAAGATCAGATTAGGATGATTGTGCGCAATCTCTAACCCAAACTGATGCAGAAAATGATCGTACTCCCCTTTCCTACCTTTTCAGATCTGCATGAGATGGGGGTACAGATTGAGGATGCCTTGAAGCAAGGCTTGATCGATAATGACAGAGAGCAACCTAGGAGAACTTTTAGCCGCAACACCAATCCAGGCCCGAGCGGCGCTACAACTACAAGAGCCTCCGAAGTGAGCATGGTCACCACCAACCCCCCTCCAAGAACCACGGCAGCTACGCCATTCTCCGGTGCGTCTGGAAGCAATACACAAACAGCCAAATACCCGCCCAAAAACCAAAGAGCCTTCGCTCCATTATATATGCCCCTGTCCAAAGCTCTGGGGGTTTTAATCAGAAAGGGGCACTTGAAGCCCCTAGAGCCGCGACCATTACCGGAAAGATTTCCTCCTACCCACAACCCAGCCAAATATTGTGCATTTCACCAACAGCACGATCATGACACCGACCTATGCTACCGATTACGTCATGAGATTCAAGATCTCATTGATAACAGGGTGATTATGCCTCCCGAAAAACCCAATGTCACAACAAACCCTCTTCCACCGCACAACCAAGCTCCACCTCCCAAAAGAATCAACTTTATCCAGACTGGGGTCGTGGCTTACGATCCCAGCATATATATCACTCCTTCCCACCTACCTAAGCTAAAGGTGTTCCTTCTCGACTGCACTGACTTGTGCATGTTGGACATCTCCAGAACCCAACCCGAGCCAATGGTGGTGACTGTCGAAGACAGAAGGGGGGAGATTTCAGAGGAGAATAAGATTGTTGAGCCGGAGTCCGAGGAATCTGGGAGTTTTATTGAAAAGGTATACAGTCCGAGTGACTATATTTCGTCAGTAGGCCAGGATGGGCCAAATGTGGAATTGCCGACAGGGACAGAGCTGTGTGTGATCCAAGGGGACGGATTTGGACAGAGGGCAGACGATTTGACAGCTGTGGAAGAGGACCTTGCCAACCTCCAGTTTTTCAGGGACCAAGATCCAGGGGACGCAATAGTCAGCTGGTTTGATTATGAGGAATCAGCAGAGGCTATCGGGTGGTTGGATGATCAACCGGATGTTATGGAAGAATGCCAACCAGAACAGGGCCTGGCAAGGGCAAGAATAACGATGGTGGCCGGAAGGGCCGGAAATCAGGATACATCGCTGGAAAGCGCCGGTGTCGAGAATCTCGCTTAGGATTGGAGCATTTTGAACACAGGGATTGTTGAACAACCAGCTGTACTGACGAAGTTGGAACAGGAAAGATTTGGGGAGTCTGAAAGAATCAGAAAAGCTAAAGCCCACGTAGGGACTGAAATCGCTGTGTGCGCAGGGACAGAGAATGCTGCGAACATACGGATGGAGGGTACTGCGAGTACGAGGACAGTCATACCGGAGCCAGACAGGTGTTTTTCGGCTGCCGATGGAATGTGGTGGGAGGATGATGATCTATGTCTTGCCCACACGGATGAGGATTGGGGGAGTAACCAACCAAATGATACCTGGTACGTTGGTGAAGTTGATCATATGACTAGGAGTGGACGGTATTTCAAGCCGCCACATCTAGATCAGCCAGAGGTGTCTGGGAAAGATAAGGAAGCGGAGAAACAGAAAGAGAAGCAACTCGAAGAAGAAGCTGTACTGAAGCAGCTGAAAAAGATACAAGCAGACATCTCCATCTGGGGACTGCTTATGGCATCGCAGGTGCATCGACAAGTTGTCTTATCGGCCATAGACAAGGCCAAGCTCTCAATAGAAACCACACCAGAGCAGCTGGTGGGATTAGTTTTTCCGGGAGGAGCTACCCCGATGTTAACTTTCTCCGACAAGGAATTGCCACCTGAGGGGGCGAACCACAATAAGCCCCTCTACATCTCTGTGGAATGTAGAGACAAATGGATACCCGTGGTACTTGTCGACACAGGGTCCGCCATCAATGTGTGCCCGGCAAGAACCGCATATGCGATCGGTTTAAAGACCGCGGACTTTATACCGACAACCCAGGTGATTCGGGCGTATGACAACACGAGCAGAGAAGTGATGGGAACAGTAAAAATTCAGACCAAGGTTGGGCCGGGACAGCATGAAATAGACTTCTATGTCTTAGAGGTTCCTACAACTTTCAACCTGCTTTTGGGGCGGCCGTGACTACATCAGGTGAAGGCAGTGTCATCCACCTTGCATCAGATGGTGAAATACCCCCATGGGAAGGGAGTAGCCATTGTTTTGGGGAATTCGTCGATCCATCCGCCACCAGAAGTATCTACGCCAGTTTTGGAAATTGAGCACGGTATGGAGGATGTGTTCATGTCAGGTTCTACCTTGGCCGAGGCTTGGGTAGTTCAGAACATCATGGCTGTTAATAGGGGTGTTTGGTGTAGCTTTTTTAAGCCAACTTATGGCTTCTGGCTTTTAAAAAGTTATTTTGGACTGTTTGGTTAAACTTATTTCAAACAGCTTCTGATTCTAACAACTTATTTTAAGTCAAAAAAGCTGATTTTGAGAAGCTGCTCACCCCTTGCTTCTGATTATCAGCTTCTGCTGTGGACATGTTAATTCACGGTTATACTCTTAAATTTTTTTTTTTTTATTTTTTTAAAAATAGAAAAAGACCCAAATGGACTATAAAATACTATTATTATTTTTTATGAGAAATGTAGACAAATAGTGAATAATAAAAAATAAAAATTAATTGAAAAAGTTACTTCACAGCTTATTTAACAAACACTACTCAGCAACTTAAATCTATAATTTAACAGCTATACCAAACAGATTAATAGCTTCTGATTAAAGTCATAATCTATAATCTGTTAAGCTATAATCTATAATCTGTTTTAACAGCTACACCAAACAGCACCAATGAGGGGCTATACATCAGTGCTCAATCAGTATACCTCCTGAATAAGCTCCAACACATCCCCGGGATGGGATTGGGAAAGAGTGGCCGGAAGGGCGTCGCAGCATTGGCCGAAGTGCCGCACAACCCACATACCTTTGGTTTGGGTTACCTGCCCACCAGAGAGGATTGGATAAGGAAAGGCAAGGAGATGGCTGGAAGAGCCAGAGCGAAACAGATGGGGAAGCCTTTTGAGTTGATGCATCGGCCCATCCAGGGTACCCTAAACGGACGCTTCGTCCAGGAGGGGGAGGACTTTCCATTTTGTGGCTTCCCAGAGCCGTGGCTGAATGCGGAGAGGAAGCGCATGCCAGGTTTTGAGATCTTCTTCGACCTGCAGTTATCTGGGGATGATATTGCCGAGGAGCAGACAGACCCATTAGTTGAGGTTGAGCAAAGCAAGGAGATGGAGTCTGAGGATGTCAAGATTGAAATGGGGGTAGCACTGGCATGTCTACTTTCAGATCCTCCAATTGAACAGAAGTGCTTGGGGGATAACTTCTCGGTGCCCATGATCGGGAATGAAACGACTGCGGGCCTACCAGCAAATATTTTGGATGCATCCATCGCACCCTTCCTCATTTGGCAATACGAGGAGGGATTTTTGTCAAGCAGCACCGGGTCAGGTAGTGAGTCGGAATCTGATTCCATTGAGTCTTGTGAGTCGGAATCAGGTTCCAGCTCAACTGAGTCTAAGTCCGGTATTCCTGGGGGTGATAACTCGGATGCCACAGTCCTGTCCAGGTCGTCTTTTTCTTTCTCTTTTGAGTCTGTTGTAATAGAAGAATCGGACGGTTTGGAAGTACTTAATGAGAATGATGTGGATGTGGTTTCTGAGTACTTTTTTGTGCCTTTGATTTATTGCTTGAATCAGGACTTTCAAAATTTTGACAAAAACGACGAGGAAGAAATTCCTCCGATTTTGCAACGATTAATTGATCAAGAGCATGAAAGATTTGTTAAACCTTTAGTTGATGAAATCACTACTGTGAATATCGGTACTGAGGAGGACCCGCGGCTGGTCCAGATCGGGTCCACGTTGTCTTCGGAGGAACGCGAGCGTTTAGTCGCTTTATTAAAAGATTTCAAAGATGTTTTCGTGTGGTCCTACGAAGACATGCCTGGGATCGATCCTGAGATTGTACAGCACCGGATCCCTCTTGACCCCGAGGCCCGACCTGTCAAACAGAAACTTAGAAGGATCCGCCCTGACTGGGCCATTAAGATTAAGGAAGAGGTCACCAAGCAAATTGATGCTGGCTTCCTGCTGGTATCCGAATACCCGACTTGGTTGGCTAACATTGTTCCGGTACCAAAGAAAGATGGCAGGATCCGGGTGTGCGTGGATTTCAGGGATTTGAACAGAGCTAGTCCGAAGGATGACTTTCCCTTGCTGCATATTGATGAGTTGGTGGATTTCACAACGGGGCATGCTTTGCTTTCGTTTATGGATGGCTTCTCAGGATACAATCAGATAGTGATGGCACATGAAGACTGGGAAAAAACTGCCTTCACCACCCCGTGGGGGACCTACTGCTACAGAGTGATGCCGTTTGGGTTGAAGAATGCTGGAGCTACATATCAACGGGCCGCGACCACAATATTGCATGACATGATCCACAAAGAGGTTGAGGTGTACGTAGACGACATGATTGTCAAGTCCAAAGAAAGAGAGGGCCACTAAACCGCCTTACAAAAGTTCTTCCAAACGATCAAAGAATTCCGGTTGCCGCTGAATCCTCAGAAGTGTACGTTCGGTGTTACAGCAGGGAAAATGCTAGGCTTTCTGATTACACAGAGAGGTATCGAAGTCGACCCTTCTAAAATCAAGGCCATCTTAGAAATGCCACCACCAATGACTGAAAAGGATGTGCGAGGCTTTCTGGGTAAAGTGCAATTCATAAGGCGGTTTATCTCAAAACTAACCTTGACTTGTGAACCACTTTTTGGTCTCCTGAAGAAAGGAAAGAAATTCCAATGGGACGGCCGATGCCAAGCTACTTTTGAACAGATCAAGGATTATTTACAGAACCCACCCGTGTTGTCACCACCAGAACCGGGGAGACCGTTGATTTTGTATCTTTCAGTAACTGAGACTACAATGGGCTGCATGCTCGCGCAAGAATCAGAGGACAAGGTGGAGAGAGCCATCTACTATCTGAGCAAGAAGATGTTAGAGTATGAGACTCGCTATACACCGCTGGAGAAGGCTTGCTTAGCCTTGGTATGGGCTACCAGGAAGCTGTGGCACTACCTGTTAGCTCACTCCGTAATGTTGGTTTCACGACTGGATCCCATCAAATATCTTTTCGAGAAACCAGCACTTACGGGTAGGCTAGCTTGTTGGTTGCTTTTGCTTTCTGAATTCGATCTGAAATATGTGACACGCAAGTCAGTCAAGGGAAGAGCAGTAGCAGAATTCTTAGTCGATCATCTAGTGGAAGGGGGTGAAGCAGTTGAGTACTTATTCCCAGATGAGACCATTTTGCACATCGAAGATGAAACTTGGACGATGTACTTTGACGGACCGTCAAACCAGTACGGATATGGGATAGGAGTGTTGCTGATAGCACCCGACAATTCCCGTATCCCTCTAGCATTCAAACTCTGGTTCAAAGTCTCGAACAATGAAGCAAAATACGAGGCATGCATTGCCGGTCTAGAAGCAGCCCTTGAACTAGGGGCAAAACGGTTGGACGTCATTGGGGACTCGAACCTTGTTGTATCTCAAGCAAAAGGAGATTGGAAAGTCAAAGAAGAAAAGATGATCATGTATCACCAGACCTTGGATTTGTTGATTCCTCGGTTTGAGAAACTGAACTTCACTCATCTATTAAGAGAGAACAACAGGTTCGCAGATTCACTAGCAACTCTATCTTCCATGATAGACATCCCGTTTGGAGTCCGAATGCGTCCAGTCATTATCGACCAAAAATTTGTGCTGGCTTTTGAGTCGATTACTGCTATAGATGAGGCTCAAGATGAGAACCCCTGGTATTACGATATTTGGAATTTCTTGGAGAAGGAAGTATATCCACCAGGGGCAAATGCCAAAGATAAAAGGGCAATCAGAAGAATGGCCGTTCAGTTCATCATCTGCGGGGGTAAACTGTATAAGAGAGGTCATCTGGGAATGCATAAGCTGTGGGTAGAAGCCGAAGAATCGAAGCGCCTAATGGAGGCCATCCATGGAGGAGAATGTGGTGCACATATGAACGGGGTAATGTTGGCTCGGAAGATCCTCAGACCGGGTTACTATTGGTCCACCATGGAGGAGGATTGTATCAGCTTTGTTCAGCGATGCCACAAATGTCAGATCCACGCAAACCACATGAACATCCCGCCGTCGAAACTATACAACATGACTTCGCCATGGCCATTTTCAGTTTGGGGAATCGATGTGATCGGGGCTGTCGCTCCGAAAGGGTCGAATGGGCATGAGTTCATCCTGGTTGCGATAGATTATTTTACAAAGTGGGTTGAAGCCCAATCTTATGCGGTGTTGAAGGCTTCACATGTCGCGAAGTTTATCAGAAACAACATCATCTGTCGTTATGGAGTCCCAAATGAGATCATTTCAGATAACGGTTCCCACTTCAAGAAGGAAGTGATTGACTTGTTGGAGAAATACAATGTGGCTTTTCATAAGTCATCCACATACCGGCCGCAAACCAATGGAGCGGTTGAGGCTACCAACAAGAACATCAAACACATACTGCAGAAGATGGTGGAAACCTACCGGGACTGGCCAGATAAGCTGCCGTTTGCTTTGTAGGGCTACCGGACTTCAATCAGAACTTCTACTGGGGCGACTCCGTATTCATTGGTTTATGGGATGGAGGCTGTTCTACCTATTGAAATTGAGGTTCCGTCTTTGCGAGTATTGGCCGAGTGTCAGATAGCCGAAGCAGATTGGCAGCAGAGCAGATTTGAAGAACTCATGCTCTTTGACGAGCGCAGACTGAAAGCACTGTACCATGTTTAAGGTTATCAGCGCAGAATTGCCAGGGCTTTTAACAAGAAAGTTAAGTCCAGGAATCTGAAGGAAGGAGATTTGGTACTCAAGGAGAACCGAGCACCCATCCACGACCCAAGGGGCAAGTTCAGACCCAATTGGACTGGTCCCTACATCATCAAAGCTATATGGTCAGGTGGAGCTGTGGTTCTGATGGACCTAGATGGCCTAGAGTTCTCCCAACTGATCAATATGGACAAGTTGAAGAAATATTACCCCTGAGAGGCTCGCTAGGCCGAAAACTCGAAAGGGCGACCTAGGCAAAAGTTAGAGCAAAAAAAAAAAAAAAAAAAAAAAAAAAAAAAAAAATTTGAAATAATAAAAACTGAGCTCGCAAGGTTGAAAACCCGCAAAGGGCGGCCTTGGCAAAAGTTAGAGCGTAAAAGGAGAGTGAAAATACTCGAGTGAACCCGAGCCTGAACTATGTAAGGCTTGATTCCCATCTTTGGGATACGTAGGCAACTTCCTCCTGAAGTTCAGCCATAAACTTTTCCCCGATCAACTTTGTCCATTTGATCATTTCGGCCATCTTTGTCTATTCAGCATTCCAGAGTTCAGTTATAATCTCCCGCGCAGTGCTTCTCAGACTAGGGGCAACTTTTCGTTGCTGTGCAGTGCCGCGGTACTACTCAAACTAGGGGCAACTTTCCAGTTGCGGGAATCCGATGTTGTGCATCTCAGTGACAGGTCTCAGGCGTGTCCAGTTTTGATCCATATCGAAAATAGTTTTGAAAAGTTTTGATAAAAGTTGACTTTGTTCAAATTAATCTTTTTACAACTAAGACCGTTTTTGGACCAAAACGGAAAATTTTCAGTACCCACAACCTTCAATTTCATTGATTTCAATATAGAGTTCTCCTGCTCTTGCATACAAATTGAAGTTGTTTTTTATTACATTCATAAAGAAAACTTGAAAGTACTAATAAAGCAATAAATCCAGGGCATAGTTAAGTCAGGTGTTCCTGCGCCCCCTTCCAGAGCTGGTCGAAGCCTCTGATGCCAAACTAGGCCTAATTTGTGCCTCCTCGTTAAGCCAATCTATGCATTCATCAGACAAAGTGCAACTGAAAGTAGGAGCAGGGGCCAGGAGCTCTCTAGTCCTCCATGCTGTCGTATACCGGGCAAGCTGTGCGCCTCGGATCGGGAATGTAGCCGGGTACTCTATCCTCTCTGGTGGACAAGTCTGATTATGACCAAACTGGTGCTGGAACCGGAATGGGAAGTAGAACACACAGTGAGTCAAGCCAATCAGCTAAATCCCAGGTTGGCGGGTCATGCTATAGCCCATTGCTGGTAGATTAAGCCAAGGGCACCGCCAAGCAATGCGGTCTGCGGACAGGCTGCACATCCAGTCAAACCACCAACCCTCATCAAGGGCATCGACTAGGCATTGCCTGAAGAAGTAGCCGTGAGCTGAGTAAGCTGGCAAGAGTCCACAACCTGCAACTTGTCCATCAACCACACTTAGGAAGGGATGAAAAATGAGAGAATAAAGAATAGAGAGATGTACGATGAGAGAAAAAGTAAGAAGAGGGTTTTGTGAGAAAAATCGAGCTTGAGGGCCGAGTGATGTAAGCAATACATATGTGAGATTGGGTGGGAAACATTACCTACAGCAGTAGTGGACTTCCTGCAAATTTGGTCATTTCGCGGCGATGGAAAGCGTCCAAGCCCATCAACGTCTCAGCCAGAGTCATGGTGACGCAACTCTTACCCTCCTTCAAACCTTGGGCAACCTCAATCAACCGGACACTAGATCCTCCGGAGCCTGAGGCAAGTAAGAAATGAGATAGCATGCACAAACAAAGTGCGTGTTGCCGAAAACCTTGCCAATGACGGTCACTGCGGTCACCGGTGCTAGAAAAACGGCAAATCAAACTCGGAATATCCAGCATTCCGTCATAAATCAAAGATCGAGCGTCGGGTATTGAGAGCCCACACATTTGTCCTAAGGCTTGGGCATAGCCAAAACGAAGTTGGGGCAAAATCTCTTCGTTACGCTCGGACTCCATTAAAGCTTGGAAGTCTTCGAAGGTAGGACATACCTCTTGCCCGCCAAAGCTTAAAACATGCGTCACCGGATTCCAAAACCTTGCCGCGGCATGGAGAAACGGGAGGTGCAGCAGAGTACGATTCAAAGTGAATAGTGCGTTTATGCCGAACCCCCGGAAATTCAGCTTTTCCGAGCCGTCCAAGTCGGCAATCCAAGCTGAGAGATTCTGGGCAAGAAACTCTTCCATTTGGAGCAAATCAGTGTTGAATTGAGAAAAACTACGAAGCTGAGGCCTTTTATAGAAGATAAGGTTGAGTGGAGGACAGATGTCAGCATTCTGCTGGTTCTTGCAATTTATGGCCGGCCGACCAAATATAGTGCCGACCGACCATCACTTTTGGCCGATAAAAATTCCTCATGGCCGATGGCCTTTCCTTATGGCCGATAGCCTTCCCCCCCTATTCCATGAGCTATTTATGAGTTGAACATGCTGAGGGATTATGGTTGGAACCTCTACCGATGCCCTCCGGTAATCGATTCTTGCGGGGTCACACCCTTTTGCTTATCGAGTTGTTGTACATTTGCTTATCGAGTTGTATTTCACTCTCTTTAAGTCTTTAATTTGCTTATCGAGTTGTACTCGCACTTGGTTGACTTATCGAGTTTCTTTGTTTTGCTTATCGAGTTGTAAGTCGGTTCATTACCTGATTATTACGATGCAAGTGCTCAATTTTCAAACAAAGTTCAATTTCATTCACATTGTTATGTGATACCACGTGATGCGATGCATATACAGTACAAATGTAACACCGTTTTCAAAATAGCTATTTCATTTCCATCATGTGTTTTGCAAAAAATACACAGTTTTGAGAAAAATAATAACCTGCCTGAGGCAGTGCGATGTGCTTAAACTACCAGTAAAAAGGAAAGTAAAGCGAAAGAGGGCAGGGCAGTAGAGCATAGGGGTTGAATGCTGGTAACCTCCCCTCGCGGTCAATGCATCCCGCACTCTTGTTCAAGTCAACGGTATGGTTTGGCACCTTTCTTACTCAAGACAGTGCAAGGAAGTGCACTTTTTCAGAACATTAGTAGGCCTTCGAGTTGACCTTAGGCCGTATCTTTTTGAGCGATGCTCCGTACGTGCGAGGAACACCCCTTCCCGTATCCTTTTTGTATCTTGTGAACTCTACCAAATCGCTTCAATTATACTGTATTGCAGTGCTTTGCATTTCAACATCATGAATAACTTGTCTTTACTATGCTTCAAGTTTCTATACACATTGCGTGCATACGTTCATTGCTTTACTTATATGTGTTCAAGTTCCTATACACATTGCATGCGTTGTCGCGTCATGCTTTACTTATATGTGTTCAAGTTTCTATACACATTGCGTGCATACGTGCATTGCTTTACTTATATGTGTTCAAGTTTCTATACACATTGCGTGCATACGTGCATTGCTTTACTTATATGTGTTTAAGTTCCTATACACATTGCATGCGTTGGCGCGTCATGCTTTACTTATATGTGTTCAAGTTCCTAAACACATTGCATGCGTTGTCGCGTCATGCTTTACTTATATGTGTTCAAGTTCCTATACACATTGCATGCATTGTCGCGTCATGCTTGACTTATACGTGTTCAAGTTTCTATATACATTGCGTGCATACGTGCATTGCTTTGCTTATATGTGTTCAAGTTTATACACATTGTATGCGTTGTCGCATATACTTTACTTACATGTGTCTACATCTTCACACATTGCGCACGTTGTTCCGTGTTCTTTACTTACATGTGTTTGCGCCTTCATAGCATTGTTATGTTTGTTTCAAATTGCATTGTTATGTGTTCTAATCAGTTTGCGTCGTCACGCACTCTCAATTGCATTGATATGCATGTTACTAACAATATTGTACCTGTTAAGTTTTCTTTCTTTTTCAAGCACGATATTGTATGTACGGTTCATTTGAAGCTGGCACGACCAGACGAACCGCACAGGTATTGTATTCTCCGCGTGAAACGTAGCGAGAATTACATGATTCTCTTACACTCTCTCTGCATTGTAGTGTAGTTTGGTGTGTGCTAGCTTAAAACTGTTGCATTGTTATGTTTCGTTACAGCTTTCTTTGCATGATCATAAGTTATGCTAGGCTTCTTGCATTGTCAGTTGCATTTCGCCCCTGCCTTCGGGCGCATATCTTTATCTGCAGCTTGTATGTTTTGTCTAAGTCTTCGGACTTGTCAAAAATGGGTCGTCTCTGGGCTATGACAATCACTCCCGTCATTGTTATGACTTTCAAGTTCTGTCAAAGAGGGGCAACTGTAGACACTCCATTTTTGACCGTCCTTAAGACTTGGACGTCACCACTTGAACACTCGGTGATCACCCATGTTTGTGTTCGTTTTGAGTTCCCAGAGGTCTTGGTTGCGCGCCCTGCCTCAGGATCTCTCAACTCGACTGTTTTGTGTTTGATTTTGCACCAAACACTTGTGTTTTTGCTTCTGAGGGTAAAGAGTAGCTTGTTAGCTACCCCTGGCACCCACCGGCCCTGGCTTGATGCCACCGGCTGTGTCTTCTTGCTACCGGCCATTGGTGAAATATACCATTGGCCGGTCGGCATCTTGTGTGGTCGACCGGCCATCTGTTTGGCCGATGGCCTCCTTTTCTGGCCGATACCACATTTTCGTCTTTTTTAGGCATAATGCATGCCAGCTATGCCAGCTGGAATGCACGGACCATGCCCCCCATGCACAGGTGTGGTTGTTTTGAGCCTTTGACCCTTTTGATCCAACTTCTTGCACCCTTTGCTCAAGCTTCTTGAGGAAGCTTGACCCTTTGTCTTAGCTTCCTCAAGAAGCTTGCACCCATAGCTTAGCTTCCTTTGGAAGACTTGACCCCTTTAGGATGGTTTCTCTTCGAAACTTAGCCTTTTCCTTTGCCTATGTAAGAGTCCCCTCCTCCTCCTTTGTGTTGGTTCAGCAAAACCAGAGCAAAATACATATATATATATATATATATATATATATATATATATCTCATATACACTTTCTCTCTCTATATCTCCCTCTCTCTCTTCATTGTGTGTGTGTTTAAGGGCCAAAAGGGTGATTTCTTCTTAGTTTTGCACTAAGACACACACTACTACACCATACTTTGACTTTGGGAGGCATTGAGGGTTTGTTCTTGAAGTTTTGGACTAGTTTTGATCAGAAGAAGGGGACTGCACTTGCTGTTCTTCAAGGGTTCTTCAAGGGTAACACTTTTGCTTTATATTCCCCAATCTTGCACTAGTCTTTAACCTATCTTGCTTACTGTTTTAGACTTTATGTATAATTGAAAAAAGTCTTATATTTGCATGCTTAAGATACTTCATTAAGGTTGTTTTGGTGTTGGGGGTCGACCTCCCCCTCTTAGGCCTTGTTTGGCCCTTTTGGTGCTCTCTTTGTTAAGCTTTGGTTACTGTTGTGTGTTGACCTTCTCACCACTGAAATCCAGTGGATTTTCAGTGGTGAAGAAGGAGTTTTGAAGTCTTGTATAGGGGAGGGACACCCTTCTCCCTTTGTCTCTCTTTTGTGCATGTTCTTGGCTCATAAGGGTAGCATGCATGATTAGTTGTTCTTGACTTTATTTCAGAGGTTTTTGGGTATTTTTGGGTCACATTATGCCTCTGTTTTCGGTCAGATTAATGGCCTCTTTCATGCTTAATGTACTTGCTTTGTATTCCTCTCTTTGGCCTAGAAATGCATCATGCATGTAGCCTACCATGCTCTCATGTTTTGGCCTAACTTTGTGAAGTTCCTAGCCATGTCTTACCATGCTTGAGGTCTGTTGGGTGCTGTTTTGACCATATTCGCCATGTTTGGTATAGCCTCTTTGCATTTTGGCTTGTGAGCCTTGAGGGTGTGAGTCGTGAGCATGCTTGAGTTGGGTGGTTTTAGTGATTTGAAGTCATTTTCCATGCTATTTCAGTCCATAACCCATGCTCGTATGATTTCATTTATCATCCCTTTCATGTCTTGAAAAGTTGTTTTGTTATGCCTTGAAATGAGCATTGTGCATGTTTAAGTGTTTAAGTCTTTGGAGCTTCCATATCAGTGGGTTTTGGGGGCTCATTTTGCATGTTGAAACTCTGTTTTTGGTTGCTTAGTCCATGCCATGAGTGGTTGAGGTAGGTGTAGAGTAATGCTTCACTTGGTGGCTTTGCATGCCTTTTGTTTTGGACCCATTTCCTGGCATGATTTGACCATGTTTCATGCATGTCCTAGTCGTATTTTGGTCTGCCCCTAGACTGTTTTCAATCATCTTGGCCTTGCGGGGCTTGTTTGACATGGCCTTAGCTCAAGCATCTTGACTAGCTTTGAACCTTGGACCAATTGGCATGCTTGTTTGTTTGACATTTTGGCCCCTTTTGCACCACCTTTGGCCACTGTTTTGGGGCATGGCTGAGGCCTCTCACTTCAGTTTAAGTCCCTCTTTGGTGCATAACTGCATGTTTGACATATTGTCTCTAATTAAATGCTTGCATTATACCATGTTTGCATTACATATTAGATTGCATTGCATTGCCTCTTGTATGATTAGCGCATTGCACATTTGCATATTAGGTTGCATTGCATTTGGCATGCCTTGCTTACTTAGTTTCATATCGCATATGTGAGGTACATTGCATACTTGCATAGCATTTTGCTTGGTTTGGGGTGTCAAACCAAGCATAAAGGGGTGAGGTGTGTTCGTACTCAAAGTGACGAAACACGCCTCAACCCTCGGTCGCCAATGCCTTTGATCTCAACACGATAGGTTGTTGGCACTCATTTGTTTAGTTTGCATGCATCGAAATGCGCAATTGATGGCCCGAGGGTCGAGGGCCACACTCCCATGAGTCCATAGCATGATTGGGAGAGTGGCCATGCATACATTGCTTTGAATTACCTTGCCATGCACTGTTTGCCCTCTGCTGCTGTCAAAAACAGGTTTCTGCAGGAAGAAATGGCCGGCCGGCCATATACAGTGCCGACCGGCCATCAATTACCAGCCGGTGGTGTAATTTTTGGCCGATAAGCCCATCCCTATGGCCGGTGAAATTGAATTGTGGCCGGTGACACCCCAGAGCACTCAGAGGGTGATTTAAAATGGGTCTGGGGACTTTCAGAATTTTCAGAGGAGCAGGGCAGTGTAAACAGAGGCAACAGTGGCATGGCACGGGTTTCCGGGCGGGGCGAGTCGAGCATGCATCATCCTAGCATTCCGAGGCGGGGCTGCGGCCATCCTTTTTCTGCATTTAATTTGTTAATTAAATAGAAGATATGTAATATTTAATTAATTAGAAGAGTTAATTATTTATTTGTTTTGTAATATTTATTCGGACCATCCGAGCAAAGGCAATTGTGTAATAAGTGTGCGTGAGTGTGTGAATGTCTTCCAACCCCACGTCTTTCTTCCCTTTTATTTACTAGCTTTCAATGGTTAGTTTAGGGCATATTTCAATTAGCATACTTATGATAGCATGTTTGCATACATTCATTTGTTTTGCATGCACCGGGCTCGGCGCATCATACTAACTGCATTTGTATTTCAATCCAAAATTGAATACATTTATTGAACTGTAGCATCATCATATGCCATCTTAAAATAGCCGAGCTTATAGTAGTTGCATCTTGCATGTGTTGCATTAACCACCTCAACGTGAACTAGGATCATGCATACGATTACTAACTAGTTTCTGTTTTGACTCGGAGTACTCGGTGAGCTTTTGTGCTTTAGCATCCTTGCATGCGTGTGAGTGTTGCCATGTTAGCATGCTTTACCATGAGGCTATGTGCTTAAATGATATAACTGCCTGAATGCCTGTGGGTGAAGGTTGGATTGTTTGAGTTGAAACAACTCATTGAAATTCGTGTTTTAGCCTACTTGCGAGTAGCAAATCTCAAATCATTTTCCAAACAAACAGATATGCAATGCTTCGTTCCAAATTAGGCGATCTAGTCTATACTTTTGTGTTGTGCGCATCACATAGTAAGATTAGCTAATTAACTGGAATAAGAACGCATAACGTTTTCAAAACAAGATATCATGATTAGTAGAGGCCGATCTTTGGATCGGACGAGAGGGGGTGCTCATAGCTGACCTTCCCCAATTGTACCCAAGTTCCCGAGCCGAGGCAACTTTGGTGATGACGGACACGTGGCCTTAGGCAAACGAGTCAGGGTTTCCTAAATTCCCCATTAAAAAATATTTAGGTGGCGACTCTATATCTGGCAAAGCAGTCCATGTTTGGCACTTTTTTACAAAAATCTGTTTTCTCAAAACGATTTGCCGGATTTAGACTCTTTGGTTCAGATTAAGAACCGTGACAATTTGAGTCCGAACTGTAGTACGGAGGCCCTCACGCGGGGCGCGTCTACACCCGCATGCGCGGAACAAAGCCCAACAACTAATTTTTTCACTGCACTAATATAGGATGAGAAACTCCTATATTAGAAAAAAGCCAACGATGTAAGTATGTCTCCGTAAAGTAGTCCACATGTCACATTGATTTTTTTTATTTCTATTATAATATTTATTTAATCAGTAATATTTGGGTAACTAATGTGAGAGATACCCACTACCTTATATGGTGATTTCATGAAAGTTACAACTTCTTTAATGGTAGCAAATTATAAGGGGTTACATTGGATCACGAGTTCAAACCTATCTATATATGCCTATGATTACCATCAAAATACAGACGTTTTGGAATAGAATAGATTTGAAACTCTGATCCTTCCACTTCTCTATATTGTTCTGCGAAAATTGTGTTACATATTTGTGAGTAATTTTTTTTTATACATTCAAGACTTGATCAACCAACAAACAATATATTCAAAGGCTTAAACAAGCTGGTAGAAAGTATTCCTCTTTCTTATTAAATTATTTAGTTCTAAGAATTGGTATTAGAGCCTTACTTCTGTTATGTTATTTAACATTTGTGATTTTATACAAAACACAAATTCTGTTTTGTCTCCTTTTTATCTGTTTGGTATTTTGCTTATGGGGTTTTTTTTGGTAACTTCACAAAACCTGATCGAACCACTTTTAAATTCTCAAAGAGGGAAAGATTAATATTACATTAAGATCTCATTTGAAAATAAAATATTTTAGTAATTTTTTAATTTTTTATAAAAAGATATATAAAAAAATTAAAAAAATATAATAACTTATAATGCCTTTTTAATTAAAATATATAATTATCAAACGGACCTAAGTCACGAAATAGACCCAACAATTAAATTGCACATAAAGGCAGTCACGTCATAGCAACATGTTGTATCACATGCTAAAGAAAAGTTATTTGATAATCTTGCGACAATTCATATTATATATCAATTTAAGTTAAGTTTGGCAACTTAAAAATAATTTATTTTTTTATTTTTTTTTTTTTATCACATCACCTTTTCATTTTTTTGCACGTCTTTTCATAAAAAGATAAAAAGTACACTTATTTAAATCATCCCAAACAACCTCTTAATATTTTTTAGTTAAAATAATAATTTTTATTTTTATTTTTTTTGATTTTTTTTAAAATAATTTAATAGATATAAGTAAGTGATAAATGATATTGAGTGATACTCGAACAAGACCAAATAACCATTCCAATAGATAGGCCACAATATTATAAACAAACCAAAAATATTATATAATCATTAAAAATCAAATACTAAGCTTCCACATATCTTTCCTTCACTTTCACAGGTAAACCACCCTTCATCCTCAAAGTCAAAGATAACAAATGCTCAGGACACTTGTCGTTATTTAGTACGTCAATCTCGAACCTCTCCATCACGGATGCTGCAATCGACTTCATCTGAATATAGGCCAACTCCTTCCCGAGACACATTCTCGGACCCGCATGAAATACCGGATACCGGAACGGACTCTCCTGTTTCACCGTACCGTTCTCAATCCACCTCTCCGGTTTAAATTCCCTACAGTCACTCCCCCATATACTCTCCATTCTCCCCATTGCATACGTGTGATAGGTCACAAACCAATCCTTCTTCACAATCGTACCGTCTGGTAAAACGTCGTCGTCTTTACACGCCTTCGTGTCTATAGGAACCGGAGGGTACAGTCTCATAGCTTCGGAAATCGCCGCGTGTAGATACCCCATTTCGCGTAACTCGTCGAAACTGTACGTTTCGCCGGTACGTTTCGCGTTTCGGGTTCGGACCGTTTCGAGCTCTTGGAGAATCTTTTTTTGAATCTCGGGTCTAGAGGAGAGTAACCAGAAGAACCAAGTGAGAGCCGACGACGTCGTATCCCGGCCGGCGAGGATGAAGCTTATGACGATATCTCGGAGAAACTCGGCCCAGTTATCGTCTGTTCCAATGAATCGCGACAGTAAATCCTCGTCTCGCTTCTCGGCTCTCTCTTCCATTCTCGATTTTATGATCTTATCTGCGAATTCATGAACTACCCCAATTGAATCCATCAACTTTTTCTCCGAACCCATGTTGAAAAACTTCTTGATTTTGTATAAATTTGGTAAAACATACATAAACCTCCCGGAGCTAAGCGTCGCCGCCTCTTCAAACGCCGTCATGAACTCCCCGCCAGCGGTTCCATCGCCGCCGAGACACCCCGGATCAACGTTAAAAGCTAATTTACAAATATTATCGAAAGCGAACCGTTCCAAAACGTCTTGGAGATCCAAAACCCGGTTGGTTTTGGCCGATTTCTGAAAAATCGGAACCAATCGGGTTTGGGTCTCTACCGTTACGTTTTCCAACACGAAATTTCGGAGAGACTTCGTGTTGAATTCATAACTTGCGGTTTTGCGCTGGACTTTCCAGAGATGGGCGTCGGAGTTGAAGATGCCTTGGCCGAGGAAGTCTTGTAAGAGGGTTATGAATCGAATGCCTTTTGGGTAGTTATCGAAGTTGGTTTTGAGGATGTGTTCGACGTTTAAGGGGTTGGCGGTGAGGACGCCGTGGACTTTGCCGGGGCGGCGGAAGACGGCGGTGTTGGTGGGGCAGAGGGAAAGGACTTCGGTGGACCAGTCGAGGAAGCGGTGGCGGTTTCGGATGAAATCTGGGAGGGTTCCGACGAATGGGTAGAATTTGAAGCCTGTTGTTTGGGTCGGTTTGGATTTTCGGATGAGGAAGAAGTGGAAAATGTAGAGAGAGATGAGGAAGATGAAGAGCAGGTTTTGGAAGTTTGAAAGTTCCATTTGAGAGAGAGATATGAGTCACATGAAGGGTGTGGTGGTTTTAAGTGTGTGGATATGCAGTAGTATAGCACTATATAAGGGAGAAACTATTTAATATTTTTAAAATAATTCCATGTGATATTGTGAAATAATAATTGGACGGACCAATAATTTATGTAGTTGTCTTTTAAGATCGTAAGTGATTCAGAATTTGAATGTATGTAATTTGCTTGTTTGGTGCAGTTTAAAAGTTATTTATTTTAATTTTTAGTTTAATTTAAGCTATTTTAATGAGTTTGGTTTAGTTTATAATTTATAGCTTATAACTTTTTAGAAGTCAGAAATCAGTTTATTCTTTAAGTGGGGCAGGAAATGCTTAATTTATAAGTCAGAAATCAGCTTATGTTCATAATTATAAGCTATAAGCTGTTTAGGCATAAGGTATAAGCACTTTTCCATAACTCTACCAAACAGGGCCAATGACTGCGACTTTTTTTTTTTTTTTTTGTGATTTAACTTATGAACCTTTCAATATTTTATGATAAAGAAAAAAACAAAATTTAAGCTAAATAAATTCGATAGATGAATCATTAATTTTTAAATTTATAACAGATGTTTTTGTGATAAATTTAAAAAATACAATTGGTAAAATATCTATCCCTAAACGGAATAGAATTGATGGAGTTTTCAATAATAATATGACATAATCATGGTTATTTTGACACACACACACACACACAAAAGCGTAATCATTAAATAAATAAATAATTATTATCCTAAAGTGTGTGGATATGTAGTAGTAGTAGTACTAATATTTTTCAAACAAGTTTAGGTAATATTTTCAAACAATAATTATTAATTTAAATTGATGACTGATATTTGTATTATAAATTTTTAAAATATAATAGATAAAGGAAAATGTTTTCCTCAATGGAATAGAGCGCAGTCATTAAATAATTTGTTTTTAGATAGTATTTACTTGGTCTTAAATGATGGCTTACTTGATGGAAGTTGATCTTGTATTATTAAAAATTATAAATTTTTGATGTGTTTTACTTGATGGAAGTTAATCTTGTATTATTAAAAATTATAAATTTGTGATGGGTTTTGATAGCGTAATCATTGTTTTTTTTTTTTATCTATTTATATTTTTTGTGGAGATAATCATTTGTCAAATTTGAGATATATTTTGATGAGGTAACGAAATTGTTATATACTACAAAGTGCCTTAGGGTATTATTATTGAATATTTAAAAAAAAAACACACACACACCCACACTTCCAAATGAGTTAAAAGTGAAAGAAATATAATAATTTTAATAAAAAAAAATAGATTAACTTTAATAAAAAAATATTTGGTACTTCTTTCTGTTTTTGTCTTTCTTGGAGCCATAGGAACGCTTAGCCGGCAAAATTGAAACTTGTAAATTAATTATCAAATTTGTGATGCGTTTTGTAAGGATTATCACATTCAAACAACAACAAATGCTTCCGACCCTGGGGTGACCTCCAGTGACATCTTCAGTGACGTGTCAGTTTCTTATTAATTAAAAATAAAAAAAAATGAAAAAATAATTGTTTTGAGCCAATCACAGCCGACTCCCAGCACCTCCCCTGGATCCGAAGCATTATTCTTCAAACAAATTGTTTACAAAAAAAAAAAAGCATGAGATTAATTAAGTTTTATATGATTCCATCAAACTTGGTATATAATCAACCAATTAAATAGTGACAACGCATCATAATTCTTGGTATCTTATTTACCGAAAATAATTTGGTTGTTTTAGAGCAAGTTTATATAGTATCCCAATTTAATTTTTATTGATTAAAACAGTGAGACTTAACACTGTTTATTTAATTTTTGAAAAACAACCTAACAAATGTCATTTATTAAGGGGCTGTTTGGAGTGTTCTAAATAAGTGTATTTTTTTATTTTTTGGACTAAAAAGTTAAGGGAAAAAAAGATGGTTGTTTGGGATAACTTTTTGACTTTTTACGAAAAAATGTGTATTAAAAAATTGTATAAATTAATGTATAGGACAAGCTTGGGCAGAGTAGGCAGTACGGTGGGCAGAGTAGTGTATAAGAGAAGCTTGCCTCCTTTTCGGGTATTGAATTGGAAGGTACTGTTTGGCCCTTGAGGACCCACCACGGGTCCCGTTTTGTTAATCGGAACCATTCAATGTATAGAACTCGTTGAGTATTATATGTTTGTAAAAAATCACGTTAATCGGATATCGATAACTATCTGATCGGATTAGTTTTTTGTCAACTGTTAACTATAACACCATCGATTTTTTATACAAAACTGATTTGATCATGTAGTTAGCGATATCCGATCAACGAGATTTTTTACATGCATATATTACTTGACGTGTTCTACACATTGAACGATTCATATTATCAAAACGGGACCCGTGATGAGCTTCCACGGGCCGAACAACACCGTCTTATTTGCTTCTCCGCCTGTTCTCTTTGTACAAACGGTGGGCAGCTAAAGTACAACTCACGTGACATATGAGTTGTACTTTTTTTTGTAAAATTAAATTTTTTTTTTTGTGAATAGTAATAACTTTTTAACTTTTTTTAGTAACTTTTTGACTTTTTGACTTTTTTGAGGTATGCTAAACTAGTAAAATAATATTTGAGAGGGTTGAGATGAATGGGTAGAATTTAAGCCTGTTTATTGGGTTGGTTTGGGTTTTCCGAATGAGGAGAATGTGGAAAATGTGAAGAGGGAGATGAAGAGAAGTTTTTGGAAGGATGAGAGTTTCATTTTAGGGGAACTTCTATTTGCACTTTATAAAGTAGGTTAAGGCCTCGTTTAGGAACAGGCTAATTTTTAGTAACTTTTTTAGCTATTTGCCTAAAATATGAGCTAAAAAAAAACTAGTATGTTTGTGATGATTTTTTGAATTTTTACGAAAAGATGTGCAAAAAGTAGAGAGAAAAGAGAATCTTTGACTTTTTTGTATGGGTTGTTGGCTTTTTGACTTTTTTAGTAACTTTTTGACTTTTTGGCTAAACTGGCCTATTGCCAAACCAGGCCTAAGTACTCCAATTTAATGATATAATTTTATTGTTTGAAACTCGAGTTAAAAAGACTACGAATCCAAACAAGTCAAGTGTTTTTTTTTTTTTTGTGTTTTTTTTTAAAAGAAAAAAAAAAGAGAATCTTGACTCCTCATTTATTCTTTTCTGCAACCCTAATTATTATCAATGATGTACACTAGGGATTATAATAAAGAGGTCACCGCTATGAGTGTGTGTTCGTGTGAATTAAGGCATACTTATGACAAGTGTACTAATACCACAAGCACAAACGACTCCCCTAGTGCAAACATCACATGCAAGTATCTACCTAATAAATCATTTTCATACAAGTCTACTATGCTCCCCAATTAACATATACAAATATTATCATCCTACTAGCAACAAGTCACATCAAGTGAAGTAATACAATCAAGTGAAACAAGTATAAGCATGAATGATTGAGCCAAATAGGAATGCACAAAAGAAAATACAACCCACATCCCCCAATTTGAATATGACATTATTCTCAATGGAAAAGTAAAGAGAAATGAGAGAAGATTACTAGAGATTGTAGGTGCACATCCAGGTAGGCATATAGTAACACACACACACACTCAAATTTTTTTTTAAAAAAGAAAAAGAAAAAGAAATAACTGAAAAGAAATATAAATAAAAATAAAAGAGATAAAACAATATACAATGGGTACTATGGAGAAGCCGGTGGCGGTGGTGGCAGGAAATGCTGGGCAAACAAGGCTTGCATCAAAGAGCGCGTCTCAAAGGCTTCATCCTGAACCCGTTGCTGGATGTCGAGCTGGCAGGCATGTAGCTGGTCAAAGGTCGCCTGAGAATAGTCTCGATGCGCCTGAAAATCCGTGCGCAACTCCATGAGACTCTGGTAGTGATCACGAAGAGTACTGTGGACCTGATCCACAGAGTGCTGAAACTGTAAGTACTCCTCGTGAGTCATGTAGAGCGGGTCCTCTTGGGGAGGCACGGGGGGAATAGGATGAGGTGGGTGGTCGTGTACGGGGTTCTGGGCCTCATCAACTGGGGCACCAACCTGCTGCGGGATGCGAGATATGCTATGCTGCCATTCCCGCTAGCCGAAAGTCGGATACCCTCTATCAATCTCCTCATTCTCAGTAATGGGGAGGCCGTTTAGCTCAAACACAAGTGTCAACAAATTGCCAAATGGCAGTGGCCAAGTCAGGTTCTGCATAAGATCAGGCCGAACTGTCTCTCGTAGAAATTTTCGCAAATGCATCTAGATAATATGCTCAAGCGGGACCTGATAGCCATGCTGATAACCATATAAAACCCGAACAAACTCCAAACGGAGCTTAGCTCGATGCCCAAGTGGAAGGACATTCTTATGGACCACGGAATCAATGAATAGCAAGCGGCTAGGCAGCTTCCTCCGCCGCAAGCATGTGAAACTGTTGTCACCGTGGGCCCCCGGGAAGTATTGCTGGACGAGGCTATGTATGGGTTGTTGATCCTCAACTTCCAAGAAAGGCTGATATTCTGACTTGGTGAAAAACCCTAACACAGTGGCAATCATGGATGAGGTGATATGGACAATATGACCATCAATGGTAGATAGCAGTCCATCGTCGGTGAGTGACTCATACAGGTTCTGGTAGAAGAGTCGTACCAGACGAGGATAAGTGGGCGCTGTCACAATGCAAATGCCCAACTGTTGCCGGAGTTGGAGCTGCTCAACGGCTCAAGTAGTGTCCGTGTCACGCTGAAAAAATGGAATGTTGAACTGCGTGAGCTTGTGAAGCGGGCGGGAAGCCCACTCCAGCCATGGCAAGTCACCCGGTGGTGGTGGCGAGGATGGTGGTGACGATGGCGGAGGTGACACCGAAGAGGTGGAACCTCTAGCCTTTTTGGAGGCCCGAACGGAAATATGTCGACTCATATTCTGCACACACCAACAATAAACACATATACCCATGAAACCATCATGAAAATCAAATAAAATATTAAAGTACAAGTCTGCCCACTGATGTACCACATGCAATTCGCACCAAATTTTTATTTTTTTTTATTATTATATAAAAACGAAAATAATTAAATAAATGAAAAATGACATTAAATTAAATTAACTAAACTATAAAATAACTAAACTACAAAAGAGACTAAAGTATAGAATAAAGTAACCTAAACTAAAGAGTTTTTTTTTTTGTTTTTTTTGTTAGTTAATAGAAGAGAAGAAAATAAAATAAAATAAAATAAAAATTCAGAAAATAAAATAAAATAAAAACTAAACTACTTAATAATTAAATGAACAATTACATCATAGAATAAAAAATAAAAATAACATCACTAACTAAACAAATAAAATTAAAAACAAAAATAAAACCAAAACAATCCACGAACTAATTAAACTAATGAGAATCACAAACGAAACAATTTAACTAAACAAATATAGCAAATAAAAAAAAACTAAATTAGTATTTGTATTAGCACCATGATTTCTGAGGTTTTTTTTTTTTTTTTTTTGGCCTGCACATGCGCCAGAGATGGGCGCACGTGCAGCGATCGTCTTCCTTCATTGCAAATTTTTTTTTTTTTTGAATGAACACTAGATCAACAAAAAAAAATAAAAACAAAATCAAAAACTCCACAGATTGACTCCTACATCCACAAATCTACACATAAAAGAAAAAAATTACCTTGAAAAAGTGGAGAAAGAGAGAAAAAGAATGGAGATTCGCCGGAAAAAATGGTGGTCGCCAGAGATTCGTCGGACGGAGAGGGAAGTGATGCCAGCGGTGAGATGATGGTGGTGAGGAAGAAGAAAGAAGAAGAAAAGGAAAGGAAAAGGAAGAAGAAGAAGAAGAAGAAGAAGATGATGGTGGATTTGTGGGGTTGAGAGAGAGAGATAGATATATATCTGAGAGTGATTGGGAGAGAGATAAGGTTTTTTTTTTTTTTTTACGAAAATAGAAAATAAAATACGAAAAAATTTTTTTGATATATATTTATATATTAATTTTTTTATAAATAAAATAATTGTATATTTATTTATTTATTTTTAAAATTTATTTATGTATTTATTTACTTATTTATTTATTTTTAAATAAGTAAATAAATTAAAAAATAATAAAAAAAAGAAGAAAACAAAACAAAACAAATATTTTTTTTTTTCCGAAAATTTCCGCACGTGCGGAAGTGTACGCCGCACGTGCCGAAGTACACCCCACACCAACCTCCGCACCTGGTTTTAAAGCAGTATGCAAAAACCAAAATCACAAATTTCCCGCACGTGCGGGGTCCAGGCCGCGTGTGTGGCGATTTTTTTTTTTTTTGGGATCGTCGTTCTACATGTGCGAGAGTCAAGCCGCACGTGCGGCTTGGTTGGTGCACGGATCCTCCGCACCTGCTTTTAAAGCAGTGTGCAACTTTTGATTTCACACATTTTGCCGCACATGCGGGATTTGTTTTTTTTTATACAACAAGTACAACACAAATTATTATTTTTATTGTTATTATATATATATATATATATTTTTTTTTTAAATTGAACAAGTATAACAAAAAATATTATTATTATTTTTTATTATTATTTTTTTTTAGTTAATAAGATAAGGCCACAAAAGTCTAAGCACCTTAAATTGCTCTTAAATATGACTGAAACCACAAAGAGCTAAGCATCTCAGAAATTAGTTAATAAGAGATGTGCCACAAACTAAAAAGCACACATCAATGCCTTATGCAGGCTACGAAGGGTCCCTTCCACCCACACATATGCAATGACCTTTTTCTGCTACATTGCAACAGCATAGTTTAACAAAAACAAGAAGCACTCGCAAACGTACATGCTTCAAGAAAATGAAAAACTAACTCCCAGAACCTAACAAAAGGTACCAGAGTCATGGCATAAAGTTGCCACTTCAGAATCCCCCAGGTAATAAAACCCAATGTAGTTTATAGCCTTCGGGCTACTGACCAAAAACAACAATTAACAAATACAATATTTTATATATATATATATATATATATTTTAGTATAACTATATACAAATATATATATATATATATATATATATATATATCTATATTTACAAAAGATTAAAGAAAAGAAAATAAAAACCAAGTACAGCCCAAAGTATACTTAACCGTTTCTACCTTCAATTGACATCCGAAATAAATATAGCATTTTAGAAAATATCGAAATGCCTACTAAAGATATAATCTTCATGCGAAAACCACGGGTACTACTTTTCTGCCTAACTGTGTTTGTAACTTTCCCTATTCTCCAATAGGGTGACAGACTAAGTAGATTCGGTATCCAAAATCGAGGCGCAGAAAACTACCTCAACCTATGGAGCTGCCATACAGAGTTCAAGCTAGGGTAGTTTTGAAGCAATCTCCACACCCCTGGGTATTTAAACCAGACTCTAATCTCAGAAATTCCAAACCTTTGTGTTCTAGGCTTTGCCATTCGAACTCTAGTTTCCACCGTCTCAGTTGGTCTCCTAGGAACTCACTACAAACACGGTTAGGTGGCTATACCAGACCGTCAGATACCGTTCGGGCACGGCTAACACCAAAGGAATTACACCTTTAGAGGATTTAAAGTCTCCTAGATGCAAATAAAGCATAACGAGAAGAAAGAAAAACAGAATAGCATAGAAGGGAAAGAAAAGAGACAAAGAAATCAATCTATCAATCATAGTAAAATGGGTCCATCAAAGCAATGGACTCAATCATATCCCCATTCCCAATCCCCTCTATATATGGTTTCAATCTTTGGCCATTCACTTTGAAAGTGTGGTCAGTCTTTGGATCTCGCACCTCAATGGCGCCATGAATAAATGCCTCAACAACCACAAAGGGGCCATCCCATCTTGATCTTAGCTTATCCGGAAAGAGTCTCAATTTTGAATTAAAAAGCCACACATTTTGGCCGGGTTCAAAGGATTTTCTATTAATATGCTTGTCATGAAATTCTTTAGTTCGAGCTTCAAAAACTCTCGAACTCTCATATGCATCATTCCGGATTTCCTCCAGCTCATTGAGTTGCAATTTCCGGTTGAGCCCAGCCGTGGCCATATCGAAGTTAAACTTCTTTATGGCCCACAATGCACGGTGCTCAAGTTCAACCGGGAGATGGCAAGCTTTGCCAAACACCGCTCTATATAGTGACATCCCAATGGGTGTCTTATAAGCAGTGCGGTAAGCCCATAATGCATCAATTAACCGTTGTGACCAATCTTTCCTATCCGGCCTCACCGTTTTCTCAATTATGTGCTTTACCTCCCTATTTGAGACTTCCACTTGGCCACTAGTTTGAGGGTGGTATGGAGTGCCAACTTTATGAGTGATAGAGTATTTCTTAACTACCGACTCAAAGAACCAGTTACAAAAATGTGTACCCTGATCACTTATTATGGCTCTAGAAAACCCAAAACGACTAAAGATGTTTTCATGCAAAAATTTGATTACCACTCTCTGATCATTTGTTCGGGTAGCTATTGCCTCCACCCACTTAGACACATAATCTACTGCCAAGAGAATGTACTCAAACTCGAATGACAACGGGAAAGGGCCCATAAAATCAATCCCCCAAACATCAAATATTTCTACCACAAGAATAGTGGACATTGGCATCATGTCACGTCGAGACATCGAACCCATTTGCTGACAGCGCAAACAAGTTCTACAAAATTGATGGGCATCTTTAAAAATTGTGGCCCAATAAAACCCGCTCTGTAAAATCGTGGCGGCCGTTTTATGCCCACTAAAATGACCGCTACATGCAGAAGAATGACAAAATGTAAGAATGCTATGCACTTCACTCTCCAGCACACACCGTCGGATCACTTAGTCGGAGCAATATTTAAACAACTCTGGATCCTCTCAAAAGTAATACCTGACCTGCGAAAAGAATCGGTCTTTGTCTTGCTTAGACCAATTCTGCGGAATTTGCCCAATGGCCAAGTAATTCACAATATGTGCAAACCACGGGGGGCTCGCTTGTGACAGCTCAAAGAGTTGTTCGTCCGGAAACAAATCATGCAAAATAAGAGGGTCACTAGTATACTCAACGAGGATTCGGGAGAGATAATCCGCCACCACATTCTCAAATCCTTTCTTATCACGGATCTCTAGGTCAAATTCTTGAAGCAACAAAATCCATCTAATCAACCTAGGTTTGGTCTCTTTCTTTGATAGTAAATACCGCAAAGCGGCATGATCAGTGAAGACTATGACTTTGGAACCTAGGAGATAAGATCGGAATTTGTCTAAGGCAAAGACCACAGCTAGCTGTAGACACCCCATTTTTGACCGACCTTAAGACTCAGACTTCATTGATTAAGAGCTCGGTGATTGCGCATGTTGTGCTCGTTCTGAGGTTTCGGAGTTTCAGCTGAGAGCCTTACCCCCGGACCTCGGGACCCTTTTGTGCTTTGTCTCGGTTTGCGAACTAGGTCTTACTTTCTCTTCCCAGAAGGAGGGACATGTCTTGTAGACCATCTCTCAGTGGTCGTAGGCTACTTTTCGTGGTCGAAGGCCACTGTTCCCGTTTGGAGACGAGTTTCTGGTTTTCGGAGCCGTCGGCCGTACGCCTCGGTTCGGGTCCGCTTAACTTTCTCCGTTTGGTACGATTTTTGGCACACACCTTGCTTCCTCTCTCTAGAGGGACACTGTGTCCCGAGAGACCACCTTTGTGGTCGCACGCCACTTTCGATGCTTGACAGCCTGTTTTCGGGGCACCTGGCTGCGCGTTTTGACCCCCGAACCCTCGTTTTGCATCCGTCTTGGTTCATTTTTGGCATGGACCTTGTTTTCATTGTTTGGAAGGTGGTACAAGGGTGGGAGACCACCTTTTCTCTTGGAGACCATCTTTTCTCCCGCCAACCGATTTTCTTGTCAGGAAGCTAGTCTCCTTGGTCTTTGAGCCACATTTACTGGTCTCCCACCATACCACTAGCTTGCATTCAATGTGGAGACCATCAATTGGGGCTGCCGACCACCTTTCCTTTGGTTGAACCTTTTGAACTGGTCGGCCGACCACCTGAACTGGTCAGCCTGCCTCCCCCAGTCTTATCTCTGTGAGTTGTTGCCAACTGTGCCAGCTGGAAGGCACAGACTGGATCCTCCATACACGTGTATGGAGGATCTTTGGCCTTGGTTTTTAGCTTCTTTGAGAAGCTTTGGCTTCCTTTGTCTATAAAGGAAGCCCTCTCCCTCCTTGAACCAGGTTTAGAACTTGGTTTAAGGCAAAACATATATCTCCCTCTATATCTCTCTATATTTTGGCTCAAAGTGTATTGTTCTTAGCCCTTTGCACCACACCTCATAGCCTAATACCTCCACCATTGTTATTGAGCTCTTGGAGGGTCTTGAGAGGTCTCAACGGTTGAGTTTTTGGTCCAAAAAGTTACTGTCTTGCTGAGCTTCAAGGGTAACACACTTTTCCCCTCTTTTAAGCTTTATTTTGATCCATCTCTTAGCCTTATTTTCATGCATATTTGAGCTTTGTTGTCAACTGAAAAAAGGCTTGTTTTGAGGTCCTTTTAATGTTTGTTTAAGGGCATTTTGTTGTTGGGGGTCATCTACTCCCTTGCATGCTTCATTTTGCCTTGTTTTGAGCCATGCCCTAAGGCCTTTGTGTTGACCTTTGCTTGGCCTTTTAACCACTGAAATCCAACAAATTTTTAGTGGTTAACATGTGTTTTTGAGAGCCAAAATCAGAGAAGGGTGACCCTCTCCCTCCTTGCCTTGTTCACTAGCATTTTTGGCCTTACAAAGGAGCCTTCATTTGCACACCTCCAACCCTTGTTCCAGGCCCTTTTCAGTGACTTTTAGGGCCTGCCTAGGCTCTTTTCAGAGTTGGTTTTGTCACCTTGGGTGTGTCTCTTGCATGTGTAGAATAGCCCCTCTTATAACCTATCAAAGGAGCATGTCATTCTTGCATGCATTGGTCATGTTTCAGTGGGTTTTTGGGCTTTATTTGGCATGTCATGTCTCTGAATTTTTTTGGTTTAGTGGCCTCTTGAATGATTCATATGCTTGTAGTGTAATCCATGTTCAATAGCTCACATTGCATGTTGTTTTGGCCCTTGATTCTAGCATATTTTGGCCATGTTCTAAACTAATTTTATTCATGATTTGGGCTGCCTTAGCTCTTTTTTGAGGTCCCATGGTCGAATGATGCTTGCCATGCATGCTTGTAGTGTAATACCCTTGCCTAGCTTCAAGTTTTGGAGCCTCTTGCATGCTTAACTTAAGTTGTTTTCATGTTTTGGCATCATTGAACATGTTATTTCAGAGCTTATACTTGTGTCATATTCCCATGTTTTCCACTCTTTAAATGCGTTTAAGAGTTGTGCTTGTATGCCTCATTTTTGGCCTATTGCATGAGCTTCATTTTTGTGCATTGCAAGCCATCATTTTAGTCCACTTTGCCACTGTTTTGGGTCTGCATAGGGACTTTTTGGGATTGGTTTGGTCATTTGGGCATCGCTTTGCATACCTCTAGTGTAATGCACTTCACTAGTTTCGGTAATTATGCCATCCAACATGCATCGGGTGAGTTGTTTGCATGATTCGGGACCATCTTGTATGTCATTTCAGAGCTGGAACATGTGTCATTATATGCCATATTTCATCCTTGTCATGCTTTGGTAGAGTTGCACTTTGTTCCTTAGGTTTGGTCCCTTGCACTTTTGCATGTTTGCATGTACCTTGTTGCCTCATTTTCGTCATATTGGCCACTGATTTGGGTGTGGCCGAGGCCCATCCATCTTGGTTTAAGTCCATCTTGCATTGTGTATGCCCTATAGTCCATGTTATTGCATGTTTGATCATCGCATTGTGTATGCCTCGTTCATAACATTGCGTATGTTAGTGCATTGTGTATGCATGCCATATAATCCATGTGCATTGAGTATGCCATTGATTAATTCATAGCATTGTGTATGCCATTTGCATGCTTGCATGTCATTCCGTGCATCTTCGCATCACTTAGTTGCATTGCATTTAGATCGCATGCTAGAGTTGCATTTGTCCATACATTGTTTGTTGCATTGTGTTTGGAGTAGGGTTTAGTCCAAACACGGGAAACGAGGGACGTTTCGTACTCAAAGTGATGAAACGTGCCTCGATTCTTGGTCACCGACACTCTTGACTATCCATGATAGAGTTGTTGGCTTTAGGTGTTTACATGTGTATTCATTTCACATTGAGTCGTGCAATTCGACTCCTCGGCCATCATGCATCGGGATGCGTGATTGATGGCACGAGGATCGAGGACTACACTCCCTAGAGCTTATGCAATGACAGGGAGAGTGGTCGGGCACACATATGTTGAAGATACTTTGTCTTCTCTCTCTCTTGCCTTTGTTGCAGAAAATGCAGAAACCAGGAGAAGAAACTGGCCGGCCGACCAGATTCTCTGGCAGGCCGACCACCTTTTCTGGTTTTCACCATTAAGGGTGGTTGGTAGGTGGTCTCCAATGCCTATAGCTGGTCGGTGGCCGTCCCCTTAGATTCTCAGGGTGGATTTTCATCTCTTTGGAGCTTTGTGCAAGTTTCTAGGTTCAATTGCAAACAAAGGCGAGTTGAGACATCGCGATGGATTCCCGACAAGGCGACTCGAGCATGCATGCATCCTTTATCATTCGGAACAGGGCTGAGGCAATCCATTTCACGTAGCTTGCATGCTAGTTTATTTGCTTCCTTAGTTTAATTTGTTAATTAATTAATGTTGTGTAATATTTAGCTGTAATTCATTATTCATTTCGGTTGTGTAATAACTAGTTTAATTAGCTTAGATTAGCTAGTTGGTTCTGTATTATTTATTCGGACCCTCCGCGAAAAGGCGAACTTTGTAATAAGTGTGCGTGTGTGTGATGCATGTCTTCCAACCCCATGTCTTTCTCCCTTTTATTTACCACCTTATGATGGTTAGTTTTAGGGCTTGTTTCAATTAGCATCTATATGTTCGCATGTTTGCACTCATTCATCTGTATTGCATGTACCGGGCTCGGCGCATCATGCTAACTGCATTGTATTTCAATTCCAAGTTGAATACATGTATCGATTGTTGCATCTCATATGCCATCTTAGAATAGCCGAGCCTATTGTAGTTGCATTTTTGCATGTGTTGTATTAGGCATTCTTAGCATAGTTAGGATTCATGCATGATTTCTAATTAGCTTCTTTCTTTGGCTCGGAGTACTCGGTAAGTGTTTATGGTTTAGCATCCTTGCATGTGTGTAAGTGACTGCCATGATAGCATGCTTACCATGAGGCTATGTACTTATGTGATATAACTGCCTGAATGCCTGTGGGTGAAGGTTGGGTTGCTTGAGTTGGAATAATTCGTCGAAACTCCTGTTTTAGCCTACTTGTGAGTAGCAAACTTCAATCCATTTTCAAAATAAATAGATATGCGATGCTTTGTTCCAAATTAGGCAATCCAGTCTATACTTGTATGCTGTGCGCATCACATAATAATTCTAGGCTAATAAACCGGAATAAGAGCACATGTGTTTTCAAAAACTCGATATCATGTTTAGTAGTGGCCGATCTTTGATCGGGCGAGCGGGAGTGCTCATTGCATGACCTTCCCCAATCGTACCCAAGTTCCTGAGCCGAGGCAACTTTGGTGATGACGGACACATGGCCTTAGGCACGAGTTAGGGTTTCCTAAATTCTCCCAAAATAAAATATTTAGGTGGCGACTCTGTATCTGGCAAAGCAGTCCATGTTTGACACTTCTTTCTAAAAATCTGTTTTTCAAAACGATTTGCCGGATTTGGACTCTTTGGTGATTTATCGGTCTCGCATTACGCTTTGCGGGATTAGATTCAGAGCCGTGACATTTGAGTCCGAACTGTAGTAAGCCCAATGAACAAAACGGGATTTTTCCCAGGACGTTCGGGCGCGTCTACACTAGCAACTCTTTCTCGGTAGTAGTATAGTTCAATTGTGCATCCGAGAGAGTGCGACTAGCATAGTATATAGCAAATGGTGCCTTATTGACCCTTTGGCCCAACACAGCCCCGACAGCATAATCGGAGGCATCACACATAATTTCAAAGGGAAGCGACCAATTTGGTGATTTCATGAGTGGGGCGGTGATCAGGGTCATTCTCAGTGTTTCAAATGCCTTTAAGCATGCCTCATCAAAAATAAAAGGCGCGTCCATAACCAGTAAACTACACAAAGGACGTGATATCTTACTAACGTCTTTGATGAACCTATAGTAAAAACCTGCATGCCCTAAGAAAGACCTAATTTGACGCACAGAATTGGGTGGAGGAAGGCCTGCAATGAGGTCAACCTTAGCCTTGTCTACCTCTATACCTCAAGGGGACACAATGTGTCCCAACACTATACCCTCATGAACCATAAAATGGCTCTTTTCCCAACTCAAGATTAGGCGTGCCTCAATATATCGTTCTAACCCTCTAGTCAAATTCCTAAGGCATTCCTCAAAAGATGGTCCAAACACCGAAAAGTCATCCATAAAAACCTCTAAGAATTTCTCCACTATATCGGAGAAAATGGCCATCATACACTATTGAAAAGTCACCGGTGCATTACATAGCCCAAAGGGCATGCGCTTGTAAGCAAAAGTGCCAAAAGGACATGTGAATGTGGTCTTTTCCTGGTCAACAGGGTACACCGAGATTTGATTATACCCCGAATAACCATCAAGAAAACAGTAGAAGCCCTGCCCCGCTAACCGCTCTAGGATCTGGTCAATGAAAGGTAAGGGAAAATGATCCTTCCTAGTCAAGGAATTCAGTCTCCTATAATCAATGCACATTTGCCACCCAGTAGTGGTATGTGTGGGGATTAACAATCCTCTCTCATTCTCAACCACAGTGATGCCCGATTTCTTGGGCACCACTTGTGTAGGACTCACCTATTTGCTATCTGAGATAGGGTATATAATACCCGCATCCAACAATTTCAATACCTCTTTTTTCACCACCTCTTTCATATTAGGATTAAGTTTCCGTTGCATTTCGCGAGAAGGTTTGGTGTCCTCCTCTAGGTGTATATAATGCATGCACATGGAGGGATCTATCCCTTTCAAATCAGCCACTGACCACCCTATAGCACTCCGATGTGCCACGAGAACACTCATTAACTGACTCTCATGCTCCACAGTCAAGTTAGATGCAATGATGACTGGTAAGGTATCTTGGGGCCCTAAAAATGCATACTTGAGTGTGGCCGAGAGTGGCTTCAACTCAAGTGTAGGTGGTGTGACCAAAGATGGTATGGCAGGCTCTCTCGACAAGGAGGAAGTTACTCAAACCGGGCTTTCCACGGAGGAAAATCCGGTGTAGAAGAAGCATTAAGCAAGACATTCACCTCCTCAACTAACCCATCAATATCAAAATTTTCAAACCCAAAATGAGCTAGACAAGCCTCTAAAGAGTCCTCTACAAGAATGGAGGGCAAAGCCTCCTCCACAATCTCATCCACAACATCCACTAATAAGCACTCCTCTCTCTCATGAGGTTGTTGGGATGCTTGGAAAACATTAAGTTTCACTTGCATGTTACCAAATGAAACTTCCATAACCCCGGTCTGACAATTAATGCAAGCATTGGCCGTAGCCAAGAAAGGTCGACCTAAGATCACCGGGATTTGTTTCCTAGAACTGGCTACCGGTTCCATATCTAAAACCAAAAAGTCAACAGGAAAGTAAAACCTATCGACCTTCACTAGCACATCCTCAATCATGCCACGTGGCACTTTGAGGGACCGGTCAGCTAATTGAAGAGTGACAGTAGTGGACTTCAACTCGCCAAGCCTAAATTCCTCATACACAGAGTACGGAAACAAATTGACACTAGCCCCTAAATCTAACAAGGCCCTATCAATGAAATGGTCCCCTATAATGCATGCAATGGTTGGGGCTCCCGGGTCCTTAAGCTTAGGAGGTGTGTCATTCAACAAGATGGAGCTTACTTAGTCCATGAGTAGGACCTTTTGGGACACATGTGTCCTAGATTTACGCTTTTGCGTATAAAGGTCCTTCAGAAATTTGGCATAGGAGGGTACTTGCTTAATCGCCTCTAACAGGGGGAGGTTGATTTTTACCTGTTTAAAGACCTTCATTATTGCCTCCATAGATGCCGCCTTCTTATTAAAAGGGGATGGTGTATCAAGGCATTGGGGAAAGGGTGCCTTAGGCACATATGGTGCCTTGGGCTCATGTGAAGTGTTAGGGACTAAGTCATCCCTCTTAAGTGTTTCCCCCTCACCCTTGCTCTCATTGGGTGTACCACCGTGGTCACCCTTCCTAGTTCTAGTTGCATCAGACGCAACTGACTGAGGCTTTAACTCCCTTCCACTTCTCAAACTAATCACTGCTTGCACCTGCTCATGTTGTTTTCCATTCCCACCCGAACTCTCTGCCCCGTATTGTCTCTTAGGGTTGGCCACAGTTTGATTTAGTAATTTTCCCTCCTCTCTTCGATTCATGTTGTTAGCCATTTGACCCAATTGGGCCTCTAGCTTGGCAATAGAGTGATTGTGGGAGTGAACTACCGGTGCTAACCCCTTAAGTTCTGAGAGAACTTCCAACACCTGAGTCTCAAAGGCAGAGTTGCCCTGAGGAACAAGCGGGGTTGTGGAGGTCGATAAGGTTTTGGTGGTCGGTAGGATGATTGGTTGGCAAAATTATTGAAATTCTGCCTTGGTGGTGGAGGATTGTAAAAAGTGCCTTGTGAATGGGGTCTCCATGAAAAATTAGGGTGATTTCTCCATCCCGGATTGTATGTGTTGGAGTATGGATCATTACCCGGGTTGGAGAATCCTTGAGCCGCATTCACATGCTCTTGGACTAACTCCGGAAGTTGTGATGCCGAAGGGCACTCACTCAAGTCATGAGCAGGGCTCGCACATATAACACAAGCCTCACGGAATTGAGGCTGATCTTGCTGGGTAGGGGCATGTCCCGCAGCTAATAATTGGTCCATTTTGTGGGACAATGCCTCTACTTGTTGGGCTAACTCTAGGTTTTGCCCGACTTCATAAATGCCCCCTCTTTTCAAGGCTCCAACTACTAGTTGCCGGACTTGCCGGGCTGCGGAGGCATGGTGAAGGGAATTATCACTTAGGTTCTCAAACAATTGTCATGCCTCGGCATCATTTTTAGACATGAATGTCCAACCACAGGACGAATCCACCATTTGGCGGTGCAGCTCAGTTAAGCCATAATAAAATGTTTGAACAAGTTTCCAATCAGGCACTTGGTGGTGGGGACACTATTGGAGAAGGTCTCGAAGTCTTTCCCACGTCTCATGGAATTGCTCGCCATCCATTTGAGCAAAGTTTGTGATGGCTTGCCTAAGTTGGTTGGTTTTACTTATGGAAAAGTACTTCTCCAAGAACCGTTGCTGTAATTAGTCCCAAGTTGTGATTGAATTAGCAAGTAAAGAATTTAGCCAGGGTTTGGCTTTATCCTTTAATGAGAATGGAAACAATCGCAACATTAAGGCCTCATTTGTGAAATTCTGGATCTTCACTGTCGAGCAAATTTCCAGAAATTCATTCAAATGCTTATAAGGATCATCATGAGTTAGTCCATGGAATGATGGGAGCATTTGTATGGTGCTGGACTTAATCTCATAATGAGCAGCAGTGGTGTTGGGTAATTGGATGCATGATGGTGATGTATATGTAGTGGGTGTGAAATAATCCTTAAGGGTCCGATTAGGAACATTCGGGACATCAGGATCTGCCATCTCTAATGGCTCAATGTATGAAGATGAATACTCAAGCCTAGGAACACAGGCAGAGGCCCTGAGTCTCTTAAGAGTCCTTTCTAGTTCAAGGTCCAAACTCCACAATTCAGGGCGACAAGAACGGCGCCCATGCATACACTACCCACACACACACAAAAAGTTCGACTCTGTGCACTAAGTTATGAAAGCAGAATGCCAAAGGAGAAATACTCACAGCAGTTAAACGAAAACACTTTACTCGTCTTGCGGATGCTTGACGTGTAGACATTGTCTCCAACCTCTACTTGAGCTTTGACTTTTGTTTTAGCACTTTGGTGCTTTGTTGGCGAGTGTTTGCTTCTGTTTACGCACTTTAGTGCTGCGGTTTTTTTATTTTTTATTTTTAAAGCTCGGCTGCGCTCCACTTGCACTTCGGTGATAGCTCTAATTTTAAACACTCTGCACACTTAGCAACACAAAAGCAGAAAATCCTAAATTAAAAATTAAAATAAGAATGTAACTTTAAATTAACCAATTTCACCAGAAGTCCCCGGCAACGGCGCCAAAATTTGATGGGTCGTTGAACACACCAAATATAAACACTAAACTACACCAAATTCTTTTAGAATAATGGCAAGTTCAAGTATCGATCCACAGGGACAATTGTGAAAATTAAACTAATTTAATTGATAAATTCCTAAATTAATTTTGATGAAAAGAATGATTGATCATAACATAATTTAATAACGAATAAATTAAACTAAATAATTAAATTATCAATTATAACTGAAAATGGATTTACTGAATTGGGGAAAAACTTAGGGCGAAGAATCCACCACTAGTCACGTAAATAGGGTTTTCAAATTGAAAACAATTATATTATGGTTCGAATGGAATAATGCTTCGTAACTACAAGTTCAAAGCATTTAACAAGAAAATCATCACGTTCAATGTACGAGCACGAACCATCTCAAGTAGTACGAATCGTTCACTCTAAACTAAGGTAGTGATACAACTCGTCTCTCGTAGTATGATTTGTCTCATACCTTGAATGTGAAAGAATAGAAAACTCTTGTATGGAAAACATTCAACAATCACAGAAAGCCGAATATTTGAAGAAATAATGGAAAATATATATATGAAACTTCTAAAACACCATACAAGTGTTCAAACCTTTACATAATTGAAAATCAAAAGGAAAAACCTATTACATGGCTAGGGTTTCATCAAAACCCTAGAAAAGGAGACTAGCCACTCATGGAGGAGTGGAAGGAGGTAGGTGGAGAAGAAGCCACCATGGGAGACATGCTTGAAGCTTCAAGTTTCTTTCTTTCCCTCTTTTGTCAAAACAAGTTCAGAACCCTATTCCAGCCTTTTCCTTGCCTTTTTATACTTCTGATCTCCTCCAAACAGGTTTAAAACATCGGGCACATTTTTCTAGAAAAAGTCAACGCACGTGCGGAAAAAGTCAACGCACGAGCGAAAAAGTCAACTCTCTTCAAATTCTGTCTTTTTGCCCATTTTATGCTCCGACTATGTACAACCTGATTGACATTCAACACACATAAATTATACAGTTTGACCAGCAAGTGAAGTTAAGAGATTCTAATTAACAGCCTCAATGATGTACAATTCGGCCTTAATCAGGTGACGACTCAATCGAAGAAACCCTTGACAATAGTGTCAGTACCGACGGGGAAGGGTCTGGCAGTGTCTCCAAGTTCGCGGCAACTCAATCGACGAGTTCGTGGTGGACGATCCGTCGATTGTCGCCACTTGGTTTATCCTAAAAGTGACTCTTAAGATCTTCTTTCTGACGCAAGAATATCTCCTCTTTATATGTCTCTCTCTCTGGCTATATGTGTATATGGTTTCATACTTATCTAATGATTTTGTATTGATTTTTTGGTGCTGAAATGTCTCAAGGTGAAGTAAGGAAGCAGACGATGGTTATAGTTGAAGTTGTTATTGTCTGTGTTGAAAGAGAAGAGAGTGTGCGAATGAAGGCTATGGTGTGACTGATGAGAGAACCATGGCTGCAGAGTTTCGAAGAAGAGATTCTCTCATATTCTCCAAGTGTCTCAAAGAAGCTCCCTCCTGTTTTTTTTTTCCTTCTCATTCTATGTGTGTGTGTTCTTCTTCTTCTTGGAGATTTTTTGGTGTTGTCTTTGGAAACAAATGATAGTGATAATTTCAACAGATCAAACCTTGTTGAATTGTTTCAACAAATAAAAAAAAAAAAGTGAAAATTGTTTATTTTAACATATAAGAAAAATATTTGAACAGATAGAAAAATTAAATAGATAGGTTAAACAGATAGAAAATAATTTAAATAGATAGATATAAATTTAAACAGATAATAAAAAAAAGTCAACAGATAAATTAAGTGGTAAAATTGAAAACAAAATGTCTTCTAAAACCAACAAAAGGACTTCTCACCAAACTGCTTTACAAAGAGTGGGCTTCTCACCAATAAAAAATAAGGGAACTTACGGGTCGGTCCCAAGGAAGTAACTTAATACCGGTCAAGTCCTGTCCTATTTTCGTTTTCAATTTTACCCTTAAATATCACATTACACGCGTGAAGCAAAGAAGTAGCTCACGATTTCTCCCCTACGCGGGTGACATGTACGCGCCTTTTCAAGGGTTCTGTTGTACACAAACGTGTGAAGATTTGGAAACCAATTCTTAAGCGATTTCTGATTTGGAAATTGGAACAAATTAAGAGATTTTTGGCTAATCTCCCACCGTTTCCAAAGAAATCGCCAACTGTTTTCATACCGATTCCAAACATATCTCCAACAAATCTTCCACCATTTCGATGTATATTCCTATTCAAACACCTACTTTCACTGTTTAGTTCATCTTTAACAAACATGCCAATTAAACGTGAGTCATACTCATCTTCCCTTCTTTCATAACCATAACTAAGTGATAAAATTTGACTTGAAGCTATTTTCAATGTGTATTATAGAGTATTAATTTATCAATGATATTCAACTTCATAATCATATCTTCATGTTCATTTGCTATACAATGATGGATTTGCTTACTTTTGCTAATTCAATGATAAAATTTGCTATACAATGACAGATTTGCTTACTTTGCCTAATTCAGTGATAAAATTTGCTATAACAATGATAGGTTTGCTTAATTTTCCTAATTGAGTGATAAAATTTGCTATACAATGACGAATTTGCTTACTTTGCCTAATTCAATGATAAAATTTGTTATAATAATGATAGATTTTCTTAATTTGCCTAATTGAGTGATAAAATTTGTTATAATGATGGATTTGCTTCTTTGCTTAATTCAGTGATAAAATTTACTTTTGGCGACTAAAAGATGACTTTTGGTGACTAAAAATTTAGTTGCCTAAAGTGTAAATTCTTGTAGTGAACTCTACACTTGAAAAATATCAACAATGTAAGGTGAACATAGTTCAGTAGATTTCCCAATAATTCTAATTAATATAGTACAATATATGTATATGATCATAAATACTTCACATAAATACATATATCATTAATATTCACCTTTTTGATATCCAAAATATAAATATACATAAGTACTCTTTTCACAAAAGCTATTCTTTATCATTTCAAGAATGGTACCTCTCATTAGAAGTGCACCCACTTTACCAGGTTCACTGGAAGGAAATTGATACCTCTCATTCGAATTGCAAACTACTTTATCGAATGCTAATCGGGAGGAACTTGGGACCTTTCTATAGCACTTTCACTAAATATCTCAACATTAATTATATCACTTTCATTACATAGTAGCCAACAAAATTATAAAACATGTAAAGGTTCAGTTTTCCTAATTCCATAGCCATTCTACATCAAGCAATGTAATTTTTCACCGATTGTCAAAACAAATATCTCTAAACAATATGTAAAATGTAACTCAACCGACAATACCTTGTTTGTTACAATTCTAATATAAGGAAAAAAAAAGTTCACAACTCCATCAACAACACATTAATTATAATATTTTCAAAACCAATCATGATTTCCAATACCTCCAATCTAATCGTGTATCACAATTCTACTTATCATTTTCTCAAGTTACGTAAGTTTTTGCAACCATCACCTTATTCCCATAACTTAATTCCATTGTCTTTAATCTGTAATAATTATAACCTTAGCCAATTTAACCCATTTTATCAATCATATTCCAATTTACTACGTTAACTCGTGGCTCAACATTAACTCTTTCTCCCATCTCATGTAACCATTAATTACAATTAAGGCTTTCTAATTTTAACATCATCAAAGTGTTCTAGTAGCATCAATTCCTCATATTAAATAAGAAATCACAAGATTTATTACCTCAACTCAAAATCCTAACTCCCATTATATGAATTTCAAAAACTTCTCATAATGTGTTTGGAACGATTTCCAAATTATGATTCTACCCCCACATTCTAACATGATGTTTGAATAGGATGTTCAAATTATATTTTCACAACATTTAAAAAACTCAGCAGAAAACTCTGTGTGAGGTGCGATTTTTAAATTTTTTTTTTTTTTGAAATTTGGCCTAACCGACATTCCACTGGTCGTCCGGCCGGTTGACCGGAACAGTGCAATTTTTTTATTTTATTTTATTTTTTTTTGTTGCAATTGACATATGTTAATTTTTATATATTCGAAAAAAATATTTCCAAATTTTTTTAAAAAATTTATGTGCTTTAATAGAATTTTAAGTTATATGTTTGGTTATGAATTGTAAGTTTTTGTATCAAATATCATATGTCACATCAAAAATTCCCTACTCAATTCAAAACTCTTTTCAAAACTCTTTCACCAAATAAATTTTTTACACTCAAATCATAATTCCAAAACTCACAAACTCAAAATACAACTCCTACTCTCAAATCATATTTAGAAAGCTCTACCAAACGCAACCCTAGTTCTCCTGCAATATAAATACTACATATCCATGTGCAACAATTATATTAAGAAAAATTAGAGAAATCTCTACCTCTTGAAGAGAATAGAAGAAAAGCCCAAAAATCAATTTCACCAAAATTTGATACAGGTTAAAATGTAGCGCTCGACATACTTGTCATTTTGGCGAAAAAAACTAGTACCAATTACTGGATTTGGTTAGATTAAAGAAAGTGTGAAGGTTTGAGGTGTTGGGTATAGAGAAAGGAGAGGAAAGAGAAAATAAAGAGTTCAGAGAGAGATTGGTAAGAAATGAGAGAAATGACGGTTTGAGTCGAAGAGCTCAAATTTTGAGACAATTCACGCCTCAAGCCGCATGTGTGGGCCCCATGATCACACGTGTGGTTCACTGTAGACCCAAAACCCAGATTCCCACCTAAGTCGCACATGCGGCCCAACTCCTCGCATGCGCGGAACAAAGCCCAACAATTAAGGCTGTGTTTGGTTGTGAATTCAAAACGTAATTCTACAGGTGTGTTTCAGTATGATATTTGGTTGTGTGTTTGGAATCAACTTTTAAAATCTCTGCACAGAGCTCTGTATCTCAGTCGCGTTTTTTGTGAAAATTTTGGCTAGGGGAAGACTGTCCGGACGTCCTTAAGGACATCGATGTCCTCCGCTGTACAGAATTTTTTTTTTGCAATTGATTTATATAATTGGGAAAAATATTTTCTGAAAATTTTTTAATTTTTAATGTGCTTTAAAATAATTTTGAGTTGTATGTTTAGTTATGAGTTGTAAATTTTTGTATCACATATCAAATATCACATCAACAATTCCCCACTCAAATCAAACCTCTTTTCAAAAATTATTTTCAAAACTCTTTACCAAACAAATTTTCTACACTCAAATCATAATTTTACAACACATAAACTCAAAATACAACTCATACTCTCAAATCACATTTACAAAACACAACCAAACACTGACTAATTTTTTCACTGCACTAATATAGGATGAGAAACTCCTATATTAGAAAAAAGCCAATGATGTAAGTATGTCTCCAAAAAGTAGTCCACATGCCACATTGATTTTTTTTATTTCTATTATAATATTTATTTAATTAGTAATATTTGGATAACTAATGTGAGAGATATCCACTACCTTATATGGTGGTTTCATGAAAGTTACAACTTCCTTAATGGTAGCAAATTATTAGGGGTTACATTGGATCATGGGTCCAAACCTATCTATATATGCATGCGATTACCATCAAAATACCGACGTCGTTTTGGAATAGAATAGATTTGAAACTCTGATCCTTCCACTTCTCTATATGGTTCTGCGAAAATTGTGTTACATATTTGTGAGTAATTTTTTTTTATACATTCAAGACTTGATCAACCAACAAACAATATATTCAAAGGCTAAAACAAGATGGTAGAAAGTATTTCTCTTTCTTATTAAATTATTGGAAAATGTTTTGTGGCACTAAACTGGGGGCACTAATGCCCCTAATTTCCTTTCTGGGTAACTGTTTTGTGTTTTTTTTTTTTTTTTGTGCCTTATATGGAAATTAGGGGCATTAGTGCCCCCAATTTAGTGCCACCAATCAAAACCGTAAATTATTTTAGTTCTAAGAATTGGTATTAGAGTCTTACTTTTGTTATGTTATTTAACATTTGTGATTTTATACAAAAAAAAAACAAATTATGTTTTGTCTCCTTTTTATCTGTTTAATATTTTGCTTATGGGGGGTTTTTTGGTAACTTTATAAAACCTGATCCCACCACTTTTAAATTCTCAAAGAGGAAAAGATTAATATTACATTAAGACCTCATTTGAAAATAAATTATTTTAATAATTTTTTAATTTTTTATGAAAAGATATGTAAAAAAATAAAAAGAACGATATAACAACTTATAATAACTTTTTGATTAAAATATATAATTACCAAACGAGACCTAAGTCACATTCTATAACAGTGTGTTTGTTTGTCATTCTTTTGAAATAGACCCAACAATTAAGTGATACTTGAACAAGACCAAATAACCATTCCAATAGATAGGCCACAATATTATAAGGAAAATATTTAGTAATTCAAAATTTTGTAACTCAAATAATTTAAATTTATTAAAACGATGTCGTTTTATATCATTTTACATTTAAAATGATGTCATTTTGAATGATTTGAACCATTTAAACCATAAAATTTTAAATTACCTAACATTGTTGATATTATAAACAAACCAAAAATATTATATAATCATTAAAAATCAATTACTAAGCTTCCACATATCTTTCCTTCACTTTCACAGGTAAACCACCCTTCATCCTCAAAGTCAAAGATAACAAATACTCAGGACACTTGTCGTTATTTAGTACGTCAATCTCGAACCTCTGCATCACGGATGCTGCAATCGACTTCATCTGAATATACGCCAACTCCTTCCCGAGACACATTCTGGGACCCGCATGAAATACCGTATACCGGAACGGACTCTCCTGTTTTACCGTACCGTTCTCAATCCACCTCTCCGGTTTAAATTCCCTACAGTCACTCCCCCATATACTCTCCATTCTCCCCATTGCATACGTGTGATAGGTCACAAACCAATCCTTCTTCACAATCGTACCGTCTGGTAAAACGTCGTCGTCTTTACACGCCTTCGTGTCTACAGGAACCGGAGGGTACAGTCTCATAGCTTCGGAAATCGCCGCGTGTAGGTACCCCATTTCGCGTAACTCGTCGAAACTGTACGTTTCGCCGGTACGTTTCGCGTTTCGGGTTCGTACCGTTTCGAGCTCTTGGAGAATCTTTTTTTGGATCTCGGGTCTAGAGGAGAGTAACCAGAAGAACCAAGTGAGAGCCGAGGACGTCGTATCGCGGCCGGCGAGGATGAAGCTTATGACGATATCTCGGAGAAACTCAGCCGAGTTATCGTCTGTTCCGATGAATCGCGACAGTAAATCCTCGTCTCGCTTCTCGGCTCTCTCTTCCATTCTCGATTTTATGATCTTATCTGCGAATTCATGAACTACCCCAATTGAATCCATCAACTTTTTCTCCGAACCCATGTTGAAAAACTTCTTGATTTTGTATAAATTTGGTAAAACATACATAAACCTCCCGGAGCTAAGCGTCGCCGCCTCTTCAAACGCCGTCATGAACTCCCCGCCAGCGGTTCCATCGCCGCCGAGACACCCCGGATCAACGTTAAAAGCTAATTTACAAATATTATCGAAAGCGAACCGTTCCAAAACGTCTTGGAGATCCAAAACCCGGTTGGTTTTGGCCGATTTCTGAAAAATCGGAACCAATCGGGTTTGGGTCTCCACCGTTACGTTTTCCAACACGAAATTTCGGAGAGACTTCGTGTTGAATTCATAACTTGCGGTTTTGCGCTGGACTTTCCAGAGATGGGCGTCGGAGTTGAAGATGCCTTGGCCGAGGAAGTCTTGTAAGAGGGTTATGAGTCGAATGCCTTTTGGGTAGTTATCGAAGTTGGTTTTGAGGATGTGTTCGACGTTTAAGGGGTTGGCGGTGAGGACGCCGTGGACTTTGCCGGGGCGGCGGAAGACGGCGGTGTTGGTGGGGCAGAGGGAAAGGACTTCGGTGGACCAGTCGAGGAATCGGTGGCGGTTTCGGATGAAATCTGGGAGGGTTCCGACGAATGGGTAGAATTTGAAGCCTGTTGTTTGGGTCGGTTTGGATTTTCGGATGAGGAAGAAGTGGAAAATGTAGAGAGAGATGAGGAATATGAAGAGAAGGTTTTGGAAGTTTGAAAGTTCCATTTGAGAGAGAGATATGAGTCACATGAAGGGTGTGGTGGTTTTAAGTGTCTGGATATGCAGTAGTGTAGCACTATATAAGGGAGAAACTATTTAATATTTTTAAAATAATTTTATGTGATATTATGAAATAATAATTGGACGGACCAATAATTTATGTAGTTGTCTTTTAAGATCGTAAGTGATTCAGAATTTGAATCCATTTAATGACTGTGACTTTTTTTTTTTTGGTTGTGATTTAACTTATGAACCTTTCAATATTTTATGATAAAAAAAAAAAAACAAAATTTAGGCTAAATTAATTCGATAGATGAATCATTAATTTTTAAATTTATAACAGATGTTTTTGTGATAAGTTTTAAAAATACAGTTGGTAAAATATCTATCCCTAAATGGAATAGAATTGATGGAGTTTTCAATAATAATCTGACATAATCATGGTTATTTTGACACACACAAACACATCCACACAAAAAAGCGCGTAATCATTAAATAAATAAATAATTTTTTTTTTATCTATTCATATTTTTTGTGGAGATAATCATTTGTCAAATTTGAGATATATTTTGATGAGGTAACGAAATTGTTATATACTAAAAAGTGCCTTAGGGTATTATTATTGAATATTAAAAAAAAAAAAAAAAACACACACACACTTCAAAATGGGTTAGAAGTGAAAGAAATATAATAATTTTAATAAAAAATAAATTAAGATCAAGTTTGGCATAACTTAAATAATACAAAAAGTTAAAAAGTCACTATCCTATTTAAGTCATATCATCTTATTTAAATCACATCACCTCTCTAACACATCACATCAAACCCAACCCAAACCCAAACCCAATAAGTCAAAATGTGTAATTTTTTAGAACATTCCAAACTAATCATAACTTTAATAAAAAAATATTTGGTACTTCTTTCTGTTTTTGTCTTTCTTGGAGCCATAGGAACACTTAGCCGACCAAATTTAAACTTGTAAATTAATTATCAAATTTGTGATACGTTTTGTAAGGATTATCACATTCAAACAAATTGTTTACAAAAAAAATAAAAAAAATCATGAGATTAATTAGGTTTTATATGATTCCATCAAACTTGGTATATAATCAACCAATTAAATAGTGACAACGCATCGTAATTCTAGGTATCTTATTTACCGAAAATAATTTGGTTGTTTTAGAGCAAGTTTATATAGTATCCCAATTTAATTTTTATTGATTAAAACAGTGAGACTTAACACTGTTCATTTAATTTTTGAAAAACAACCTAACAAATGTCATTTATTAAGGAGTTGCTTGGAGTGTTCTAAATAAGTATATTTTTTGATTTTTTGGACTAAAAAATTGAGGAAAAAAAGATGGTTGTTTGGGATAACTTTTTGACTTTTTACAAAAAAATGTATATTAAAAAATTGTATAAATTATTGTATAGGAGAAGCTTGGGCAGAGTAGTGTATAGGAGAAGCTTGCCTCCTTTTCGGGCATTGAATTAGAGGGTACTGTTTGGCCCGTGAGGACCTACCACGGGTCCCGTTTTGTTAATCGGAACCATCAATGTATAGAACTCGTTGAGTATTATATGTTTGTAAAAAATCACGTTAATCGGATATCGATAACTATCTGATCGGATTAGTTTTTTGTCAACTGTTAACTATAACACCATCCATTTTTTATACAAAACTGATTTGATCATATAGTTAGCGATATCCGATCAACGAGATTTTTTACATGCATATATTACTCGACGCGTTCTACACATAAAACGATTCATATTATCAAAATGGAACCCATGATGGGCTTCCACAGGCCGCACAACACCGTCTTATTTGCTTTTCCGCCTATTCCCTTTGTACAAACAGTGGGCAGCTAAAGTACAACTCACGTGACATATGAGTTGTACTTTTTTTTTGTAAAATTTTTTTTTTTTTTTTTTGTGAATAGTGATAACTTTTTAATTTTTGTAGTAATTTTTTGACTTTTTAATTTTTTTGAGGTATGCTAAACTAGTAAAACAATAATTGAGAGAGTTGAGATGAATGGGTAGAATTTAAGCCTGTTTATTGGGTTGGTTTGGGTTTTCCGAATGAGGAGAATGTGGAAATGTGAAGAGGGAGAGGGAGATGAAGAGAAGTTTTTGGAAGGATGAGAGTTTCATTTTAGGGGAGCTTCTATTTGCACTTTATAAAGTAGGTTACTCCAATTTAATGATATAATTTTATTGCTGTTAAGTCCTTATTTAAAATGATAAAAAAGTACTCGACTTTGGAAAAAATATAAATAAAAGTGTTTTGGACACCCATTCACCGTCAGCCCTAATATTCCTTTCCTCTATTCTCTTCCTACTTTATCACTTTGTATCTTCATACCCAACCCTAACTCAACCTTATTTGTTTTAATCCATCATTTTTGCTGTAACGCCCTCAAAAATAAACCCACAATATACAATATTATCATGCATTAATAAAAGAAAATATTTTATTATTTAAATCATCAGAGTCTTACGGAATAAAATACCATAGCAAATGCCCTATGTGCTTACATCTTGCCAAGCCAACACTTGGACACAATTCACTGAGTTCTAACTCAAAAACAGATAAAGCCCTAGGCTTGAAAGATTACATTATTCAAATAAAAATAAATAAACAAATCTTCAAGTCCAATCCTCACAAGCTAAGTCCTTGGAGGGAGTGAACCACCTGAACCTGAAAAATAAAATTCCCATATAGGGTGAGCCACAGCCCAGTAGAGAAATACTAAACCAAGCATAAGAATTAACTAAAGTATTAGCATCTGATACATGGTTAACACACTACAATCAAGTTACAATATTCATGACACGAATGTCTACACTGCCTATGACACATTGTCTATGGCACATTTTACTTTCCACTTATGGCTCAGAACCTGGCCAAGTAACTCAACAGGTTTCATCTTTTATTACCATTACTTCCAATTCAACAGGAATAACAATTCAAGTTAGACCTAATCATAACAAATACACATGTTGGTATTGTATCAATCATAATCAATTCACTTCCATACTTCCCAACTGATACACATTTTAGTGATGTATCATATCAACAATAAATAGACATATATCTATTAATCAATAAGCACACATAAGAGTGATGCTACTGGAGTCCATCCCCTATCTTCTCCCAATAAATCCGGTTTAGAGGTCCATCCCCTATCTTCCCCTAAACCGTGGAGTTCATCCCCTATCTCCTCCAAAACCAATGCATATGCAATGAAACACACAATTGCCATATACAACACATAATTAATACACAAATGTTCTGTATTAACTCAACAGTCAAACAATTGACTCAATTCCAGTTATACCTAAGCCGCATGCAAGGTCTACAACAATCAATGGCTATCCTTCACCGATAGCCCAAAACAGTTATTTCTAAACAAGAAATAAATACATCAATGAATGTAAATTTAACATTCCCAATTCCATGAATTAAACCAAATTCCACATTATTCCTTTAAATTAATTATACAAATTAATCTAAACCAAAACCCTAAGGTTTCCTCCAAAATTACCAAACTACCCCCACATACCAAAATTACCAAACTACCCCCCACATACCAAAATACCAACACTTAGGATTAAAGCGTATAAATGGAGTAGGAAATCCCTACCTCGAATATATAACTCAGAAAGAAGAAGAAGAAGATGATGCCCAAACTGCAAAGTGCTCCAAATCAAGAATTTCTCAAATTAAATGGAAGCCCTTACTCCCCTCTATCTTATTTGTAAAGCAACTAGGGCAAAAACCCACCCTAACTAGATCAAACCTAGGAGAGAAAGTGTTTAGAGAAAGAGAGAATTCGGAAATTAGGGTTTTTGGATCAAAAGGGGCTGAAAAACTGTTTTAAAATACGCTGCTGCGTATTTATACCTGATAGGCTCGCTCGAGCGAAGACCTGGTCGCTCGAGCGACCAGACACATAAAAGCCTCGCTCGAGCGAATAAATGCTCGCTCGAGCGAATAACAAACCAGCTCGCTCGAGTGAAGAAAGCTCGCTCGAGCCCACAAACACTGCTTCCAGGTCTAAGTACTGGACGCGAAGCTCGCTCGAGCGAAGGGACCCTGGCTCGAGCGAAGGACCAAAATCAAAGACCTCGCTCGAGCGAAGAAGAGCTCGCTCGAGCGACCAACCCAAAAACTGAACATGAACTCTTGGTTTCAAACCCAACCAACCTGTAAACAACCTGCTCAACAAATCCTATAACTCAAAACTGAAGAATTAAAGGACAACAACAACAACAATATGATAATATAATCTACGGAACATAAGTCCGGATACAATAATCAAATGGGAAAAGACCGGGGTCGCTATAACCTCCCCCCCTTAAAAGAATTTCGTCCCCGAAATTAAGCATAAGTTTGTAAAAACAAGTTTTTCTCAATTCCCAATGATATCATAAAGCAATAAACAACAACTTGACCCAAAACCGGTCACTTCATCTCTAATCAAGAGACATCTCACAATATGTATAAATCAACATATATTTCAACTTGCATCAATATTATGCATTAATCTTTTCAATGTTAACAATTTCCATATCATATTCAATCTCATGATATAAATAACACATTCAATGTATAAATGTTATACTCCACTTCCATAAAAAGGCAAGTTTCAAAATGTTAACATTAAACCAAAACATTCTCAATGTTTTCTCAACTTAAGACATATATATATAAAGTTCTTAAGTTCAACAATATTGTAAAATCAAAATACAAGATTACAAATCAACAAACAAGTCCGGATATTTCTCACGGACTTCCAACTCACGTTCCCAAGTGGCCTCCTCCACTCCGTGATGCTTCCACAAAACCTTCACCAAAGGGATGGTTTTGCTCGCAAAACTTGATCCCGCCTATCCAAGACTCGAACCGGTCTCTCCTCATATGAGACATCCTCATCAACAACTAAATCAGTCCAATCCAACACATGTGACGGATCTGGCTCATACTTCCGAAGCATACTCACATGAAACACGTCATGAACTCCGGATAACTGCGGTGGCAAAGCTAAACGATAAGCAGCCTCGCCAATCCTCTCAAGAATCTCAAAAGGCCTAATAAACCGAGGGGACAACTTCCCGCTCTTCCCAAACCTCATCAAACCCCGCTTAGGTGATATCTTCAAAAAGATATGATCACCCACCTCAAATGCCAAAGGTCTCCTCCTACGGTCAGCATAAGATTTCTGACGACTTTGTGCTGTAACAAGCCTCTTACGGATAAGCTCAACTTTCTCCGTCGTTTCCCTCACCAACTCCGGACCCAACAGAGGTGCATCACCCACCTCGGCCCAACAAACAGGAGATCTACACGGTCGGCCATACAAGGCCTCAAACGGTGCCATACCGATACTAGACTGAAAGCTGTTGTTGTAGGCAAACTCCACTAATGGTAAGTGCCTCTCCCACGACCCACTAAAGTCGAGAACACAACCCCGAAGCATATCCTCAAGGATCTGAATAGTACGCTCGGACTGCCCGTTAGTCTGAGGATGATAAGCCGTGCTAAGGGTCAACTTAGTGCCTAAAGCACTCTGCAAACTCTGCCACAACCTGGCAGTGAAACGAGGATCTCTATCTGAGACGATCGTCACTGGGACCCCGTGCAACCTCACTATATCCCGAACATACAACTCAGCAAGATGATCTACTGAATCTCTAACACGTATCGGAATGAAGTGCGCCGACTTCGTCAACCGGTCTACAACCACCCAAATAGCATCACTACCCTGCTGAGTCCTCGGAAGACCCACAACGAAGTCCATAGTGACATGCTCTCACTTCCACTCGGCAATAGGCAAGGGTTGCAACAAACCCGCTGGCCTCTGATGCTCGGCCTTCACTTGCTGACAAGTAAGGCACCTAGCTACGAAAGCTGCCACATCTCTCTTCATACCCCGCCACCAGAACTGGCGACCCAAATCCTGATACATCTTAGTACCCCCGGATGCACCGCAAGGCGCGAATGATGAAACTCTCGGAGTACCTCCTCTCGGCAAGACTCCGGCACAAACAGACGGTCTCGGTATCTCACACTCAAGTCGGGATACACCGTCAAACCCTTCTCAACCTTCCCATTGGAAATCTTCTCTCGGAGAGATTCTACCTCAAGATCACTCCTCTGAGCCTCTAACACTCGAGTCACAAGTGTAGGCTGTGCAACCACAGAAAACAAGGCCGCAGCCTCTACGGATTCGCCCAGATGCAAATCAAACTCCCCAACTGCACCCAACATCTCCCACTCCCGGATGGCTATACTAGCTAAGTCACCAACAGATTTCCTACTAAGGGCATCGGCCACAACATTGGCCTTCCCCGGATGATAGTGCAACTCGAAGTCATAATCCTCAATGAACTCCATCCACCTCCTCTGCCTCAAATTCAAGTCTTTCTGTGTAAACAGATATTTTAGACTCTTATGATCCGAGAATACCTCGAACCTCTCACCATAAAGATAATGTCTCCAAATCTTCAAGGCAAAAATCACAGCTGCTAATTCCAAATCATGCGTAGGGTAATTCTTCTCATGAATTTTCAACTGACGTGAACCATAGGCAACCACCTTCCCCTCTTGCATTAACACACAACCCAGACCCTCTCGTGAGGCATCACAATAGACTGCATAACCCAACCCTCTCTCCGGAATAATCAAGACTGGAGCGGTGGTCAGTCTAACCTTCAACTCCTGAAACGACTTTTCACAAGTCTCACTCCATACAAATTTGACTCCCTTCCGAGTCAATCTAGTCAACGGTGAAGCTAACCTGGAGAAATCTTTCACAAACCGACGGTAATACCCAGCTAATCCCAGAAAACTGCGGATCTCAAACACACTCTTAGGCTGTGCCCAATCTTGCACTGCCTCAGTCTTGGATGTATCAACAGACACCCCTTCCCCAGAAACTACATGGCCTAAGAACTTCACCTCTTCTAGCCAGAACTCACACTTCCCGAACTTAGCATAAAGCTTATGGGTTCTAAGTAACTCTAGCACCACTCTCAAGTGTGCCTCGTGCTCCTCCTCTGAAGGTGAATAAATCAAAATGTCGTCCACAAAGACGACCACAAAACGATCCAAGAATTCCCGGAAGATCCGGTTCATCAAATCCATAAACACTGCCGGTGCATTGGTGAGCCCAAACGGCATCACCAGAAACTCATAGTGGCCATACCGCGTACGGAATGCCGTCTTAGGAATATCCTCCTCCCTGACTCTCAACTGATGATAACCCGATCTCAAATCTATCTTAGAGAAACAACGGGAACCCTTCAACTGGTCAAACAAATCATCAATACGGGGCATAGGATACTTATTCTTAACCGTAGCCCGATTCAATTTCCTGTAATCAATACACAGTCTCAAAGCACCACCTTTCTTCTTAGCAAAGAGGGCCGGTGCTCCCCACGGCGAAACACTAGGACGGATATAGCCCTTATCTAACAACTCCTGGAGTTGAACCTTCAACTCAACTAACTCGGCTGGGGCAAAACGGTAAGGTGCCATAGAAATCGGCGCCGTGCCGGGCACTAAATCAATAGAGAACTCAATCTCTCGCTGAGGTGGCAAACTAACAAGATCCTCGGGAAAACGTCCGAATACTCACAAACCACCCTCGGCAACACAATCTGGGTCTCATCACCCTCACTAATCGAAAGACTAGCAAGTAGACCACTAAGCTCACTCCGCCCTCGCGGATCATACCCCGGTGGCAAAACACTACCAACCCGGTCCCCCAGAAAACGAAAACATTCCCCGTTCACGGTACAACAAGTGACCCTCTGACGGTAGCAATCAATAACTGCCCGGTATGACGACAACCAGTCCATACCCAAAATAACATCAAAGCCCTTCATGGGCATAACTACAAAAGAGAAAGGGATTCTATGATCATCGACCTCTATATCACAACCCCTAACACCTTGTTTCAAAATCAACTCACCCCCAAGAGGCGACACTACACAAATAGGAGATGCTAACTGAGCTAACTCCAACTCCAAAATAGATGCAAATGCAGCAGACACGAAGGAATGAGATACACCCGTATCAATCAGAACACTAGCAACTGAATTGCAAAACAAGAAGGTACCTCTCACAACAGATGGAGCCGGCACAAGATCCTGCGCTGTAACAGCATACACGCGCCCAGACGACCTCTGATCAACCTGCTCACCCCTCGGAGCAATAGGCTGCTGCACAGACTGGGACGAAGAAGCCCCCTGATTGGCCCTCGAGGCCTGAACTGACTGAGCAGGCAGCTGACTCTGAGTCTGCCTCGGACCAGATGCACCAGATGTGCCACCCAACTGTGGGCAAAACCTCTTCATGTGCCCCGGCTGACCGCACTGAAAACAAGAGAGCGGCTGACCTCTACTCTGACTCTGGCTCTGAGATCGAGCCGAAGAAGATGCTGCTCTCTGAACTCCTCCCCTCTGAGGACAAACTGGAGACTTGTGACCCAGCTGGCCACACTTGAAACAGGTAATGTCTCCCTGACTGCCTTTCCCAGAACTAGCACTCGGCACTGGAAAAGTGGATCTAGAAAAACTGCTCTGAGGCTGCTGAGGAGTGAAACCTCTCTGCCTCCTGCCATCACTCTGGCCATCCTGACTCCTCTTGGAGCTTTCTGCCCTTCTTCCTCCTCCCGCATCGCGATCTCAGTATGGGCTGCTGCATCAACCAAACGCCCAAAATCCCTAATCATAGTCGGCACAACTCTCAATTTGAGGCCGCGCCTCAACTTCTTCTCGAACTCTATACACCGACGTTCCTCGGACGCCACTAACTCAGGTGCGAACCTGGACAAACTAGTAAATAAGGCCTCAAACTCAGCCACTGATGAACTATTCTGCTTCAGCTGGCAGAACTGATCTCTCAACGTCTCCTGAACAGCTGGAGACAGGTACTTCTCCTGAAAAGCATTCACAAACGCCTCCCATGTACCCCCAACACGAGCCTTAATGAATTTCCACCACTGACCCGCATCCCCTTTCAGCTGGAAAGATGCGAAGGTCACCTTCAACCCCTCGTCTTCGATGCCAAGCATCTCAAACGTTTTCGTTGTCTGTTCAAGCCATTCGTCTGCCTTAAGCGGCTCGCTAGGATCACCTACAAACACGTCCGGTTGAGACCGGAAAAACTCCCTCTTCAGAAAAGAAGGCCCTGCATCTGCAGCAACTACCGGGGCTGGAACTACCTGGGCTGGATTCGCAGCCCTCAGAATGTCAACTGACGCCTGAAATGCCCCTGCTATCTCTTGGGCCAAAGCGCCCATAAACGGCTGTCCTACTGGCTCGGCCACATTGGCCTGGCCAACACCCTCTTGAACTGCCGGAATCTCCTCTGGTATAGGCACTTCCTGCCTAGCCTGCCTACCGCGCCTACCGCGACCTCGTCCTCGTCCTGACATCCTATTAAAGGAAACAAAAACGTTAGCACATTAATAAATGTGCCGAAGCTAAACACTCACGTCCTAATGCATTGGACAACAATAAATCACACCACGTAAGCACATAATCACATAAGCACCTATGAATTTCATTCCTGGATAATGATAGTCCCAAAGGGTTACTATAGTTCCGGTTGGAAGCAGCATTGATCAAGTGCCTTTCCAACAAGACTACTAGAAACTCAAGGATCCAATCAATATCTAGAAACTACATTCCATACCCACATAATCACATAAACATGTTATCATATAAGCATGTAATCCTTACACTAAGTCTCTACCAAACGAGACGAACCCATTGTGATACTAATCACTTCCCACGTACCTAAAGTATTCAAACCCGGTACGCTCTGATACCAAGTTGTAACGCCCTCAAAAATAAACCCACAATATACAATATTATCATGCATTAATAAAAGAAAACATTTTATTATTTAAATCATCAGAGTCTTACGGAATAAAATACCATAGCAAATGCCCTACGGGCTTACATCTTGCCAAGCCAACACTTGGACACAATTCACTGAGTTCTAACTCAAAAACAGATAAAGCCCTAGGCTTGAAAGATTACATTATTCAAATAAAAATAAATAAACAAATCTTCAAGTCCAATCCTCACAAGCTAAGTCCTTGGAGGGAGTGAACCACCTGAACCTGAAAAATAAAGTTCCCATATAGGGTGAGCCACAGCCCAGTAGAGAAATACTAAACCAAGCATAAGAATTAACTAAAGTATTAGCATCTGATACATGGTTAACACACTACAATCAAGTTACAATATTCATGACACGAATGTCTACACTGCCTATGACACATTGTCTATGGCACATTTTACTTTCCACTTATGGCTCAGAACCTGGCCAAGTAACTCAACAGGTTTCATCTTTTATTACCATTACTTCCAATTCAACAGGAATAACAATTCAAGTTAGACCTAATCATAACAAATACACATGTTGGTATTGTATCAATCATAATCAATTCACTTCCATACTTCCCAACTGATACACATTTTAGTGATGTATCATATCAACAATAAATAGACATATATCTATTAATCAATAAGCACACATAAGAGTGATGCTACTGGAGTCCATCCCCTATCTTCTCCCAATAAATCCGGTTCAGAGGTCCATCCCCTATCTTCCCCTAAACCGTGGAGTTCATTCCCTATCTCCTCCAAAACCAATGCATATGCAATGAAACACACAATTGCCATATACAACACATAATTAATACACAAATGTTCTGTATTAACTCAACAGTCAAACAATTGACTCAATTCCAGTTATACCTAAGCCGCATGCAAGGTCTACAACAATCAATGGCTATCCTCCACCGATAGCCCAAAACAGTTATTTCTAAACAAGAAATAAATACATCAATGAATGTAAATTTAACATTCCCAATTCCATGAATTAAACCAAATTCCACATTATTCCTTTAAATTAATTATACAAATTAATCTAAACCAAAACCCTAAGGTTTCCTCCAAAATTACCAAACTACCCCCATATACCAAAATTACCAAACTACCCCCCACATACCAAAATACCAACACTTAGGATTAAAGCGTATAAATGGAGTAGGAAATCCCTACCTCGAATATATAACTCAGAAAGAAGAAGAAGAAGATGATGCCCAAACTTCAAAGTGCTCCAAATCAAGAATTTCTCAGATTAAATGGAAGCCCTTACTCCCCTCTATCTTATTTGTAAAGCAACTAGGGCAAAAACCCACCCTAACTAGATCAAACCTAGGAGAGAAGGTGTTTAGAGAAAGAGAGAATTCGGAAATTAGGGTTTTTGGATCAAAAGGAGCTGAAAAACTGTTTTAAAATACACTGCTGCGTATTTATACCTGATAGGCTCGCTCGAGCGAAGACCTGGTCGCTCGAGCGACCAGACACATAAAAGCCTCGCTCGAGCGAATAAATGCTCGCTCGAGCGAATAACAAACCAGCTCGCTCGAGCGAAGAAAGCTCGCTCGAGCCCACAAACACTGCTTCCAGGTCTAAGTACTGGACGCGAAGCTCGCTCGAGCGAAGGGACCCTGGCTCGAGCGAAGGACCAAAATCAAAGACCTCGCTCGAGCGACCAACCCAAAAACTGAACATGAACTCTTGGTTTCAAACCCAACCAACCTGTAAACAACCTGCTCAACAAATCCTATAACTCAAAACTGAAGAATTAAAGGACAACAACAACAACAATATGATAATATAATCTACGGAACATAAGTCCGGATACAATAATCAAATGGGAAAAGACCGGGGTCGCTATATTTGCATTCTATTTTATATTGAAATCAATAATAGACAATAAAGAAGACGTTTCTAAGCAATTTTTTTTTATAAAGAAAGTACGTTTTTAACTGTTGTTCATCGTTTTTCGTAGGTTGATTTTCTGAATTGATTTGGTATTGACTATTCGAACAAACTCCACATGTTTGGAATTAAGTATTCCGACAAATATATTTTGTTCGACATTGATTATCTATATGAAACAATTGAAACTAACTTTCTTGTGTTTGGTACTGAGTATCCGAACTAATTTCACATGTTTGTAATTAGGTATCTAGACAAATATACTTTGTTCGGCAGTGAGTATCCATATGAAACAACTGGAACCAATTTTTTGTGGTTCAAACATGAGTATTTGAACAAATTTCATATGTTTGGAATTAAGTATCCGAACAAATATATTTTGTCCGGCACTGAGTATCCATATGAAACAACTGGAACCAGGTAGTTAGTGGTGGATTTAAGAGTAGTGGTTTGTTTTGATAGCCGGATTGTGTAGAGGAGCAGAGACTCTCTTCGTCTTAGATGAACTCAGAATCCCTCTTTGTCGCATGGAATTCCAAAGACTCCAAATGTGAATTTTGTTCCTCTATTTATTGTTAATGGAGTGTACAAAGAAGATTTGTATAGGGGTTTTCGGTTTTTAGGGTTAGAATAGGTATTATTTAGGGTGCCCAAATAAATAAATAAATGTTTAAATTTATTATTGAGGTGCTCAAAGTAATGGGGTACCCAACCTACTTTTTGGGGTGCAAATAGAAGCTCCTCCATTTTAGAGATAGGAGAGAAAGGAGATAAGATATGATTTACGTGAATGAAGGGTGATTTTAACTAGTCTGGATCCTTTGCAGGGTTTTCCTGCAATGGTTCCTGTAATGTCCCCAAACAACACTGTTTTACGGAAAAATTCTAAGGAAAAAAAAAAAACTGACTAACTGTTGTTTATATTTCACGTCTCTACAATGTCAGCCATCTTCTCTATTAGCTTCGACAACCCTTTGTTCCCTCTTTCCCCTCTTAAGACCTCCTCCAATCATTCTCCTCCTCCAGCAGTCCTCCCCCAGCCGTATCACCCCTTCCTTCCTTTCTTCATTTCTTTTCATGTTCCTCCTTTCTTTCTTCTTCTTCTAGATCTAGAAAAAAACAGAGGAAGAGGATCTTGTCAATTTTCGGCAATTGTGGTGGCTTTGAATGAGGTAGATTTGCAACGATTTGCAGTAGCAACAAATATGCACATATATATAAATCAAAACAAACAAATACACAAATAATCAATTACTTTGCAGACTATGAAACAAAAGTTGAAATCATGGTTTAATTTTTGTGGAACTATTGTGGTTCTAATTCCTAAGCATGAAACATAGCATAGAATAATAAGTAGGTTCCTTTACTTGGTTTGTCCAAGTTCAGTTGAGGAAATAGTTCCCCAAATATTGATCTTTGTTGATATTGTTGTGATACTCAAATTAAATACAATAAATTCATTTGTTCCATACATTTTATAGCATAAATGATGTTTATTTTGTTCAATCCCATAAACGATATTTACTTCCGAAAAATATGTTTGAATAATGAAAGTTAAATATAGAGAGATGTGGGTTTAATTAAGAAAGAAGTTAGAGAGAGAAAATGAAATATTCTATTGGAGTTTGTTAGTGGTTGCTAGAATTGAAAAACGGTATTGCTTGTATGGATTTGAGATGGTTAATTTGAAAGCTTTTTCCTTAATAGCAAATCTGGTTATGCTTTCTTCTAGATCTAGAAGAAGAAGAATGAAAGAAAGAAAGAAGGAAGACGAAGGAGGGAAGGGGTTGTGCGGCTAAGGGATGGTCGTCGGAGGGGGAGAGAAACCAGGGGAGGGTTTTTGAAGAGGAGGGAGGGGCTGGGGGCTCGTCGGAGCTGGTGGGAAGGTGGCCAGCACTAGGGGTGTCAAGAGCAGATTGCCTTATTTTTGTTTGTTTTCAATTTAGCCCCAAAAGGACATCGTTTTGGGGCATTATAGGAACCACTGTAAGAAAATCTGCGGAGGATCCAGACTCGATCTTAACTGTGTGATATGTAGTAGAATTAGATGATGAAGGAATTATTCAATGTTATAGAAATTTCAAAATAATAATTATTAATTTAAATGAATTATTTATTTGAATTTTTAGGAGAATGTGCAAATTGTAAATCAATAAATTAAATAAAGGAAAATGAGTGGGAGCACTAATTAGTGCTACCACTAATAATGTGGCAGTGGGTGGGACCCACTGTCACAATATTTTTGTGTCTTGTTTTTTTTTTTAAAAAAAAATGGGTGCCAACTCATTAGTGGTGCTTTAGAGCACCACTTTTAGTGGGATGTGGCATTGCTGTTAAATAAAAGATCAACAATGCTATAGACCTCTAAAAGTAGAGCTCTAAAAGAGCTCTAATGAGTTGGCATGTCAAAAAAAAAAAAATTTCAAGCCAAAACATCACATCAGGCTGGACCCCACACACTTCCATGTCATTAGTGCATGGTTTAGAGCACTTATTTTAGAGCTCTCAAGCATTTTTCATAAAAGATACGCCCTTGTTAAAACATGTTAAAAAAAAGTAATAATTTACATTAATTATCTTGACTTGTATAGAAATATTAAATAAAAACAGAAATAAATTTAATTTTTTTAAGAAGCAAATAAATTCGATATATACTTTAGGATGAAGTGTGGCTGTTGTGCCAATAGCACAACAGTCACTGCTATTCAGGTCATGCGACTCATTTCATATCTCATTTTGATAAATTAAATTATTTATTTTTTAAAATATATCGAGTAAAATATTTATGTAAAAAATCAGTTAATCGAATATCGATAGTACATTAATCAAAACAATTTTGTATCAGAAAAAAATAAAAATAAACGATAAATGTAATTTTAAGTATAAAACTGAATACAAAATTAATTTGACATAGTGCTATCAAATGTTCAATTAATTTAATTTTTTACAAAAATATTTTATTAAACCTACTTTAAAAAATGACCGTTCGAATCACTTGAGTGGGTACCCGGAGTGGACCCCATAATCCGACTGCAGCCTCTTTTCATCCATATTTTTATGTGGACAAAAACGTTCTATTCATGGAGTAGTAAATTGACAATAATGGACTGAGTGCTCTTACTGTGAGTGGTCCATGGCAGCTTGTCTCAAGTCTTTTCTTTTCTTTTTTTTTTATTTATTTATAATTTTAACCATTTATATATTAGAGTTTTTCGAAGAAATTATTCAGGTAAAAATTCAAATTCATTAAACATCATAACACAATGCTCAAGTACTAATTGTCAATATATATATATATATATATATATTCAAGATCATGTTTATTGTTTGTTTTAAAAAAAATAAAAAATAAATGTGCCATTATTACGAATTATAGAGGCGCAATCAATTTGATTTTTTATATAAATAATATACTTGGCAAATCTTACAATATAAATTATTTAAAAAAAAAAAAAAATCTCAGAAGAAGCTCCCGCACCCACTCATAACAGCCGGCTGACATGCTGGTCACACAACAGAAACCCTCATCCCTATTACAATGTAGTGTTTGAACCCCCCCCCCCCCCCCCAAAAAAAAAAAACTCACTTCAGAACTAGCCAACCTGTATGGTAAAGGATTGTCCAATTATTCTCAGAGTTCATCTTATTTTGTATTTTGTATTGGACTTTTCTTAAGTGTGCAATTGCACATCATGTGCCACTTATACAAAAAGTGTAAGTGTAAGGTGTAAGTATAAGTATAAGGTGTAAGTGTAAGGTGTAAGGTGTAAGGTGTAAGTGGGTTGCATATGGTGTGCAACCTCAAAAAAGGTGTAAGTGTAAGGTTTAATTTTTCACAAAAGGTGCAAGTATAAGGTGTAAGTGTAAGGTATAAGGTGTAAGGTGTAAGTTGCACACCATAACCAAACCCTTTTGTATTTTGTTTTATGTATTGTATCTCTCATTATTTTTATAACAAGTTAATCTCAATCTGGGGAAAAAAAAAAAAAAAAACTTTAGTTGAAAATTATTTTTGTTTGGTTGAATTTCAAATTTTATTTTGAAATATTAGAAATTAATTTGATAAAAATAAGGGTAAATTATAATGTAACCCCTTGTAGTTTGCCTAAAAAATACAGAGCTCTCCTATAATTTCATTTGTAACACTTAAATCCCTTATACTTTATACCAGAGTGCAATATTCGACGAAACTGTTTGTTTAGACAATTCATGTGTTGCACGACCAGAAATGGTGAATGAAGTAGTTTTTCTCACACAAAAACATATGGCAAATGACCAAAACACCCTTATTGTCATATATACACACAAATCAAGACCCAAACAATATAGAACCCTAAACTGAAATTTGCCTAGATTTTTCGAAAGCTCCCAGATTGCCCAGATTTTCCCAAAGTTGAAGATTTTGAAGATTATTGTCGGATGGCTTCTTCATTTTCTTCCGAAAGTGGACAGTCAAGGACAAATGCTCGAAAACTATGTTGTTGTGGAGAGAGATCTCCTGTGAAGATTTCAATGACATCTGTAAATATGGGTAGAAGGTTTTATGGTTGTGCAAGATATGGGGTAAGCAAAATTTTTCTTTTTTTTGAAAAAAGGATTGAATTTTGTTTGAAAATGAATTTGTGGATTCTTATTTTTTTGTTATAGGTTGATGCAACTTGTGGCTACTTTGAATGGGTTAATCCACCTATGTGCCAATGTGTGAGGGAGGTGTTGCCAAAGATGGTTGCAAAGATAAACATGTTGGAAAAGGAACTGGCAAGAAGTCGTATAAGGGAGAAAATGTTTTGCAAAGCTCTGTTTGGGACATGGGTTTTTTTCTTTATCATAACAATGTTCTAGGTGAAGCTAGTTGGAGGGAAGAAAAATGGGCTGTTATTGGGCCATAGAGTTTGAGAGATGAAAAATATAGTGAAGGTAGAAAGTGAAGGTGTACAATATTTTGTAAAGATATTATAATGAAAGAATGTTTTGGGTCATGAAATGTAAGCATATGATGAACCAAAAAAATGCAATAAAATTGTTGATTACATCTTCCAAGAACATTAAAGAATATAAACATGTTGGTTCCCATTGTTCCCTTATTTGAAACATACTTTATTTGCTTCATACAAAACAATTTCAGCAAGTAAACCTGTGTATTAATAAAGGAACACAAAACAAACAATAAGGTACACAAACAACAAACAATAAGGTACACAATACTATTTAAAGAAGTAAAAATATGGACAAACAACACAAACAATGTGTAAATATCAACTCAAAATTGTATAATTCAACTCACATTACTTTAATACAAGCCATAATTCAACCCATTGGGCTTCTCAAAACATAGTAAACTAAGATACTATTGTTTACTAGCCAATTGCAAATTCAAAAACAAATTGGTACAACCCACTTAATGATTTAACAAGTTGAAAAGTATTCAAAACACAACAAAAGCTAACTCAAAACACAAAAAGAGATTGCTAGTCCATCATGCTTTCCATTAGCCTTTGTCAAATTGCCTTTGTCAATTTGCCTCTGAGTTATAGCTTTTGTAGACTCACCTCCTCATCTACCTCTTGTTATGAAGCTACCTCCCAATGCAGATTTAGACATGACTCTGCCACCTCAATGTAGCCCACCCCTTCCTCTGCCATAACTAGTGGGCTGCAATACACACAAGTATGCAATTACATTTTGTGAAATACTATAAAAGCAAATGAAGTTGCATAGAAGAGAAAGATAGAATTTACCTGAGATGAAGATGTGTTGCCCATCCAAGTTGGGAAATGTGGAGAATTTTGGCCAACTTCAGTAATCCTGAGCTGTAATGATTTAACAAGTATGCAATCAAATGTTGTGAGTTATGTAAAAAGCAAATGAACTTGCAAATGAAATTTGAGTATACCTGAGATGATGAGTTATCAAATTCTAGAGAACTATATTGAACTCTAGTGGGCTGCAATTATAATGGTCCAAGTAAGCAATTATATGTTGTCAACTATGTCAAAAACCAAATAACACCCATAGGAGAGAGAGCTTACCTGAGATGCTGATGTGTTGCCTCTCATACTTGGAAATTCTTCAAATGTGTGGCCAACTCTAGTGGGCTGCAATTATGTAACAAGTATGCAAAGATATGAGGATGTGTTGGCCCTCCTACTAGGGAACTTCCTTTTGGGCTACAATGATTTATATCTGTGTAAAGGCCTCGTTTGGCAAGTGGCTTTTTTAGTCAAAAAGTCACTAAAAAAATCAAAAAGCCAACAACCTATACTAAAAAGTCAAAATTCCTTTTTCTCTCTACTTTTTCCACATCTTTTCGTAAAAAATCAAAAAGTCATCTCAAACATACTCGTTTTTTTACATCATATTTTAGCCAAAAAGTCAAAAAGTTACTAAAAAAGCCTGTTCTCTAACGAGGCCTAAGTCATTGTTGTAGAATGTACTGCAAAATGAAATGAAATTGGAGGTTCAGGCTACTTAAGATGTTGTTGCTGTTGTAATTGTTATTGTTGTTGCTGCTGGTTACTTCTTTTTTTCTTAAAAAGCTTGGACTTGGGATGGACTCCTCCCTTACAAGATCTCTGGTTGTGACTTTTCTGAAGGCATCTAGCATAAGCAATAAACCTATTCTGCCTTGAAACTTTGACAGGATTTCTTGGTTCATCTATACCCTTTTTTCTCATTTTTGGTGGTCTTCCAGGCTACTTTCTATACAATAGAGGAGCCACTGCTAGCAGTCCTATTTCAACCCAATCATGCTGGCCCAGAACAGGGTGAATCATTGAGTTAAGGCTACAAGATAATGGTGCTTACTATAATAAGGGTGCACATAGTCTCTGGCTTCTCTCTTTGAATATATATAGAACTTATTGCATGTTTGCAAGGTATTCCAATTAAATCCTACATCCTACAACTGCATTTCATTTCCTCCCAATCAACAATATGTGTGGTATCACCACAATCTACTTCAAATTTTTTGTCACCACAATAGGTTGCAAAACAATTCCACACCTTTAGTGCTTCCAAATCTTTGACAATGTTGGGACAAATTTCACCAATTTATTTTTCCATCACTTCCTTCTTGATTTGGATCCTATGCATTACCCTCCTTATAATCCATTCAAGCATCCTGATTATGGGTTTGTCCCTAGCTTCCAAGATGTTGTTATTGAATGACTCACACATGTTGTTGACCAATGTATCACACCTACTTCTTGGGCTGAAATGGGACCTAGTCCATAAAGCAGAATCTATCTTCCTTAGCCACTTGTATGCTTTCTCTTTTGGATTCATTTCCTTCAACTTGTTCATGTGAAATTCAAATTCCTTCACAGTCCCAGCTGCAGTTGCCTTTCACAATAGGTCCCAGCTGCAGTTGCTCTGAAATTTAAGTAAATGTGCCTCATACAGAACCTATGTTCCATATTTGGCATTACCTTCTCAAATGCAGGTACTAACCCCTTCTGTCTGTCAAAAATAAAGACCCATCCCTGTCATCAACACTACCAATATCATCCATGAGTTGCCTTAAAAACCACACCGAAGAATCTTTACTTTCTACCTTAATAGCTGCCCATGAAATTGGAAAATAGTTGTTGTTTCCATCCCTTCCAAGTGCATATAATAATTGTCCACCATAGATTCCTTTCAAATAACACCCATTCAATCCTATAATGGACCTGCATCCTCCAACAAATCTTGTTCTAAGGGCTACAAACCCAACATATAACCTCTGGAAAACTGGGGGCAATTCTAAGTTAGGGCTAAGCATGTCTTTATTGGGCCTATCCACCACTACTTGCATTACACTGTTAGGATTATGCAACCTCACTATTTCACAATAAGCATACACCTTTGCATATTGGACCCTTTGATCCCCTTCAATAACTTCTCTTGCTTTCCTTTTAGCCCTATACAATTGAGGCCTACTAACATCAACCATTAACTCCCTCTAAACTGTCTTCTGCATAGGCCCAACTTTGATGTTAGGGTCATCCCTTAGCTTGTCCATATACTTGTGTGCCAAGTAAGTTGAGTTCACCAAGTGATTATTATATGACCTTCCACATACATGCTTTGGCTGGAATGATTTTATCTGAAAAGTTCTCTCATCTTGCATGGGAAAAGCATGCAATATCCATCCACATCCATGCTTGCATTCTACAGTAATCCTAGAGTTGTCATTTCGTATGTACTTTATGTCATAACCATGTTGGATATTCCACTCTTTCATTTCCTTTCTAAAAATTTGAGGGATGGCAAACTTCATTCCAAGTCTGAGTTATGGCTTCTTCATATCTACTTCCTCAATGAGCTCAGGATATTTATCTTCACATTCCTCATCTAATGAGTTATGTACATTGTGTAAATCTTCATAATCAGGATCAGAATACCACCCTTCATCTGCCCCTTGATCACATAAAGGAAGTTACCTCTTTCTTTTATTTATAGTCTCCCTTAGTGAGAAAATATCATCATCTTTTAGCCCCTCTAAACCCTCATTCAACCAACCAGGTTCATCACTTTCATAGTCTTCATCTTCTAAACCACTATCATAATTCCCATCATTAATGTAATCAGGATCATCGCTATCTTCTTCATCCCAAGCTCTATTATTCCTTTCCTCATCTCTGACATCTTCATCTGCTGCTCCTTTATCCCCATCTCCATTATGCATTTCCTCATCACCTACATCTTGCACTCAATCTCCACAATCCCTCTCTTCTTCACTTATATTTTCCATCTCATGCCAAGTCAGTGCCTGCTTAACAGTAATTGGTCCTCTTGGGGGTACCAAATGTTTCTCTTTTGGACTTATCACTTGTAATGGTTCCTGACCCTTCTCCACAAATAATTTAATCACATCTAAACCTTCATCATCACATATCATGGTATATACATCAACATCTTCTTCAATTATTGTTAACCCATCTTCCAAAGTTTTTCCAAGTTTCCTATACCACAAAATAGAAGTACTATGGACATCTATTTTCATCTCCCTCGAGATGGTGTGAATCTATAAAAGAGATAGTTTGTCAAGATCAACATCATATATAGATTCTACTTTCCCTTGTTTATAACTAATAGTAGGAGGCTTATTGAAGTACCCATTATAGTTGATTTCAAAAATCTTTTTTTTTTTTACTTCACTGCAGAAAACAACAAAACTTTACAATATTACATTACAAAACTCAAACTCATTGGGACCACATAATAATAATCATAATCCTTGGACCACACTATTTAATTCATATTTGATTATTAATTCAATTCCTTAACATTGTATATGTTTTGGAAATGTGAATTGTATATTCAGTATTGAAAACTTGTTTATCATGTTGATGAGAATGAATGACCGGTGGATGGGTCATGATGTTGGAATTGATTGACTATCATTGTTGTAATTGGTTTAAACATGATTTTAACGTTTGATTTTAAATTTCAGGGACGAAATTTTTTAAGGAGGGAGGTTATAGAGTTCCTAATTTAGACCCGACCCGTTGATGTTTTGAATCTGGGTTTCATTTGTCTTGTTTAGATATTCATACCATGTTTCTCCTTATTTCTCATTGAGTTTGAGTATTGGAGTGTCTTGGTTGTGTTTGGAACATGTCGGTTACTAGTTGGTTCAAATTGTTGTTGTCCAGAATTTGGCATCTTCGCTTGAGCGAAGCTTTTTGTGCTCGAGTGAGCTTTTTGAGCTCCCAGTAGTTTTGCAGGCCTGTAGAGATACTGGGGAGATAGTGTTCTTCGCTCGAGCGAGACTTCTTGTGCTCGAGCGACGATCTTTTGTCTGTAAAACTTTTAGGAGTGTGTATTCTGCGTTCGAGCAAAGCTTTTTGCGCTCGAATAGAACAACTTATTTCATAAAAAAGTCATTTTACATCACTTTTTTATATCTCTTTCTCTAAACTTTCTAAACCCTAAATTGAGACCCTCTCTCTCTACAACTTACCTTCTATCTTCTAAAACACTTGGATCCATTGATTTCTTCACCCAACACCCTTTGAGAAAAAGGTAGACCTCACTTCGAGCTTCGTTTTCATCCAAGCAAAGTTGGATTTCGGCTTCCTTAAGGTCTCTTCATTTTCTTCTTGGTCTTCTAGCTTTGAGGTAGGGATTTTCTACACTCCTTTATGATTTTTAACTTAGCTATTTATTTTTATAAAACAATCTTGTGGTTTTGGAGAATTTTAAACAAACCTAGGGTTTTGGTTTAAAATCAAAAGAGGGGTTTTCAAATGGTTGTATGGAAAATGCTTGTGGGAGTGAAAATGAGATTAAGTGGTGATAAAATTGTTGATTGTGATACTTGGATTGAATTTTGGAAGAAAATGTGTTTTAACTTAAATGTTTCAAATATTTATTTTGTATAAATAAATGGAATTAATGTTGGGAATGTAAAATTGGATAGATATTGATATTGATGGTAGAGTTTGATATGTATTGTCACTTGCCTTGAAATTTGGAAAGTTTATCTGTACTGGAGATTTTATATCTGTTTAGAAATACATGTTTTGGGCTATCAGTGGAGGATGACTATGATTGTTATAAAAATTGCATGAGGATTAGGTGAATTGAAACTAATTTATCATATTTGTGCATTAAACATTGTTTCTCATTTAATACATTGCATATGTATATGAATTTGAGAAAATGGGTGAATGATGGAAAGAGGTGTGTGTCACAAAATTAAGTTGGCTTGTGTGTCCAGGATAAAGTCTCGAAAAACGCGCATATACATGGGTACCGATTCCCGCAGATGAAATATCCGTAAAATGGTAATAGTAGCGCTTGTATAGGCTACATTTACATGGGTGTCGTTTGACGGTTTCCTACGGATGAAATATCCGTGAAAGTTTGTACCGGTTTGAGAATTTCCCCTGTGTTTCCAATGGTAAAGGTTATGGTTTGAGAATTGTGATATAAATTGAGCATGACACGATTTTGAGAAAGAAATGTAAACCGTCTTGACATGAGCATTGCATATGCATTTCACCCTTATATCTTTATTAAGATTCATATATTGTGTTAGATTATTTCTACTGGGTTTTTCAGGTGCTGGTGATATGCCTCCACTAAGGACTTAGCTTGGGAGGACTGTGGAGCTGAAGGCTCAATTTTGTTATTTTGTATTTAATGTTTGTATAAGCCTAGGGCTTTATATGTATTGAGCTTAAGACTCACTTTTGATGTAACCAAGTATTGTCTTGGAAAGTTGTAGCCTACAGGGCATTTTCCTTATCTATTTAACTTCTACTTCTTAAATTTGTTGTTGTCAGATGCTATAGATTCAGGGTTAGGACTTATGAATATATATTCGCATGTGCCACCTCTTTTATACAACTGAGTTTTATGAAATTAAAGGATATCCTACTCTGATTTATGTTGTTATTTAATTATCATTACGGTTGGTTTATTATAATTATTCAAGGCGTTACAAGAAATTATTTAGTATTTTTTAAATAATTTTATGTGGTATTGTGAAAAAATAATTGGACAATAGTTGGACTTATGTGGTTATCCTTTTTGTTGTAATCTAATTTACGAACCTCCTAATATTTTATCGCAAAAAATTATTAGTTTAAATTTTAATCACGCTACATCCACTGAATATGAATATGCTCGAATTGTTCAAATTAGACTCTCCTCAGTAAGAGTTTTTCCGTTTTGAAAACTCACGGGAGACTTTTTTCAAGAAGAGTCTCATCTATGCAATTAGAGCTGAACAAATTCGGTGGATAAATTATTAATCTTAAAATTTATAAAAGATGTTTTTGTGACAAATTTTAAAAATACAATAGGTAAAATATTTATTTGTAAATGGAATAGACTAGAGCATAATCATTAAATAAAAATAATAATTATTATTAATTTAAATTTATGGCAGATATTTTTTGTTATAAATTTTAAAAATACAACAGCTAAATATCCATTCATAAATGGAATAAAGCATAATCATTAAATAATTCGTCTTAGATAGTATTTAATTCCTCTCAGATAGCGGCCTGCTGAACCATGGAAGTTTTATCCAATTTGTGAGCCCTGCTTGCAAGGAAAAATGACAAAAATTCCATTTCTAGGAAAAGGAATTAGAGTCACAGAAGCTTTGGGATTAATACACATAGATGATTGTGGTCTAATAAATCACATGGCAAGAGGTGGTTTTTACTATTTTATTACATTCGTCGATGATAATTCTAGGTATGGTTATTTGTACCTAATGAAACATACGTCTGAATCCTTTGAAAAGTTCAAGGAATTTCGTAGTGAATTAGAAAAGCAACTTGGAAAAAGAATCAAAGCTCTTCGATCAAATCGTGGGGGAGAATACCTTCTAGATGATTTTCAAAATTATTTAAAAGAGAATGGTATCATATCTCAATTAATTCCCACAAGCACACCACAAAGTAATGGGGTGGCAAAAAGAAGAAATAGAACCTTATTAGATATGGTTCGTTCAATGATGAGCATGTCAAAACTGCTAATTTCCTTTTAGGGATTTGCATTAGAAACTGCTATTTATTTTTTAAATGGAGTTCCTACTAAATCAGTTCCTAAAACTCCATATGAATTATGGACTGGGAAAAAGCCTAGTCTAAAGCATATTAGGATATGGAGTTGTCCAACACAGGTGAAAAAACAAAATGTTGATAAACTGGAATTGAGAATTGATAGATGCATTTTCCTTGGATATCCTAAGATGGCATTTAGTTACCATTTTTATAATCCTAAAGAACAAAAAATTATTGTTAGCAGAAATGCTATTTTGTAGAAGAGGTTTATATTTTCAATGAAAATAGAACAAGAATTGTTCTTGAAAAAGTAACTAATATTTCAATAGATGGGGCAAGTAGTCAAAGTGAAGGACAAATAAGTAAGCCCACTAAACCAATTGTTGCACAAGAACCTCGGCCTGGTAAAAGGATGATTAGACCTCCAGTTAAGTTATCGCTATTAAATGAGATTTATAAGATGGAATCAGAATTGTCTGATGATGATCCATTTACATACGAAGAGGCAATTAATAACCAAGATGCTAGGCATTGGCAAAAAGCCATGGAATCTGAAATGGACTCAATGTATTCTAATAAGGATTGGACCTTAGTAGATAAACCTGAGGGTATTAAACCCATAGGTTGCAAAAGGGTATATAAAAGAAAATTAGGACCCAGTGGAAAAGTAGAGACCTACAAGGAAAGACTAGTGGCGAAAGGGTATAACCAAAAGGTTGGTATAGATTATGAAGAAACTTTTTCGCCAGTAGCTATGCTACAGTCCATAAGGATTCTTTTGTCAATTGCTGCACACTATGATTTTGAAATTTTGCAAATGGATGTTAAAACCGCACTCTTGAATATCTATATTCAAGAAGAAATTTATATGCACCAACTAGAAGGTTTTATATCTCATGGTGCAGAAAATAAAGTGCGCAAATTAATGAGGTCCTTTTATGGTCTCAAGCAAACATCTTGGAGTTTATAGCGATTCCGGTTTTGACTCGACCCTTGTTGTATCCTGGGCTTGAGTTTCATGATTCTGTATTGTTGTTCTTGTCTCTTTTTCCCTTATTCCTCATTGAAATTGAGTATTGGAGTGCCTTGGTTGTGTTTGGAACAGGTTGGTTGCTAGTTGGCTTAAATTGTTGTTGTCCAGATTTTAGCCTCTTCGCTCGAGCGAAGCTTCTTGTGCTTGAGTGAGCTTTGTAAGCTCCCAGTACTTTTGCAGGCCTGCAAATATATTGGGAGGGTAGTGTTCTTCGCTTGAGCGAGAACTTTTGCGCTCGAGCGACGGTCTTCTATCTGTAAAACTTCTGAGAGTGTGTATTATGCGCTCGAGCAAAGCTTCTTGCACTCGAGCAAGGTTACTTGTTTGTGTCTGGTCGCTCGAGCGAGCTACGCGTATATCAGATCACAAAAACACCTTTTTACATCACTTTTTGACATCTTTCCTCTCAAAAGCCCTAGGCCAACTCTCCATCTCTAAAACTCTCTCTCTTTCTTTCTCTACATTTTTCACCTAGATCTAGTGGGTTCTCTACCTGTGTGCCTTTGTTAAAAAGGTAGTACGTCTCAAGAGCTCTCTTTTGATCCGATTAAAGCTTGGTTTCGGCGTCTTTGAAGTTTTTCCATATTTTCCTTTGGTCTTCTAAGCTTGAGGTAAGGATTTTCTATACTTTTATATTGTTTTTAACTTAGTTATTTGATGTTGTATGGACACGATTGGATTTGGAGGATTTTAGACAAACCTAGGGTTTTGATTTAAAGTCAAAAGAGGGGTTTCCAATTGAAAGTATTAAAAATGGTTGTAGGTGTAAATATGGGGATGTATTGTGTTAAATTTGTTGATTTTAATGCATAGATTGGGTTTTGGAAGGAAAAGAGGTTTTTACCTAAATTGTCTCCAATAATGACTTTGCATAAATAATAAAATTGGTATTGAAAATGTGAAATTGTAGGGTTATTTATATAAACGGTGTAGTTGGATATGTATTATCTTTCTCCTATGGAAATTTGGCTAATGTATCTATTTGTGAGATTGTATATTTGTTTAGAAATACCTGTTTTGGGCTATCAGTGGAGGATATCCATGATTGTTGTAAAAATTGTATGAGGATTAGGCGAATTGAAACTAATCTCTTATTGGTTGTCATTGAATATGACTGTGTTATAATACATTGTATATGTATGATATTTGGGAGGAGAAAAGAGATGTACTCTATATATTGGAGGAGAATTGGGATGGACTCCTTTGAATTAAGTTGGCTTGTGTGTCCTAGGTGTAAGTCCCAAAAACCGCGCGTATACATGGGTGCTGTTTCCCGCAAATGAAATTTTCGTAAAATGGCAAATTAAAGTATTGTGCATTGATTATGTATGTTTGAGAGCCACTGAGTTATAGTCTCAGTTGGATTATCTGGATAATAATGAACATGACTCATGAATTGAGGTGAAATGAATTGACATGAATGGAATTGAGATAAGACGGATTGGAATAAAAGAATTTGGTATATTATGATCTTGTAAGTTATGATTGATTTTATAATGGGCATTAGACATGCATTTCATGCTTATACCTTTGTTAATATTCATATATTGTGTTAGATTGTTTTTACTGGGTTTTGGCTCACCCTATTGGGAAAAACCATTTTTAGGTGCTGGTGACATGCCTCCACCAAGACAGTAGCTTGGAGAGACTTGGAGTAGGGGTTCATTTTTTTTGTATTTAATTTGTATAGCCAAGGGCTTTAACTGTATTGAGCTAGACTCATTTTGTTGTAATCAATGAATGACTTGGAAAAGATGTAAGCCGTTAGGGCATTTAAATATCTGTTCAACTTTCATCTTTTGATTACTAGTAATACATGCTGTAGATTCAAGATAGGACATTTATGAATGTATATCACATGTGTCACCTTTTGTATATTAACTCTGATGAATGAAAGTATGTTGCTTCAATTATATTTCTGCAAATGAGATGGGTTTGTCGTCGTGGACGCCTAGTATCAACTTGGTACTACTCATTGCATTGGCGTGATCCTCAGTGGTTATCTATTTTTGACCTCACATTCGGCTCTGAACTTCTCTTTGGCGGTGTAACCTCCCTAGTCGGGGGTAAAACTGTTAATGGCTGATCCACTACTAGTGCTATCGACTCTGAGATTGAAAGTCCTACATTTGTTCGGAGGGCATTGTCTTCTGCTTTGTAATACTCCTCCACATTTTTTTTCAAAGCCCATATTGACTTTGGTGGTTTTTGGGTCAAAAAGCTTTGAAGGGGGCTGTCTGGATGGAGTCCCATTTTAAAGGCAGTAATGGCTAGAGAGACATTGCAATCATCATTAACAAGCTTGAAACATTCCCAGTATCGTGCCAAGTATGCCTTCAGAGTCTCATTGGTGCCAATCTTCATCACCTACAAGGAATCTTCCTATTTAGGTTGTGTCTCATTGGTGATGAAGGCTCGGAAGGACTTTTAGAGTTGATGAAAACTCTTGATTGAGGTTGGTTCAAGTTTATAATACCACCTAGTAGCTAAGGGGCCTAAACTACTCGTGAAGATACGGCACATAAGTGTTTCATCATCTGCATGTAACGTCACAGCTTGCTTATAATGACGTATATGATCAGTGGGATCTGACTTGCCATTGTATAGGGTAAATGATGGTGCCTTGAACTTCTTGGGCAAGGCAGCATTTGCAATCCATTGAACGAACGGATTGTGCCCATCCTCTAAGTCAGAATCGTCATCCTTTCATTTTCACGTCTGTTGTCGTGTCCACAAGAAGTTGTGTTCATCGGACGAACTCGAGTCACTCTCTCGATTGCGCTTCCTAGGTTCGCTTTCTGATGAACCCGTAGAGCTACTTTCATCTCCATGTCTTTGGGAGTGTTGCTGATGGGTTCTTACCAGAGACAGGCCACATTCACAATGTAAGGCCTTCTGAGATTTTGCCAATTCTTAGTGAAGACGCTCATTTTCAGTGGTCATGACTTCAAAATGCTGTTCATTGCGTTTGACTTGGTCTATAAGTGTTTGCATGGTATCTTCAGCAGGTGTTGGTGGTATAGATGGAGTTAAGGGATTGAAATTCAGGCTTGTCGGGAGTTCCGTCCGGATTAGTAGATTCTCTTGCTACTGTGACATCAACTTTATTAATTAGAGGATCAATCACGAGGTCTACCATGGATGAGTTTGAATATTTCCTACAGACGTCACCAATTGTGATGGGTGGTTCTACAATATTTCTTCGTCCCAAACAATCCTTTAATTGATCTTCGCTCTGGTGCCTAAAACAAGCAACACTCTGGTCAGGGGTGTCAAAATTAGCATTTCAACGGTTCAATCAAGGTTTATATGAGAGAGAAAGAGTACGATAATTCAAAGATAGAGTTTTTATGGTTCTTAGTGCATACCTCTCTTCTTCTGTTTAACTTCCTTATAAAGCCATTTGGTGTAGATATTTTCTACATAATTTGACATACTTATCATCATCATCTAAATGTTAGGGGCTAAGTTCCTACTACACCTCCGGAAAGGGACAACCTGGGCCTACTCTGGTACTCGGTATATATATTTGCTGATTATGCTGGTATCACTTATTCAGCATGGTTCGTTTGATCGGTGTTTGATCCTCGGCAATCCAGTAAGCCTAGTTTGGTTTGTGCCCATGATAAATGGGCTCGGATATGCTTCGTTTGCCGAATATGCAGATTTTGTACTTGGCTTACACAATAACATATAAATTACATAAAGAAACTCTTAACATGAGAGTGAAAAGTCTCAAAAAATAGGAGAAGTTACATGTAGGTCCTAATAAATGAATTTATTGTCCAATAGGTCCTGTGAGAATTAATGGCATTTTTCGTCAAACACTATTAAAAAATGTCACTAATTGTTAATTTTCAACGACAGTTTGAAAATTTTGTCATAAAAATTGTCACTATATTTTAGTGGCAGTTTAAAAAAATCATCACAAAAGAACATCCCTAATTTTTAACTTTTCGCGACAGTTTAAAAAATTCATCACAAAAAAGTCACTAATTGTAAGTTTTAGCGGTAATTTATAAAAATCATAATAAAAAAAAGTCACTAATTGTCAATTTTTAGTGACATATGTAAAAATGTCACAAAAAATTATTTTTAGTGTCTATTTTATTAGAATTTATTTTTAATAGAACTTGATGAGAATTTAGTGTAATTACTAGGATATATTAGTAGTTTACTCCAAAAAATACACGAGGAATTAGACTTCACATGAAAGTGAAAGATTCAAATCAATGGTCTTCTAATGAGGTGTAGAAATTTTGACTAACCAGACTAATTTAATTGAATGAAATGTTTCGGTATGCAACTCTACACAAAATTACGTAAGTTAAATATAAATTCGCTTAAGTTTTTCATAAAATTTTACAAATTTTTGTTTAATTTGTATATTTTTATGACATTATTTACATAAATTTGTGTAAAATTACATAAAAGTAACATAATTCTTAATTGCAAGCTCTTACTTTAAAAAGATGGGTTTACTTACTGTTATTTACAAGTGAACACCCTTTATTGGGTTCCATTTCTTTAATGTGACCTATTTTTATTTTCCATCAACTGACATTCGATGGCAATGTGCGAAGTATCTTCGAAGAGATTTGTGGTGATCACATGAAGAATATTCCATAGCATTGTAATACTCGTGCGAAGTATCTTCTAAGGAGAAGTTATTTGGTGCTGGTAGGACACAGTTACGTGATGTTGTAAATGTGTTATGTATCTATCTATATCTATCTATCTATCTATATAAATATTATATATAAGTAAAAAAGAGATTTTTAATGAGAAGAGTTAAGAGAATTCTATATACTTAATCTAAATTTTTTGATTTTTTAATTTTAAAAAAATAATTAATAAATCACACGTTGATATTTTTTTTTTAAAAACAAATAATGCATTTTTTATTTCCAAAATCATTCATTCCATACCATCAAATAAGGAACGAGTTTTTCAATTAAGAAAAAATAATTAATAAATCACACACTAAAAAAAAAGAGTTTTTCAATTAAAAAAAATTAATAAATCATACACTCAAAAATATTTTGTCGTAAAATATTTTCTATTAAAATATTTTAAATTTTTCACTATAAAGTATAAAATAATTTATATAATTAAAATTTTATAACATTTTTTTTTCTCTCACCATGGCCATTACTACTTAATGTATATATTAAATCTCATTATTTTCATACACAATTGGGAGTGTAAAAATGTCCTACGACTTGTGGGCAGCCTGAAGCGCGACCGCAGTCTTTTGAAGCTCGGTCCGACCCGTCTGGCCTAGTCTATCGACCTACTTACGGCCCGCTCAAGGCTTGTCCCAAGGCCCAACCTCGCTCAAGGTCCAGTGTCTTTTTTAGTGAAAAATAATAAAATTTTGGTAGAAAAAATTAAAAAAACAAAAAAAATGGTCAGACCCACCTAAGCCCGAGGGCAAGCCCAAGCCCATTGTCCTGCCCGCCCAAGGCCCGAATACCCCTTGGCCTAATTTTTTGGTTTGTGGGCCGACTTAGCCCAATCCGAAATGGGCCGGGCCGGGCTAGATTTACACCCCTATACACAGTAAATGTTAATAGTGTTTTTTTAAAGGATCAAACTCTCAACCAAATTTTTTTTAAATTTTTAATTTTTTTAATAATGAAAATACTAAGTGTCATTATGTGTTGTAATTTAATTAGTTCATAATTAAATTCATGTAGTTTTATATTAAACCCTTAAATTATGCCAACATAATTACCGTTTCAAATTACTTAATTTATGTTTAACATACCAAATTTATTTTTCAAAATTGCTTCCCTAAGATTGCGTTAATGCATGATTTTGATACATCCATATATACACATATGGAAAATAATTAATTCTTTAACATGACCTGGGTTTTTCTCCAGTTCTTCGTCGGACTGTAGATGTGCTGTTAGGCTTTGCGGGCTCACTTTTGAATTCCATTTTGATAATCTAAATTATTCATATTTTAAGATGCGTTTAGTACATCATTCTTGTAAAAAATCAAATCGATTAGATAACGGCAACCATGTGTTTGTATCAGTTTTGTATGAAGAAAAAAAATTGACAGTGAGAAAATAAACGGTTCATACAAAATTAATTCAAACACGTGATTTTTGTTATCTAATCAACTTGACTTTTTGCAGGGATGATGTATTTGACGAACCAAAAAATGTAAACGGTTCGAATTATCAAAAGCGGGCCCGAAAACTGTTCCATTGAATATTTAATCCGATATTAGAACTCCCAAACTAGCTAATATACTGGTCACGAATTGATAAATTATGATATAATTTATACATATTGTTTATATTTAATATTATCAAATATTTTTACTAAGATTAAAGTTAAAATATGACATATAATTTAGAACAACTCTACCTTAGATAATTTTTTAACATATGACTATATGTAAATATTTATTTCATAGTGTTAACATAAATATATAGTTTTTTTACCTAAGTTCAAAATTTTTAATAAATATGCACAAAATATATTCATATTTCTTATTTAAAAAAAAAAAATACTTATAGATATTTATTTATCAATTTAATAAATAAATAGGTCCAATTATTCATAAGTTGGACATAGACCAAGACAATTTTTACTGATTAGAAAAATGTCACGTTGGTATAAAGATGCAAGTCATTTACGTGTAACTCTCATAAAAATGAATAAAATTTAATTGATTATAAATCAATTTTACCACATATTTTAGAAAAAAATTATATTACTATTTAATTTTAAAACTAACTTTTGATTATTTATTTATACTCGTGCATATTATTATTAAGACCCATAAACTAAGATTTTAAAAAGAAAAGTGAATTTTTTTTTCTTTTTTTTATTTATTTAGTAGATTCAGAATACAAAAATTGCTAAAATTTATAGGTTATTGACATAAAACAAAATTAAAATGAAACTAATTAAGATATTAAAAAGAAAAGTGATGCAATTATTTATTTATTTATTTATTAGTTTTAGAATACAAAAATTATTAAAATTTATAAGTTATTCACACAAAATAAAATTAAAAAATAAAAAGGTAATCCCTTGAATTTTATTTTTATTTTTTTATTTTTTAATCAAGTAGCTTTAGAATACAAACATTGTTAAAAATTATTAGTAGAAGACACAAAATAGAGTTAAAATTTGTATAATAAGATATCATAAATACTTATTTTTTAACTACACAAAATCTAAAATTTAAAAAATTATAGTTTCCATTTAACTCTTATATAATTTTTAACTTACTTTTTAACTTACTGCATGTGAAAACCCGTGTTTAATTATTCTTTAAAAAATAATAATAAATTAATTAATTAATTAATTAACTTTATCTAAAGTTTATTTGAAATATATATTAGTGTAAAGTTAGTTTTAAATTAACCCAATTCAATCACTAATAAAGACATTATTAAGAATAATAATTTTGTGGAGGTTTAATGTTTGTTGTTTATAAATTATTTTGATAAAAATTCAATATGATAATTATCTTTACTAAATACCTTAATTAAAAGTTTTAATGTATCAATTTTAAGAAACCCACACAAATACACAAATATAAAAAATATAAAAGAAATTGATTTTCGGTGGCATGGGATGCCACTTGTTTGTTTGCATATCAATATAGGAATTGGACCCCATTATGCTTCTTAAAATGAGAAGATTGGATTAGACCACCTGAGAGAATGATGTGTGTGTGTGTGTGTGTGTGTGTGTGTGTGTGTGTGTGTGTGAGAGAGAGAGAGAGAGAGAGAGAAGGCTCAGCTTGGTTCATCTATATATACATATGTACGTTTACTCCTTCGGATTAGTGAGGAGAATAGAGGTAAAAAAAAATTTTAAAAAAATTAAAAAAAAAGAAAAAGAAAATTCTGTGAGCAACAAAGCAGTAGGAGAAGAAAAAGAAGAGTGGGAGATTAAAGAAGCTAAAATTTTCTACCATTTTATCATCCTATTATTAAGTAAGAAAACCCTCTCAACCCTCTCATTTTTTTAATTGTTAAAATTTTCAGATTATATTCATATGATAAAATGACTAAACTTGTAGATAGAATTTTATTTATGGTTGTATGTAAATTTATGATTTGTATATCAAATATTTGAAGATATTGGTAGTCTTAAAATCATGATAATATTATGGAATTTGGACTTGCATGTGTAGTTTATGCCATTAAAATGATTATTAAAGATTTTATTTGGCCCTTAAATCTGTTAAAAATTTGTAAGAATGTTTAGACAATTTTATACTCAAAATTTGAAGATGATTTATTCTACAAAGTTGTTGAGAATGATGTCTACTTCATCTAGGAATGTTTGTAACAATTATTGAGTTTTATACGAATTTATATAAAATTTTAACCAAGTCAGGAACTATAGGCAGATTTTACTATGTGATTGAAAAATCATTAAAAATTTTATATTAAACCAAATCTGGTAATTTCTAAATAAAAAATGAAATTTGAGAAGTCTAGTTTCATAATAAATTTTTACATTACAAATTTGATTTATAAATATAAGTACGGAATTAATTTAACAAAATGTGATAAATCCGTGTCATGAAATTTCTGGAAATTTTATAGAATTATTTATAACTTATTTTTGGGAAATTATTTTTGAAAAATGACCTAAACATGTTTATTTAATATTTTGTATATTTTCACGAATTTCAAAATTGTATAAATAATTTATTTATAATTTTTATTACCTAAGGTATATCCTGAAAATTTATGGGCAGGTTTAAGATTATTACTTCAATTAATTATTGTGTTGGTCTAATTCATTAAATATTGTAAATTAGTAATCCATGTATGGGTGTATTATGGTTTATTTAATATTGTGGTAGCTTAATCTTGTAAATTAAAAATCATACATGTGTTTGATTATGGTTTATTTTCTTTGTATCTAAATTATTATTTCATACCATGGTTTAAATATCTTGTTTATTTAAATTTTGTACAATTATTTATTATTGTGTGACATGTGTAATATTTTATGTTGGGAATTTTAATGAGTTGGTATAACATTATTTGTGATTAAAAATTGGAATTATTTGTGATTAATATCAAAACTAACTGAAATGATTAATGGCATATACAAAGTTAACAATTGATGGTTAATACCAGTTGTTCAGGGTGAGTCTTGGTTTTAAAAAGTGTATGAAATTAAGGATTGACAGTTAATACCGGTTATTCAGGGTGAGCCCTGGTTTTGAGAATTCTCACGTAAATTGTGTCGCGAAAGCCTAAGATGGCATAGGACTAATTTGAATCCTTTTCGGTATTCGGTTTTGGAATAAGGATGGATGTGCATATGGCACACAGGAAGGTTACGTATCCCTGGCAGACCATTTACTTGGGGCAGACCATGAATGCCACTACTTGGGTATATAACTCCGGACGTTGGCATCCTTGGTAGTTACGGTTGGTAACACTTGAATATTTGACCAAGGGATGGTTTCAAATTAACCGTTGCCATGCTTAGTGGTTGGTAAGTAAAATCTCTTTGGTGAGATTTCGAGTGTCACCTAATTTATTAGAATTATTGAATTTATTTTTATGGTTGTAATTTATGTTTACAACTATATTGTTATCTCATGTTTATAATCTTATTATTTTTCTCTTAAAAAGAATGGTAGGTTGGTTATGTTTTCTTACTGTGTTACAAAACTCATGACATATATTTTTGTTGCCCTAGCGTTTTATTCCAGGTTTTGGCGAGGAAATAATTGAAGCTGAAATAGAGTTGATGCTAACGTAGAGCCTTGGCTAACTTGAAACCCTGATTAGAGCCGAATAAATTTTATTATTTTATATAATAGCTATTAAGGACTTTATAATTTCAATTGATGTTGTATTTGGATAATTTTAAGTTTGTATTTATTGCTGTTTGAACCTTTGGTTATGTACGAGAGTTGGAATGTTCAATTAAGATGTCAACTTTTTGATTTATTAAGTCATTTTGTTTATTTAATTTCTCTTGATGTTCCAAAAATTTGGGACGTCACAATTTGGTATCAGAGCTCTAGGTTAGAATACCTAGGGATGATGGGAAGAGGTTTAACCTCAATTGAGGAGTAGTGTCTTGTGTTAGATGGAATAAAGTTATGTGACTCATGATTTATGCGAGCTTTATGCTAATCATAGTAATTATCCTTGTTTGATCCTAACTGTACCTCTAGCTTGATGCCAAATTTGTCGGATGTAAAATCATCACTTCTCTATCTTCATTGAACCTTTCCAATTTGACAAAGTGTTGCCTTAAGATGATCAATTGGCAATTTTTGAGCCCTGATTATTGTATCTTGTATGTTGTTCTCTTGATAAACCAGTTGTACTCTTTTAATCCTTATAAGGTGAAGAATCTTAGATATTTGGTTTGAAATGTGTATGGCCAAACGCAATTTCAATTCAAATATTTAGTTTGGTCACCAGCTCCATAATCTTAACCCTATTAAAAGTTCAAAACCATCATGTCATCCGACTGTGCCATCTGTTCAAATTCCATTTGAATTCTTATGCTAATTATGCTATTGTCGTAGCCATGTCATACTCTTTCTTGTCTACTACAACTGTGTGAATCTTGGGATTAGAGCTTGAACGATTAGAAACACCTATGAGTGTAGCTTCACCGTTAGCAGGTCAAACTCGAGTAGATGTCGTATGCAAATCATGTGAACTAGGAGTCTCCAGTTTGCGTTTAACTTGCGACCTACGAGTCATGGAAATGTCAGACTTTGACGTTATCCTATGAATGGAGTGGTTATTAGCCCATAGAGCCACCATTAATTGCTATCGAAAGATGATGACTGCCTACTCTCATGACGGAACATGATTCCAATTTATGGGGGATAGACGAGATTCGCTATCACTGACACTTGGAAAGTCAAAGTGGCCCGATCACCCAGCTGGGTGGCTAGCCAGGTTAGTTCTGGAAACAAGGATCGTATGGAACTAGTGCTACCTCGTGTGGTGTGTGAGTATGCTGATGTATTCGAAAAGGAGTTACCAAGACTATCCCCAAAGCGAGAAGTAGACTTTACCATTGAACTACAACCTAGTACATCACCGATCTCAATGGCACCACATCATATGGCACCAGCTGAATTGAGAGAGCTAAAGACACAGTTGCAAGAATTATTAGACAAGGAATTTATAAGGCCAATCATGTCCCCATGGGGAGCACCAACCTTATTTGCTAAAAAGAAAGATGGCACACTTAGGTTGTGTATTGATTACCGACAACTCAATAAGGTCACCATTAAGAATTTGTATCCATTATCTAGGATCGATGACCTTTTCGATCAGCTTAGAGGAGCAAAGTATTTCTCAAAGATAGACCTCAGGTTTGGGTATCACCAATTGCGTGTCCGGGAAGAAGATATTCTTAAGACTGCGTTTCGAACCCGTTACGGCCACTATGAATTCATAGTGATGCCATTCGGCCTAACCAATGCTCCAGGCGTGTTCATGAGCTTAATGAATAAAATATTCACTCCTTACTTAGATCAATTTGTGGTAGTTTTCATAGATGATATTTTGGTGTATTCCAAGTCTGAAGGAGACCATGAACAACATTTGAGAATAGTACTTCAAACTTTGAGAGAGAAGCAAATGTATGCTAAGGCTAGTAAATGTGAGTTCTGGATAGAGAAGTAAAGTTTTTGGGTCATGTGGTATCTGAGAAGGGAATATCAATAGACCCAACTAAAGTAGAAGCAGTGACAGAATGGAAGCAACCTAAGAACACATTTGAGATTCGTAGTTTCTTAGGATTGGCCGGTTACTATCAAAGATTCATTCAAGACTTCTCAAAATTGGCCAAACCAATGACACATTTGACTCAAAAGGGGGAAAAGTTTGAATGGAACGAGTCTTGTGAAAATTCATTCCAAGAACTTAAGAAAAGATTGACGAGTGCCCCTATTCTCATAGTACCAGAACATGATGTTGGGTAAAATGTGTATTGTGATGCTTCCAAAGAAGGTTTGGGGTGCATATTGATGCAAAATGGCAAGGTGGTGGCATATGGATCAAGGCAATTAAAGAACCATGAGAAGAATTATCCCACCCATGACTTGGAGTTAGCAGCTATAGTTCACGCACTCAAAATTTGAAGACACTACCTGTATGGTGAAAAGTTTGAGATATTCACCGATCACAAAATCTTGAAGTATCAGTTCACCTAAAGGGATTTGAACATGTGTCAGAGATGTTGGATAAAGTATCTCGAGGATTACCAATTTACCTTTTCCTATCGTCACAGCAAGGCTAACGTGGTGGTAGATGCGCTAAGTCATAAGAATAGAGGGATTGTTGCTAGTTTAGCACTTAGAGAATGGAATATGGTTGGAACGCTCAATAAATTTGGGGTACAAATGGGGGATCAAGATGAAAAGGCTTACCTTGGTGCTCAGATTGCTACGCCTAAAATTTTGAGCAAGATGTTGGAACCACAAAAGTATGATCAGGAGGTAGCATTCATCAAGGCACAAATGGAATCTAGTGAAACCATGCTTGGTTGGGAAATTCACACTGATGGGAGTTTGAAATATCAAGGTCGAATGTTTATGCCAAGCGACAACTCACTAAGGGAAAAGCTACTCAAGGAATTTTACCATTCAGTATTCGTAGTATATCCGGGAGGTACTAAGATGTACCAAGACTTAAAACGCCAATATTGGTGGGGCAGAATGAAAAAGGATATAGCGAAGTTTGTGTCTTAGTGCCTGACATGTTAATAAGTAAAGGCTGAACATCAAAGATCGGCAGGAACATTTCAACCCTTACCAATCCCAGAGTGGGAATGGGAACACATAACTATGGATTTCGTGACGGGTTTGCCTCGGTCACCACAGAGACATGACGACATGTGGGTAGTGGTAGATCGACTAACTAAAACAGCCCGATACTTACCTGTCGGGTCATCAGATATGTTGGATTCACTCAGTAGATTGTTCATCAAAGAAGTGATCAGGTTACACGGAGTACCAATTAGCATCGTATTTGATTGTGATCCTCGATTCACTTCTCAATTTTGGCAGGGCTTGCAGAAGGCAATGGGAACAAACCTATGCTTTAGTACGACATTTCACCCACAAACCGATGGGCAGTTTGAAAGGATGATACAAACCTTGGAGGATATGCTTCGAGCTTGTGTTATGGATTTTAATGGAAGTTGGGAGAAACACTTACCTGTCGTTGAGTTTGCTTACAACGATAGTTTCCAAGCCAATATTGGAATGGCACCGTATGAAGCACTTTAAGGGTGACCTTGTCGATCACTAGTTTGTTGGACTGAAATAGGAGAAGCAACCTTGTTAGGACCAGACTTGGTTCAAGAGACCACTGAGAAGATAAGACTGATCAGACAACGATTAATCACATCCCAAAGTCGACAAAAGAGCTATGTATATCAAAGGAGACGACCCCTAATGTTTGAGGTAGGAGATCATGTTTTTCTCAAAGTTCGACCTCATCGAGGTGCTACACGATTTGGAAAGAAAGGAAAACTTGCACCTCGATATGTGGGACCCTTTGAAATTCTGAGCAAAATAGGAGAAGTGGCATACCGTTTAGCACTACCGCCACAGCTCGCAACGGTACACAATGTTTTTCACATCTCAATGTTACAGAAATATGAGCCACACCCCTCCCATGTTATCAACTGCAGAGAGATTGATCTCAATGAAGCTGCAGGTTTTGAGGAAAGGCCTATAAAAAATTATGAATCTACGAGAAAAGCACCTACAAGGCAAAGTCATCCATTTGGTGCGAGTGTTGTGGCAACATCGTGGGACGGAAGAGTCAACGTGGCAACGAGAAGATATGATACGTGCCAATCACCCTCATCTTTTTGAGTTTAAAGATACGAATTAATTTCGAGGACGAAATTTTTTTTTAGGAGTGTAAATTATGAAAACCCGCATTTAATTATTCTTAAAATAACAACAATAATAATAAATAAATAAATAAATTAATTAATTAATTAACTTTATCCAAAGTTTATCTGAAATATATATTAGTGTAAAGTTAGTTTTAAATTAACTCAATTCAATCACTAACAAAGATATTATTAAGAATAATAATTTTGTGGAGGTTTAATGTTTGTTGTATATAAATTATTTTGACAAGTATTCAATATGATAATTATCTTTACTAAATACCTTAACTAAAAGTCTTAGTGTTTCAATTTTAAGAAACCCACACAAATACACAAATATAAAAAAATATAAAAAATAAAAAAGAAATTGATTTTCGGTGGCATGGGATGCCACTTGTTTGTTTGCATGTCAATATAGGAATTAGACCCTATTATGCTTCTTGAAATGGGAAGATTGGATTAGACCACCTGAGAGAATGATGAGAGAGAGAGAGAGAGATAGAGAAGGCTCAACTTGGTTCATCTATATATACATATGTACGTTTACTCCTCTAGATCAATGAGGAGAATAGAGATAAAAAAAAATTTAAAAAAAGTTCAAAAAAGAAAAGAAAAAGAAAATTCTGTGAGCAACAAAGCAGTGGGAGAAGAAGAAGAAGAGTGGGAGATTAAAGAAGCTAAAATTTTCTACCATTTCATCATCCTATTATTAAGTGAGAAAACCCTCCAAACCCTCTCATTTTTTTTTAATTGTTGAAGTTTTCAGATTATATTCATATGATAAAATGACTAAACTTGTAGATAGAATTTTATTTATAGTTGTATGTGAATTTATGATTTGTATATCAAATATTTGAAGATATTGGTAGTCTTAAAATCATGATAATATTGTGGAATTTGGGCTTGCATGTGTAGTTTACACCATTAAAAAGATTATTGAAGATTTTATTTGGCCCTTAAATCTGCCAGAAAATTTATACGAATTTTTATACAATTTTATACTCACAATTTGAAGATGATTTCTTTTACAAAGTTGTTGAGAATGATGTCTACTTCATCCAGGAATTATTGCAACAATTATTGAGTTTTGTAAAAATTTATACAAAATTTTAACCAAATCTGGAACTATAGGCAGATTTTACTATTTGTTTGAAAAATCATTAAAAATTTTATATTAAACTAAATCTGGTAATTTCTATATAAAAAATGAAATTTGAGAAGTCTAGTTTCATAATAAATTTTTATATTATGGATTTGATTTATAAATTTAAGTATAGAATTAATTTAAGAAAATGTTATAAATCTGTGTCATGAAATTTCTGGGAATGTTATATAATTATTTATAACGTATTTTTGGGAAATTCTTTCTAAAAAATGACCTAAACATGTTTATTTAATATTCTGTATATTTTCACAAATTTCAAAATTGTATAAATAATTTATTTATAATTTTTATTACCTAAGGTATATCCTGAAAATTTATGAGCAGGTTTAAGATCATTACTTCAATTAATTATTTGGATAAAAAAATTAATTATTGTGCTGGTCTAATTCATTAAATATTGTAAATTGGTAATTCATGTATGGGTGTATTGTGGTTTATTTAATATTGTGGTAGCTTAATCTTGTAAATTAAAAATCATACATGTGTTTGATTATGGTTTATTTTCTTTCTATCTAAATTATTATTTAATACCATGATTTAAATAAATTGTTTATCTAAATTTTGTACAATTATTTATTATTGTGTGACATGTGTAATATTTTATATTGAGAATTTTAATGAGTTGGTATAACATTATTTGTCATTAAAAATTGAAATTATTTGTGATTAATATCAAAACTAACTTAAATGATTAACAACATATACAAGGTTAACAATTGACGGTTAATACCAGTTGTTCAGGGTGAGTCTTAGTTTTAAAGAGTGTACGAAATTAAGGGTTGACGGTTAATACCAATTATTTAGGGTGAGCCCTGATTTTGAGAATTCTCACGTAAATTGTGTCGCGAAACCCTAAGATGGCATGGGACTTATTAGAACCCTTTTCGATATTCGGTTTTGGAATAAGAATGGATGTGTAGGTGGCACACAGGGAGGTTATGTACTCTTGGCAGACCGTTTCCTTGGGGCAGACCACGAATGCCACTACTTAGGTATATAACTTCGGACTTGGGCATCCTTGGTAGTTACGGTTGGCAACACTGTAGACACCCCATTTTTTACTGCCATTAAGACTTGGGTGCCTCAGGTTGATCACTCAGTGATGAAGGTTATGTTGTGCAAAAGTTTGATTCCTTCGGCAAGAAGAGCTTCAAATCCCAATCTTACACCCCATTTTGGACCAAAACTATTTTGACCAAAATGATTTTAGACCTTAAAACCCTCTCCTTCAAAATATTTTTGAAAAAAGTTTCTACGATGTTCCGAGGCTCACATTTTGTTAAATGTTGCGCTTTTTAGTAAACTGAGCAAGGACAAAGTGGAAATAAATGAAAGAGAGGTGAACTCTTTGAAAAATCTTTGAAAACATCTTATTTAGAGGTTTGGAGTTGAAGAAAATAAGAATGGAGGGAAGAAACCTAGTTGAGGAGAAGTTAGGCATGAATCCGATTAAGCCAAAGCTGAGCAGTCTTCACTAAAATAAGCATATCTTTTTGCACACTTGGAATTTTTATGTGAGGCTGCCACCATTGGAAAGAAGACTTTCGGGGATTCAATTTAGAGTCAAGAATGACCTGTAAAGGAGCCCGGATGAGGGAGATATGCACATTTGAAGTTGGATCTGGAGAGCAGATTTTTTTGGCTGGCCACTAGTGGAGTTTTGCTGGCCATGGATGGGCTTTGAAGGCTATGTGTCGGCCATGAATGGCTTTTGTCAGCCATGTGTCGTCCAAGGGTGACTTTTTTCGGCCATTGGTGTCAAAAGGCAGTTTTTGTGCAAATATTTTCCCTCCAGCTGTTTTCTCATTGCTCCAGCTGTCCTATATGGATATTTTCGACCTGAGCTCACATTTTTCTATATATAGAGGACCTTCTCTATTGTTTTCAAGGTTGGAAAAATTTTGGGAGCCTCTCCCTCTACAATCCTCTCTTTGTACAATTCTCTCTCTCTAGATTTCTTTCTCTCTTGAACTTTTGTGCATACAAGTAGAGATATACTTCTAGTTTACATATCAACCCTTAACCAAAGTTGCTTACCTTTGGGCTGAGGTTAATTGGGACCCTCTTTGAGCTCTAGAAGGTGGTATGGATTTAGTGCCTCATTTGTGCGTAGAATTGTCCTTTGTTTTAAGAGGTACAACTCTTGTCATTTAAGCTTGTTTTGCCATCTTTTCAAACTATTTTTGGGCTGATTTTAAACTCTAAAAAACTCTATTTTTGTGGCCTAAAAGTGTTGGTTTGAGGCCATTTTCAGTTAAGGGGTGGTCCACCCTCCTTGCTCCTTTGCTTGTTAAGCTTTTGTGCTATTATTCATCACTTTCAAACCAACTTTTTTGGCCCTTTTAACCACTGAATTTCAGAGGTTTCTTCAGTGGCAAAAACCTTATTTTGAAGTCCAAAATTGGAGGGGTTAGCCTCCCCTCCTTGTGTCTTGTTTGCATGCCTAGTTAGCCTCATTTATTAGCTTATTGTGGCTCAAGTCCAGTATGTTTTTGCCTCTAAAACAACCTGTTTTGGCTCTGTTTTGGGCTGGTTAGTTCAGTTGAGGCTTGTTTTGCTTAGTTATAGTGTTAATTCCTTCACTAGTTTAGTGTTTTAAGGCTTTAACCATCATTGGTGTGAGTTGGTTGCATGTTTTTAGTGCTTTTATCACTCATTCTAGCACTTAATAAATCTTTGCAACCCCCCTCAATTCTTCACTTTTGATTTTCTTTGAAAGTGGTTTCAAACCACTTGTTTGCCTAAGTGTGAAATGGAGGTGATACACCTAATGGTTTAATCCCTTAAGGGGTTCATTACCAACAGTGTAATGCCTCTTTCATGCCCAAAGAAACTTGTGGTTAGAGCCCTCTTTCCATTAGAGGACACTCACCAATGGACAAATGGATTAATGAATGGTTTGGTAATTAAAATGTGTAAACAAAATTGGACAAGTAAAAGAGGCAAGATAAGCATTCTTTGTGTTGCATTGCATGTGTTCAAATCGGACGTTAATTTGAATACAAGGTAAATAGGACATTTCATACTCAATAGTGATGAAATGTGTCATTTTCCTAAGTCTCCATTGCCCTTGGTCATGCATAAAAGGGTGATGGTCATTTGAGTCTTGTTTTTGCATTTATTGAACTTGCACAATTGGTTTCATAAGCCATCATGCAATGAAATTGCTTGATTGGTGGTTTTGTAAACCAAAGCTTGTCCCTCATTTGATTTCCGCATGAAATGGAAAGGCAAAGTGTGCAAACAACCCTTGAGAAATACACTATTTTGCTCTGTTTTGCTCTCTGTTACAGCAAGAAAGTTCAAACCAGCAGTGGCCGACAGCCATCACCAGTGGCCGACCAGCCACCAATGGTGGTTGACCGGCCCCTTGTCGGCCACCAATGAAATTTGCACAATGTTTTGGTAAGGTGGAGTAGAGATGTTCTGGAAGTGGGCAGCTTTGTCAGTGATCATATGTGCAAACAGAGGTTACAGCAGCAAAACGGTGGCTTTTCGGGTGAAGAATCGAACATGCATGCATTCCTTGTTTCCCGGGATTAGCTAGTTAGTTTAATTAGCATTAGATCAAGCATGTGTTGTAATTAATTAGTTGTAGCTAATTAAGTGTTGTAAATAATTAGTTAGTTTAACTAGTTATTCAATTTCGTTTCGTAATTAGTTAACTAGAATAGTTAATTAATTCGGTTTGTAATAATTAGTTAGTTTAATTAGCGTAGCTAGTTATTTTTTATTCATTCGGACCCTCCTTTGCGAGGGCGTAATGTTGTAATCTATGTGCGTGTGCGTGTATGTCTTCCAACCTCACGTCTTTCTTCCTTTTATTTAATCGCTTTTAATGGTTAGATTAGGGAAATATTTTAATTAGCATATTCCATGTTTGTATCCATTCATTTGTCTTGCATGCACCAAAGCTTGACACATCACTCAAACTGCATTGTCATTTCAATATACTTCTTTGAATAGGTGTTTAATTGCATGTTGTTTAAATTGATCTATATGTCATATTAGTAGCCGAGCCTATTAATTGCATTATTGCATGTGTTGCATTAGGCATCTTGTATAGTTAGGATCATGCATCTTTGTAACTAGTTTCTATTTTATCTTGGAGTACTAAGTGAGTTTTTATGCTTTAGCATACTTGCATAAATGTGAATGTTGTCATGTCTAGTATGCTTGCCATGAGGCTAAATGCTTAAATGATTAACTGCATGAATGCTTGTGGTTGAAAGCTTGTTGCTTGAATTGGAATGATTCAGCGAATGTAAGTTTTAAGCCTACTTTGTTGAGTGGAAAATTATGTTTTAAGCCCACTATGTTTGGTGGCAAATCCGCAATCTTTAAGCCCACTTGAGGTGACAAATTCAAACCATTTTCGTAAACAAACATGAGTTGAATTGTCTCAAATTGAGCAAACTAGTCTATACTTGCTTGTGCGCATCACATAATAAAGCTACTTTAAATAACCGAAATAAGAACACATAATGTTTATAAAATATCATATCATGATTAGTAGAGGCCGATCTTTGATTGGGTGAGCCGGGGTGCTCAATTCATGACCTTCCCCCATCGTACCCAAGTTCCCGAGCCGAGGCAACTTTGGTGATGACGGACACGTGGTCTTTGGCACGAGTCAAGGTTTACTAAATTTCCCCAAAATCAAAATATTTAGGTGGCGATTCTGTATCTGGCAAAGTAGTCCAAATTTGGCATTATTTGATTTAAAATCGATTTTTCAAAAAGATTTGCCGGATTTGGACTCTTTGGTGCTTATCAGTTTCATATTGCACTTGTGAGGCTAGATTCAGAACCGCAGGAGTCCGAACTGTGAGGCCTTTCTTTTCAAACCTTCCGAAAGGTAGGGCACGGAAAAAGGGGAGTCCATAGTTTCTGGCGACTCTGCTGGGGATTTAGAGAACTTGACTCGAACTCGTGATATGTTATTTTATCTACATTTATGTGTTTCTTTGCATTTGCATTAGTGCGCCTAAGTCATAGTGTTTGCCATCTGCTATTCCTGAGCGGTTTGTCAGAGGCTTGCTTGGAAAAGCTTGCCAAAAGGCTGACCAGTTGTGGGCTCTACCACGATGGGAACACAATCCTTGGATCTGGACTACCGTCGTACTGTTTGATCCTCCTTTCACTTCTCGGTGTTAGGTGTGAGAGGTATATTAGGTAGTCTTGCTGAGGTACCCTTTTGACCAATCGGCCTAGTTGTATATCGGAAGCCATAGAGACTATTCCAAACTAGGACAGGTTGCTTACCCGAATGCAGGATTGTGTGAAGCCACTTGTTGTGCATAGTGAAACCCTAGCTCCTGACGAAACTAGGACAGGGTAACCCTACCCCCTCCTAGGGGTGTTTTTGTAGCGATCCCAGTTTTGCCACTTCACTGAGTATGTTAGGGATCGAGGTGCCCGGTCAGCTCGCGGAGGTCTAGGGGGCAGCGCCCCTTGATGGGTCCTAGGGCAGCGCCCCGGCGGGTATCGAGCTGCCCGGTCAGCTCGCGGAGGTCCAGAGGGCAGCGCCTTGGCAGGGTTGAGGGGTAGCGCCCTTGAAGCAAAAATACAAAATGCATTAGAAGTTGCTTGTCCGCTCGAGCGGCCGTTTATGCGCTCGAGTGGAGAATGTTTGGTTCTAGAAGTTTGACCTGTTTGCAAAAGTACTGGGAAAGTGTATTTTACGCTCAAGCGGGGCTTTCCACGATCGAGCGGACCATGCTATATCAGTTCGTGAATCTAATATTTCAGATCACTTTTGTATATCTCTCTCTCTAAAAACCCTTTCCTCTCCCTTCTCTCTGCATTTCCCTAAGCCGAATTGGATAAAAACCTTGATTTCTCAAAATCCATTAGAGTTCTGCTATAGGTTCTTCATCAAAGTTGGTTAACTTCTCCAGGGCTTCGTTGTGTGCGGTGAAGATTGAGTTTTGACACCATTGATTTTGGGGGTTTCATCTCATTTCTTGTTCAAAACTTGAGGTAGGGATTTTCTTAGAGTTATGTATATATTTTTGCAAGATCTATATGATTTTTGAAATCATCTTTTGATAACATTGAAAATTGATTGTTGATTCAAGAAGTTGAGCGATTTTGAAAGTGAGTTTGTCTCTTGTTTTTTTAAAATGATCTTATGGGTTTTGATCTTTGTTGATTGAAGAAAAATGATTTTGGAAAGTTTTTTTTCAAAAGATTTGAGTTGTATAGTTTTTGTGAGAAAACCTAGAATTTGGGGATTTTTTTAAGAAGACTGAAAATCCATGAATGATATTGTTATATTTATTTTGTGTGTCAAAATAAATGGATGTTTGAAAAATTTTCTTATTTATATTTATATAAATGATGAATTTCAGGGAATATGAGAATTGTTATTCATTTTGGAAATTATTGTTCAAAACATTGAAATATTCTTGAAATAATTAATTGTTGAGGATACTTGAGAAGAGGCAATTGTGTTATTCCTTAGATGATGACTTAGAATAAAAGTATTTATATTCATCTTGTGAAATTGGCATATCAATTCATTTGATTACATTAAACTTTGAAAGTTGATTTGAAAACTTGCATTGAGAAAAGAATGTTGAGAAACAAGTTTTCATGGAATGGTTTTGGAGTAAATACGTTGGTAAGTCTTGATAGGTGGTTTAGATGATATTGAATAAGTTGGCCTGAGAGTCCGGGGTGAAAGTCTGAAAACCCGTGCAGATAGGTGTCGAGTCTTTCGGTTAATACTGGTAAAAATGGCAATTTGGTAGTACTTGTATAGTCTACTTGCAGACACCGACCTAGGGATTACTAGAGTCGTATTTACCACTCTCGAAATAAATTGTTAAGTTTTAAACAATTGAAATTGCATGATATCATTGAGCATGATGATTTTCAAAAGATGAAAATGTGATTTATCTTCAAAAAGGGCATAGCATGGCTTGTGCATTTCGTCTCTTGAGACTTGTATAATATGTATATGCTTTGCTAAGAATTTCCTACTGGGCTTTATGCTTACCCTACGGGATTTTTGTGCAGGAAAAGATGTGGTGATCCCATCCAACTAGGGGCGTGGAAGTATGTGTGTTGGGAGTACAATGCTCTCATTTTGCTGCGACTCTGTGTGTAAGCCAAGGGTAGTGTTTGTGTGGGTTTGAATAACTGTTTTGTGTAACCAGGCTCAAGCCTTGGAAACTTATAAACCCTTGGGGTATTTATTTGTTTATTTACTTGTTATTAGATTAATGTATTGTTGCATGAAGAACTATTGTATCATGTAATGTAAGTTTGGAGATTTATATTCGGTTTTCCTTGAGAGAGCCATGATTGTTGTATTATCATTTGGGCTAAAAATTTGGGGCGTTACAGTTTTGGCTTTCTTTAACTAATATGTGTTTTACAGTGAAACTGTACAAGAATGTGCATATCAGTTGCAAGGTTGGTATCAGTTTGTGGGGCAGAATTTAGTGTAGAGAGCACAGTCATTCAGCTATGCTCATATCTGTTCTAATGAAATCAGGCTGAGGTGCTGTCTGTTTTCTCTTTTGCTAGGTAGTCTTGGAACTATTGCTTTAGAAGGCTCTGATATCCCCTGGGTACTCTGGACTAGTGTCGATAGACTTTGCCAAATCAAGAGCAACTAGTGTCTCCTTCGTCGATGGCAACGCAAAAGAGGGCCAAACATGGCTCATTGGTTCCACTGATCTGACAGTCACCAGTTAGATCACCTTTGCCAACTCAACAGATCCGTGATGACATAGAGTCCGGAAGAAGTTGTGGCCATGATAGTGGCATTAAACCAGGGAATAGCCATGCAGGATGAGACCAATGCTGAAATGTAACGCCCATCTGGGGCATCTACTACACATCCCGTCCTGGGCTCCCTGCCGAACTTTGACCCACTTCTGTCAGCTGAAGATTCGTATGGTCCAGATCCCCGAGAAGGCTTGGCTCAAGCTCGAGTTTTCAGACCTCTGGTACAGCCTAATGAGAGGCTTTATCCCCTTGGTACTAATGATCTCGATCCGACCTCGGTGAAAATTGCGAACTTGAGAAGCAATTCAAAAAGGCACAGGGCCATAACTCCATTCTCGACATTGAGGATGGGTACACCGAGGCTGCCATAAGGCTCCTAGACAGATTCAAAATGCCACATATTGACCGTTTCGACGGGTCTAGAGATCCTATGGTACATATCTGGCTTTTCTTGGACGTTCTAAAACCGATGGGTCTGACTAAGCCTCAGAAACTCTCTCTGTATGGAAGAACCCTATCGGGCATAGTAGCCACTTGGTACGCCATGTTGAAGGATGAAGTGAAGCAGAATTGTAAAGAGTTGGCTGAGGCCTTTGTCAATTAGTACTCTTACAATACCCAACTTGAAATAACCACTCAAGACCTTGAAGCAACCCACCAGAACCCTACAGAGTCTTTTGTGGAATTTGTTGCAAGGTGGAGAGCAAAGGCAGCATAGATGACAAATCGCCCTTCTGAGAGGGACCAAGTCCGGATAGTGGTGCAGAACCTTGAGCCTGATATGTTGCAAAAGTTAATAGTGGCTCCATTACTCACTTTCAAAAGTTTGCATGAATTGGAGGTTCAGATCGAAAGTGCGTTCAACAGAGGGATTATTCCCAGAACAAGTGAACCAATAAGGAGGGTGATTTCCGGAAGTACCAATGCTGGTGGTAGCATTATTCCCAAACCCACTGAAATCAATACTGTCACCATTAATCTTAAAACTGCCAACCCTTTTGCCAATGCCAACCCACAAACAGCTAGGCCAATCCGAGCTCAAGGCAGAACTTTCACCCTCCTCTATATGAGCCTAACTAGCGCACTAAAAATCTGGATGGAAAAAGGGTATCTCAAAGCCCTTGATCCCCAACCTCTTCTTGACCCACTCCTTGCCAGATATAACGCCACCAAATACTGCGTGTATCATCAGCAGCGCAGTCATGGCACTGATCGTTGCTACCGCCTTCGTCACGAGGTCCAAAATCTCATCGACAACCAGACGATAGATCCACCTCAAGACCACAATGACCAAGTACCTCATCCACACCTTAACCTCATCCATACACTACCATCTACCTACAATCCCAACATATATATCACCCTGGCCCATTTACCCAAGCCTGAGGTGTTCATTTTCGAAAGCATGGACTTGTGTATGATGGATGCACTTGAACCCCAATCATCTCAAACCCATGAAGCCACTACTTCTGAGCTGATGAGCACGATTGAAGATCTTCAGAGAATAGTGGCAGATTTAGCCTTTGGGGTTTTGGCTCCATCATCGACCACATCACATGCCAGAAATTTCATGCCAAAAGGCTCTCCAATCTTGAGGCGAGCTGCAATTGAAAATGGCCAACCTAAAGCTATCTCAGGTTTGGGCAATGACATGTCGACAACAATTGGGCTTCGCTCTGATATAGCAACCCAATCCTTTGGCAAAGTAGAGGCAAATGGCAAGAACAAGATAGGGGCAGACATTGGTCTCTATGAACATCTTCAATGGGCTGTTGAGGCTCTGAAGGCTGAAGGACTGAACAAACAACAAGTGCTCACAGTTGTTGCAAAGACTGTGGATGACACTTTTGCCACTTAGGATGAGAGCATTCTAAATCAAGGGGCAAGCCGGGAAAAGGGATGTCGTACCAGAAATGCCCCTTTCAGCTCCAATCCTACACTCGGAAGATATCATCAAACCCAGTCAACACCTGCCAACCCCTTTGCCGGTACATCCAACACAACTTCACAAACCTCAAGCCATCAGGCCCGAGGCCAGAGGGTCTTTACCCCGCTTTACATGACCTTATCCAAAGCTCTTCAAATCCTCGTAGGACAAGGCCATCTCAAACCCCTTGACCCTCGGCCTCTCCCGGATCCCCTTCCAGCCAAGCGTAATGCTGCAAAGTATTGTGATTTCCATCAACAAACCAGTCATGACACTGATGGTTGTTTTCGTCTTCGTCATGAAATACAAGATCTGATTGACAACGAGGTCATCGCCGCACCAGGTCCTACAAAGTCTATTGGCACTGGATCATGAACTGGGGGGATAATGTGACTTTGTGATCGAGGGATGAACCACCTGCTGATGGTGCTCATTTTTACTCCAGATGTGGTGGATGTCACGCATTGTTTTGAGCAACTTGAAAATGTTGTTTATTGTACTTTCTGAATTAGGTATTGAGTCAGTTCTGTTGTGTTGTATTAAGTCTATCTTGTTGTATCAAGTCTGTCTTGTTGTGTTAGAGTCGGGTGATTTCGGGGGTGTTACCTTGGACATCACTATCTTGTTTTGTGTTTGTCTTTTACACTCTTTCTTTTGTATCTGTTTCTGTCATTGTGCCAGTTGCGCCAGAAGATTTGAATGAAACAATAGAGATTTTCGCCTACTTTTCTGTGCCTTGAAATCATTGTATTGACCTAAGTTTTTAAAAACTTTTCTAACACTATGATGAAAACAAAGAGGAAGGAATTCCTCGGGATTTGCAAAAAAATTTGATCAACTGAGAGAAAGAGAGGCATTCTAAGCCCTTAATGAATGAGATCATGTTTGTTAATGTGAGTACTGAGAAGGATCCTAGCTTGATCTAGATTGGTTCTACATTGTCTTCAGAGGAGCTTGAGCGACTAGTCTCTTTATTAAAAGATTTCAAAAAAATGTTTTGCATGGTCTTACGAAGACATGCTTGGAATTGATCTTGAGCTTGTACAACATAGGATCACTCTCAGCCTCAAGACTTAACCTCTTTGCTTTCAAACCTTGAACCTTGATTCAGAATGTTCAACGATCAACCAAAACATAAGGTTTGCATGGTCAGATTGGAAGCAGCTCTTGAACTAAGGGCAAAAAAAGTCAGATGTGCTCAAAGATTCAAAATTGGGTCATCTCTCAAACCAATGAAGACTGGCAAGAAAGCTAAATCTCATAATTTGAAAGAAGAAAAGTTTTACTGAAGGACAATCGAGTTTCTATCCACAACACTAGGGGCAAATTTAGACCCCAATTGGATGGGCTCTTACATCATCAAGACTATTTAGTCAGCAACAGCATCCATTCTCATTAATTCAGATGGCATAGATCCTACGACCAATCAACATGGACAAGTTAAACTTTTTAATCCTTGAAAGGCTTGCTGGGCCGAAAACCCGGAAGGGCGACCCAGGCAAAAGTTAGAGCAGAGAAAAGAAAAGAACAAAAATGAAAAAATGGAAATGAAGAAAAATGAAGAAAAATGAAAAAGAAGAAAAGAAGAATAAAGAAAAATGAAAAGAAAAATAGCTCGCAAGGTTGAAAACCCGGAAGGGCAGCTTTGGCAAAAGTTAGAGTGTAAAAGAAGAGTGTTAACACCCGAGTGAACCTCAACCCAGAACTACGTACGACCTGATTCCCATCTTTGGGATATGTAGGCAACTTCATCCTGAAATTTGGCCCCAATCATTTTTAGCCTGCTTGGCTCATCCATGTTGATTGGTTTATCCTTGTTCAAACTCGGCTATCTTATCCATGTGCAAATTGGCTTGTCCTTGTTCAAATTCGGGTGTCCTATTCCGTTACAAGATTCAGCTGCAAGACAAATCAAATTCTGATCTGAGATTGTGCATCTCGAGAGTAGATTCCGCATTGGTTGAGCAATGGCCATTTACAAAAATAGTTTTGAAGATTTTTTAATGAGGTTGACTAATTTTCTCAGAAATTATTCCATTTTTCCAAAACTGGACCATTTCTTGGACCCAAAAAAGAAAAATTTTCAGTCCTCACAACCTAACTTACATGATTTCAAAACAGAAAGTCGAACAAGCATGCTAATCTAACTCTCATGTTGGTCAAAATTGTTTTAGCAGAAAGCCAAAAACAAAAAATGGTCAAAATGATGAACTAGGGGCACAGTTGAGTCAGGTTTCCTATCTTTTCCCCATTATCAATGTATTCGCTAAAAAGGGCACAACTGAAGCTAACAGCAGAGGCCAAAAAGTTCTTTTGTCCTCCAAGCAGCAAGGTATCAAGCCAAGTGCGAAGCATGAACTGGAAATGGAGCGGGATATTCGACCCGATGGGTTTATCACACCTAAATTGGCTTCTGACTTGGAATGGGGACATAGAAAATGCAATGTGTGGAACTAATCAATTGTATACCTAGCCGGTGGGACATGCTATAACTCACCTCGGTCAAGTTGAGCCAAGGGCATCATCAACCGATGTCAGTTGCAGATCTGCTGCACATCCAGTCAGTCACAACCCCTCCATGGGAAGAATCACAAGTTGTGAGCGAAAGAAGGAGAATCTAGTAGAATACTAGGGACAAGAGCCCACAACATCCTGCTTATCCATGAACCACCCAGGGGAGGGATAAAAAATAAAAGAGATTGAAGAATAGATAGATGTGCGCTGAGAGAAAAAGTGAGAAAATGGCTTTTCAGAAAAATAGAGATTGAGTGCCAGAGTGATGTGAGAATCACAAATGAGAAAGGGTGGGAAATAATATCCGGAGAAACAGGCTCCTCGTGAATCAAGAGGTCTCCCACCAATGGATAGCAGAATGTCCGAGTATTGTGTTTGTTGTTTGTCTCGATTCTTATTTTAAGTCGTTTAGCGTGTTTGTGTTGTTTTTACCTTGTCTTTCCCTTTGTTAAGTCGTTTTGACTGTGGTCAGTGGTAGGCTCAATACTCGGTTTAGAACTCATTTTCAATTTCAATTTCAATTTTAAAAATAAATCATTTTGTGCTCAGAGTGCCGTGCCATTCTCAACATATGTGCAAAACAGGATTCTATCTTTCACAAACTGCAGGGTTCAACCCCCGATCAAGAGAGAACAATCGAACTGGGACCTATTTGAAGCTATATGGGTTCCAGACTATAAAGCAAAAGAAAAGAGGGAAAATTGGAGCATCTGAGTGTGTTTCAACTTTAGCAAATTCTAAGTCTGCATTCCAGATGCACTTTTGCTAGGCCTCGCCATTGCGCTGGAATATGAGTGTACCTCGACCCTGAGTTCAAGCCTGCTTCAAGTCAAAATGGCAATTAAAGCAACATGCAAATGTTATCCCTCGCCAATATGAACAAGGTATATTCTTTTTGAGTTGAGCATGTTGTAAAGTCCTCCGAGAGGTAAATCGAAGGCACAAATGTACATATTCAATTCTCTTCTATTGCGTAGAATATGCATTTTTACATATACTTATGTTGCATGCGTGCCTTGCATCGTTTATGATTCATGCATAGAATATGCTTTCATTGTTGCATAGAACATGCCTCTAATCATGCATAGAATATGCTTTCTATTTTGCATAGAACATGCTTTTAGTGTTGCATAGAATATGCTCTTGTCTCTTGCATAGAACATGCTTTCAATTAACATCATGCATCGGTTGTTTTTCTTGTATGGAATATACGTTGTCACTATATTGATTACATCGTACTATTTTGTGCATTGCATAGCATTGTCTTGTGCATTTCATCTTACATCGCACTATTTTGTACATTGCATAGCACTGTCTTGTGCATTTCATCTTATATCGCACTATTTTGTGCATTGCATAGCACTGTCTTGTGCACTTCCCCTTGCACTATTTTGTGCATTACATCGCACTATTTTGTGCATTGCATAGCACTGTCTTGTGCATTTCATCTTGTATAGCACTGTTTTGTGCATTTCATCGCATTGTCTTGTGTATTTTATCTTACATCGCACTATCTTGTGCATTGTATTTTGTATAGCACTATTTTGTGCGTTCATTAACCTTCACTCGCATTGTCTTGTGCACCTTGTATTTTTGTATCACTCGTACTGTCTTGTGTGCTCATAGGTCTAGGAGACCTTAAATCCCGTATCTTGATTCGCACTCTCTTGTGCATCGCACTCTCTTGTGCACTCCTCTGGTCTAGGAGACCTTAAATCCTGCATCTTGATTCCCACTCTCTTGTGCACTCTTCTGGTCTAGGAGACCTTAAATCCTGCATCTTGATTCGCACTCTCTTGTGCATCACACTCTCTTGTGCACTCTTGGTCTAGGAGACCTTAAATCCTCTAAAGGCACAATTCCTTTGGTATTTGTCGTCCCGAATGACTTCCGGTGGTTTGGTATAGCCACCTACCTGTGTTTGCGATGAGTTCCTAGGAGATCAATTGAGACGATGGAAACTAGAGTTCGAATGGCCAAGGCCTAGAACGCAAATGTTCGGAATTTTCGAGACTAAAGTCTGGTTTAAATACCCAGGGGTGTATCCTCGGCTTGAAATCTGTATGGCAGCCCCATAGGTCGAGGTAGCTTGTGTGCGCTTCAATTCTGGATACTGAACCAATCTAGTCTGCCACCCTGTTGGAGAATAGGGAAAGCTGCGACCATAGCCTGGGAGAAAAGTAGTACCTGTAGATGAACCAAGAAGAAGAGGAAGACCCACATCAGCATGAGGTGAGTCATCGCCAATTGCCCCTGTAAGGAACTTTCTAAAGCATCACTTCCTCGCTACATCATCATCACATTTATTATCTACCACTTTTATCACATTGTATATAGCATCTATCGCATGGATTTACTGCATTATCTGTTTTATCATATTGTCCTTTCCATGTTAAGCTTGGTTTGGCATGTGCCTATACCTTTTTAGGTTAAAACATAGCTCTGTATGTGTACGCGCCTATTCTGCAAGAATTGTGGTCTGAGGGTTTCGACACATTTTCTGTGTTAGACGTGGTTTGTTTTATGTCCATACCTTTTTCTAGGTAAGATGTGGTTCGGTCTGCGCGCCTTATTCACTACATCCATTGCATCTATTGCATTGTACTTTGTTTTGTTGCATTCAACATTTAGGATCATTATCTTTCCCAAGTAGATCATTCCTCACTTATATCATACTATCCAATTACTTGTACACTTTCTCTTTCTATGAAAAACATAGTTCTGCATGTGCATGCGCCTATTCCGCAAGAATTGTGGTTAGAGTGCTCCAGCACCTTTTCTTTGTTAAACGTAGTTTAATGTTGTATCTCCATCCTTTTATGGTATTTGTGTGGCTTTGCACTGCTTGTGGTTTGATGATTCAATTACATTGTATATCATTTGCATTATTGTATTAAACTGCATATCTTTTACATTATTTTGTTATATTGTATTTCACTTTGTATCCTATCCCTGAACTACGCTGGTTTGATTCCTTGCAACGGGATACGTAGGCAACCCTCGGGTTCAACCAACTGCATTTGCATTTTGTTTGTTTGCCCAAGTCTTATGGCTTTGTCAAAATGGATCGTCTTCAGGCTTTGACATTCATTCACGTCATTTCATAACTCTGAGCTCTGTCAAAGAGGGGTAACTGTAGACACCCTATTTTTGACTGCCATTAAGACTTGGGCACCTCAGGTTGATCACTCGGTGATGAATGCTATGTTGCGCAAAAGTTTGATTCCTTCGGCAAGTGAAGCTTCAAATCCCAACCTTATGCCCCATTTTGGACCAAAACTGTTTTGACCAAAATAATTTTAGACCTTAAAACCCTCTCCTTCAAAATATTTTTAAAAAAAGTTTCTACGATGTTTCGAGGCTCACATTTCGTTAAATGTTGTGCTTTTCGGTAAACCGAGCAAAGACAAAATAGAAATAAATGAAAGAGAGGTGAACTCTTTGAAAAATCTTTCAAAACATCTTATTTAGAGGTTTGGAGTTGAAGAAAATAAGAGTGGACCTAGTTGGGGAGAAGTTATGCATGAATCCGGTTAAGCCAAAACTGAGTAGTCTTCACTAAAATAAGCATATCTTTTTTCACACTTGGAATTTTTATATGAGGCTTCCACCATTGGAAAGAAGACTTCCGGGGCTTTAATTTAAAGTCAAGAATGACCTGCAAAGGAGTTCGAATGAAGGAGATATGCTCATTTGAAATTGGATCTGGAGAGCAGATTTTTCTGGTCGGCCACTAGTGGAGTTTGTTGGCCATGGATGGGCTTTGACGGCCATGTGTTGGCTATGAATGGCTTTTTTCAGCCATGTGTCATCCAAGGGTGACTTTTTTCGGCCACCAGTGGTGGCCGGTCGGCCACTGGTGTCAAAAGGCAGTTTTTGTGCCGATATTTTCCCTCCAGCTGTCTTATATGGATATTTTCGACCTGAGCTCACATTTTTCTATATATAGAGGACCTTCTCTGTTGTTTTCAAGGTTGGAAAAATTTTGGGAGCCTCTCTCTACAATCCTCTCTCTCTAGATTTCTCTCTCTCTTGAATTTTTGTGCATACAAGTGGAGATATACTTCTAGTTTACCTATCAACCCTTACCCAAAGTTGCTTATCTTTGGGTTGAGGTTACTTGGGACCCTCTTTGAGCTCTAGAAGGTGGTCTCGGCTTGATTTAATGCCTCATTTGTGCCTAGAATTGTCCTTTGCTTCAAGAGGTATAACACTTGTCCTTTAAGCTTGTTTTGTATACTTGTTTGCCATCTTTTCAAACTGTTTTTGGGCTAATTTTGAACTTTAAAAAACTCTGTTTTTGTGGCCTAAAAGCGTTGGTTTGAGGCCATTTTCAGTTAAGGGGTGGTCCACCATCCTTGCTCATTTGCTTGTTAAGATTTTGTGTTATTATTCATCACTTTCAAACCATATTTTTTTGCCCTTTTAACCACTGAATTTCAGAGGTTTTTTCAATGGCAAAGACCTTATTTTGAAGTCCAAAATTGGAGGGGTTAGTCTCCCATCCTTGTGTCTTATTTGCATGCCTAGTTAGCCTCATTTATTAGCTTATTGTTTTAGCTTTTTGTGGCTCAAGTCCAACATGTTTTTGCCTCTGAAATAACTTGTTTTGGCTCTGTTTTGGACTGGTTAGTTCAGTTGAGACTTTTTTTTGTATAGTTATAGTGTTAATTCCTTTACTAGTTTAGTGTTTTAATGCTTTAACCATCATTAGTGTGAGTTGGTTGCATGTTTTTAGTGATTTTATCACTCATTCTAGCATTTAATAAATCTCTGCAACCCGCCTCAATTTTTCACTTTTGATTTGCTTTGAAAGTAATTTCAAACCACTTTTTTGCCTAAGTGTGAAATGGAGGTGATACACCTAATGGTTTAATCCCTTAGGGGGTTCATTCCCAATAGTGTAATGCTTCTTTTATGCCCAAAGCAACTTGTGGTTTGAGCCCTCTTTCCATTAGAGGACACTCACCAATGGACAAATGGATTAATGAATGGTTTGGTAATTAAAATGTGCAAACAAAATTAGACAAGTAAAAGAGGCAAGATAAGCATTCTTTGTGTTGCATTGTATGTGTTCAAATGAACACAAGGTAAATGGGACATTTCATACTCAATAGTGATGAAATGTGCCATTTTCCTAGGTCTCCATTGCCCTTGATCATGCATGATAGGGTGATGGTCATTTGAGTCTTGTTTTTGCATTTATTGAACTTGCACAATTGGTTTCACAAGCCATCATGTAAAGAAATTGCTTGATTGGTGGTTTTGTGAACCAAAGCTTGTCCCTTCTTTGATTTCCTCATGAAAAGGAGAGGCAAAGTGTGCAAACGACCTTTGAGAAATACACTGTTTTGGTCTGTTTTGCTCTCTGTTGCAGCAAGGAAGTTCAAACCAGCAATGGCTGACAGCCATCACCAGTGGCCGACTGGCCACCAATGGTAGCTGACCAGCCACCATTGGTAGCCGACCGGCCCCTTGTCGGCTACCAATGAAATTTGCACAATGTTTTGATAAGGTGGAGCAGAGATGTTCTGGAAGTGGGCAGCTTTGTCAGTGATCATATGTGCAAACAGAGGCTTGCAGTAGCAAAACGGTGGCTTTTCGGGTGAAGAATCGAGCATGCATGCATTCCTCGCTTCTTGGGATTAGCTAGTTAGTTTAATTAGCATTAGATCAAGCATGTGTTGTAATTAATTAGTTGTAGCTAATTAAGTGTTGTAAATAATTAGTTAGTTTAACTAGTTATTCAATTTCATTTTGTAATTAGTTAACTAGAATAGTTAATTAATTTGGTTTGTAATAATTAGTTAGCTTAATTAGCGTAGCTAGTTATTTTTTATTTATTCAGACCCTCCTTTGCGAGGGCGTAATGTTGTAATCAGTGTACGTGCATGTGTGTATGTCTTCTAACCTCACGTCTTTCTCCCTTTTATTTAATTGCTATTAATGGTTAGATTAATGACATGTTTTAATTAACATATCGCATACTTGCATCTATTCATTTGTTTTGCATGCACCAAAGGCTCGGCGCATCACTCAAATTGCATTGTCATTTCAATATACTTCTTTGAATACGTGTTTAATCGCATGTTGTTCAAATTGATCCATATGCAATATTAGTAGCCGAGCCTATTAATTGCATTATTGCATTTGTTGCATTAGGTATCTTGCATAGTTAGGATCATGCATCTTTTTAATTAGTTTTTGTTTTAAGTTGTAGTACTAGGTGAGTTTTTATGCTTTAGTATACTTGCATAAATGTAAATGTTGTCATGTCTTGCATGCTTGCCATGAGGCTAAATGCTTAAATGATTAACTGTATGAATGTATGTGGTTAAAGGCTTGTTGTTTGAATTGGAACGATTCAGCGAATGTAAATTTTAAGCCCACTTTGTTGAGTGGGAAATCATATTTTAAGCCCACTATGTTTGGTGGCAAATCCACAATCTTTAAGCCCACTTAAGGTGGCAAATTTAAACAATTTTCGCAAACAAACATGAGTTGAATTGTTCCAAATTGAGCAAATTAGTCTACACTTGCTTGTGTGCATCACATAGTAAAGCTAGTTTAAATAACCGGAATAAGAACGCATAATGTTTATAAAATATCATATGATGATTAGTAGAGGCCGATCTTTGATCGGGCGAGCAGGGGTGCTCAATTCATGACCTTTCCCCCTCGTACCCAAGTTCCCGAGCCGAGGCAACTTTGGTGATGACGGACACGTGGCCTTTGGCTTGAGTCAGGTTTTCCTAAATTTCTCCAAAATTAAAATATTTAGGTGGCGACTCTGTATTTGGCAAAGCAGTCCAAATTTGGCATTATTTGATTTAAAATCGATTTTTCAAAAAGATTTGCCGGATTTGGACTCTTTGGTGTTTATTAGTTTCATATTGCATTTGTGAGACTAGATTCAGAACCACGGGAGTTTGAATTGTGAGGCCTTTCTTTTCAAACAATCCGAAAGGCGGGGCGTGGAAAAAGGCGAGTCCACAAACACTTGAATATTTGACCAAGTTGGGGTTTCAAATTAACTGTTGTCATGCTTAGTGGTTGGTAAGTTAAATCTCTTTGGTGAGATTTTGAGTGTCACCTAATTTATTAGAATTATTGAAATTATTTTAATGGTTGTAATTTATATTTACAACTATATTGTTATCTCATGTTTATAATCTCATTATTTTTTTTCTTAAAAAGAATGGTAGGTTGGTTATGTTTTCTTACTGTGTTGCAAAACTCATGGCATATATTTTTATTGCCCTAGCGTTTTATGCCAGGTTTTGGCGAGGAAATAATTGAAGGTGAAATGGAGTTGACGCTAACGTAGAGTCTTGGCTAACTTGAAACCCTGATTAGAGCTGAATAAATTTTATTATTTTATATAATAACTATTAAGGATTTTATAATTTCAATTGATGTTGTATTTGGATAATTTTAAATTTTTATTTATTGTTGTTTGAACCTTTAGTTATGTACGAGAGTTGGAATGTCCAATTAAAATATCAACTTTTTGATTTATTAAGTCATTTTGTTTATTTAATTTCCCTTGATGTTCCAAAAATTTGGGGCGTCACACTGCACCTCAGTTTTTGTTTTTGAGATTTTTTTTTAGAAATTTTAAAAAATTATAAGTGGCATTTCACTCTTATCCAATTTTTAAACTACTATTCTCTTCTGTTCTTCTATTATTAGAGTTATATTATATATTTTTTTCACCTTTATCTTATTTTATTTTTGAATTTTTAAATTTCAACTTCATTTCTTTTTCTTTTTTTTTTGTTTTTTTTTTCAATATTCATTTGAAGTTTACTGAATTTCTCTTTTTGTATTCTTATAGTTTATCATCAAATTTAAACTTGATTTTTTTTTTTTATTTATAAATTTTATAGTTACAAAATCTACTCCCACTCTTGATTTTCAGTTGAGTTTATTCTTTTTTAAAAATTTATTTATTTTTCTCTTTCTATATTCATCTTCAAATTTAAATTTAATTTTTATTTTATCTTTATCTTGTATTTATAAAATTTCACTCTTACTTTTCATTTTCAATTGAGTTAATTTGATCGAGTGTATTTAAAAAAAAAAAAATTTAATTGGTCGTGCACATCTATATAAATATAATGAAATCACTCAAATCTATTTATTTAATACCTATCTAAATTAATATCACAGTATTAAGTTAATTTTTAATATGTTTAGTATTCTTTTTATCATATTTTGTTACTTGCCTATGCATAGCATGGGTTTTACGCTAATAATTAATGAAAAAAATGTTGGATTTACCAATTTATATTGGGTGATTAACAAATAGTAAGAAATATGGTGATTTGTGATTAGTCAGGCAGATGGTCGTACCATATATTATGGGAAAATGTTTCAGTGTGCAATGCACATCGTCTGTAACCTTACCACAAGATAACATCAACTTTTACCAATTTATATAAATAATCTTACAAAAATGTATAAACTGAATACAAATTCGCGTAAGTTTGTGAAAACTTAAGACTTACACAAATTTGTGTTTGACTTACGTAATTTTGTAGTAAGGTAGCATACGGTCTGCATTGCACACCGAATAATTTTAAAAATCATATTTGAATATACATTTTCAAAAAGCGTATCTCATATGTAAGTTATAATATTTATGGTGTTAATTATCATAAATGTCATAATTAACAAAATAATTATGAATCATAACCAAACACTGCATAAGGTATAACAATATATCTTTTCTATTATAATCAAAATAATAATTACAATATATTATATTTGAAATCACAGTTAGTCATAATTAAAATCACAATAAGTCATAACTAATATTACAAAAAGTTATAACTAAAATTTACAAATGCTATAATTGAAATATATGGTACACAGCGGAGTGTGTATTATAATTTTTTTTTTAAATTTTGATGAGGTAACATTAAATAAACAACTATGCTGGTAAAACACCCACCTATACCTCTAAATAAACACTCATTTATGAGTAGATGGGTTAATTTTTATTTTTTTTTGTAAATAAGAAAAATTCTATTTATATATAAAATTTATGTATAAAAATTAAAAGAATAATATGACAATAATATTATTATAAATATAAATTATTTTTATGAATGATTTGCTTTAAAAATAAAAAAGTACTATTAAGGCCAAGTTTGGCATACACAAAATAATCTATCTTTTTATCTTTTTATCTTTTTTTCATCACATCACTTCTCTACTTTTCTGCACATCTTTTCGTAAAAAGATAAAAAGTGCACTTATTTAAATCATCCTAAATAACCCCTAAGTCACATTATTATATATGAAAATTCTGCATGAATATTTATATAACATCATTCTTAAAATAATTGGTCATCTAATTGGGAACTTAATTTTCTCCATTACATATCCAATGATCATAACTTAAAATATTTTGCAAAAATCATCACAAAAGCATGGCTTGTTGATCGTTAAGCCTTGCTGGACGTCTGCTATAATAGTGTGCACGGATCGAAAAGTGTTCGCAGATAATGAGTCCAATTTTATTTAGTACGTCTGCGACAAAATTGTTCGTCGATCAAAGAGTGTACACGAATCAGTCCAATTTAAAAGTAAAGAAGACCAGACAAATTCTGGCAAAGGAGTAATGAATTTTAAAGTGGCTCTGTAACAACAACAACAACAAAAAAAAAAAAAAAAAAAAAAAAAAAAAAAAAAACTGTAACAAAAATTTCAAAGTGGGAATTGGCTGGTTTCGGGTGAAAAAGGTCGATAGAAGTGTAATGGCAGTAATCAGTGGAATTCAGATACCAATCGCAATCACCACTGAACACTACCCACGTGGAGTTGCAGTGAATCACAAAAATATCTTTGATTCAGACATTTTTGTTTTGTTGTATGAGTGGTGATTCATCTCACTAATTTTTAGACTACTAATAGTTTTAATGAGCTAAAAAAAAAAAAAAAACTCAAGCCAAAACATCACATCACTTTGGTGGGGGTCACTGTGCCACATCATTAATGATGCTCTAAAACTCTCAATTTAATGCTCTAAAACATTATTCTTGTTGTATTGTTGTTTCCATGTTGGTGTCCTCTCCCTGTGTTCACAAGAAAGAAAGAGAGAAAATGAACATCTGTGTGGACGACCCGTGATGGAGCTAAGTACTGAATCTGTGAAATTCGTAATTTGATCTAATTCAGTTTAATTTGATAGGTTTAGATTAATTTTTTAAATTTATGGTTCGGTTTCGGATTGAAGAATTAAAAATTCGTAGTCTACGGATTGATTCCGGATTGAACCTCACGGTTCCGGATTGGAACCGATCCGGATCGTATATAAATAGTCTATATTTTTATTATATATCCTCCTCCATAGTATCTTATCTTATTCTATATTAAATCTAAACTCAAAACTAAAGCCGTATAATATATTCTTTTATTACTTTTGTTTATTAGTTTTTAGTTTTAATTTGTAATGGTCTAAATACTTATGGTGAAATCACTTTTCTTATGGTTGTTTAAATTTTAGAACAGTATGTCGCTATTATAAAAAAAATGTTGCTATTGTGGAATTAATATAGCGCTATGTTTATATTTTTATGAAATTAAAGTATTATATATATATATTTTTGTTATTTAATTATGTGAATCCGTGGTCTTAAATCGATCCAATCCGTATTTAAATGAATTGGTTCGGATTGGTTCCATGATTTAAACGGATTGGATTGATTCCAATTTTTCAAGAACCGTAAATAACGGATTGGTCCTGGTTTTATCTCAATCCGGTCAAATCCGGACCATGCTCACCCCTAACCCGTCATCCCTACAGCTTCAAAATTAAAGGAAATTTATCAGTAAATCTTATATCACAAATAAAAATTTCAATTAATTTAAAGATTTTTTTATTGATCTATTAAATTTTATTAATAGAAAGTTTCTTTTTATGTGGTCTTATTTTTTATTTTACAAATTACAAATATATCTTCCAAGTTTTGCTAAAAGTACAAATTGTTTCCTGTGATTTAGAAAATTATAAATGCCTCATTATCAAAAAAATTTATCTAACAGAATTAACTACAAAAATAAAATTCATAATTTCTCTTCTATATAATAATAAAATTATTTAAATTATTAATTAAAACATATTTCTAATATCATTAAAAACTATTAATTGACGTAATGATTTATTAATAAAATGGACGATTTGTTATGAAATTATAAAATTCAGAGTGTGAAATTTAATTTTTGAATTCACAATGAGCAATTCGTATTTTAATTAAATCTTAGGGGGTGTATTTATAATTTACCCTTTTCAATTTTGGTAGTATTTTGATGGACGGTTGTATAACTAGAGAGGGAGAGAGATTAGGGTTTTGAGAGAGACATCTAGAGAGGAGATATTCTTGAGTAGGAAGGAAGATCTTAAGAGTTGCCTTGAGGATAAACCAAGAGGTGACAATTGTTGGAAGGAAGATCAAAAGGAAGTGACAAAAAGTCATAACTAAAAATTACAAATTACACAGTGGAGCGTGTATTATAAAATTTTTCAAATTCTGACGAGGTAACATTAAATAAACAACTATGTTGGTAAAACACCCACCTATACCTCTAAATAAACACTCATTTATAATAAAACAATGGAGGAAAAAGGAGGACAATGAGGAGGATGGATTCCAGTGGTCAAGTAAAGAGGAAAACAAGAAGTGGGGAGGAAAGTGGACAGTGAAGTAGTCTTTACGGTGTTTGTGGATAATCTACCTAGCTCATTGGATCCCAAAGGCTTGTTTAATCTCTTTGGAAAATTTGGAGTTGTAAAAGATGTCTTCATATTGCAAAAGAGAATAAGAATCACCAACTCAAGATTTGGATTTGTAAGATATAGTTGTGAAGTAGCCGCAAAGGTAGCAGTGCAAAAAGCTAATGGTTTATGGATGGATGATAAAAAGTTAGGAGTGAAATCTATTGTGTTTGAAAGAAATAGAGAGCGGAAGGGGCATATTTATTTTTAACCACCAAAACAACCAAACCCAAGGGTGGAAGTAAGGAGAGACCCATATACTTTCATGAGTAAGAAGTCATTTGCGGAAGCAGTATAAGGCATTAAGCAAGTGGGTAGTGGTTCCGTTATAGTCAAGGTGGATAAGCATGGTAATAGGTGGCTCTATGACAGTGTTGTAGTTCGCCTAAAAATCAGATATGGTAACATCAGTTTGAAGATTAAACTTGAAGAAAGAGGTATAGAAGGGATTGAAGTCAGAAAAGGTAGAGGAAAAGATGTGGTGTTATCATTCAAGTCCAAGGAGGAAAGGGAGACAAAGATGAAGGCTATAAAAGATATTATTGAAGATTGGTGTGAAGACATCATACAATGGAGGCCAGAGCTAGCTGTTGAACAGGAAAGACTAGTATGGATTAGCTGCTATGGCATTCCATTACATTTATGGAATAGGTCCAATTTAATTAAGGTTGGTAGTTTATAGAGAGAAGTTATTGAAGGAAATGAATGCATTTCTCACTCTTTCAATTGTGGTAAGCTCAGGATCTTAACCAAGTGCATGGGACCTATTAATAAGTTATAATGGAGATTAACAGTCTTCACACCTTGAGATTGAAATAAAGGTAGTCATAATAGTGAGAGTCTTGAGAAGATCACCAGAGGTAGAGATCATATCTCAAATGTGTTGTAGATTGTAAGATCTAATAGACAGTTTGTGAGGCGATCATGAAATCTATGAGTGTGGTCAGATCAGTCAGTAGTAGAGATCAAAAGTGTTGTAGATGTAAGAAACATCAAGATGGGGAGGAGGATCATAGCTCAAATGAGGTTAGAGGTACTAGAGAGAAAGATGACTCTAATAGAGTTGGTAAGCCATTTCAGAACCATATTGATGAGGCAACTCAATGCATAGGAGGTGAGTTAGCTCAGGGGTTTGAGCAATACAAGATTTGAGGCTAGAGGAGAGAGGACACGTGGGGATAAAAGTGTAGTAGAGGTGGACAAAGGGTCACAATGAAAGAGTGATACGGAAGTGGAGCATAGTGGGCAAGGTGCTCGAGACAGAAGCATGCAAAGCAATGGTGGCAGTTAGCAGCATATTTAATGGCTCAAAGGCTGTTGATCAGGGTCATGATGGGCAAGTTTACATGCCTAGTTTTATGAGAAGTTTGAGTGGCTCAAGTCTAAATAGGACTGGGCTCTGCTTGGAAATGGTTTTGGGCCATAATAAGTTGAATTATGAGTTGGGTGGGCTAAATGAAGTTCAGTATAGGGCTTTGTTTTGTGACACCCATGTAAAGGAAAAGGCAATTGGTGTTGGGCATGTTATTAGAGGGTCCAGTGTTTCTCAGACATAAGACGAAAGTACAAATAATAGGTCTACAGCCTGGAAAAGCAAAGGTAAGGAAAAAGCAAAATGTAAAGAGAAGATCAGCTACATTCGGCCAAAAAATGGATTCTTAGGTCTGGAAAAGAGAGTTGGATTGAATGGTGCATTTACAAGCAAATCAGCTTAAAAAAGAGCTCTGTTTAGAGCATCTGTAGTTGAAGCCTCACTTTTAGCTTCAACTGACAGTGGAGGGGATGGAGGTAGGTGAATCTTAGATGAGGCACAAGCATGTTTGTAGATGGGAAAATTGTTGGGTGTAGAAATGAATGGAAAAGAAGCTGAGGTTCTAAAATAGATTGTGGAGCTTGAAGTTAAAGATATAGGTAGAATGGTGTGGGAGTCGAATAATTTTGGATCAACAGGAGTGGACCAGTCTGGTCCAGAACATGACCTCTATTCAGCATTAACCCTATTCAATTGAAGGGCCGAATAAAATAGCCGGCATTCCTACCAGTGAAACAAGGGCCGAGTAGAAGTACATGTAAAGGACTAGGATTGGGCCAGGCCCCAAGGCCCAAAGAGAGTACTATAAATACAAGATCTTCAGTTCTAGAAAGATATGTGAGAACTATAACACTTAACTTAGAATACAAGTAATCTTGAGTGCAGAGACTGACTTGCCCGTCGGAGTGCTAATTCCGGCACCCCCGACCGAAGTGTTTATTCCTTTTCAGGTGACTAGTAGAGGATCGCGAGCGTCTCCCAAGATCAAAAGAGTATTTCCAAACCGCATCCCCACAATTGGCGCCGTTTGTGGGAATACTTAAACACATCCATGGCGGGCGTAACGGAAGACCCTCCGATAGTCACTGATGAAACCACGCAAAGAGACGACCTCACTTCGACAAACATGCTTGGATCGGAGACTATCCCCGTCAGATGCGCTTTGAGCTTCGCCTCACCCTCGACTCCAGAGCATGAAGCAATGCAAGCGATCATGGAACAAGGAAAGCAAAACGAACAAAGGTTGGAGAACATGATTGTAGAGAACGAACGTCTCCGTCAGGATTTGGCCTTGGAGGTGGCGAAGTCCAAACAAGCTGTACATCAAGGCTCGGAACGACCTGTGAGGGCAAGTGGTCGACGATCTCGAGCCCGACAACAAGACACTGATAGCAACTCCGACTCATTATCCCCGGAGCCCAAGAAGAATGGACGATCAGAAACTTCCAGTTCTTCTGAAGAGAGTCCCCGTATAAGGCATAAGCAAAGAAGAAACAGTTCGGATGAAGATCAACACGATCCTTTTGTACGACGGATTGCAAAGGCAGTGCTACCCAAGAAATTCAAAGCACTGTCATTCACCTTGTACGATGGTAAATCAGACCCCACCGATCACATTCGCCATTACAAGCAAGCCATGACAGTGCCTGCAGATGACGAGGCTTTGATGTGCAGAATATTTTTGAGCAGTTTGGGACCACTAGTTGTCAGGTGGTATTACAAACTGGAGCCGGCTTCGATTAAAAGCTTCTACCAACTCCAAAAATCCTTCAGGGCAAGGTTTATCACTAATGAGGTCCAGTTAAAGCAAGCCGATTCCCTCTAGGCAATGCAGATTCAACCAGGGGAAACCCTTCGTGCCTACTCGGCGCGGTATTGGGAATGTTTCAATTTGGTAGACGATGCTTGCAATGACTCCATGGCCATCACCGCCTTCAAGATGGGGCTGCATCCCGACAGTGCCCTCTGCAGCTCTTTGACCAGACGGCCCCCCAAAACAGTTTGGTCCTTGATGAAGAGAGTTGAAGAATATTGTAAAGTGGAAGATGATGCCTTGAGGGTTAAATCCGGCAAAGTGACCAACAAGACGGCTCCTGCTGAAATTGCTCAGCCATTAAATTCTATAGCACCTCAGAGCCCTGAACCACGGCATTGGGCAAAGCGAGATAAGAGACGAGATTCTCGCTGATCAAATGATTAATGCTCCCACTGAGCGAATGAACAACTACAAATCGACAGCAGTCACACAAGGCGCGCCGACAAGAAATACACTAAGTTGTCAGAACCGATCAGCACGGTCATGTCCAAAATCCAACATCCTCCGTTCTTCAAGTGGCCGTCAAAGATGGTGGGACCTCCCAACACTCGAAGACGGGATAGGCGGTGCGAGTATCACAATGATCATGGCCATGAAACTGAGAGTTGTTATGCATTGAAGGATCACCTGGAGGACTTGGTACAAGATGGTCGGCTACAACAGTACGTCCGAAAGGGCAACTCAACCAAAGCAATAGCCTTGAGACAAGATTCCCCTCCACTCAGCGTGATCCACATGATATACAGCCTGCCAATTTCATCCGCGGTGCATACGATTCAGTCGAATCCCGACCCTCAAAATCAACTTACTCCGGCTAAACGGCCCCATGAAGCTGCAAGCATTTTCTTTTGATGATTCAGATCTGGCCGGAGTGACACTTCCTCACATCAATCCCTTGGTAATTGAGTTATGCATAAACCGATTCACCGTTGAGCGCGTACTCATTGATCCAGGGAGCGCATCAGAGGTTATGTATTACAAGACATTCACCAAGCTCGGCTTCTCAGAATCAGATCTCTCTCTAGCTCTTTATCCATTATTCGAATTCAACGCCAATCCAGAATACCCATTGAGGAAAATCACACTACCAGTCCGAGCCGGCTCCCGAACAGTGGATGTGGAATTCTTGGTCGTCAGGCTGCCATCGCTGTATAATCTTATCACGGGGCGATCCTAGTTGCATGTTATGCAGGCCGTGCCAAGCACCTATCATCAGCTGTTACGCTTCCCCACAGAACGCGGCATTGAGTAAATCCGTGGCTCTCAGAAATCGGCACAAGCATGTTATCTCCTTGCTCAAAAGACACCAAAGGAGTTGCAAGTGAACTCTATTGAGGTAATAGATCGCGAGAGCCTCGACGACGTTGGGCGGCTTCCAAGTGAAAAGGCCACGGAAGGCCTAGACCGGGTTGAAATTGATGGAAGCCCAGAGAAGTTCTTCATGGTCGGCGCCTCCCTGAGTCAAGCCGACAGACAGCAGCTAATCTCTTTCCGGCTGAGCAACCTTGACGTTTTTGCATGGACTCCATACGAGATGCGGGGTATAGATCCATCCGTCTCACAGCACCGTTTGAATGTTGACTGTAAATGCAAGCCGATTATTCAGAAAAACCGGCGGTCAGCCGCAGAGCACATTGCCGCCGTTGTTGAGGAGGTTGACAGGATGCTTGAAGCCGGGGCAATCAGAGAAGTGACCTACCCTACGTGGCTCTCTAATACAGTGGTTGTGAAGAAGAAAAATAGGACTTGGCGAGTGTGTGTCGATTTCACGGATCTAAACAAAGCCTGCCCCAAGGATTGTTTTCCCCTACCCAGAATTAACCAACTTGTAGATGCGACGACACACCATTAGCGTATGAGCTTCATCGATGCTAACAGAGGCTACCATCAGATCGCCATGCATCCTGAGGACCAAGAAAAAACTGCATTCCTCACCCCAAGAGGAACCTACTGCTATAAGGTTATGCCTTTTGGGCTGAAGAATACAGGGGCAACTTACCAAAGACTGGTCACGGCTATGTTTAAGGAGCAACTCGGCCACACTATGGAAGTGTACATTGATGACATGGTGGTCAAGTCCAGAGAAGAGCAAACCCATCTAGCCGATTTAGAAGAGACGCTCGGCATCTTATGCAAATACAAAATGAAGCTGAATGCTTCCAAATGTGCGGTTGGGATCGGCTCCGGCAAGTTCTTGGGTTACATTGTCAACCACCGGGGAATCGAGGCCAACCCGAGGCAAATCACAGCAATCTTGGAACTCAGCTCCCCTCATTCAATAAAAGAGGTTCAAAAGTTAATGGGGATGGCTGCCGCACTCAACAGGTTCATCAGTCGGTCTACAGATCGCTATCGATAATTCTTCCATACTCTACGGCAGGGCAAGGCTTTTGAATGGTCCGCCGAATGCGAAGCCGCTTTCAACGGCCTCAAGACTTACCCCCGCTTAGTACCACTCTTAACAACACCTACTGCGGGTGACCCGCTCATTTTGTATCTGGCAGTTTCCGACAGGACTGTCAGTGCCGTACTGATAAGGGAAGAGCTGGAGGAGCAGCGGCCAGTGTATTATGTGAGCAATGCAATGGTTGATGCCGAAACACGCTACCTTCCGCTGGAAAAACTAATCCTAGCGCTAGTCATGGTGGCAAGAAAACTGATGCATTACTTCCAAGGACATAGCATTGGGGTGCTAACAGATTATCTCCTCCGATCAGTACTACGAAGTGTAGAAGCATCAGGACGTGTTTTAGAGTGGGCTCTTGAACTCGGCCAGTACGACATTCAGTTTCTACCTAGAACATCAATCAAGGGACAGGTGCTAGCCGACTTTGTTGCCGAATTCACGGGGGGTCTTGTCGATTTCAAGTCCGATGAAGTTCGACCGGAGCCGAACTGGAGAATTTATGTTGGGGACATCTAGTAGTTGTACTGTGATGGATCATCCAATCAGCGGGGCAGCGGAGCCGGAGTTGTGATCATGGCCCCCGACGGCGCAATAATTGAGCAGGCCATCAAGCTTGGCTTCGAAGCATCAAATAACGAAGCCGAATACGAAGCCCTTCTAGCTGGTTTGCGGAATGCACATCTTTTGGGTGCTCGGCGCTTGCTTGTATTTTGCGATTCAAAACTGGTGATCAACCAGCTAAAGGGGGAGTACGCAGTAAGAAACGACCATATGGCGGCTTACATGAAAATGGCCAACTCCTTGCTGGCAAAATTTGACCATCATGAATTGAACTAGATAACACGTGATTAGAACACACATGCAGATGCCCTTGCCTGCCTAGCCTTCACCATTAACTCAGAGATTAAACGGACCATCGAAGTAGGTTTCATCCCAGAGCCAAGCATCAGCCCTTCGGAGGAAGTCCAGGTCAATGTTATAGAATCTGGACCAAGTTGGATGGATCCCATTGCCGCATTCCTGTCTTCCGAATAGCTCCCAGAGGACAAGAAAGAAGCGCACAAGCTGCGAAACAAAGCCCTGCTATACTACTTGGATCCGCAGGGAAGGGTTTATAAAAAATCCCTCTCTGGTCCATATTTGGAATGCGTGCACCCTGATAAAGTAGAAGAGCTTCTGACTGAAATACATGACGGCAGCTGTGGTGCCCATTCTGGCGGGCAATCTTTGGCCCATCGAGCTATAACACAAGGGCATTACTGGCCAACAATGAGAGCTGACGCCGAATGCTATGTGAAGAAATGTGAACAATGTCAGAAGTTCTCCCCGCTAACCCACCTGCCTGCTGAAGAGTTGAGCTCCATTACCAGTCCCTGGCCATTCGCCCAGTGGGGGCTTGATATCGTAGGACCATTGCCGAGGGCCCCAGGGAACAAGCAGTACTTGATCGTCGCGACAGATTACTTCACAAAATGGGTCGAAGCGGAGGCATTAACGCACATTCGAGATGCTGATGTTAAGTGCTTTGTATGGAGAAATATCATAACACGATTCGGCATTCTAAGAACTCTTATCTCAGACAACGGCACCTAGTTTGATTGTGGTGTCTACCGAGAGCTGTGCAGCAAATATGGTATCCGGTCTTACTTTTCTACGCCGGCTTACCCACAAAGCAATAGTCAAGCCGAAGCCTCTAATAAATCCATCTTGGACAGCATTAAGAAGAGGCTGGAGAAAGCAAAAGGCAAATGGGTCGAAGAATTGCCGAGTGTATTGTGGGCTTATCGAACTACGCCGAGGCGATCTACTGGAGAAACGCCGTTTGCTCTGTGCTTTGGAACCTAGGCGATCATACCCCTGGAGATCGGCCACCCAACCCTGAAATCTCAAGTTTTTGATATGGGCCGAAACGACATGATGCTGGCATTGGATTTGATTCTGATCGAAGAACGAAGAGACCGTGTCTTTGCGTCGATGGCGCGGTACTAGCAGCAACTTGCCAAGTCATATAATCAGCGTGTTCAGCTGTGCCGCTACACACTAGAAGAGTTGGTCCTGAAGAAGGTACTTCCAGCTGCCAAGAAACCGGCTGATGGAAAATTGGGTCCTAACTGGGACGGCTCCTATCAGATCGATTCGATTGCAGGAGTAGGGGCATATCGGCTGAAAGACATGTCAGGGAGGAGTCTGCCACGACCTTGGAATTCGACGCATTTACGCAAATTTTATCATTGACTCGACTTGTGGGGCATGATACTTGTTCTGAATGGTTCGCCATGTACATCTCATTTTCTGTAATGCAAAGATCTCTATTTATTCTCAACATCCAATTCAAAGGTGTTCCAAAAAAGCCTCCGGATTCGGAGCGCCCTTCGTGGATATCACGGTTGGCCAATTAAAGACTCCGGATTCGGAGCTCCATCGGCGCATGACGTTTTTGGGCCGAAAAAGCCTCCGGATTCGGAGCGCCCTTCGTAGATATCACGATTGGCCAATTAAAGACTTCGGATTCGGAGCGCCCTTTGTGGATATCATGATTGGCCAATTAAAGACTCCGGATTCGGAGCCCCATCGGCGCATGACGTCTTTGGGCCGAAAAAGCCTCCGGATTCGGAGCGCCCTTCGTGGATATCACGATTGGCCAATTAAAGACTCCAGATTCGGAGCCCCATCGGCGTATGACGTCTTTGGGCCGAAAAAGCCTCCGGATTCGAAGCGCCCTTCGTGGATATCACGATTGGCCAATTAAAGACTCCAGATTCGGAGCCCCATTGGCGCATGACGTCTTTGGGCCGAAAAAGCCTCCGGATTCGGAGTGCCCTTCGTGGATATCACGATTGGCCAATTAAAGACTCCGGATTCGGAGCCCCATCGGCGCATGACGTCTTTGGGCCGAAAAAGACTCCGGATTCGGAGCGCCCTTCGTGGATATCACGATTGGCTAATTAGAGACTCCGGATTCGGAGCCCCATCGGCGCATGACGTCTTTGGGCCGAAAAAGCCTCCGGATTCAGAGCGCCCTTCGTGGATATCACGATTGGCCAATTAAAGACTCCGGATTCAGAGCCCCATTGGCGCATGACGTCTTTGGGCCGAAAAAGCCTCCAGATTCGGAGCGCCCTTCATGGATATCACGATTGGCCAATTAAAGACTCCAGATTCGGAGCGCCCTTCGTGGATATCACGATTGGCCAATTAAAGACTCCGGATTCAGAGCTCCATCGTCTCATGACGTCTTTGGGCCGAAAAAACATGTGAACACGCGTGTGCCGAATAAAAACTACAACGAAACAAACAGTTGAAATAGACAATGTACTATTATCCAAATTAAAGCCTCCGTAAACAAAGGCCGAAAAATGCAAATATTCAAATAAGATTGTTCAAGCCACATAAACGTAATTTAAAATGTGCGCACATTCGAAATAAAATGTGTACTAATATAAATAACAAGTACGCTACAAATTGAGAACTAAGCATTTTATTAAAATCAGCCAATAAATACATAATTTCACTTTCAATCTACGTAATCATTACAAGGTTTTCTTCGGTTTGGCGGCTTCTTCATCATCACTCTTCTCAATTTCGAAAGTGGAGAAGGGGAAATCATTCTGTTGGTACAACGGAAGCGCCGAATCCAACCCTGCTGCCTAGAGACTCTCGGCTTGCTGAAGTGCCTTGATCCAACCGTGCCTAAATCCACGATTTTCACATCGGCAAACTTCTTCGGTGAGTTTCTCCTTGGTCTTCTGAATTCCGACCTTTCGGCCGTCGTGGAAGCCTTTTTCATAGGCTGCCGTCCTCACAGTCTCGATTGCGAACATGCTGGCCGTGTTCCGATCAGCGATCGCATCACTAATCAGCCTTTGAGTAACCTTCTCTTCCACAACTGGGTTTGGGTGGCTGGCCGATTGAGGCTCGATGGACTTGATTTTCCTGAGCTCACGCTCGGCCTTCTTGGCGCGAGCTTCTAACTTCTGAATGCGTTCATCTCTCTGTTCTATATCGCGATGAGCGGCTCAGAGACGCATGCCAATCTCATAAGCAGTGTATAGTCCCTTCACTGCCCCGTGAACGCCTTCACGAAACACTTCGAAGTCCTGCCGACCTATCATTGATTACTGAGGTGGAAAGATCTGTCGAGCAAACTCGACTGCCACATTTGAATCTCGAACGATCGAATCCGCCTCTGTCATTGGTCTATTACCCATGAAGACCGCAAAACTTAACGGGCAAGGAGTCGCGTCAGATTCCCTTCCAGGACGAGGTTGAGAAGACTTGCGCTGTGGCTGCTTGTCCCTCCTAGGCGACCTACTTCAACGACGGGGAGATTGGTGTCTCTCCTGATCCCTCGAAGTCCTACTGCCCGTGCGTGAAAGTTCACCACTTCGATTCATGTTTCCTTCCAGCTCAGCTAGCGTCTTCGCTTCACCTTTGCTGTTGAAGAAAAGTCTATTCGACATTCGCACTTGTTTAATTTTCCACTAAGAACTGGACTGAGTTGCTGTTAAAACATATAAATAAGACATTCGTTCACGAAGTACACACCTATTTACTCCCTACGAAGGCAGCACCTCCGAGGCAATGTCATTAATATCGAAACCTCAACAGCCCGGCGCCAATCGAGTCACGTGCCCCAATCGCCCCTTCTGTTATTCGGCGTTCTACGTTCATGAACCAGCTAGGGCAAGGGCAGATTCATCAATCTAGTTGGCTCGAGTACCCCAGCCATCCCACAAATCGACTCATCAGAACAATAATCATAAGTTCGTATTATTCGGCATCTAATGTTCATGAACCAGCTGGAGCAAGGGCAGATTCATCAATCTATTCGGCTTGAGTGCCCCAGCCGCTCCATGAATTAATTCATTAGTACTTCATAAGTGCATGTTATTCGGCGTCTAATGTTCATGAACCAGCTGGAGCAAGGGCAGATTCATCAATCTATTCGGCTCGAGTGCCCCAGTCGCTCCATGAATCAATACATCAGAACAATATTCATAAGTTCGTATTATTCGGCGTCTAATGTTCATGAACCAGCTGGAGCAAGGGCAGATTCATCAATCTATTCGGCTAGAGTGTCCCACCCGCTCCATGAATCAATACATCAGTACTTCATGAGTGCGTGTTATTCGGCGTCTAATGTTCATAAACCAACTGGGGCAAGGGCAGATTCATTAATCTATTCGGCTTGTGTGCCCCAGCCGCCCCATGAACCGATTTACTAGTACATTACCCATGAACTAATCTCATTTGGCACCAAGAGCTCACTGGCTGGGATTTACTTATTCGGATTTACACCGTTATCTAATCGGCAACTATGCAATGGGATATTTAATTTACTCATCTCATGATCCTACTTCCTATCGGATTGATAATTAGCAAGCACAACATACAGTGATCATTTTATCCAAAGTAGTGAAAAGCAAAAGCAAAACTCTTCGTTAATATCAAAAACTGCGTACAATGAATTATGAAATGAAAAGGAAATTTTCATTAATAAATTAAGCGCAGGTAGTAACTAATTTATACATGAAAATTACCTTGAACTAACAGAAATCTACTAAACAAAAACATACATTGAAATTGAGAAAAACCTAACAAAACTAGAATGTCTCCCAAATCAAGTCTCAGGGTCAGACTCAAGCGGCTCAATGTCCACTTGCTCGTATGGAATTGGTGTGGCCAATGTAACTCCAGCGGTAGTAAGGGCTTTGAGCCAGCCATGTTTGAATCCCCGATTTTTGAATTTGGGGACTTCTTCTATATAGTCATTAAGGGCGAAGCTCTTTCCAGCCTCGAACGCCGCCGAAACCTCAGAGTCGGCTTTCTCCTTAGCCTGCTTCAACTCTCCCAACTCGGCCTCCAGCTTGGCAAGCGCCTCCTTGGCTAACATGAGAGATTCCTCGCTCGCGTTTGCCCTCTCCTCGGCGTCAGATCTGAGTTGATCAGCAGTCCTGGCCCTTTCTTTCTCAGCCTCGGCCCACGCACTTTCCATCACGGCTCTCATTGCCTCAAACTCCGCCCTGCTCCTTTGACCCTCGACTTCAGATTGCAAACGGCCAAACCTTTCAACAGCGTCATGCTGGTGGCGACCCAATTCAACGATCCTTCCAGCCGTCTGCAAAACAAAGGGTCGTCATATGCCAAGAAACATCGAATGCAAACCAAACCAAAGAGTTAGTCACGTACCAGAAGAGCCGACTGGGCGGCTAATGCTATTGTCACCAAATCCAGCTCGGTACGAAAGGTCGCTTTGTCAGTCGGCAAGGAGACTGAGGCAGCCAAGCTCAGTGCCACAGCTGTTTCTTTCAAAGCTAATGCTTCGGAGGAGATCGGCATGTTTTTCATCTTTGGCTCAATAATGAAAGGAGCAACCATAGCCGACTCCTCTAAGCGTGGCCATTTTTCAATGGGGCCTCTTCGGAGCCGTCATCGCCCTCAGCGCTTCGTTTTTCGCCCCGATTCTCTGAAATCAGCAGCCCTTCTGTAATCGGGCGCTCGACCTCCTTTTCTGTCTCGGCCATGACAACGTGAGCCGTTTCTTCTACAACAGTAGGGGCAACAGATTCAGTTGGGACAAGTCTGGAACAGATGGCTACAGCCTTTTGTCGGGCGGCCATGCATTTGGCGTTTCTTTTTCGTGCCATCTGCGTAAGATTTTCCCCAGCCATATCCTCAGAAAAATTGCCGGGAAGGTCTCCCAAGTTTGTAAAAATATCTTCGAAGGCGTCCCCTCGGCCTGATGTAGACGGAGGGTCAGAAGAGTTCAATCCGGCTTCCTCGAAGGCCGAATTAATAGCTTCATCAACTTCCGTGGACAACCGGTCCGGGTCCTCGGCGATTGGTTCGATCACTTGTTCTTCCACGTGTTTAGAATTAGATGATTCTAAGCCGATCTGTCTCAAGTTTTTGAAGCTGGGGAAGATGAGGGCTGTAAGATGGTTGTCGCCTTGCGCGATCGGAATATTGTTTGCCGCCGAGAACGTTGTGTAAGTTGGCTCGTACTGCAGGAGAATGTGGGCTGCCCTCCCTTATTTTTGAAGGTCTGGACGGTCGATGAACTATAGCGCGGTTTTAATTTCTGCGAGCACAACGTCGTCGTCTGAAACCAACACTCTCTTCAAGTCACTGTCTGCATAAACAAAACGATTAGATGTGCTTAGTGCCGAATACATACATATGTAAATAACAGAAACAAAGTGATTTGATCAGCCACCTGGTTCGCCTTTTCGCCTTGGCATAGGGTCTAGGCGATCTTCACATTCGCCAAATTCCCAATTGCTGCGGACAACGACCATCACGTCATCGACATGCTTGTCGGAGCTGGCAAGCATGGTCACTAAGTGATGATCAGTATCTTTGGCTCTAAGAAAGTAGCGTCATAGCCGGTCGATAGATTTGGCTAGGACATAACAGTGCCGAATGGTGGGAATACCTAAATTAATTCTAAGACGCCGATTTATCTCTACAATCCCCATTATGATGTGAAAGAAGTTCACATTGGGCTGGGAAGGGATGAGACCCCAGTACCGAAGAACGGCCCTCAAAAGTGGGTGAAGAGGAAAACGGACGCCACCCTCAGCAATTGATAGGAGAGGAAAGACGATTGTGCTCTCATCTTCCCTCACCATATCAGTGGTGCTGTCTGCCAAAAGTGACAGATGGACGTCGTCGGGGATGGAGAAATGGCGTCGAAGATTTGATCCGCAGAAAGGAGCTCCTTCAGATGTTTTGCTATTTTGGCGAACCCAAGGATTATGGAAAACTAAAAGTAGATAAAGAAGGGGGATCAAAAATGAAGGAGAAGAAAACTTACAGGAGACGAAGGAAAGAGCGAGAAACAAGGGGTTGTAGAAGCCGCGGAATGTAGGAGTTGCACTAGAAGGCGAGCCAAATATCTTTGAGTATTCAGAACATACATTCGAAGAGACAAATTCAAATCGCATTAAATGGAGGCAGTGTACGAAGGGGCGGGTAAGCGTTACAATGACCAAAAAGCATGTACGCGTTCTGACATGCATCGGGAAGAGGAGTAACCGCCGAATTTTTAACCTCCAAACTAGAAGCCAAACACGCCGACTAACTGATGCTAGTGGGGTGTTTGGGGGGCAATAGTGGGAGCCGAATAATTTTGGATCAACAAGAGTGGACCAGTCCGGTCCAGAACATGACCTCTATTCGGCATTAACCCTATTTAATTGAAGGGCCGAATAAAATAGCTGGCATTCCTACCAGTCAAACAAGGGCCGAGTAGAAGTACATGTAAAGGACTAGGATTGAGCCAGGCCCCAAGGCCCAAAGAGAGTACTATAAATACAAGATCTTTAGTTCTAGAAAGGTATGTGAGAACTATTACACTTAACTTAGAATACAAGTAATCTTGAGTGCGGAGACTGACTTGCCCGTCGGAGTGCTAATTTTGACACCCCCGACCGGAGTGTTTATTCCTTTTCAGGTGACTAGTAGAGGATCATGAGCGTCTCCCAGGATCAGAAGAGTATTTCCAAACCACATCCTCACAGATGGAAAGGGGTAATGGTGTAGTAGTCTAAACTGTATCCATTGAAGAAGTCTGTTAGGTGTGTTGTTGGTTACTATGAAGATGCTATCTTCGAATATTAGAGGAACATGTAGGTAAGAAAAGAGAGGGAAAATAAGGAAATTTCTAAAGGAAAAAAATGTGGATGTAGCTTTATTTAGGAAACCAAAAAAACTATAGTAGTAGAAAAGGAAGTGAGAGAAATGTGGGCAAGAAACAAAATGGAATATTCAGTTATGGACTCTACAGGCCTAGCTAGGGGAATTCTATATATGTGGGATCCAGAGGAATTTCGACTTAAGGAGTACTGTTGCAATAGAAGATTCATTCTGCTCTCAGGTACTCTCTTTAATTCTTTTGAATGTGTTATACTTAATATATAGGCACCTAATGAGGTTGGAAATAGGGGAAAACTATGCGATTGCTTGTTAAAGCTAAAAAGGGAGTTTCCTAACCCATGGTGTTTATGTGGAGATTTTAATGAGATAAAAAGCATAGGTGAAAGGAAGGGTTGCTATAGAAGAGATAAAAGAATGAGAGAGTTCAATGATTTTATTGAGAAATGTGAAGTAAATGATCTATCATTACTTGGAAAAAAATATACCTGGTGTAACTCACTAGCAGGGGAAAAGTGGAGTAGAATAGATAGGGTATTAGTGGATCCTAAATGGTTGGAGGGTTCAATTTAAAGCTACGGGGTCTCCCAAGGCTCATTTCTGATCGCTACCCTCTGTTGCTAATGGAGGATGAAAGAGACTGGGGTCCTAAGCCTTTTAGAACCATCAGTGCTTACAGTTTACACCCAAGTTTTCTAGATTTTGTGGAAAAGACCTGGAAGGAGGCAGAAATAGAAGGACGTGTTGGTTTTGTCCTACGCAAGAAACTAAAAATATTGAAGTTAGAGTTAAAGAAATGGCATAAAGAAGTATTTGGGAGTGTGAATATGAAGTTAAAGAAAGCAAAAGAGGAACTGCATCTCCTGGATTTATCTGCTGAGTCTAGAGACCTAGATGATGCAGAAAAAGCCAGAAAAAGAGTAGTCAAAGATCAAGTATGAAGGTTAAGCAGAATGGTTGAATGGCTGTGGTTGCAAAAATCAAGGCTCAATTGGAACTTGAAAGGTGATAGAATTACTAGATTTTTCCATGTGATGGCCAAGGGTAAGCAAAGTAGGAACGAGATCTCTTCCATATCTGTTGGGACTGTTGTGTATGAAGATCATGCTCAGGTTAGGAAAGAAGTCTATGACCATTTTAGAAAGTAGTATACAGAGGATTGGAGAGTTAGACCTAAGCTAGGTGGTCAATTTAAATCAGTTCATGAATGTCCTGGCTTTGAAAGGTTGGAAGTAGAATTTTCAGGGGAAGAAATCAGGGCTACTATGAAGGATTATGATGGCAACAAGGGCCTAGGGCCAAATGGTTTTAACTTGGCTTATTTTCAAAAATTTTGGAAAATGATGAAAGTTGATTTATTGAAGTTTTTTGAGGAATTTCATAAGAATGGAAGGTTGGTTTAGGAATTAATAGCTCCTTTATTTCACTAATACCAAAGGTTGAAAATCTAGTTTGGCTTGGGGACTATAGACCAATAAGCCTAGTTGGATCAGTATATAAAGTTCTAGCAAAAGTTTTGTCAAGTAGACTAAAAAGAGTGCTTCCTCACATCATCAGTGATACTCAATCAACTTTCATAGGAGGAAGAAACATACCAGGTGATCTCTTAATTGCTAATGAGGTGGTGGATGGATGGAGAAAAGCCAAAAAGAGGGGAATGATTATCAAGATTGATTTTGAAAAGGCTTTTGATTCTGTAAATTGGTGCTTCTTATCATCTATGCTCTTGAATTTTGGGTTTGGAGTAAAATAGATTAGTTGGATAAAAGAATGTGTTACCATTGCAAAACTCTTTGTGTTGGTTAATGGTTCACCAACTATGGAGTTTTTCCCACAAAAGGGTCTAAGACAAGGTGGCCCTCTGTCCCATTTTCTGTTCAATTTAGCATTTGAGGGCCTTAATATACTTATGTCAAGAGCACAACAGATTGGCTTGATTAAAGGGGTGAAGGTTGGTTCTAGTGAGGTGTTGTTATCACATTCTGTGAAGCGGAGGAGATGGAGGTGTGCAATATTAAGAGGGTTTTAAGGTGCTTTGAATTGATTTCTGGGCTAAAAATAAACTATCATAAGAGCTGGGTGTATGGAATTAGTGTACCTAGGGAGTCTTTATCTAGTTTTGCCTCAAAATTGCATTGTAAATCCAAGGCATTTCCTTTGAAGTATTTGGGAATGCCTTTGGGGGCTAATCCAAATAAGTAGGCAACTTGGAAGCCAGTTCTTGACAAAGTCAGAGGTAGACTAGTAGGATGGAAAATGAAGTTGCTATCATTTTCAGGGAGGTTCACTCTATTAAAGTCTATAACCTCTACCTTGCCATTGTACTATCTATCTCTATTTTAAAATGCTAGAAGGGGTAGCAAGAAAATTTGAGAAGCTGCAGGCTACTTTCTTGTGGGGTGGGTCTGTGGCAAGAAAACCAATTCACTTGGTTAAATGTGATGAACTAGCAAAGAGTGTGAAGCAGGGGAGCTTAGGCAAAAGGAAAGTAAGGCTGGTAAATGATTGTATGTTATTAAAATCGTAGTGGAGGTTTGGTAAAGAGAAAGATGCTTTGTAGAGAAAGATCATTTGCAGCAAGTATAAATTGGTTGTTAAAAGCTGGCGCCCCTCTTCTATCTCAAGCAACAGGTACTCTTGTGTGCGGAAAGGAATCATCTCCATAACTGAGAGGAGAAATAATCTGATGATGTTCTATTATAACAATGTTCATGTTGAGGTAAGGGATGGTAAAAGAACTAACTTTTGGAAGGACAAATGATGCATCAATTATTGCTTGAAAGATGAATTCCCTATTCTTTATAGATTGGTGATGGAGAATGAGGAAACCCTGAGATTACTGTATGACATGAGGGTCGCTTCAGGGGACTGGAATTTTCATTTTAGAAGAAGGTTGTACGAGTGGGAATAGAGGGAAGTAAGTAGACTTAAGGTGCTTCTGTTGTTTGTCCCTGGTTTATGTGATGATTTTGAGGATAGTCCAATCTGGTTAGCTACAGGTTTTGGATTGTTTTTTGTATCCTCTGTCTATAGAAGTGAAGTTGATTCCTTTGGTCCCACCCTTATTACTAGTAAGTTAGTTTGGAACAAATTTGTACCTCCAAAGGTTCAATTTTTTTGTTGGTTAGCCTGGAAAAATAGAGTCAAGGCAACATATTTTCTTCAGAAAATTGGAGTGATTCAAGCTAATGCACCAGCCCTTTGCATTTTCTATAAAGCTATGAATGAATCTATCTGCTATATGCTGTTGCACTATCATTTTGCATGGAAGGTTTGGGCTGCCCTACTAAATTTGTGGGAGGTGTAAGCGGCTCTACCAGGTTCTGTGGAAGCTGTACTTCATTGGTGGTGTCACGCCCCAAACCCGTCCCTAAAAGTTTGGGCATGACCTAATCGGAAACGGACATTAAATCTGATATACATATCATATGGGGCCTGAATGGAAGCATTTAATATCAGATAATAACATATAATATCCATTGAGCTATCACTACTATGCCAGGATCACAAATAGAACATAGGGAAGATAAACATACAGTGACGAGCATCTGAAAATTTAGCTATGTACATATACACATACAGACTCAGCCCCCAAAATTGGGTGTAACACAAACATTGAATGATAAAAAGGATCACATACACCTCAATCTTAGTCAGACACACTGGGTACAAAACCAAAGCTTAGCAAAGCTCCACGAAATGAGCGGCCTTCATCTAAGTGCCTCGACACTCAGAGTTGACAAAAGAGGAATAAAGGCCACGGGTTAAGATTGACCTCCAGGTTAAGTGCCTACAGAAATAGACATAACAAAATGTGAGCCAAGCTCAGTGAATAATAGTACATAAACAATTCAATGCTTAACTTGAATTATAATACATATCAATGCATATAGAAATAAAGAGGTCATACGGTTAATTTGATTCTGTACCAATCTCAGAACGGCCTTGGGCTCAATCTTAAATAGAGTGGCTTTAAGCCCTTAATAGAGTGGCGTGAAGCCCTTAAACAAAACAGCATTAAGCCCTTATACAGAACGACATTAAGCCCTTATACAGAACGACATTAAGCCCTTTTCATGCATGTATGAACTCAAGAGGTGGCTCGCACGGATTCTAGAGGTGACTCGCATGGCAGCACTTTGTTTTATACTAGCGGATCATACAGAATGGCCATAGGCCCAGATGTCACAGATTGGCCATAGGCCTCACATATGTCACAGAACGGCTATAAGCCTCATAACGTTCACAAACGGCCATAGGTCTCATAATTTTCACAGAACGGCCATAGGCCTCATAACTTTCACGGAACGGCCATAGGGCCTCATAACTTTCACAAAACGGCCATAGGCCTCAGTTCACATATGTATGGACTCAAGAGGTGGCTCGCATGGATTCTAGAGGTGACTCTCATAGCAGCACTTAGTTCCGTACAACACTTTGTTCCATACCAGAAATCATTAGGTCTTAAAGACCGAACCATCCATATCATGTCATAGCATAGCATAACCGGAACAGATAAACAGAAATGAATTCATACATATTCTTAATTATGCTTAAATCATAAACAGACATCAGAGTTCATGCTTGATTATACGTGGTACATCCAATAACGTTAACAAATCAATACAAAGCATACTTGTTAGTTCCATAACGGACCCTCCGGTACCGGAAACTTGTAACATACTTGACTCATGGTAATATTACCCCCGGGTAAGGGCCTTGTGCTAAGGATGCCATGAATACTCTTATATATACGGACAATCATTCATTAATTCAAAATGTAACATATCAGAAGATAGAGCATTTCTTATCATATCATGTCGTTACAGTACGCTTAACAAAGACAGAACAATTCACATTCTAACGTGGGTTACATAACGATGTTAAACCTTGCATTCATTTCGTAGATTCTAAACGGCCTCGGGTCCATACATAACACAACAGAATAATCTTGGATCCACACAGACACATTGTTCACGGATGAACATAAGTTCCATTATTTCTTTAAGAAGAAGTAACGTAGTATGCTGATGAATAACAGAGAGTTAATATTTGTTATTGACAGAGCAAAAGGATTCCAAAGTCAAACCAATGTACGCAAATCTTTCAACGTTCATGTAAGTTCACATTGATTTCCAATCGTCATAAATGTTCATATAACACTTACAAAGAACAAAGCGTTAGTGACAATAATTATCAACGGTAAATAAAATGGACATTTCCATACTACTACTCACAGAGTGATGGCGGAGCATTACTTCCTCGCGGGGTGTGTCCTGTACACAACATAACTTATTCATTAGTTTTCTCTTTCCTTCTTAATTCATTTTCTGGTTCATTTCGCTTTGAACGAATTTACAGATACTAAAACGACATTAAATACAAATTTCACAAATACTAGAGAGTCAAACATGTAAAACGGAGCGAACGAATTTTTCTGGCATGGGCCGCACGTGCGGCTGTGAGCCCCGCACGTACGGCAAGGGTCCCCGCACGTACGACTGGGAGGTCCCGCACGTGCATATTTTTCAGAATGCAAAGTCCATTTCCTTCTGTTTTCCACACGTGCGGCTGTGAGCCCCGCATATGCGGCAAGGCTTCCCGTACGTGCGGCCATGACCCCCCGCACGTGTGGCGATTCTGCTCTGTCTTGGCAGTCCGAAATCAACCCAAAATTCAGCAAACCCAATACATTTTATATACCAAACATGAGTAAATAAATCAATAGGTTAACACAACATCTACATAACATGAGTTACAACTATGATACCACAAGGTAGACATGAGTAGAAACTCAATTGAGTCACAAACCTTCCCAATTTCATCTATAAAATCCAATTTCCTTATGTTTATAAAATATGTGCACAATACATAGATAGAAGCATATGGATTGGCATGAAACCTAAAGATTAAAGTGTAATCCCTATACCACACTTAAATTAAGTCTCAAAATGAGAACAACTCTTCGATCAAGCATGAATCACACACAAGCTTCAATTACAAACCCTTATTGACATGGATGAAAAGGAAATTCTTACCCAACTCCAAGATTAAGGGTATACAAGGTGAATTAAATTACCTTGAGTTTAACTCTCTTAAATCCCTCTCAATTCGCCCAATTCCCTTCATTGAAGAACTTTCCTCTCAAACTCTTCTATTTTCTCTCCCCTTTACTCTCCCTAAGGAGATTTCTTTTGTTTAAGGCTCCAAGTCAAAACTTCAAGATATATATATATATATATATATAAGGTTGAATAGGACAAAACTTAATCAGTTTAATCATTCCAAATTGAAATTTCACAGAAATTCATATTAGGACTTAAAAATCATGCTGATCCCAAATGTAAAATCAATTTCAGATTATCAAGCCTCTAAGGCTCTCAATTTCTGATCCAAACATTTTAATTGTGACAGATATTTTCTTCTTAAACAGATATAGGTCTCCAATCACAAGATCTGTTTGCTTAAACTTAATCTCACATGACATTTCACATTACGCATTTAAATGCGCAGAAGAAAGGACTGAAAGTATACCAGAAACATATGCGAGGAACAGGTTCTTATAGGTGGGAAGGTGATAAATTGAATAGAAAAGAAAAATTATGTAGACATCCCATTTTTGACGGCCCTTCAAGACTTGGATGTTCTTGCAGGTACATCCGATGACGAGTCTGGTTGCTCGCCAAGTGCTCAAAGTCTTCAGCGGAACACCACAGGTTTGAGCTTTTCAAACCTTGTATCCATTTTGTTTCCCTTTTGGACCATGTCTTGGTCTCTCTCTCCTGCAGCCTTTGGTGGCCTGCCAGCCATCTATCAGGGCTGCCGGCTAGGGCTTTTGGCTTGCCGGCCATCAATGATGCCTTGTCGGCCATCAGTGTTTTCTGCAGATATTTTGTGCCAGCTGTGCCAACTGGTTGCATAGAGGCTTGTATCTTCCCGCACGTGGAGGGCTGGATCTCTTTGTATGGAATTCATATTTTCTATATATAGGGGGGTTCCTTCCCCATTTTGGGGGGTTAGAAATTTTGGAACAAAAAATCTCTCTCTTTCTCTCTCTCTAGATTTCTCTCTCTCTCTTGCAATTTTGTGCTTACTTGCCTAGTTTCTCTACACTTTTGCATACACATCCTAAGCCAAATCCTCTCACCTTTGAGCTGAGGTTTCTTGGGACTTGTTTTGAGCTCTTGAAGGTGGTTTTAGCTTGGTTTGGTGCCTAAACTTGAGTTTTGCTTCAAAGGTATAACACTTGCCTTGTTTACTTTGTTTCAATATACTTGTTTTACCATCTTTTCTTACTATTTTGGGGCTGGTTTTAAACTATAAAAAACTCTGTTTTTGTGGCCTAAAAGTGTCAGTTTGAGGCCATTTTCAATTAAGGGGTGGTTCACTCTTTTTGCTTCTTTGCTTGTAAAGTTTTTGTACCTTTGTTCACCACTCTCAAACTAACTTTTTTGGGCCTTTTAACCACTGAATTTCATAGGTTTTTTAGTCACAAAAAACTCATTTTGAAGTTCAAATTTAGACGAGTTAGCCTCCCCTCCTTGTGTCTTGTTTGCATGCTTAGTTAACTCTATATGTTAGCATGTTTTTCTAGCTTAACTTAGCTCAAGTCCATCATGTTTTAGCCTCTGAAATAGCCTGCTTTAGCTCTATTTTAGGCTGTTTGGGTCATTTGAGTCTTGTATTGCGTGGTTGTAGTACAATAGTCCTCACAAGCTTGGTGTTTTAGGCTCTAGATACCTTCTTGTTTGAGTTGATAGCATTTGTTTATGCTTTTATTATTCATTTTCAGTACTTAACTATCTCTACAACCTCCCTCATTTCTTGGTTTTATTTTGCTTTGAAAGTGGTTCAAACCATTTGCTTGTTTAAAGCATGGAATTGAGGTTTTGTGCTTAATGGTTTAATCTCTTTAGGGGTTCATTACCAACGGCATGAGGTCTCTTTCATGCCTAAAACAACCTTTGATTTAAGCTTTCTTTCCACTTAGAGGACTTAATTCACCAATGGACAAATTGATTAAAGGATGATTCGGTAATTAAAATGTGTAAACAAAATTGGTAAGTAAAAGTGGCAAGATAAGCATTCTTCGTGTTGCATTGCATGTGTTCAAATTGGACGTTAATTTGAACACAAGGAAAATGGGACATTTTATACTCAATAGTGATGAAATGTGCCACTTTCCTTGGTCTCCATTGCCCATGATCATGCATGATAGGGTGATAGTTCTTGAGTGTTTGGCTTTGCATTTATTAAGCTTGCACACCTTGAAGCACAAGCCATCATGCGATGAAATTGTTTTGATTGGTGGTTTGTGATTTAAGTTCACAATTCCTTGGATTTGTCCATGAAAAGGAAGGGTGAAATGTGCATACAATTCTTGGAAAAACCTTCTTTTTGCTCTGTTTGTACTCTGTTGCAGCATAGTGATCCAATGCATTAGTGGTCAGCAGGCATTTGTCCATGGTCGGCAGACCAACTTCTTGGCCAACAGATGGCCAGTAGCATTCATCAGTGGCCGCCAGGCCACTGATGTAAACCTCAGTATATTTTGGTAAGATGGAGTAGAAAGGCTCTAGAAATTCCTAACCCTGCAAATAGAGGCTTTCGAGAGCAAAACGGAAGTCTTTTCGGGCAAAAACTGAGCATGTGCATCTTCCACTTCCCAAGGCGGAGCAGTGGCAGCATAGTTCAATGTCTTAAATGCTTAGTTCATGTGCATTTGTATTGTACATTAATTAGTTAGTTTACTAGTTAGTTAAAGTGTTGTAATAATTAGTAATTAGCTTAGCTAGTTATTCATTTGGTTTGTAATAATTAGTCTAATTAGTTTAATTAGATTAGTTTAATTAGCTAGCTAGTTAGCTCTTATTCATTCAGACCCTCCTTTGTGAGGGCGTAATGTTATAATAAGTGTGCATGCATGTGTATATGTTTTCCAACCCCACGTCTTTCTCCCTTTTATTTCATCGCTTTCGATGGTTAGATTAGGGACATGTTTCGATTAGCATATCGCAAGCTTGCATCCATTCATTTTGTATTGCATGCACCAAGGCTCGGCGCATCATTCAAACTGTATTGTTGTTTCAATATCTTATTTGAATATGTGTTTAATCGCATGTTATCAAATCGATCCATATGGCATATTAGTAGCCGAGCCTATTAAATGCATATTGCATGTGTTGCATTAGACACTTTGTATAGTTAGGAATCATGCATGTTTTTGTAACTCATATCTTCTTAGCTCGGAGTACTAGGTGAGTTTTTTTATGCTTTAGCATACTTGCATAAGTGTAAATGTTGCCATGATTAGCATGCTTGCCATGAGGCTATGTGCTTAAATGCTAAACTGCATGAATGCCTGTAGATTAAGGCTTGTTGTTTGAATTGGAACAATTTAACAAATGTGCGTTTTAAGCCCACTTTGTTGAGTAAGCCCACTATGTTTGGTGGCAAATCCGCATATTTAAGCCCACTTGAGGTGGCAAATTCAAACCATTTTCGCAAACAAACATGAGTTGAATTGTTCCAAATTGAGCAAACTAGTCTATACTTGCTTGTGCGCATCACGTAGTAATGCTAGTTTAATAATCAAAACAAGAGCATATAATGTTGATAAAAATCGTATCATGATTAATAGAGGCCGATCTTTGATCGAACGAGCGGGGGTGCTCAATTCATGACCTTTCCCTCTCGTACCCAAGTTCTCGAGCCAAGACAACTTTGGTGATGATGGAGACGTGGCCTTTGGCACGAGTCATGGGTTTCCTAAATTTCCCCAAAATAAAATATTTAGGTGGTGACTCTGTACCTAGTAAAACAGTCCAATTTTGGCATTTTTGATTCAAAATCAATTTTTCAAAAGGCTAACCAGATTTGGACTCTTTGTTGTTTATCAGTTTTACATTGCACTTGTGAGATTAGATTTAGAACTGCAGGAGTCCAAACTGCGAGACCTTTCTTTCAAACCTTCCGAAAGGAGGTGCGAAAAAGGCGAGCCACAGTTTCTGGCGACTCTGCCGGGGATTTAGAGAACTTGACTCGAACTCATGATATGACTTTTTATTTACACTTATGTGTTTCTTTGCATTGCATTTGCATCAGTGCACCTAAGTCACAGTGTTTGCCATCGGCTATTCCTGAACGGTTTGCCGGAAGCTTGCTTGGAAAAGCTTGCCAAAAGGCTGACCGGTTGTAGGCTCTGCCACGATGGGAACACAACCCTTGGATCTGGACTATCGATGTACCGTTTGATCCTCCTTTCACTTCTCAGTGTTAGGTGCGAGAGGTATATTAGGTATCTTGCTAAGGTACCCTTTTTGACCAATCGGCCTAGTTGCATATCGGAAACCATAGAGACTGTTCCAAACTAGGACATGTTGCTTACCCGAATGTAGGAATTGTGTGAAACTGCTTGTTCTGCATAGTGAAACCCTAGCTCCTGACGAAACTAGGACATGGTAACCCTCCCCCATCATAGGGGTGCTTTGGCTCTTAGTTGACTGTTATATGCTTTTAGAGTGAAACTCTACAGGAATGTATGTATCAATTGCAAGTTTGAGTATCAGTTTTTGGGAGGCAGAATTCAGTTTTGAGTAGGGTTCTACAGCTTTGATTACATTAGTAACTGATTAGAATTTGAGCAGAGGTGCTGTGTGGTTTCTGATTTTTGCTTTCTTTTGCTTTAGTTCTTTTTGCAAGATAGTTTTTCACCATTGCTTCAGACAATTTTGTTACCCCCAAGCACTTTGGACCCGAGTGAGAAGGATTTGCAAATTTGGGGATTTTGTTAGGGGATAGCCAGTGTTTGTTTCACTCTCACCGGTTACCAGACGGAGGAGGATCAGGCACAATTCAGCAATCCAGCAGTCAGCTTTTGCTTTGCCTACACCCAGTTAGGCCCAGTCTTCTACTCCTACTCCAGAAAGAGAGTATTTGCCAGTTCTAACAGCTCAACATCCCCTAGTTAGCATGGAAGATATGCTTCGTCAACTCCAGCAGGCCATTGAGACTATGTAGCTAGACACTGCCCACCAAGCTGAGGTCACAGCCCGCCAAGCCGAGGTTGTAGCCCGCCAAACAGAAGTGATAGAAAGGCTTCAACAACAGCAACCACAACCAGCGGTAGCCTCTGCACCCCATGCACTCCCAGCGGGAATTCCGCCACCTGGGGTCACAGTCAATGTCCAAGAGAATATGGGCATTCCGGAAGATCAGATCCCACCTCAGACCTCCAAGGCACCAGTTTACCAAATGGAGGCGCCGTTTGAATTTGAGGTTGACCCCATTGCATTGAAGGTCAACAAGTTAGAAAAACTCTTTAAGTGGGCGCAGCTTGTGAATTTTTGCGCGCCGTCATTTTATCAAAGCCGAACCTTCCCTGCAACATAGGGCAATGGGAATCTACATTCCTTCCGACTAACACCTGGCATTCGAAAGCAATGGGGCAAGTCTACCTTGGACTAAATGCAAACCGAACAACTCGGCAATTAAATAGTTGGCCCAATATCTACTTGGCAATTCCATACAAGCGGAGCAATATTACTGGCGATTAACACGTCCACCTTATTCAGTACGGGATACATTATTCAAAGTCCTTGCCACATTGGCACTTAGTTGCCACTTAAAATCAGCAAAAGTCTCCGAGTACAGCGCAATCTTCGCACTCGGCACAGAGCGCCGTTAGTAAAGGCCTACACCCTTGCTCGGGGTTATAATACCACAGGTCTACACCCTCACCCGGGGGTAATAATACCGTGGTCCAATTTTTTACCGATATATCTATCTTATTTGGTTTAGGTAATCATTTCCGTGTTCGGCCTATAGAAATATTTCTAGCTCGGCATAAAAGTCCATATTTGGAAGCAATCTTTGCACTTGACAAAATACTGCACCCATGCCTAGGGGTTAGAATATTGCGGCCTGCACCCATGCCCAGGGGTTAGAATACTGCGGCCTGCACCCATGCCCGGGGGTTAGAATACTGCGACCTGCACCCATGCCCGGGGGTTAGAATACTGCGGCCTACACCCATGCCCGGGGGTTAGAATACCGCGGCCTATCGTTATGATTTATTTGTATTCCTTTCTGGGTTTTAGCTCAACCCCCCACATCTTATGATCCACATATATACATTTATACATACATTCAAGACATACGTACATCGTACATTTATACATACATTCAAGACATACGTACATTTATACATACATTCAAGCATACATTCACGCATACATGCAAACATTCATTCATATATTTTATTCATTTATCCAAAGCATTCTTTATCAAAAAAAAAAAAAAAAAAAAACCTAACAGCTATTTGAACAGCGTAACTTGGCAAGAAAAAACTCTCATTCCTTCTACCCTAAACAATGAAAGTTTTGGGGCAATTGTGGGAGCTAGAATTTTATAGGTACTAGCTTATTGGGCCTAACCTAAACAAAGCCTACAAAGGTCTAGCCCAAATAAAGATCACACCCCCCATCTATATAAAGGGGGGGGGGGGCATCCCAAGTTAAAGGTATGTCTGTTCTCCCTCCACCACACACACACACCCCTTCTGATATACATATATACTATTTCTTGATTCAAGGACTAACTTCATCATCGGAGCACTCCCGGCCGGCAACCCCGGTTGGGTGGCACCGACTATGTTCCTCATTGCAGATCTACAGGGGTGAAGCTCTTCTCTTCGTTGGATCTCTACAACATCCATGTGAGAGGATATTTCATGGTCTCACAGTGGTCCGTAACTTGCAAGGAAGATTATTACAGAAGATGATAGTCTTGCCTTTTTTTACATTTGTTGAGCTCCATGAAATAGGGGTTCAAATTGAGGACATGATGAAGCAGGGGCTGATAGACCATGAGAAAGAACAGCCCAAAAGGCCCTTTACACGCAGCTCTAATGCAGCCACGATTGGTGGCACCTCTGCATAGCCTTCGGATGTGAGCATGGTTACCACCACATCCAAAATTGTCACCCCTTTTGCCGGTACATTCAATACAACCTCACAAACCTCGAGCCATCAAGCTCAAAACCAAAGGGTCTTCACCCACTCTACATGACTTTGTCCAAAGCCCTAGGGGCCCTAATAAAAAAGGGGCATCTTAAGAACAATGCCCACTACCCGATCCTCTCCCTCCAAAACACAACCAGGCCAAATACTATGCTTTCCACCAACAACATGATCATGATATTGATCAGTGCTTCAGACTGCATCATGAGATTCAAGATCTCATTAACAATAAGGTGATAGCACCTCCCAAAAAACCCAACATCACTACAAATCCTCTTCCACCACATAACCAAGTCCCTCCACCCCGACATATAAATCTCATCCACACACTAGCCATCCCTTATGACCCTAGTATATACATTACCCCTTCCCACTTACTTAAGCCGGCGTTGTTCATCTCTGAGAGCATGGACCTATGCATGATGAACACGTCTACACTCCGAACCAAACCAGTGGTAGTGACAGTGGAAGATAAAAAGAGGTTAGCCTTGGTAGAGAATATTAGTCCATTGCCCGAGGGCTCTGAGGACTCATCTGAAGAGGAGTGCAACCCATGCTGTTATATTGTCCCAATGGACCAAGTTAAGCCAAGAGTGGTGTTGCCGACTAGGATGGAGGTCAGTGTGGTTCGGGAAGATGGACCAAGTCAGGGATTAGATGATCTAGCCGACCTGGAGGAAGATATAGACAATTTGCAGTTCTTTAATGAGCAAGATCAAGGGGACGTGCATATTGATTGGTTTGATCTGAATGGGTCAACAGACAATTCTGGGTGGCTAAGTGATGAACCTGATATAGATGAGGGAACTGAATTGAAGTTGGTAGAACAGAAAGTGGGAATCGCTGTAATGGCCGGAATGGTTGGTGAGAAGGGCAAACTATCGGAAAACATCGGTGAAGAACAATTGGCTCAGGAACTAGGCATTGTTAGTACTATGCATGCAGAGCAAGAAGCCATGCTGGAGCAGTTTGGGTAAGAAATGAGTGAAAGTGATCGGAAAGCTAGAATAGCTTAATGCCCCGCGGTGAATGTTTTTGCTGAGAGAACACTTAGATTGGAACCAGACAATTGTTTGTCGGTTGCCAGAGGTATGTGGTGGGAAGATGATGATTTGCATCTTACCCACATTGACGAGGATTGGGGTGAAGGCCTTTCTGACAATACTTGGTATGTGGAAGAAGTCGACCACATGACAAGAAGTGGCCGATATTTCAAATCACCACATCTGGACCAACCCGAGGCATTTGGGAAGGAAAAAAGAATTTGAAAAATAGAAGGAAAAGCAGTTAGAGGAAGAGGTGGTACTAAAACAGTTGAAGAAGATTCAAGCTGACATATCTATCTAGGGGTTGCTTATGGCTTTGTGAGTGCACAGACAAGCTGTATTGACGGCGATGTATAAAGCCAAGTTGTCTATCGACACCAACCCAGAACAACTAGTGGGATTAGTCTTCCCGGGAGGCGTTGCGCCAACTTTGACCTTTTCAAATAAGGAATTATCGCCATAAGGCTCTGCACACAACAAGCCTCTATATATATATCCGCACAGTGCCGAGAAAAGTGGATACCAGTGGTATTGGTCGACACCGAGTCAGCAATCAATGTCTGTCCTTGTCGTACGGCTTATGCTATTGGTTTGAAATTGGCCGATTTTATGCCTATAGCCCAGGTGATCCGGGCGTATGACAATACAAGCAGCGAGGTGATAGGGACAGTGTAGATTAGAGTACAAGTTAGGCCAACTCAGCAGGACATCGAGTTCCATGTCTTGGATGTTCCGGCCACTTTCAACTTACTACTCGGGCAACCTTGGTTGCACCAAGTAAGAGCTGTCTTTTCCACCCTCTACCAAATGTTGAAGTACCCCCATGGGAAATGGATAGCTATAGGCTTTGGGGATTCATCTATACATCCTTCGCCAGAGGTCACTACACCTGTACTGGAGATTGTGTATGGCGAAGATGATGTCTTCCTTTCGGGGTTTACCTTGGTTGAGGCCCGAGTAGTGCAGAATATCTTGGCTGTTGATGAGGGCTTGTATGTCAGCGCCTAATCTGTGTACTTCATGAACAAACTACAACACATACTAGGAATGGGATTAGGAAGAAGCGGCTGGAAAGGCGTCGCTGCATTGGCCGACGTGCCACATAACCGTCATGCCTTTGGTCTTGGCTATATTCCTACCAAAGAGGACTAGGTGATGAAAGGGAAAGAGATGGCCAGAAGAGCTAGAGCTAAGCAGACTGGGAAGTGGTATGAGCTTGTGCATAGACCAATCCAGGGAACCCTGAATCGTTATTTTGTTCGGGAAGGGAAAGACTTCCCATTTTGTGGTTTCCCCGAGCCCTGGTTCAACTCTGAGAAGTAGCGGGTTCCTAGCTTTGAGATCTTCTTTGACTTGCAGCTGCAAGACAGTGATACAGAAGAAAGGGCTGAGCCAATTACCACTAAAGCTGCAAAGAGCACAGAAAATGATTCGGACAGAAGTGAACTTGAAGTAGAAGCAGCACTGGCATGTCTACTTTCAGATCCTCAGATCAACTCAGAGAGCTTGGGGGATAACCTGACCGTTTCCATGATCGGAGACCAACTGGGTGTGAACCCTTCTAACGGTATCTTGGATGTATCTAACGTACCATCCCTTATTTAGCAGCTGGAAGAGGTCTACCTGTCTAGCAGTTTTGAGTTGGGTAGTGAACCAGAATCTGATTCCACAGAGTCTGTGGACTCGGAATTAGATTCCGGTTCTTCTGAGTCTGGGTCCGGCATTCCTGGGGTTGAAACCCAGATGCCGAGGTTTTGTCCAGGTCATCTTTTTTCCTTTCTTTTGAGTCGGCTATAACCGAGGAACTGGGTGAGCTAGACCTTTTGAATGAGAATGCCACCACAAATTCTGAGTATTTCTTTGTGCCTCTTGTTTATTGCATTGATCATGATTTTCAAAATTTTAATGAAAACGGTAAGAAAGGAATTCCTCTAGTTTTGAAACGTTTGATTAATCGAGAGGAGCGGAGGTTGGCAAAACCCCTCGCTGATGAAATCATTCCAATTAATGTGGGTACTGAGAAGGATCCGATTCTGGTCCAGATCGGGGCCACGTTGTCTTCGGAGGAGCTCGAACGCTTAGTTGCTTTATTAAAAGATTTCAAAGATGTTTTCGCGTGGTCCTACGAAGACATGCCTGGAATCGATCCTGAGATTGTACAATATCGGATCCCTCTTAACCGCGAGACCCGACCTATCAAACAGAAGCTGTGGAGGATACGCCTAGATTGGGTTTTTAAGATTAAAGAAGAGGCCACCAAGCGGATAGACACAGGGTTTTTGCCAGTATTTGAGTATCTAATTTGGTTGGCCAACATTGTTCCAGTGCCAAAGAAAGATGGCAGAATTTGGGTGTGTGTGGATTTCAAAGATCTGAATAAGGCCAGTCCGAAAGACGACTTTCCTCTGCCGCACATCGATAAATTGGTGGACTTCACTACAGGCCATGCGTTGCTCTCCTTCGTGGATGGATTTTCTAGGTATAACCAGATTCTGTTGGCACCCGAGGATAGAGAGAAAATTGCCTTCACTATGCCGTGGGGAACCTACTGCTATAGGGTGATGCCGTTTGGGTTGAAGAATGCTGGGGCTACCTATCAATGGGCTGCATCCACAATTTTGCATGATATGATCCATAAAGAGGTGGAGGTGTACGTGGACGACATGATTGTCAAGTCCAAGGAAAGAGAGAGCCACTACATCGCCTTGAAGAAATTCTTTCAACGGATCAGAGAATACCGGTTGAGGCTGAATCCGCAGAAATGTACTTTTGGTGTGACGATAGGGAAAATGCTAGGTTTCTTGATCACACAGAGGGGCATCGAAGTAGATCCTTCCAAAATCAAGGCCATCTTAGAAATGCCACCACCAAGGACTGAAAAGGAGGTGTGAGGCTTTCTAGGTAAAGTGCAATTCATAAGATGGTTTATTTCTAAATTAACCTTGACTTGTAAACCACTATTTGGTCTCCTGAAGAAAGGAAAGAAATTCCAATGGGACGAGCAATGTCAATTTTCTTTTGAGCAGATCAAGCAGTACCTCCAGAGTCCACCTGTGTTTTCGCCGCCAGAGCCAGGGAAGCCCTTGATTTTGTATCTGTCAGTAACGGACACAACGATGGGATGCATGCTTGCTCAAGAATCTGAGGATAGGGTGGAGAAAGCCATCTATTACCTAAGCAAGAAAATGCTGGATTATGAGACCTGCTACACTTCGCTAGAGAAAGCTTGCTTAGCCTTGGTATGGGCTACCAGGAAGTTGAGACACTACTTGTTAGCTCACTCTGTAATTCTGGTTTCGAGGTTAGATCCCATCAAGTATCTTTTCGAGAAACCAGCACTTACGGGTAGGCTAGCTCATTGGTTGCTTCTCCTCTCTAAATTTGATTTGAAGTATGTTACTCGTAAGTCTGTTAAGGAGAGAGCGGTAGTAGAGTTCCTGGTAGATCACCCAGTAGAAGGGGATGAAGCGGTAAAATACCTGTTGTAGACACCCCATTTTTGACCGTCCTCAAGACTTGGACGTCACCGTTTGAGCACTCGGTGATCATCCATGTTCGTGTTCGTTTTGAGTTCTCGGAGGTCGCGGTCGCGCGCCTCGCCTCAAGATCTCTAAACTTGACTGTTTTGTACTTGGCTATGGACCAAACACTTGTATTTCTGTTTTTAAGGGAAGAGGGTGGCTTGTTGGCCATCCCCTCAACCCACCGGCCAAGGCATGATGCCACTGGCCCTTTTTTCTTGCCATCGGCCAGAGGTTGTGGCCGGTCGGCACATGTATTGGTCGGTCGGCCACCTTTGTTGGTCAATCGGCCATTTTTGCTGGTCGACCGCTTTCCATCTGCTTTTGGCAGATATTTTATGCCAACTGTCACAGCTGGCATCCACATTACACCCCCTCCATACACGGGTATGGAGGGATTTGCTCCCTTGTGTTAGCTTCTCCAAGAAGCTTAGGAATTGAATTCCTATAAGAGGGGAGGCCCTCCTCCCTTCTCAGAGGTTCTGGAATTTTAGGTTAGAGAATTTGTATCTATCTATCTCTATAGTTCTCTCTCTTTGCATTTGTGTGTATGTTTTGTGCTCTAAAGGGTGTTTTGTTCACACTATTGCACACAAACACCTAGCATTACACCATCCTTTGTTGCTGAGGCTCTAAGGAGTTGTTGTTAGGGTTCTTGGGCTGGTTTTGATCCAAGGAAGGTGCTGGAGTGGTGTTCTTGAAGAGGTTCTTCAAGGGTGAGAAACTACTCTCTTTATTCCCCATTTTTGCACAAGCTTTTAGCCTATCTTGCATCTATTTTTAAGCTTCGACTATAACTGATAAAAGTTCTGATTTTGTGTGCTTTAGAACTTTGTTTAAGGTCACTTTGAGGTTTGGGGTTGTCTCCCCCTCCCAAGGCCTTGTTAGGCCTCGTTTTAGGCCATACCTTTTGGCCATTGTTTTGGTCTTTCCATGACCTCTCTACCACTGAAATCTAGAGGATTTTCAGTGGTGGAGAGGTGGTTTTGAGGTCCTAAAAAGGAGAGGGTCATCCCCTCTCCTTGTTGCCTTTGATGCTTGCATAAATGGCTTATGTTGTAGCATGTGTGTTTGACTTGTTTTAGCTTCATTTCAGTATGTATTAGGCTTTGTTTTTCCATGATACACCTCTATTTTGAGTTGGTTTAGACATGCCTTGTATGCTTCATACACTTGTCTTGTAATCTCATGATTTGGCCTTAATATGTATCATGTTGTAACATGTGTTTTTAACATGATTTTGGCTCAACTCCATGAAGCTTTTAACCTTGTTGTAGCATGCTTAAGCTCTGTTTTTTTATTGTTTTGGTTATGCTTGCATTGTTTTGTATAGCGACCATGTATTCTAGCTTGTTAGTTTCGGGTGTCCAAGCTTTTAGCATGCATTACTTGGAATTTTTCAATGATTTGGCATCATTTGTTGTATTATTTTAGTCCATGTTTCATGTTTGAATATTTGCTTTCGTCACTCCTTTAATGCCTTAAAGAGTTATGGTCTTATGCTTCTTGAACGGATCATTGCGTGTGCTTCCATGCTTAGGCCATTTGGATGCCATCTAAGTGTGTTTTTGGCCTTGTCTTGACCTGCATTGGGACTGTTTTGAGTCCCTTTAACCCTTTGGGACTTGCCTTGTATGGCCATGGTTTGAGCCCTTTGGTTAGCCTTAGGCCTTGGACCTTCTTGCATGCTTTGTTTGCTTTATGTGGTTGATTTGGCATCATTCCTCACATATTTTCAGAGCTTAATGCATGGTCATATTCTCATATTTATCACATCTTGCTCATGCTTGAGGATTGTGCATAGTTGCCTAAGTGTTGGACCACTCACACGTGCATGATTGTTTTGCATTTTCATGCCTCCAATTCTTGACTTTGGCCACTAATTTGGGCCTATTTGAGAGCTGCCCATATTGGTTTAAGTCCATCGTTTGCATGTTGTTGCATGCTTGCCTTGCATGTTGTTACATACTTGGCCTATTAATATGTTCTTGCATATTTAAGTGGTAGTGCATTTGGCATGCATTCTTTTGGTTTTACGTTGCTTAACATGTTGTTACATGTTTGCCTCACATGTTGTTACATGATTGAATGAAGTCACATGCTTGTTTGCATGCTTGTCTTTGCATATTGTCATATGCTAATTCCCTTGGGTAACATTATTGCTTGTATGCTCATTTTGCACTAGTATACTCGCATGTTTTAGGTTGCATAGCATTGAACATGCATCCCTTGCCTCTTGATCAATCATGATAGAGGCTTGGGGCCCCTTTATGTGTTTATATGCATTTTATTTAACATTGAAGTTGCACACTTGGCCTTTTTGGCCATCATGCTTCGAAATGCGTGATTGGTGGCCCAAGGGTCGAGGACCATGCTCCTTTGAGTCTTAGACATGATAAGGAGGGTGGTGATGCGAACATTGCTTTGAAAATGCATTGCAATGCCCTGTCTGTCCTCTGCTGTAGCAAAACAGGGTTTTGCAGAAAGAGATGGTCGGTCGACCATTTTCAGTGCCGGTCGGCTATGTATTGTTGGCCGATGGCCCCACTTTTGGTCGATGACCAGTTTACCTTGGCCGATGGTCCTATCTTTTGGCCGGTGACCTCTCACAACACTCAGGGAGTGGTTCAGAAGTATCCTTGAGACTTGTGCAGTTTTCAGAGGAGCAAAACAGTGTAAACAGAGGCAGCATGAGCATGGTGATGGATTTCCGAGCAGAGCCGAGCGTGCATGCATTCATCCCTCTTCCCGAGGCCTCTTTACTGCTTTCTTAGCTTAAATAATTCATTTAATTAATTAAGTACTATGTAATATTTAATTAGCTTGTTAGTTAATTAATTTGTATTATTCTTTTGGCCCCTCCCTCGAGAGGGCGCAATTGTGTAATAATCGTGCGTGTGTGCGATGCATGTCTTCTAACCCCCACTTCTTTCTCCCTTTTATTTAACCGCTTATGATGGTTAGTTTTAGGGCATATTTGATTTAGCATACCTTATGCTATGCATGTTTGCATTCATTCATTTGTATTGCATGCACCGGGCTCAGCGCATCATACTAATTGCATAGTACTTCAATTCCAACTTGAGTACGTGTATCGAGTTGTCGCATTTCACATGCCATTCTTAGATTAGCCGAGCCTATTCTAGTTGCATTTTGCATGTGTTGCATTAGCCATCTCAATATGAACTAGGATCATGCATGATTTCTAACTAGTTCTTTGTTTTGGCTCGGAGTATACTATGAGTGTTTATGATTTAGCATCTTGCATGTGTGTAAATGTTGACATGTCAGCATGCTTACCATGAGGCTAATTGCTTATGTGATATAACTGCCTGAATGCCTGTGGGTGAAGGTTGGATTGCTTGAATTGGAATAATTTATCGAAATCCATGTTTCAGCCTACTTGCGAGTAGCAAAATTCAAAACCATTTCCAAACAAAGGGATATGCGATGCTTTGTTCCAAGTTAGACGATCTAGTCTATACTTATGTGTTGTGCTCATCACATAGTAAATTCTAGGCTAATAAACCGGAATAAGAACGTATGTGTTTTCAAAAACAAGATATCATGTTTAGTACAGGCCGATCTTTGATCGGGCGAGCGGGGGCGCTCATAGCTGACCTTCCCCAATTGTACCCAAGTTCTCGAGCCGAGGCAACTTCGGTGATGACGGACACGTGGCCTTAGGCGCGAGTCAGGGTTTCCTAAATTCCCCCAAAACAAAATATTTAGGTGGCGACTCTGTATCTGGCAAAGCAGTCCATGTTTGGCACTTCTTTCTAAAAATCTATTTTTCAAAATGATTTGCCGGATTTGGACTCTTTGGTGATTTATTGGTCTTGCATTGCACTTTGCGGGATTAGATTCAGAACCGTGACATTTGAGTCCGAACTGTAGTAAGCCCAATGAACAAAACGGGATTTCTCCCGGGACGTTCGGGGAAGTCTACAGTTTTTGGCGACTCTGCTGGGGAGTTAGAGAACTTGACTCGAACTCATGATATCTTGTTTTGACTACACTTATGTGTTTCTTTGGATTGCATGTGCATTGGTGTGCCTAGGACACTGTGTTTGCCATCTGCTATTCCCGAACGGTTTGCCAGAGGCTGCGTGCCATAAGGCTGATCGGTTACGGGCTCTGCTATGATGGGAACACAAACCCCGGTTTTTATCGGAACACAAACCCCGGTTTTTATCGGGGCACCCAACATAGGGGTGTTTTGGCTCTCATTTTCTTGTTATGTGCTTTTAGAGTTGTGCCTCTATAGGAATGCATATATCAGTTTGCAAGTTTGGGTATCAGGCCTGCGGGCATCAGTATTTTGAGAATCAGTTTTATCCGCGGGTATCAGATTCAGTTTTGGGACAGTAATTTGGGAACAGTGATCAGAGGTCGAATACAGTTATTCAGCTGTGCTTATGTCTGTTCGGGTGAAATTAGGCTGAAATGCTGCCTGTTTTGTCTTTCAGTTCAGAGACTTAGTTCAGAATAGCCAGTGTTCTCCTTCGCTGAAGCAAGGCAGACATCTGATCCGTCAGCCACCGGTCATGTCACCTCCGTTTAGTTCAGCGGATTTATGATGGCACAAAATTCAGAGGAAATTGTGGTTATGGCAACCGCATTAAACCAAGGAATCATCTTACAGGGTGAGGCCGACGTTGAGGTGCCACACCCACCCAGATCGCCTATCTCGCGCCCGATCTGGGAACCCCAATTGTTTCAAGCTCGTGAACCCACAACCTTTGAGCTAATGGGAATGATTGGCGACCTTCAAAGATATGTGGCTGATCTAGTCTATGGAATGTCAGTCCCGCCACCAACTGCATCGTATGCTGGGAACTTCATGCCGCAAGAGCCCCCGCTACTGGGGCGAATTGTAATTGAGCTCAGCCAACCTGAAGCTGTCTCAAGCTCCGGTAATGATATGTCGACGACAACGGGGCTTTATACTGAAGAAGCAACCTAAACAATCCACCAAGCTGAGGCTAGTGGAAAGAACAAGATGAAGGTGGGCACAGATCCCTATGAACAACTCCAACAAGCTGTTGAGGCTTTGAAAGCCGGCGGGTTGAATAAGCAACAAGTACTCGCAGTTGTGGCTAAGGCTGCGGATGACATTTTCCCTGCTCAGACCGAGAGTAGTTCAAGCAAAAGGGAAAACCGGGACAGGGACCGTCGTACCAGAACAGTTCCTTCCAATCCTAACCCTGCACCTGGAAAAGATCAGAGAGCCAAGGCAGCACCTGCTGATCCTTTTGCTAGTGCGTCCAATAAAGGTCCGCAGGCTTCTAAGTATCTGCCTCGAGGGCGCAGGGTCTTTCATGCCCTCTATATGCCTTTGTCCAAGGCTCTTCGAATCCTCACTGAGAAGGGTCATCTCAAACCCCTTGAGCCTCGACCTCTCCCGAGCAATCTCCCTCTCTCACATGATGCTACCTAGTACTGTGCGTACTATCAACAAGCTAGTCACACCACCGACAATTGCTTTCGTCTTCGCAAGACTTGATCGACAATGAGGTCATCCTCCCGCCTAGCTCAGCAAAGTCTGTCACCGCTGAGTTGTTGGACTTCGAAGATAATTCAAGTATGTGATCAAGGGTCGGACCACCTGCGGGCGGTGCTCAGTTTACTTCAGATGTGGCGTGTGGCACGCACTGTTTTGAGCATTTGCGAATGCTAGTTTTTTTTGTAGTTTCTGACTTGGGTGTTGAGTCAATCTTGTGTTGTTTTGAGTTTGTCTCTTTGTTTTGAGTCAGTCTTTTTGTTTGGGGTCTGTCTTGTTGTAGCGAGTCAGTCCTGTTGTACAGAAGTCAAGTGATTTCGGGGGTGTTACCTCGGACATCACTTTCTTTTTATTTTGTGTTTATCTTTTTGCTTTCTTTTGAGTCTGTTCCCGTCTCGGAGCCAGTTGAGCAGACAATTCTGAATGAAATAGCAGTGGTTTTTCATGCTTTTGTGCTTGTTCTCGCTTTGAGCTTGTTGTGCCAGCAAGTTTTAGAATGAAACGGCAGTACATTCCACCTGCTCTTCTGTGCCTTGAAATCGTTGCATTTGACCTAAGTTTTTCAAAACTTTTTGAATATTGTGTTGAAAACGAAGAGGAAGGAATTCCTCAGGATTTGCGAAAATTTGATCAATTGAGAGAAAGAGAGGCATGCTAAGCCCTTAATGATTGAGATCATGTTTGTTAATGTGAGTACTGAAAAGGATCTTGGCTTGATCCAAATTGGTTCCGCACTGTCTTCAGCGTGAGCGACTAGTCGCTTTCTTAAAAGATTTCAAAAAATTTTTTGCGCGGTCCTGCGAAGACCTGTGTGGAATCGCTCTTGAGATTGTGCAGCCTAGGATCGCTCTTAGCCTCGAGACTCGACCCCTTTTACTTTCAAACCTTGAACTTGGATTCAGAATGTTCAACGGTCAACCACAATGTAAGGCCTGTGTGGCCAGATTCGAAGCAGCCCTCGAACAAGAGGCAGGAAAGTCAGATCAAGAAGGTCAGACGTCGTCAAAAGAAGCTTGCAAAGCTAGATAAGAAGTACCCCTGGAACTAGGGGCAAAAATGTCTGCTGCGCTCGAAGAGCCAAAGATGGACCATTCCGCAAATCAATGAAGATTGGCAAGAATGCCAAATCCCAGAAGGGAAGAAAAAAGAAAGTTTTGTTGAAGAATAACCGAGTTCCTATCCACAACACTAGGGGCAAATTCAGCCCCCCATTGGATGGACTCCTGCATTGTCAGCAAACAACAGCCGCTCTCCTAGATACAGATGGCTTTGAGATCCTAAAAACCATTTGACGTGGACTAGCTACATTTTTACCCTTGAGAGGCTCGCTGGGCCGAAAACCCGGAAGGGCGACCCAGGCAAAAGTTAGAGCAAGAAAAAGAAGAAAAAGAAAAAATGAAGAAAAAAATGCAAAGATTAAAAAAAAAAAAGAAAAGAAGAAAAATGAAGAAAATGAAAAAAAAGAAAAAAAGAAAAGAATTGAAAAGAAAAGAAAAACAAAGCTCGCAAGGTTGAAAACCCAGAAGGGTGGCCTTGGCAAAAGTTAGAGCGTAAAAGGAGAGGTTAATACCTGAGTGTACCTTACCCTGAACTACGTAAGGCTTGATTCCCATGTTTGGGATACGTAGGCAACTTCATTCTGAAGTCCAGCCGTAAACACTTCCAAATCGACTGTGTCCATGTAATAGTTCTGATCATCGTTGTCTTCTCTGTATCCGAGAGTTTGGTTGTGATCATCACTCTGAGGACTGATTACAATGCGCTGCGGTGCTATCCAAACAAGGGGCAACTTTCCGTTTCCATACAGTGTGCCGTGGTGCTGTTCAAACAAGGGGCAACTTTCCGTTGCCATGCGGTATCCTTCAAACAAAGGGGCAGTTTTCCATTGTTTCGGATCTGAGGTTGTGCATCTCAAGAGTAGGTTCCATGCTCGTCGAGCAATGGCCGTTTGCAAAAATAATTTTTGAGAATTTTTAATGAGTTGACTAATTCTCTCGAAAATCATTCCATTTTTCCAAACCTGGACCATTTCTTGGACCCAAAAAAGGAAAATTTTTAGTGCTCATAGCCTGGCTTGCATGATTTTAAATTAGAAAATTGAACAAGTATATTAATCTAACTCTCATATTGATCAAAATTGTTTTAGTAGAAAACCAAAACAAAAAAAAAATGGTCAAAATGATGAACTAGGGGCACAGTTGAGTCAGGTGTTCTGTCTTTCCCCCATTGTCAACATACTTGCCAGAAAGGGCACTCTACTTGCCAGAAAAAGGGCACCACTGAAGGTAACTGCAAAAGGCCGAAAACTCTCTCATCCTCCAAGCAGCGAGATATCAAGCCAAGTGCAAAGCACAAACTCAAATGGAACAGGATATACCATTCCCTCATCTGGACAGATCTGATCATGTCCAAACTCCCCAGCAGAGCATCGTCAACCGATGTGAACTGCAGATTTGCTACACACCTAGTTGTAGCACAACCCCACTGTGGAAAGTTCACTGTTGTGAGCAGAAGAAAGAGAATCTAGCAGAATGCTAGGGGCATGAGCCCACAATTTCCTGTTCATCCATCAACTACCCAGGGGAGGGATATAAAAGAAGAGAGATTGAAAAATAGAGAGGTGTGCGTTGAGAGAAAAAGTGAGAAAAGGGCTTTTTCAGAAAAACCAGAGCCTGAGGGCCGAGTGATGTGAGAATCACAAATGAGAAAGGTTGGGAAACAATACCCGGAGAAACTGGCTCCTCGTGTACCGAGAGGTCTCTCGCCTTTGTAGTGCGTCTGAGTGTCGTGTCGGTTTTGTTGTTTGTCTCGATTCTTGTTTGGAGTCGTTTCGTGTGTTTCTCGATGTGTTTAGGTTGTTTACCTTTTGTTGGTCTTTGTTGAGTCATTTTGGCTGTGGTCAGCTGTAGGCTCAATACCCGGTTGAGAACCCTTTTCTCACTCTCATTTTCAAAAATGAATCGTTTTGTGCTCAGAGTGCTGTGCCATTCTCCACATTTGTACAAAACAGGATTCGTTCTTTCATGAAACCGCAAGATTTAACCTAAGGTCACCTCAGAACGGGAGAACCAGGACCTATCTGAAGCTATAGGTTCCAGACTACGATGTAAAAGAAAGAGAGAGGATTCGGAACATTTGAGTTTGTTTCGACTTCTGCAAATTCTGTCTTTATATCCTGTGTGTTCAAAATGAATAGAATGCTATGTTAAGGGCTGTAAGTTCAGAAAGGGCGGTGTTCGGAATGGGCTGTGTATTCAGAATCAGCAGTGTTCTGCATGAGCCGTATGTTCAAAATAAACAGAGTACTGTGTTACGAGCTGTGTGTTCAAAATGAGCAGTCTATGTGTTGAACATGTTGGGAACTTGTGATTAGTTCCACTTCCGGTGCCTTTCGGTGTTGATTTTGCAAAGTCACACCTGTGTTACTTCAATTTTGCTTATCGAGTTGTTACTCATTTGCTTATTGAGTTGTTGCTCATTTGCTTATCGAGCTGTTGCTCTGTCTATCGAGTTGTTGCTCATTCGTTTATCGGGTTGTTACTCATTTGTTTATCAAGAGTTGTCGCTCATTTGCTTATCGAGTTGTTACTCATTTAATTACCAAGTTGTCGCAATGTTGTTTATCGAGTTGTTACTCATTTAATTACCGAGTTGTCGCAATTTTGTTTATCGAGTTATTGCTCTTTGCTTATCGAGTTGTAAATTTGTCAAGGTCTTACTGTTGCTTATTGAGTTGATTTGTTTATTATGTTGGCTCACTACCTAACCTGGTAATACATGTATGTTCAATTTCCATTCGATTACATTGTTATGTAATGCGATATGATGCGATGCAAAGCGATGCGATGTATAAATGCAACACTTTTTTCAAAGAAAAAGCTTGTTTTATTCCATCATCTCTTCAATTACATAGTTTGGAGAAAGTAAAACCTGCCTGCGGCAGTACAATGTGCTCAAAGCAACAAAATGTCTGAACAAAGCAAGAAAAAGAAGAAAAGTAGCAACAGTCTAGATTAATGTCAACTAGTCTCGGGCATGAGAGTCTGTCCTCGTCCTCTTCTTGGACGAAGGTCCAGGAGCATCGTCGTCGGCTCCACCATCTGAGCCCGAGCCCGAGTCATCTCCAGTCTCATCCTCAGACGACTCTGCCTCTGCCTCTGTATCGGACTCATCATCATCTGGAATCGGTGCTCGTGAGCTGCTCCCAACATGGGTGTGCCCTGCTTTAGTGCGGGGGGGTACTGTGGTCCCTCGCCCTGCTCTCCCTCCTCCTCGAGCAGACGCAGACGGTCCTTCTGCAGCACCCCCTGCAGCTGATATCTGGAATGGGGCCTGGAAAGGACAAATGATAAATATATCAATTATGCCACGCAAGGTCGAATATGAATACAGAATGCAGTGTATGAGTATAGGGTATGAATGTTATGAGTAGTGTGTCAGTACAGAATGCAATGTATGAATACAGGGTATGAATGTTGTGAGTAGTGTGTCAGTACAGAATGCAGTGATTGAGTGTAGTGTATGAATGCCGTGAGCAATGCTGTGAATAATCCGTGGGTTACAGTGTATCAATGCCGTGAGGGCCGCGTATCAAGTGCCATGTTGACAGTACGATGCACAAGATTATGTGTGAAACAGATTATGCACAGTTTGAGATTGTGGTTGAAAGAGCTTACCGGGATGCTGTAAATAGCCAACAGATCGAGGCTCCACTGTAGCATCCCCATCACGGAGGCGGTCAACTCCAAAGACTGGCAAGTGTACTCAGTAGAAACCTACAAAAGTGTTAGAAGCATCAGTATTCTGCGGAATATCAAGAGAAATGAAATAAAATGACTCTACAGGATGCAAAGTGCAGTAATACATACCGGAGGCAAACCGTGGAATTCGACTAGCTCGTGATCAGCCGGAGGGGGAGCGATGGGGATCTGGTAAGTCTCCCCACCCTGCCCTCGGCATGTCATCATAGTAGGCAGCTCGGGCCACCCAGCTCTTTGCCTTTTCCGGGGCCCACTCCTACCTCGAGCTTGAGATGCCCGCAATGCTCCTGCTCTCGCAGCTGGCGCCGCTGGTCTCTCTCTCTCAACTCGGCCGGCACCGGTCAGAGGCCACATGATATAGGTCTGGACGAACTCCGCATAGTCGCCCTCGTCTACAAAGCGCTCATGGCTCCAGCCGATAGTGTAATCTGCCATCTCCGCTAAGGTATACCTCTCAGTATCCCTCGCATGGGTAGGAGGGGGTGCTGGAACCAGCTGCTCTGGCATGCCCAAGGTTTGTCGCAAGAAGCGCTCCCCAAAATACCAAGTACGGCAGACCGAGCCCTCTAACAAGACTCTGAATCAGGCAGTCTCCTGAGCGCCGGCATACCGCTCCTGAACTACGATGGGCAACAAAGCCCACGGCTGCTAGGTGATCTGCAAATGACAGGATATATAGTTTGTTATCTGTTATTTAAAGTACATCGCAAAGCAAAGCCAATAAACTGAAATGTTTGACATACCTCGGCTGCGGTGATGGTGTCAAAATAGCGGCGGAAGAACATGAAGGGCTCCCGCGGCCTTCGCTCGCACCTCACGTCAAAGCGATGGGAAAATGGGACCATGGAGGGCATCTCCTCGTCTGGTACTGGGGCAAGCCTAGGGAAGTAGGCATACACCCACAACTACAGAATGTAACAGAGCAGACATGAGCAGGCTTACCAAGAAAGCAGTATACAGATAAAAGCAAAAATCAGAGAACAGTATGCAGCATATGGTGTAGTGTGTGCGTGCCATGTACAATTAGTGTAAAACAGATTGCGTGTGCGCAGTGTGTATGGTGTACAGATAATAAGAAGCAGAATTGAAAAGGCAGAAAGGGAATGCGTACCTCCCAGGCTCGCCAGTAGCCTCCAAGTAACTGCCCGCTACGGCGGGACGATGAGCTCATATAACCATAGAGAGTGGCCAAGCCAGCGCCACCCCAGTCATAAAGGCGGATCTGCGTCACATCCACAAGCGCGCTCAACAGATAGAGGGCGACGGTGTTCGCCCAGTCGGCGAAAAGCATGGTCCCTAGCAGAAACATAATAAAACCGCGGGCGTACTGCTCCTCCTCCTCCCGGATAGTAGGCGCTTGGATCCGGAGGTGGTCCTCGAACCACGAATACCTCACGAACCTTGGCCGGGCAAGAGGTGGCCGAGTGCCAAGCAAGTATACCTGAGCGGCGTCCCACTCCTCCATATCAGCATCAAAGGGGATCGGATCACCCCCTACCCCGATGCTAGTGAGCATCGAGAAATCAAAGGGAGTCATTGTCATCTCCCCAGTGGCAGAAATGTGGAAGGAGTCGGTGGTATCCCACCACCTCTCCACTAAGGTAGCAAGAAGAGGCTTGCTCGGGTTGTGGCGCGAGAGTCCCATGCAAAAGGTACCAAAACCAGCCTGGTCAACGATCTGGCAGACTGCGTCGGGCAGCTCCATATACCATCCTCAGGCCATGACATTCCCATACCCTCGGAAGGCATAGGAATCTCCTTGTGATAAAAAAAAAACAAACAAAAACAACAACAACAAACAACAGTTGCGAATCAATGTCAGAAGTACAATGTGTGAAAACGTGCAGAATCGAGAAAATGCAGTGTGTGTGCATATGTTGGAATGCCTTCAGAATTCGGAGAAAATACAGTGTGTGTGCATGTGTCTGAATGCCTTCAGAATTTGGGAAAATGCAGTGTGTGTGCCTGTGTTTGAATATGCTCAGAATCGATGAATATGTAGTGTGCGTGCATGTGTTTAAGTTTAAACAGATAACGGGTGTGGGTGTGCTCACAGTGAACTACAGCATGTGGTATATCGGTGTATCCGGGCCAAACAATTAAAAAACAGAATCGACTATTGCAGTTATGTATTCTACTTTGCGGAAAATGAAACAGGGAAGAGTGTACCTTAGAAGCGCCATAGGACAGATGCGACTCTGGCTCGCGCAGTAGAAGCTCCAGTGGTACGCGTCGTTTATAGCTCCTGAAGTGACGGAGGCTGTCAGGAGGAAGCACGTGTATCGCCGGCCTGTAGGTCGCTGGATCGAACGGCCGGATGTGAAGAGGCAGGAGCTCGGCCTCAGGGTCCATACCCAACTCTGGGGGAGCCCCACCGCCTGGAATATTGTCCGCCATCCCAAGAATAGTGTGAAAGTGGCCGAAAGTGTGAAAACTGGGCAAGAATGTGAAAAGTCAACTGAAAAGTCAACCCCGAAAGGATGGAAAATAGGTGGAAAGGTCGGAGTGTGGGAAAGGGCACGAAGACCGAGGAAAACTCGGGGGAAACAAACCCCGAGTGGTGGAAATCGAGAAAAGTACACCGAAATTGAGATTTGTTCGGTTCAAAACGTGCGAAACGAGAAGGGTTTCGCGAATCGAACGATGAAAAGGACCTGAAAACCAAGGAAAAGCATGGATTGAAGGTGGGGAAATCACCTAGAGAGAAGGGGGCAGGGTTTTCAAACTTGGGCAAGTGAGAAAATAAGGGTTTGGAACCCCACATTTAGAGACCTGTGGCCAATTGACAAAACTGCCCCAATACAGTAATTTTTGGCCGGTCGGCCAAATTGTTAGCCGGTCGGCCAAATATTTGGCCGGTGACCTTATTTTGTGGCCGATGGATGGCCGGTGCATCTCCTACACCATTGTTTGGGTCATTTATGTGGTTGTGGACCTTCATTACTCAAGCCAGTGCAAGAAAGTGCATTTTCAAAGCTTAACCGGTCTCCGTGTTGACCTCGAGCCGTGTCTTCTATGCGTGGCACTTGATACGTACGAGGTGTATCCTTTTCATATCCTTTTGTCTCTTGAGAGATTCAGAAATTGCTTTACATGCGTTGCATTACAACGTTTTGTTGTGAGCACGCTTTGGTTATACGTCATTTCACTCGCATTGTTATGCACACATTTTGTGCGTTGTCGCGCACGCCATACTTGCATTATCATGCACATTCCTTAGGTCGCATCGTCATGCGCACCTCACATGCATTGTCATACATTTTCCTTATCTCGCATCGTCATGCGCATTTCACATGCATTGTCATGCATGTTCCTTGTCACGCATTGTCATGCATGTTCCTTGTCACGCATTGTCATGCGCACCTTACATGCATTGTCATGCACTGTTCATTTGCATTGTCATGCATTTCAAGAAATGTGCATTGTCGCGCATTTAAGTTCATTTGCATTGTCATGCATCTCCATATCGTGCATATTAATGCACACCACATTTGCATTGGCATGCATCTCCATATCGTGCATCGTCATGCACACTTCATTTGCATTGTCATGCACCCCCATGTCGTGCATCGTCATGCACGCCTCATTTGCATTGTCATGCATCTCCATATCGTGCATCGTCATGCACACCTCATTTGCATTGACATGCATTTTCTTATCACATGCATTGTCATGCGTTTCAGCACATGCATTGTCATGCATTTCCTTAATTATGCATCATCATGCGTTTCCTTACTTAGCATTGTCATGCATTTTAGTACATGCATCGTCATGCGTTTCCTTATTTTGCATTGTCATGCATCTTAGTACATGCACTGTCATGCATTTACTTATCATGAACTGTCATGCATTTCAATACATGCATTGTCATGCATTTCCTTACTTTGCATTGTCATGCATTTCAGTACATGCATTATCATGTATTTCCTTATTTTGCATTGTCATGCATTTCAGTATATGCATTGTCATGCATTTTCCTATCTCGCATTGTCATACACGTTTCATTTGCATTGAATTGCCATACACATTGCCTGCATTAATTGCGCATGCTTTACTTACATGTGTATATATATTTTCAGATGGTTACACATTGAACACGTTTCCGCGTGTGCTTTACTTACATGTGTTCATACCTTGCTTGCTTTACACATTGCATGCGTTTCTGCATGTGCTTTACTTATATGTGTTCATGCATCTTCCAGGAGGTTACACATTGCTTGCATTATTGCGCATGCTTTACTTACATGTGTTCATTCCTGCTATACACATTGCCTGCATTAATTGCGCATGCTTTACTTACATGTGTATATATATTTTCAGGTGGTTACACATTGTACACGTTTCCGCGTGTGCTTTACTTACATGTGTTCATACCTTGCTTGCTTTACACATTGCATGCGTTTCCGTGTGTGCTTTACTTATATGTGTTCATGCATCTTCCAGGAGGTTACACATTGCTTGCGTTATTGCGCATGCTTTACTTACATGTGTTCATTCCTGCTATACACATTGCCTGCGTTAATTGCGCATGCTTCACTTACATGTGTATATATATTTTCAGGTGGTTACACATTGTACACGTTTCCGCGTGTGCTTTACTTACATGTGTTCATACCTTGCTTGCTTTACACATTGCATGCGTTTCCGCGTGTGCTTTACTTATATGTGTTCATGCATCTTCCAGGAGGTTACACATTGCTTGCGTTATTGCGCATGCTTTACTTACATGTGTTCATTCCTGCTATACACATTGCCTGCGTCAATTGCGCATGCTTTACTTACATGTGTATACATATTTTTAGGTGGTTACACATTGTACACGTTTCCTCGTGTACTTTACTTATATGTGTTCAAGCTTCTTATTATACACATTGTCGCGTGTACTTTACTTACATCTGTTCAAGTTTCTCTTTATACACATTGTATGCGTTGTCGCGTGTACTTTACTTATATGTGTTCAAGCTTCTTATTATACATATTGTATGCATTGTCGCGTGTGCTTTACTCATATGTGTTCAAGTTCCTTTTCTTTCACACATTGTACACGTTGTCGCGTGTACTTTACTTACATATGTTCAAGTTTCTCTTTATACACATTGTATGCGTTGTCTCGTGTACTTTACTTATATTTGTTCAAGCTTCTTATTATACACATTGTATGCGTTGTCACGTGTACTTTACTTATATGTGTTCAAGTTCCTTTTATTTCACACATTGCCCACGTTGTCGCGTGTACTTTACTTACATGTGTTCAAGTTTCTCTTTATACATATTGTATGCGTTGTCGTGTGTACTTTACTTATATGTGTTCAAGCTTCTTATTATACACATTGTATGCATTGTCGCGTGTACTTTACTTATATGTGTTCAAGTTCCTTTTATTTCACACATTGTACATGTTGTCGCGTGTGCTTTACTTACATATGTTCAAGTTTCTCTTTATTACACATTGTACACGTTGTCACATGTACTTTACGTACATGTGTTCATAATTATCTTCACCTTCACATATTATATGCATTGTCGCGTGTGCTTTACTTATATGTGTTTGTGCCTACCTAGCATTGTTATGCTTGTTTCAAATCGCATTGTTATGCGTCTTACTCGGCTTGCGTTGTCACGCACGCCCTCCTTGCATTGTTTTGCATTCAATCGCATTGTTATGCGTCACACTTAGGTTGCATTGTCTTGTGTTCCTCTCACCTGCGCTGTCATGCACTTCTCACTTGCATTGCTATGCATGTTTCTAACAAAGTTGTACCTGTTAAGTTCTCTTTCTTTTTCAAGCACGATATTGTATGTACGGTTTATTTGAAGCTGGCGCAACCAGACGAACTGGACAGGTATTGTATTCTCCGTGTGAGACGTAATGAGAATTAAATAATTCTCTTACATCCTTTCTGCATTATAATGTAGTTTGGTTTTTGGCTTGCTTAAAACTGTTGCATGTTATGCTTCGTTACAGCTTTCTTTGCATGATCATAAGTTATGCTCGACTTTGTGCATTGTTCTTGCATTTTGCCCTTGCCTTCGGGCACATATTTTGCTATTTTGTATGCTTGTCTAAGTCTTCAGCCTTGTCAAAAATGGGTCGTCTCTGGGCTTTGACACTCACTCCCGTCATTGTTATGACTTTCGAGTTCTGTCAAAGAGGGGCAACTGTAGACACCCCATTTTTGACCGTTCTCCAGACTTGGACGTCACTGTTTGAGCACTCGGTGATCATCCATGTTCGTGTTCGTTTTGAGTTCTTGGAGGTCGCGGCCGCGCGCCTCGCCTCAAGATCTCTCAACTTGACTGTTTTGTGCTTGGCTGTGGACCAAACACTTGTATTTCTGTTTTTAAGGGAAGAGGGTGGCTTGTTGGCCATCCCCTCAACCCACCGGCCAAGGCATGATGCCACCGGCCCTTTTTTCTTGCCATCGGCCAAAGGTTGTGGCCGGTCGGCACATTTATTGGTCGGTCGGCCACCTTTGTTGTTCAATCGGCCATTTCTGCTGGTCGACCCCTTTCCATATGCTTTTGGCAGATATTTTATGCCAGCTGTCACAGCTGGCATCCACATTACACCCCTTCCATACACGTGTATGTAGGGATTTGCTCCCTTGTGTTAGCTTCTCCAAGAAGCTTAGGAATTGAATTCCTATAAGAGGGGAGGCCCTCCTCCATTCTCAGAGGTTCTGGAATTTTAGGTTAGAGAATTTGTATCTATCTATCTCTATAGTTCCCTCTCTTTGCATTTGTGTGTGTGTTTTGTGCTCTAAAGGGTGTTTTGTTCACACTATTGCACACAAACACCTAGCATTACACCATCTTTGGTTGCTGAGGCTCTAAGGAGTTGTTGTTAGGGTTCTTGGGCTGGTTTTGATCCAAGGAAGGTGCTAGAGTAGTGTTCTTGAAGAGATTCTTCAAGGGTGAGAAACTACTCTCTTTATTCCCCATTTTTGCACAAGCTTTTAGCCTATCTTGCATCTGTTTTTAAGCTTCGACTATAACTGATAAAAGTTCTGATTTTGTGTGCTTTAGAACTTTGTTTAAGGTCACTTTGAGGTTTGGGGTTGTCTCCCCCTCCCAAGGCCTTGTTAGGCCTTGTTTTAGGACATACCTTTTGGCCAATGTTTTTGTCTTTGCATGACCTCTCTACCACTGAAATCCAGAGGATTTTCAGTGGTGGAGAGGTGGTTTTGAGGTCCTAAAAAGGAGAGGGTCATCCCCTCTCCTTGTTGCCTTTGATGCTTGCATAAATGGCTTATGTGGTAGCATGTGTGTTTGACTTGTTTTAGCTTCATTTCAGTATGTATTAGGCTTTGTTTTTCCATGATACACCTCTGTTTTGAGTTGGTTTAGACATGCCTTGTATGCTTCATACACTTGTCTTGTAATCCCATGATTTGGCCTTAATATGCATCATGTTGTAACATGTGTTTTTAACATGATTTTGGCTTAACTCCATGAAGCTTTTAGCCTTGTTGTAGCATGCTTAAGCTCTGTTTTTTTTATTGTTTTGGTTATGCTTGCATTGTTTTGTATAGCGACCATGTATTCTAGCTTGTTGGTTTCGGGTGTCCAAGCTTTTAGCATGCATTACTTGGACAATTTCAATGATTTGGCATCATTTGTTGTATTATTTCAGTCCGTGTTTCATGTTTGAATATTTGCTTTTGTCACTCCTTTAATGCCTAAAAGAGTTGTGGTCTTATGCTTCTTGAATGGATCATTGCGTGTGCTTCTATGCTTAGGCCATTTGGATGCCATCTAAGTGTGTTTTTGGCCTTGTCTTGACCTGCATTGGGACTGTTTTGAGTCCCTTTAACCCTTTGGGACTTGCCTTGTATGGCCATGGTTTGAGCCCTTTGGTTAGCCTTAGGCCTTGGACCTTCTTGCATGCTTTGTTTGCTTTATGTGGTTGATTTGGCATCATTCCTCACATATTTTCAGAGCTTAATGCATGGTCATATTCTCATATTTATCACATCTTGCTCATGCTTGAGGATTGTGCATAGTTGCCTAAGTGTTGGACCACTCACATGTGCATGATTGTTTTGCATTTTCATGCCTCAAATTCTTGACTTTGGCCACTGATTTGGGCCTATTTGAGAGCTACCCATATTGGTCTAAGTCCATCGTTTGCATGTTGTTGCATGCTTGCCTTGCATGTTGTTACATACTTGGCCTATTAATATGTTGTTGCATATTTAAGTGGTAGTGCATTTGGCATGCATTCTTTTGGTTTTACGTTGCTTAACATGTTGTTACATGTTTGCCTCACATGTTGTTACATGATTGAATGAAGTCACATGTTTGTTTGCATGCTTGTCTTTGCATATTGTCATATGCTAATTGCCTTGTGTAACATTATTGCTTGTATGCTCATTTTGCACTAGTATACTTGCATGTTTTTGGTTGCATAGCATTGAACATACATCCCTTGCCTCTTGATCAATCATGATAGAGGCTTGGGGCCCCTTTATGTGTTTATATGCATTTCATTTAACATTGAAATTGCACACTTGGCCTCTTTGGCCATCATGCTTCGAAATGCGTGATTGGTGGCCCAAGGGTCAAGGACCATGCTCCTTTGAGTATTAGACATGATAAGGAGGGTGGTGATGCGAACATTGCTTTGAAAATGCATTGCCATGCCCTGTCTGTCCTCTGCTGCAGCAAAACAGGGTTCTGCAGGAAGAGATGGTCGGTCGACCATTTTCAGTGCCGGCCGGCTATGTGTTGTTGGCCGATGGCCCCACTTTTGGTCGATGACCAGTTTACCTTGGCCGATAGTCCTATCTTTTGGCCGGTGACCTCCTACAACACTCAGGGAGTGGTTCAGAAGTATCCTTGAGACTTGTGCAGTTTTCAAAGGAGCAAAACAGTGTAAACAGAGGCAACATGAGAATGGTGATGGATTTCCGATCAGAGCCGAGCGTGCATGCATTCATCCCTCTTCCCGAGGCCTCTTTACTGCTTTCTTAGCTTAAATAATTCATTTAATTAATTAAGTACTGTGTAATATTTAATTAGCTTGTTAGTTAATTAATTTGTATTATTCTTTCGGCACCTCCCTCGAGAGGGCGCAATTGTGTAATAAGCGTGCGTGTGTGCGATGCATGTCTTCCAACCCCCACTTCTTTCTCCCTTTTATTTAACCGCTCATGATGGTTAGTTTTAGGGCATATTTGATTTTGCATAACTTATGCTATGCATGTTTGCATTCATTCATTTGTATTGCATGCACTAGGCTCGGTGCATCATAGTAATTGCATAGTACTTCAATTCCAACTTGAATACGTGTATCGAGTTGTCGCATTTCACATGCCATTCTTAGATTTCCGAGCCTATTCTAGTTGCATTTTGCATGTGTTGCATTAGCCTTCTTAATATGAACTAGGATCATGCATGATTTCTAACTAGTTCTTTGTTTTGGCTTGGAGTACACTGTGAGTGTTTATGCTTTAGCATCTTGCATGTGTGTAAATGTTGACATGTCAGCATGCTTACCATGAGGCTAATTGCTTATGTGATATAACTGCTTGAATGCCTGTGGATGAAGGTTGGATTGCTTGAATTGGAATAATTCATCGAAATCCATGTTTCAGCCTACTTGCGAGTAGCAAAATTCAAAACCATTTCCAAACAAAGGGATATGCGATGCTTTGTTCCAAGTTAGACGATCTAGTCTATACTTATGTATTGTGCGCATCACATAGTAAATTCTAGGCTAATAAACCGGAATAAGAACGCATGTGTTTTCAAAAACAAGATATCATGTTTAGTACATGCCGATCTTTGTTCGGGCAAGCGGGGGTGCTCATAGCTGACCTTCCCCAATCGTACCCAAGTTCCCGAGCCGATGCAACTTTGGTGATGACGGACACGTGGCCTTAGGCACGAGTCAGGGTTTCCTAAATTCCCCCAAAACAAAATATTTAGGTGGCGACTCTGTATCTGGCAAAGTAGTCCATGTTTGGCACTTCTTTCTAAAAATCTGTTTTTCAAAACGATTTGCCGGATTTGGACTCTTTGGTGATTTATCGGTCTTGCATTGCACTTTGCGGGATTAGATTCAGAACCGTGACATTTGAGTCCGAACTGTAGTAAGCCCAATGAACAAAACGGGATTTCTCCCGGGACGTTCGGCGACATCTACACTTGTTCCCAGATGAAGCTATTCTGCAAGTTGAGGAAGAGATTTGGACAATGTACTTTGACGTAGCATCTAACCAGTACGGTTATGGGATAGGGGTGTTGCTGATAGCACAATTCCCATATACCCTTAGCCTTCAAATTCTGGTTCAAAGTATCCAACAACGAAGCAGAATACAAGTCGTGTATCGCTGGTTTGGAAGCCACCCTGGAACTAGGGGCAAAAAGGTTGGACGTCATTGGGGACTCAAACCTGGCTGTGTCTTAAGAAAAAGGAGACTGGAAGGTCAACGAAGAAAAGATGAAGATCTACCACCAAACCTTGGACGTCTTGATTTCTTGGTTTGAGAAGCTAACCTTTACGCATCTACTAAGAGAGAATAACAGGTTCGCTAACGCCTTATAAACTCTATCTTCTATGATAGACATCCCTTTTGGAGTCCAGATGAGTCCGATTATGATTGAGTATAGATATACGCTGGCCTACGAGTCTATCGCCGCAATAGATGAAGTGCAAGGTCAGAACCCTTGGTTTTTTGACATCTAGAACTTCTTGGAAAAGGAGGTTTATCTACCAGGGACAAATGCTAAAGATAAGAGGGCAATACGGCGGATGGCTGTTCAATTTATCATCTGTGAGGTAAACTGTACAAGAGGGGTCATCTGGGAATGCATAAGCTGTGTGTCGACACGGAAGAATCAAAGCGCCTAATGGAAGCCATCCATGGGGGAGAGTGCGGTGCGCACATGAACGGAGTAATGTTAGCCCAGAAGATTCTCAGGCAAGGTTACTACTGGTCTACTATAGAGGAGGATTGTATCGATTTTGTTCGGCGATGCCACAGATGCCAAATTCATGCCAATCGCATGAACATTCCGCCGTCAAAGCTGTATAACATGACTTCACTACGGCCTTTCTCAGTTTAAGGAATCGACGTCATCGGCGCAGTCACACCGAAAGGGTCAAATGGGCATGAATACATTTTGGTGGCAATTGATTACTTCACAAAGTGGGTGGAAGCTCAGTCTTATGCAGTGTTGAAGGCAGCACATGTGGCTAAGTTCATCTGAAATAACATCATTTGCCGTTATGGAGTCCCAAACGAGATCATTTTAGATAATGGCTCCCATTTCAAGAAATAAGTGATTGACTTGTTGGAGAAATATGACGTGGCTTTTCATAAGTCATCCACATACTGGCCACAAACCAATGGAGTTGTTGAGGCTGCCAACAAGAACATCAAGCATATTTTGCAGAAAATGGTTGAGACCTACAGGGATTGGCCAGACAAATTTCCATTTGCACTCTGGGGTTATAGGACTTCAATTCGGACGTCTACTGGGGCAACTCTGTACTCTCCTGTATATGGGATAGAAGTTGTTCTGCCGATCGAATTAGAAGTTTTGTCGCTGGGGGTTATGGCTGAGTGTCAGATAGCAGAGGCGGATTGGTAGCAGAGCAGGTTCGAAGAATTGATGCTATTTGATGGGAGAGGGCTGAAAGCACTATACCATGTTCAGGGTTATCAACGTAGGATTGCTAGGGCTTTCAATAAGAAGGTTAAGTCCTGGAATCTCAAAGAAGGGGATTTGGTGCTGAAAGACAACCGAGCTCCCATCCATGACCCTAGGGGCAAGTTCAGACCCAATTGGACTGGTCCTTATATCATTAAAACTATTTGGTTGGGTGGAGCTGTTATTCTCATGGACCTGGATGGCCTAGAATTTTTCTAACCGATCAACATGGACAAGTTGAAAAAATATTATCCCTGAGAGGCTCGCTAGGCTGAAAACTTGGAAGAGTGACCTAGGCAAAAGTTAGAGCACAAAAAATTGGTAATAAAGAAAAACTGAGCTCGCTAGGCCGAAAACCCAAAAGGGCGACCTTGGCAAAAGTTAGAGCACAAAAGGAGAGTGTTAATACTTGAGTGAACCCGAATCAAACTATGTAAAGCCTGATTCCTATCTCTGGGATACGTAGGCAAATTCATTCTGAAGTTCGGCCGTAAACACCTCCAAATCAACTGCCTTGTCCATGTGTTCGATTAGGCCATCTTTGTCTATCCTTTATCTGGATGTTCGGTTGTGATCCTTTCTGAGAGCTGGTTATGGTGCTGAGCAGTATTATTTAGTCAAGGGGCAATTTGTGATCTTCAGATTCGGGGTTGTACATCTTGAGGATAGATTCCGTGTGTGTCAAGTTGTGATCCTTATCGAAAATGGTTTTGAAAAGTTGATTTTTGTTCAAATTAATCCTTTACAACTTAGACCATTTTTGGACCAAAAGGAAAATTCTCAATGCTCACAACTTCAATTTCATTGATTTCAATACAAAGTTCTCTAACTCTTGATACAAATCAAAGCTGCTTTTATTACATTCATAAAACTTGAAAAGTAAAGATCAAAGAAATAAACTAGGGGCATAGCTGAGTCAGGTGTTTCTGCGTCCCCCGCTTATGCTTGTGGAAGCCTCTAATGCTAGAGTGGGCCTAGATTGCGCCTCATCTTCAAGCTAGGTCAGACACTCGCCAGAAAGTGTGCAGTTGAAACTAGGGGCAGGAGCTAGAAGCCCTCTCGTCCTCCATGCAGTGGGGTACCTTGCCAAATGCGAACCTTGAATTGGGAATGAAACCGGGTATTCTACCCCCTCCTCTGGGCAAGTCTGATCATGTCCAAATGGGCGCCTGAACCGGAACGAAAAATAGAATACACAATGAGTTAGGCCGATTAACTCAATGCCAAGTTTCTGAGCCATGCTGTAGCTTATTTCGGTCAGATTAAGCTAGGAGCAACGCTAAGCAATGTCAGCAGCAGACTTGTTGCACATCTAGTGGCACCACCATCCTTCGTTTGGAAAATCAACTAGCTGTTGGTGGAAAAAGTATGCTTGGGCTGAGTATCTGGGACAAGAGCCCACTATCTTCAGCTTGTCCATAAGCCATATCTGGGGAGGGATGAAAGAAAAGAGAGATTAAAGAATAGAGAGATGTATGTTGAGAGAAAAAGTAAGAAAAGGGCTTTGAGAGAAAAACATAGCATGAGTGCCGAGAGATGTGAGAAACACATATTAGAAAGGGTGGGAAACATTACCTGAAGAAGTACTGGACTCCCTGCGAATTTGGTGGTCTCTCACCGATGGAAGGCGCCTAAGCCCATCAAAGTCTCGGCCAGCGCCAAACTAATGCAACTTTTGCCCTCTTTCAAACCTTGGGCAACTTCGACTAATCGAATGCTGGACCCGCCGAAACTAGGGGCAAGAAGGAAATGTGCTAGCATGCACAAAGAAAGGACGTGTTGTCGAAAACCCCTTAAGGGGTGAAATGTAATTTTTAAAACCACAATAGGCGATTTGTATTTTAATCAAATATCAGGGGGTGTATTTATAATTTATCCGTTTTGATTTTAGTAACGTTTTGATGGACAGTTATATCTTTTTATTCATGTTATAGGTATGATGTGACACTAACAAAAAAACTCCTTAGTATAATTTTTTGAATTTTTTTTTCAAATGTGATACTCAAACGTGACGGATATGATGTGACACTCCAAAAAAAAAAAAAAAACTCATTAGTGTACTTTTTATAAATGTAACATATGATACTTAAAAGAAAGACTATGTAGTGTATTTTTTCTAAATGTAACATTTGACACTTCAACATGACGCGTATGATATGACATTAAAAAAAAAACTTTTTAGTATACCTCTTTCAAATGTGACACTCCAACATGACAAGTATGATGTGATACTCCAAAAAACTCTTTAGTATATCTCTTTTGTATTTTTTTCCAAATGTAACATGTGATACTCTAATGTGGCAGGTATTATGTGACATTAAAAAGTTTCTTAGTATACTTTTTCCAAATGTAGCGCCCAATGTGACGACAAATGAGTCATTACACATTTAAAATGGCTGAATGGATCACAAGAAAAAGTATAAGATTATATGAATCACAAGTCTAAAATATGAAACTTATAGGTCAATCTCCCTTTATATTATTTGAAAAACAATTATATTACAAATGACATTTTAGGGTTGAGATTGGAAAAGACCTTCAGGCCCCAAGTTGGGCTGAGCGTGGGATTGAGCACAAAGGATTTTGTATTTCCTAACTTAAGCATGATCTGAACTCGGCCCAATTGTATACCAAAAATAAATTGTAATTTTAAATTTTTTTTAAAAAAAATAAAACAACTATGATTTTACTTCACCTATGAACACTTTTATAATAAATTTTTTTATCTAAACAAAATTTGTTAAAATGAATTAACAAATTAAGCATGACGTAACAAATTAATAACTATGATTTTTTGTATTTCCTAACTTAATTATAACCGGAACTCGGCCTAATTTTATACTAAAATGAAATAAAATTTTAATTCTTTTAAAATAAAACAACTATGATTTCACTTCACCTATGAACAATAGTACAGCAAAAAAAATTATCTAAACAAAATTTGTTAAAATTTAAGAAAATAATCAAATTTTATTTTTTTAAAACAGATGGTGATTAAACTTAGAAAATATTGATAAATATTATTGAAAATGATCGATACTTAATTAATTTTTAATGTTAAAAATATTAAAAATAAAAATTTTCACCTAAGAGTGAATAAGAAAATTTCATTCATATAGGTACTGAAATATTATACAAGTAATAATAAGTCATAGACAAACTAAAAATTCAAATCATTTTTAGGTAACATTTTTAAATTTAACTGATAGTTATGTATGTATTAGCAATCATTAATCAATAGAGAATTCAATTAAACTAATACTAGCAATTGGCACACGTGATATGTATGCAATTTAAATAAGTACAAATAAAATATATATATATATATATATATGTGTGTGAGTGATTTTCCGATCACACTGCCCACCTTAGTAATTCAGCTGTAGAACACAGGCAGAATAGATGGCACCCTGCTGTCTTGCACAAAAAGAGAAGGCTCCGGTGGTGGTTCTTCCACCCGGGGGCACTCCAACGATTAAGTCAGTATATCTCTCAAAGATAATCAAGTACTCAACTCACTAGCTTGAGTATATAAAAACATACCTTAGACCCATGGGGGTGCCCCTCTTTTATAGCCAATACAATCCTAGTCCCAATAGGAGCCTAGCCCTAATGGACTTAGGATTACTGCTAATCTGGAACTCCCAGTGGGATTAGGATAAACTCTCTAAGAGTCTTATCTTTACCCAAACTGAAGTCTTCTCCCAATCTAGGACTCTTGTCCCATATCCGCTTATCTCGGATTCTGGTATCCTCGCAGATAACCTCAGCCTAGCCGAGATAATCTCGGCATCATGACCAGGACACGTGGCACCTCGGCTGACACGTCGGCGTCACCTTGGCCACGTGTTAGTGCTCAGAAAATATATCCCCACAACTACCCCTAGGTTCTATTACCTCGACATTCTGAGGTGATGGAACCTATATCGTTCCTTCCTTCCATTACGCTGGCTATGAACCCCTAAGCCGAGATCATGTTCTTCAGGCCGACATGTCTTCTTTCAAGAACAAGAATTCAAAGGAACTCTCCCACGCGCATGAGCTGTCATGCATCACTTCTCAACCGTTCCACTTACGCGTTTTATCTTCATTGGCCCGTGTCTGTGACGCGCTTGTAAACCGTCTTTCATCTGTCTGCGCCGTCTGACGCATGCGATTTTCCAGGCGCACTAAATGTTTTGTTTTGCCGCCGTTTCAAGTTTTTGACAAAAACTTTCCTTTCTATCTTCGTTTCTTTACTTTTGCATTCGATTTACTTGCTCTCTCTCTCTCTAAACTCTTTCTCAAATCCGCCATTGCTCAAGCTCCAAGCTCTGCAACTGTTTCATTCTTCCATTCCAGCGAAGCTTTCGCCGTTTCGTCGTGTCTGCCACCGTCGCCTGACCTCGGCGACCTTTATACCGGCTTCATTTTTCCTGGTAAGCCTTTGTTCCTTTCATTCTTAATTCTTCTATGTTCTTTTGCTTACTTGCTGCCATTACTGCTTTATTCAAACCTTTGATTTACTGAACTACTCATCTGGATGCGTCTATTCCATGATTTTGCTCATGTCTTGAACACTTGCACTGTTTCACCACTTTCTTGCCATTGTTCTTGAGCCTGTATTTCTTGTTTTTTATGCTTTTGAGAGCCCTACCTCTGTTCTTTATTCTGAAACTTCATTCTTATTTCTGTATTTTTTCCGGATCTGTGCCTTCAATCTTTGCTTTCGTAGATTTAGGTTTGGGATTTGTCTGTAGAACCTACCAATCCTTAGGAGAAAACTGAAACAATCCTTACCAACATACACCTAGGTTTTCGCCGAGGTCCCAGTAACCCTTTAAGAATATCTTCTTTCTGTAATTAAGTACCTTTACACCGATATCATGGGTATGTGGAGACATAGGGTAGATACCCCAACCAAACTTGGATACTTCAGGGAAGAGTTCGCCATTCCTGCCGACGTCCATCTGAGACTGGTTGGAGATGATGACTCTATTATGCCCACAGATGATACGATGCCCTTTCCTATTTTGCTTTCACTGAATGTGGACTCCGGCTTCCACTTAATCCCATTTTTCGCGAAATTCTTCACTTCTATAGGTTGAACCCTATGCAACTTACCATCAACTCCTATCGAGTGATCAATGGCGTCATAACCTTAGCTAGGCAGGAGAACGTTAGGATCACCCTTGCCGATATTCAATATTGTTATACCATGTGTGCCCTTAACTTGAAGGAAAAAGGCTACGTCTATTACCTCAAGCTGAGGTCTACAGAATTCAAAATTATAGCCGACCTCCCAGACTCCAACAAGGGGACTGGGGATGACTATGTTATTGCTTCGGGAAATTGGGAGTTCGGTCCAGACGAAGATGTCCATCTTTACCCTCTTCCTCGAACAGTTAAAGAGGGCAAGGGTAAGAGCCCAGCGTTAATACTTAGTTGTTTCTTTTCAAGTCTTCAACACTTTGTCTGTTTTTAATATCTGTTTGTTTTTCCTGCAGCTCTTCATCAGCCACCAAAAAGCTTTCGCCAATCCTACTTTCCAGGCAAAGACTTAAAGAAGCTCCTAGACCTTCCAATCCAAAAGCGCAGAGCCCCACTGGTACTAAATTTTATCCGACGTACAAATCCACTCTGCCCGACGTCCCAAGGAAGAAGAAGAAAAGCCTTTCTCCATCTTCTGCCATAACTCTACCGACTATTTCCACATCACGAACAGACCAAGGATCAACATCTGACCTAGCGGATTTGCCATCAACTTCGGCCCCATATTTGATCCCAATATCTGAAAGAAAACATCGGCGAAGACTTGTAAAAACTGCTGAGATGGGTCGCCCAAAACCTGTTGCTGTAGATCTCCTTGCCGATCTCCCTGTTGACGTCAATGCTCAGCCGACGCAAACTCTGCCCCCACCAAAGCCAAAAAGAACCAAGAAAGCCCAGTCAAAGGCTAAAGCCACCGTAGTTGAGACTGAGGATACCTTGCCAATTTCACAATTGGCTGGGAGCGGGAAGACTGCTTCCGTTTCCACAAAAAGGTCTGCTGAAACACAGCCATCCGAGTCCACACAATCAAAGAAGTCGAGGTCATCGTCTGCGACGACCTCGGGGTCCAAAATACCAAAAGTCCCCTGGACGCCTGAAATTACTTTAGAAGATAAGCCTGTTCTTGCCAGTGATAGCGCCGATGACATCAATGTCGGCGTAGCACTTAGTACTGCTCTACTCCTCCCAGGCGATCTTGAGCGTAATGCCAAGATGAGTGAGTACGAGAACTACGCCTTTATGCTTCAACGTTCTGTCCAAGTAAGTGTCTTTACGTGGAAACTTGTCTTCTTTTTCTCATACTTTTGTAAAATTCTGTAACAATTTGTGCCTTGTGTTTTTTCAGGCCATTCAACATGCCCACTCTCTTTCCATGCAAGCTTTTGAAAATCGGCAGAAGTTGGCCGACATGAGGAGGGAGGTTTCTGCCCTTAAAAAGGAGAACAAAACTCTTCATTCAAAAATGAAAAAGCTGGAAGACCAGGCTGAGGCTGCCACCAAAGCCCAAACCTTAGCCGAAGAAAAGGCCAAATCTGCTGAGGCCATCAAGACAGTTGCTGAATCCCAAAAGAAAGAGGCCGAGGAAAAAGCGGCCCAGGCCGAGAAGGAGCTTCAGGAGGCCTTGGCCACGAAAGAAGCAGAAATCAAAGAAGCTGATGAGAAGGCTTATGCCCAGGGCATAGCCGATGTCACTGAAGACTACAAACTGCAAGTCGGGCAGGAATGCAACATGGGCTTCTCCCTTGGTTGGATGTCCCTGATAAAGAAACTTGACCTCCCTGCCGATTCACCTCTCCGTAACGCCGACGCTATTCCTCTTCCATTCCCCCCACCTCCACCTCCACCTCCAAGTCAAGCTGAAGATGAATCTGATTTCGAATCTGAGGATGAGGATAAGGATGATGATGAGGCTTTAGTAAGGAAGCCTAAAGACGCCAATGAGACCAAGTCTCCTCTTCAGGATAATCAAGTCCTAGACTTGACTCATGAGGAGGATGAGGAGGTTGTCAAGGAGGCTACTCCTGAGCAAGCATCATCTGACATTCCTCCAACCGATAAAAGTCTTCATCAAATACTTGCCGAAATTGATGCCGAGATCGTGGCAGACAAGGCTGCCGAAGTAGTTCTTCAAGAATCTGCCCAGGTCCAAACCCAAATTGCTCCTGAAGCTGAAGAATCATAACTTCCATGTCTTTTGTACTCTTTTGTTTTTTTGGATAATATAAGTTTCCTTGTATGGCCGATGTGCCCTATTCTGAACAGTTACTCTTGGATTGTTCCCTCTTTTATGAAAGACTACAACTGTATTGTCTGAATGCTTCAATCTTTATTTTCTCTGGATTACATCTGTGTGATTCTATACTTAAAATATTTTGCATGCCTTTCATACTTTGCCTCCTTTGTGCAATCTTCTCGGGGTTACATACCTCGGGTATAATAACTACAAGTTTTACTTCGGCAAGATACTGACCTGCAAACTTTTCATGAATTTCAACAAGTGTAAAACATATACCATTCAATGTTAACTTTGCAAACTTTTCTCAAGTTATAACAAGTGCTAAATAATGATCTACTTGTAAATTGCTACAAATTTCAACAAGTGTTAAGCATTTTCTTTGATCTAACCAACCTGTAGATTGCTATAAGTGTTTAAGTAATAACCTCGGCTTTGCTTCGACTTGTAAATTGCTACAAATTTCAACAAGCGAAGAGAAACAGTGATCTCGGCTTAACTTCAACTTGTAAATTGCTACAAATTTCAACAAGTGAAGATAAGGAATAATCTCAGCTTAACTTCAACTTGTAAATTGCTACAAATTTCAACAAGTGAAGATAAGGAATAATCTCAACTTAACTTCAACTTGTAAATTGCTACAAATTTCAACAAGTGAAGATAAGGAACCATCTCAGCTTAACTTCAACTTGTAAATTGCTACAAATTTCAACAAATGAAGATAAGGAACCATCTCAGCTTAACTTCAACTTGTAAATTGATACAAATTTCAACAAGTGAAGATAAGGAACCATCTCAGCTTAACTTCAACTTTTAAATTGCTACAAATTTCAACAAGTGAAGATAAGGAATCAGCTTAACTTCAACTTGTAAATTGCTACAAATTTCAACAAGTGAAGATAAGGAACCAGCTTAACTTCAACTTGTAAATTGCTACAAATTTCAACAAGTGTTAAGCGTCTCTGCCTTCTCTCTGCCCCCAATGTGAACCTGAGTTCCACTTGGGTTCTCATTATTCATGTCTCCCAGAAACAATATTATGTATCTTTATCAATCATATGTGTTTGAAGAATTCTGAAAAGATTTTATTTATGACATCGGCCAAAAATAATGCATATCTAATGATAGAAAAATTTCAAATTACAAGTGTTCCAAGCTCTTGGTAATGCTTTGCCCTCATTATCTTCAAGCCGATAAGCTCCATTGCCTAATACCGAAGTAATTCTGTAGGGTCCTTCCCAGTTTGGGCCAAGCTTGCCCTCTCTGGGATCCTTCTTGTTGCCGACGACTTTTCTCAAGACTAGGTCGCCGACTTGAAAATCTCTCGGATTGACCTTCTTGTTGTAAGATCTGGCAAGCTGTTGCTGGTATACTGCGAGCTGAATTGCAGCTTTCTCTCTTCGTTCTTCTAAAAGATCCAGATCTCGGGCTAAGAGTATATCATTAGTCCCATTCTCAACTCCCTGGGTTCGGATCCCTGGGATGCCGACTTCCAGTGGAATGACTGCTTCTGTGCCATAAGCCATGGCAAAGGGGGATTCCCCTGTTGATCTTCTCGGCGTAGTCCGATATGCCCAAAGTACGTTGGGCAATTCGTCTACCCACTTTCCTTTTGCTGCCTGCAGCCTCTTCTTTATTCCATCCAAAATTACTTTGTTGGATGCTTCTGCTTGCCCATTACTTTGGCGATGGGAAAATATTGATGTACATTTTAATGATTAAATAATAAAGATTTTTAAGATATATTTAATCAATGTGATTATTGTTTGGATCATCAACAATAATATAATAGGCCCAGTTACAATATCCCAAATGAAAAATCATTCACAGAATGTGTGTCTGCACTACGATCCATAGTCTGCATGGATGGAGCCGTCGCCTGGGTTTCTAATTCGGAAACCGCTTTCATACCGGCGAATAGAGCGTCTTCTTGCCGCTGTAAGGCATTGATGAGCCGGATTAAATTTTCGGCGGTGTTTTCGCCGACGACCAACAAGGACCACTGCAGCAGTAAAAGATCCGGCTCGTATTTTAAAATCAACCGCCTAAATTGGCCTAGATCTCCGCGATCCATTTACAAAATAATTCAAACTCCCCAATTATTTTGGCATATATAATTGGATCCCGCCTACGCTTGCCTTTTTAGATTTTTAATCCTATCCGCAGATCTGGGAGCGGCGCTTGCCTTTTTCAACTTTTAATCCTGGCCGCAGATCTGGGCACGGAGCGGAGCCCCTACACGACAACACGCCGCGAATTGCGGAAGGGAGCACCAATCCAGGGACGACACGTGGCGCGGGGGGAGCATCCCAGGTAATATTAGTGGGACACTCCTGGGCACCTATATAACTCACTCCCTAACTCTCTTCCAGCAGTATAGTTTTTGGGAGAGTGACTTGCGTCATCCGAGAGAGTTAGTGACGTCATAGAGAGTGAGTTATGGCATCAACGCGACGTCGTTTTAGAGTCCAAAATAAGAACATTTTCCTCACATATGCCCAATGTTCCATACCTAAAGAGAGATTATTAGAGAAAATTAGGGAGTTGTTCACAGCCAGGCCACCAAATTATGTGAGGGTTGCACATGAATTACATGAGGACGGGCAACCACATCTCCATGCTCTTGTCCAATTTCCATTCCGTTTTCAGACCCAGAATGAACGGTTCTTCGACGTTACTTGGAGTCGAACTAATCGCCATTTCCATCCCAATGTTCAAGGGGCGGTCAACCATCAGAATGTGCTGGAATATATCTCCAAACGAGGAGACTACACGGAATGGGGCAAATTCCGTGAGGGGGGCCGCTGCGCTAACCAGAATAACAAAGAAAATATATATCGCGACGCACTTGCTGCCGACACCAAGGACGAAGCACTGGCACTGGTAAGAAATGGCGATCCCAAATGTTTCTGGCTCAATTATGACAAGTTGTCATCCAATTATGATCGGATTTCATTTAATCCGCCATTGCCGTATGTTCATCCATTTACAGACACAGTATGGGCCATCCCAGAAGATATACAGCAATGGGTTGATGACAACATAAAGGACGAGGCCCAAAGACCGCACAGGCCCAAGAGCATTATAATTGAAGGCCCATCTAGAATTGGGAAAACATGTTGGGCCCGGTCTTTGGGACCCCATAATTATTATTCTGGCCACATCGATCTGAGGGACCACAAGGATGATGCTTTCTACAACATAATCGATGATGTGGCCCCACAATTTTTGAAACACTGGCGGGCACAAATCAAAGAGGCCCTTATAACATGAATAGGCCCAAAGAACTATTCCTCTTCCATTCCCTCCACCTCCACCTCCAAGTCAAGCTGAAGATGAATCTGATTTCGAATCTGAGGATGAGGATAAGGATGATGATGAGGCTTTAGTAAGGAAGCCTAAAGACGCCAATGAGACCAAGTCTCCTCTTCAGGATAATCAAGTCCTAGACTTGACTCATGAGGAGGTTGTCAAGGAGGCTACTCCTGAGCAAGCATCATCTGACATTCCTCCAACCGATACAAGTCTTGATCAAACACTTGCCGAAATTGATGTCGAGACCGTGGCAGACAAGGTTGCCGAAGTAGTTCTTCAAGAATCTGCCGAGGTCCAAACCCAAATTGCTCCTGAAGCTGAAGAATCATAACTTCCATGTCTTTTGTACTCTTTTGTTTTTTTTGGATAATATAAGTTTCCTTGTATGGCCGATGTGCCCTATTCTGAACAGTTACTCTTGGATTGTTCCCTCTTTTATGAAAGACTACAACTGTATTGTCTGAATGCTTCAATCTTTATTTTCTCTGGATTACATCTGTGTGATTCTATACTTAAAATATTTTGCATGCCTTTCATACTTTGCCTCCTTTGTGCAATCTTCTCGGGGTTACATACCTCGGGTATAATAACTACAAGTTTTACTTCGGCAAGATACTGACCTGTAAACTTTTCATGAATTTCAACAAGTGTAAAACATATACCATTCAATGTTAACTTTGCAAACTTTTCTCAAGTTATAACAAGTGCTAAATAATGATCTACTTGTAAATTGCTACAAATTTCAACAAGTGTTAAGCATTTTCTTTGATCTAACCAACCTGTAGATTGCTATAAGTGTTTAAGTAATAACCTCGGCTTTGCTTCGACTTGTAAATTGCTACAAATTTCAACAAGCGAAGAGAAACAGTGATCTCGGCTTAACTTCAACTTGTAAATTGCTACAAATTTCAACAAGTGAAGATAAGGAATAATCTCAACTTAACTTCAACTTGTAAATTGCTACAAATTTCAATAAGTGAAGATAAGGAATAATCTCAACTTAACTTCAACTTGTAAATTGCTACAAATTTCAACAAGTGAAGATAAGGAACCATCTCAGCTTAACTTCAACTTGTAAATTGCTACAAATTTCAACAAATGAAGATAAGGAACCATCTCAGCTTAACTTCAACTTGTAAATTGATACAAATTTCAACAAGTGAAGATAAGGAACCATCTCAGCTTAACTTCAACTTGTAAATTGCTACAAATTTCAACAAGTGAAGATAAGGAATCAGCTTAACTTCAACTTGTAAATTGCTACAAATTTCAATAAGTGTTAAGCATCTCTGCCTTCTCTCTACCCCCAATGTGAACCTGAGTTCCACTTGGGTTCTCATTATTCATGTCTCCCAGAAACAATATTATGTATCTTTATCAATCATATGTGTTTGAAGAATTCTGAAAAGATTTTATTTATGACATCGGCCAAAAATAATGCATATCTAATGATAGAAAAATTTCAAATTACAAGTGTTCCAAGTCTTGGTAATGCTTTACCCTCATTATCTTCAAGCCGATAAGCTCCATTGCCTAATACCGAAGTAATTCTGCAGGGTCCTTCCCAGTTTGGGCCAAGCTTGCCCTCTCTGGGATCCTTCTTGTTGCCGACGACTTTTCTCAACACCAGGTCGCCGACTTGAAAATCTCTCGGATTGACCTTCTTGTTGTAAGCTCTGGCAAGCTGTTGCTGGTATACTGCGAGCTGAATTGCAGCTTTCTCTCTTCGTTCTTCTAAAAGATCCAGATCTCGGGCTAAGAGTATATCATTAGTCCCATTCTTAACTCCCTGGGTTCGGATCCCTGGGATGCCGACTTCCAGTGGAATAACTGCTTCTGTGCCATAAGCTATGGCAAAGGGGGATTCCCCTGTTGATCTTCTCGGCGTAGTCCGATATGCCCAAAGTACGTTGGGCAATTCGTCTACCCACTTTCCTTTTGCTGCCTGCAGCCTCTTCTTTATTCCATCCAAAATTACTTTGTTGGATGCTTCTGCTTGCCCATTACTTTGGGGAAAACTTGGTGTTGAAAAGTAATTCTTGATCTTGAATTTCGCACAAAAGTTCTTGATGAGTTTGCTGTCAAACTGCGTTTCGTTGTCGGCAACTATGGCTTTTGGAATGCCAAATCTGGTGATGATGTTTCTCCATATGAAGTTCTTGACGTCCACATCGCGGATTTTGGCAAGAGGTTCTGCCTCTATCCACTTCGTGAAGTAATCTGTTGCTACCAGCAAGTATTTTCTCTGCCCAGTTACCTGGGGAAGTTGTCCAACAAGATCTATGCCCCACTGGGCAAACGGCCAAGGGCTGGATACTAGATTCAGGTCAGCAGCTGGTTGGTGTATCAAAGGTGCAAACCTTTGGCATTGTTCGCACTTCTTCACGTATGCTTCTGCATCTTTTTGCATGTAGGGCCACCAATACCCCTGGGTAATAGCCCTATGAGCTAGTGATCTGGCCCCAGCGTGGCTTCCACAAATTCCTTCATGAATTTCATATAAAAAATCTTCAACTTGCAAAGGGTGTACGCATCTTAAAAGGGGTCTGGTGAAGGACCTTCTGTAGAGATGTCCGTCCGCAGTCAAACTGAATCTTGCCGACTTCAATTTGACTTTGTGTGCCTCCTTGCGGTCTTCTGGCAGCTTTTCTTTTTTCAGGAATGCAACAATTGAATCCATCCAGCTTGACCCCATGTCCACACACATTGCTTCCTGCTCTGTGTTCTGTGGTTCTATGCTCGGGCCCGACATATAGTCAATCATAATTGTCCTTGTTTTTCCAGTCTGCATTGAACTTGCCAGGTTGGCCAACGCGTCGGCGTGGCTGTTATCATCTCGGCTTACTTGGAGTAGTCGGCAGTTCTGAAATAAGGTTGCCAATCTGATGACCTCTTTTGCATATGCCGACATCCTTTCGTCTCTGGCTGCAAATTCTCCTGTTGACTGGTTAACAATAAGCTGTGAATCACAAAAAACTATTACCTCATCTGCTTCTGCTTCTGCTGCTGCTGCCAGTTTTAGCCCTGCAATTAATGCTTCATATTCTGCTTCATTGTTTGAGGCCTTGAACCCCAAACGGATGGACTATTCTATTATTTCTCCATCTGGAGATATCAATAGCACTCCTGCCCCTGCTCCTTGCCGGTTTGAACTTCCATCGACAAACAGTCTGAAGGAGTCGCCGATGTAGATGCTGCAGGGTCTGAGTTTTTCCTTCCTTTGTTCTTTTGCCTTAGGCTGGGATTCTCCTTGCTTGCTGGGACAACGTTCATCTTGGCTCAACGGAGCCCGATGTTCGATGGATTCAGGCGTGAATTCTGCCACGAAGTCGGCCAAAACTTGGCCCTTAATTGCTGTTCTAGGCCTGAACTCCAGGTCATACTGGCCCAAGGCAACTGCCCATCTTGCTATTCTTCCTGTTAAGTCTCCTTGTTGCAATAAGGACTTCAGTGGGTGCTCTGTTAGCACCACAATCTTGTGCGCCTGAAAGTAATGGTTCAACTTCTTTGAGGCCATTACTAAGGCCAGCATTAATTTCTCTAGTGGTAGATACCTTGTTTCTGCGTCGGCCAAGGTTTTACTTACATAATAAACAGCCTTCTGTTCTCCTTTTTCTTCTCGGATTAGTACTGCACTTACTACGTGTTCTGACACAGCTAAGTACAAAAACAGCTCTTCCCCAGGTTCAGGTGTTGAGAGGACTGGGGCCGTGGTCAGATATTTCTTTAGGTCGGCCAAAGCGGCCTCACATTCCTCAGTCCATAGGAAGTCCGTAGTCTTTTTCACCAGGTTGAAGAAAGGTTTACATTTGTCTGAGCTTCGGCTTATGAACCTATTTAGGGCTGCGGCCCTTCCAGTAAGCATTTGTACCTGTTTTGCCGATGTTGGGCTCTGTAGATCTACGATGGCCTTGATTTGATCTGGGCTGGCCTCTATGCCCCTTCTTGTTACCAGGTACCCCAGAAACTTACCAGATCCAGCTCCAAACGCGCACTTTGATGCGTTGAGTCGGAGCCGATATGTTTTGAGGATTTCAAATACCTCTTTTAGGTCGGCAAGATGACCCTTAGGCTCCTTGGTCTTCACGACCATGTCATCGATGTAGACTTCTACTGTTTGGCCAATCAAGTGTCTGAACATCTTGGTTACCAACCTTTGGTAAGTTGCTCCTGCGTTTTTCAGCCCAAAGGGCATTACTCTGTAACAGTATAGGCCTTTTGGGGTGATGAACGCTGTTTTCTCCTCATCTGGGGGGTACATGGCTATCTGGTGGTACCCCTTATAAGCGTCCAGGAAGCTCATCCTTCCATGTCCAGATGTGGCGTCTACCAATTGGTCAATCTTGGGCAAAGGAAAGCTGTCTTTGGGACAGGCTTTATTCAGGCTTGTAAAATCTACGCAGACCCTCCATTTACCGTTTTTCTTCTTTACCACCACAGTGTTCGATAGCCATGTCGGATAATTGACTTCTCTAATGGCCCTGGCTTCCAGTAGTCTGTCTACTTCTTCCTCCACTACTTCGACGTGCATCAACGTCGGTCTTCTAGCTCGTTGTATTACAGGTTTGGCTGACCTGTCGACGTTCAGTCTATGACATGTGACCTCGGGGTCAATGCCAGGCATTTCATAAGGTGTCCAGGCGAACACCTCTATGTTTGTTCTCAAAAAAGCTTTCAGTTCTCTTTCTTCTTCTTCGGCTAAGCCTGAGCCGAGAAGAAAGAAGCGTTCTTTATCGCCCTCTTGGATGAGGATTTTCTTTAGTGTTTCCTCACTCTTCTCGGCCGGCTCCTTGCCGACATCATCTAGGACCTCCATGTCCGCATCTTCAATCTCTGCCTTCCCTGGTTCTTGTATGTTGCAGGTTGTTTTCATTGCTGCCATGGAGCAATTTTTTGCCTGCAGTTGATCTCCTCTAACTTCTTCAATCCCATGTTCTGTTGGGAACCGCAATAGTTGATGCAATGTTGAGGGAATTGCCCCCATTGCATGCAACCATGGCCTTTCCAAGATGATGTTGTATGGTGAAGGTGTGTCAATCACGATGAACTCTGTCCTGATCTTCTTAGTGCTGGCTTGTACTTCCAAGCTTGTAGCACCCAGTGGCCACGTCGGTGTTCCATTGAAACCGACCATCGGGCCATTCGATTGCTCCATGTCGTCTGGGTGAAGGCCCAGCTCCTTGTAACATCTAACATACATTATGTTACAAGAGCTGCCTTGATCTATCAGGATACGTTTCACTTGGCACTCCGCAACCTGGAGGGATACTACCAAGGCATCATTATGCGGATGCTGGACCATCTCTAGGTCGGCTTCGGTGAAGGCTATCATCGGTCCTCGGCACTCTTCAGGCCGAGGTCTTTTCTGTCGGACCTGGTTCATGTGCTGCAGGTGTTTTACTCTTTGGGTTTCCCCCCGTATATCATTTTTGTTCACCTTTGAGTGAATTACATTAACCACCCTAGGTCCCCCTCCCTGTGGTTGCTGTGCTGGGGGAGGCGGGGCTGCGGGTGCTTGAGGCAATCTTGTCTGCTCTTCTCTTGTCCTGGCTTCGTTAACAAGGTCCCTCAGATGGCCTTGCCTTACTAAGTCCTCTAAGTATGCTTTTAGGGCTCTGCAGCCCTGAGTTGGGTGCCCTTCTTCATTGTGGTAAGCACAACGCCAACCAACGTTCCTGCCCATGTATTCCCCGGGGGCCTTTGCTGGTGCTCTGAAATAGGGTTGATTTCGGATTTGATCTAGGACTTTGTGGACTGGAATTCGGAACACAGTCGTCACTGCCTGTTTGCCCTTCAATTCTATCTCCACTTTGCTAAATCCGTTGTTACTTCGGCCTCGCTTCGGCGAGCCATTCCCTTTTTCCTGCTTTACCTCCTTATTCCCTGACGTATCCTCCTCGGCTCTGCCATACTTCTCGATTCTTGCCATGAGCTCCTCCATGCTTTTTGGCAATGTCTTTGCCAAAGATTTCCACAATGAACAATCATCTTTCAGGCCGTTTTTGAAAGACACGACCACCACTTCTTGGTTGCATTCGGGTATTCGATTGAACACCTCGTAGTATCTCTTTGCATAGGCCCTAAGGCCTTCATCCTTGCTGATCTTCAGCGCCATTAATGCGTCCACCCTTAATGGCTGCAGCTTGTTTGCCACGAACCTGGCCACAAACATCTCGACCAGGCCTTCCCAAGTCTTCACGCTTCCCTTTGGCAGCTTGTGGAACCAATCTGATGCAATCTCCCTAAAGGACGAGGGGAACACTTTGCAGAGCAATAGCTCGTTTCCACTGTATAGTGCCATTGAGTTTAAGAATAATCCAACGTGGAAGTTAGGGTCTGACTTACCATCGTATATTTGAAACCTCGGCATACTGAATCTCTTCGGTGCCTCAAATTTGTCCAGCTCTACCGAGAACGGTGTCCTCGGCTTGTCGGGTGAGGTAACATCGGCTTCAGCGTTCTGTTCCTTCCTCTTGAGGTAATTTCTCAAGTCTTCTTTACTCCTCCCTGGAGCTCGGCTATCTTTTGACTTCAGTCTTTTCAGCACACTACTTTCGGCCTCGTGGTGGGCCCGTTTTGATCTTTCCCCATGGGTTATGTCAAAGCAGAGCGCCTGCCCTTGAACATGCCGATGTTCTCTGGGCTCTGGGTCCTTCGTGTGATATGTCCTTTGGGACTTCTCTTGTCTTGGCTCCTCTCGTCCGACTTCCCTAGAAGGCGGGTGAGAGTGCCTTCCGCTCCTGGTGTGTTGAGGTGCTTCGGGAATTATTTTCCTTCCTCCCTTCTGGGTATTAACTGCTGGGATCGGCGTGTCCTACAGTGGGTACGGCGGCTGCATGACATTGTTTTGCATCATGAAGTTGACGACTGACTGTAGGTCTGCCAAATCTTTAACTTCCTCATCCCTCCGTAGGCACCTATCCCTCCATACCTGGAGGTTATCTTCGTTATAGTACTTGCTTTGGTCTGTCTTTTTTGAAGTGTCGCCCTCCTGGCCGATGTCTTTTCCTCCGTGCCCCTGGTCACGGGCTTCTTCGTTGTGGTTGTCTCCTTCAATGTCAAGGTCGATAGGCCTGCCACTCCCAGCGGGAGCGTCGTCCCCAACCTTTTCTTTTTGTGCGTTACTGGCCATCTATTCGTCTTTCCTTCCCACAGACGGCGCCAAATTGTGTGAGTGATTTTCCGATCACATTGCCCACCTTAGTAATTCAGTTGTAGAACACAGGCAGAATAGATGGCACCCTGCTGTCCTGCACAGAAAGAGAAGGCTCCGGCGGTGGTTCTTCCACCCGGGGGCACTCCGACGATCAAGTCAGTATATCTCTCAAAGATAATCAAGTACTCAACTCACTAGCTTGAGTATATAAAAACATACCTTAGACCCATGGGGGTGCCCCTCTTTTATAGCCAATACAATCCTAGTCCCAATAGGAGCCTAGCCCTAATGGACTTAGGATTACTGCTAATCTGGAACTCCCAGTGGGATTAGGATAAACTCTCTAAGAGTCTTATCTTTACCCAAACTGAAGTCTTCTCCCAATCTAGGACTCTTGTCCCATATCCGCTTATCTCGGATTCCGGTATCCTCGCAGATAACCTCGGCCTAGCTGAGATAATCTCGGCATCATAACCAGGACACGTGGCACCTCGGCTGACACGTCGGCGTCACCTTGGCCACGTGTTAGTGCTTAGAAAATATATCCCCACAATATATATTATAACTTGTGTGCTACTCAAGTGGTAAGTGCTTTCTTTATTAGAGTCTTATTATCTTCTATATCTATTTTTCTTTTTTCTTTTTTTAATTGAGAAATCCATTTGGCGTATAGTGAAGCCAAGACTTTAGGATACCACCCTGAGTGTTCACTTTATATATAGGACTAATAAAAAATCATCAAACATAAACCAATATAACCTTTAGGAGGACTAATAAAAAAATCATAATTTTAAAATATTTTCAGTAAAATTTTAATATTTTGAATTGAAAATTTCAACTTCTTTTTTATTTTTGTTCTGTTGAGGTTTTTCTTTAACAATCAAATTTTGTAGTTAGTTTAAAATTAACATATAATTTTTATTTTATAAAAAATATTTGTATTTAAAATTAAAAAAATTATCTCTGTGCATAGCATGTGTTGATTGTTGGTACAAATATATACATCAAGATTGAATCTACTGTATTTTTCTTTGGAGGCCAGAGTTTTATGATACTCTAAGATGTTATGATAGTGTGGGTTTGATCATTGGTGCCATCGACATTGTTAGAAACAACTTGGTCAAAATCCTTCCTTTCTTCGACACTCTCGGCGACCCATAATAATTTCTCAGTATGTACCAATGGGTAATATATATGCATTTATTGTTGATGAATTGTGAGAATGGGTGATTGATTTTTTTGGTGTGGAGATGTGTGTGCCGCTTGAATTTCTTGGCAGCATGAAAGGAAGAAAAAAGAAAATAGATGTGTGTATATATATTTGTAGGTTTAATTCGAAAGAGAGAAGAGGAAGTACACGAGGGCATAAAGATAAATTTACATATTTGGTTAATAGAAGTTAGCATGCACTTTGGTCCACAAATCACGAGAGGGTTATGTGGTCATTTCCAAACGTTAGGGAGGTAAACTGCACATGGCCGAAACCAAAGGGAGCAAAGTGAAGTTTGCCTTAACTTAAACCAAACCCTCTCTCTCTCTCTCTCTCTCCTCTCATGGTTTGACCGCATAATCCGATCAGGGAGTAGGCCGCCACTGCTACCACTTCGGTTCCTCCTCTACATTTGGTGGTGGCTCTGTTGAATCTGCAAAAATTTGACAACCGTTTCCCTAAAACAAACCCCTTTGGTGGTGGCTCTACTGAATCTAAAAAAATCTAACAACCATTCCCCCAAAACAAACTCTCTCTCTCTCTTCTATCTTTTTTCATCTTCTCTCCAAATCTGATCATAGAGGTCCTCGTTGTTGCCGCCTTGGCTTTGCCAGATCCTAGAAGATCTGACCACCGTTCGACGACGGTGATTTTGGTATTGCGATCAACTTGTAGAATTTGGCATTAGGTTTCGAAGATCTCAAACTTGTAAATCAAAATAAGGACCTACAAACTTTTACGAATTAAAATATGATGTAGAAATGTAAGTAGTTGTATTCTTTATTTTTAAAAATATTTTTATAGTGATTATTGGTGCTAACATTTTCAAATCTTTCCATCGATAGGTTGCTAACGTGGCATGGTGAGTTGGCGCATGACATGGCTTCTTTGAATAAAGATAGAAGCCGCAAGAGGAATTCTGAATTGAAAGATTAGTTGGTTTTTGCCAAGAATCAGGGAATTGAAGAGCAAGTCAAACAAAGAATCTAGCAAAACACTTCATAGAATAAAGGGATAAAGATGCAAGGGAGTAGAAGATCAAGGAAGATCATTGTCATGACCCGAACCCGCCCCCGTGGGTTAAGGACATAACTGGCCAGTAATCGTGAGATTACCTACGGCCTCAAACCAAACCAAACTTATTTTAACAGAGTTAATGGGGGCCAAACGGAAGTAATTCAAAACTTTGTCCATAGAGCTGTGCTTACATGGCACATCAAAACAAACCATACATATATATATATATATATATATATATTAATAACTCACAACTGAAATACAGTGCTATAAAATTCTGTTCAGACAGGATCATCTAAAACTAAGTCAACCCATGGAACTATATACAGACATATACAAAACTTCGCCAACATGACAAAATATAAATACATAACAAAAGGGCGAAGATGGGTCTCGTGCGTGAGACACGAGGGCTGACTTTCCAAAACCTATGTTGATCCACTTAGGCTTTACTGGGGCTGGGTCTGGACCTCTCTTGGCTCACCTACAAACACATGAACGAGCGTGAGCGAGAGCCTAGTGAATAATATCAAGTAAGGGAAATGCATTGAAACATTATACAACAGACGACCTTGGGCCCAATTCATTCATGTCAACTGGCCTTTGGCCTTTTCAAACTTTCATATCAGACTGGCTCTTAGGCCTGTATATCAGACTGGCTCTTAGGCCTTTATATTAGACTGGCTCTTAGGCCCTTCAAACTTTTCAGATCAAACTGGCTCATAGGCCTTTCAAACTTTTCAGATCAAACTGGCTCATAGGCCTTTCAAACTTTCATATCAAACTGGCACATTGGCCTTTCAGACGTTCAGACCAAACTGGTTCATAGGCCTCTCAGACTTTCACATCAAACCATGTCCACCATTCAAATTAATGAACTTTACAAAACTTACGTAGAAGTAGCAATTGGATATGTCAGATATTACTCACAGTGATCGGCTTGTGGATTTGCCCTGGAGCTTGACCCTACACATCACATAACACATATGGGTCACAATTAATTTAATCCGTTCTTTAATTCACCTTTTCCTCTTTAGGCTTCATTCTTATCTCTTTAATTCAATTACAATGCTTAATGCATGCCTAAGAGTGCTTGCAAGTGAAAGAGAACGGAAAACGAAACACAGAACGTGCACACAAAATTTTGAAAAACAGGGTCCCTGCTCGAGCGGACCCTTGAGGCCTGCAAAAGTACTAGATAGGTGAAATTTACGCTCGAGCGTTAATTCTGGCGTTCGAGCGGAAGGCCTCTCTACATGGCTACCCGCTCGAGCGTGAACCTCCCCGCTCGAGCAGACACCATGTCTGCAAAAAGTACTGGATATGCCATTTATACGCTCGAGCTTAAACTTGGACGCTCGAGCGGAAGTTCATCAACATAGCTCCCCGCTCGAGCGTGACTTCCCCGCTCGAGCGGACATCAAGGTCTGCAGAAAATACTGGGAGCACGAAATTCACGCTCGAGCGGCGGTTTACCCGCTCGAGCGGGCATCAAACTTTCTGGAAATTCCAGAACTGTTCTTGGAGTTCAAATTCGATGTTCAAAGGTTACTCATGATTTTTGCCCAAACTCCATATATTTATGTACTAACATGGTACAAACACTAAATTACATCACAATGAAGCTCAATTTTGCTAATTAATCACATGCAAGTTCCAAATTACATGAAACTCATGTCCAACATGATAAATTCAACCATTCAAACTTCTACTCCCATGGATTGTACATGCATGTGACATATCTCCCTCATTCTCAACTCATATGATGAAGAAGTGGTTAAAAACATGAGCTTCAACTTAAAACTTACATGGATCATACATTTTGTGCTCAAATACACAAATTCAAAGCAATTGTACCCATGCATGCACACATTGACCTTCAATTCAACATAAACAACTCAATTTCATTTCAATTCTTACTCTTGATTACCCATCTAGCTTGAATACACAATTTACAAACTTATACTTTTGAATTCATGCTCACTAGCTTACCTAGAGGTTCAATTCTTCCAATTTACAGCAAATCTTTGAGTAACCTTCAAAACCTCCAAGCTTTAAGATCAAAACTATACAATTCTCTCCCTTTCTCTCACTATGGCCGGCCCTCTCTCTATCTCTTGGAGTAATTCGGCTCAATGAACAAGAAAAGAAGAGTTGAGTGTATGTGTAGTGCTCATATAAGGCCCCTCTTGTTATATTATTATAATATATAATAATAGAGCACTAATTCACCAATTAAATCAATTTGATCTGATCCGAATCAATTTCCAATTAAATTTCATCATAGGCTCTAAAAATTATGCCAATCACAATGGCGTAATCCATTTCGGGTTCGGTGGCCGATAGGGCCTTCAATTTAATTTCCAAGGTAGATAATCAAACAGATAATCCTACGGTGAACAGATAGAAATTCAAAACCACATATTTTCACATAATAGCACACAAAATCATATCAAAACACATAATCACATTCGTATTAAGGACTAATTGACATATTACGGAATGGGGATATCATAGTCTTCCCCCCTTTTGAAAGTTTGGTCCTCCAAACTTAATTTACCTTCGTCGGGAAACAAATGTGGATAGCGTAGTCGTATTTCCTAATCTTTTTCCCACATTGCGTCTGTCCCATAGTGTTCCTTCCATTCCACTTTCACCATTGGAATGGACTTGCTTCTCAATTGTTTCACTTGCCAATCAACAATTCGTTCCGGCCATTCGGCATATTTCATATTTTCGTCAATGGCTACCCGGTGATAATTAATCACGTGAAACGGGTCTCGGAGGTAACCCCTCAACATCGACACGTGGAACACATTATGGATTTGTTCAAATCCCGGTGGCAAGGCAACTCTATAAGCAACTGGGCTAAGCCTTTCCAAAATCTGAAATGGCCCAATGTAACGGGGCGACAATTTGCCCTTCTTCCCAAACCTGACTTGGCCTTTCATTGGGGACACACGAATGAACACATGGTCACCGACCTCATACTCAAGAGGTCTTCTTTGAACATCCACATAGTTCTTTTGTCGGTCCTGAGCTGTCTTGAGCCTTTGACGGATAGTCTTGATTTTCTCAGAAGTGTTTTGCACAATTTCAGGCCCAAGCAAAGCCCTATCCCCGACCTCTGTCCAACAAATAGGTGATCTACACCTTCTACCATACAAAGCCTCATATGGTGCCATACCGATGCTGGAGTGGAGGCTGTTATTATAAGCAAATTCTGCAAGTGGCAAATAGTCTTCCCAGCTCCCCTAAAAATCTAAGGCACACATTCTCAACATATCCTCCAAAGTCTGTATGGTCCGTTCTGATTGCCCATCTGTTTGTGGGTGGAACGCAGTACTGAACCTTAGTTCTGTTCCCATAGCTTCCTGCAGACTCTTCCACAATCTAGACACAAATTTTGGATCTCTATCCGAAACAATAGATACCGGGACTCCGTGTAAACGGACAATCTCATCAACATAGATGGTAGCCAATCTATAAGCAGTAAATGTAGTTTTGACAGGCAGAAAATGTGGAGATTTAGTCAGTCTATCAACTACAACCCAAACAGAATCCATACCTCGAGAAGTCCGAGGTAGGCCAACAACGAAATCCATAGTCACATGCTCCCACTTCCATTCAGGAATAGGGAGAGGTTGTAGTAGACCGCCTGGTTTCTGATGTTCGGCTTTAACCTGCTGACACAGAAGGCACTTGGACACATATTCTGCAATTTCTTTCTTCATTTTAGGCCACCAATAGGTTTGTTTCAAATCCCGATACATTTTATTGTTACCCGGATGCATGGCAAACACAGATTTGTGGGCTTCATCTAAAACCCTCTTCTTTAGTTCCGGAATATCTGGGACACACATTCGGTTTCGGAATTTCAACACTTCATTTTCGACGCCGAACTCTGCTTTCGGACTTGTCTCAAACTCATCAATCACTTTCTTGAGGAACTCATCCTCTTTCTGTTTCTACTTGATTTCATTAATAATCGCCGGCTCGGCTGTAATAGCGGCTATCAATCCGCCCCATTCACACATTACCACTTCGATTTCAGATTTCTCAAAATCTTGCAAGATTTCTCTCTATTCAGTAAGCAACCAAGCCATACTTCCCGTCGATTTTCTGCTCAAGGCATCAACAACTGTATTAGCTTTCCCGGGGTGATACTGAATCTCTAAATCATAATCCTTTATCAATTCCAGCCATCTCCTCTGACGCATATTCAACTCCTTCTGTGTGAAGAAGTATTTCAAACTTTTGTGATCTGTGTAGACTTCACACTTTGCTCCATACAGATAATGCCGCCAGATTTTCAAAGCAAAAACAACTGCGGCCAATTCTAGGTCATGTGTTGGATAATTCTTCTCGTGTGGCCTCAACTGTCGAGAGGCGTAAGCAATAACCTTTCCGTTCTGCATTAACACACAACCCAAACCCTTATAAGATGCATCACTGAAAATTACAAAATTCTCCGTACCTGAAGGTAGTGTCAAAATCGGTGCAGTGGTCAATTTTGTTTTCAATTCATGGAAAACAGCTTCTCTTTCGTCATTCCATTCAAACGGTTGCCCTTTTCGTGTCAACTGGGTAAGAGGCATATCTATTTTTGAAAAATCTTTCACAAACCTTCTGTAGTACCCAACTAAACCCATAAAACTGCGAACTTCTGTTACATTGGTCGGTGTTGGCCAATTCACAATTGCCTCTATTTTTTGTGGGTCCACTAAAATCCCTTCTCTGTTGATCACATGCCCTAAGAAAACAACTTCATCTAGCCAAAACTCACATTTCTTTAGTTTAGCAAACAATTTCCTTTCCCTAAGTATTTGCAGGATAGTTCTCAAATGCTGTTCATGTTCAAATCTATCTTTAGAGTATATCAAAATGTCATCAATAAAGACTACGACAAATTCATCAAAATAGGTCTTAAAAATACGGTTCATTAAGTCCATAAACGCTACCGGAGCATTAGTCACTCCAAATGGCATAACAAGAAACTCAAAATGACCGTACCTTGTTCTAAACGCTGTTTTCTCAACATCTTCTGCCTTTACTTTCAACTGATGGTACCCGGACCTCAAATCAATCTTGGAAAACACCTGTGATCCCTGCAACTGGTCAAATAAATCATCAATACGGGGAAGGGGATACTTGTTCTTTATCATTACCTCATTCAGTTCCCGGTAATCGATGCACAAACGCAAAGTTCCATCATTCTTTTTCACAAATGATACTAGTGCACCCCAAGGCGAAGTGCTAGGTCGGATAAACCCCTTGTCAAGCAGGTCTTGCAACTGTTCTTTCAATTCTTTCATTTCAGTGGTGGCCATTCTGTAGGGAGCTTTGGAAATAGGTTGAGTGCCTGGCACAGTCTCAATTGTAAACTTTATCTCCCTGTCTACCAATTCCCCTGGCAATTCATTTGGAAACACATCCGGAAATTCTCTAACAATAGGGATATCATTCAATTCAACATTCACAGATTGTTCAGTCAACACATATCACAAATAACCCTGGCACCATTTCCTGATTAGTTTACATGCTTTCAATGCAGATATCAAATAAGGTGGAGGCACTACCCCATTTCCCACAAACACAATCTCATTTTGTTCTGGTGGTTTAAACACAACCCATTTTGTCACACAATCAATGGTAGCACAATACTTGGTCAACCAATCCATGCCCAAAATTACATCGAAATGCCTAAAGTTCAAGGGCAACAAATCTACATATAGGATAGCATCCTCAACATGCATATCACAAAACCGGTATATAGATTCACACAATACAGATTCCCCAAATGGAGCAGACACACATAGCAGATATGGCAGTAATTCAAAGGGTCTATTCAGTCTAAATGCAAATGCATATGTTACAAATGAATGCGTTGATCCAGAGTCAATTAACACAAAGGCATCCCGATTACATATAGAAATGGTACCTAAGACAACTGCGTTGGCATTCCGTGTATCGCCCGGAACAAGCGCAAAAACTCTTCCTTACCTTACAGTATCCCCTGTGGTAGCAGGTCTCATAGTATTTCCTGGTTTTGGGGTCGATGCAGTGGAACTAGCAACTACCCTCCCACTATTCTAATTACAATCTCGAGCCATGTGCCCTTGCTTACCACACTTGAAACAAGCCCCTAACACACGGTAACAAACCCCGCGGTGCCTTTTGCTGCAAATATTGCACATGGGAGATGTGTCTTGGGAAGTATTCGAAGTATTTGAGGAGCCCGTATTCTGCTTTTTCATAAATTTCTTCTTTGAAAAGAAGCCTTGCATTTTATTACGCTTCCATTCTGTTGTTGGCTTAGTCTGTCTAGCTATGTTGGCTTCTGATATAATGGCCCTGTCTAGCACCCCAATGTAAGTCTCCAGTTTCAGGACATTCACTCTTTCTAAAATGTCACTTCGGAGCCCACCTTCAAAGTGTCTCACCTTCTTATAGTCAGTATCGATTACATGTGGTGCAAACCTGGCCAATTTAGTGAATTTGGCCTCATACTCAACCACTGCCATACTATCTTGCTTTAATTCCATAAATTCTGCCACTTTCCTATCTCGAACACACTACGGGAAATACTTGTCATAAAAGATTTCAAGAAATTTTGCCCAATCGGCATCTTTGTAATTCCCACGCATTAACATCCACCATCTTCTTGCTTCGTCTTCTAGCATAAAGGTGGCTAGAAGCACTTTCTGTGTATCCGAACACGGAAATACTTCAAACAATTTTTCAATGCCAAGGACCCAAGCTTCAGCTTTCAAAGGATCCAATCCACCATGAAAACTGTGGCGGTTTCATCTTCTTGAACTCTTTGGTGAGAGCTATGATTCGGTCATCATTCTGATTATCTGGCACAGGAGGTGCCGGAGGTGGTGGTGGAGGATGTGGTTGCTGCCACTATTGCTGCCATTCTTGTTGTTGTCTCAATGTCTCTGCCATTTCTTGAATCAGTCTTTCCATTCTATCTAGTCTGGCAGTAGAAGATTCCTCTATCTCATTACCTCTTGTTCTCACCATCTGATTAAACTTGCATTATATTTTATACAAACGATTTACGCGTATGCATGTGATTAAGGCCGAATTGTACATCATTGAGGCCGTTAATTAGAATCTCTTAACTTCACTTGCTGATCAAACCGTATAATTTATGTGTGTTAAATGTCAATCAGGTTGTACATCGTCGGAGCATAAAATGGGCAAAAAGACCAAATTTGGACAAAGTTGACTTTTTCTGGAAAAGTCAAACTGATGTTTTAAACCTGTTTGGAAGTGAGTAGAAGTATAAAAGGAAAAGGAAAAGGCTTTTCTAGGGTTCTAAAACTGTTTTAACCAAAAGAGGGAGGCTAGGGTTTGGAAAGGAGAAGGAAAGCAAAAGCTCCAAGATGTCTTCCATGGTGGTTTCTTCTCCATCTTCCTCCTTCCACTCCTCCATGAGTGGCTAGTCGTCTTTTCTAGGGTTTTGATGAAACCCTAGCCATGTAATAGGTTTTTCTTTTTGATTTTATATTATGTAAAGGTTTGAACCATTGTGTGGTGTTTTAGAAATTCTTTATATATAATTTTCATTATTCTTTCGAATATTTGACTTTCTGTGATTGTTAAATATTATCCATACAATTGTTTTCTTTTCCTTCACATTCAAGGTATGGGACGAACCATGCTACGAGGAACGAGTCGTATCACTACCTTAGTTTAGAGTGAACGATTCGTATTACTTGAGATGGTTCGTGCTCGTACATTGAATGTGATGATCTTCTTGTCAAATGCTTCGAACTTGTAGTTGCGAAACATTAATTCGTTCAAACCATAGCATAATTGATTTCAATTGGAAACCCTAATTATGTGGTTAGTGGTGAATTCTCTACCCTAGGATTTTTCCCCAATTCAGTAAACCCAATTTCAATTATTCTTGATAATTTAATTCCTTAGTTTAATTTATTCGTTATTAAATTAGATTATAAACAACCAATCTTTTTATCAAAATTAATTTAGGAATTTAATAATTAAATTAGTTTAATTTCACAAAAGTCCCTGTGGATCGATACCTGGACTTGCCATTATTCTAATAGAATTTGGTATAGTTCAGTGATTATTTTTGGTGTGTTCAACGACCCATCAGCATGTATTAAAGAGCATGCACATCTAAATAAATTGCAATGCAGACAAATCATTACTTATAACACATAGTGGTTCATATTGAAACATTTAGATGCATTCTCGATACTATCAAAGTCAAACTTATCACATGAATGCATCCTAGGTCTTATCTAGACGCTTATTGCTCTTTTGGACAAGTGTGTGAGTTATTAACTCGTGCTCTGATACCACTCTGTCATGACCCGAACCCGCCCCCGTGGGTTAAGGACATAACCGGCCAGAAATCGTGAGATTACCTACGGCCTCAAACCAAACCATACTTATTTTAACAGAGTTAATGGGGGCCAAACGGAAGCAATTCAAAACTTTGTCCATAAAGGTGTGCTTACATGGCACATCAAAACAAACCATACATATATATATATATTAATAACTCACAACTGAAATACAGTGCTATAAAATTCTGTTTAGACAGGATCATCCAAAACTAAGTCAACCCATGGAACTATATACAGACATATACAAAACTTCGCCAACATGACAAAATATAAATACATAACAAAAGGGCGAAGATGGGTCTGGTGCATGAGACACGAGGGCTGACTTTCCAAAACCTATGTTGATCCACTTAGGCTTTACTGGGGCTGGGTCTGGACCTCTCATGGCTCACCTACAAACACATGAATGAGCGTGAACGAGAGCCCAGTAAATAATATCAAGTAAGGGAAATGCATTGAAACATTATACAACAGACGGCCTTGGGCCCAATTCATTCATGTCAACTGACCTTTGGCCTTTTCAAACTTTCATATCAGACTAGCTCTTAGGCCTGTATATCAGACTGGCTCTTAGGCCTTTATATCAGACTGGCTCTTAGGCCCTTCAAACTTTTCAGATCAAACTGGCTCATAGGCCTTTCAAACTTTTCAGATCAAACTGGTTCATAGGCCTTTCAAACTTTTCAGATCAAACTGGCTCATAGGCCTTTCAAACTTTCATATCAAACTGGCACATTGGCCTTTCAGACGTTCAGACCAAATTGGTTCATAGGCCTCTCAGACTTTCACATCAAACCATGTCCACCATTCAAATTAATGAACTTTACAAAACTTACGTAGAAGTAGCAATTGGACAATAACATATGTCAGATATTACTCACAGTGATCGGCTTGTGAATTTGCCCTGGAGCTTGACCCTACACATCACATAACACATACGGGTCACAATTAATTTAATCCGTTCTTTAATTCACCTTTTCCTCTTTAGGCTTCATTCTTATCTCTTTAATTCAATTACAATGCTTAATGCATGCCTAAGAGTGCTTGCAAGTGAAAGAGAACGGAAAACGAAACACAGAACGAGCACACAAAATTTTAAAAAACAGGGTCCCCGCTCGAGCGTGGACTTCCCCGCTCGAGCGGACCCTTGAGGCCTGCAAAAGTACTAGATAGGTGAAATTTATGCTCGAGTGTTAATTCTGGCGCTCGAGCGGAAGGCCTCTCTACATGGCTACCCGCTCGAGCGTGAACCTCCCCGCTCGAGCAGACACCATGTCTGCAAAAAGTACTGGATATGCCATTTATATGCTCGAGCTTAAACTTGGACACTCGAGCGGAAGTTCATCAACATAGCTCCCCGCTCGAGCGTGACTTCCCCGCTCGAGCGGACATCAAGGTCTGCAGAAAATACTGGGAGCACGAAATTCATGCTCGAGCGGCGGTTTACCCGCTCGAGCGGGCATCAAACTTTCTGGAAATTCCAGAACTGTTCTTGGAGTTCAAATTCGATGTTCAAAGGTCTCAACTCATGATTTTTGGCCCAAACTCCATATATTTATGTACTAACATGGTACGAACACTAAATTACATCACAATGAAGCTCAATTTTGCTAATTAATCACATACAAGTTCCAAATTACATGAAACTCATGTCCAACATGATAAATTCAACCATTCAAACTCCTACTCCCATGGATTGTACATGCATGTGACATATCTCCCTCATTCTCAACTCATATGATGAAGAAGTGGTTAAAAACATGCGCTTCAACTTAAAACTTACATGGATCATACATTTTGTGCTCAAATACACAAATTCAAAGCAATTGTACCCATGCATGCACACATTGACCTTCAATTCAACATAAACAACTCAATTTCATTTCAATTCTTACTCTTGATTACCCAACTAGCTTGAATACGCAATTTACAAACTTATACTTTTGAATTCATGCTCACTAGCTTACCTAGAGGTTCAATTCTTGCAATTTATAGCAAATCTTTGAGTAACCTTCAAAACCTCCAAGCTTTAAGATCAAAACTATACAATTCTCTCCCTTTCTCTCACTATGGCCGGCCCCCTCTCTATCTCTTGGAGTAATTCGGCTCAATGAACAAGAAAAGAAGAGTTGAGTGTGTGTGTAGTGCTCATATAAGGCCCCTCTTGTTATATTATTATAATATATAATAATAGAGCACTAATTCACCAATTAAATCAATTTGATCTGATCCGAATCAATTTCCAATTAAATTTCACCGTAGGCTCTAAAAATTATGCCAATCACAATGGCACAATCCATTTCGGGTTCGGTGGCCGATAGGGTCTTCAATTTAATTTCCAAAGCAGATAATCAAACATATAATCCTACGGTGAACAGATAGAAATTCAAAACCACATATTTTCACATAATGGCACACAAAATCATATCAAAACACATAATCACATTCGTATTAAGGACTAATTGACATATTACGGAACGGGGATATCACAATCATGGAGAGTAACTTAGGGGATGATCTAGCAAGTATAAAATGAGGACTTGAAGAATAAAGAACCATCTCAAACGACTCACAATTCGTGGTATTAGCTTCCAGTTAGGAGTAGTTGAATTAGCAATTTTATGAGTAGATCAGTGTTAGTTTTTCCAACCCCCATTTATTTTCTTCTATCAATTGCTATATTTTTCAGTTCTTTGTTCTTGTTTAAGTTCAAGTAACTTGTAGCAAGTGACAATTTATTTGAATAATACATATTTTGTTCCGTTCTGTTTTTTCTTTATTTAATTACCTCCAAAGAAATCCTTAATCTATTTAAAGCAAAGAACTCAACTACAAGTCTGTTCTTTTTGTGTTTTATGGGAAAGTTAATTTAAATCTGTTGATTAATCACTGTTGATTAGGCTTAAACCAAATTTTTACCAATATAAGTTAGTACACCCAGTAGGACCATTCTAACATGGAGTAATGGTAATGAAGATCCATACTAATGCGCATGAAATCATGCCCTCAAGTGGCATGTTTACATATTGTGAACCCATGGATGCAAACTGCCAATGGAGTTGTAGTGTTCCCATAGATACAGATTATCAGTGGAATGCCTCATATTTTGAAATTTGTCGATGTTATGGTGGTGGTTCTACTACTTATTGCCAACATAATGGCATGACAAATGATGTGAAAAGAATAAATTGGCATTGTGAGGATGAAATTTATTGGTGCAAGAGTGAAATTTTGGCCCTAAAAGAAGAAATTAATTCTCTTTATAGGCAAAGATTTCAAATAATTCAAATAATGTCATCATCTCCGTATTATTTGACGCAAAGAGAATTAAATTACCGTGATAGAAAAATTCATCAACTTAAAGGCCAAATTTTTGTAATTGATGAAGAAATTCGATATTGGAAGCAAAAATTAGAAGGCATAATGGCCAATGAAAAATTAAGGTATAAAAATAATGTTGCTCATAGGGTTAATACACATATTTTTGAAGAGCCAATCATTCATGAAGAGCCAAGGTATTTGGCTCAAATGGTTAGCACACATGAAGTCGTGAAGATAATATGACTTTGGAGAATTTTCATAGGCCATTAATGGCTAATATTAAAAAACAACCCCTTCCCTTAAAAAAATATTGAGAATCCTGATGATAAAGGTTCACTTGAGGGGCATTATTTTTAGCCAAAGATGGTTGAAACTTATGAACATAGGTGGCATGATGTTTTGCTAAACATGGCAAAGAATGACAAGTCATTAATGGTTAAAAAAATAAAAATAAAATAAGAACAACCCCTTCTCTCAAAAACTGTTAAAAATTCATCACAAAATGGTGTATCTGGTTTTTCATGCTCCTTGGAGAGGTTTAGTCTCCTCGGGTACGATAACCCTATAGTTCGGACTCCCATGGTTCTGAATCTGGTCTCACAAGTGCAATGCGAAACAGAAAAAAAACAAATAAGAGTTTAAATCCGGAAAATCCTAGAAAATCCATTAATCATCAGAGATTCCAAAAATGGACTGCTTTGCTAGATTTCAGAGTCGCCACCTAAATATTTTTGAAAAATTTAGGAAACCAGTGACTCGTGCCAAAGGCCACTTGTCCTTTATAACCAAAGTTATCTCGATTCGGGAACTTAGGCATGAGAGGGAAAGGTCATGGATTGAGCACCCCTTCACCCAATCAGAAATCGACCTCTACTAATCATGATGTGAATTTTATCAACATTATATTCTCTCGTTCTAATTTCATTATGCTATCTTACTATGTGAGGCACACATTGGAAATGACTTGACTTTATGTGATGATTTTAAAAGAGTTTTGAGTACACACAACTTAAAAGGAAAGAAAGAAGCTTGTACATACATTTGATCAAAATCATCCCCAATGCAAGTAAAATAACCTTCACCCATAGGCATTCAAACAGTTCATTTCGAGTAAGTACGTAGCCTTATGGTAAGATGCTAAGCATGGCAACAATCACACACATGAATATGCTAAAGCTAAAAATGCTCACCTAGTACTCCGAGATAAGCCAAAGAAAAAAATAAAGCAATTAGAAAAATGCACGACCTTAACAATGCACATGACTAATGCAACACATGCAAGAATGCAACTATTAGGTTCAGTTTATTAACATGTTATATGGATTAACTCAAAGCATGCGGTAACACACATATTCAAGCAAGTAGGAAATGACAATGATATTCAAAAAAATGATGAACCGAACCTTAATGCATGCAAAAATAGATGCAAATCATGACAATGATATGAAACGAAAACATGATACTACATACAACCACGGTAAGCATGTAAATAAAAGAGAGAAAAAAAAATAGGGGTTGGAAGACATACATTACATATTACAAATTTGCTCTTGCACAAGAGGGTCCGAACAACTTACTTAACTAATTATTTCAAACACTAATGAATGAACTAATTAAGAAACTAATTATTACAAAAAAAAAATATTAAAGCTACTAATCTAATGAACTTGAATGAGTAGCGAGTCGCTTGCGCACAAGCGAGAACATCCTCTAGAAACTGCTCTGTTTGTTGCCCGAAGTTTCCCTGTTAGCAGTCAAAAAGCAGTTCTATTTCGACCTACAAATCTGCTCTGTTTTGCTCCAAAATTACTACTACCGTACAACATGCTTGACCGGCCGGCCTAATAAGGTGGTCGGTCGTTTAGAATAATGGCCGGCCGGCCATTGTTTCTAAGGAATATCCTACTGCAACAAAACTGGAACAAAGCAAAACATTGTGTTTCCAAAAGCTGTTCATCCTCGCTGCTCCCTCCTGTCATGAAGATTTTCAAGGAGGGAGCAGGTTTGCTTCCCAAATCATCAATCATTGCAAATTTGTTACATGATGATCTTTAAAAACAAAAGGAAAAGACTTAGCTAAACACTAAAACAAGGCTATTCTCTCCACCTCCTTCCTATCATGAAATTGTTCAGGGAAGAGGTAGATATGCTCCACAAATCATCAAACATCACTAGATTGTATGTGATGATCATAGAGCAACAAAGCAAGTAAGGCGAAAAGACAAAAAAACGAGCTATCTATCAAAGTTTAAACACACAACTCCTCTTTTTCATGGAACAAGGATGAGACATCGATTTTCATGTTTCAAAAATGATCGATAAGAGAGTTTTTCAACACTTTGAACACGGAAGCTACTACCTAGCTTCAAGGTGGACAATAGCTATGAAAGCAAGAAATTTAACGCAAGATAAGCAAACTTGTGGCGAGGTGGCTAAGCCTAAGCTCTAATCCTCCCATGACCACAAGGTTCCAAGTTAAGCTATAACAAGGTAAAAATAATTAACTCAACGGAATGCCCGCTATATCCTAAACACGCCAAATCCGAGAGGACTCACAACAACACAAATATGATATTCAAAGCATAGGAAGTAAGAGCACATGTAGTGGGTAGGACTAGGACCCTTTTATAAGCCCATATTCAAGTCATATCATACAAAAAAATCTAAAAATATTGCTACAAAAGTACTGAAATTTAACCAAATGAAGTGAAAAGAAAGTAAAAATAAAAATGAAAGAAAACAAATGGGTGCACAACTAGTGAGCTAGCCAATGGAAAGATGGCTAGCCCACCCACTTTTAACAAATTTTTAATTACATTTTAAGCTCAAAAATAAGTCTGGAATCGCTATGTAAAGACAAAGAAAAAAGAGAGAAAAGATGGTGAAAAAGTTCAAAGTTTACCTTTTGAAAGAGAGGAAAAGCTTCTTAGTTCACAAACCACAAATTAAGCACTATCAAGGAGCTGCAATTGTATTTAAAATCTCAGGAAAAAGCTTCAAGTTCAAGCTTATAGGGTGTATCTATTGTGTATGTATATTGCAAAGCATAAGAGAAGTGTGTTGGATAAGTTATAGGCTCTTGGAGATTTTTTCTAACCCCAAACCATGAGGGGGGTGTTGTATTTATAGAAAAATAGCTTCTTACGTCGAAAATATCTGCAAAAGGGACAGCTGGTCGGAAGCATGTGCATGGGAGTAGGTGGCTGTTGCAAAATATCTGCTGTCGTTGAACATGGCCAGCAGACCATAAGGATGCACGGCAGACCCAATAAAATTGGTCTGCCGGCTATCTGTTGGCCAGCTATTCTCTGAGTGGTCAGGCTAGAAAAAATATGGTTTTGGTCAAAAGGGGATGCAAGGTTTAGGTTTTTAGGCTTGAAATCAAATCCTTTTACTGAAGAATCGAATGATTGCACAACGTAACATTTCATTATTGAGTGTTTAGAGTGAAGCACCCAAGTCTGAAGGGCGGTCAAAATGGGGTGTGTACAGTTTCCCATCTTTGACAAAGCTCGAAGTCATTTCATGACATGAGTGAATGTCAAAGTCCGAAGATGACCCATGTGACAAGGCTATAAGACTTGGCCAAACAAACAAAATGTAAATGAAATTGGTTGAACTCGAAAGTTGCCAACGTATCCCTTTGCAAGGAATCAAACCAGCGTAGTTCAAGGGCAAGATGCAAATGATATGCTCGAAAAATACACTTGGAAGCTGGACTTATATGCTTCACAAAGCCGATTTTTTTTGAAACTCCATGATCATGCAAAACAATGCAATGAGTAATAACAAGATGACATCATATGAATGAAATAAGCCTCAAGCTTAAATCAAAACAAGTCCAATTGTGTCTCATACGGAAAGAAGTAAGCAAACAACAATTCCAAACACATTTCACTTGAAAGAAGGAAAGACAGTGTAACCAACAATCGTATCTAACCGTATCTCATACGGAAAGAGGAAAGGTTTTAACTGAATTCAAAACAATATCCTAATGTGTTTCACGCGAAAGAAGAGAAGTGTGGTGTAACCAACAGGCGTATCTAACCGTATGTCATACGAAGAGAGGGAAGGTTTTAACTAGGTGAATAAACATCCCAATGTGTTTCACGTGAAAGGGGCACAAAGGTGGTGCAACCAACAAGCCTATCTAACCGTATTTCATACGGAGAGACGAAAGGTTTTAACCAGGTAAACCAGCATCCCAATGTGCTTCACGCGAAAGGAGTACAAAGGTGGTGTAACCAATAGGCGTATCTAACTGTATTTCATACGGAGAGAGGGAATGTTTTAACCAGGTAAATCAACATCCTAACGCGTTTCACGCGAAAGGGGTACAAAGGTGGTGTGACCAACATGCATATCTAACCGTATCTCATACGGAGAGAGGGAAGTTTTTAACTAGGTGAATCAACATCCTAACGCGTTTCACGCGAAAGGGGGTGAGATGTAACCCAAACTACGTTTCATGCAGAAGGGGTAAAGTGAAAAGGTACAAGCCAAACTATGCTTCGTGTAGAAAGAGTGAAAGGTGCAAGCCAAACTACGCCTCGCGTAGAGAGAGTGATAAGGGTAGATACAATAAAATGATAAAGGCACAATGCATATGTGTAGGTGATGCAAAATACAATGCGGTGTATGTTCTATGCAACATAACATGTAACATAATAGAAAAGATAAACAAAAAGCTGTGGCTTTGAAAACACCTCATAGGGGGAAGTGGCGATGAACAATCCTGTTCTGTCGGGGATCTTCCTCTTCTTTTTTGTTTTTCAAACTTCTACCTTCAACTCACAGTCAAAGGACCTCACATGCTGAAAAGAGGGTAAAACTTGCTTGAGCTCGAGGTCGAGAAACATTCACACTTTGGAGAAATGGCGAGACCTAGAATGGTACATCTAGAATAAAATTTCAGAATTTTCTGCGACTGAAGCAACCTCCAATACTCTACTTTTCCACTTTTAAGTTGAATACAAGATCAACCATGCCCAAAACTAGGCAAAAATCTAGCAAAACACCTCAAAACAAACTTGCACAGTCGACCGACCAAAAAATTGGCCGGCCTTACAACAATTTGGCTGGTCGGCCAAACATGCCGATGTCGGGGTAGTTACAGGATTTGACCATTGTGGCTCTTTAAAACATAACATTGGCTCATTGTATCACCCACAAACCATCCGAAATCCTTCTCCCTGTCTCTCTAGGTGCTCTCTCTCTCTCTCTCTCTCTCTCTCTCTCTAGATTTTCATCCTACTCGCTTTACCCAATGACCCACGAAATTTTTTTTGATAAAACCCTTTTGGCCCTCTACGTTTTAAACCGATTAGATTTTGATTCGGTCGAGTTTTTGGGTTTCTCATTGTCTTTTGCTTGTTTCTCACGGGTTTTCTAGATTTTCGTGTACATGCTCTCACATTTTCACTTTTTTCTCTCATTTTCTATCTCCTAAGGTTTGATTTTAGGTTTTTCACCTATTTTCTCATTTTTCTTGCTTTTCTCTCACCTCCTATCACATTCTCCATGGCTGATGATATTCCATGTGATGATGCCCCTCTCAAGGTGCCTATTCTTTCGCCTACAACGAGTGTGGAGGACCCTATAATAAAGGATATAGACAGGGCGGCAGAGGATATTACCGCTGACATCGCCATAGAGGAGATTTACCCTCCAGAGCCTGAGCCCTAGTTACCACCACTGAGGGTGAGGCCATTCGACCCAGCCACTTACTACCATTATACACACGTGATGGCCCCCGATGGCATGCTAAGATTTGTGGACTTTGCTTGGGGCATGCTGAGGACTTCCTCTTGCAAGAGCGTACCTCGCACCTCTTCCATAATGCTTCTGAGGTAAGAACTTCTGCTCGTTTTATACATTTTTCTTGATTTGACATTCATTACAACCCTTTAGCCTGCCATGTTTAACAAATTTCTCTTTCAACATAGGGTGACGCCTATGCCTGGAGGGGTTACAGCGTGGTGACAGCGAGGGACTGGTACTAGAAGCTCCCCGCTCGAGCCCGGGAGATGGTCTACGAGGCAGGCTTCGGCCTATTCTACTCCAGGCTCTCACAGCTATAGGCGAGCCGCCCTCACTCGGTGCCCTGGTGGAGAGGTGGTGGGACACCACCAACTCCTTCCACTTCTCTACTACCGAGGAGATGACGATGATGCCCTATGACTTCTCCATGATCACGGGGCTACAAGTAGGGGGTGATTCGATCCCCTTCGATCTTGACATGTGCCAGTGGCGGGCCGCTTGGATCCATCTTCTAGGAGTATATCCTTCCTTCGATGGGCCATCTATAGTGAGGTACAGCTGGTTCTATGACCACTTCCACGGGAGTTAGCCAGAGACCGGGGAGCAGATAGAGCAGTACACCCGCGGATTCTTGATCTATTTGCTCGGCACCACATTGTTCGCAAACAGATGGAACACTGTGGGCTTATATTTTCTCAGCGCCTTGGTGGTGTTGCTACGGGTGCGCTACTATGACTGGAGTGGTGCTAGCCTCACCACCCTGTACGGCTACATGAGCTTCGGTTTCCACAAGAAGGGGAAGATGGCCGGCGGCTATTGGAGAGCCTGAGAGGTATGTCCTGCACTTCCATTTTCAATTTCTGTTGTAAACCATGCTTTCTACTTTGCATTTTCTGTCTTTATTCCTGTTTGCAACCTGTATTTCTGTCTCTGCCTGTTGACTTACAAACTATTCTCTTCTTGTAACTTTGGGTATATGCTTATTTTCCCGCTCTTGCCTTGGTCCTAAGAGATGAAGCGGAGGCAGCTGTGCCTCACTTGAGGCGATATGATAGAAGGTGCTACCGTCGGCACCGCAGTGTCACCACCTTTGCCTACGATTGCCGCTTCTTCGATACAGTGACGACACGCGAGGTAATCTGAAACTCATACCTATTCCATTCCATTTCCATTACTTTGGCCCATACTCTAACAATTGACTTCAACTATTCATCCTCTTTTTGCAGGTCACTTGGCAGTTGTGGGTGGTTATACCTGCGGGACAAGGGATGAGTACGCCGGGTCCTGGGATACCTCCCGATTGCGAATTTTGCTGGAGGGTCCTTGTTGTAGGACATGGTACATGGGGGAGCGTTTTGTACGCCAGACCCTAGGCCTATACGACCCCATTGTTCCTGCTTTCCTTCCGCTGTCTATAAGGATTGCCGATAATCTTCCTGTCGAGGCTATCGTGACATTCTTAGCGGGGCAGGATGCAGATTTGTTTCGTAGAGAGGGGGACTACACTGCATTCATCCGAATCCATCTTATGCCACCTCTGACCAGAGCTTGCATAGGTGGCGATGCAGATGTACATACTACTAAAGGTGCCGCTCATGCGGCTAACCTTGATGCTGGAGGCGTTGCCCCCGCTGTTCATGTAGCTGGTCTGTCCGTGATCCAAACTACAATTACATATTGGCAGCCGAATGTGAAGGCCCACCAAATTCTATTTAAGCACCTGCAGGAGCGCGAGTATGTTAGGGACCTCGATGTTCAGCAGGTATGCACTATGTCTTGCAATTTGTATTTCACATTTTCTTTTCTGTATGCTAATATGCAAACTCACTTGCAGGTGCTAGTGGGTTATGTAGACAACCTCCTTCAGTTGGTCGACTCCTTGGTCCACATGGTGCGGAGGAGTGAGGCATTGCTCACCTACCATGGGAATCAGGTATCTTGTTTTTCTTATCTGACATGCACTGATTTCCTTTTGCCATATACATACTGTTTATGCACCAAATTGTTATGATGCTTTGTTTCTTCCAAACTCTTTCAGCCTCCACAAACACCAGCGACACTTGTGGTATCCACTCCAGCTGCAGAGAGGGGAGACAAATGGGCTGCTACACGTGGTAGGAATGAGAGTAGAGATAGAGGTAGAGGCAGAGGTGTCCGGAGCCGGAGCCGGAGTCAGAGTAGAGATAGTGAGTCTCGAGTACAGGAGGCTTCTTTGTCTGCAAGAAGAGCTTGACTAGTGAGGACACTGAGACTAGAGATACTAAGGAGATCACTAGTGATCGCTCTAAGTTCGAGGACAGAGACGACGATTTGGGCTGGGAGTCACAGTCTTCTGGTGATAGCGGTGCCGATAGTGATAGTGATCTCGAGTCTCGTCTTCGAAAGAGAACTAGGAGAGCTTCTTGACGCACCTGACTTGGCAAACATTGATTTTGGACTCCTCTTTTTTCTTTTCTTTTGCTTTGTAGTATAGAAATTATATAGCTTCAGATAGGTTCCTTTACTTTTTGCTTATGAAAACTTGTATTTTCTCTTTTGTAAAAATTATGATCGGGGTTGGACCCTACAGTTTATAAAAGAAAGATTTTTTTTGTTTTGCGCAGCATCTCGAGAATGGCACAATACTTGCACAAAAAAATGACTGTATCCAAAATTGAAACTGAGAATGATCACATTCGAACAAGTTCGTAATCGGATATCGAGCCTACAATTGACCAAAATACAAAATATGACTCAACAAAGGAAAAACAAAGTAAAAATAACTTAAGCCAGAAACAAAAGACTCAAAAACAAAGAAGGCAGACATAATACTGCTGCCAAGCTATTTGGTTGGCATACTTGACCGATCGGCTAATGAAATGTACGGCCGGCTGGCCAAGACCTGCAGCTGGACAACTGGCAACAACTGTTAGCCAGTCAGAAACCCTTATCTTCTATAAAGGTCTTTTCTTGCTACTTCTTTGACAGAATGTCATCTTTTTGGTAGTTTTCTTTGAAACTGGAGATTTTCCTTGTTGATAGGCTTAAAAATTGGACGACCACTTTGGATGGCACAAAAAAAGTGAATTTCAACGGTTTCGACATAAACGCTCTTTTTTCCTTGAGCCACACTTCACTTTGCTTTCCATTTCTGCACAGTGTTGCCCGCTTTTGGGACCCATTTACTCATGTGTTTCGCTTTGGATCACAAGAAATATGTCCCACTCTTGAAGACTCTCAAGCATTTAATGGAGTCTCGGGGCAACGAAGAAATTATGCCTTATGCACGAGCTCTTGAACAAATGTGTGACCTCTCTTTCAACGAGGCTAAATCTTTGGCTCATGATGGAGAGTTGAACATTCTTAGCCTGATTCACCGTTTTGCCGACATCGAAAATAGGTTTGATCTTCTTTGGTGAGTTTACTGCCAACATGCTCTCTGCATATGCTTGCTTGCCCATTATCTTCTTGCCCTTAGTAGCAATGGAGTAGTCAGCATCCGTTTGATCGAAGTGGCCCAACGCCTTAAGGAGGGTTGAAGCAGTATAGGCTTGGCATTGGCCGAGACCATAATGGGTTTAGATGCTTTCCATCAGTGAGAGACTTCTCAATTTGTGGGGAGTCCACTGCTTCTCTAGGTATTGTTTCCTATCCTTTCTCACTTATGATTTCTCACATCACTTTGGCACTCAATCTCTATTTTCTCTCAAAGCCATTTCTTTATTTTTCCTCTCAACGCACATCTCTTTATTCTTTAATCTCTTTTATTTTTTATCGCTTCCCAAGTGTGGTTGATGGATAAGCTGAAGGTTGTGGACCCTTGCCCCGAGTACTCGGCCAGATCCTACTTCTTTCTCCATAACTAGTGAGCTTTCCCACAGAGGGGTTGTGGTGCGACTAGATGTGTAGTAGATCCGCAACTGACATCGCTTGGCGATGCCCTTAGCTTAACTTGGCCGAGATGAGGTATAGCATGTCTCGCCAACCAGGTATACAGTTGATCGGCCTTACACACTGTGTTTTCTACTTCTTATTCCATTTCAGACGCCAATTTGGGTGTGAGCAGACCCGTCCACATGAGTGAGTCGAATACCCTGCTCCATTTCTAGTTCCTACTTCGCACTTGGCTCGATACCTCGCTGCTTGGAGGATGAGAAAGTTTTTAGGCCCTTCTGCTAGCTTCAGTTGTGCCCTTTCTAGTGAGTGCTTGACTTAGCTTGGGGATGAGACACAGGTCAGACCATCCTTGGCAGGAGAGACTTTTGCAAGTGAGGGCAAGAGGCAGAGGACCACTACCTGACTTATATGTGCCCCTAGTTTATTGCTTTGACTTTCTTTCTCAAGTTTTTATGATGTAAAAACATTTTTGATTTAACCAGAGAGTTGGAGGATGTACTTATGTTAAAATCATGTAATTAAAGTTATGAATACTGAAAATTTTCCTTCTTTGTCCAAAGAAATGGTATGTTTTTGGCAAAATTAAAATTTTTTAACTTCATTAAAACCTTTCAAAACAAATTTCGAAAGTGATCATTACCTGACACACATGGAATTAGTCCTCAAGACATACAGCCCCGAATCAAGAAGATCATAACAGCCCACAACTGCATTCACCTTCATTATTGTTCTGCTCTTGCTTTATCTTGTAATTGGCCTTTCTGCCAAATGGAGGGAAAACAACCAAGCTAGCAGATGGTGAAACGGATCGATCAAACAATGGATAGGATGGTTGAGTTAAAAATGATTATGGTCGAACTTCGAGATGAAGTTGCCTAGGTATCCCAAAGATGGGAATCAGGCTTTACGTAGTTCGGTTAACGTTCACTTGGGTATTAACTCTCTCCTTTTACGCTCTAACTTTTGCCAATGCCGCCCTCTCAGGTTTTCAACCTTGCAAGCTCTAATTTTCTTTTTATTTCAAATTTTTCATGCTCTAACTTTTGCCTAGGTCGCCCTCTTGGGTTTTCGACCTAGTGAGCCTCTCAAGAATAGTATTTCTTCAACTTGTCCATATTGATCAGTTGTGAGAACTCCAAGCCATCTAAATTCATGAGGATGATTGCTTCTCCTGACCAGATAGATTTGACGATGTGGGACCAGTCTAATTGGGTAGGAACTTGCCCCTAGGGTCGTGGATGGGAGCTCAGTTGTCTTTGAGCACCATATCTCATTCTTTGAGGTTTCTGGACTTGATTCGATTCTACACTGATAGCCCTGGATGTGATATAATGCCTTCAATCTTCTTTCATCAAACAACATGAACTCCTCGAACCTGTTCTGTTGCCACTCCACCTTTGCTATCTGACACTCGACTATGATTCTCAACGGCGGTACCTTGATTTCAATTGGCAAAACAACTTCCATCCCATATACGAAAGAGTAAGGGGTTGCTTGACGTTTTATAACCCCAAAGTGCAAAAGGCAGTTTATTTGGCCAGTCCTTGTAGGTTTCCACCATCTTTCATAGAATGTCCTTGATATTTTTATTTACGGTTTCAACAGCTCCATTGGTCTATGGCCTATATGTTGATGACTTGTGAAATGCCATGTTGTATTTCTGAAGCAAATCCACTACCTCTTTTTTTAAGTGTGAGCCATTGTCAAATATTATCTTATTTAGCACTCTATACCCACAGATGATGTTATTCCTGATGAACTTGGCCACATGCGACGCTTCCAACACAGAATACGACTGCGTCTCCATGTACTTGGTATAGTAATCAATTGCCACTAGAATGAACTTGTGTCCATTTGAGCCCTTTGGCGAGGCCGCTCCGATGACGTCAATTCCCCATATTGAGAAAAGCCATGGTGAAGTCATATTATAGAGCTTTGACGGCAGGATATTCATGTGATTGGCATAGATTTGAAATTTATGGCATTGCCGAACAAAGTTGATACAATCTTCCTCCATGGTTGACCAATAATAACCTTGCATGAGAATTTTTATGGCTAGCATCACACCATTCATGTGAGCTCCACACTCTCCCTTATAAAGGGCCTCCATGAGATGTTTTGACTCTTCTTCTTCGACACAGAGCTTGTGCATGCCCAGATGCCCCTTTTATACAACTTACTCCCGCATATGATGAACTGGATGACTAGACACTGTATTCCCCTTTCATCCTTGGCATTTGCCCCTAATGGATACGCATCCTTCTCCAAGAAGTTCTAAATGTCATGATACTAGGGATTCTTGTCCTGAACTTTGTCTATTGTGGCTATCGTATTGTAAGCAGTCTGCCTCATTTTTTATTGCCGTTAAGACTTGGGTGCCTCATGTTGAATGCTTAATGATGAAATGTTACACTGTGCAAACCGTTCAATTTTTTCAGCAAACAGCTTCAGTTTTGAGTTTCATAACCTAAACCTTGCACCTCCTTTGGACCAAAACCTAATTTTTTCTAGCTTAACCACTCAAAAAAGAGCTGGCTAACAAGTGGCTAGCAAGCCATCTTTGATTGGCCGGCCGTCCCTCTTCGTGGCCGGCCGGCCATGTTTAGCATAGTAGATATTTTGACAGCTGCCAGCTGTCTCTACGTCCATGCCTTGCACTAGCTGTCTTTATACAGATATTTTCGACATGAAATGGTGTTTTTCTGTAAATACAAGGCCTCCCCTAAGGGTTTGGGGTTAGAAATATTTTGAAAAGAGCCATAACTTGTCAAACACTCTTCCCTCATCTCTTGCAATATACATACACCATACATACACCTCCTAAGCTAAAACTTGAGGTCTCTTGCTGAGATTCTTGAACACAATTTTAGCTCTTGAGAGTGTTCAACTTGTGGTTTGTGAACTAGAAGAGCATCCCCGCTTTTAAGAGGTATACTTTGAGCTTTTGTACCATTTTTTCTCTCTCTTTTCTTTGCTTTTTTCATACTATTTTCAGAGTATTTTGAGGCCTGAAATATGTGATTTTAATTCCAAAAAAAAAAAAAAAAAAAGAGAGAGGGGTTAGCCACCCTTAAGATTGTTAGTTGGTTGAAACCCCTTGGCTTTAGCCTATTTTTGCTTACTTTTTCCATCTCAAAACTTGATTTTCAGCATTGTTTTTGTGCTGTTTCAGAACTTTTTAGTGTGCGAAATTATACTTTAAATACTATAGATGTGTTGTTTTAAGTCCTCATTGTAGACGTCCCCAAACGTCCCGGGAGAGAAATCCCGTTTTGTTCATATGGGGCTCACTACAGTTCAGGACTCAATGTCACAGTCCTGTATCTAATCTCGTAGAGTGCAATGCAAGACCAATGAATCATCAAAGAGTCCAAATCTGGCAAAATCGTTTTTGAAAACAGATTTTTTTGAAAGAAGTGCCAAACATGGACTGCTTTGCCAGATACAGAGTTGCCACCTAAATATTTTTTTATGGGGGAATTTAGGAAACCCTGACTCGTTGCCTAAGGCCACGTGTCCGTCATCACCAAAGTTGCCTCAGCTCGGGAACTTGGGTACGATTGGGGAAGGTTAGCTATGAGCACCCCCGCTCGCCCGATCAAAGATCGGCCTCTACTAACCATGATATCTAGTTTTGAAAACATTATGCATTCTTATTCCGGTTAATTAGCTAATCTTACTATGTGATGCGCACAACACAAAAGTATAGATTAGATCGCCTAATTTGGAACAAAGCATTGCATATCCGCTTGTTTGAAAGACAGTTTGAAATTTGCTACTCGCAAGTAGGCTAAAACACGGATTTCAACGAGTTGTTCCAACTCAAACAATCCAACCTTCACCCACAGGCATTCAGGCAGTAAATCAACTAAGCAGTTAGCCTCATGGCAAGCATGCTTTCATGTTAACATTCACACTCATGCGAGATGCTAAAGCATAAACACTCACCTAGTACTCCAAGCCAAAACAAGAAACATGTTAGTAATCAAATGTATGATCCAAGTCCATGTTAAAATGGCTAATGCATCACATACAGAATGTCACTAGAATAGGCTCGGCTAATCTATGGGTGGCATGTGAAATGCACAGATAACGTGTATTCAAGTTAGATTTGAAATACCATGCAATTAGTATGATGCGCCGAGCCTAGTGCATGCAATACAAATGAATGGATGCACGCATGCATAGCATAAGGATGCTAAATTAAATATGACCTAATACTAACCATCAAAAGCAGGTAAGTAAAAAGGAGAAAGAAGTGGGGATTGGAAGACATGCATCACACGCACGCACATTTATTACACATTTGCCCTCGCTCGGAGGGACCAAAAGAATAATACAATTTAATCAACTAACAAGCTAATTAAATAATTACAAACTAATTAACTAGTTAAGCAAATTAACTAAGCTAATAAAGCGATAAAACAGCCTCGGGAAGAGGGTCTAATGCATGCGTGCTCGGCTCTGCTCGGAAATCCACCACCATGCACAAGCTGCCTCTGTTTGCACTGTTTTTCTCCTCTGAGGACTGCACAAGTCTCAAAGTTGTTTCTGAAATACTCCTTGAGGGTTGTAGGAGACCACCGGCCATGAGGAAGTGGTCATCGATCACAAATGAAGATATTGGCCAAATATGGATAGCCGGCCGGCATTGAAGATGGCCGACCGGCCATCTTTTCCTGCAGAACCCTGTTTTGACAGTAGCAGAGGGCAAACAAGGCATGGCAATGCATTTTAAGCAAATGTTTGCACAACCAACCTCCCCATCATGTTGTGGACTCAAGGGAGTTGGGTACTCGATCCTTGAACCACCAATCGCGCATTTCAATGCGTGATGGTCCAAGAAGTCAAGTGTGCATTTTGATGTTAAATGTAATGCACACAAAACACACAAGGTACCTAACCTCTATCATGGTAATTCAAGAGGCAAGGCATGCATGCAAAATGCAACCTAAGCATGCGAGCTAAGTATACAACATGAGCATGGGGACAAACATGCAAACATGCAAGCATGTGACAACCTATCAAACATGTGAACAAGCAATGTATACTAGGCACACAACCTAAGCGAACAAGCATGTACCAAGTATGCGAGTTAATCAAGCATGCAAGATGCAATGTAAACATGTAAGTATGCAAGACATGTAACATGTTAAGCAACTTAATCAAGGAAGTGCATGCCAAATGCAATGTGATTCAAGCATGCAATAACATGCGATAGGCCAAGCATGCAACAACACGCAAGGTGAGCATGCAACAACATGCGAACAATGGACTTATACCAATTTGGGCAGCTCTCAAATAGGCCCAAAACAGTGGCCAAATGCCAAGGAAATGAAGGCAAATGCACATACAAACATGCATGCAAACATTGTCCAACACTTGGGCATCAAAGAGCAACTTTTAAGCACACTTAAAAGGGACAAAACATGGACAAATGGCATACATTAAAAGCTTTGAAAATCATGTTAAGGATGGTGCCAAACCAACTAAACAAAGCAATCAAAGCATGCAACAAAGTCCAAGGACTTAAACTATGGTCATGTGACACATGAAGCAAATGACCAAAGTAAACCAAAACAGTCCTAAATCATGCCAAAGTAAGCCCCCAAAACCACTTAGATGGCATCTAAATGACCTAATCCTAGAGGCACGCACAAAGGTCCAAACATGGAGCATAAAACACAAACCTTTTGAAGCATCAAAGGAGCCATAAATGCAAGTATACAAACATGCTATATGGACTGAAATGACATGATAAGTATTGCCAAACCACTGAAATGATGCAAGGAGAGCATGCTAGAGGGGCCAACACTCAAGGTCTACAAGGGAGATTGCATGGTAGCTATACAAAGCAAGTCATAGATGACCCAAACAACCAAAACTAGACCTCAAGTATACTAAAACATGCATAAAAGCTTCACAAAGCTAGGCCAAAATCATACTAAAAACAAGGCTCAAAGTACAAAGCATGTTAAGGCAATTTCATGGCATTACAAGACAAGTATGCAAGGCATGCATGGTGTGTCTAAACCAACTTAAAACAGAGGTACATCATTGCAAAATACTACCAAATACCAGCTAAGACATGGCCAACATGGACTTAAACAAGGTGCTCACACATGAGGCTAAAATGGCAAGTATTGAAGATAATAAGGAGAGGGGATGGCCCTCTCTTTCTTAGGACCTTAAAACACCATCCCCACCACTGAAATCCCTTTGGATTTCAGTGGTGGGAAGGCCAAGACAAGGTGGTCCCGGAGCTCACCAAAAATGCACAAAAATGAGGCCAGAAAAGGCCTAAGAGGGGTCAAACAACCCCAAACACCAAAACAGCCTTAAATAACTATTTTAAGCACTCAAAATCAGAACTTTTATTAGTTATACACAAAGCTTAAAAATAGATGCAAGGATGGCTAAAAGCCTAAGCAAAAATGGGGAATAAAGGGGTAAAGTTCTTACCCATGAAGACCTCTTCAAGAACAATGCTCCAGCTGGTCTCTCCAAGCTTAGATCAACTCAAGAACTCTAAAAATAACTCCTTAGCACCTCAGTAGCCAAAGGAAAGTGTAATACTAGGTGTTTGTATGCAAAACTATGAACAAAACACCTTAATACACACACAATATGGAAGAGAGGGAGATATAGAGATAGAATAGATACACAATCCTCTAACCCCAATCTTAGAGCTCTGGAATTTTTTGAAACCCATGAGAAGGGAGGAGAAGCCCTCCTCTTATAGAATTCTAACTCTTGCAAAGCTTACAAAACAAGCTAAGCAAGAGGGAAATCCCTCCATAGTGCAAAGTGGGTGCCAGCTGGCACAAAATATCTGCCAAAAGTAGATGAACAGTGGTCGACCAACAAAAATGGCCATTTGACCAACAAAGGTGGCCGGCTGACCACCAAGAGTGCCGACCGGCCATCACCAATGGCCGGTGGCAAGAAAACATGGCCGGTGGCCTCAAGCCATGGCCGGTGAGGTATGGGGATGGCCAACAAGCTATTTCCCCCCCGCCCCTAAGAAGCAAAACAACAGGTGTTTGGTGCAAAACCAAACACAAAAACAAACAAGTTGAGAGATCCTAAGGCAGGGCGCGTAGTCAAGACCTTCGGGAACTCAAAACGAACACAAACATGGATGATCACCGAGTGTTCAAACGATGACGTCCAAGTCTTGAGGACGGTCAAAAATGGGGTGTCTACAGTTGCCCCTTTTTGACAGAACTCGAAAGTCATAACAATGACGGGAGTGAATGTCAAAGCCCCCAGACGACCCATTTTTGACAAGGCCGAAGACTTAGACAAAGCATACAAGCTGCAGATAAAGATATGCGCCCGAGGGCAGGGGCAAAATGCAAAACAATGCACAAAGCCGAGCATAACTTATGATCATGCAAAGAAAGTTGTAACGAAGCATATACATACAATAAATGCAACAGTTTAAGCAATCAAACACAAATCCAACTACATGACAATATAGAAAGGATGTAAGAGAATTATGTAATTCTCGCTACGTTTGACGCGGAGAATACAATACTTGTGCGGTTCTTCTGGTCGTGCCAGCTTCAAATGAACCGTACATACAATATCGTGCCTGAAAAAGAGAGAAACTTAACAGGTACAATATCGTTAGCAACATGCATAACCATGCAATCTAAAACTGCGTGACAACGCGAGTGAAGAGGTGCATGACAATGCGACCTATGCGTGGCGCATAACAATGCGGGATGGATGCATGACAATGCAATATTTACAAAACTATGTATAAACAATGCAAATGATATGTAATGCATTCGAGATGATCAAACCATAAACAGTACAAAACCACACAAATATCATAAAGATGATGGAGATGCAAAATCCGTCTACTATAGAAAAGGTGTCGACACCCTCAAACCACAATCCCATCAGTGGAATAGGCGCGTACACATGCAGAACTATGTGTGTGTAGACGGAACACAAGATACAAGTAATTGGGTGGGATGATATAAGTGAGGCATACTCTGCTCAGGAAAGATTGTGATCCTAAATGCTGGATGCAACAAACTACACTACAATGCCATGAATGCAGTGGATAAGGCGCGTGGCCAAACCGTATCTTGCCTAGGAAAGGCATGGACACATACAAACCGCGTCTAACACAGAAACTGTGCCGTCACCCACAACACTAGGTGCGTACACATAATATCATAACCGTGCTTCAACGTGAAAAGTATGGGCAGATACCCGACCAAGCTCAACTTGGAAAGGCGCAAACGATAAATGGAGGATGCAGCAAATGCATGCAATGCTTTCTATGTACAATGCAATGTGATCACTAAACATGCACTGGATGGATGCAATGCAGGTGGAAACGAAGCATGCGCGTTAATGCAAGTGAAGAATGCATGACAATGCAGGTGGATAATACAGTAAATGCATGCAAACTACAATGCAATATACTCTATATGCAACGGATGGAATAGATAAGGCATGCGGTCAAACCGTATCTTGCCTAGGAAAGACATGGACACATACAAACCGCATCTAACACAGAAACGGTGCCGTCACCCACAACACTAGGTGCGTACACATAATATCATAACTGTGCTTCAACGTGAAAAGTATGGGCACATACCAGACCAAGCTTGACATGGAAAGGCGCAAGCCATAGATGGATGTGATGCAGTAAATGCATGCAATGCTTTATTTATAATGCGATATATACAATATGCATGCAATGTATGCTGTAATGCAACATATACAATGGATAAGGCACGCGGCCAAACCAAATCTTGCCTAGGAAAGGCATGGACACATACAAGCCTTGTCTAACACAGAAATGGTGCCGTCACCCATAACACTAGGTGCGTACACATAATATCATAACCGTGCTTCAACGTGAAAAGTATGGGCACATACCAGACCAAGCTCAACATGGAAAGGCGTAAGCCACAAACGGATGTGATGCAGCAAATGCATGCAAACCAAACTGCGATATATACAATATGCATGTAAACTATGTACAATGCACCATATACAATGGATAAGGCACGCGACCAAGCCAAATCTTGCCTAGGAAAGGCATGGACACACACAAACCGCGTCTAACACAAAAACGGTGCCGTCACCCACAACACTAGGTGCGTACACATAATATCATAACTGTGCTTCAACGTGAAAAGTATGGGCACATACCAGACCAAGCTCAACATGGAAAGGCGTAAGCCATAAACGGATGTGATGCAGCAAATGCATGCAAACCAAAATGCGATATATACAATATGCATGTAAACTATATACAATGCACTATATACAATGGATAAGGCACGCGGCCAAACCAAATCTTGCCTAGGAAAGGCATGGACACACACAAACCGCGTCTAACACAGAAACGGTGCCGTCACCCACAACACTAGGTGCGTACACATAATATCATAACTGTGCTGGGCACATACCAGACCAAGCTCAACATGGAAAGGCGTAAGCCATAAACGGATGTGATGCAGCAAATGCATGCAAACCAAAATGCGATATATACAAAATGCTTGTAAACTATGTACAATGCACTATATACAATGGATGCATGTAAACTTATGTATAATGCAATCTATGCAATGCTAATATTTATAGTGAATGCTATGTACAATGCACTATTTACAATGGTGCAGTAGAGAGATGCATGACAATGCAAATGAAACACGTATGATAATGCATGTTTGTTTTTTTTGTTTTTGTTTGAAATGCATGATAATGCGAATGACAGAAATACGCGACGACACGCGTCTTTTGAAGTGCATGACAATGCAAATGAACTGCGCATGACAATACGCGGTAAGAGGAGATGCATGACAATGCATGTGAGGTATGCGTGACAACGTGTGACAAGGGTCATGCATGTGAATGCATGTGAGGTGCGCATGACAATGCAACCTAAAGAAGATGCAAAACAATGCAAGTGTGGCGTGCGTGACAACGCATAACATATGTGCATGACAATGCGAGTACGATGTGCGCTGCAACGCATACGAGATATACATAACAATGCAACGTATTTAAAGCAGTTTCCGGACTTCGCAAGATACAAAAGGATACGAAAAGGATACACCTTGCACGTATTCGAGTGCTATGCACAGAAGACACGGCACAGAGACCGGTTAAGCTTCAAGAATGCAGTTCCTTGCATGGTCTTGAGCAAATAAGGCCCCAAAACATATATATGACCCAAACAAGGGTGTAGGAGGTGCACCGACCACCAGAGGGGATCACCGGCCATCCACCGGCCACAAAATAATGCCATCGGCCATCTACTTGGCCGACCGGCCAAAACTGCCTGTTCAAGGCAGTTTTGTCAATCCGGTACGGGGCTTTAAATATAGGGCTTCTAGCCCTATTTTCTCACTTGCCTCTTGCTCGAAAAACTTTCCCCCATCTCTTTAGGTCATTTTCCAACCTTCTACCCTCGCTTTTCCTCAGTTTTCGGGCCCGTTTGGTTGTTCGATTTGCGAACTCCTTCGCGTTTCGAACATTTTGAACCGAACAAATCTCAAATTCGGTGTCTCTTTCTCGATTTCCACCACTTGAGGTTTGTTTCCCTCGAGTTTACCTTGATTCTCGTGCCTTTTCCGCACTCCGACCTTTCCGGCCATTTTTCACCCTCTTGGGGTTGACTTTTCAGTTGACTTTTCACATTCTCGCTCGGTTTTCATATTTCTGGCCATTTTCGTACCCTACTCGACATGGCAGACGATCTTCCACAGGGCGAGGCTTTCCCGGAGATGGACGTGGACCCCGAGGTCGAGCTCCTCCCTCTCTGCGTCCGACCGTTTGATTCGGCAACCTACAGGCCGGCGGTGCATGTGTTCCCTCCTGACAGCCTCCGCCACTTCCGGAGTTATGCGCGAGGCGTGCCACTGGAGCTTCTACTGCGCGAGCCAGAGTCACATCTGTCATACGGCGCTTCTGAGGTATACTCTTCCCCTTTTTATTTTCTACAATGTAGAACATATAACTGTGCTAGTCAATACTGTTCTTTAACTGCTTAACTCAGATACACTGGTATATCGTATGCTGTGGTCCACTGTGAACACACCTACACTCGATATCTGTTTGATCTTTGAACACATACACACACGCTGTCTTCTCACTGAACCACTTAAACACACCGATACATCAGATGCTGTAGTTCATTGTGAGCACACCCGCACACGATACCTGCTTGAATCTGAACACATGCACACACGCTGTCTTTCCACTGAACCATTCAAGCACACTAACACATCATATGTTGCAGTTCTCTGTAAGCACACCGGCACCCAATGTCTGTTTGAATTTGAACAAGTGCACACACGCTGTCTTGTATGCATTCTGTATGATTTCAAAGACATTGTATATCTGATAGTGCTTCGCGACTGCCTGCTTTAAATCACAGGGAGATTCCTATGCCTTCCGAGGGTATGGGAACGCCGAGGCCCGGGGATGGTACATGGAGCTACCTGACGCAGTTCGTCAGATCGTTGATCAGGCCGGTTTCGGGACCTTCTGTATGGGACTCTCGCGCCTCACTACGAGCAGGCCCATTCTTGCCGCTCTGGTGGAGAGGTGGTGGGACACCACTGACTCCTTCTGCCTTTCTGCCACCGGGGAGATGACGATGACTCCCTTCGATTTCTCGATGCTCACTGGCATTGGGGTAGGGAGTGATCCGATCCCCTTTGATACTGACATGGATGAGTGGGACGCCGCTCAGCTTTATTTACTCGGCACTCAGCCACCCCTCGCTCGAGCAGGGTTTGTGTGATACTCTTGGTTTGAGGCTCATTTCCGGATCTAGGCGCCTACTACTCGGGAGGAGGAGGAGCAGTACGCCCGGGGTTTCATCATGATCTTGCTGGGGACCACTCTATTTGCAGACCGGGCGAACACCATTGCCCTCTACTTGTTGAGCGCACTGGTGGATGTGACACAGATCCGCCGCTATGACTGGGGTGGCGCCAGCTTGGCCACTCTCTACGGCTATATGAGCTCATTCTCTCGCCTCAGCGGACAGTTGCTCGGAGGCTACTGGCGAGCTTGGGAGGTACATCTTCTTCTCTATTTTATATTTCTGCTTTACATTATCTGTACACCACATACACTACGCACACACTGCATAATACACTGCTTTCTGCTTTATCTGCATACTACTTTATTTGTATACCGCTCGTATCTGTATACTACTCATATCTGTTCTGTCACACTATACAGTTGTGGGTGTATGCCTACTTTCCTGGGCTTGCCCCAGTACCGGAGGAGGAGATGCCCCCTATGATCCCATTCTCCTATCACTTCGACGTGAGGTGCGAGCGGAGGCCTCGGGATTCTTTCATGTTCTTCCATCGCTACTTCGACACCATCACCGCCGCAGAGGTATTTTAGAACTTGCAGTTCATTTAAGCTTCGCTTTGCATTGCATTTTCAACAACAGTGGATAACAAACTGTACTTCATTTGCAGATCACCTGGCAGCCATGGGCCTCATTGCCTATCGCGGTTCGGGAGCAGTATGAGGGCGCTCAGGAGATCGCCCGATCCAGGATTCTGTTAGAGGGCCCGATCTGCCGGGCTTGGTACTTTGGAGAGCGCTTCATGTGGCAGACCTTGGGCGTGCCCGAGCAGCGGCTTCCAGCACCTCCTCCTACCCACGCGAGGTACACCGAGAGATACACCTTGGCGGAGCTGACCCGCCACATGGTTGGTCGGAGTTATGAGTAGTTTATAGATGAGGGCGACTACACAGAGTTCGTCCAGACTTACATCATGCGGCCACTGATGGGTGCTGGCCGAGTTGAGAGGGAGAGACCAGCGGCACCAGCAGCGAGGGCAGGAGCGTCACGGGCACCTCAGGCCCGAGGCGGGAGTGGGTCCCGGGGGTCTCGGAGAGAGTAGGGAGCTGGGTCTCGGAGAGGACGGGGGGTTAGGTGGCCTGAGCTGCCTACTATGATGACATACCGAGGGCAGGGTGGGAAGACTTACCAGATCCCCATCGCTCCTCCTCCGGCTGATCATGAGTTAGTCGGATTCCATGGCTTGCCCCGGTATGTACTTCTGCATTTTGCATTCTGCACAGTCATTTCGTTTCATTTATGTTTGATATTCCGCAAAATATTGATACTTCTAACACATTTGCAGGCTTCCTCCGAGTATACTCGCCAGTCCCTGGAGTTGACCGCCTCTGTGATGGGAATGCTTCAGCGGAGCCTCGATCTACTGACCATCTACGGCATTCCGGTAAGTTCCTTTTTGACCACAGTCTCAAACTCTACATAAACTGTTTCACATAATCTGATGCTTCGCACCATCAACACAGCACTTGATACACGGCCCTTACGGCATTTGACACACTATAATTCGCAGATTGTTCACAGCATTGCTCACGGCATTCATACACTGCATTGTATTCTGTATTCATACACTGCTCGCCGCATTCATACTCTGTACCCATACACTGCATTCTTCACTGATACACTGCTCACAGCTTTCATACACTGTACTCATACACTGCATTCTGTATTCATACACTGCTCACAGTATTCATAATCTGCTTTGCGTAGCGTACTGATGTGTTTGCCATTTGTCGTTTTTAGGCCGCATTCCAGGTTCCGACTGCAGGGGGTGCTCCAGCAGGACCATCTGCACCTGTCCGAGGAGTAGGGAGAGATGGCACAGTATATCCCCGCACCAAAGCGGAGCGCACTCATGTTGGGAGCAGCTCTTGAGCACCGGTTCCTGACGATGATGAGTCCGAGACAGAGGCAGAGGCGGAGTCATCTGAGGAGGAGACCGGAGATGACTCGAGCTCAGTTTCAGATGATGGTGCTGACGATGATGCTCCTGGACCTTCGTCCAGGAAGAGGAAGAGGACAGACCCTCAGGCCTGAGACCACTTGACGCTGATCTAGACTTTTACTGCTTTTCTTCTTTTTGTTTTACTTTTCTTTTTGCTGGTAGCTTGAACATATTGTACCGCCGCAGGCAGGTTTTGTTTTCTTCAAAGCTATGTACTTGAAAAGATGATGAAATGAAACAAGCTTTTTGTTTGAAAAAGAAAGTGTTACATTTGTACATCACATCGCATCACATTGCATCACATTACATAACAATGTAAGTGAGATTGATCTTTTGTTTGAAAATTGGAACACTTGCATCATAATAACTAGATAATGAACTGGCCAACGACAAAACAACTCATACAACCCACTGCTCATTCTGAACACACAGCCCATAACACAGCGCTTTGGTTTACCTGGCACACAGCTCATTCTGAACACTGCTCATTCTGAACTCATAGCCCATAACATAGTATTTTGTTCATTTGCACACAGCGGATCCTGAACAAACAGTCCAATCTGAAAAGGCGAAATACAAAGGTGGAATTGGCAGAAATTGAAACACACTCAAATGTCCCAAATTTTCCCTTTCTTCTTTTGCTTCGTAGCCCGGAACTCAAAAAGGAGCTTCAGATAGGTCCAAGTTTTACTATTCTGACATGACCTGGGTCAAACCCTGCGGCCGTTGAAAGAACTAGTCTTGCTTTGCACAAATGTGGAGAATGGCACAGCACTCTGAGCACAAAACGATTTTTTGAAAATGAGAAAAGGGTTCTCAATGGGGTATTGAGTCTACAACTGAACACAGCATACTACGACTCAACAAAAGGTACACGACCTAAATACATCGAGTAAAACTCAAAAAAGACTCAAAACAAAAGTTGAGCTAAACAAAACAAAAGACACGACACACAGACGCGTTACAAAGACAAGAGACCTCTCAGTTCGCGAGGAGCCAGTTTCTTCGGGTATTATTCCCCACCCTTTCTTATTTGTGATTCTCACATCACTCGGCCCTCAAGCTCGGTTTTTTCTCACAAAACCCTTTCCTCACTTTTCCTCTCAGCGCACATCTCTCTATTATTTAATCTCTCATTTTTCATCCCTCCCCAGGGTCGTTGACGGATAAACAAGAGGTTGTGGATTCATGCCCAACACTGTTAGCTCGCAGCTATTTCTTCCGGTGACATCTAGCCGATGCCCCAGATGAGGGAGTGGAGTATTCTGATCCATTCCAATTCGTGCTTCGCACATGACTTGATACCTCGTTGCTTGGAGGGTGAGAGAGCTTTCAGCCCTTTACAAACAGCTCCAGTCGTGCCTTCTTCTGGCAAGTATGCTGGCGATGAGGGAAAGACAGGAAGCCTGACTCAACTGTGCCCCTAGTTCATCATTTTGACCATTTTTTTTTTTTTGGTTTTCTGCTAAAACAATTCTGGCCAAAATGAGAGTTAGATTAGCATGTTTGTTTCATTTTTTCTTTGAAATCATGTGAGTTAGGTTATGAGCACTGAAAATTTTCCTTTTTAGGTCCAAGAAAAGGTTCAGTTTTTGGAAAAGATGGAATAATTTTCAAGAAATTAGTCAACCTCAGTAAAAATTCTCAAAAACCGTTTTGGCAAACAGCCAGTGCTCAACGAGCACGTAACCTACTCTCGATATGCGCAACCTCGGATCCGAAGGAAAATTGCCCCTTGCTTGAAGAGAGCTGCATGGCAACGGAAAGTTGCCCCTTGTTTGAATGGCGACTCATGGCAACGGAAAGTTGCCCCTTGTCTGGATAGCGCCACAGCAAACTGTAATCAGTCCTCATTAGTGATGATCGCAACCGAACTCTCGGATACAGAGAAGGCGAAGATGGTCAAAACCAATATATGGACACAGTCACTTTGAAAGTGTTTGTGGTTGGACTTCAGAATGAAGTTGCCTACGTATCCTAAACATGGGAATCAAGCCTTACGTAGTTCCGGTTAAGGTACACTCGGGTATTAACCTCTCCTTTTGCGCTCTAACTTTTGCCAAAGCCGCCCTTCTGGGTTTTCGACCTTGCGAGCTTTGTTCTTCTTTTCTTTTCTTTTTCATCTTTTTTCTTCATTTTCTTTTTTTTCATTCTTTGCATTTTTTTCTTCTTCTTTTTTTCTTGTTCTTTTTCTTCTTTTTCTTTCTCTAACTTTTGCCTGGGTCGCCCTTCCGGGTTTTCAGCCCAGCGAGCCTCTCAAAAGGTAAAAGTGTAACAAGTCCATGCCAAATGGTTTTTGAGATCCTGAAGTCATCTGAATCCAAGAGAACGGCTGCTGTTCGTTGACGATGCAGGAATCCATCCAATGGGGGGCTGAATTTGCCCCTAGTGTTGTGGATCAGAACTCAGTTGTCCTTCAGCGATACCTCCTTCTTTCTTCCCTTCTGGGATTTGGCATTCTTGCCAATCTTTGTCGTGGACTCTTCGAGTACCTTCTCTGACGTCCTTTGCCCCTAGTCCGAGGGGTGCTTCTCATCTAACTTTGCAAGCTTTCTTTTCGTGAGACCTTCGATTTGACTTTCTTGCCCCTAGTTCAAGGGCTGCTTCTGATTTGGCCACACAGGCCTCACATTGCGGTTGGCCGTTGAACTTTCCGAATTCACGTTCAAGGTTTTGAGAGCGAAGGGTTGAATCTTGAGGCTGAGAGCGATCCTAGGCTGCACAATCCAAAGAGCGATTCCACACAGGTCTTCGCAGGACTGCGCAAAACATTTTTTGAAAACTTTTAAGAAAACGACAAATCACTCGCGCTGAAGACAGTGCGGAACCAATCTGGATCAAGCCAGGATCCTTCCCAGTACTCACACTAACAAGCATGATCTCATTCATTAAGGGCTTAGCACGCCTCTCTTTCTCTCAATTGGTCAAATTTTGCAAATCCTGAGGAATTCCTTCCTCTTCGTTTTCATCACATTGTTCGAAAAGTTTTGAAAAAGTTAGGTCAATACAATGACTTATAGGCACAAAAGAGCAGGTGAAATGCATTTCCGTTTCATTCTAAACTTGCTGGCACAACAGGCTCAAAGTAGCAACATGCACAAAAACATGATAGCCGCAGCTGTTTCATTCAGATTTCTAGGTTGCAACTGGCTCCACAGCAAAGACAGACTCAAGAGAAAGCCAAAAGATAGACACAAAATAAAATAGTGATATCCGAGGTAACACCCCCGAAATCACCGAACTTCTATACAATGGGACTGACTCAATACAACAAGACAGACCCGATCGACATAGTACAAAAAGACTGCTTATATACAAGATAACAAAACTGACTGAATACCTAAGTCAGAAAGTGCAAAACTAGAATTCGCAAATGCTCCAAAGTGCGTGCCATACGCCACATCCGAAGTAAACTGAGTGCCGCCCGCAGGTGGACCAACTTTTGATCACATACTTGTGGTATCCTCGAAATCTAACAACTCAGCAGTGACAGACTTCGCTGAGGTAGGCGGGAGGATGACCTCATTGTCAATCAAATCCTGTACTTCATGACGAAGACGGAAACAGTTGTCGGTGCTATGACCAGTTTGCTCGTGGTACGCGCAATACAAGGTAGCATCATGTGAGGGAGGGAGGTTCTTCGGGAGAGGCCGAGGTTCAAGGGGTCTAAGATGGCCCTTTTCGGCAAGGATCTGGAGCGCCTTAGACAAAGGCATATAAAGGGCAAGGAAGACTCTGTGACCTCAAGGTAGATACTTTGAGGTTTGCTGACTTTTGCCGGACGCACTGGCAAAAGGATCGGCAGGTGCCACCTTGACTTTCCGATCCTTTCCCGGTGCAGGGTTGGGATTGGAGGGAATTGTTCTGGCATGACGGGGCCTATCTCGATTTTCTGCCTGGCTGGAACTCCCCTCGGTTGGAGTGGGGAAAGCATCATCCATAGTCTTAGCCACGACTGCGAATATTTGTTGTTTACACAATACTCCGGCTCTCAAAGCCTCGACTGCCCACAGCAGTTGTTCAACGGGATCAGCATCTGTTCCCACTTTGTTCTTACCTCTAGCCTCAGCTTGATCGAGGGTTTGGGTTGCTATATCAGAGTGGAACCCGATTGTTGTTGCCATGTCATGGCCATAGCTTGAGACAGCCTCAGGTTGGCTGAGCTCGATCACAATTTGCCCTAATAGCGGGGGCTCCTGCGGTACAAAATTCCCGGCGTAGGATGTGGTTGGTGGCGAAGCTGACATTCCGTAGGCGAGATCAGCCTCAGATCGCTGAAGAACACCAATCATTCCCATCAATTCAAACGTGGTGGGCTCACGAGCTTGACACAACTGTAGCGTCAAGACCGGGCGCGCGGCAGGCGACCTGGGCGGGTATGGTACTTCAACATTGGTCTCATCCCGCAAGATGTTTCCTTGGTCCAATGCGGCTGCCATAACCACTATTTCTTCTGAACTTTGCGTCATCATAAGTCCGCTGACCTGAGCGGTGACTGACGGATCAGGTGTCTGTCTTGCCTCAGCAAAGGAGAACATTGGCTATTCTATGCTAAATCTCTTAACTGAAAGAGAAAACACGCAGCATTTCGGCCCAATCAGAATAGACACAAGCATAGCTGAATAACTGTACTCTACTACTGATCACTGTTCCCCAAAATCACTGCCCCAAAAACTGAATCTGATATCCGCAGATATAACTGATTCCTCAAAACACTGATACTGATACCCTTAGGCCTGATACTCAGACTTGCAAACTGATATATGCATTCTCTGTAGAGGTCAACTCAAAAAGCACATAACAAGCAAGCAAAAGCCAAAACACCCCTATTTTGGGGTAGGGTTTCCCTGTCCTATTTTGTCAGGAGCTATGGTTTCACTACGCACGCAGCGGTTTCAAACAACCTATAATCGGGTAGCAACTTGTCGTAGCTTGGAATGGTCACTATGGATTCCGAACATGCACTAGGTCGAATAGTCAAAAGGGTGCCCCAGTAACAAACGGGGTTTGTGTTCCCATCGTGGCAAAGCCCGTAACCGGTCAGCCTTATGGCACGCTTCTCAAAGCAAGCCTCTGGCAAACCGTTCAGGAATAGCAGACGGCAAACACTGTGACTTAGGCGCACCAATGCAAATGCAATGCAAAGAAACACATGAGTGTAATCAAAACAAGATATCATGAGTTCAAGTCAAGCTCTCCAAACTCCCCAGCAGAGTCGCCAGAAACTGTAGACGTCCCCGAACGTCCCGGGAGGGAAATCCCGTTTTGTTCATATGGGGCTCACTACAGTTCAGGACTCAATGTCACGGTCCTGTATCTAATCTCGCAGAGTGCAATGCAAGATCGATGAATCATCAAAGAGTCCAAATCCGGCAAAATCATTTTTGAAAACAGATTTTTTTGAAAGAAGTGCCAAACATGGACTACTTTGCCAGATATAGAGTCGCCACCTAAATATTTTTTTATGGGGGAATTTAGGAAACCCTGACTCGTTGCCTAAGGCCACGTGTCCGTCATCACCAAAGTTGCCTCAGCTCGGGAACTTGGGTACGATTGGGGAAGGTTAGCTATGAGCACCCCCGCTCGCCCGATCAAAGATCGGCCTCTACTAACCATGATATCTAGTTTTGAAAACATTATGCATTCTTATTCCGGTTAATTAGCTAATCTTACTATGTGATGTGCACAACACAAAAGTATAGATTAGATCGCCTAATTTTGAACAAAGCATTGCATATCCGCTTGTTTGAAAGATAGTTTGAAATTTGCTACTCGCAAGTAGGCTAAAACATGGATTTCAACGAGTTGTTCCAACTCAAACAATCCAACCTTCACCCACAGGCATTCAGGCAATAAATCAACTAAACAGTTAGCCTCATGGCAAGCATGCTTTCATGTTAACATTCACACTCATGCGAGATGCTAAAGCATAAACACTCACCTAGTACTCCAAGCCAAAACAAGGAACATGTTAGTAATCAAATGTATGATCCAAGTCCATGTTAAAATGGCTAATGCATCACATATAGAATGTCACTAGAATAGGCTCGGCTAATCTATGGGTGGCATGTGAAATGCACAGATAACGTGTTTTCAAGTTAGATTTGAAATACCATGCAATTAGTATGATGCGCCGAGCTCGGTGCATGCAATACAAATGAATGGATGCACGCATGCATAGCATAAGGATGCTAAATTAAATATGCCCTAATACTAACCATCAAAAGCAGGTAAGTAAAAGGGAGAAAGAAGTGGGGATTGGAAGACATGCATCACACGCACGTACACTTATTACACATTTGCCCTCGCTCGGAGGGACCGAAAGAATAATACAATTTAATAAACTAAAAAGCTAATTAAATAATTACAAACCAATTAACTAGTTAAGCAAATTAACTAAGCTAATAAAGCGATAAAACAACCTCGGGAAGAGGGTCCAATGCATGCGTGCTTGGCTCCGCTTGGAAATCCACCACCATGCACAAGCTGCCTCTGTTTGCACTGTTTTTCTCCTCTTAGGACTGCACAAGCCTCAAAGTTGTTTTTGAAATACTCCCTGAGGGTTATGGGAGACCACCGGCCAGAAGGAAACACCACCGGCCATGAGGAAATGGTCATCTACCACAAATGAAGATATCGGCCAAATATGGATAGCCGGCCGGCATTGAAGATGGCCGACCGGCAATCCTTTCCTGCAGAACCTTGTTTTGACAGCAGCAGAGGGCAAACAAGGCATGGCAATGCATTTTAAGCAAATGTTTACACAACCAACCTCCCCATCATGTTGTGGACTCAAGGGAGTTTGGTACTCGACCCTCGAACCACCAATCGCGCATTTCAATGCGTGATGGTCCAAGAAGTCAAGTGTGCATTTTGATGTTAAATGTAAAGCACACAAAACACACAAGGGACCCAACCTCTATCATGGTAATTCAAGAGGCAAGGCATGCATGCAAAATGCAACCTAAGCATGCGAGCTAAGTATGCAACATGAGCATGGGGACAAACATGCAAACATGCAAGCATGTGACAACCTATCAAACATGTGAACAAGCAATGTATACTAGGCACACAACCTAAGCGAACAAGCATGTACCAAGTATGCGAGTTAATCAAGCATGCAAGATGCAATGTAAACATGTAAGTATGTAAGACATGTAACATGTTAAGCAACTTAATCAAGGAAGTGCATGCCAAATGCAATGTGATTCAAGCATGCAATAACATGCAATAGGCCAAGCATGCAACAACACGCAAGGTGAGCATGCAACAACATGCGAACAATGGACTTATACCAATTTGGGCAGCTCTCAAATAGGCCCAAAACAGTGGCCAAATGCCAAGGAAATGAAGGCAAATGCACATACAAACATGCATGCAAACATGGTCCAACACTTGGGCATCAAAGAGCAATTTTTAAGCACACTTAAAAGGGACAAAACATGGACAAATGGCATACATTAAAAGCTTTGAAAATCATGTTAAGGATGGTGCCAAACCAACTAAACAAAGCAATCAAAGCATGCAACAAAGTCCAAGGACTTAAACTATGGTCATGTGACACATGAAGCAAATGACCAAAGTAAACCAACACAGTCCTAAATCATGCCAAAGTAAGCCCCCAAAACCACTTAGATGGCATCTAAATGACCTAATTCTAGAGGCATGCACAAAGGTCCAAACATGGAGCATAAAACACAAACCTTTTGAAGCATCAAAGGAGCCATAAATGCAAGTATACAAACATGCTATATGGTCTGAAATGACATGATAAGTGGTGCCAAACCACTGAAATGATGCAAGGAGAGCATGCTAGAGGGGCCAACACTCAAGGTCTACAAGGGAGATTGCATGGTAGCTATACAAAGCAAGTCATAGATGACCCAAACAACCAAAACGAGACCTCAAGTATACTAAAACATGCATAAAAGCTTCACAAAGCTAGGCCAAAATCATACTAAAAACAAGGCTCAAAGTACAAAGCATGCTAAGGCAATTTCATGGCATTACAAGACAAGTATGCAAGGCATGCATGGTGTGTCTAAACCAACTTAAAATAGAGGTAAATCATGGCAAAATACTACCAAATACCAGCTAAGACATGGCCAACATGGACTTAAACAAGGTGCTCACACATGAGGCTAAAATGGCAAGTATTGAAGACAATAAGGAGATGGGATGGCCCTCTCCTTCTTCGGACCTTAAAACACCATCCCCACCACTGAAATCCCTTTGGATTTCAGTGGTGGGAAGGCCAAGACAAGGTGGTCCCGGAGCTCACCAAAAATGCATAAAAATGAGGCCAAACAGGGCCTAAGAGGGGTCAAACAACCCCAAACACCAAAATAGCCTTAAACAACTATTTTAAGCACTGAAAATCAGAACTTTTATTAGTTATACACAAAGCTTAAAAATAGATGCAAGGATGGCTAAAAGCCTAAGCAAAAATGGGGAATAAAGCGGTAAAGTTCTTACCCTTGAAGACCTCTTCAAGAACAATGCTCCAGCTGGTCTCTCCAAGCTTAGATCAACTCAAGAACTTTGAAAATAACTCCTTAGCACCTCAGTAGCCAAAGGAAAGTGTAATACTAGGTGTTTGTATGCAAAACTATGAACAAAACACCTTAATACACACACAATATGGAAGAGAGGGAGATATAGAGATAGAATAGATACACAATCCTCCAACCACAATCTCAGAGCTCTGGAATTTTTTGGGACCCTTGAGGAGGGATGAGAAGCCCTCCTCTTATAGAATTCCAACTCTTGCAAAGCTTACAAAACAAGCTAAGCAAGAGGGAAATCCCTCCATACACGTGTATGGAGGGGGTGAAAAGTGGGTGCCAGCTGTGCCAGCTGGCACAAAATATTTGCCAAAAGCAGATGAACAGTGGTCGACCAACAAAAATGGCCATTTGACCAACAAAGGTGGCCGACCGACCACCAAGAGTGCCGACCGGCCATTACCAATGGCCGGTGGTAAGAAAACATGGCCGGTGGCCTCAAGCCATGGCCGGTGAGGTGTGGGGATGGCCAACAAGCTATTTCCCACCCTGAGAAGCAAAACAACAGGTGTTTGGTGCAAAACCAAACACAAAAACAAACAAGTGAGAGATCCTAAGGCAGGGCGCGTAGCCGAGACCTTCGGGAACTCAAAACGAACACAAACATGGATGATCACCGAGTGTTCAAACGATAACGTCCAAGTCTTGAGGACGGTCAAAAATGGGGTGTCTACACTCATGGATATAACTTTTAATCCATTTGAATTGATAGCTTCTTTTTCATTTTTTTATAGCTTTCATACATGTTCATACCATTTTAATCACCCACTTTCCATTAGCACTCTACAATCTCCCTCATTTCTTTGTTTATTTTGATTAAGAGTTGTATTTAACAAAAGGTTGTTGTTCAAAGCATAAGAAAGAGACCTTTCATGCTAAATAGTTTAATCTCCTCGGAGACTCATTGCTAGGGCATTACATCTCTCGTATGCTAAGCACAATCTCTTGTTTGATATCTCCCATCATCGCCAGTACATTTACTTCTGAGAGACTAACTTTCTAGTTAGACCCTTGGAAATCACAAAGGAAAGTGTCATTATAGCTTATCATCAAGTTTGGATTCAGAGTCATTATCGCTCATTTTGGATTTGATTAGTCATTATCAGTCTCTTTGAGTTTGACTAGTCATTATCGCTTATTTTAGGTTTGACTTAGAATTCATTATCGCTTGTAAATGAGTTTGATTCTTCTTTTGTAATTACCTCTGTAGAAAAGGGCTTGACAAGCTGATTTCTAGGTCTAGTCATGCTTGCTATCTTTATTGCTTTTGGACTTAGTGGACGTAATCTACACTTTTAGACAAAAATGAAGAAAAGATAAGAAAATAAAAAGGTAATGTAAAAGGGGTTAATAAAATTGGGGTAAAAAGAGGTAATAAAATTGGGTTAGGTTCAATCGGATGTTATATTAAACCTATTGCATCTTGAATCATTGCATACTTTTTAGTGATGTTCAATGATTCACAAAGCAATATCTACCCCTTTCCTTGAGGTAACTCCATGATAGGGAGGAGGTATTGTTTGTCTTTCGTTTCATTTTATTGAACTTTTGTTCTATTGGTTCTAAGATCATCACGTAACAAACTTGCGATAATTGATGATTTGTGAATTGAGTCTACTCCTCCTTTGATCATCTTCATGATAGGGAAGGGCAGAGAGGATAAACATCTCGCGGACAAACTCTGTTTTTGCTCTGTTTTAACTCTGTGGCAGCAGGGCATTTCCCAAAAGCAATGGTCAGCTGGCCACCATTCTGTATAGTTGACCACTCTCTCAGGCCGGCCGGCAACCTATTTTGTACAGGCAGTGGTGTTTTTGTAGTAGAACAGAGCAGAATCTGAGGCCAAAACAGAATAATTTTCTGACTGCAAATAGAGCAAATTCTGGCAGCAAATAGAGAGGTTTTGAGAGGGTGTTTCAAATAGTGCGCATGCAGTTCCTCACCTTCCATCCGAGTCCATTAGATTAATTCATATGTTGTAAGTAATTAGTTGCTTTACTTTCATTCGGACTGTAAAAGTAAATTAATTAGTTCAATTCATTCAATTATGTTGTAATAATTAGTTAATTAGGACATTCATTTAGACCTTCTTATTTGAGGGAAAACTTGTAATATTTGTATGTCTTTTAACCCCCATTTCTTTCTCCCTTTTATTTATATGCTTATCGTGGTAGTATCATATTTTTCGTTTCATATCATTGCCATGTATTGTATCCATTTTTGCATGCATTGGGTTCGGTTCATCATTCTAACATTGTTGTCATTTCCTACTTACTTGAATACGTGTGCTACCGTTTGTTTTGAGTTGATCCATATGACATGTTAAATAAACCGAACCTAGTAGTTGTATTTTGTATGTATTGCATTAGTCACTTGCATAGTAGAGCATGCATTTTTTTAATTATTTCCTTCTCTTTGGCTTGCCTCAATTGAGTACTAGGTGAGCATTTTTGCTTTAGCATATTGCATGTGTGTTTGTGTTGCCATATCAAGCATACTACCATGAGACTAAGTACTTATTTGAAATACCTCTTTGAATGCTTGCGGATGAAGGCTATTTCGCTTAAGTTGGGATGACTTTGATTGCTGTACATATGAGCTTACTTTTCATTTAAGTAGCACATATTCAAAATTCTTTTCAAACAAACATGAAATCAAAGCATTCCAAAGTAAATGATGTGGTCTATACTTGTGTGCTTCACATATTAATGTTAGTATAATAATCAGAATATAAGCATATAATGTACATAAAAATTAGTATAATAATCAGAGTATGAGCATATAATGTACATAAAAATCACATTATGATTAGTAGAGGTCGATCTTTGATCAGGTGAGTGGGGTGCTCAATTCATGACCTTTCCCTCTCATACCTAAGTTCCAGAGCCGGACACTTTGGTTATGACGGACAAGTGACCTTTGGCACAAGTCGCGGGTTTTCTAATTTTTCCAAAACTATTTAGGTGATGACTCTAAAATCTAGGAATGTAGTCCATTTTTGGCATCTCTGATGATGAATGGATTTTTTAAGATTTGCCGGATTTGGACTCTCATTTGTGTTTTTTCTATTTCACATTGCACTTATGAAACCAGATTCAGTACCACGGGGAGTCCGAACTATAGGGCTATCGAATCCAAGGAGACTAAACCCCTCCAAGGAGCACAAGAAACCAGTTGCACAGGTGCATACTTCTATTCAATGATAATCGAGCGCATCTTAACCCTGAGCGGTATGTCTACCATAGAAGATAGAGTTACTAATGCATAAGCAAACCGATTGTTCTCTCTTAGCAAGTGCGTAAATGTCAATTTTTGAAACCTTGGAATCAGAATGTCTAGGGTCTGGTGATAAACTTTCATTTTCTCTTCTTTGACCCTCCAATCTCCATTGGCTTAAGAAACAACCAGGTTCGAGTCTTTGATGATGTGCAACCTTATTGCCTCTACTTCTAGGGCAGCTTCTAATCCAGCAATACATGCCTCGTACTTTGTGTAGACACCCCATTTTTGACTGCCCTTAAGACTTGGGTACTTCACTCTGAACACTCGATGATGTAATGTTACGCTGTGTAATTGTTCAATTATTCAGCAAAAGGCTTCGGTTTCAAGCTTTAAAATCTAAACCTTGCAGCCCTTTTGGACCAAAACATTATTTTTTCGGGCTCGACCACCTAGAGAACTGTTGACCAACAGATGGCCAGCAGGCCATTTTCATAGGGCCGGCCGTATATCCTCATGGTCAGCTAGCTGTAGATGCGCCCTTGAGCCTCATGCTACAGTTCGGACTCGATTTGTCACGGTTCTTAATCTGAACCAAAGAGTCCAAATCCGGCAAATCGTTTTTGAAAACAGATTTTTTGAAAGAAGTGCCAAACATGGACTGCTTTGCCAGATACAGAGTCGCCACCTAAATAATTTTTAATGGGGGAATTTAGGAAACCCTGACTCGGTGCCAAAGGCCACGTGTCCGTCATCACCAAAGTTGCCTCGACTCGGGAACTTGGGTATGATTGGGGAAGGTCAGCTATGAGCACCCCCTCTCGCCCGATCCGAAGATCGGCCTCTACTAACCATGATATCCGATTTTGAAAACGTTATGTGTTCTTATTCCAGTTAATTAGCTAGAATTACTATGTGACGCACACAACACAAAAGTATAGACTAGATTGCCTAATTTGGAACGAAGCATTGCATATCCGTTTGTTTGGAAAACGTTTTGGAATTTGCTACTCGCAAGTAGGCTAAAATACGGATTTCAATGAGTTGTTCCAACTCAAACAATCCAACCTTCACCCACAGGCATTCAAGCAGTTTATCAAATAAGCATTTAGCCGCATGGTAAGCATGCTGTCATGTTAACATTCACACTCATGCGAGATGCTAAAACATAAAAAGCTCACCTAGTACTCCGCGCCAAAATAAGAACATGTTAGCAATCATGCATGATCCAAGTCCATGTTTAAATGCCTAATGCAACGCATACGGAATGTCACTAGAGTAGGCTCGGCTAGTCTATGAATGACATGTGAAAATGCACAAGTAGCATGTATTCAAGTTAGATTTGAAATACTTATGCAGTTAGTATGATGCGCCGAGCCCGGTGCATGCAATACTGATGAATGATGCACGCATGCACAGCATAAGGTATGCTAAAACAAACATGTCCTAATACTAACCATCAAAGCAGGTAAGTAAAAGGGAGAAAGAAGTGGGGGTTGGAAGACATGCACACACGCACCCACACTTATTACAAATTTGCCCTCGCTCGGAGGGACCGAAAGAATAATACAGGCCACCTAATTAACTAACTCACAAGCTAATTAATTATTACAGAACCAAATGAATAACTAGCTACAACTAATTATTACACAACTTAATTAATTAACAAATTAATTATTACAAATAACAAATGCTAACTAACTAGTAAGCAGTAAAAGAGAGTTGCTCCAGCTCTATTTGAAGAAGAGGAGGGTATGCATGCTCGCTTTGGTTCTTCGCCTCGAAACGCCTTCCGGTTGCTCTTTAGAGGCTCTGTTTGCAGGGTGTCTTCCAGTTTTTGTTGCTGAAACTTACCAAAACACTGCAGGGGAAGTCACCAGTGGCCTGCCGGCCATGAGAGGAGTACTGCCGGCCAAGGATGGCACACTGCCGGCCAATGGTGGCACACTGCCGGCCAACAATGGCAGGCTGTCGGCCACTGGTGTGCTGTGACACCAAACTGCAACGAAGCACAAAATAGAGAAAGGGGAGGGTTTCCCAAGGATATGTACGCACCATGGCACTCCAAATCACCTCAAAACATCAAGGGAGAGGCCTAGTCGGATCCACGACCATCAATCATGCATCCCGATGCATGACGGCCAAAGATCCAACTTGTGCAAATCAATATGAAAATGAATGCACAAATACAACAAGTAAAGCCTAGAACTCTATCATGAATCATCAAGAGCTTCGGCGACCGAGAATTGAGACACGTTCCATCACTCGGAGTATGAAACGTCTCTCGTTCCTCGTGCTCGAATTAACACTTAATCCAAACAATGCAACACATAAGCATGGCAAACATGCGATATGACCTAAGTGTGCAAACATGCAACTAACCCAAGCATGCAACAAGCATACAAGCATGATGTGAGGCAATAACCCTGGACAACATGACAAAATGCAATATGAACATGTGAGCATGCAAGGTATGCGAAGCTAAACAAGTATGCAACAACATACCAAATGAAACAAGCATGCGACAACATGGTAAGATGGGCTTACACCAAAGATGGACGGCTCTCAACTAGGTCCAAATCAGTAGCCAAAGTGATGGAATTGATGGCATGAAAAGCATGGAAAGGCAAGGCAAGCATGCATGCCAAATGGCTCAAGTATTAAGGCACAAAGAGGACAACTCTTAAGCATACTTAAGGAGCAACAAACATGGATATATGACAATGAGGTAAGCTCTGAAATACCATGTAAATTGATGCCAAATCAACTCAACAAAGCAAGCATAGCATGTTAGGATACTCAAAGCTCGAAGTAAGCAAAGGGACTTAAGCCATGGCCATACAAGGCAAGCCCCAAAGGGCCAAGGGGACCTAAAATAGTCCTAGGGAAGGCCCAAACAAGACCAAAATCAAGCTCAAAGCTAGCCAACAAAGGCTAGAACACAAGGCTAAAAGCATGGAGCATGCAATGCTTTAAAGAGGCAATGCACTACACCTATGAGAACCAATCATGGCATGACTTGGACAACCAAAAACAAAGTTACATCATGGTATATTAGGATCCAAAATGTACTGAAATGATGAGCCAAAGGCTTAGGCTAAGTGGCATGCACAAAAGTCCATTTTTGAGGCATAAAGCACAAGCTATACAAAGCATTCAAGGCATGTCAAATGCAAGTGTGTGACAATATTTCATGGACTGAAATAGCATGTGGAATGAGGGCAAGGCATGCAAACATCACATGTATGGCATGATAGAGGCCTCAAAACCCAAGACTAGCCTAAGCATTTACACTATAGCTATACAAAGCATGAGTGATATGGTCATGGCAGCCCAAAATAGTCCAAAAATAGCCCAAAATAAGCATAAAATCATGTTTGAGCAAAGCCAAAATATGCTAGTATGATGAGTCAAAACATCATGCACAAAAGGCTAGTAAACAAGATTTGTTTTACACCTATATGGAGCATGCAAAGGATGATCAAACCAACTATGGATAGGGTCATGACATGCCAAATGATGACCAAATATATGCTGAAATGTAAACCAAACAAGCTAAAATGACATGGCAAGGTATGGAGCATGTGAAGCTAGTTTAGGGGATTTACATTACAAGTGCATCATGCAAGCATGGAGTAACAAAACCAACCCAAAACAGATTTATGGCATGGTAAAACATCACCAAAAATGGACTGAAATGGACTCAACAAAGACTATGCACACATGCTACTTTGATGAGCTATGAATGGATTTACACTATACATGCAAGATGCAAGCAAGACATGAACAAACCAGCCTTGGACAGGGCCAAGGCAGGTCCCAGAAGTCACAAAAAAAGGCCTGAACCAAGCCTAAAAAATGCATAGAGGGATGGTCCTTTGGAAGGCCAAAAATGCAAGTAAAGAGGAACACAAAGAGAGGGGATTACCCCCTCTGATTTAGGACCTCAAAACCACACCTCTACCACTGAAAATCCACTGGATTTCAGTGATAGGAAGGCCAAACCAAGGCTAGCTCGGAGGCCTCCAAATATGGCTTAAAACGAAGCCAAACAAAGCATGCAAGGGGGCTACACACCCCAAACAGCAAAATGACCTTAACCAAACTTAAAAAGCACTTAAAAAAAAGACTTTTTTCAGTTATAAGAAAAGCCTAAAACAATATGCAAAGAGGGCTAAAACAAGGTGCAAGAAAGTGCAAAAATGGGGGAAATGCTCACCCTTGAAGACCCTCTTTGAAACCAGCAACTTTAGGGGGTGGAAGCTTGCTTTCAGACCTCAAGAATTCCTCCCAAGAAGCTTGATCCAATGGTGGTGGTGTATATCTATGTGTTGTAGTGTAAAAGTGCAAGGAAATCCAACCTTAAGGCACAAAACACAAGCAATATAGAGAGAAAGGGAGGTTTTTTCCTTCAAAGCTCCAGAACCTGGTGTAAGGAAGAAGCCTCTTCCTTATAGAGAAATGAAAAGCCAAAGCTTCTTCAAGAAGCTTTGCAAGGCCTTCATCGATCCATACACGTGTATGGAGGGGAGTAAACAAAAATCCAGCTGGCTCAAAAGATCTGGAGGAAAACCAGCTGAGATAGGGGGGTGCCGGCCATCAGTAATGGCCGGCAGTGCCACACTGATGGCCGGCAGGGCTTCATCAGTGGCCAGCAGGGTCAAGGCCATGGCCGGCAGTGCCATGCCATGGCCGGCAGTGCACCAGGAGGGCCACTCTGAAAGGACCAAATCAGGGTCCAAAAATGAGGCAGAAAGGATACAGGGTCCGGGAAGCTCGAACCGGTGACGTTCCGCCGCGATAGTCGAGTGCTGGGCGAGCAATCGAACCAGTTGTTGGGTGTACCTACAAGCACAACCAAGTCTTGAGGACGGTCAAAAATGGGGTGTCTACAGTTGCCCCTCTTTGACAGAACTCGGAAGTCACAAAGTGACGGGAGTGAATGTCAAAGCCCAGAGATGACCCATTTTTGACAAGGCCGAAGACTCAGACAATCAATCAATAAAAGCATGCAGAGATGCGCCCGAAGGCTGGGGGCAAAATGCAAATGATATGCAAGATGCAAGAGCATGACTAATAATCATGCCACGGATGCTGTGATGAAGCGAATCATGCAACAGTTTTAAGCAGGTGAACACGAATCCAACTACACTACAATGCAGAAAGGATGTAAGAGAATTATGCAATTCTTACCACGTTTCACGCGGAGTGAATACAATACATGTGCGGCTCGTCTGGCCATGCCAGCTTCAAATGAACCGTACATACAATATCGTGCCTGAAAAAGAAATGAACTTAACAGGTACAATATCGTTAGAAACTTGCATAACAATGCAAGTGAAAAGTGCGTAACAACGCAAGTCGAGGGATGCATTAACACATGTAAGTAAAGCTTACGCGACAACGCATGCAATGTGTGGAACAGGAATTGAAACACATGTAAGTAAAGCATACGCGACAACGCATGCAATATGTGAAACAGGAATTTGAAACACATGTAAGTAAAGCATACGCGACAACGCATGCAATGTGTGAAACAGGAATTTGAAACACATGTAAGTAAAACATACGCGACAACGCATGCAATGTGTATAGAAACTTGAAATTGAACACATGTAAGTAAAGCACAATGCGACAACGCATGCAATGTGTATAGAAACTTGAAATTGAACACATGTAAGTAAAGCATAACGCAACAACGCATGCAATGTGTAAAATAGAAATTGAACACATGTAAGTAAAGCATACGCGACAACGCATGCAATGTGTATAGAAACTGAACACATGTAAGTAAAGCATACGCGACAACACATGCAATGTGTAAAATAGAAATTGAACACATGTAAGTAAAGCATATGCGACAACGTATGCAATGTGTATAGAAACTTGAAATTGAACACATGTAAGTAAAGCACAACGCGACAACGCATGCAATGTGTATAGAAACTTGAAATTGAACACATGTAAGTAAAGCACAACGCGACAACGCGTGCAATGTGTATAGAAACTTGAAATTGAACACATGTAAGTAAAGCACAACGCGACAACGCGTGCAATGTGTATAGAAACTAGGACAACTCATGATAAAGAAGTGTATAGCGATGTGTGACAAGAAAATTCAAGACAATTGCATGATAGAGAAAATGCATGACAATGCATAATAGGGATAAAGAAATGCATGACAATACATGTAAGGTGCGCATGACGACGCGTGATACGAAGAATGCATGACAATGCATGATAGAGAAAACGTACGACAATGCATTTTAAAGATATGCAAAACAATGCATGTGAACTAGATGGGTGTTCATTGTAACGGGCGAAAGCTACTTGACACCAACAGAAGAGAAAGATGCTTAATAAAGACATCTTAAAAGGAGACCTCCGGTTTACCTCCCGAAGGGTTTAGGACGCATCAAAAGGATACACCTCGTGCGCATTGATGGGTGTAAACCATCGTACATTGGGGATATGACTCCCGAGCTCCCACGGAGACATTTCGAATCAAGTTTTGAGCCTTCCACAGGATTGATGGGACCTGGGGGCAGATTCCAAGAGAAAATAGGTAGGAAAGCTGGAGAAGACTTTCTAATCACCAGGAACAACTGCCGGCCACTACCGGCCATCTGCATCAACTGCCGGCCATCTACAGCATGCTGCCGGCCACCGATGTGCCCCTGTCGGCCATCGGTGGCAGATTCGGGCAAAAGGGGCCTTTAGGCCGTGGGTCTTTAAATGGGCTCAAAACCAACTCATTTCTTCACAAACCCTTCCATAGAAATCACTTTTCTTCCTTCCAAGGTGTGCCTTCTCTCTAGATTCGCGCATTCTACACGTTTCCCAACACCCTATTCAACCTTGCATCACTAAGGATTCTTGGTTTTCTTCGATTTGAACCGATCAGAAATTGCATCCGAGGCTTCTTTCACCATTTCCCGAATTCAAGGATCATTTCCCCCGATCTTCTCTCGAGGTTAGTTCACTTTCCCGGGTTTTTCAACTTTTCTTGAATTTTCTCTCTCTTAGGGTTTGAGTTTATTCTAAATTTCATCATTTTACTCATTTTCGCACCATTCTTTTGCATCTATCTTAGATGGCTGACGATGTGCCTCATGACGAGGGTTTCCCCGCACTCCCTCCAGTAGAGTTGGCGGCAGAGTTTGCGGCCGAGCCAGAGGTTGAGCCTCAGCCATTACCATTGGACGTACGTCCCTTCGACCCCGCGGTGTACCATTCGGAGACTCACGTCATTCCAGTGGCAGGAGGCATCCAAACCTTCACCGAATTTGATGAGGATGTACCAGACGACCTCTTATTGAGAAAGCCGATGTCTCACTTGTCAGCCATTGCCGTAGAGGTACCACCTTTGTCTTTTGTGTAGTATTACTTTTGACTACCTGCATCTCTCGCGCTGTTTCGATCTGATTGCATCGCATGTTTTAATCTGACTGCATTTCATACATTGCTACCCTGTATACACTGTACATAACCGCATCTCATGCGTCACTATTCTAAATTCGAATGCATCTTTGACACATCACTGCTGGGGATGCAACTGTATTTTCAATACATCACTAATCTGATCTGAACTGTATTTTCAACACACTGCTGATCTGACTCGAACTGCGCTGGTTTGGTTTGAACTGCATTTTCAATACACTACTCATTTAATTTGAAACTGTATTTTCAACATGAGGGATCTCGCTCCTTCCGAGGCTACGGCGCTACGACCGCTCGCGACTGGTACGATGTGCTCCCCACGGGGGTCTGCCGGATTGTCAACGAGACCGGCTTTGGTATATTTTGCTGCGGGCTGACGCGAGTTACAGCGAGTCGCCCTCTCCTGGGGGCTCTTGTGGAGAGGTGGTGGGACACCACCAATTCCTTTCACTTTTCCACAGCAAGGGAGATGACCATGACTCCTTTTGATTTCGCTATGATCACCGGTCTGGGAGTGGGAGGTGATCCGATTCCCCTAGATCCTGACATGGGGGAGTGGGTGGCTGTATGAGATGTGTTGCTTGGAGCACGTCCACCCCTTACTCGAGCGGGTATGGTTAGATACTCTTGATTCGAGGAGCAGTTCCGCGGGGAGGATCCTCAGACCGATGAGGGAGTGGAGCAGTATGCCAGGGGTTTTCTCCTGTTCCTTTTTGGTACCACCTTGTTTTCGAACAGGTGGAATACCGTGGGTTTGTACTTCTTGAGCGCCCTGGTGGTGCTTCCGCGGGTCCGCTCCTACAACTGGGGCGTAGCCGGCCTCACTACTCTTTATGGATACATGACCTCCACTTCTCGGATGTGCGGGAGAGTGATTAGAGGCTACTGGTGAGCCTGGGAGGTACGCAACCTAGTTCCCCTTTTTATTACTTTGCTTAGCATTTGTACGTTTGCTTTGTTCAACATTTATACTCTCCGTATTCACTGTTACACTGTATGCTTTCTGCTTTGCATTTTCTGTACGCCACACATGCTGCACACTGCACACCATGCACTGCACACACAGGATCTGCACACTGCTCATGGTACACTATATGCACAGGATCTAATGTCCGCCTTTCTAGGCCTGCATCCGTTATGTACTGTACTGTCTTCTGCATTCTGCTTTCTGCATTCTTGTTTATACGCTGTACTGATCACATCCATTCAATAGCTTTGGGTATATGCATACTTCTCGACGCTTGCTCCAGATCCGGTAGAGGAGACTGCACGGTCCCATTCTCTGATGTATATGACGGTCCGCTCCGTCGTAGGACCCGGGAGGGCTTCATGTTTTTCCGACAGTATTTTGACACAGTCGCGGCGCGTGAGGTAAGTCTGCAATAAGGTTATTTCGATTAACCCAATGCACCTGCCTTAGTCATTTGACGACTGATCATCTCGTTGGTTCTCTTTCTCAGATTACATGGCGACCATGGGAGGTGATTCCATCAGGACTCTGAGATCAGTATCACACTGCCCAGATCATGTCTCAGTACCGTATCCTCTTCGAAGGACCGATCTGTTGGGCCTGGTTTCTGAGTGAGCGCTTTGTGCGTCAAACTTTGGGGTTGCCTGCCCCGTTTGTACCGATGGCGCCTCCACCATCGATGAGGGAGACACACATGTTATCCGCCGACCAGGTGATCCAGTTCATGGTAGGGCTGGAGACAGATTACTTCCGTGCTGAGGGCGACTACGCGACCTTCATTCAGACACATCTGATGCCGCCTTTGACTGGTGTCCGAGGAGGAGAGGGAGTGAGGGCTTCAGCTATGAGAGGTAGAGGCGGAGCGACCAGGTCTCGTAAGAGGAAAGGTCCTGAGGAGAGACAGGGGTCTGGATGGCCAGTATTGCCTGCTACTATGACACTTCGAGGGCGAGCTGGAGAGATTTATCAGGTTCCCTTTGCTCCTTCTCCAGCTGGTCACGAGCTTGTCGGAGGTTATGGCTCGACTCCGGTATATGCTACACTATCATCCCTTGTACTGTCATTTGATTTCCCTTGATATTATAGAGAGTACTAATGATTTCAACCACTTTTGTAGGCTCCCATTGAGTACACTCGTCAGTCTCTGGCGATGACGGCTTCAGTGATAGGGATGCTGCAGACGAGCATGGACCTACTCAGTATCTATAGCATTCCGGTAAGTTCATTCAAACTGCACTTCGTGCCCTGAAGTCTTTTCTTAACACACCATCATTTGTACAGCTTGCACACTGCATTTATCTTGGTTACTAATGCATTTTGGGTGGCTTGTCCCTCTTTCAGATTCCTTTCTTGCCGCCAGGCCCATCGGGTGTTCCAGCAGGAGCAGGGATGGGCCCTTCAGTACCTCCTCGAGCAGCAGAGGGAGCAGGACGAGGGACTAGTTCACAGGGACCTGTCTCTGATGATGATGAGTCTGACGAGGAGGCGATGAGTCCGCAGTCAGAGTCAGAGTCAGAGTCAGATGCTGATGGTGGAGATCCTGGACCTTCGTCCAGGAAGAGGACCAGGACGGATTCCCGCACTTGAGACCACCAACACTGATCCAGACATTTTGCTACTCCAGATGCTGATCCTGTTTTTTTGTTTTATTTTCCTTTTTACTAGTAGTTTTTGCACATTGTACTGCGTTAGGCGGGTTTGTTTCAAAACCAAACTCTTTTGTAAAAAGAAACTATGATGGAATGAAAACAGCCTTTTTGTTGGAAAAGTGTTTCGTTTGTACATTCTATGGATCGCATCACATTGCATTACTTTACACAACAATGTAAATGAAATTGAAGTCTTGTTTTGAAAACCAAACACTCAAATTACACTAATCAGGTAGTGAACCGACTAATAACAAAACAACTCGATAAACAAAACAAAGTCTAGCAAATTTACAACTCGATAAACAAATTGCAACAACTCAATGAATGAAAGGAAGATAATTACAACCTGACACAGAAAAAGAAAATAGTACGCCTTAAACAAGACACGACAAAGTCCAACAGGACAAAACAAGACCTTGAAAGACACAAAGAACAGGACTCCACTGCAACGGACAACTGGGTCTTCAGTGAAAGAGCTAGTAAGCAAGAGGGGAGTACTGCCGGCCATCAGTGTGCCACTGCCGGCCACTGATGAGCCACAGCTGGCCATCGATGGCAGATTCTCCAAAATGATGACATCTGTCCTCCACTCACTACCTTATCTTCTATATGAGTTCCAGCTTTGAGATTCTCTTCATTTCAGCTCAAATTTGCACCAAATGGAAGTGTTCCTTGCTCAAAACCTCACAAATTGGATCGCTTCTCTAGATGGCTCGGAAAAGTTGAACTTCCGGGGCTTCGGCTTGAATGCACTATTCACGCTGGGCCGTACTCCGCTGCATCTTCCTTTCCTCCATGCCGCGGCAAGGTTTTAGAATCCGATAACACACGTCTTTAGCTTCAGCGGGCAAGAGATGTGTCCCACCTTCGAGGATTTCCAAGCTTTGATGGAGTCCGAGCGTAACGAGGAAATCTTGCCTCAACTCTGATTCGGCCACGTCCAAGCCGTAGGACGAATATGCGGCCTCACTTTTCATGATGCTCGATCATTGATTCATGATGGGGAGCTGGACATCCCAAGCTTGGTTTGCCGATTTTCTGATGCCAGCGATCGCGGCGACTATTATTGGCAGGGCTATCAGCAACATGCGCTTTGCCTATGCTTGCTATCTCATTTCTTACTTGCCCCGGGCTCTGGTGGATTCAGTGTCCGATTGATCGAGGTCGCCCAAGGCTTGAAGGAGGGCAAGAGCTGTATTGCCATGACATTGGCTGAGACATTGATGGGCTTAGACGCTTTTCATCGCCGGGAGACGGCTAGGCTTGCAGGGAGCCCACTACTATTGCAGGTAATGCTTCCCACCCCAATCTCACATGTGTATTGCTCACATCACTCGGCCCTCAGGCTCGGTTTTTCTCACAAAACCCTTTTCCTTACTTTTCTCTCATCGTACATCTCTCTATTCTTTATTCTCTCATTTTTCAATCCCTCCCCAGGTGTGGTTGATGGACAAGTTACAGATTGTGGAGTCTTGCCCCGCATACTCAGCTCGCGGCTATTTCTTCAGGCAACGCCTGGTCGATGCCCGTGATGAGGGTTGGTGGTTCGACTGGATGTGCAGCTTGTCCGCAGACCGCATTGCTTGGCGGTGCCCTTGGCTCAATCTACCAGCAATGAGTTATAACATGACCCGTCAACTCGGGATTCAATTGATTGGCATGACACACTGTGTTTTCTATTTTTCGTTTCGGTTCCAGCGCCAGTTCGGACATGATCAGACTTGCCCGCCGGAGGGGATAGAGTACCCTGCTGCATTCCCAGTTCGAGGCGCACAGCTTGCCCGGTATGCCACAGCGTGGAGGACTAGAGAGCTCCTGGCCCCCGCTCCCACTTTCAGTTGCATTTTGTCTGATGAGTGCCTGGGTTGGCTCAACGAAGAGGCACAGGAAGGGCCCACTTTGGCATCAGAGGCTTCGACCAGCTCTGGGAGGGGGCGCAGGAGCACCTGACTTATCTATACCCGAGTTTATTGCTTTATTAGTACTTTCAAGTTTTCCTTATGAATGTAATAAAAAGCAACTTCAATTTGTATGCAAGAGCAGGAGAACTCTGTGTTGAAATCAATGAAATTGAAGGTTGTGGTACTGAAAATTTCCCGTTTTGGTCCAGAAATGGTCTTGGTTGTAAAAAGATTACTTTGAACAAAGTCAACTTTTATTAAAACTTTTCAAAACTATTTTCGATATGGATCAGAACTGGACACGCCTGAGATCTGTCACTGAGATGCACAACTCCGGATCCCAACAACTGGAAAGTTGCCCCTAGTCTGACTAGTACCGCATCACTGCACAGCAACGGAAAGTTGCCCCTAGTCTAAAAAGCACTGCACCGGAGATCATAACCGAACTCTTGAATGCTGAATAGACAAAGATGGCCGAGATGATCAAATGGACAAAGCTGATCGGGGAAAAGTTTATGGCTGAACTTCAGGATGAAGTTGCCTACGTATCCCAAAGATGGGAATCAAGCCTTACGTAGTTCAGGCTTGGGTTCACTCGAGTATTTTCACTCTCCTTTTACGCTCTAACTTTTGCCAAGGCCGCCCTTTGCGGGTTTTCAACCTTGCGAGCTCAGTTTTTATATTTTCCAATTTTCTATGCTCTAACTTTTGCCTAGGTCGCCCTTTCGGGTTTTCGGCCTAGCGAGCCTCTCAGGGGTAATATTTCTTCAACTTGTCCATGTTGATCGGTTGTGAGAACTCTAGGCCATCTAGGTCCATCAGAACGACAGCTCCACCCGACCAAATAGCTTTGATGATGTAGGGACCAGTCCAATTGGGTCTGAACTTGCCCCTTGGGTCGTGGATGGGAGCTCGGTTGTCCTTGAGCACCAAATCTCCTTCCTTTAAATTCCTGGACTTAACTTTCTTGTTAAAAGCCCTGGCAATTCTGCGCTGATAACCTTGAACATGGTACAGTGCTTTCAGTCTTCGCTCGTCAAAGAGCATGAGTTCTTCAAATCTACTCTGCTGCCAATCTGCTTCGGCTATCTGACACTCAGCCAGCACTCGCAAAGACGGAACCTCAATTTCGATAGGTAGAACGGCCTCCATCCCATAACTAATGAATACGGAGTCGCCCCAGTAGAAGTTCTAATTGAAGTCCGGTAGCCCCACAGAGCAAACGGCAGTTTATCTGGCCAGTCCCGATAGGTTTCCACCATCTTCTGCAGTATGTGTTTGATGTTCTTGTTAGCGGCTTCAACCGCTCCATTGGTTTGCGGCCGGTATGTGGATGACTTATGAAAAGCCACATTGTATTTCTCCAACAAGTCAATCACTTCTTTCTTGAAGTGGGAACCATTATCCAAAATGATCTCATTTGGGACCCCATAACGACAGATGATGTTGTTTCTGATAAACTTCGCGACATGTGAAGCCTTCAACACCGCATAAGATTGGGCCTCGACCCACTTCGTAAAATAATCTATCGCGACCAAGATGAACTCATGCCCATTCGACCCCTTCGGAGTAACAGCCCCAATCACATCGATTCCCCAAACTGAAAATGGCCATGGCGAAGTCATGTTGTACAGCTTCGACGGCGGGATGTTCATGCGGTTTGCATGGATCTGACATTTGTGGCATCGCCGAACAAAGCCAATACAATCCTCCTCCATGGTGGACCAATAGTAACCCTGTCTGAGGATCTTTCGAGCCAACATTACTCCATTCACATGCGCACCACATTCCCCTCCATGGATGGCCTCCATCAGGCGTTTTGACTCTTCAGCTTCTACACACAGCTTATGCATTCCCAGATGACCTCTCTTATACAGTTTACCCCCGCAGATGATGAACTGAACAGCCATTCTTCTGATTGCCCTTTTATCCTTGGCATTTGCCCCTGGTGGATACTCCTCTTTCTCCAAGAAATTCCAAATATCGTAATACCAAGGGTTTTCGTCTTGAGCCTCATCTATAGCAGCAATCGATTCATACGCTGGCACAAACTTCTGGTCAATGATGACTGGACGCATCCGGACTCCAAACGGGATGTCTATCATGGAAGATAGAGTTGCTAGTGAATCTGCGAACCTGTTGTTCTCTCTTGCTAGATGAGCAAAGTTTAGCTTCTCAAACCGAGGAATTAACAAATCCAAGGTCTGGTGGTACATTATCATCTTTTCTTCTTTGACTTTCCAGTCTCCTTTTGCTTGAGACACAACAAGGTTCGAGTCCCCAATGACGTCCAACCGTTTTGCCCCTAGTTCCAGGGCTGCTTCTAGACCGGCAATGCATGCCTCATATTCTGCTTCGTTGTTCGAGACTTTGAACCGGAGTTTGAATGCTAGAGGGATACGGGAATTGTCGGGTGCTATCAACAACATTCCTATCCCATACCCGTACTGGTTTGACACTTCGTCAAAGTACATCGTCCAAGTTTCATCTTCGATGTGCAAAATGGCCTCATCTGGAAATAAGTACTCAACTGCTTCACCCCCTTCCACTGGATGATCGGCTAAGAACTCTGCCACTACTCTTCCCTTGACTGACTTGCGTGTCACATATTTCAAATCGAATTCGGAAAGCAAAAGCAACCAACGAGCTAGCCTACCCGTAAGTGTTGGTTTCTCGAAAAGATATTTGATAGGATCCAGTCGTGAAACCAACATTACGGAGTGAGCTAACAGGTAGTGCCGCAGCTTCCTAGTAGCCCATACCAAGGCTAAGCAAGCCTTCTCCAATGGTGTGTAGCGAGTTTCATACTCCAGCATCTTCTTGCTCAGATAGTAAATGGCCCTCTCCACCTTGTCCTCTGATTCCTGCGCGAGCATACAACCTATTGTAGTTTCAGTCACTGAAAGGTACAATATCAACGGTCTCCCTGGTTCTGGTGGTGACAACACGGGTGGGTTCTGTAAGTATTTCTTGATCTGTTCAAAAGCAGCTTGGCATCGGCCGTCCCACTGGAATTTCTTTCCTTTTTTCAAGAGACCAAAAAGTGGTTCACAAGTCAAGGTTAGTTTTGAGATAAACCGTCTTATGAATTGCACTTTACCCAGAAAGCCTCGCACCTCTTTTTCAGTCATTGATGGTGGCATTTCTAAGATGGCCTTGATTTTGGGAGGGTCGACTTCGATGCCCCTTTGTGTAATCAGAAACCCTAGCATTTTTCCTGCTGTAACACCAAACGTACACTTCTGTGGATTCAGCCGCAATCGGAATTCTCTGATCCTTTGGAAGAACTTTTGCAAGGCGGTGTAGTGGCCGTCTCTTTCTTTGGACTTGACAATCATATCGTCCACGTACACCTCAACCTCTTTGTGGATCATGTCATGCAATATCGTGGTCGCAGCCCGTTGATATGTAGCTCCATCGTTCTTCAGCCCGAATGACATCACTCTATAGCAGTAGGTCCCCCACGGGGTGGTGAAGGCAGTCTTTTCCCGGTCTTCAGGTGCCATCACTATCTGATTGTAGCCTGAGAAGCCATCCATAAATGAAAGCAAAGCATGCCCCGCTGTAAAATCCACCAACTCATCGATATACGGCAAGGGAAAGTCGTCCTTCGGACTAGCTCTGTTCAAATCCTTGAAATCCACGCATACTCAGATTCTGCCATCTTTCTTCGGCACTGGAACAATGTTGGCCAACCAAGTCGGGTATTCGGATACCAGCAGGAAGCCTGCATCAATTTGTTTGGTGACCTCTTCCTTAATCTTGATGGCCCAGTCAGGGCGGATCCTTCTGAGTTTCTATTTGACAGGTCGGGCCTCGGGGTCAAGAGGGATCCGGTGTTGTACAATCTCAGGATCGATCCCAGGCATGTCTTCGTAGGGCCACGTGAAAACATCTTTGAAATCTTTTAATAAAGCGACTAAGCGCTCGCGTTCCTCCGAAGACAACGTGGACCCGATCTGGACCAGCCGCGGGTCCTTCTCAGTACCAATATTCACAGTAGTGATTTCATCCATCAAGGGTTTAACAAATCTTTCCTGCTCTTGATCAATTAATCGTTGCAAAACCGGAGGAATTTCTTCCTCGTCGTTTTTGTCAAAATTTTGAAAGTCCTGATTCAAGCAATAAATCAAAGGCACGGAAAAGTACTCAGAAACCACATCCACATCATTCTCATTATGTGCTTCCAAACCGTCCGATTCTTCTGTTACAACAGACTCAAAAGAGAAAGAAAAAGACGACCTGGACAGGACTGTGGCATCCGGGTTATCACCCCCAGGAATACCGGACTCAGACTCAGTTGAGCTGGAACCTGATTCCGACTCACAAGACTCGGTGGAATCAGATTCCGGCTCACTACCTGACCCGGTGCTGCTTGACAAAAATCCCTCTTCGTATTGCCAAACGAGAGAGGGTGCGATGGATGCATCCAAAATAGTTGACGGTAGGCCCGCAGCCGTTTCATTCCCGATCATGGACACCGAGAGTTATCCCCAAGCACTTCTGTTCGATCGAAGGATCTGAAAGTAGACATGCCAGTGTTACCCCCATTTCAAGTTCGGTGTCCTCAGACTCCATTTCCCTGCTATGCTCAGCCTCAACTGTCGGGTCTGTCTGCTCTTCGGCAACATCATCCCCAGATAACTGTAGGTCAAAGAAAATCTCAAACCTCGGCACACGCTTCCTCTCCGCGTTCAGCCACGGCTCCGGAAAGCCACAGAATGGAAAATCCTCCCCCTCCCGGACGAAGCGTCCGTTTAGGGTACCCCGGATGGGCCGGTGCATCAACTCAAAAGGTTTCCCCATTTGTTTCACTCTAGCTCTTCCAGCCATTTCCTTTTCCTTTCTTACCCAATCCTCCTTGGTGGGCAGATAACCCAAGCCAAAGGTATGGGGGTTGTGTGGCACTTCGGCCAATGTTGCAACGCCCCTCCGACCGCTCCTTCCTAATCCCATCCCGGGGATGTGTTGGAGCTTGTTCATGAGATATACTGCCTGAGCACTGACATATATCCCTTCGTTAGTAGCCATGATGTTCTGTACAACCCGAGCCTCAGCCAGGGTAAAACCTGATATGAACACATCCTCCATGCCATGCTCAATTTCTAGAACAGGCGTAGATACCTCCGGTGGTGGATGAATTGATGAATTCCCAAAAACAATGGCTACTCCCTTCCCATGGGGGTATTTCACCATTTGATGCAAGGTGGACGACACTGCCTTTGCCTGATGCAACCACGGCCTCCCCAAAAGCAGGTTGAAAGTTGCCGGAACTTCTAAGACATGGAAATCTATCTCATGCTGTCCTGGCCCAACTTTAGTCTGAATTTTCACCGTCCCCATGACCTCTCTACTTGTGTTGTCGTATGCCCGAATTACCTGGGCTGTTGGTAAAAAGTCCGCGGTTTTCAAACCGATCGCGTACGCTGTCCTTGCCGGGCAGACGTTGATGGCGGATCCGGTATCAACAAGAACCACCGGTATCCATTTATTCCTACACTCCACAGAGATGTAGAGTGGTTTGTTATGGTTTGCCCCCTCAGGTGGCAGTTCCTTGTCGAAAAAAGTCAGCATCGGGGTAGCCCCTCCCGGAAAGACTAATCCTACCAGCTGTTCTGGCGTGGTTTCTATCGAAAGCTTTGCCTTGTCCATGGCTGATAAGACAGCCTGTCTATGCACTCGTGATGCCATAAGCAGTCCCCAGATGGAGATGTCTGCTTGTATCTTTTTTAACTGTTTGAGCACAGCCTCCTCTTCAAGTTGTTTCTCCTTTTGCTTCTCAGCCTCCCTATCTTTCCCAGAAGCCTCTGGTTGATCTAGGTGCGGGGGTTTGAAGTACCGTCCGCTCCGTGTCATATGGTCGACTTCTCCAAGGTACCAGGTGTCATCGGGTTGGTTGTCCCTCCAATCTTTATCTGCATGGGCAAGACATAAATCCTCATCCTCCCACCACATTCCATCAGCAGCCGACAGACACCTGTCCGGCTCTGGTATAACTGTCCTCGTACTCGCGGTACCTTCCATCCATATGCTCGCAGCATTCTCTGTTTCTGTGCTTATAGTAGTTTCAGTCCCCACATGGGCCTTTGCCTTCCTGATTCTCTCGGAATCTTCAAAACTTTCCTGTTCTGGCTGTGTCAATACAGCTGACTGTTCAATAATTCCTGTATTCAAAATGCTCCAATCCTGAGCGAAATCCTTGACATCGGTGCTCTCTGGCCGAGTACTCTGTTCTCCGACCCTTTCGGCCGTCACTGACATTCTTGCCCCTGTCGGGCCCTGTTCTGGTTGGAACTCTTCCACCACATCTAGTTGATCATCCAACCACCCAGTAGCCTCTGCCGATTCCTCATAATCAAACCAGTTGACTGCTGCGTCCCCTGGATCTTGGTCACTGTAAAACTGGAGATTGGCAAGGTCCTCTTCTACAGTCGTCAGATCATCCGTCCTCTGTCCCAAACTATCCCCTTGGATCGCACACAGCTCTGTCTCCGTCGGCAATTCCACATCTAGCCCATTCTGGCCTATTGATGAAATGTAGTCGCTCAGATTGTACATTTTCTCAACAGAACTCCCAGATTTCTCAAACTCTGGCTCAACAACCTTCTTTTCCTCTGAAATCTCCTCCCTTCTGTCCTCGACTGTCACCACCACTGGCTTAGGTTGGGTTATGGAGATGTCCATCATGCACAAGTTGGTACAATCAAGAAGGAGTACCTCCGGCTTAGGTAGGTGAGAAGGAGTGATATAGATACTAGGATCGTAAGACATGACCCCAGTTTGGATGAAGTTGATTCTTTTAGGAGGTGGAGCTTGGTTATGTGTGGGGAGAGGGTTTGTCGTAACATTGGGTTTCTCGAGAGGCAGAATCACCCCATTATTGATGAGATCTTGAATCTCATGACGTAATCGGTAGCACAGATCGGTGTCATGACCGTGCTGTTGGTGAAATGCACAATATTTGGCTGGGTTGTGGGTAGGGAAAAGTTTTTCCGGTAAGGGCCGCGGCTCTAGGGGCTTCAAGTGCCCTTTTTTGATTAAAACCCCCAGAGCTTTGGATAGGGGCATATACAGTGGAGCGAAGGTTCTTGTGTTTTTGGGTGGGTATTTGGCTGTTTGGGTATGGCTTCCGGACGCGCCGGAGAATGGCGTAGCTGCCATGGTTCTTGGAGGGGGGTTGGTGGTGACCATGCTCACTTCGGAGGCTCTTGTAGTCGTAGCGCCGCTCGGGCCCGCATTGCTGCTGCGATTGAAAGTTCTTCGGGGTTGCTCCCGGTCATTATCAATTAAGCCTTGCTTCAAGGCGTCCTCAATCTGTACCCCCATTTCATGTAGATCAGAAAAGGTAGGGAAGGGGAGTACAATCATCTTCTGCATCAACTTCGGCTGAAGATTGCGCACAATCATCCGAATCTGATCCTTGTCTGTGGGCCTTAAGGTCATCATCGAAGCCTTGGCCCTCCATCTAGTCACGAATTCTGAGAAGCTCTCTTTAGGCTCTTGCCTTGTTGTCTCGAGATCACGGGTCGTAATCTCGATTTGTGTATTGTATGAGTATTGCGTAATGAAGGCCTTAGCCATCTCGTCCCAATTTCTCTTGACGTCATCTTCTAATTTGGCATACCATATGGCCGCCACACCCGATAGGGTCTGGCCGAACAGAGACAGCTTCTGCAGTCTGGTGAGGCCCATCGGCCTTAAAATATCTGAAAACAACCTTAGGTGCACCATGGGGTCCCTGGATCCATCAAATCGGTCGATATGAGGCATTTTGAATCTGTCAGGCAGCGTCACAGCTGCATCGGTATATCCCTCTTCAATGTCAAGGATGGTCTTGACTCCTTGGGATCTCTTGAACAGCTTTTCAATCTTGCTCAACTTCAGTGCTGTGGGGTCTGTCTCGAACTCAAAGGGAGAGTCCGGTAGGTTGGTGGGTGTTTTAGATAATTGGAGTTGGATTTGGGGTAGGACCGGGGGTAGAGGTAGTCCCGTGGGAATGTCTGTATCATTCTGAACATTAGCTGTCTCCCCGAGGGTTGGAACTTCTAGCGGGGGAGGAACTTGCTGCGAAGTAGATGCTCCGGCTTGCTGCTGTAACCTCACGATTAACTCCGCTTGTTCATTCATAACCGTGGCCTGCTGCTTGGCGAACTTTGCCTGTCGGACAGCATCCTGCTACATCATTTTCATACTCTTTTGGAGTTGGCGTACCATCTCCTCTAAGCTGGCCATACTGTTCTGATCTGATGAATTACGTATATATTCCCTCTCTGTGGGAGAACAGAACCTGGTCCCTACTGCACTCAGTGGGGTAGATAAGCCCTCTGAACTGACTGCTAACCTGTCTGCCTAACTGCTCCCTGCAGGGAGCTACCTGCCCGCAGAGAGAGGACCTGGAGAGCGCCACACTGCACCAGACAGGAACGACAACTGGTTGTCCGTCTACCAGATCCTCAGATCGATGGAGTCGACGACCTCCAGTCCAGATTGCTTGGGGAATATCTGCTGGGTTAGAAGCAATCTGGGCTCAACTACCCCCTAGCAAAAAGATAAAATAAAGCAATAATAAGGAAATAAAACCACCAGATAAACAGACAGACAGTATAACGGCGTAAAATAACAACAAACAAACACAGTTGGGTATCATAGCACCCTGTGATAAGCTGGATACACCATTCCTCAAACACTGGTCATTATCCCGAACACTGTCCCCAAAGCTGAATCGGATACCCGCAGATAACTGATTCTCAAAAACACTATGATAATAGTGCCCTCAGGCCTGACACTCAAACTTGTAAACTGATACGCACATTCCCTGTAGAGATACACTCCAAGAGCACATAGCAAGTAAATGATAGCCAAAACACCCCTATGTTGGCGTAGGGTTTCCCTGTCCTATTTTGTCAGGAGCTAGGGTTTCACTACGCACACAGTGGTTTCAAACAACCTAACATCAGGTAAACAACCTGTCCTAGTTTGGAATGGTCACTATGGATTCCGAATATGCACTAGGTCGAATAGTCAAAAAGGTGCCCCGGTAAAAATCGGGATTTGTGTTCCCGTCGTGGCAGAGCCCACAACCGGTCAGCCTTATGGCACGCTTCGCAAAGCGAGCCTCCGGCAAACCGTTCAGGAATAGCATACGGAAAACACGGTGTCCTAGGCGCACCAATGCACATGCAATGCAAAGAAACACATAAGTGTGAACAAAACAAGATATCATGACTTCGAGTCAAGTTCTCTAACTCCCCAGCAGAGTCGCCAGAAACTGTAGACGCGCCCTTGGGCCTCATGCTACAGTTCGGACTCGATTTGTCACGGTTCTTAATCTGAACCAAAGAGTCCAAATCCGGCAAATCGTTTTGGAAAATAGATTTTTTGAAAGAAGTGCCAAACATGGACTGTTTTGCCAGATACAGAGTCGCCACCTAAATATTTTTTTAATAGGGGAATTTAGGAAACCCTGACTCGGTGCCAAAGGCCACGTGTCCGTCATCACCAAAGTTGCCTCGGCTCAGGAACTTGGGTACGATTGGGGAAGGTCAGCTATGAGCACCCCCTCTCGCCCGATCCAAAGATCGGCCTCTACTAACCATGATATCCGATTTTGAAAACGTTATGTGTTCTTATTCCAGTTAATTAGCTAGAATTACTATGTGATGCGCACAACACAAAAGTATAGACTAGATTGCCTAATTTGGAACAAGCATTGCATATCCGTTTGTTTGGAAAACATTTTGGAATTTGCTACTCGCAAGTAGGCTAAAATATGGATTTCAATGAGTTGTTCCAACTCAAACAATCCAACCTTCACCCACAGGCATTCAAGCAGTTTATCAAATAAGCATTTAGCCGCATGGTAAGCATGCTGTCATGTTAACATTCACACTCATGCGAGATGCTAAAACATAAAAAGCTCACCTAGTACTCCGTGCTAAAACAAGAACATGTTAGCAATCATGCATGATCCAAGTCCATGTTTAAATGCCTAATGCAACGCATACGGAATGCCACTAGAGTAGGCTCGGCTAGTCTATGAATGACATGTGAAAATGCACAAGTAGCATGTATTCAAGTTAGATTTGAAATACTTATGCAGTTAGTATGATGCGCCGAGCCCGGTGCATGCAATACTGATGAATGATGCACGCATGCATAGCATAAGGTATGCTAAAACAAACATGTCCTAATGTAGACACCCCATTTTTGACCCTCCTCAAGACTTGGACGTCACCGCTTGAACACTCGGTGATCATCCATGTTTGTGTTCGTCTTGAGTTCCCGGAGGTCTTGGCTACGCGCCTTGCCTCAGGATCTCTCGACTCGACTGTTTTGTGTCTGGTTTTGCACCAAACACTTGTGATTTGCCTTGGAGGGGTAGGGAATGGCTTGTGGGCCATCCCCACACTCCACCGGCCATGGCTTGAGGCCACCGGCTGTGTTTTGTTGCCACCGGCCAAATGTTTGGCCGGCCGGCACTCTAGATAGCCGGCCGGCTATCTTTTTTTGGTTAATTGCATCTTTGGCCGGCCGACTACTGTGCATCTGCTTTTGCAGATATTTTGGTGCAGCTGGCATGCACTTGGCTCCCCTCCATACACGTGTATAGAGGGATCTCTCTCTTTAGAAGCTTGTCTTGTGAGCTTACAAGACTAAAAGCTCTATAAAGAGGAGCCTTCTCTCCCTTTTTGAGGGGTTAGACATTTTAGATAGCTTTTTTTTAGGGTTTGAGTTTTAGGGTTAGGGTTCGTTCATATCCTACCTCTATATCTCTCTCTTGTGTGAGTTTTGTCTTACTTTTGCTCACAAACACCCACCATCACACCATCCCTTGGTGCTGAGGCCCTTGAGGGTTATTTTTGGAGATTTTAGACTGATTTCAACCTAAAGAAGTTGCTGGAGCTCCATTGGTGAAGAGGGTCTTCAAGGGTAAGAAGCTTGTCCCTTTATTCCCCATTTTTGCATTGTATTTTTTCCTACCTTACAACTGTTTTTGGGCTTAGTGTATAACACAAAAAAGTTCTATTTTGTAGCCCTCTAAATAGTTGGTTAAGGGTTATTTGGCATTTGGGGTTGTTTGACCCCTCTTAAGCCTTGAAAGGCCCCATTTTGTGCCATTTTGAGTGAGCTCCGGGACGATTGAGTTTGGGCCTCCTCACCACTGAAATCTTGAGGGATTTCAGAGGTGAGGATGGTGCCTTGAGGTCCTAGGAAGGAGAGGGCCACCCCCTCTCCTTGTTGTCCTTGAAAAGGACCATTTTTGCCTCTTGAGAGAGCACCATGTTTAAGTGTGTGTTGGCCATGCCTTAGCTGATTTTCATCCTTATTATGTCATGATATGTCTCTGTTTTTAGTTGGTTTTGGTACACCATGCTTGTTTAGCATACATACCTCGTAATGCCATGATTTGCCTCAATACATGCATAGCATTTAGCATTTAAACTACCATGCTTTTGTGTTTTGGCCAAGCTTGGAGAAGCTTACATGCATGTTTTGATGTGCCAAGGGACTGTTTTAAGTCATTTGAGTCATTCATGCCCCGCTTTGTATAGCTACCATGTAATCCCTCTTGTATGCCTTAAGTTTTGGACCTTGGTTGCATGCCATGCTTGCCTTGTTCAATTGATTTGGCATCATATTTAACATGATTTCTGAGCTTAATGTGCATGCTAATTGTCCACGTTTAGTCTCTTTTAAGTGTGCTTAAAAGTTGCTCTTATGTGCTTAAGTGTTGGCCTATTAACATGTGCATGAGTGTGTGTGTGTTGGACCTCACTTCCATAGCATTGGCCACTATTTTGGGCTTAGTATAGAGCTGTCCAATTAGTGTAAGTCCCTCCTTTGCATGTTGTTGCATGCACTCCTTGTATGTTGTAGCATATCGGTGAGTTGTTGTATGGTTAGACTTGCATGATTGAATGAAGTCACATGTTGGCTTGCATACTTGAACATCCACATTGCATTTTGCCTACTTGTAGGTTGCATCACTTCATGCCTTTCATGCTTCTTTACTTAGGTTGTGTGCCTAACATGCTTTGCTTGCTCGCATTGTCCATGTTGCATACTAGTTCGCATGCTTAGATCGCATTGCGTTGGCATGCATGCTTGGCCTCTTGAATTGCTTGTGATAGAGGTTAAGCCCCATTGTTTGATTATGTGCATTGTATTGCATTCCATATTAAAATGCACACTTGATTCTTTGGGCCATCATGCATGGAAATGCGTGATTGGTGGTCCGAGAATCGAGGCCCATGTCCCTTTGAGTCATAAACATGGTAAGGGATGTGATTGGTGCATACATTGCTTGAAATGCATTGCCATGCCAAGTCTTGCTCTCTGCTGCTGTCAAACACAAATTCTGTAGGAAGATTTGGCCGGCCGGCTATCTTCATTGCCAACCGGCCATCATTGTTGGCCGATGGATCAAATTTGTGGCCGGTGACCATTCTATATGGCCGGTGGTGTTCTCCTTCAGCCGGTGGTGTTCCCTAGTATCCAGAAAGCAAACTCTGAGACTTTGGCAGTCATCAGGGGAGCAGAGCAAGGAAAACAGAGGCATCTTGAGCATGGCAGTGGATTTCCGGGCGGAACCGAGCGCGCATGCATTAAGCCCTCTGCTGAGGCTACTGTTTACTGCTTTCTTAGATTAATTAATTTGCTTAATTAATTTAATGGTCTGTAATATTTAATTAGCTAGTTGGTTAGTTAAATTGTAATATTTATTCGGACCCTCCGAGTGAGGGCAAATTTGTAATAAGTGTGGGTGTGTGTGTGCATGTTTTCCAACCTCCACTTCTTTCTCCCTTTTACTTACCTGCTTTGATGGTTAGTATTAGGGCATATTTTCTTTAGCATCCTCATGTTATGCATGCGTGCATCATTCATCAGTATTGCATGCACCGGGCTTGGCACATCATGCTAACTGCATAAGTATTTCAAATCTAACTTGAATACGTGCTATCTGTGCATTTTCACATGTCATCCCTAGATTAGCCGAGCCTACTCTAGCGACATTTTGTATGCGATGCATTAGCCACTTAACATGAACTAGGGTCACGCATGATTGCTAACACGTTCTTGTCTTGGCACGGAGTACTAGGTGAGCTTTTTATGCTTTAGCATACCGCATGCATGTGAGTGTTGCCATAATAGCATGATTACCATGAGGCTAACTGCTTATGTGATATAACTGCTTGAATGCCTGTGGGTGAAGGTTGGATTGTCTGAGTTGGGACAACTCGTTGAAATCCGTGTTTTTAGCCTACTTGCGAGTAGCAAATTCCAAAGCGTTTTCCAAATAAACGGATATGCAATGTTTTGTTCCAAATTAGGCGATCTAGTCTATACTTGTTTGCTGTGCGCATAACATAGTAATTCTAGGCTAATAACCGGAACAAGAACACATAATGTTTTCAAAATTGGATATCATGGTTAGTAGAGGCCGATCTTCGGATCGGGCGAGAGGGGGTGCTCATAGCTGACCTTCCCCAATCGTACCCAAGTTCCCGAGCCGAGGCAACTTTGGTGATGACGGACACGTGGCCTTTGGCACCGAGTCAGGGTTTCCTAAATTCCCCCATAAAAAATATTTAGGTGGCGACTCTGTATCTGGCAAAGCAGTCCATGTTTGGCACTTCTTTCAAAATCTGTTTTCTCACAACGATTTGCCAGATTTGGACTCTTTGGTTCAGATTTAGAACCGTGACACAAATTGAGTCCGAACTGTAGTGAGGCCCAAGGGCGCGTCTACACCTAATACTAACCATCAAAGCAGGTAAGTAAAAGGAAGAAAGAAGTGGGGGTTGGAAGACATGCACACACGCACCCACACTTATTACAAATTTGCCCTCGCTCGGAGGGACCGAAAGAATAATACAGGCCACCTAATTAACTAACTCACAAGCTAATTAATTATTACAGAACCAAATGAATAACAAGCTACAACTAATTATTACACAACTTAATTAATTAACAAATTAATTATTACAAATAACAAATGCTAACTAACTAGTAAGAAGTAAAAGAGAGTTGCTCCAGCTCTATTTGAAGAAGAGGAGGGTATGCATGCTCGCTTTGGTTCTTCACCTCGAAACGCCTTCCGGTTGCTCTTTAGAGGCTCTGTTTGCAGGGTGTCTTCCAGTGTTTGTTGCTGAAACTTACCAAAACACTGCAGGGGAAGTCACTAGTGGCCTGCCGGCCATGAGAGGAGTACTGCCGGCCAAGGATGGCACACTGCCGGCCATCAATGGCAGGCTGCTGGCCACTGGTGTGCTGTGACACCAAACTGCAACGAAGCACAAAATAGAGAAAGGGGAGGGTTTCCCAAGGATATGTACGCACCATGGCACTCCAAATCACCTCAAAACATCAAGGGAGAGGCCTAGTCGGATCCACGACCATCAATCACGCATCCCGATGCATGACGGCCAAAGATCCCACTTGTGCAAATCAATATGAAAATGAATGCACAAATACAACAAGTAAAGCCTAGAACTCTATCATGAATCATCAAGAGCTTCGGCGACCGAGAATTGAGACACGTTCCATCACTCGGAGTATGAAACGTCCCTCGTTCCTCGTGCTCAGATTAACACTTAATCCAAACAATGCAACACATAAGCATGGCAAACATGCGATATGACCTAAGTGTGCAAACATGCAACTAACCCAAGCATGCAACAAGCATACAAGCATGATGTGAGGCAACAACCCTGGACAACATGACAAAATACAACATGAACATGTGAGCATGCAAGGTATGCGAAGCTAAACAAGTATGCAACAACATACCAAATGAAACAAGCATGCGACAACATGGTAAGATGGGCTTACACCAAAGATGGACGGCTCTCAACTAGGTCCAAATCAGTAGCCAAAGTGATGGAATTGATGGCATGAAAAGCATGGAAAGGCAAGGCAAGCATGCATGCCAAATGGCTCAAGTATTAAGGCACAAAGAGGACAACTCTTAAGCATACTTAAGGAGAAACAAACATGGATATATGACAATGAGGTAAGCTCTGAAATACCATGTAAATTGATGCCAAATCAACTCAACAAAGCAAGCATAGCATGTTAGGATGCTCAAAGCTCGAAGTAAGCAAAGGGACTTAAGCCATGGCCATACAAGGCAAGCCCCAAAGGGCCAAGGGGACCTAAAATAGTCCTAGGGCAGGCCCAAACAAGACCAAAATCAAGCTCAAAGCTAGCCAACAAAGGCTAGAACACAAGGCTAAAAGCATGGAGCATGCAAGGCTTTAAAGAGGCAATGCACTACACCTATGAGAACCAATCATGGCATGACTTGGACAACCAAAAACAGAGTTACATCATGGTATATTAGGATCCAAAATGTACTGAAATGATGAGCCAAATGCTTAGGCTAAGTGGCATGCACAAAAGTCCATTTTTGAGGCATAAAGCACAAGTTATACAAAGCATTCAAGGCATGTCAAATGCAAGTGTGTGACAACATTTCATGGACTGAAATAGCATGTGGAATGAGGGCAAGGCATGCAAACATCACATGTATGGCATGATAGAGGCCTCAAAACCCAAGACTAGCCTAAGCATTTACACTATAGCTATACAAAGCATGAGTGATATGGTCATGGCAGCCCAAAACAGTCCAAAGACAGCCCAAAATAAGCATAAAATCATGTTTGAGCAAAGCCAAAATATGCTAGTATGATGAGTCAAAACATCATGCACAAAAGGCTAGTAAACAAGATTTGTTCTACATCTATATGAAGCATGCAAAGGATGATCAAACCAACTATGGATAGGGTCATGACATGCCAAATGATGACCAAATATATGCTGAAATGTAAACCAAACAAGCTAAAATGACATGGCAAGGTATGGAGCATGTGAAGCTAGTTTAGGGGATTTACATTACAAGTGCATCATGCAAGCATGGAGTAACAAAAATCAACCCAAAATAGATTTATGGCATGGTAAAACATCACCAAAAATGGACTGAAATGGACTCAACAAAGACTATGCACACATGCTACTTTGATGAGCTATGAGTGGATTTACACTATACATGCAAGATGCAAGCAAGACATGACCAAACTAGCCTTGGACAGGGCCAAGGCAGGTCCTAGAAGTCACAAAAAAAGGCCTGAACCAAGCCTCAAAAATGCATAGAGGGATGGTCCTTTGGAAGGCCAAAAATGCAAGTAAAAAGGAACACAAAGAGAGGGGATTACCCCCTCTGATTTAGGACCTCAAAACCACACATCTACCACTGAAAATCCATTGGATTTCAGTGGTAGGAAGGCCAAACCAAGGCTAGCTCGGAGGCCTCCAAATATGGCTTAAAACGAAGCCAAACAAAGCATGCAAGGGGGCTACACACCCCAAACAGCAAAATGACCTTAACCAAACTTAAAAAGCACTTAAAAACAAGACTTTTTTTAGTTATAAGAAAAGCCTAAAACAATATGCAAAGAGGGCTAAAACAAGGTGCAAGAAAGTGCAAAAATGGGGGAAATGCTCACCCTTGAAGACCCTCTTTGAAATCAGCAACTTCAGGGGGTGGAAGCTTGCTTTCAGACCTCAAGAATTCCTCCCAAGAAGCTTGATCCAATGGTGGTGTTGTATATCTATGTGTTGTAGTGTAAAAGTGCAAGGAAATCCAACCTTAAGGCACAAAACACAAGCAATATAGAGAGAAAGGAAGGTTTTTTCCTTCAAAGCTCCAGAACCTGGTGTAAGGAAGAAGCCTCTTCCTTATATAGAGAAATGAAAAGCCAAAGCTTCTTCAAGAAGCTTTGCAAGGCCTTCATCCCTCCATACACGTGTATGGAGGGGAGTAAACAAAAATCCAGCTGGCTCAAAAGATCTGGAGGAAAACCAGCTGAGATAGGGGGGGTGCTGGCAGTAGGGCTTCATCAGTGGCCGGTAGGGTCTAGGCCATGGCCGGCAGTGCCATGCCATGGCCGACGGTGCACCAGGAGGGCCACTCTGAAAGGACCAAATCAGGGTCCAAAAATGAGGCAGAAAGGATACAGCGTCTGAGAAGCTCGAACCGGTGACGTTCTACCGCGATAGTCGAGTGCTGGGCGAGCAATCGAACCAGTTGTTGGGTGTACCTACAAGCACAACCAAGTCTTGAGGATGGTCAAAAATGGGGTGTCTACACCAGCCATGTTCAGCGTAACAGATATTTTGATAGCTACCACCTGCTCTCATATACATGCTTTGGGCCAGTTGTCTTTGATACAGATATTTCCGATGTGAGAAGTTATTTTGCTATAAATACAAGACCTCCCTCATGGTTTGGGGTTAAAAAAAGTGCCTATAGTTTTCCCAACCATCTTCTCTATCCTCTTGCAATATACATACATAATACATACAACTTATAAGCTTAAACTTGAAGCATTTGCTGAGGTTCTTGAAGATAATTTCAGATCCTAGAGAGTGTTAAGAGTGTGGTTTGTGAACTAAAAAGAACATCCTCTCTTTCAAAGAGTAATCTTTGAACTCTACCCGAGGAGACTAAACCCCTCCAAGAAGCACGAAAAACCAGCTACACTCTTCTTCGTTATTGGATACTTTGAAATGGAGTTTGAAAGCTAGGGGTATATGTGTATCATCGGGTGCTATGAGCAACACTCTTATCCCATAACCGTATTGGTTAGCCACTTCATCAAAGTACATTTTTCATGCCTCATCTTCTACCTGCAAGATCTCCTCATTTGGGAACAGATACTCAACTTCTTTCTCTCCTTCTACTAGGTGGTTTACCAGAAATTTAGTTACTGCTCTTCCTTTGACCGACTTACAAATGACATACTTGAGGTCAAATTCAGAGAGGAGAAGCAACCAACCAGCTAGCCTACCCGTAAGTGCCGGTTTTTCAAATAGATATTTGATGGGATCCAATCTCAAAACCAGAATTACGAAGTCGGCTAACAGGTAGTGTCTCAACTTCCAAGTGGCCAAAACCAAAGTTAAACAAGCCTTTTCTAGAGGAGTGTAATGGGTCTCATAATTCAACATCTTTTTACTGAGATAGTAAATGGCATTTTTCACCTTAGCTTTTGATTCTTGTGCTAGCATGCATCCATGGTTGACTCTATTACTGACAGATACATGATTAGTGGCTTCCCCAGCTCTGGTGGCAACAATACAGGCAAATTCTGAAGATACTGCTTAACTTGTTTGAAAGCGAACTGACATCGATCATCCTGCTAGAACTTCTTCCCCCTTTTCAAGAGACCAAAGAGTGGTTCACAAGTCAAGGTTAATTTAGAGATAAACTATCTTATGAAATGCATTCTTCCCAAAAAGCTGCGCACCTCCTTTTCCGTCCTTGGTGGTGGCATTAATAAATGGCCTTGATCTTGGATGGATCTACTTCAATTCCCCTTTGCGTAATCAAAAATCCCAATATTTTCCCTGCAGCCACCCCAAAAGTGCACTTTTATGGATTCAGCCTCAGCTTGTACTTCTTGATCCTCTCAAAGAACTTCTCTAGCACGATTTAGTGGCCTTCTCGTTCTTTAGATTTCAGAATCATATTATCCACATACACCTCTACTTCTTTGTAGATCATGTTGTGCAGTAATGTGGTTGTAGCCCTCTGATATGTAGCCTCGGCGTTCTTCAACTCAAATGGCATGACCATATAGTAGTAGATACCCCATGGCATGGTGAACACAGTCTTTTCCTTGTCCTCTAGCGCCATCAAGATTTGGTTGTACCCCGAAAATCCATCAATGAACAATAACAAGGCATGGCCAGTGGTGAAGTCTACCAACTCATCAATGTGTAGCAACGGAAAGTCATCCTTAGAACTAGCCTTATTCAAATCCCTGAAGTCGACGCAAACTCTGATTCTGCCATCTTTCTTCGAAACTAGAACAATGTTGGTTGGTCAACCAAGTCGGGTATTTGGATACCATCAAGAATCCGGCGTTGATCTGCTTAGTGAGTTGCTCTTTAATTTTCAATGCCCAATCTGGACAGATTCTGTGAAGTTTCTGCTGGACTGGTCGGGCCTTAGGGTCGAGAGGGATCCTGTGCTGTACAATCTCGGGATCGATTCTAAGCATGTCTTCATAGGACCATGCAAAAACATTTTTGAAATCTTTTAACAAAGCAATTAACCGCTTGGGTTCTTCTGAAGACAACGTGGACCCAATCTAGACTAAGCGAGGATCTTTCTCAGTACCCACATTAATTGAAATGATCTCATTCATGTAAGGCTTAGCACGCCTCTCCTCTTCTTGGTCAAACAAGTTTTTCAAAGCCCAAGGAATTTTCTTTTTCTTTGTTCAAGTCAAAATTTTGAAAATCATTATCAGTGTCACAAACTAAAGGCACAGAGAAGTAGGTAAAGTCCACTGCATTCTCATTGATAAAGTCATGGTCCTCAGTTACAGTTGACTCAAAAGAAAAACTAATAGAAGACCTAGACAGGACTTTGGCACCCGAGCTACCACCCTCGGAAGTGCTTGACTCAAACTCCCCAAACTAACTCGAATCTGACTCTAACTTAACAGACTCAGTGGAATCAGACTCAGGCTCATCATCTGACTCAAAACTGTCAATAGAGCCCCTCTCGAATTGCCAAACTAGGCATGGAGCCTTGGCTGCGTCCATAATGAGATCGATGTAATCCAACGCTAGTTTATTCCTAATCACAGAGATAGTAACACTATCCCCCAAGTTAACAAGCTCAGCTCCAACGTTAGAATCTGCAAGGTGGTCAGCCAGTGCTGTCCCCAATAGTTCCTCTTCATCGCTATCTGAGCTTGCACTTCTATCTTGCCTTTTATTGATGCTTGGGTCAATCCAATCCTCCTCGCTATCTGACAGCTAGTGATTGAAAAAGATCTCAAACCCAGGGTGTCTCTTCTTTGCTTCCAGTTCGACCCACTACTTCGGGAATCCACAGAAAGAGAAGTCTTCTCCTTAACAGACAAAGCGTCCGTTTAGGGTCCCCCTGATCGGCTTGTGGACCAATTCAAATTTACTCCCGGCTGTAAACACCTCATTTTTGACCATCCTCAAGACTTTGACGTCATTGTTTGAACACTCGATGATCATCCATGCTCGTGTTCGTTTTGAGTTCCTGAAGGTCTCGGCTGTGCGCCTTGCCTTGAACCCTCTCAAATTGTCTGTTTTGTGCTTGGTTGTGGACCAAGAGCTTGTGGCTTTGTTTCTAAGGGAAGGGGGTAGCCTGCTGGCCAGCCCTACAACCCATTAGCCAGGCCCTGTGCCTATCGGCCATGCCCTCTTTCCATCGGCCATCAGTGGTGGCCAGTCGGCTTCACTGATGACCGGTCAGCCATTTTTTTTGGCCGAGGCCCTTCTCTTTGCTTTTGCAGATATTTTGTTGCCAGCTATGCCAGCTGGTAAGAACAGAATGCATCTTCCATACACGTGTATAGAGGGATTGCACCAAGCTTCTAGCTTGTCCAACAAGCTTGAGACTTGGATTTCTATAAGAGGGGAGCCTCCTCTCCCCTTTCAGTGGTTCTAAAATTTTGGATTAGGGCTAAACATATCCCTCTCTCTATATATTTCTCCCCCCTCTCTCTCTATATTTGTACTAGTTTGTGCCTTAAAGTGAATTTTCTTCACACTTTTGCACTAAAGCACCTAGTGAAACACCTTCACTCTTGAGCTGCGGTTCTTGGAGGTTGCATTTGAGTGATTTTGGCTTGGTTTTGCCTCAGAAGTGGTTGGTTTTGAAGTTGTTCTTCAAGGGTGAGTAGCTATCCTCTTTAAGCCTTGTTTTGCTTAAGTGTTTGGCCATCCTTGCATGCTTCTTTTGGCTTAGCTTTCAACTACAAAAACCTTTGTTTTTAAGTGCTTAAAATGTTTATTTGAGGCCTCTTTGGTGTTGAGGGTGTTCTACCCTCTTGTGTGCCTTATTGGCTTGAGCTTGGTGCCATCTTTTAAGGCCATTGAGATCATCTTTGTTCGCCCTTTTAGCCACTGAAATCTAGTGGATTTTCAATGGTAGAAATGTGATTTTGAGGTCCAAAATGGGTGGGGGTGGTCCCCCCTCCTCTTGCCTTGTTAGCATGTGTTATTGGCCTATCAAATGAGCATGTATTTCTATCCTCTTAAGGCTTAGTTTGAGCATGTTTTTGTGAGTTTTTGGACCTAATATAACTCTATTTTTGGCTGGTTTGCTTGTCTCATGCATGCTTTTTACACTTGTAGTGTAATCTTACCATTTAGCCTCATGTGCTCAATACTTTGATCCATCATGCTAGCCTATTTTGGTTCTATCTCAGCATGTTTTTGGTGTTATTTTGGCATGTTGTAACTCTGATTTTGGTTGGTAGAGCCACCCCTTGCATGCTTCTTACACTTGTAGCATAAACCTTCCTTACTAGCCTAGTATACTTGGTGTTTTGGCCCCTTATTCTAGCATGTTTTGGCTTCACTCTAGCAAGTTTTTACTCATGTTTTAACATGCATTAGCTCCATTTTGAGGCTTCTTGGTCATATGATGCTTGTTATGCATGCTTGTAGTGCAATAGCCTTGAATAGCTTTGAATTTTGAGGTATCTTGCATGCTTGGCTTAAGGTATTTGCATGTTTTGGCATCATTTGGAATGTAATTTCAGAGCTTTTGTCTTTGCTATACTCCCATGTTTATCACTCTTTCATTGCTCTTGAGGGTTATGCATTATGCCTTGTTTGTGAGCCAATGTGTATGCATGCTTGTATAAGCTTTTTGGACTTCCTTTTCAGCATGTTTTGGCATTTATTTTGGAGCATCTTAGGTTTGATCATAATTGGTTTGACCATTTGAGCATTGTAGTGTATGCTTCATGTGTAACATGTTTCATTAGCTTTGGTGCCTTAGCTTTTAAACATGCCATGCATGCATTGCTTATGTGATGAAGTCTTGCGCATGCCACATTAACATTGTTAGATATGCATGTTGTGTGTGTTGCATTGTGTTTGGATTGGACGTCAATCCAAACATGAGGAATGTCGCACGTTTCATACTTGAAGTGATGAAATGCGCCTCATTTCTCGGTCGCCGACCCTCTTGATCAAGCATGATAGAGGTGGAGGCCCTTATGTGTTATTTGTGTGCATTCATTGACATTGACTTGTGCAACTTGGCCTCTTTGGCCATCATGCATTGAGATGCGTGATTGGTGGCTCGAGAGCTGAGCACTACACTCCTTTGAGCTTGAGACATGATAAGGAGTGTAGTTGCACACACATTTCCTTGCAAATACACTCCCATACCTCTGTTTGTGCTCTGTTGCAGCAAAAGGAGAAATTGCAAGAAGCAGTGGCCGACCGGCCATCAAATCTGCTGACCGGCCACCAAGCCTGCCGATCGGTTATCAGAAGTGGCCGATGGCCATCAACTTTGGCCGATGGCCATCCCTCTTGGCCGGCCATCCCTCAACATGTTCCTAAGGTGGGTCAGAAACTTTTTGGAAGTTGGCATAATTTTTAGAAGTACAAAAGTGTGCAAACAAAGGCATCTTGAGGCAAGGTGGTGGATTTCCGGGAGGACGCGACCAAGCATGCATGCCTCCCTCGCCCGCGAGGCCATTTTACCGCTTTACTAGCTAGTTATAGTTAATTAGAATATTTGCTTTGTAATATTTTAAATTAGCTTAGCATAGCTAGCTTTCAATTTGTGTTGTAATTAATTAGCTAGAATAGCATAGTTAATTAGTTGATTTGTAATAAGTAGTTTAGCTTAACGTAGCTAGTTAGCGCTTATTTATTCGGACCCTCCTTCGACAGGGCAAATTTTGTAATAAGTGTGCGTGTGTGTGATGCATGTCTTCCAACCCCACGTCTTTCTCCCTTTTATTTATCCGCTTTCGATGGTTAGACTAGGGCATATTTCAATTAACATACCTTATGCTTTGCATGCGTGCATCATTCATTTGTCCTGCATGCACTAGGCTCGGCGCATCATTCAAACTGCATTGTATTTCAATACTTTCTTGAATACGTGTTTAACAGCATGTTATCAAGTATTGCATTCATATGCCATTTTAGAGAGCCGAGCCTACTTAGTTGCATTTTGCATATGTTGCATTAGGCATTGTTAACATAGCTAGGATCATGCATTGATTTCTAACATAGCTTCTATTTTGGCTCGAAGTACACTGTAAGTGTTTATGCTTTAGCATCCTTACATGAGTGTGAGTGTTGCCATGACAGCATGCTTGCCGTGAGGCTATGTGCTTATTTGATATAACTATATGAATGCCTGTGGATGAAAGCTTCATTGCTTGAATTGGAGCAATTCATTGAAATGTGAGTTTTAAGCCCACTTGAGGTGGCAAATCATGTTGTTCTAAGCCCACTTGTTTGATGGAAAATCCACGCTTTAGCCTACTTGCGAGTAACAACTTCAAACCATTTTCGAAAAACAAACATGAGATGTTTTGTTCCAACTTGAGTGATTTAGTCTACACTTGTGTGTTGTGCGCATCACATAGTAAGTTAGCTAATAAACCAGAATAAGAACATATGTGTTTTCAAAAACACCATATCATGTTAGTAGAGGCCGATCCTTTGATCGGGCGAGCGGGGGTGCTCATTTCAGGACCTTTCCCTCTCGTGCCCAAGTTCACGAGCCGAGGCAACTTTGGTGATGACGAACACGTGGCCTTAGACACGAGTCAGGGTTTCCTAAATTTTCCAAAAACAAAATATTTAGGTGGCGACTTTGTAATCTAGCAAAGCAGTCCATGTTTAGCACTTCTTGATTAAAATCGATTTTCCAAAACGATTTGCCGGATTTGGACTCTTTGGTGATTTATTAGTCTTACATCGCACTTTGTGAGACTAGATACAGAACCGTGACAGGAGTCCGAACTGTAGTAGTTAGAACTATAATTCGCGCCTTCGCGCGCGGAGTAGAGTTTGGGCGGTCTACACCGACTTTCTTTACTTTAATTCTCTCCTTCAATTTGTCTCTTTTCCTCTTCCAATCCTCTCCAGTCAGCTCATACTGCAACCCAAAAGCATAGGGGTTATGGCTTACTTCTTTGGCAACACTATTTCCCTGCCTTCCACTTTTACCCAATTCCAATCTGGGAAGGTGTCCTTGCTTGTTCATCATATATATAGATTGGGCGTTCACACAGTCCCTCTCATCCTCTGCCATGATAGTCTGCACCAACCATGCCTCTACCAAGAAGAATCTAGAGAGGAACACATCGTCTTCTCCATGCAGTATTTCCAACAAGGGTGTGGTGGTTCCGGGGGAGGGTGGATTGAAAATTTTTGCATAAATAGTCGTAATCCCCCTTCTGAATGGATACTTCACCAGTTGGTATACCGTTGAAGAAATCGCCTTCAGTTGGTATAGCTAAGGTTTGTCCAAGAGTAGATTCAAGGCTGTTGGCACATCCATCACATGGATTTCAACCTCATGTTTGGATGGACCAATTAGTATCTGGCTCTTAAAGGTTCCCATGACATTGCGGCTGGTATTGTCGCAAGCTCGGACGGCTTGAGTCGTAGACGTGAAGTTAGCCGGCTTCAAGCCCATGGCATAAGTAGTCCTCACCAGACATACATTGATTGTCGAGCCGGTGTCCACCAATACTTCTGGGATCCACTTCTTTTAGTTTTCCAAGGTTACATACAGAGGTTTGTTGTGGTTGGTCCCTTCGGGCGGCAGCTCTTTGTCTGTGAAAGACAACAATGGAGTAACATCCCCAAATCTGACCAAAGACACTAGTTGGTCGGGCGTGATGTCTATAGGCAGCTTGGCCTTGTTTAGTGACTCCAGAAATGCTTGCCTGTGTTCCCAGAAAGCCATCAACAGCCCCCAAATTGAGATATCTGCTTGGATTTTCTTAAGTTGCCTCAACACCAGGTCTTCTTCTATCTCCCTCTTTTTCATGTTCTCGGCCTCTTTCTCAGAGGGTTCTCTTTGGTTTAGGGATGGGGGTTTGAAATAGCGACTACTTTTTGTCATGTGGTTGATCTCTTCTGTGTACCATGTATTATCAGGGGTGTCGGTCCCCCACCTTTCATCGGTGCAAGCAAAGCTTAGATCCTTGTCCTCCCACTATTCTCTTGCAGTCATTGCTAGACCACTATCTGGCTCTACTCGAATCATGTTCACATTAAGCCTTCTGTCACTAGGTAGATACTGAGTCCATGTTCTGCTGACATGCTACTTCTCTTATGAGGGTGACTCAATTTCAGCCTCTCGATAATGTTTTAGCTTCCTTGGCATCTTTTCTTTATTACTGGATTCCAATTCAAACTTTTCTTTAATTTTGACATCGCTCTCCCTGACTTGACCTCCTCTTTTCTTTTTCCATTCACCTGCTCCCAGGCTAGTTTTGATCTATATATTTCCTCCATTCTCTCTTTTTGAAATTGTTCTAGCACTTGTTCCCTTTTGGCAATAGTCATGTTCTTAGACATGTTGTTCTCGTCAATTTCTCCTTCTATCAGACCTTTTCCTTTAGTCTTCTTTCCTTCAATCTTGGTTGTCTTCTTTTTTGTATATTCCTCTGTGTCAGATTCCTCTTCACTGCTTAACCACCCATGGCTAGATTTAGGTTGGCTCAGATCCTACCATCTGATCTGCACACTTCCCATACCCTCACCCTCTTCCTCAAAGAAATAAAGGTTCTCTAAGTCTTCCTCTATCTCTGCTAAGTCATCAAGACTTTTTTCAGGCCTATTTTCTCCAACAACATTGATATAGAGTGAGTCTGGTAGTGCGATCGTTGGCTTTGGTTGGTTAGAAACCACAATTTACTAACTAGGATCATACTCTTCCTTGGGTGATGGTCCCTTCTCCGCAACTTGGGTATCGGACAACCCTTCTTTTAGTGACTTTCCTTTCTCTTCAACTATCGCCACAACAAGCTTTGGTTGGGTTTCGAGTGTTATATTCATCATGCACAAGTCTGTGCCTTCAGAAATAACCACCCTGGGTTTAGGCAAATGGGATGGAGTGATATATATGTTGGAGTTGAAGGTGGGCGATAGTGTTTGGATGAGGTTGATATTTCTGGGTAGGGGGACTTGGTTGTGAACGGGGAGTGGGTTGGTGGTTACATTTGGCTTTAGGGGTGGAGCTATGATCTTATTGTCAATGAGATTCTGGATCTCATGATGAAGATGGAAGCAACGGTCAATGGGGTGACCATGCTGCTAGTGGAAGATACAACATTGAGTAGGGTCATGTTTGGCTGGAAGTGGGTTAGGGAGAGGTCGAGGATCAAGGGGCTTAAGATGCCCTTTGTCCATTAGAACTTTGAGAGCATGAGTTGGACTCATGTGAAGAGGGGTGAAGGTTCTAAATTGGTTTCGGGCTAGACTGGTGGTTTGCGAGGCTGTGCCAGCGAATGGATCTGCTGTCTTAGTTGTTGTGGTGATGGTACTGATTTGAACAGGCCTGGGAATAATGCTATTGGTAGCATTGGTACTCCTAGTAAATGGACTCTTTGCCAATTCACTTGTTCTCTGGATAATTCCCTTCTTGAAAGCGCTCTCAATCTGAACTCCCAATTCACGTAAAGCAGCGAAGATGGATAGTGGCGCGACTATTATCCTCTATAACAGGTCTGGTTCAAGGTTCTGAACTACTAATTGAACCTGCTCCCTCTCTGAAGGCATGTTTGTCATTCGAGCTACCTTCGCCCTCCATCTAGCAACGAAGTCGATAAAGGGTTCCTTGGGATTTTGAAAGGTTGCCTCGAGTTCGCTGATCGTTACCTCTATAGACATCCCATTTTTGACTACTCGCAAGACTTGGATGCTTTGTCATGTGCGCTCGATGATGAAGTTTTGCTGATTGTGATTCGAATTCTTAACGAACGTAAGCTCGTGCTCTAAACCCAATCCTAAACCTTTCATATTCATATTGTTTTTACTCCAAAAATTCATTTTTGGACATTGTGCCACCCTACATTAAGTTTAAAACAGTGGAATAGGGGAACACATTGGGAGCTGGCTGTACCACATTGGGAGCCAGCCGTAGCTATTGGAAGCCGACCGGCTCTCGATAATGAGAAACACTGTTCTGGGCGAGAATGGGCTAGCTGTCCATTTTTAAAGATATTTATGATCTATTTTGCTCAAATTCTATAAATACGAGCATATATCTCAGTGTTAGAGGTTAGAAAAATTTCAAAGAAGCGAACTAACCCTTGAGAGCTCCTTCTTGTGCAAGCTGCCTTTGAGATATTTGATCATCCTCATACTATATCTATACACCATATACTACCTTGGAGCGGTAACATAAAACCTTGGTTGAGCTTGGTGAATCAGAATTCAAGCTTGAGAGTGAGCTTGGACCAAGTTTGGTTTACAAAAAAGAGCTTACTTTCTTCAAGAGGTATAAGCTTACCACCTTTGTATTCCTTTCATTTCTGTCATTCTTTGGCTATTTCTTGTGTTTTTGTATTGTTTTGATCATATTTCAAGTGTTGGAACTTGGGTTTGAATAGCTACAAAAGGGTAGAGAGGGTTAACACCCTTTCTTGCTCTCTACTTCATAGCTCACCCCCTTGTTTTACACTCTTTTCTTTGCCTTTAAACTGATTTTTAGAGTTTAACAAAGGCTAAAAAGCATGGTTTGAGAGAGGTTAGCCACCTCTCCTTGCTTTGTTCACTAGCCTTGCTTGGCATTGTTCTTTCCTACCTTTTTATGCTCTTTAACATGATTTTGAGCCATTGTTTTTAGCATATTTGGGGCTATTTTAGGGCTTTTGTAGTTTATTTAATTATAGTATGCTTTGAATATCTAGCTTATTGTGTTGTAAGTCTTCCTACCTAGCTTGTTGTGTTCTATTACCCATGCTTTGATAGTTTTTCTTTGGTTAATTTTCATGTTAAGAGTCTCATTCTAAATAATCAATCTTGCATAAGTCATTTCTGTCATCTCCTTCTTTTCTTTTCTTTTTGCTTTTGTTTGAGAGTCACTTAAATTGATCAACGGTTATTCAAAGCATGAGAAAGAAACTTATGCTCAATGGCTTAATCTCTATGGAGGTTCATCATCAAGGCATAGGCTCTGTTTCATGCTTTAGGATCACTTCTCGTTCGAAGTTTCATCTCATTTAGTGGACTTAGTCATCATTTTGGACAAATGGATTAAAGAATGGCAAACTAATAAAATCGGCTTAAAATGAACTAAATTGACATAAATAAAATGTTTAAGAGTTGGTTGGATTCGGCCAGATGTTATGCTGGGTCCATCCTTCCGAGAATTTTCACATATCAATCCATGATACATTGATAAGACTTGGTGCGTGTCTACTTCCCTCTTTGAGCCTTCATGATAGGAGGGAGGGGTGGTTTTCCATTACATTTATTCAATTTTGTCCAAATGTGTTCGAAATCATCAAGCCATCAAATTGTGCTTGTTGGTGGTTTCGGACTCGAAATCACTATTCTCTTGAGTTTCCCATGACAGAGAGGGGTAGAAGGGACAAACAGAGCCTAGAAAGGCTTTGTTTACGCTGTTCTCACTTTAGAGCGCAAAACATTTTTTGGCATAAAATTTGGAGCCGGCTGACACTGTTTTGGCTCAGTCGGATCTCACTTGGTGCTGGTCGGCTCCCAATGTGTGATAAGCAGTAAGCTTTTTGCAGAAGCAGAGGGCAATGGTTGAGGGTGAAACAGAGCAATCTGGGCAGACAGAGCAGTTTCTGGGCACTGTGCATAGGAACATTTTGCCTCATTGTTGTTTGTATTAATATTATAATTATCATTGTTGTAATTATTTGTTGTGATTATTGTTGTTCATATTACATTGATGTAATTATTAGAGTACCCTTGTTGTAATAACTTAGAAAGCTAGTTGGCAGTTAGTCCAATTAATTCATTTATTCGGATTTGTAATAATTAGTTTATTTCGAACATTTGGACACTTATTCACAACCTCTTGCATGAGGGCAAATATGTAATAATGTGTATGTCTTCCAACCCCCATTTCTTTCTCCCTTTTATTTACCCGCTTATAATGGTATCATAGAGCATTAAGTTTACTTAGCATTTCCATGCATGCATACACTCGTCTCGCATGCATTTGGGTTCGGCTCATCATACTAACCAATGTCAATGTCAATTTCAACTCCATTGTTTGAAAATGTGATTTATCACATGTCTTAAATTGGATCATATACCATGCTTATAACCGAGCTTATAAAAATTGCAGAAATGTGTGCATTGCATTAGTCACATTGTATTGTTTAGGAACATGCATATTTTCTAATCATTTTTCTTTATTTTGCTTTCCTTGGAGTACTAGGTAAGTACTTATTGTTTTAGCATCTTGGTTAAGTGTGATTTTAGCTGTGCCAAGCATAATACCATGAGGCTAATTGCTTAACTGACATAACTTTTTGAATGCCTGTGGATGAAGGCTAATTGCTAAAATTGAGATAAATTGATTAATGTGCATACGAACTCACCTTTTTAAATGACGAGTATCAAAATTAATTTTCAAACAAACATGAAATGAAAGCGTTCCAACTTTTGCAAATTAGTCTATACTTGCATGCATCACATAGTAATGTTAGCCCAATAACCGGAACAAGAGCATATAATATAAATAAAAATCACATCATGATTAGTAGAGACCGATCTTTGATCGAGTAGATGGGGTGCTCAATTCATGACCTTCCCCTCTTGTACGTAAGTTCCCAAGCCGAGACACTTTGGTGATGACGGATAAGTGGCCTTTGGCATGAGTCTCGGGTTTCCTAAATTTTTCAAAAATATTTAGGTGACGACTCAGTAATCTGGCACAGCAGTCTATTTTTGGCATTTTTGATTCAACATCGATTTTCCAAAAGAATTGCCGGATTTGAACTCATTTGTATTTATCTATTTCACATTGCACTTGTGAAATCAGATTTAGAACCACGAGAGTCCGAACTGTAGGGCTAGTCATATCCGAAAGGAGCACGAAAAGTAAGCTACAGTTTTTGGCGACTTTGCTGGGGAAATTATAGAACTTGACTCAAACTTCATGATGTGAAATTTTATCTATAACTTATATGTTATTTGCATTGCATTTGCATTGATGCTATTAAGTCACTGTATTTTCCATCTGCTATTCTGGGACGGTTTGTCGGAGGCTAGCCCAAAAGTGTACCAGAAGGCTAACCGGTCATTGGCTTTGCCATGTTGGAAACACAACCCTTGGACTTGGATTACTGCTGTTGTGATACCCCTGTTCTGTATTATGTTAATTGGTCGCTAATACGTATGTGATTATATGTTTTGATATGATTTTGTGTGCCATTATGTGGATATATGTGATTTTGGAACTCTATCTGTTCACCGTAGGAATATATGTTTGAATAATCCACTTTGGAAGTTAAATTGGAGGCCTTATCGGCCACAGAACTCGAAATTGATTACGCCATTGTGATTGGCATAATTTTTAGAGCTTACGGTGAAATTTAATTAGAAAACTGATTCGGGCTAGATTAAGTTGATTAATTAATGAATTGGTGCTCAAATATGTAATATTAAATTAATGAGGCTTAGTGGGGTTATATGGGACCCTTATGTATTCAACTCCCTCCTTTTATTTCATTCTTGGCTGATTTAACTCTCTAGAGGAGGAGAGACCCGAATTAGAGAGAGAGAGGGGAGGAAATCAAAGTTTTGCTCTTGAATCTTAGAAGTCTTGAAGACAACTCTAGACTTGACCATAAATTGGAAGAATTGGGCTTCTAGGTAAGCCATTGACTCTTGAATTCATGAAAGTAATGTGTGATCTTGTGTGTTCAAGGGTTGTTTGTACTCAAGAGCATGAGTTAAGTTGGTTTTGTTGGAATTAAAGCTTGATATAAGCATGCATGTATGAAATTGTGTTGAAATAGCATGTGTAAGCTTGAAATACATGATTCATGTAGAGTTTTAGTTGAAACTCATATTTTGACCACCATTTGTGTTGTCTAAGATAAGAATGTGGCTAATTCATCACATGCATGTACATATTATGTGAATGGGAGCTTGAATGCATGAATTTGTATATTGTTAATGAGTTTAATGGGAGATTGGGGCATGCATGTGGCTTATTTGTGAAATTGAGCCTCATTGAGTTATAAGTTGAGGTCCATACCATGTTAGCATGATTATATTTGAGATTTGAGCCATTGCATGCAAGAATTGTAGCTGGAAAATTGAATTGGAGCTCAAGAACACAACTTGAAATTTCCAGAATTTTGACGTCCGCTCGAGCGGGGGAAGTGCCACTCGAGCGGAGAATTCGAGCTCCCAGCATTTTTGGCAGACATGGCTCCCGCTCGAGCGGGGAGCTATGTAGACAGGCAGTCCGCTCGAGCGGCAGGTTTCACGCTCGAGCGTGGATTTGAGGGATCCAGTACTTTTGCAGGCTTAAGGGTCCGCTCGAGCGGGGACCCTGTTTTCTGAAATTTTGTTTTTGCATTCTGAGTTCTGTTTTCCGTTCTCTTTCACTTGTAAGCACTCTTAGGCATATGTTAAGCATGGTAAATGAGTTAATGAGATAAGAATAAGGCCTAAAGAGGATTATGTGAATTAAGGAACGGATGGAATTATTAATGACCCTTTTGTGTTCATGAAATGTGTAGGGTCAAGCTCTAGGGCAAATCCACAAGCCGATCACTGTGAGTAATATCGATATTCGAATGCTTATGAATGTCTAATTGTTTATTCTCTCATGAGCTTTATGAGTTGCTAATTGGGATTGTGGACAAAAGTCTGACATAATTAAATGAATGGACCGAAGGTCGTTTTGATAAACATGAACAGACCAAAGGTCGTTTTGATAAAATTGAATGGACCGAAGGTCGTTTTGATAGAAATGAATGGACCAAAGGTTGTTTTGACATATATGAATGGACCTAAGGTCGTTTTGACTTATATGAATGGACCAAAGGTCGTTTTGGCTTATATGAATGGACCGAAGGTCGTTTTGACATGAATGAGTGGGCCGAAGGCCGTTTTGACATGAATGAGTGGGCCGTAGGCCGTTTTGACAAGAACGAACGGGCCGAAGGCCTTTTTGACAAGAATGAACGGGCCGAAGGCCGTTTTGACATAATGAATGGGCCGAAGGCTATTCAGACATGAATGGGAATCTAAAAAGGGGCCAAAGGCCAGAATGTTGAAACTACAAGTCACTTGATTTGAAATTCGTATAGTTATATGTCTGTTAAATAGAAATATGAATTGGGCCCGAGGCCGTTTGAAACCTGTTGTTCTACATTGTTATGTAACTTATGTATTTGGTATTATTCACTGGGCTATCGCTCACGCTCATTCATGTGTTTGTAGGTGAGCCAAGAGAAGCCCAAACCCAGCCCCAGTGAAGTCTGCCATGAACGACACGAGTTTTGGAGAGTCAGCCTTGCGTCTCACGCACGAGACCCATCCTTGCCATTTTGTTATGCATTTACGTTTTATCTTGTTGGCGAGGACTTTGTGTATATTTGTACATAGTCTGTTATGGGTTGACTCAGTTTAGATGATCCTGTCTGTAAAGAAGTTTATGCTTCTGTACTTTTGATGTGGGTTATTAACGTATATGAGTATGGTTTGTTTTAAAGTGCATATAAGCACGACTCTATGGACAAAGTTTTTAATTTCTGCTTCCGTTTGGCCCTTTTACTCTGTTGAGTTACGTCTGTTTTGGTTTGAGGCCATAGGTAATCTTAGGATTACTGGCCGGTTATCTCCTTAACCCATAGGGGCGGGTTCGGGTCATGATAGCTGTACTGCTTGATCCTCCTTTCACTTCTTGGTGTTAGGTGTGAGAGGTATATTAGGTAATCTTGCCGAGGTACCCTTTCGACCATTTGGCCTATTTGCATATAGTGAAGCTATAGTGACTATTCCAACATAGGACAGGATGCAACTCGTTTGCAGGATGTTGTGAGACTCTTTGTTTGAAATAGTGCAGCCTAGATCATGTCAAAAATCTAGGACAGGGTAACCTTACCCTCCTTATAGGGGTGATTTTGTGAAGACCCTGACCTCTAAACTAGTGTATAATGATATTTTACTAAGTCTAATTCTATGATTGTGTGTTTATTTATGCGATTACATGCTTAATTTTGTGATTATCTGTCATTACATGGGATATCTATTCAAATTGACAACCTAGATAAAGAAATTGAGAGCTTAGATGACTTCAGAAACTGAAATTAACTGGTCCAATAGGCAAATTAGAATATTTAGAATTTTATAGTAATTTTAATTGAAAATTGATTTGGATCAAAATAATTAGAATAAACTGATTGAATTAACTAGAATTAAGCCTAACTAGTTAACCTTAATCCTATGTGATTAGGCTAACTTAATCACACCATATAAATAGCTCAGAATAAGCTTATGAGCTCACATATACACAAACTTGGTTGAGAATTGAGAGAGAAGGGAGGAGAGTTCAACATGTAGAGAGAGAAAGAGGAGATTGAAGTAAATTGCTAGAGTTTTGGTGAATTAAGCTAGTCTAACACTTGAATTCACACATTAGGTATGAAACTCAAGCCAAATTCTTGGAATCAAGTCATATAGAAACTAAGTTTGTGGAGTGCGGGGATCATTTGTTTGAATTTGAGTAGATTGAGAATGACTCACCATGGATATGATGAATTTGAGTTGAATTATGCACATGCATGCTTAATCTTTCATTTTTGAGCTAAGATTTCTTGAAATTCATACATGCATGAAGCTTAAGAGGCATGAGCTTGAAGATCATCCATGAATTCATGTATTTCATATCGCTTAGTGGTGTTTTAACATGTAGAAGGCTCAATCCATAACATGCATGGTTTCAACTTGAAAATTAAAGCTTGAACTTGGACAATTGAAGCATGATTTCGAACAAATGGTTTCAAATTGGAAGTATTTTCATGTTATATAATGATTTCTCCAAGTTTTTGTACCAAAAACACAAGTTTTGAGGCTTTGAATATCAGCCTTGAAACTCAAACGCAGTTATGGAAATTCCAAAATTCGTGCTGTCTGCTCGAGCGAGAAAAGCCTTGCTTGAGCGTGAAAATCGAGCTCCCAGAAGTTTTATAAAATTTTATAGGCCGCTTGAACGACCAAAGTGGCGCTCGAGCGAGGACCCTTTTTTCTCAGTCTCCTGCTCGAGCGACTGTCGAGCGAGAATTTCATGTAACCAGTACTTTGACAGACCGCTCAAGCGACAAAAGTTACGCTCGGAGCGACCACCTTTGTTTGTGAAACCCCACTCAAGCGAAGGACGTTATGCTTGTGCGGAAACCCTGTTCTCAGCAAAATTTTACCAACTCTTTTAAGTGCATATTTGCATCCTCATGCCACTCCAAGCATTCTTAGGCACCATTTAGACTCACATAATCATAGAATGAGTTAGAAACACATGAGAAAAATTGAATTAAATTGAAGTGGTGTTTCAATTGTGCCTTTGTTATGTGTTTTGTCTAGGTGGGCGTCCAAGGCTTAGTGACATCACAAACCACTGTGAGTAGTAACTTTATAAAGATACGTTCACATCATATCTATTTTGAATTCATTATTGTTGTATGTAATTAAATGAACGGTTTATCAAAAATGATGTTTTTCTATGGATGAATGAAGCTCACGTTGTTTTGTGACACCTATTGAACATTGACTCTTGCTTGCGGAAGATCAATACCAAGGCCATTAACCTTTGCCTGGGGTAGATTAATACCAAGGCCATTGACTTAATTAAAGCACATAGAGATCTCTAGTGCTAGACCCATCATGGTCCATGAGATTGACCCATTGTGGTCCATTGTTATTGAAACAATATTACTCTAATGGATATGCCACACGTATGAATGAAATGATTATTAATACTATGACTGGTATTGAATTTGTAATGATAATGAACCTCATTCATATAACCTTTTTATCCTGTTATTACTCATTGGGCATCAGCTCACTAATTATGTTTATATATATGTAGGTGAGCATGTTGAACATCAAGGATAGAAACCGCTTCGGAGACACCCCGTGGTCAGCCTTTTGTGGAGCTCCTAAGATGGAGCCATTTGGACTCGTGATGAGCCAAGCAAAGTCCAAACCCCTCTTTTTGTTTTTGTTGAGAACTATTGGTTGAATCTTGGTATAGGGATTTTGTTCTTTTTCCTTTTATGTTTGTCATATTATCAAGTTGACTTGTGGCTGAACCTTTGTTTGTTTTGGAAGCTTTTGTAATGTGTATATATATACTTACCTTGGAATGGTTTTACAGTGCTGCTATGAACTCTTTTCATCTATGCATAGCTTGAAAGATTTCTTTTATATTTAATTTGCTTCCGCTAAGCCCCGTACTTTATATTAATTGAATATTCGTATAGAGGCCGTAGGTAATCTATGATTATTGGCCAGTCATGACACTAAACCTATGGGGGCAGGTTTGGGTTCTGACAGAGTGGTATCAGAGCACGAGTTATGTCTTACTAACCTATCCATTGAGCTCTAGAGAGTCTAGAAGAGACTTTAGGATTGCATTAATGTGTATTTAAATACTAGAATGAGACAATGGTATGATTACATGGTTTGAATTTGTACATGTAGACATATTCTACTTGTTGTGTTTATCATAATACAACTTTTATCTAGAAAATGGGAGGACCAGGGGTGATGAGCTAGAGGAGGCATCCTCCTCAAGACTGGACAGACTGGATCGAATGATGCACGACATGGCTAAGGCCATAAGACAATAACAGCAATGGCAGCAACAACAACAACCACCACCCCCACCTCCAATGCCTGTGCCACCTCCAGTTCCAAGGTGTCAGCCGGAGACCTATACTATTGCTTTGACTAGAGAATTTAAAAAGATGAAGCCACCAGTGTTTCATGGCAAAATTGAACCAGTGAAGGCCGAGGCTTAGGTCTTGGGGATTGAAAAGTTGTTTGAAGTATTCCAATGTACCGAAGGTCAAAAAGTACAGTTAGCTGCATTCATCCTAGAAGATGATGCTAGACATTGGTGGACGTTGGTTCAAGATGATAATAAGGATGTTACTTAGGCTCGTTTCCTAGAAATCTTCTACGAGAAATATTTTTCCCAATGTGTGCGGGATAGAAAGGCAGCTGAATTCATGGAACTCAAGCAAGGAAATAAGTCAATTGCTGAATATGAGGCTCAGTTTACAAAGTTAGCTCGCTTTGCACCCCACATGGTAGATACGGATTACAAAAAGGCCAGACAGTTTGAGAGAGGTTTGTGTGATCCAATTTTGGATAAAATCAATGTGCTCAAATTGCCGACTTATGTGGATGTACTTGATAGGGCACTAATAGCAGAAAGAAATGTGGTCAACCGTAAACAGAACTTTGAATGGAAGTGCAGGAGGCAGAATTTCAATAAGGGGATGCCATCAACAAGCAAGAAGTTGAAATTTGGGAATTCTAGTAATTTAGGGTCAACCCAAAGCGGCAATTCGACACCTACTTGCACAGATTGTGGGAAGAAGCATTGGGGTGTTTGTCGTTGCACTATGCGGGCTTGTTACCAGTGTGGGAAGATAGGACATATGGCGAAAGATTGCACACAATCACAATTGGGTGGCAACCAAGGTGCCACAAGCTCGATTGAATCAGCACCAATAACAAAACCAGCTACAACACCGTCTACCACAAAGAATGAACAAAGGCAAGGAAGGGTTTTTGCATTGATTCCAGGGGATACTCAAAATACTGAGGCAGTAGTGTCAGGTACAATCTCCATTTGTGGTAAACTTGCTTATGCTTTAATTGATTCCGGGTCTACACATTCGTTTATTTCTATGGTTTTTGTTAAAACTTTGAATAGACTTACGGAGACATTGAACCATATACTATGTGTTGCATTACCTACGGGGGGATCCATACTATGTTCAACTGTATTTGTTGCATGTGAATTATTTCTCGGGAATGCTACTGTGTATGCCGATTTAATACCTTTTGACATGAGACATTTTGATGTAGTGTTGGGTATGGATTGGTTAACTAAATACTATGCAACTATTGATTGTGCTTTGAAACGAGTGATATTCCAACCTCTCGGACAAGATGAATTTTATTTGAAGGGAAAGCGGTAGTTCCTCCACCATATCTCATATCTTCCATGAAAGCCCGAAAACTGATAAATAAAGGTTTCCAAGGGTATTTGTGTAATGTAATAATTGAACCAACTATAGATATGACTCTAGACAACATACCAGTGGTGAGAGATTTCCTTGATGTGTTTCCAGATGAATTACCCAGCCAACTTGTTGGTAGAGAGATTGAATTCACAATTGATGTAATGCTGGGAACTCAACCAAATTCTAACCGTATGTCTACTACCAAAATAAAAGAATTGAAAACTCAGTTGCAAGAATTGCTTGATAAGGGATTCATTTGTCGAAGTACTTCACCGTGGGGAGCACCGGTATTGTTTGTAAAGGAGAAAGATGGTACTCTCTGACTATGCATTGATTACCGAGAGCTCAACAAGGTAACAGTGAAATAAATACCCTTTGTCGTGTATTGATGACCGGTTTGACCAGTTGCAAGGGGCATAGATATTTTCAAAAATTGACTTGAGATTGGGGTATCATCAGTTGAAGGTTAATGCTGAAAATGTTGAAAAGACTGCCTTTTGAACCAGGTATGGACATTATGAGTTTTTAGTCATGCCTTTTGGAGTTACAAATGCGCCCGCAGCATTCATAGATTTGATGAATAGAATTTTCAAACCCTTCTTGGATGAATTTATCATAGTGTTCATTGATGATAGTCTCATATATTCGAAAAATAGAGATGATCATGAACAACATTTAAGACAGACTCTCCAAACACTTAGAGAAAAATAGTTGTATGGGAAATTCAAAAAGTGTGAATTTTGGCTTGATGAAATTGCATTTTTAGGGCATATCATTAATGAAGATGGTATATTTGTTGATCCGCATAAAATTGAAGCAGTCATTAATTGGCCTACTCCAACTAATGTATTAGAAGTTCGTAGTTTTATGGGATTGGCAGGGTATTACCAAAGATTTGTTAGAGACTTTTCAAAAATTGTTGTGCCATTTACTGAGTTAACTCGAAAAGGGGAACCATTTGAGTAGACGGATCAGAGAGAAGCAGCCTTTTAAGAGTTGAAGATAAGACTGACTACAGCTCCAATTCTTACCATTCCCTCAGGTACTGAAGGCTTTGTAATTTTTCGTGATGCATCTTATAAGGGTTTGGGTTGTGTCTTAATGCAGAATGGCAAGGTGATTGCATATGCCTCTCAACAATTGAGGCCACACCAAAAGAACTACCCTACACATCATTTGGAACTTGCTGCAGTTGTATTTGCATCAAAGATATGGCGTCACTATTTGTATGGGGCTAAATGTGAAGTGTATACAGATCATAAGAGCCTAAAATACTTTTCAACTCAGAAGGAATTGAACATGCGTCAAAGGCGATCGCTTGAATTAATCAAAGATTATGACTTGCAGATTCACTATCATCCGGGCAAAGCCAATACTATGGCTGATGCACTTAGCAGAAAGAGTGTGGGGAATCTTGCCTGTTTGCTCACAGGTCAAAGAGAGCTACTATTGGAGTTTGAAAAACTCGAAATTGAAGTGGTGTCTTTTGAACAAAGTAGCTTAATGGCCGCAATGTCTACCCAGTCTGCCATTATCGAGGAAATTAAACAGAAACAAATGAATGATGAGTTTTTGAAGAAGATTTGTGACGAACTTGACACCAAGCCTAAACCAGGGTTCATAATTGAAGATTTTGTGTTGAAATATCAAGGGAGATTATGTATTCTGAATGATGTATACTTGAAAAGGAAGATTTTGGAGGAAGCTCACAAGTTGATGTTTGCTATGCATCCAAGAAACACCAAAATATATCAAGACTTAAAGCTAATGTATTGGTGGCCTAATATGAAAAGAGAGATTGCCGACTTCAACTCTAAATGCTTACAATGCCAGCAAGTAAAAGCAGAGCATCAGAAGCCAACAAGTTTGCTTCAGTCTCTCCCTATTTCGGAATGGAAATGGGAACATATGACCATGGACTTTGTTGTTGGCCTACCTCGGACACCTAGAGGTATGGACTCTATTTGGGTTATAGTTGATAGATTAACTAAATCTGTTCACTTTCTTGCTATAAAAACTTCAGTTACTGCATATAGACTTGCTACTATCTACATTGATGAGATTATTCGACTGTATGGAGTTCTAGTGTCTATTATATCAAATAGGGATCCTAAATTTGTCTTTAGATTTTGGCATAGTCTACAGGATGCAATGGGAACAGAATTGAGATTTAGTACATCATTTCATCCACAAACCAATGGGCAAACCAAAAGGACTATTCAGACCTTAGAAGACATGCTTCGTATGTGTATTAGATTTTTAGGGTAGTTGGGAAACTTATTTACCATTGGTCGAATTTGCTTATAATAACAGTTTTCACGCAAGTATCAGTATGGCACCATATGAGGCGCTATATGGTAGAAAATGTAGGTCGCCAATTTGTTGGACAGAGGTTGGTGAGAGGGCTATCTATGGCACCGAACTTGTGCAAGAGACGACCGAAAAGATTAAAATCATTTAGCAAAGACTCAAAACTGCACAGAGTCGACAGAAAAGTTATGAGGATCAGCGAAGAAGAGATTTAGAGTATGAAGTTGGACATGATGTTTTTGTTAAAGTAACACCGATAAAAGGGCAGATGAGGTTTGGCAAGAAAGAAAAATTGACTCCTTGCTATATTAGACCGTTTCAGATCCTTGAAAGGTTGGGTCCTGTCGCTTACCGTATTGCTTTGCCACCAGGAATGGAACAAGTGCATAATGTTTTCCATATATCTATGCTTCGTGGATATCTTAGAGATCCGTTCCATGTGATTGATCACCATCGAATTGCCTTGGATGATAATATGATGCATGAAGAATGGCCTGTGCAAATCATTGATCAGCAAGTGAAGCAATTGAGGAATAAAACAATCCCTATGGTGAAAGTCGAATGGAAATAACATTATGGAAAGGAGGCTACTTGGGAGAAAGAAGAAGAGATACAGCAGCGGTATCCGCATTTATTTCCATCATAAGGTAACCTAAGTTTGGAGGACCAAACTTTCTAAGGGGGAGAGATTGTGATGACACCGACCTCCGAACTAGTGTATAATAATATTTTACTAAGTCTAATTGCATGATTGTGTGTTTATTTATGCGATTACATGCTAAATTTTGTGATTATCTATCATTACATGGGATATCTGTTCGAATTGACAACTTAGATACATAAATTAAGAGCTTAGATGACTTCAGAAACTGAAATTGACTAGCCCAATAGACTAATTAGAATATTTAGAATTTTATGGTAACTTTAATTGAAAATTGATTTGGATCAAAATAATTAGAATAAACTGATTGAATTGACTAGAATTAAGCTTAACTAGTTAACCTTAATCATATATGATTAGGCTAACTTAATAACACCATATAAATAGCTCTAAATAATCTTATGAGCTTACATATACACACACTTGGCTGAGAATTGAGAGAGAAGGGAGGAGAGTTCAACATTTAGAGAGAGAAAGAGGAGATTGAAGTGAATTGCTAGAGTTTTGGTGAATTGAGCTAGTCCAACACTTGAATTAACACATTATGTATGAAAGTCAAGCCAAATTCTTGGAATCAAGTCATATAGAAACTAAGTGGAGTTATGGGATCATTTGTTTGAATTTGAGTAGATTGAGCATGACTCACCATGGATATGATGAATTTGAGTTGAATTATGCACATGCATGCTTAATCTTTCATTTTTTAGCTAAGATTTCTTGAAATTCATACATGCATGAAGCTTAGGAGGCATGAGCTTGAAGATCATCCTTGAATTCATGTATTTCATATCATTTAGTGGTGTTTTAACATGAAGAATGCTCAATCTACAACATGCATGGTGTCAACTTGAAAATTAAAGCTTGAACTTGGACAATTGAAGCATGATTTCGAACAAATGGTTTCAAATTGGAAGTATTTTCATGTTATATAATGATTTTTCCAAGTTTTTGTACAAAAAACACAAGTTTTGAGGCTTTGAATAGCAACCTTGAAGCTCAAACATAGTTATGGAAATTCCAGAATTTGTGTTGTCCGCTCGAGCGAGAAAAGCCTCGCTCGAGTGTGAAAATCGAGCTCCCATAAGTTTTATAAAATTTTATAGGCCGCGTGAGCGACCAAAGTGGCGCTCGAGCGAGGACCCTTTTTCTCAATTTCCCGCTCGAGCAACCATTGAGCGGGAATTTCATGTAACCAGTACTTTTGCAGACCGCTCGAGCGACAGAAACTACGCTCGAGCGACCACCTTTATTTGTGAAACCTCGCTTGAGCAAAGGAAGTTACCCTCGAGCGGAGACCTTGTTCTTAGAAAAATTTTACCAACTATTTTAAGTGCATATTTGCATCCTCAAGCTACTCCAAGTATTCTTAGGCACCATTTAGACTCACATAATCACAGAATGAGTTAGAAACACATGAGAAGAATTGAATTAAATTGAAGTGGTGTTTTAATTGTGCCTTTGTTATGTGTTTTGTCTAGGTGGGCGTCCATGGCTTAGTGACATCACAAACCACTGTGAGTAGTAACATTATAAAGATATGTTCACGTCATATCTATTTTGAATTCATTATTATTGTATGTAATCAAATGAATGGTTTATCAAAATGATGTTTTTCTATGGATGAATGAAGTTCACGTTGTTTTGTGATACCTATTGAACATTGACCTTTGCCTGGGGGAGATTAATACCAAGGCCATTGACCCTTGCCTGGGGGAGATTAATGCCAAGGCCATTGACCCTTGCCTGGGGGAGATTAATACCAAGGCCATTGACTTGATTAAAGCACATAGAGATCTCTAGTGCTAGATCCATCGTGGTCCATGAGAATAACCCATTATGGTCCATTGTTATTGAATTATTATTACTCTAATGGATACGCCACACGTATGAATGAAATGATTACTGATTCTAAGACTGATATTATATTTGTAATGATAATGAACTTCATTCATATAACCTCTTTATCCTATTATTACTCATTGAGCATTAGCTCACTAATTATGTTTATATATATGTAGGTGAGCATGTTGAACATCAAGGATAGAAACTGCCTCGGTGTCACCCGGTGGTCAGCCTTTTGTGAAGCTCCCGAGATGGAGCCACTTGGACTCGTGACGAGCCAAGCAAAGTCTAAACTCCTCTTTTTGTTTTTGTTAAGAACTATTTTCTTGGTATAGGGGTTTTGTTCTTTTTCTTTTTATGTATGTTATATTATCAAGTTGAATTGTGGCTGAACCTTTTTTTGTTTTATTTTCTTTTTCCCTTTGGAAGCTTTTGTAATGTGTATATATATACTTACCTTGGAATGGTTGTACAGTGCTACTATGAACTCTTTTCATATATGCACAGCTCGATGGATTTCTTTTATATTTAATTTGCTTTCGCTAAGCCCCTTACTTTATTTTAATTGAATTTTTGTATAGAGGCCATAGGTAATCTATGATTACTAGCCAGTCATGACGCTAAACCTATGGGGGCGGGTTTGGGTCCTGACAGTTTTGGTTTTTTTACTTGGTATGTGCTTTTACATGAGACTATATGGGATGGTTCGTATTAGTATGAGTTTGAGAACAGAGTTCAGTGGGGATTGTGCTTCTTCAGCTGTGTTTTTTCTATTGTGAATTGGGCTGAAGTGCTGTCCAATTTTAATCGAAGGTGTTTTTTTTTCCTATCTTTTGCTAGGTAGTTTACCATCATAGCTGCAAAAAGACCCGATATCCCCTAAGTTGTTTGGACTCACTCTGGCAGGCTTTGCAAAGCTCAAGACCTTGTTGGTGGTCAACCAGTGTTAGTCTCACTTTCGCCAGTTGTTCAGCAAAGACGAAACAAACAGTCAGCAGCACCAGTACAAAGCACTCATCAAACACCTATCCATTCTCACTCAAGCAGTTCACCAGTATCTAACTCACCTAGACCAGCAATGGCACAGAACACAAAAGAATTTGCTACCATGATGGCAACTTTCTAGAGAACCATGGATACTGTGAACTAAAGGATGGTTGCACAGGATAAAATTATCACTGATCTACGACGCACGTCTGGGGCATCCACATTAATTGTACATCCACTCCCGACTGCTCAGCTGAAATCGGATCCACCTTTACCAGTAGAAAATCCCCAAATCCCAGATCCTCAGAAAATGTTTCCCCTGGTCCCAGCTTATAGGCCTCTGGCTCAACCCCCTACGGGAATTCTTTCCTTTGATATCAATAAAATCAATCCGGCCTTGATCAAGATTGCCAGGCTAGAGAAAGCGCTGAAAAAATTCTAGAGCTTCAACTCCATTCCAGATATTGAAGATGGGCACACTGAGGCTTCGATCAGATTACCAGAGAAATTTAAGATGCCCCACATTGACAAGTTCAATGGAAGTGGGGATCCAATTGTGCACATCCGCTTGTTTTCAGATGTGCTAAGACCAATGGGCCTGTCTCAGGCACAAAAATTATCATTGTTCAGGAGAACCTTATCTGATGTAGCGGCCATCTGATACGCTAAACTGGAAGACTCTACAAAACAGAATTTGGAGGAGTTATCTGAGGTGTTTGTTAACCAATACTCATATAACACCCAGATAGAGGTGACCATCAGTGAGCTAGAGGCCACTACCTAGAACCCTAAAGAATCTTTTATTGATTTTGTTGCCAAGTGGAGAGCCAAGGCAGCCTGGATGACAAATAGACCTTCTGAAAAAGAGCAGGTCTGACTAGTGGTCCAGAACCTTGAGCCAGATTAGCTGCAGAGAATGATAGTGGCACCGTCATCCACATTCATTTCCCTACACGAGCTGGGGGTCCAGATTGAGAGTGCATTTAAGAAGGGCATCATCCACAAAACTAGTGAACCTGCCAGAAGGCCATTCTCCTGAAATACAAATGCTAGTAGTAGCACTATTTCACGGCCTGCAGATGTCAGTACAGTTGTTAGAATGACCAAAATGGCCGATACCTTTATCGCAACAGCTTCACAACCTTCACAAACCACTGGCCCACCACAAAACGGAAGAATCTTTACCCCTCTCCATATAAGCCCAGCCTATGCCCTCAAAATGTTAATAGAAAGGGGGCATCTCAACCCCCTTGATCCACGATCCCTTCCTGACCCACTGCCACCCAGACAGGACCCGACCCGACCCAGTACTATCTCTTTCACCAACAACACGGCCACCCCACAGACCTGTGCTATCGCCTACGTCATGAGATCCAGGATCTCATTGACAACAAAGTCATTGCTCCGCCCGCCAAACCGAACGTGACCACCAATCCACTTCCTGCTCATATCCAAGTCCACCCACCCAAAAACATTAACCAAATACATATACTACCACCCACCTATAATCCTAGCACATATATTACCCCATCCCATCTACCCAAGCTAGAGGTGATTATTCCAGAAGGCACGGACATGTGCATGATGGACTTCACACAGCAAACCCAACCCGAGCTTGTGGTGGCAGAGGCAGAGAAGAAAGAGAGTGCACTAGAGAAGGGTTTTCCTGATGCCCAAGTTATAGAGCAAGGGACCTCACTCGCAGAGGAGTATGACCCCAGTTTATACATCGTGGCCGTCGATCAGCCGAAGCCAGTAATATTGCCGGACTTCCACAACATTAACGCTATTGAGGAGGACTATCTAGGGCAAAATCAAAATGATTGGCTGGAACGGGGCCTAAATGATTTGGCTGAACTAGAAGAAGACCTGGTTGAACTGAAAGAGGATCTAGACAACCTCTACTTCATTGAAGAAGAGGATACAAGCAATGTACAACTGGGGTAGTGGGATCTAAGCCAGCCAGAAATAAAAGATTTCAAAGATTTTTTCGCGTGGTCCTACAAAGACTTGCTTGGAATCGATTGTGAGATTGTACAGCACTGGATTCCTCTTGACCCTAAGGCCCGACTAATTAAGCAAAAGCTGCGCAGAGTTTGTCCAGATTGGGCATTGAAGATCAAAAAAGAGGTCACCAAACAAATTAAGGCAGGGTTCTTACTTGTATCTGAGTATCCAACGTGGTTGGCCAATATTGTTCCAGTTCTAAAGAAGGATGGCAGAATGAGAGTCTGTGTCAACTTTAGGGATCTGAATAAGGCCAGTCCAAAGGATGACTTCCCTTTGCCACTCATAGATGAGTTGGTAGACTTCACTACGGGCCATGAGCCGTTATTATTCATTGATAGGTTTTTCGGGTATAACCAAATTCTGATGGCACCTGAGGATAGGGAGAAGACCGCTTTCACTACTCTATGGGCACCTACTGCTACCGAGTCATGCCATTTGGGTTGAAGAATGTTGGGGCTACCTACCAGAGGGTTGTAACCACTATTCTGCATGACATGATCCACAAAGAAGTTAAGGTGTATGTGGACGACATGATTGTTAAGTCGAAAGAGTGAAAAGGCCACTACACTGTGTTGGATAATTCTTTCAACAGATCAAAGAGTATAGACTAATGCTGAACCCCCAGAAGTGCACCTTTTGGGTGACGACAGGGAAGATACTGGGTTTCCTAATCACATAGAGAGGAATTGAAGTGGATCCTTCCAAAATCAAGGCCATCCTAGAAATGCCACTACCAAGGACTGAAAATAAGGTGCGTGGCTTTCTAGGTAAAGTGCAATTCATAAAGCGGTTTATTTCAAAACTAACTTTGACTTGTGAACCACTTTTTGGTCTCCTAAAGAAGGGAAAGAAGTTCTAATAGAATGATTGCTATCAGTATGACTTTGAACAGGTCAAGCAGTATTTGCAGAATCCACCTATGTTATCACCACCAGAACCCAGGAAACCATTGATCTTGTGCCTATCAGTGACGAATTCAACTATGGGGTGCATGCTAGCTCAAGAATCTGAAGCCAAAGTGGAGAAAGCCATCTACTCCTTTGGAGAAAGCTTGCTTAGCCTTGGTATGGGCTACCAAGAAGTTGAGGCACTACTTGTTAGCGCACTCTGTAATCCTGGTTTTGAGATTAGATCCCATTAAACATCTCTTCAAGAAACCGGTGCTTATAGGTAGGCTAGCCCGTTGGCTACTTCTTCTCTCTGAATTCGATCTCAAATATGTCACACGCAAACCAGTTAAATGAAGAGCTATAGTGGAATTCCTGGCGGACCACCCGATAGAAGGAGATAAAGCAGTGGAATACTTGTTCCCAGATGAAGACATTTTACATGTAAAGGAGGAAACGTGGACAATGTACTTTGACGAGACAACTAATCAGTACAGTTATGGGGTAAGTGTGTTGCTCATAGCACCCGATGATTCTCATATACCTTTGGCGTTCAAACTCTAGTTCAGAGTGTCCAACAATGAAACAGAATATGAGACGTGCATTGCTGGTTTGGAAGCTACCCTAGAACTAGGGGAAAAAGGTTGGACGTTATTAGGGACTTGAATTTGGTTGTCTCTCAAGCTAACAGGGATTGGAAGGTCAAAGAAGAGAACATGAAGAAGTATTATCAGGCCTTGGATATTCTGATTCCTAGGTTTGAAAAACTGACGTTTACACATTTGTTGAGAGAGAGCAATCGGTTCGCTGATGCATTAGCAATCTATCTTCTATGGTAGACATCTCGTTAGGAGTGAAGATGCATCCAATCATTATTGAACAAAAATACATGTCGGCCTATTAAACCATCACCACAATAGATGAGGTGCAAGACGAAAAACCCTAGTATTATGACATTTGGAATTTCCTGGAAAAAGAGACGTATCCACCAGGGGCAAATGCCAAAGATAAACGGGGGATACGGCGCTTGGCCATCCAATTTATCATCTGCGGGGGTAAACTGTACAAGAGAGGTCATCTGGGAATGCACAAGTTATGTGTTGAAAAAGAAGAGTCGAAGCGTCTGATGGAGGCCATCCACAGAGGAGAGTGCGGGGCGCACATGAATGATGTGATGCTTCCTCGGAAGATCCTCAGACAAGGTTACTACTGCTCAACTATGGAGAAGGATTGTATTGGTTTTATTCGACGATACCACAAATATCAAGTCCATGATAATCATATGAACATACTGCTGTCAAAGCTTTACAATATGACTTTACCATGGCCTTTCTCAGTCTGGGGTATTGACGGTATCGGTGTCATCTCACCAAAGGGGTCAAATGGGCACAAGTTTATTCTAGTGGCAATTGACTACTTCACGAAATAGGTGGAGGCCTAGTCTTACGCTGTAATGAAGGCATCGCATGTGGCTAAGTTCATCAAGAACAATATCATCTGCCTGTATAGGGTACAGAACGAAATCATCTCCAATAACGACTTACATTTCAAGAAAGAGGTGGTGGATCTGCTTAAGAAATATAACGTGGCTTTTCATAAGTCATAATCGTATAGACCATAGACTAATGGAGTAGTTGAGGCCGCTAACAAGAATATTAAGAACATCTTGCGGAAGATGATTGAAACATACAGGGACTGGCTAGATAAACTGCCATTTGCACTCTGGGGCTACAGAACTTGAATCTGAATATCTATAGGGGTAACCCCTTATTGTCTCATTTATTAGACGGAAGCTGTTCTACCGATTAAGATTAAGGTACCGTCGCTACGAGTAATGACCCAGTGCCAGATAGCAGTGGCGGACTGGCAACAAAGCAGGTTTGAGGAACTAATGCTATTTGACGAGAGGTTGAGGGCTTTGTATCATGTCCAGGGCTACCAACGCAGAATTGCTAGGGCTTTTAACAAGAAAGTCAAGTCCAGGAATCTCAAAGAAGGAGATATGGTACTGAAAGACAACCGACCTCCCATTCATGACCTTAGGGACAAGTTTAGACCCAATTAGACTGGTCCTTATATCATCAAGTCAATCTGGTCAGGAGGGGCGATTATTCGCTTGGATTTGGATGGCTTGGAGTTTTCACATCCGATCAACATGGACAAGTTGAAGAAATATTTCCCCTGACAAGCTCGCTAGGCTGAAAACATAAAAGGGCGACTTCGGAAAAAATTAGAGCATGAAAAATTAGAAACAATGAAAAACTGAGTTATCAAGGTTGAAAATCCTAAAGGGCGACTTTGGCAAAAGTTAGAGCGCAAAAGGAGGGAGTTAATACTCGAGTGAACCCCAACCGAACTACGTAAGGCCTGATTCCCATCTTTGGGATATATAGGCAACTTCATCCCGAAGTTCGGCCACAACCATCTCCAATTCAACTGTCCTGTCCATTTGTTTGATCAGGTCATCTTTGTCCATCATTACGTAGCTTGGTTGTGTTACCTCTATTTGGCAGAAAGGTCAGTTCCAAGATAAGGCAATGCTGATAATGGCAGATGCAGTTATGGGCAGTCGTGATTTGCTGATTTAGGGTTGTACACCTTGAGGATGGGTTTTGAGTGTGTCAGGTAGTGACCATTTCTGAAAATTGTTTTAAAATTTTTAATAAAAGTTGATTTTGTTCTAAATTTTACCTTTTTACAACTTGGAGCATTTTGGGACGAAAAGGATTTTTTTTCAATACTCACAACTTTAATTTTATTGATTTCAAGACAAGCACACTTTCCAACTCTCTGAGCCAAATCAAAGTTGTTTTTACATCATAAAACTTGAAAACAAAGATCAAAGTAGTAAAACTAGGGGCACAGCTAAGTTAGGTAGCTCTATGTCTTCTGCTTGCACTCGTGGAAGTTTCTGTAGCTAAAGATGGCCCAACTTGCTCTTCGTCCTCAAGCCAAGCCAGGCACTCACCAGAAAGGGCGTAATTGAAGCTAGGGGCAGGGGCCAGAATCTCTCTCATCCTCTAAGCAGCGAGGTATCAAATCAAGTGCGAACCATGAATAGGGAACGAAGCCAGGTATTTCACCTCCTCAGCTAGACGTGTTTGATCGTGTCTAAATTGGCGTCTAAACCAGAAGGGGAAATAAAACACGCAGTGTGTGAGGCCAATCAACTGTATACTTGGCTGATGGGACATGTCGTAGCTCATCTCAGTCAAATTAAGCCAGGAGCAACGCCAAGTTATGTCAGCTGTAGATTTGCTACACATCTAGTCACACCACAACTCCTCGGATGGGAAGTCCACTAGCCGTTGGCGAAAGAAGTAAGCTCGAGCTAAGTACTTGGGACAAGGGTCCACAACTTTCAGCTTATCCATCAAACATACCTAGGAAGGGATAAAAAATAAGAGATTAAAGAATAGAGAGGTGTACGATGAGGGAAAAGTAAGGAAGAGATTTTGAGAGAAAAATATAGAGTGAGTGCCGAGGGATACGAGGAATCATAAATCAGAATGGTGGGAAATAATACCTGGAGAAGCAACGGACTCCCTGCCAATCGAGTTGCTTCTCGCCGACGGAAAGCATCAAGACCCATCAAGGTTTCGGCCAATGCCAAGCCCATGCAACTTTTGCCCTCTTTTAGACACTGGGCCACTTCAATTAACCGGATGCTGGCCACGCCGGCACTAGGGGCAAGAAGGAATTGCACAAGCAGGCACAAGCTGAGAGCATGTTGCTGGTAGCCTCACCAGAGAAGGTCACTCCTATCTCCAATAGCGGAAAACCGATGAACTAAGCCAGGAATGTCCAATTCCACGCCATGAGCCAAGGACCGAGCCTCATATAATGAAAGCTCACACATCTGTCCTAAAGCTTGGACATGGCCAAAATGGGGCTGAGGCATAATTTCTTCGTCGCGCCGGGATTCTATCAATGCTTAGAATTCTTCAAGTGCTGGACACAGTTCTTGTGATTTGAAACGAAGCACATGCGTAATGGGGTTCCAACATTGGACCGTGGCATGGAGGAACAGGAAGCAAAGCGGGGGTGCGACTCAAAGGAAAAAGAGCGCTTAGACCGAAACCGTGAAAGTTCACCTCTTTTGAGTCGTCTAAAGTGGTAAGCCAGTCTCGGAGCTTATTGTTGAGAAGAATCCCCATCTTGAGAGCAAAATATCAAAATTTTGTTGTTTTGCTAGGAAAACAGCTTGGGATCGCTTTTTATGGACTTTGAAAAGGAGTAGTGTATGACAGTTGAACAACACTGACCAACATCACTTTTAAAGCCGGCCAGCTTTCATTGGGGGCCGGCCGTACCTATTGGGAGCCGGCTGGCTCTCAATGACTGCCCAGATCAGATCAGTTGCAGAGAAGGCAGGTCCTTACCTTGGCATACCGAAGTTGTGTTTTGAGTTTTGTCTTGCTTGCATCAAGTGTTGTTCAATGTTTTTAGGTTGTTTTCATTTTGTTTTCCTATCATCGAGTTGTATTTTGTATTTTGACCAGTTGTAAGTTGTTATACAATTCAAGAATCAATTCAAAGCAAGTTTTCACAGTTCTAAACGCCCTATACAAGATTGTCATACAACGGTTGTGCTATACAATCATCACATGCTATGCAATACAAGAGGACTCGTCCAAAATATTCTTTTCATAACTTCCGGGTCCAAACCTGATCATTGTTTTACAAACACCAAAAACAAAAGAAAAGTCCTTAAATAAAATACATAGGTCTATTTGAAGCTAGATAGTTCCTGACTACAAAGCAAAAGAAAATAAAAGTGAATCATCAATCCATCGTGGCCCTCTTCCTTCTTGGCTGCGGAGGAGGTGCATCACTATCATCACTAGGGCTGCTAGATTGCAAGTCGACCTCCTCTCCCTCGTCCTTGGGGGTCGTAGATCCATCAAAAGACTTCTAATAAGGTGAGCGCTAGCTCGCTCGACCTTTCCACCGATCAGCCCATCCTCGGCCTCTTATTAGGCCTCGTCTCCCTCTCCTCCCAGCTGGAGAAGGTCCTGTGGGTGCTGCTGGCATCGGCTCGAGCTGGAAAGGGTACAGGTATCAGTATAGACTTAACAGAATGGTAGACAACATTGCAACGAAAGTGAACTATAAATGAAGTAATACCTTAATCCCTTGAGTAGCCAGAGCAGTCTGTCTCCTCCGCACTATGAGGTGCAGTCGGTCAATCGTCTGGAGAAGGTCGCCAGCATATGCCACAGGTACTTGCAAAAGGAAGAGAATTTGATAATAGTGGACAGAAATAACAGAGCACAATGAATAGAAATAACAGAGGACAGGGAAAAAATAAAGTGCAGTGGGTAGAAGTATAAAGAAATGTATACCTGCTCGATGCTAGGAGCAATCACCAGTCTACGATCCCTCTCGTCGATATGCTCAAGAGGGATCTGCTCGATCACTCCATCTGGTCACATATATACGACCTCGGTAGGAATCGCGGGAAGCCCAGGAATATGAGCTACAGCGAGAGCACCTCCGGCAGCAGGAGCATCTCTGACAACTGCAGCAGCCTCGGGAAGTATGTGGGCCACACCCCTGGTAAACGGAGCCATGACCCGGGTATGTAAGAATGTGATGATGTCGCTGGGCTCGTGGTACCAGTCACCGTCCTCCCCTAACATAAGGAAGTCAACCTGAGGTCCATCGTGGAGATCATCAACTACCCTCATGTCGGGAGGAGGAGGATGTTGAATGTCAGGATCCACTACGCCTCGTGTTTGACGGATGAACCTCTCTTCCAAATAATAAGCTCAGCCGAAGGGACCCTCGAACAAAATCCTTATCATAGAGGTTTTCCATGCAGCAACATAGGTCGTCCTCGCTGTTTGAGGGATGCCCACCCAGGGGTGCCAGTCAACCTGTGGAAGCATGTGTCATACGTCAAAGGTTTAAGCAGTATGGAAACAACAATATGGAAACAGTGCAGTGCAGAGCAGCAGTATAGAAACAACAATATGGAAACAATGCAGTGTGGGACAATAGTATGGAAATAGTGCAGTGTGGAAATAGCAGGATGGAAATAGTGCAGTATGGGCCAGCAACAATATGGAAACAGTGCAGTGTGGGACAACAGTATGGGAACAACACAATATGGGACAATAGTATGGAAACAATGTAGTATGCACACAGTATGTAAAAGTTAAAGGTTAGTATTGGTACCCGATCTGCGGTGACATTGTCGAAGAAACAGCGAAAATAAGGGAAATCTCGATCTACAAGCTGGCGACACGCAAATTGAGAGTTGTAGTACCAAGAGCGGGGTACTGACAACTCAAGTGGTTGTACTGGGACCGGAGCAAGGGAGGTGAAATATGTGTAAACCTATAGCTACAAGAAAGTAGATAAGCAGTTATAAACAGGGCAGATAAGCAGATATAAACAGGAAATGTAAAGCAAAGCAGAAAAAGAAGAAGTATAGGTTTACCTCACAAACTCGCCAATAGCCGCCGGGTAAATCTGTCTTTCGGTGGACGACAGAGCTTATGTAGCAGTATAGGGTAGCCAGGCCAGCGCCATCCCAGTCATATTCTCCTACCCGCTGTAGATGCACCAGTGCTCTGAAGAGATAAAACCCCACGGTATTTTCCCTATTCGCAAACAGGGTAGTATCGAGGAGATACATCAGAAATCTGCGAGCGCACTGGGCGACCTCCTCTAGAGTAGCTTGCTGAAGGTCAGAAAAATGCTCCAAGAACCAACTGTACCTCACCATCCCAAGACCTGCAGTGTTTGAGATCACTCAAAGGAGATGAAGTTGTGCGATCCTCCACTGTGCCATATCAGGATCAAAGGGGATCGGATTTCCAACCCCAACCCGCAGGCTGGTGAGCATCGCAAAGTTATACAGGGTCAGAGTTATCTCCCCGATCGATGAAAAGTGAAACGAGTCTGTGGTGTCCCACCATCGCTCTACCAAGGCTCCGTGTAGAAATGGGTCAACCCTCATTTGCACAAATCCGAAGCAGAAGGGCCCGAAGCTAGCTGCGTCCACTATTGTACGCACCTCCGTAGGGAGCCTCTCGTACTAGTGCCTAGGGCTAAAAATAGACCTGTAACCTTTAATCCTCCTGGCTATCACCTGTAGTATGGGAATGTTACCAGTATCTATTGTACCTTGAAAGGAATTCAGATATGCTCAAACAAGAAAAAGAATAGTGCTTACTGTGGAGGCATCGGCGGACAAGTTCTTAGTGGGCTCCCGTAGTAGGATGTCCTCGTCAATCCCCGAAATAAGGCCCTCAAACTGCAGAATACCACTCAGGGTCAGAGCATGTATACATGGCTAGCAGGTGGCCACATCAAATGGTCTCTCAGGAATGGGAGGTAACTCTGGCTCAAGAAGAGAAGGGAGGACATCCTCGACCTCTATATCCCTACCCTAGGACGGCAACGACACCTGCAGCGGGGTCGCAAAATAGGACGTTCATCGCTAGCCATGAAGGGAAAGTGAGGAAAGTAAGGGAAAAAGAAGAAGAATGTGTGGGTGAGTGAGATAAGGTGAAAACCCCCCCAAATCCAAGCCCTAGGAGAGAGAAAATGAAGAAAAAGTTGAAAATCAAGAGGGAGTAGAGGAAATCGCAAGGAAAATTGTGAGAATGAGCCCAAAAAAAACCAAGAGAAACTCAAAACTCAACCAAATCAAATTCTAATCGGTCGAAAATGTAGAGGATTAGAAGGGTTTCCAAAGGAAATTTCTCAAGAACCATTGGGTAACACGAATAGAGGGAAAACATAGAGAGAGGAGGATCCTAGAGAGAGAGTGAGGGGTTTTTCAAACATGGGTATGCATGAAATGATAGTTGGAATGAGGGTTAAATCAACCATGATCGTGGTTTTACCGATTCTGTCTTTGCCGCCATCGCGAGCCGGCCGGCATTATTTGAGCCTTGCCATACTTCATTGGGTGCTAGCCGGCTCTAAATGCAAACCAGTTCAGGATTTTTTTGTTTATTTCAATGTATCTCAGCGTTGGGCCTTGGTTTGGTTGTGGGAAGGTGTAAAAATATATATAGAGAGAGAGAAAGAGAGAAAGCAGAAACACAAAACAAGGAAAGAAAAACAGTGAAAGAAAAAAGAAAGGAAAACAAAAGAAAAAAAAGAGAAATTTTTTTTTTTGGTTTTGTTTCATTATTCCATTCGGTTGTATTGTTGTTTAATATTTGCTTCAAATTCATAATATGTTCAGTATATTTGTTTTATGTCTATTTCCGAATTTCACGTACTGCGTTGCATGTTCTTTTTTCAAGAATTGTATATTAGGCCTGTTTGCGAAGCAAAACAATTGAAGATTGTTTTGATTATCTTGCTTTTATGAAGCTTTGTTTGGTTTGTTAAAATTCACAGTTGAATCTTCATCAAATTCGTGTTTTTGCCTTGTACCTTGATTTAAGTTATCTCCGTGGGCTTCATTTCTCAAGGCCTTCCCCGAGATGAGATAATTTCACTTTACCAAGTGTTGAAGTTCTGTTTTCTTTTTCGTTAATCCAAGTCTCTCCCTCCTCTCGCGTGAAACGCGTTAGTATTGTTTTCCTCGGTTAAAAACATTGGGTGTGCCCGGTGTTCACACCATCCTTCCCTCCTTTTGTGGGAGACACATTAGGATTATTTTTCTTGGTTAAAAATAGCGGGTGCGCCCGTTGTTCACTCTAACCTTTCATCCTCTTGCGTGAGACGCATTAGGATTGTTTTTCTCGGTTAAAAGCAGTGGGTGCGCCCGTTGTTCACACCAACCTTCCCTCCTCTCGCAGGAGACTCATTAGGAAAATTTTCCTCAGTTAAAAATAGTAGTTGCGCCTGTTTGTTCACACCATCCCCTCCTCCATTCGCGTGAGACACGTTAGGATTGTTCAACCCGGTTAAAAATAGTAAGTGCGCCTATCTATCCACACCACCTTTCCTCCTTTCGCATGAGACGCATTGGGATCTCGAATTCCTTGGTTAAAACTCGTGTGTGACCGGTGTTTGCATTGCCCTCCACCTTCCTTTGTGAGACGTAGTTAGGCTGGCATCTTTCCTACACGGGGCATGGTTTAGTTTGCGCTCTCTTTCTTCCAGCATTTGTTTACTCACCTCTCTCCATGTGAGACATGGCTTGAGTTGTTCTGCTTTTGTTCAGACACTGCATACCTGCTTTTGTTTATAGCATTGTTTCGTCACTTGTTATTTACGTTCTTGTTTCATTGCATGATCATAAGTTATGTTTATGGCATACCTTACCCTTGAACTATGCTGGTTTGATTTCTTGCAAAGGGATACGTAGGCAACCTTCGGGTTCAACCATTGTACTTTGCTTTGTTTTCTTGCCCAAGTCTTACGGCTTTGTCAAATGGGTCATCTCTAGGCTTTGACATTCACTCATGTCATTCCATGACTTCAAGTTCTGTCAAAGAGGGGCAACTATAGACACCCCATTTTTTACTGTCTGTAAGACTTGGACGCTTTATCCTGCACACTCGATGATGAAGTTGTGTTGGTTGATGGTGATTCAAATTCTTAACGAAGGGACATAAGCTTGCGCTCTAAACCCAATCCTAAACCTTCCATATTCATACTGTTTTTACCCCATAAATTCATTTTTGAACATTGTGCCACCCTACATTAAGTTCAAAACAGTGGAACAGGGGAACACATTGGAAGCCGGTGTAGACACCCCATTTTTGACCGCCCTCGAGACTTGGGCGTTACTGATGGTTTACCTGGTGGAGAAAACTGTGCAGGGCAAAGGTCCAGTTTCTTCGGTAAGGAGAGAGACAAATCTCAACTTCACACCCCATTTTGGACCAAAACTATTTTGGATGGTTTTCAGACCTTAAAACCCCCTCTTTCAAAACATTTTTGAAATAAAATTCCCACGATGATCTGACGCTCGCATTTCAGTAAATGTTGCGCTTTTCGGTAAACCGAGCAAGGACAAAGTGGAGATGAATGAAAGAGAGATGAAATCTTTGAAAAAAAATCTTTCAAAACACCTTACTTCGGGGTTTGAAGTTGAAGAGAAGAGGAGAAAAGGGGAGAAACCAAGTTAGAGAAGAGGTTCGGCATGAACCCGGGTAGAAGAGAGTCGAGCAGTCCTCGCTAAATCAAGCTCATCTGCCTATACACTTGGAGTTAAGCTATGAGGCCATAACCATTGGAAAGAAGACTTCCGGGGCTTCATTTTGCACTCAAGAATCTCTCAAAGCCAAATCCGGGTGGGGGAGATATGATCAGTTGAAGTTGGGCATCCTCCCGGTTGGATCGAATCTGCGCGGCTTCACCAAAATGAGCATAACTTTTTCCACAGAAGGAATTTTAATGCAAGGTTTGCGCCATTGGAAAGCTAACTTCCGGGGCTTCAATCTGGACATCCACTGGCACTTTTTGACTGCATCAGCCACTCATTGGCACTCTATTTATCCGACCGGCCAGTACAAATTGCAGGTCGGCAATTTATTGTGCCGACCGGCAATTTATTTGGCTGATAACCTCTTTTCATGGCCGATTTGACCCTTTTGACTCTTTCAGGCATGGTGCATGCCAGCTGTGCCAGCTGGGATGCACAGACCCAGCTCCCCGTGCATATGTGTGCCTATTTGGAGCCTTTGCCCCCTTTTTTTTGGACCCTTTGCTCATGGCTTCTTGAGGAAGCCTTGACCCCTTGTCTTGGATTCCTCAAGAAGCCTACCAGCTGTCTTGGCTTCCTTAATAAGCCTTGGCCCTCTTGCTCCCCTTGAACCTTTCTCTTTAGCTTGTCTTATAAGCTTAGAGCCTCTCCATTTGTCTATATAAGGAGCTCTCCTCCTCCATTGTAAAAGGTTGGATTCTTGAGCAAAAAAACTAGAGATATATAGATATATATCTGATATATCTCACCTCCCTCTCCATATCTCTCTCATTCAACCATCAAATACCCTTGTTCTTGGGCCATTTTCTCACCAATCCATAGCACCACACCTCTACACTTCATTTCAGTACATTGGAGGCCATTTGCAGAGGCTAGGAGCTCGTTTCCTTGGATCAAAACCTGCTGGTTTATTGGTCAACATGGGTAAGCACACTTTTCCCCTAAACTAGCATTTTCTTGGTTCATATCTAAGCCATATTTTCTTGCACATTTGAGCTCCGACCAAAACTTAAAGTGTCATTTTTTTGAGCTATATTCCATGTTTCATTAAGGGCTCATTGCATTTTGAAGCTTCTTTTTGGAACTTGCTTTATTATCCTCTTGAATGCCATTATTTTGCATGAGATTTTTAACCTATGTGTGATCTGTTTTGGAGCATGTCATAAACTGTAGATAGGATTATTTTGAGTCCTTCTTTAACATTTAAGAAGGGCTCATCCTTGTTTGGGACCTCCATGTATCACTTGCCATTGTACCCCTCTTTGGTCCCTATTTTTGCATGTTTTGTTAGCTTATCTTTCTTCTGTTTTTCGGCCATGATCAGAACTTAAAGTGGCCATATTTTGATCCCCTTGTCATATTTTATTAAGGTTCTTTGGCTTTTTGATGCATATTTTGTATACTTTGTGTTATAGCCCTCTTGTGGCCTTAATCTTGCATTGCATTTTGAGCATGTTTGTATACTGATTTGGGCTTTATCATCTACTGTAAAATGATATATTTTGGGACCCTCTTCAACATTGTTGAAGGTCCCTCACTGGTTTGAGACCCCCATATATCAGTTACTTCTTTGCCCCTTTGTTGGCCCACTTCTTGCATGAATTGTTTGCCATACTTGTACCTGTTTTGGGGGCTTGTCATCTACTGAAAAACATCATATTTTTGGTCCCTCTTCAGTGTTGTAGAAGGGTATTTTTCTGTTTCGGCTTTTCATCTACCACTTGCCTCATTGCCTCCCTTGCGGAGCCATTTTTGTATGCCATTTTAGCCCTATTTGTGCTTGCTGTTTGGTCATGCTTTGAACTGTAAAAATGCTTTTCTCGGGGCTGCCTTGCTTCTGATTTTACACTTCATGTCCTAATTATGCATGCTTTGTATAGCTGTAAGCCATTTCATGTACCTAGTTTTGCATTTCGGGAGAGATTCCATGCATCAGGTGTCATTTCGCCTTGCTTCGGGCTGTTTTGGCCCTCATTTTGCTACTGATTTTTGCACATTTGAATACCATATTCCATGTCTTTGCCATGTCTCATTAGAGTGCCATTTCGGTGCCTGAGGGTCCGTCCTCGGTTTGCGTGCACGCATGCACGCATTTCGAGTTGTCTTGTTTTCATCTGATGACCTCCTATGTGAGTGTGGCTGAGGTTCACTTGTATTGGTGTAAGCCCATCTTGCATTGTGTATGCCATGTTACAATGCGTTGTGCATGTTATGTTGTTAGCGTTGTGTATGCCATGTAGTTGCATTGCATGTTTGTATGTTAGCGTGCATGCTTAGGTTGCATGAGCATTGTTGTGCATTGCCTTACCTCTTGATCAACCATGATTGAGGTTGGGTCCCTTGTATGTTTTGTGTGCATTACATTTGATATTAAAGTGCACACTTGACTCTTTGGCCATCATGCATGGAAATGCGCGATTGGTGGCCCAAGGGTCGAGGGTCATGCTCCCTTGAGTCCATTGCATGATAGGGAGTGTGTCCGTGCATATATTTGCCTGAAAATTCCATGCCATACACTGCTTGCCCTCTGCTGCTGTCAATTGCAGGTTCTGCAGCAAGTTTTGGCCGGTCGGCTAAATAAAGTGCCGACCGGCCAGGAATTTGTAGCCGATAGATCAAAATGCAGCCGGTGATCATCCCCTTTGGCCGGTGGTGTTCCCCCTCAGCCGATGGTGTCCCACAGAACTCAAAGAAGCAATCCTGAGACTTTGGCAATTTTCAGAGGAGCAGGGCAGTGTAAACAGAGGCAACAGTGCTATGGCAGCGAGTTTTCCGGGCGAGACGAGTCAAACATGCATCATTCACGCATTCCGAGGTGGGGCTGTGGCCATCTTATTACTGCATTTGTTTTGTTAATTTAAGGGTCTGTAATAATTAATTAGCTAGGATAGTTGATTTGTTATTTGGCCTGTATATTCTTTTGGTCCCTCTGAGCGAGGACGCAATTGTGTAATAAGTGTGCGTGAGTGTGTGTATCTCTTCCAACCCCACGTCTTTCTTTCCTTTTATTTACCTGCTTATGATGGTAGACTAGGGCATATTTAAATTAGCATAACAGTATGATAGCATGTTTGCATTCATTCATCTGTTTCGCATACATCGGGCTCGGCGCATCATACAAACTGCATTGTACTTCAATTCCAAATTGAATACGTGTTAGTTGTAGCATTTCACATGTCATTGTAGATTAGCCGAGCCTATTCTAGTGACATTCTGTATGTGATGCATTAGCCATTTTTTAACATGAACTAGGATCATGCATGATTACTAACTAGTTTCTGTTTTGGCTTGGAGTACTAGGTGAGCTTTTATGCTTTAGCATCCTTGCACGTGTGTGAGTGTTGCCATGACAACACGATTACCATGAGGCTAGCTGCTTATGTGATATAACTGCTTGAATGCCTGTGGATGGAGGTCGAATTACCTGAATTGGGATAATACATTAAAACTGTGAGTTTTAAGCCCACTAGATAGTGGCAAAACCATGTTTTCTAAGCCCACCCGAGGGTGGCAAAATCTGCATTTTAAGCCTACTTGCGAGTAGCACCAACAAACCATTTTCAAAAACAAACTTGAAATGTTTTGTTCCAATTTAGGCGATTTGGTCTATACTTGTTTACTGTGCGCATAACATGGTAATTCTAGGCTAATAACCGAAATAAGAACACATAACGTTTTCAGAATTGGATATCACTGTTAGTAGAGGCCGATCTTCGGATCGGGCGAGAGGGGGTGCTCATAGCTGACCTTCCCCAATCGTACCCAAGTTCCCGAGCCGAGGCAACTTTGGTGATGACGGACACGTAGCCTTTGGCACCGAGTCAGGGTTTCCTAAATTCCCCCATAAAAAATATTTAGGTGGCGACTCTGTATCTGGCAAAGCAGTCCATGTTTGGCACTTCTTTTCAAAAATCAGTTTTTCTCAAAACGATTTGCCGGATTTGGACTCTTTGGTTCAAGATTAAGAACCGTGACAAAAATTGAGTCCGAACTGTAGCGAGGTCCCCCGCGGGCGTGTTACAGCCGGCCATACCACATTGGGAGCCAGCCGGCTCTCGATAGTGAGAAACACTGTTCTGGGTGGGAATGGGCTAGCTGTCCATTTTTGAAGATATTTATGACCTATTTTTCTCAAATTCTATAAATAAGAGCATATATCTCAGTGTTAGAGGTTAGAAAAATTTCAAAGAAGCAAACTAACCCTTGAGAGCTCCTTCTCCTTGTGCAAGCTACCTTTGAGATATTTGATCATCCTCATACTATATCTATACACCATACACCACCTTGAAGCCATAACTTAGAACCTTGGTTGAGCTTGGTGAATCACAATTCAAGCTTGAGAGTGAGCTTGGACCAAGTTTGGTTTACAAAAAAGAGCTTACCCTCTTCAAGAGGTATAAGCTTACCACCTTTGTATTGTTTTCATTTTTGTCCTTCTTTGGCTATTTCTTGTGTTTTTGTATTGTTTTGATCCTATTTCAAGTGTTGGAACTTGGGTTTGAATAGCTACAAAAGGGTAGAGAGGGTTAACACCCTTTCTTGCTCTCTACTTCATAGCTCACACCCTTGTTTTACATTCTTTTCTTTGCCTTTTAAATGGATTTTCAGAGTTTAACAAAGGCTAAAAAGCATGGTTTGAGAGAGGTTAGCCACCTCTCCTTGCTTTGTTCACTTGCCTTGCTTGCCATTGTTCTTTCCTATCTTTTTATGCTCTTTAACATGATTTTTAGCCACTGTTTTTAGCATATTAGGGGCTGTTTTAGGGCTGTTGTAGTTTATTTAGTTATTGTATGCTTTGAATATCTAGCTTACTGTGTTCTTTTACTCATTCTTTGATAGTTTTTCTTTGGTTAATTTTCATGTCAAGAGTCTCATTCTAAATAATCAATCTTGCATAAGTCATTTCTGCCATCTCCTTTTTTTCTTTTTTTTTTCTTTTTTCTTTTTGCTTTTGTTTGAGAGTCACTTCAACCGATCGACGGTTATTCGAAGCATGAGAAAGAAACTTATGCTCAATGGCTTAATCTCTACGGAGGTTCATCGTCAAGGCATAGGCTCTCTTTTATGCTTAAGATCAATTCTCGTTTGAAGTTTCTTCTCATTTAATGTGCTTAGACATCATTTTGGATGAATGGATTAAAGAATGGCAAGGATTAATTGGCTTAAAATGAACTAAACCGACATAAAGAAAATGTTTAAGAGTTGGTTGGATTCGGCCAAACGTTATGCCGGGTCCATCGTTCCGAGAATTGTCATGCATCAATCCATGATACATTGATAAGACTTGGTACGTGTCTACTTTCCTCTTTGAACCTTCATGATAGGAGGGAGGGGTGGTTTTCCATTACATTTATTCAATTTTGTCCAAACTTGTTCAAAATCATCAAGCCATCAAATTGTGTTTGTTGGTGTTTTCGGACTCGAAATTGCTCTTCTCTTGAGTTTCCCATGACAGAGAGGGGCAGAAGGGACAAACAGGGCCTAGAAAGGCTCTGTGTGCACTGTTCTCACCTCAGAGCACAAAACATTTTTTGGCATAAAATTTGGAGCCGGCCGGCACTGTTTTGGCCTGGTCAGATCTCACTTGGAGCCGACCGGCTCCCAATGTATGGTAAGTAATAAGCTTTTTGCAAAAGCAAAGGGTCGTGGCTATGGTTGTGACAGAGCAATCTGGGCAGACAGAGTAGCTTCTGGGCACTGTGCATGCAACCATTATGCCTCATTGTTGTTTGTATTAATATTATAATTATCATTGTTGTAATTATTCTTGTTTTAATTATTTGTTGTGATTGTTTTTGTTCGTATTACATTGATGTAATTATTGGAGTACCCTTGTTGTAATAACTTAGAAAGCTAGTTAGTAGTTAGTCCAATTAATTCATTCATTCGGATTTGAAATAATTAGTTTATTTCGAACATTTTGACACTTATTCGCAACCTCTTGCATGAGGAAAAATATGTAATAATGTGTATGTCGTCCAACCCCTATTTCTTTCTCCCTTTTATTTACCCACTCATCATGTTTATTTAGCATTTCCACGCTTGCATACACTCATCTCATATGCATTTGGGTTCGGCTCGTCATATTAACCAATGTTAAATTCCACTCCATTGTTTGAAAACGTGATTTATCACATGTCTTGAAGTGGATCATATACCATGCTCATAGGCGAGCCTATAAAAATTGCAGAAATGTGTGTTGCATTAGTCACATTGTATTGTTTAGGAACATGCATATTCTCTAATCATTTTTCTTTATTTGGCTTGCCTTGGAGTACTAGGTGAGTACTTATTGTTTTAGCATCTCACATAATTGTGATTTTAGCCATGCCAAGCATAATACCATGAGCCTAATTGTTTAATTGTTTAATTGACATTGTTTTAGCATCACATAGTAATATTAGCCTAATAACCAAAACAAGAGCATATAATGTAAATAAAAATCACATCATAATTAGTAGAGGCCGATCTTTGATTAGCCAAGTGGGGTGCTCAATTCATGACCTTCCCCTCTCGCACCTAAGTTCCTAAGCCGAGACACTTTGGTGATGACGGATAAGTGGCCTTTGGCACGAGTCTCGGGTTTCCTAAATTTTTGAAAAATATTTAGGTGGCAACTCTGTAATCTGGAAAAGCAGTCTATTTTTGGCATTTTTTATTCAAAATCAATTTTCCAAAAGAATTGCCGGATTTGGACTCATTTGTGTTTATCTATTTCACATTGAACTTGTGAAATCAGATTTAGAACCACGGGAGTCCAAACTGTAGGGCTAGTCATATCCGAAAGAAGCACGAAAAGCAAGCTACAACCTCCATTTGAATATTGTAGGAATACTGATTAACAAATCCCTCAGATAGTTCTTTCCAGTTCTGCTTGGTCGAGTCTTTTAGTTTGGCATACCAGGTGGCTACCACTTCTGATAAGGTCCTTCTGAATAATGACAATTTCTGAGCTCGCGTCAAGCCCATTGGTTTCAAGATATCCGAGAAGAGACGGACGTGGATGATAGGATCTCCGCTCCCATGAAATCTGTCAATGTGCGGCATTTTGAACTTCTCTCCAAATCTTACAGAGGCCTCAGTATAACCATTTTTAATGTTCGGGATGGAATTAAAGCCTTGAGATTTCTTAAGCATCTTCTCCCGCTTAGTGATTTTTATCATGGCAAGATCGATGTCATTGATGTCGAAAGGAAGAAGCCCTCCGTTAGGCTATGCTGGAAGCCTGAAAGCTTGAGCTTGTGCTAACACCTCTTGGGGATCTGAAACTTGAAGGTTTTTAGCTAGCGGAGGTGGACCAAGATTTGGTTGGGCAACTAGGACTGGATGTGTAGTAGATGCTGATGCCTCAGATAGGCGTCGCATTTTAGCAATGGTCTGATCTTGCACAGCTATCCTTTGGTTTAGTGTATCCATGGTGTAGACACCCCATTTTTTATGGCCCTTACGACTTGGACGTCCTCGCATGCACACCCGATGATGAACATATTTGCTCGCCAAGTGCTCAAAGTCCTTGGCGGAATGCCACAGCTTTGAGCCTTTCAAACCATGCACCCTTGTTGTCTCTTTCTTGGACCAAGCCTTGGTCCTTCAAGTCTGTAGTTTCTGGTGGCCTGCCAGCCACCTTTTGAGGCTATTGGCTATCACTTTTGGGCTGCCGGCCACCAGTGTTTTTTGCAGATATTTTATGCCAGCTGTGCCAGTTGTTTGCACCGATGCATGCATATATTCCCACATGTAGGACTAGATCTCCTTGAGGGAATTTCATGTTTTTAATATATAGGAGGCTGCTCTCTCATGTTTTGAGGTTAGGAAATTTTGAGATCAAAAATTTTCCTCTCTCTCTACAATTCTCTCTCTTTCTAGCCAATCTCTACACTTTTGCCTACAATTCCGTAACCTTTGCCTATGCATCCTTAACCAAATCTCACCATCTTTGAGCTGAGGTTCTTTCGAGCTTGGTTTGAGCTCTAGAGGGTGTGTTTCTTGGTTGAATTGCTTCTTCTCTTCAAGAGGTGTACGACTTTGCTTGTAGCTTTGTTTTATTTGCTATTATTCCTACTATTTTTTCATTGTTTTGGGCTGTCAAAACTCTGTGTTTTTTGGGCTGAAGCTTGGGTTTAAGGCCATTAAAGGTTGAGGGGTTGATAGCCCTTCTTTATACCTTGTTTTGGAGGCCTTTGCCCTTATGTTTCCCACCCTTTTACCATCTTTTTCTGAGCTTTTAAACACTAATTTTCAGAGCTTTTTCAGTGGCCAAAATCATGTTTTGAAGTTCAAATTTGGAGAGGTTAGCCTCCCCTCCTTGTGTCTTGCTTACTAGCTTAGTTGGTGCCATGTTTTAACATGTTAATCTAGACTTTTCAAGCTTAATTTCAGCATATTTTAGGACTTATTTTAGACTGTTTTAGCATTGTTTTGGGCTGTTGTTTGCATTTGAGCTTTGTTTTGCATACTTCTACTGTAATAGTCCTCATAAGCTTGATGTTTTAGGTCTTAGACATCACTTATTTGAGTTGATAGCACTTGTTTTGGGCTTTTCATACTTCATTTCAGCACTAATAATCTCTATAACCTCCCTCCAATCTTGGCTTTTTATTTTGCATTGAAAGTGGTTTCAAGTCACTTGTTTGCCCTAGTATGAAATTGGGGTTTCATACTTAATGGTTTAATCCCTTAAGAGGTTCATTACCAACGGTATGATGCTTCTTTCATTCCCAAAGCAACCTGTGTTTTGAGCTTTCTTTCCATTAGAGGACTTAATCTCACCCTTTGGAATTAATTGGATTAAAAATGGTTGGTAAACTAAAATAGAGTAACTAAAACTTGAGACTAAAAATGAGCTAGATAATAATTTGGTTATGTTCAATCAGACGTTAATTGAACACATGGAATGTTGAACCATTTCATACTTGCTAGTGATGAAGTGATTCAAGTCTCCAAGGTCAACTTCTTCCCTCAATCATTCATGAAAGAGAGGAGGTTTGTGTGTTGTTTTGCATTTATTGAGCTTGCACATTTGATTACACAAGCCATCATGCAATGAAATTGTATCCATTGATGGTTTGTGAACCAAACTTGCTTTTCCTTTGATTTGCTAATGAAAAAGATGGGTGAGTTGAGCAAACAAACCCTTGAAATACCTTTTATATGCTCTGTTTGTCTCTGTTGCAGTAAGATGAACCTGTGCAACAGTGGCCAGCAGGCCACTTTCCATGGTTGGCAAGTGGCCGACAGACCACCTTTGATGGCCGGCCGGCCATCACTAGTGGCCGGCAATCCTCACCACTAGCCGGCCGACCACTGGTGCAAAATTCAATAGTAAGTTTGAAAGGCAGAGCAGAGTAAGCAGCAATGTTGGTGTTCAACTGTGCAAACAGAGGCATTCAGAAGCGAAACAGTGGCTTTTCGGGTGGAAACCGAGCATGTGCATGAACATCCTTCGTTTCCCAAGGCATAGTAGTTAGTTGTGCAGTTTAATTATTCATTTTAATTGCACTTGTGTTGTAATTATTTAATTAGTTGGTTAACTAGTTAGTTAATTCAAGTGTTGTAATAACTAGTTAAGTAGTTTAGCTAGTTTATTTGTTTTGGTTTGTAATAATTAGCTTAATTAGCTTTAGCTTTAATTAGTTAGCTAGTTAGCTTGGTTTATTCATTCGGACTCTCCTTCGTGAGAGCGCAATGTTGTAATAACGTGTATGTCTTCTAGCCCCACGTCTTTCTCCCTTTTATTTAGTAGCTTATGATGGTTAGTTTAGGGATATCACGTTTTGTTTAGCATACCTCATGTTCACATCAATTTGTATTGCATGCACCGAGGCTCGGTTCATCATTATAATTGCATTGTCATTTCAATACTTCTTTGAATACATCCTTAGACCACATGCTATTTCATTGTTTCAAATGCCATATTAGTAGCCGAGCCTATTTAGATTGCATATCACATGTGTTGCATTAGTCATATTGCATAGTTAGGATCATGCATTTTTTCTAACTCTTTTGTTTATTTTGGCTTGGAGTACTAGGTGAGCCTTTACTCGCTTTAGCATAATTGCATGTGTGTGATTGTTGCCATCTCAAAGCATGCTTACCATGAGGCTAAGTGCTTAATTGATAAATTGCTTGAATGCTTGTGAATGAAGGCTTGTTGCTTGAATTGGAATAATTTGAGCAATGTTCATATGCGATCACTTTTTCAAGTGGTACATATTTCAAAACAATTTTGCAAACAAACATGGATCAAGTGTTCCAATTCTTGCAATTTAGTCTATACTTGTGTGTGCGCATCACATAGCAATGCTAGCCTAATAAATCGGAACAAGAGCATATAATGTACATAAGATTCATATCATGATTAGTAGAGGCCGATCTTTGATCAGGCGAGCGGAGGTGCTTAATTCATAACCTTCCCCTCTCGTACCTAAGTTCCCGAGCTGAGACAACCTTGGTGATGACGGACACGTGGCCTTTGGCACGAGTCATGGGTTTCCTAAATTTCCCAAAATATTTAAGTGGTGACTCTGTATCTGGCAAATCAGTCCATTTTTGGCAATTTGATTCAAAATCCATTTTTCAAAAGATTTGTCGAATTTGGACTCTTTGGTGGTTATCTATTTCACATTGCACTTGTGAGATCAGATTCAGAACCGCGGGAGTTTGAACTGTAGGGCTTATATTTCGAACCTTCCGAAAGGGGGCGTAAAAAAGTCGAGCTACACATGGCCTGTTGGAATGTTGTCATCACAGCCATAACTTCTTTCGCACTTTGCGCCATTATAGATCTAGGCAAGTTAGATATTGGTGAACTGAGCAGGTGAGAACAAATGGGTGATTGATAAGTGCCCCGTACTGGTGATAATTGCCTGGTTCTTCTCCTTTGAACAACTAGCAGAGAGAGACTAACACTGCTGACCGTCAATTAGATCTCGGATTTTGCAAAGCCCACTGGCGCTAGTCCACAAAACTTGGGGGATATCAGATCTCTTTGAAGCTATGATTTCAAGACTACCTAGCAAAAGAAATAAAGAAAAAGAAAAGCAATAATAAAAACTCAAACAACACCTCGGCCCAAATTGCAACAGATATGATCACAGTTGTATGACCGTACTCTTTATTGATAAAATTGAATTGTGTCCCACAAACTGATACTGAACAGGTAATCTGAATTCTAGAACCCCTGTATAGATCCAAAGTATAGCACATAGCAAGTAAAGAGAGCCAAAACACCCTTATGAGGGGGTAAGGTTACCCTGTCCTAGCTTTGGCATGATCTAGAGTTTCACTACTTCATACAAGTGGTTTCATAATATCCTGCATAGAGGCGAGCATCATGTCCTATGTTGGAACAGTTACTAGAGCTTTACTATATACGCTAGGCTAATTGGTCAAAAAGGGTACCTCAACAAGGTTACCAAATATACCTCTCACACCTAACACTGAAAAGTGAAAGGAGGATCAAGCAGTACAGAGGTAACCCAGATCCAAGGGTTATGTTCCCAACGTGACATTGCCTATGTCCAAAAATGGACTGCATTTCCAGATTTCAGAGTCACTACCTAAATATTTTTGAAAAATTTAGGAAACCCGTGACTCGTGCCAAACGCCACTTGTCCATCGTAACCAAAGTTGTCTCGGTTCGGGAATTTAGGTATGAGAGAAAAAGGTCATGAATTGAGCACCCCCCTCACCCGATCAAAGATCGGCCTCTACTAATCACGGCGTGAATTTTATCAACATTATATGCTCTTGTTCTAATTTCATTATGCTATCTTACTATGCGAGGCACACAAGTATAAACTGTTTCGCTTGCTTTGGAAATGACTTGATTTTATCTGATGATTTTAAAATAGTTTTGAGTGGACACAACTAAAAAAGAAAGAAAGAAGCTCGTACATACATTTGATCAAAATCATCCCCAATGTAAGTAAAATAACTATCTACAAGCATTCAAATAGTTCATTTCAAGTAAGTACGCAGCCTCATGGTAAGATGCTAAGCATGGCAACAATTACACACATGAATATGCTAAAACCAAAAATGCTCACCTAGTACTCTGAGGTAAGCCAAAGAAAAAAGAAAACAATTAGAAAAATGCATGACCTTAACAATGCACATGACTAATGCAACACATACAAGAATGCAACTATTAGATTCGGCTTATTAACATGTCATATGGATTAACTCAAAGCATGCAGTAACACACGTATTCAAGCAAGTAGGAAATGATAATGATATTTAAAAAAATGATGAACTGAACCTTAGTGCATGAAAAAATGGATGCAAAGCATGGCAATGATATGAAATCAAAACATAATACTACATACAACCACGATAAGCATGTAAATAAAAGGGAGAAAGAGATGGGAGTCGGAAGAAATACATCACATATTATAAATTTGCCCTCACACAGGAGGGTCCGAATGGCCTAATTAACTAATTATTACAAACATTAATGAATGAACTAATTAAGCAACTAATTATTACAAAATAAATATCAAAGATACCAATCTAATGGACTTGAATGAGCGGTGTTTCGCATGCGCACAAGCGAGAACATCCTCCGGAAACCTCTTTGTTTGCTACCAGAAGTTGCCCTATTAGCAGTCAGAAAACAGTTCTGTTTTGGCCTCAACATATGTTCTGTTTTGTTGGAAAATTACCACTGTTGTACAACATGCTTAACCGGCCAGCCTGATCAGGTGGTTGGCCATATAGAATAATGGTCGGGCGACCACTATTTCTAAGGAATACCCTACTGCAACAGAACTGGAACAAAGCAAAACACAGTGGTTCCAAAAGCTATTCATCTTCCCTACTCCATTCTATCATGAAGATTTTCAAGGAGGGAGTACGTTTCCTTCCCAAATCATCAATCATTGCAAATTTGTTGCATGATGATCTTTAAAATCAAAAAGAAAAGACTTAACTAAACACCAAAACAAGGTTATTCTCCCTACCTCCTTCCTATCATGAAATTGTTCAAGGAAGAGGTAGATATGCTCCACAAATCATCAAACATCACTAGATTATATGTGATGATCGTAGAGCAACAAAGCAAGTATGGAAAAAAAGACAAAAAAACAAGCTAGCTATCAAAGCTCAAACACACAACTTGCCAAAGTTGTTGACAACTCCTCTTTTTCATGGAACAAGGATGAGACATCCATTTCTATGTTTTGAAAATGATCGATAAGAGAGTTTTTCAACACTTTGAACATGGAAGCTATGTAAAGACAAAGAAAAGAGAGAGAAAAGAAAGAGAAAAGATGGTGAAAAAGTTCAAAGTTTACATCTTGAAAGAGAGGAAAAGTTTTTTATTTCACAAACCACAAACTAAGCACTCTCAAGGAGCTGAAATTGTATTCAAAATCTCAGCAAAAAGCTTCAAGTTCAAGCTTACAGGGTGTATCTATTGTGTATGTATATTGTAAGAGAGGAGAGAAGTGTGTTGGACAAGCTATAGGCACTTGGAGATTTTTTCTAACCCCAAACCATAAGGGGGGTGTTGTATTTATAGAAAAATAGCTTCTCACATAAAAAAATATCCACAAAAAGGGATAGCTGGTCCAAAGCATATGTATGGGAGCAGGTGGCTACTGCAAAATATCTATTGTCACTAAACATGGCCGGCCGACCATGAAGATGTACGGCCAGCCCAATGAAAATGGTCTGCCGGCCATTTGTTGGTCAGCTATTCTTTGAGTGGTCAGGCTAGAAAAAATATGATTTTGGTCAAAAGGGGACGCAAGGTTTAGGTTTTAAAGCTTGAAACTGAATCCTTTTGTTGAACAATCGAACGATTGCACAGCATAACATTTCATCATTGAGTGTTCAGAGTGAAGCACCCAAGTCTTAAGGGCAGTCAAAATGGGATGTCTACACATGGTGATGAAGATTCACTTGGAGGGAATAATTTTTAGCCAAAGTTGGCTAAAAATTCTGAACGTGGGGGACATGATTTTAAACCAAAGATGACTAAAAATTATGAACAACTCACATTTATTGAATATGAATTTTTTGACATCGTTCATAGTGTTAAATTTTTTGAATTTTTCATAACATTCAATTATGTGAGTTTTGGGATCCAACATCCACTTTGGAATTGTTGATCACACCAGAAGTTAGTCTTTGTGATATGGTTTGATAAACAACAATTGGAAATTATCATATGAATTGGTCCGGATTTTTTCTTTTAATTCATTTAAGGAAAAATTCACTTTTACTGTAATGACCCCGACCTTCGTACTATTTTTCCATAATATTTTATTGGGCATAAATTGCATAATTATGTGTTCAATTGGTACTTATATCTTTGTTTGTGAGATATCTATTTAATTATCGACTTATAATTTGGAATTGAGGACCCAAATGACTTCAGAAACCAAAATTGGCTAATTCAATAGGCTAGTTGGAACTTTTAGAATCATATGGTAAGTTTGATTAAAATTTCATTTGGATCAAAATAATTAGAATAAAATAATCATAATTGATTAGATTTAAGCCCACTTGATTAGCCTTAAGCATAGGTGATTAGTGGGGCCTTAATCACCCTATATATATTTGTTAAACATGCTTAGACTTCATTTTACATCAACCTTGTGATGAAAACTTAGAGATAGAGAGAGAATTCAACACTTTAAAGAGAGAGAAGAAGAATTCAAGAGAAACCAGTGGAGATTGTAGAGATTTAGCTTAACTAAGGCCAAATTCAAGTTCTAGGTAAGATTCTTACCCTTAATTCAAGAAGTTAATCCATGTGGGAAGATGAAATCATCACTTTATGGGACCATTTGCATGTAATTGAAAGAAATGAGCATGATTCATAAATTTGGTGAATTTGAGTGAATTCTGTACATGCATGCATGATTCTTCATCTTTTGAACTTGGTTTTGTCAAATTCACACATGCATGAGCCTTACTCAAGGTATTTCTTAGAGTTTTTCACGTTTTTGCACTTAACATTCCACTTATACATATTTTAGAAAGAAAAGAGTTGAGTTTGGCACATGCATATCAAGGACAAGATGTTTTGAACTTTGTTTTGAAGAATTGAAAGAGTATTTGAGATCATGGTTCCATAATTTCCAACAATTCATGTTTTGTAATGAGTTTCTAAGTTTTGAGACCAACCATGAAAGTTTTGAACATGAAAGCTTTGGTTTTGAACTTCAAACACAAATTTGGAAAACCCAAAATTCGTCTAGTTCGCTCGAGCAAAGGATTCGTCGCTCAAGCAAAAAATGAAGGCATTTACTATTTTTATAGACATTTGGCCATTGGTTCAAGCGACCAAATATGCGCTCAAGTGAACTCACTTTTATTTAGTACTTGGTTCAAGTGATCGCCGAGCGTAAAAATTGAGCATCCAGTACTTTTGCAGTCAAACCACACCGCTTGAGTGACCAAGTGTGCGCTCGAGCGAAGGCTATGTTCAATGTGTACTTGTGCTATGTGCTTTGTGTAGGTGGTCAACTGAGGTCTATCGTCAGTACCAACCCACTGGGAGTAGTACTTTTGTAAAGATACGTTATTAAAGTGTTTTGGTTTACCTCAAGTTCATTATTTTGAAATGTTATTTTGTTACAATGAATGATTGTCTCTTTCAAAATATAATTGTGGCATCCTTAGTGTAGCCTTGGCCTGGGGATACCAATACCATGCATACGGCCCTCGCCCGAGAGTAACAATACCGTAGCCTACAACCCTCGCCCGGGGGTAACAATACTGTGGCCTACGGCCCTCGCCCGGGGATAACAATACCACGGCCTACGACCCTCGCCCAGGGGCCACAATACTGTGGCCTATGTTATATGGCTCTCGCCTAGGGGTAACAATATCGTGGCCCATCATTATAGAGATCTCTGATGTAGACCCAAGGGGTCCCTATTTTAGACCTATATGGTCCCATCGTGTACTATTGGATGTACCACATACGAATATGATTTGTGAACTTCGATACAACAAGTATGCTTATGATATGATTCAAACTCATGTGATATCATTTTGTACAATGATAGACATCATTCATTTAACCTCTTTATGCTAGTATTACTCACTGGGCTATAGCTCACCCTCTTCCCTTATATATGTAGGTGACCAAATGGAGCGTCAAGGATAAGGCAACCTCGGGAGTCCACCCTTTTTGTCAGCCATTTTAGAGTGCCTCTGAGATGATGCAAACTTGGTCTCATACGGAGCCAAGTGTGTCAACCTTGTGAATCATGGAACTCGTTTTGTTTATTTTGTTTCTTTTTTTTAGTTCTTTTGTTTTGGAACATGAATGGATGGACAATCTGTATAAGTGTCAAGATGCTATGATGTACTTTTGTATCTACATCTATGAAGGAGTTGAGGTTTTAAATTTGTATGATTTTTCATATACACACCGATTGATGGACATGTTTATATTTTAATATTGCTTCTACAGTGCCCCTTTATTATTATTATATATATCATATTTCTCTATCAGGCCAGAGGTAATATGGGATTACTAGCCGGTCATAGCCTAAACCTCTAGGGGCGGGTTAGGGTCGTGACATTCACCTTAAATGAAGGGGGCATTTTTAGAATTCGTTTAGGAAATGGGTTGGCTTTTTAGCTATTTTTTCCTAAGCTAAAAAGCCTCGTTTGGGATGGATTTTTTTGACTTTTGCGAGAGAAAAAGTAAAATAATTATGGTTTGGATGTGACATTTTGTCTTATTGGCTTTTTAGCCTATTTTATCTTTTTGTGGCTATTTTAGCACCAACCTCACATGCCAAACGAAGTCTACCAAATTTCGTTTTTCTATCAATTGTGGTCTGTCAATTATGGCCAAGTCTATTTTAGTTGATTGCGGCCTATCAAGTGTGGCCAAATTTAATTTTATTAATTGTTGCCAGTAGATTCAGACTATAATTTATCTTTTTAAGTGATTATGGACATATTTATTATCTTTATCAGCTATTATTATTATTATTATTATTATTATTATTATTATTATTATTATTATTATTATTCTTCTTCTTCTTCTTCTTCTTCTTCTTCTTCTTGTTGTTGTTGTTGTTGTTGTTGTTGTTGTTGTTGTTGTTGTTGTTGTTGTTGTTGTTGTTATTGTTATTATTATTATTATTTATTTTGTTATGTTTGATACATGATCAGGTGGTTTATAGAACTGTGGCAACATGTGCCATTTTTGTAGGAGCTTCTGGTGACTTTCTTCATCATGAGATGATTTCCAAGTGGCTAAATAAAAGGAGTATGAATGACTTGAGGTGGCAAATGTGGGCAAAATATTGTGAAAGGAGATAAGGCAACGTGTGGCTAAAGAAGTGGCAATAAAATTTCATGTCATTGAGAACAATGCAGCAACTGGCCATGAAAGAAAGAACTTCTTTGACCGGTTGTAGAATTTGAAATGTGAAGGTTCAGCCTATAAATAGGTCAAGAGAGATACAAAGAAAGTGATTAATCAAATCACTCACAAATCATGATATTAGTTTTTAGTTAAGAGCAGTTAAATTAGCAACTTTAAGAATAGATCAGCGATAGCTTTTTCCAACCTTCATTTATTTTCTTATGTTGATTGTTGTATTTTCCAGTTCTTTGTTCTTGTTTAAGTTCATGTAACTGGAGCAAGTGACAATCAATTTGAATAATATATATTCTGTCATATTATGTTTCTTCTTTATTTAGTTACCTCCAAGGAAATCCTTTATTTGTTTAAGTCATAAAACTCAACCACAAGTTTGATCTTTTTGTGTTTGCTTGAAAATTAATTTAAGTCTGTAGATTAATCACTATTGATTAAGTTTAAACTAGATTTTTGTTAACATAAATTGGCATGCCCAGTGGGTCCATTCTAACTTGGAGTAATGGCAATGAAGAAGTAGACTAATGCTTAAGAAATTATGCCTTCAAGTGGTATGTTTACATCTTGTGAACCCATGGATGTAAACCGCCAATGGAGTGGCAGTGTTCCCATGGATACAGATTATCAGTTGAATGCCTCATATTCTGAAAATCAAAGTGTTATGGTAGTGGTTCTACCGCTTATTACCAACATGATGGCATGACAAATGATGTGAAAAGAATGATCTGGCATTGTGAAGACAAAATTTATTGGTGCGGGAGTGAAAATTTTGACCTAAAAAAGAAACAACAACCGAGCACAAGAAAAGAAAATAAAGAAAACAACACAATTAGACATAGATTTGGCAGTATTTCGACTCGACTCAACAACTGTACAATCGGCTACTGCAAAAGTCACTGTATGCCTCATTGATAAACTAAACTCTATCTCACAAATATGCTTGAACCACCGATTTTGAAGTTGAGAACCCCTATACGGATCCAACACCTAGCACATAGCAGATAAAGCGAACAAGCACCCCTATGGGGGGTTAGGGTTACCTTGTCCTAGAGTTGGAATGATATAGAGTTTCACTGCTCAAACAAGTGGTATCATCATATCTTGAAAATGGGAGAGCTTCTTATCCTAAGTTTGGAAATGTGCTACAACTCAATATATGCACTAGGTCAGTTTAGTCAAACGGGTACCCCAGCAAGACACTTGTATACCTACCCTTCCCAACACCTATAAGTGAAGGGAGGATCAAATGGTACATTGGTCATCCAGATTTGAGGCATGTATTCCCATCATGACGGAGCCTGTGTTTGGTAAGTTGTCCAAGATATCAGGTAGCAAATACATTGACTTAAGTGCACCATCCATGCAAATGCAATGAACATATAAACAAAATAAAACTCACACCATGAAGTTTAAGACAATTTCTCTTAGTATCCCCTGCAGAGTTGCCAATGCATTTTAGGCTTACCGAGCGCGCCCAACAGTTCGGACTCTTGATCTCCTAATCTAGTTTCACAAGTGCAATGTGAAACATAAATGAGAGTCCATCTCTGAAAATTTGTACAGAAAATCTATTTTATTGCAAAAACTTTGCCCAAAAATGGATTTCATCACAAGAACTCAAGTTGCCACCTAATTTTTTGGGAAAACTAAGAAACCCATGACTCATGTCAAAGGCCACTGTTCGTCATAACCAAAGTGTTTTGGCTCGAGAACTTAGGTATGAGGGGAGAAGGTCATGAATTAAGCACCCCCACTCACCCAATCAAAAGATCATCATCTAGTAAGTCATGATGTGAGTGTTATAATCGCCATATGTTTATGTTCTGGTTTTAATAATTTTAACGTTACTGTTTGAGGCAAATAAGTATTGATTGTGCCACTGGTTATTATTATGATGTAATTTCATACATTTTGGAAAATCTTTTTGCACAACTCCCAATTACAAGAATTTCAGAAGCATAAGAATCAACTATATTTCAACACAAGCAACACAACCTTCATCCACTAACATTCATACAAATATTTCACTTAAGTACATAGCCACATGGTATAATGTCGGATATAGTAACATGTACATGTAGGATGTTAAAACCAAAAATAAAAAAAATAATAATAATAAAAAATGCTCACCTAGTACTCCTAGGTGGTAAGCCAAAGAATTTGTCAGAAATATATGCATGATCCTATATACAAATAGCTAATTATTCAGCTACTAACATGCGACATGCTTATTATTTCAAGGCATTAGATAAAGCACAAAATCACTTTTAAACTTGATAAAATCCACAAATGCAAATGAACTGAACCTGGATGCATGAAAAATGGATGCAAATCATGAATATGATCAATAAAACATGATACTATACATACATAAAGCTTATAAAATAAAATAAAAAAGATAAAGACGTGGGGTTGGCAATTATTACAACAATCAAATTGAATGCAAGACGTGAGGTTAAGAGGTTATTACAACAATGAATTGATTCAACCAAATCAAAGCTGAGTCTAACAAATTATAACAAAACAAAAAGTGAATCCAACAAATCATATTAAAATGAAAAGCAAACTGTGAACAACAACCACAAATGCTTGGGAGAGCGCTCCGCAAAAGCTGTCATGTTTTGCTCTACTCTGTTTGGGGACAAAGTTCACTAGGCCGTACATAAAATCATATGGCCGAATGGACAAAGATCTGACCGGGTATAACCTCCGAGACAAACTTTGTTTTGTGCAAAAAGGCCACAGCAAAACCAAAATACATCTTCTAAGAGGTGTTCATCCTTTCTATCCTTCCCTCTTGCAGAAAGCACTCAAAGAAGAGGTAGATAGGCCTCAACCTTTATTTCACAACACAAAGGACTATGTACAATAGATATTTACAATAATTAATCAAATGAAAAGAACTATGGGTTAGAAGAAATTCAAGCCCAAGAAATTAAAAAAACTAACAACTTTCTCAGCATCAAATCAAAAAGATCATTCAAATAGCTCCATGCAACAACCATATCAACTCATCAAGATTGAGTAGGGATTGAAGCACATGAACCAATATGTTTGAATGATTAGATAAGTGATGAGTACACTATATAGATAGATAAGTGATGATTAGATAAGTTTGAATGATTAGATATGTTTGAATGATTAGATAAGTGATGATTAGATAAGTGCAAGAATATGAAAGAAACTACACTATATAATCAAACTTATGGATGAGTAGCTACTTTCTAACTCCCAACCCATCCACAAGGTTCCAATCAACACATTTACATACAACAACAATAAATTATACCTCTAGAAAGCAAGAAAAGAGTACCAACATATACCAAAGGAAAGAAACAATCCACTCAATGGATGGGTGGCTACTTTTTACTTTCCTCCACATCTATAAGGACTCCTCACATGATTACAATAAGCTAATAACAAAATTCAGAGCTTAAAGATGAAGAAAGATAGAGAGAAAAAGTGAAAAAAGTTCAAAAGCTTCACCTCTTAAAGAGGTTAAGCTTCTTGGTTGTCAAACTTCTTCTTGGCGCCCTCAAAGTTCTTTAGATATGGCTTATAATTCTTACTATTCTCAGAGAAGTATGAAACTAAGTTTCAATGGAGTTTGGGTAGTTAGTGTGTGAAAAATGGAAGTTGGAGGAGAGGTAGGGTGATAAGCTCTCAAAAACAAGTCTTGCCCGTTGAAAATTTTTTAACCCTAACAAATGAAGTTGGGTGGTGTATTTATAGACTTTAGGGATCAAAAAATGTAAGATATTTTGGGAAAAGTCGTAGAAAAACCAAAATTTCTGAAAATGCTCTATACTCAAAAATTTCAGCCAGCTATACCATGATTCATTCGCCTAACTTCATTTTTCATCCATCCATGATTTGTTGTACAGCTAGATAAAAAATATACTGTTGGATCAATAGGGTAAAGCTAGCATGATTTGAAACAAGAAATAGGTATTTCAGAGGATTTCACATTTTCCATTCATTCCTACTATAACCTTCACTTGATCCACTGAAAAAGATGATGTTTCAGAGTTTGAAAAGGTAAGCCCCGGGACATTGTCAAAATGTTTGAAACTGCACAACCAAACGTATTTTGAAAAAGGGTTCTAATTTGGTTTAAAATGTTTTGGCCAAAATAGGTGTAAAGTTAGAATTAAAGCCTTAGTTTGGACTTCTTGCTGAAGAATTTCTAAGATTAGCACATCTCGATTTTCATCATTGAGTTTTCGGAAAGGAGCGCCCAAGTTTTAAGACTAGTCAAAATAGGGTGTCTGCACTCATATTCTAATAATTGTCAGTGTGATGGTGGTGGTTCTACCGTCTATTGCCGACTTGACGGCAAGACAAATGATGTGAAAAGAATGATCTTGTGTTGTGATGATGAAATTTATTGGTACGGGAGTAAAATTTTGGCCCTAAAAGAAGAAATTAATTCTGTTTTATACTTAAATTTCAAATAATTTCATCATCTCCGTATTATTTGATGCAAAAAGATTTAAATTATTGTGATAGAAAAATCCATCTACTAAAAGGCCAAATTTGCCTAATTGGTGAAGAAATTCGATATTGAATACAAAAATTAGAAGGCATAATGGTATGAAAATAATATAGCTCATAAGGTTAATACACATATTTTTGAAGAGTCAATCATTCATTAAGAGCCAAGGTATGTAGCTCGAAGGGATAGCATACCAAGTGTAGACACTCCATTTTTGACCGTCCTCAAGACTTGGACGTTATCATTTGTGCACTCGATGATTACGCTTGTTTGTGTTCGTTTTGAGTGCTCGAAGTCCTCGGTGGAGTACCCTGCCTTTGAGCCTTGAAACCTTATCTGTTTTGTGTTCTGTTTTGGACCAAAAGCTTTTTGTTCCAAGTCTGGAAGAGTGGGTGACCTGTCGACCAGCCCCATAGACTGTCAGCCTTGGCTTGTACTTGTCGGCTACCAGTGGTAGCCGACGGCCATCAATCTCTTTTTTCCAGATTTTTATTAACAGTTGTGCCAGTTGTTGCACACTGAGCTACATCTTCATACACGTGTATGGTGAGATGTTTCTAAGCTCAATGGGTGTTTTTCTATAAATAGGGGGGTTCCCCCCCCCCATTTTTGAGGGTTAGAAAATTTAGAGCAAAAATATCTCTCTCTCTCTAGAATTCTCTCTCTCTCTTGATATTTTGTACACATTCACTCACAAATCCTTAGCTTTTGCATACCAACCCATAATCAAACTTGACCCTCTTTGAGTTGAGGTTCCTTGGAGTCTTTCTTGAGGTCTAGAAGGAGGTTTGGGCTTGAATTTGTGCCTAATTTGTGCATTGCTTCAAAGGTATGGAACTTACCTTGTTTAAGCTTGTTTTGTATCTTGGTTTTGCCATCTATTTCAACAGTTTTTGGGCTGATTTTGAACTGTAAAAAACTCTATTTTTATGGTTTAAAAGTGTTTGTTTGACGTCATTTTGAGTTAGGGAGTGGTCCACCCTTTTTTGCTCCTTTGCTTGTTAAGATTTTGTACCATTTTTTATCACTTTAAAACCAAATTTTTTGGGCCTTTAACCACTGAATTTCAGAGTTTTTTCAGTGGCAAAAACCTTATTTCAAAGTCTAAAATTGGAGGGGTTAGCCTCCCCTCCTTGTGTCTTGCTTTCATGCCTAGTTAGCCTCATGTGTTAGCTTATTGTTTTAGCTTTTTGTGGCTTAAGTCTAGCATGTTTTGGACTATATTTAGGGTTGTTTTGCCTCTGTTTTTTTATTGTTTGTTTCATTTGAGCCATGTATGGCATGGTTGTAGTGTAATTTCCTTCACTAGCTTGGTGTTTTAGGGCTTTAAACACCATTGTTTTGGGTTGATAGCATGTTTTAGTGTTGTTTTCCATTTAATTTCATCACTCTAATCTCTTCAATCTTCCTCAATTCTTCACTCTTTGATTTGCTTTGAAAGTGGTTTCAAACCACTTGTTTGCGTAAGTGTGAGATTGAGGTGTTACACCTAATGGTTTAATCCCTTAGGGGGTTCATTACCAACAGTGTAATGCCTCTTTCATGCCCAAAGCAAGTTGTGGTTTGAGCCTTCTTTCCATTAGAGGATACTCACTAATGGACAATTGGATTAATGGATGGTTTGGTAATTAAAATGAGTAAATAAAATAGGACAAGTAAAAGAGGCAAGGTAAGCATCTTTTGTGTAAAAAAGGCATGTGTTCGAATCGGACGTTAATTCGAACACAAGGAAAATGGGATATTTCATACTCAAAGTGATGAAATGTGCCACTTTCCTTGGTCTCCATTACCCTTGATCATGCATGATAGAGTAGTGGTCTTTTTGGTCATGTTTATGCATTTATTGAAATTGTACAAACTTGGTTCTTTGGCCATCATGCAATGAAATTGCTTGGTTGATGGTGTTAGAGCCAAGAGTTATACTCCTTTGAGCTTATTTGATGATAAGGAGGGTAACAGTACAAACAATCCTTGAGAATACACTACTTTGCCTCTATTTTCTGTCTATTGCAGCAAGAGGAAGTTTAGGACAAAAGTGGCCGACGGGCCATCAGCAGTGGCCGACGACCATCAGCAGTAGCCGACCGGCCATCAATGGAATGTGCACAGTGTGTTGATAAGGTGGAGTAGAGGTGGTCTGGAAGTTGGCGGCATTGTTAGTGTTCAAATGTGCAAACAGAGACGTTCAGTGGCAAGGCGGTGGCTTTTTCGGGCAGAAATCGGACGCGTGCATGAGCCTCCCTTGCATTTTCAAGCTTATTTAATGCTTAAATATCTAGCTTAGGTGCATGTTGTAATTAATTAGTTGTAGCTAATTAAGTGTTGTAAATAATTAGTTAGTTTAGCTAGTTATTCGATTTTGGTTTCTAATAATTAGTTAACTAGAATAGTTAATTAGTTTCAGATTTGTAATAATTAGCGTAGCTAGTTAGTTAACCCTTATTCATTCAGACCCTCCTTCGTGAGGGCGTAATGTTGTAATAAGTGTGCATGCGTGTGTATATGTTTTCCAACCCCACATTTTTCTCCCTTTTACTTAATCGCTTTCGATGGTTAGATTAGGGACATGTTTTAATTAGCATATCGCATGCTTCCATCCATTCATTCGTAGTGCATGCACCAAGGCTCGGTGCATCATTCAAACAGCATTTCCATTTCAATACTTCTTTGAATACGTGTTCAATCACATGTCGTTCAAATCGATCATATGCCATGTTGGTAGCCGAGCCTATTAAATTGCATATTGCATGTGTTGCATTAGACATCTTGTAAAGTTAGGATCGTGCATTGTTTTCTAACTCATGTTTTCCTAGCTTGGAGTACTAGGTGGGTTTTAATGCTTTAGCATACTCGCATAAATGTGAATGATGTCATGATTAGCATGCATGCCATAAGGCTAAATGCTTAAATGCTAAACTGCATGAATGCCTGTGGATGAAGGCTTGTTGTTTGAATTGGAACAATTCAACGAATGTGCATTTTAAGCCCACTTTTTTTAGTGGCAAATCATGTTTTAAGCCCACTATGTTTGGTGGCAAATCCAGATCTTTAAGCCCACTTGAGGTGGCAAATTCAAACCATTTTTGCAAACAAACATGAGTTAAATTGTTCCAATTCTTACAATTTTAGTCTATACTTGCTTGTGGGTGTCACATAGTAATGTTAGCTAATATCCGGAATAAGAATGCATAACGTTTATAAAATATCATATCATGATTAGTAGAGGCCTATCTTTGATCAGGCGAGCAGGGTTGCTCAATTCATGACCTTCCCCCCTCATACCTAAGTTCTCGAGCTCGAGCCGAGGCAACTTTAGTGATAAAGGAAACGTGGCCTTCGGCACGAGCCAGGGTTTCCTAAATTTTCCCAAAATAAAATATTTAGATGGCGACTCTGTAATTTGGCAAAGCAGTCCAATTTTGGCATTATTTGATTTAAAATCGATTTTCCAAAACGATTTGCCGGATTTGGACTCTTTGGTGATTATTAGTTTCATATTGCACTTGTGAGATTAGATTCAGAGCCGCAGGAGTCCGAATTGTAAGGCCTTTATTTCAAACCTTTTGAAAGGCGGGGCGAGGAAAAAGGCGAGTCCACAATTTTTGGCTACTCTGCTGGAGATTTAGAGAACTTGACTTGAACTCATGATATGTTATTTTATCTACACTTATGTGTTTCTTTGCATTGCATTTGCATCGGTGCGCCTAAGTCACAGTGTTTGCCATCTGCTATTCCTAAGCAGTTTGCCGGAGGCTTGCTTGGAAAAGCTTACCAAAAGACTGACCGGTTACGGACTCTGCCACGATGGGAACACAACCCTTGGATCTAGACTACCGCTGTACCGTTTGATCCTCCTTTCACTTCTCGGTGTTAGGTGTGAGAGGCATATTAGGTGGTCTTGCTGAGGTGCCCTTTTTGACCAATCGACCTAGTTGCATATTGAAAGCCATAGAGACTATTCCAAACTAGGACAGGTTGCTTACTAGGATGCAGAATTGTATGAAACTGCTTGTTTTGCGTAGTAAACCCCTAGCTCCTGACGAAATTAGGACAAGGTAACCCTACCCATCAAAGGGGTGTTTTGGCTCACATTTGCTTGATACGTGTTTTTGGAGTGAAACTCTACAGGAATGTATGTATCAGTTGCAAGTCTGGGTATCAATCTGGGTATTAGTTTTGGGGTAGAAATCAGTGTTTGAGTACAGTTCTCCAGCTTATGATTGCAACTGCGTGTTATTTCTGTCTGAGCCGAGGTCCTATACAGTTTCTAATTTTTGTTTCTTTTTGCTTTATTTTCTTTTTGCAAGGTAGTTTGTCGCAATTGCTTCAGACGAGTCTGTTACCCCCCCAAGCACTTGAGACTCGAGTAAGGCGACTTTACCAATCCAGGGATCTTGTGAGAGGACAGCTAGTGTTTTCTTCACTCCCACCGGTTACCAGACGGAGAAGGGTTAGTCATAACTTACCAGTTTAGCAGTCATCAATTCAGCAGTCACTATTTACTTCTCCTGTGCTCAGTCAAGCCCAGTCATCTGCTTCTACTCCAAACAGAGAGTACACACCAGTTTCTGTAGCTCAGCATCCCTCAGTCAGCTTAGAAGAAATGCTTCGCCAGCTCTAGCAGACTATTGAGAACATGCAGCTAGATGCTACCTGGTAAGCTGAGACCACAGCCCGTCAAGCCGAGGTTGTAGCCTGCCAAGCTGAAGTGATAGAAACGCATCAACAATAACAATAACAACAGCAACCAGCAGTAGCTTCTGCATCTCATGCACCCCCAGTAGGAATTCTAGCACCTGGGGTCACAATTAATGTCCAGGAAAATGCAGGCATTCAGGCAGATCCCATCGCACTTCAAACCTCCAAGGCACCGGTTTACCCATCAGAGGCGCCGTTTGAATTCAAGGTCGACCCTACTGCACTGAAAGTGTACAAGCTAGAAAAGCACTTTAAACGAGCTCAGGGCGTGAATTCAATCCCCAATATTGAGGATCGCTATACTGATTCGGCAGTGACTTTACTAGATAGATTCAAGATGTTGTACATAGACTGTTTTAATGGCTCGGGTGATCCCATGGTCCACTTGCGGCTATTCTCAGACATTCTGTGGCTGATGGGCCTATCTAGACTGTAGAAGTTATCCCTCTTCGACCGGACCCTATCGGGTATAACAGCTGTTTGGTATGCCAAACTTGAAGAATCTGTGAATAGAAACTGGGAGGAAATGGCTGAGTCCTTCATAGCGCAACACTCCTACAATACTCAGATCGAGGTCACTACTCGTGATCTCGAAGCAACTCGTCAGGAGCCGAAGGAGGGCTTCTCAGATTTTGTGACCTGGTAGAGGGCCAAGGCCTCTATGATGACTGTCCGGCCATCTGAAAAGGACCAGATCCGAATAGTGGTCCGTAACTTACAAGGAAGATTATTACAAAAAATGATAGTCTTGCCTTTGTTTACTTTTGCTGACCTCCACGAAATAGGGGTACAAATAGAGGACGCGATGAAGCAGGGTTTGATAGACCATGAGAAGGAATAGCCCAAAAGGTCCTTTACACGCAGCTCCAATGCAACCACGACTAGTGGCACCAATGCACGGCCTTCGGATATGAGCGTGGTCACCACTATACCCAAGACGGCCAACCCCTTTGCCGGCACAACCCATACAGCTTCCCAAACTTCCAGCCATCAGGCCCGAGGCCAGAGGGTCTTCACCCCGCTTTACATGTCCTTATCCGCAGCCCTCAGGGTCCTGATCAGAAAAGGGCATTTGAAGCCATTAGAACAACGCCCACTGTCCGATCCTCTCCCTCTGAAACATAACCCGGCCAAATATTGTGCTTTCTACCAACAGCATGGTCATGATACTGATGTGTGCTTCAGATTGTGTCATGAGATTCAAGATCTCATTATCTCATTGACAATAACCACCTCTTGAAAAACCCAATGTCACTACAAATCCTCTCCCATCACATAATCAAGCCCCTCCACTCTGACAAATAAACCTCATCAATACACTGGCCATCTCTTACGACCCCAGTATATACATTACCCTCTCTCACCTACCTAAGCCGGCGCTGTTCATCCCGAAAAGCACAGATTTGTGCATGATGAATGCGTCCACATCCTAACCCAAACCTGTGGTGGTGATCGTGGTAGATAAAGGCAAGGTAGCCTTGGTGGAGAATGGGAATGTCAGTTCGGTGCCTGAGGGCTCCGTGGATTTATCTTAGGAGAAATACAACCCATGCCGTTATATTGTGCCGACTAATCAGACCAAACCAGAGGTGGAGTTACCAACTGGAATGGAGGTTAGTGTGGTCCAGAAGGATGGCCCAAGCCAGGGATTAGATAACGTAGCTGACCTGGAGGAAGATATCAACAATCTGCAGTTCTTCGATGAGCAAGATTCGGGGGATGTGTACATTAACTGGTTCGATCTGATCGGGTCGACAGACAACTTTGGGTGGCTCAGTGATGAACTTGATGTGGATGAGGGACTTCAACCAAAACTGGAAGAGCTAGTAGCAGGAACTGCTACAAGGGCCAGAACAGCCAAAGACAAGGGGAAATTGCCAGAGAGCGCCGGTGTTAAGAATTTCGCTCAAGAAATGGGTGCCATGAGTACTGTGGACAATGAACAAGAAGCCACACTGAAGCGGTTTGAACAGGAAAGGGATGAGAATAGTCAGAAAGCTAAAAAAGCCAAACACCTGGCTGGGGATGACTGTGATGTAAGAGTAATTACAACAGAACCGGACAATTGCATGTCAGTTGTCGGAGGAGTATGGTGGGAAGATGATAATCTGCATCTTGCCCACACCGACGAGGATTGGGGCCAAGACTTGCTAGACAACACTTGGTATTCTGAGGAGGTGGATCATATGACTAGAAGCGGCAGTACTTCAAGCCCCCACACTTAGACCAACCCGAAGCATCCAGAAAGGACAAGGAGGCTGAAAAATAGAAGGAGAAGCAGTTCGAGGAAGAAGTTGTACTGAAGCAGTTAAAGAAGATCCAAGCAAACATATCTATATAGGGGTTGCTTATGGCTTCACGAGTACACATGCAAGCTGTATTGTTGGCAATGGATAAAGCCAAACTGTCTATCGACATAACTCCAGAGCAACTAGTGGGACTTGTCTTCCCAGGAGGCGCTTCGCCTACTTTAACCTTCTCAGATAAGGAATTGTCGCCCGAAGGCTCTGCACATAACAAACTGCTATACATCTCAGTTGAGTGTAGAGAGAAGTGGGTGCCAGTTGTATTGGTTGACATTGGGTCTGCAATCAATGTTTGTCCGTCTTGCACAGCCTATGTTATTGGCTTGAAGCCAGCAGATTTTGTACCAACGGCCCAGGTGGTCCGGGCTTACGACAACACAAGTAGAGAAGTAATGTGAACAGTACAAGTCAAATTACAAGTTGGCCCGGCCCAACAGGATATTGAGTTTCACATCCTAGATGTTCTAGCTACTTTCAACTTGTTACTTGGGCGACCCTGGCTACACCAAGTGAAAGTTGTTTCTTCCACCTTGTATCAAATGCTGAAGTACCCTCTTGGAAAGGGAGTAGCCATTGTGTTCTGGAATTCATCTATACATCTTCTGCCAAAGGTTACTACACCCATACTGGAGATTGTACATAGCGACGAGGATATTTTCTTGTCTAATTTTACCTTGGTTGAGGCCCAGGTGATGCAAAATATCTTAGCTATTGACGAAGGCTTATATGTCAGTGCTCAATCAGTGTATCTCATGAACAAGCTACAGCATATACCCGGGATAGGATTAGGAAAGAGTAGCCAAAAGGGCGTTACTGCACTAGCCGAAGTGCTAGATAACCCACATGCCTTTGGTCTTGGCTATACGCCCACCAAAGAGGACTGGGTGAGGAAAGGCAAAGAAATAGCAGGAAGAGCCAAAGCAAAGCAAAGCGGGAAGCATTATGAGCTTGTGCACAGGCCAATTCAGGAAATTCTGAACGGCCACTTTGTCCGATAGGGGGAAGACTTCCCATTTTGCGGCTTTCCTGAGCCATGGTTAAACTCAGAGAAGCGGCGTCTTCCCGGCTTCGAGATTTTCTTCGATCTGCGACTGCAAGAAGATGAAGCCATAGAGGAAAGGGCAAAATCTATTATTGTTGGGACTGAGCGGAGCATGGAAAATGATTCAAACAGCGATGAAATTGAAGTGGGGGCAACACTGGCATGTATCATTTCTGATTCTTCGATCAACTCAAAGAGCTTGGGGGATGACCCAACCGTTTCCATGATCGGAGACCAATCAGGTGTGGACCCTTCCGGTGGTATTCTAGATGCATCTGGTGCACCATCCCTCAATTGGCAGTTGGAGGAAGGTTTTCTGTCCAGTTCTGAGTCAGGTAGTGAATCAGAATTTGATTCCACAAAGTCTGTGGAGTCGGAATCAAATTCCAGTTCCTCTGAGTCGGAGTCAGGTATTCCTGGGGTTGATAACCCGGATGCCAAAGTTTTGTTGAGGTCATCTTTTTCCTTTTCTTTTGAGTCGGTTGTAACCAAAGAATTAGATGAGCTGGATCTTTTGAATGTGAATACCACTGCAGTTTCTGAGTACTTCTTTGTGCCACTTGTTCATTGCATTGATCATGATTTTCAAAATTTTGATGAAAATGATGAGGAAGAAATTCTTCTGATTTTGAAACATTTGATTGATCGAGAGGATGAGAGGTTTGTAAAACCCATTGTTGATGAAATCATTCCAATTAATGTGGGTACTGAGAAGGATCCGCATCTGGTCCAGATCGGGTCCACGTTGTCTTCGGAGGAGCGCGAGCGCTTAGTCGCTTTATTAAAAGATTTCAAAGATGTTTTCGCGTGGTCCTACGTAGACATGCCTGGAATCAATCTTGAGATTGTACGGCATCGGATCCCTCTTGACCCCAAGGCCAGACCGATCAAATAGAAGCTACGGAGAACACCCCGCATTGGGCTTTGAAGATTAAGGAAGAGGTCACCAAGTAGATAGACGCAGGGTTCTTGCTAGTATCTGAGTATCCAACTTGGTTAGCAATTATTGTTTCGGTGCTGAAGAAAGATGGCAGAATTCGGGTATATGTGGATTTCAGAGATCTGAACAAAGCCAGTCCGAAGGACGACTTTCCTCTACCGCACATCGATGAATTGGTGGAGTTCACCGCAGGCCATGCCTTGCTCTCCTTCATGGATGGATTTTCCGGGTATCACCAAATTCTGATGGCACCCAAGGATAGAGAGAAAACTGCTCTCACCACGCTGTGGGGAACCTACTGCTATAGGGTGAAGCCGCTTGGGTTAAAGAATGCTGGGGCTACCTATCAACGGGCTGCAACCACAATTCTACATGATATGGTCCACAAAGAGGTTAAGGTGTATGTGGATGACATGATTGTCAAGTCCAAGGAAAGAGAGGGCCACTACACCGCTTTGAAGAAATTCTTTCAACGGATCAGAGAATACAGACTAAGGTTGAATCCATAAAAGTGTACTTTCGGCATAACAGTAGGGAAAATGCTGGGTTTCTTGATCACACAGAGGGGCACCGAGGTAGATCCTTCCAAAATCAAGGCCATCCTAGAAATAATGCCACCAATGACTGAAAAGGAGGTGCGAGGCTTTCTATGTAAAGTGCAATTCATAAGATGGTTTATCTCTAAATTAACCTTGACTTGTGAACCATTATTTGGTCTCATGAAGAAAAGAAAGAAGTTTCGATGGGATAATCGATGTCAATTTGCTTTTGAGCAGATCAAGCAGTACCTTCAGAACCCCCCCGTGTTGTCACCGCCAGAGCCGGGGAAGCTGTTGATTCTGTATCTGTCAATAACGGACACAACAATGGAATGCATGCTTGCGTAGGAATCTGAGGATAGAGTGGAGAGAGCCATCTATTACCTGAGCAAAAAGATGTTGGACTATGAGACCTGTTACACCCCTTTGGAGAAGGCTTGTTTGGCCTTGGTATGGGCTACCAGGAAGTTGAGGCACTACCTGTTAGCTCACTCTGTAATTCTGGTTCCGAGATTAGATCCCATCAAATATCTCTTCGAGAAACCGGCACTTACGGGTAGGCTATCCCATTGGTTGCTTCTTCTCTCCAAATTTGATTTGAAGTATATGACTCGCAAGTCTGTCAAGGGGAGAGCAGTAGTAGAGTTCCTGGCAGATTACCCAGTGGAAGGGGATGAAGCAATAGAATACCTATTCCCAAATGAGGCTATTCTGCAAGTCGATGAAGAAACCTGGACAATGTACTTTGACGAAGCATCTAACCAGTACGGTTATAGGATAGGGGTGTAGCTGATAGCACCCGACAATTCCCATATACCTTTAGCCTTCAAACTCCGGTTCAAGGCATCTACTAACGAAGTAGAATACGAGGCGTGTATCGCTGGTTTGGAAGTTGCCCTAGAACTAGGGCAAAAAGGTTAGACATCATTGGGGACTCGAACCTAGTTGTGTCTTAAGCAAATGGAGACTGGAAGGTCAAAGAAGAAAAGATGAAGATCTATCACCAGATCTTGGACGTTCTGATTCCTAGGTTTGAAAAGCTAACCTTCACTCATCTACTAAGAGAGAACAACAGGTTCGCTGACATCTTATTAACTCTATCTTCCATGATAGACATCCCGTTTGGAGTCCGAATGCATCCAATCATCATTGAGCAAAGATATACGTTGGCCTACGAGTTTATCGCCGCGATAGATGAAGTACAACATCAAAACCCCTGGTATTATGATATCTGGAACTTCTTGGAAAAGGAGGTTTATCTACTAGGGGCAAATGCCAAAGATAAGAGGGCAATACGGCAGATAGCCGTTCAATTTATTATCTACGGCGGTAAGTTGTATAAGAAGGGTCATCTGGGAATGCACAAGCTGTGTGTTGATATAGAAGAATCAAAGTGCCTAATGAAGGCCATCCTGGGGGAGAGTGTGGATCACACATGAGCGGAGTAATGCTAGCTTGAAAGATTCTCAGGCAAGGTTACTACTGGTCTACAATGGAGGAGGATCGTATCGGTTTTGTTCGGCGATGCCACGAATGCCAAATTTATGCTAATCGCATGAACATCTCGCTGTCGAAGTTGTACAGCATGACTTCACCATGGCCTTTCTCAGTCTGCGGAATCGACGTCATTGGGGTAGTTACACCGAAAGGGTCAAATGGGCGTGAGTACATTCTGGTGGCAATTGATTACTTCACGAAGTGGGTGGAGGCTCAGTTTTATGCAGTGTTGAAAGCAGCTCATGTGGCTAAGTTTATTCATAACAATATTATATGCCGTTATGGAGTCCCGAATGAGATCATTTCAGACAATGGCTCACATTTCAAGAAAGAAGTGATCGACTTGTTGGAGAAATACAATGTGGCTTTTCATAAGTAATCCACATATCGGTTGCAAACCAACGGAGCTGTTGAGGCCGCCAACAAGAACATGAAGCACATTTTGCAGAAAATGGTTGAGACCTACAGGGACTGGCCAGACAAATTACCATTTGCTCTCTAGGGCTACAGAACTTGAATTCGAACATCTACTGGAGCAACTCCGCACTCTCTTGTTTATGGAATGAAAGCTGTTCTGTCGATTGAAATAGAGGTTCTGTCGTTGCGGGTTATGGCTGAATGCCAGATAGCAGAAGCGGACTGGCAGCAGAGCAGGTTCGAAGAACTGATGCTGTTCGATGGGAGAAGGCTGAAAGTACTGTACCACTTTCAAGGATATCAACGCAGGATTGCCAGGGCTTTTAACAAGAAAGTTAAGTCCCAGAATCTCAAGGAAGGGGATTCAGTGTTGAAAGACAACCGAACTCCTATCCATGACCCTAGGGGCAAGTTCAGACCCAATTGGACTGGTCCTTATATTATTAAAACTATTTGGTCGGGTGGAGCTGTCATTCTCATGGACCTAGATGGCCTAGAATTTTCCAAACCGATTAACTTAGACAAGTTGAAGAAATATTACCCCTGAGAGGCTCGCTAGGCCGAAAACCCAGAAGGGCAACCTAGGCAAAAGTTAGAGCACAAAAAAATTTGAAATAAGAAAAACTGAACTTGCAAGGTTGAAAACCTAGAAAGGGCGGCCTTGGCAAAAGTTAGAGCGCAAAAGGAGAGAGTTAATACTCGTGTGAACTTGAACCGAACTATGTAAGGCCTAATTCCTATCTTCGGGATACATAGGCAGCTTCATTCTGAAGTCCGGCTATAAACACCTCCAAATCAACTGTGTCCATGTGTTTGATCAAGACATCTTTGTCTGTTTGCTATTTGAAAGTTCGGTTGTGATCCTTACTCTAAGAGAAGAGCTGACTACAGTACTGAGCAGTGCTATTCAGACAAGGGGAAATTTTCCATTTTTGGGTACGGGGTTGTACATCTCAAGGATAGATTCTATGTATGTCAAGTTGTGATCCTTATCGAAAATGGTTTGAAAAGTTTTAATAAAAGTTGATTTTGTTCAAATTAATCTTTTTACAACTTAGACCATTTTTGGACCAAAAGGAAAATTTTCAGTGCCCACATCTTCAATTTCATTGATTTCAATACAGAGTTCTCCGACTCTCGATATACATCAAAGTTGTTTTTATTACATTCAAAAGGAAAACTTGAAAAGTTAGATCAAAGCAATAAATTTGGGGCATAAAGAAGTCAGGTGTTCCTGCATCCCCTCCCTGCGCTTATGGAAGCTTCCGATGCTACAGCAGGCCCAGATTGCCCCTCATCTTCAAGCTAAGCTAGGCATTCGCCAGAAAGTGCGCAATTAAAACTAGGGGCCGGAGCTAGAAGCTCTCTTGTCCTCTACGTAATGGGATATCGAGCCAATTGAGAGCCTCAGATAAAGAATGAAGTCGGGTACGCTACCCCCTCTTCTGGGCAAGTCTGGTCATGTCCGAACTGACACCTAAACTGGAATGGAAAGTAGAATACGCAGTGTGTCAGGCTAATCAATTGAATGCCGAGTTGCCGAACCATGCTGTAACTCATGTCGGGCAGATCAAACCAGGGGCAATGCCAAGCATTGTCAACAGCAGACCTGTTACACATCCAATGGCACCACCACCCCTCGTTCGGAAAATCAACTAGCTGTTGGCGAAAGAAATAGCCTCGTGCTGAATATGCCGAGCAAGAGTTCACTACTTTCAACTTGTCCATGAACCATATCTGGGGAGGGATGAAAGAAAAGAGAGATTAAAGAATAGAGAGATGTGCACTGAGAGAAAAGTGAGAAAAGGGCTTTGAGAGAAAAACAGAGCTTGAGTGCCGAGTGATGTGAGAAACACATACTCAAGAGGGTGGGAAACATTACCTATAAAAGTAGTGGACTTCCTGCAAATTTGTTTGTCTCTCGCCGATGGAAGGTGTCTAAGCCTATCAAAGTCTCGACCAATGCTAAGCCAATGCAGCTCTTGCCATCTTTCAAACCTTGGGTCACTTTAACTAGCCGAAAGCTTGACTCTCTGAAACCCCGAGCAAGGAGAAAATGTGCTAGCATGCACAAACAAAGGGCATGCTGCTGAAAACTCTGCGAAAGACGGTAGCCGCGGTCACTAGTGTCAGAAAATCGATGAATAAGACTGGGGATATCTAGCTCTCCATTATGAACCAAGGATCGAGCCTCGTGTAAAGTAAGCCCACAGATCCTTCCTAAAGCTTGGATATGACCAAAACGGGACTGGGGCAAGATTTCCTCGTCACACCAGGATTCCATCAAAACTTGGAATTCTTCAATTGTATGGCATATCTCTTGCCCCCCAAAACTGAAAACATGTGTAATCGGGTTCCAACACCTAACCGCGACATGAAGGAACGGAAAACACAGTGGAGAGCGACTCAGAAGGAATAGTACATTTACTCCGAAACCCTGGAAATTCACTTTTTCTAAGCCATCTAAAGTGGTAATCCAATTTGAGAGTTTTTCGGTAAAGAATGGCTCCATTTGTGGCAAAAACAGAGCTGGAATGAAGAAACTACAAAGTCCTAGCTTTTGTAGAGGACAAAGCACTGAGTGGAAGACAGGTGGCAACAATCTGGAGGTCTCTCACATTGATGGCCGACCGGCCAGTGGTGATGGCCGACAGGCCACTTTTGTAGCCGACTGGCCACCATTGGTAGTCGACAGACACCACTAGTGGCCGATAGCCTCTGTTCATGGCCAGTAACCTTCCTATCTGTCCTGTGGTCCACCTGTGTGTTGAGAGTGTTGAGAACCTGTGTTTTGTTCTGCTCTTTGTGCATTGTTTTGTCTTGTTTTAGTTAGTTTTGTTGAGCCGTTTTGTTCTAATTTAAGCAAGAAATGCAAGGTACATTAAGGAAAATGTAAGAATACAGTGTATACCTCGGTGGCGCCATACGAAAAATACGATTCCGGCTCTCGTAGTAAGAGGTCCTCTGGCACACCTCGAGCAAACCCTCTGAAATGACGAATACTGTTGGGTGGAAGCACATGTGTCTTAAGATGATATGTATCTGGGTCAAAGGGTGGTAGTGGTACAAGCTCGGGATTCGCCTTCATCCCTGAAGAAGATCCGTCGTGTGGAATGTCGTTCGCCATCTGGAAAGGAGGTGAGAAAGTGGGCAAAAATGAAGAAAATGGGTGGAAAATGCCAAAAGTCAACAAAAGTCAACCCTAGGAGAGAGAAAAGGGAAGAAAAAGTCAAAGCCAGGGAAAAGGCACCAAACCTAAGAGAAACTCGAGGGAAACAAGCCTCAAGTGGTGAAAATGAAGAAAAAAAGCACCGAAATTGAATTTTAATCGGTTCAAAATAAAGGAAATCAAGAGGTTTTAGCAAATCAAACGTTCATTTCATGGGGCATTGAAAAACTCGTACAAAGCGCGGATCTAGAGGGGAAAATTGTCTAGAGAGAGAGAGGATGGATTTTCGTCAATGAGGAAGTAGGGAAATGAAGTTTGGGTGTGTTTACTTAAAGGCTCGAGGAGAAAAGACCAAAATGGCCGCAATCTGCCATCAGTGGCTGACCGGCCACCGACGATGGCCGACAGGCCACATTGGTGGCCAACAATGCATAGGGGTGGCCGATAGTTAGCCGATACCCTCCCCTGGTGGCCGACAAGTGCCCAGTGCTCCTCCTTTGAATTTTGATGCTGTTTTGGGTCCTTGTTTCTCAAGAAATGCAAGGAAAGTTCACTTTTAAGTTCCAATTGCCTCTGCGGAAGCTCTGAATCGTGTCTTCGGAACATGATGTTCAGTACTAGTCAACATGAGCGAGGTGTATCCTCTTAAAACATATTGTGACTCTTCCGAGAGGTAAATCGGAAGTTGTAACTGAGTTGGTTTTATCAAATATGCTTTTGTCATTACATCGAACGTGTATCTCTTTGTCGTTTCACGGAACGTGCATTTTACATATTCTGTTGCCTCGAATGTGCATTCGGTTGCATAGAACATGCTTTCAACTTTTCACGCATAGAAAATGCTGTTAATCTTGTATAGCGTATCCATTTTGTGCTATTAATCATGCATAGAACATGCATTTTGTACTGTTACATTGAATATGCATTCCAACGTGGCATAGAACATGCTCTGGTTCTCGTCGCATAAAATATGCTCCTATTTTGTTTGTTGCACGTTTTGCATAATACATGCCATTATGTTGTATTTTGGTCGTTCGTCTTGCATAGAACATGCACTCTTACTATGTTGTACCTATTAAGTCTCTTTCTTATGCAGGCACGATATTGTATGTATGGTTCGTTTAGTGGAGCCAACACACATGCACGATATTGTATGTACGGTTCATTCAGAGAAGTTCCAGATAGGATCATTCATGTCTCAGTAAGAGAACATTTTCCCTAACTTGTGCATCTATCGGACTTCATCATTTGCGCCCTTTGTATCTATTCACTTTCTCCTCTCGCATAAGGCGTGTTTGGACGTATTCACCTTTTTCTCCTCGCACGAGAAATGCGTTTATACCACTTCCTCTAGTTAAATGCATTCGGGTGTGTCCCGGTATTTATACCACTCCCTCTGGTTAAATGCATTCGGGTCTGTCCCGGTATTTATACCACTCCCTTTGGTTAAATGCATTCGGGTGTGTCCCAATGTTTATACCACTCCCTTTGGTTCAATGCATTCGGGTGTGTCCTGGTTTTATACCACTCCTTTTGGTTAAATGCATTCCGATGTGTCCTAGTGTTTATACCACTCCTTTTGGTTAAATGCATTTAGGTATGTCCCGGTGTTTATACCACTCCCTTTGGTTAAATGCATTCGGGTGTGTCCCGGTGTTTATACCACTCCCTTTGGTTAAAAGCATTCGAGTGTGCCTCAGTGTTTACACTACTCCTGTGGGTGAAGAAAACACTTGGGTGCGTCCTAGTGTTTATACCACATTTTCCCCCCGCGCACGAGGCGCGCTGGGGATTGTGTGTTTTGGTTAAACTTATTCAGGTGTGTCCGCTGTTCACGCCACCCCCTTTTCCTTCTGTGTGCAATACATTAGGATCTTGGTTGACACCTCGGGTGCGCCCAACGGTCGCTTTTTTCCTTTCCTGCGTGTCGCGTCGTTAATCTTGCATAATTTTCTTACATCCTTTCTATATGAAATGTGGTTTGGTTCGTAATTTCCACGTGTGGTGTGTTTGCTTGCTTCTTCTTATGATTGAGATTGATGTACCTTGTTTCAGTTTGCTTACATTGCACTTGCATTCAAATATTTCATTATAGCCTCATTGCATGATCAAAAGTTATGTTCCTACATCGCGCATATCATTTGCATCTTGCCCCAGAACTATGCTAGTTTGATTCCTTACAAGGGGATACGTAGGCAGCCTGCGGGCGCAACCGTTCTTTGTCTTGTTTGTTTTCTTGTCCAAGTCTTCGGCCTTGTCAAAAATGGGTCGTCTTTAGGCTTTGACATTCACTCTCGTCATTTCATGACTTTTGAGTTCTGTCAAAGAGGGGCAACTGTAGACACCCCATTTTTGACCATCCTCAAGACTTAGACGTCATCGTTTGTGCACTCGATGATTGCGCTTGTTTGTGTTCATTTTAAGTGCTCGAAGTCCTCGGTGGAGTACTCTGCCTTTGAGCCTTGAAACCTTATCTGTTTTGTGTTCTGTTTTGGACCAAAAGCTTGTTTTTCCAAGTCTAGAAGAGTCGGTGACCTGTCGGCCAGCCCTATAGACTGTCGGCCTTGACTTGTGCTTGTCGGCTACCAGTGGTGGCTAACGGCCACCAGTGGTGGCTGATGGCCATCAGTCTCTTTTTTTCAGGTATTTATTGACAGTTGTGCCAGCTGCTGTTGCACACTGAGCTGCATCTTCATACATGTGTATGGTGAGATGTTTCTAAGCTTAAGGGGTGTTTTTAATAAATAGGGGGGTTCCTCCCCCATTTTTGAGGATTAGAAAATTTAGAGCAAAAATATCTCTCTCTCTAGAATTCTCTCTCTCTCTCTTGATATTTTGTACACATTCACTGACAAATCCTTAGCTTTTGCATACCAACCCTTAATCAAACTTGACCCTCTTTGAGCTGAGGTTCCTTGGAGTCTTATTTGAGGTCTAGAAGGAGGTTTGGGCTTGAATTTGCGCCTAATTTGTGCTTTGCTTCAAAGGTATAGCACTTACCTTGTTTAAGCTTGTTTTGTATCATGGTTTTGCCATCTATTTCAACTATTTTTGGGCTGATTTTGAACTATCAAAATCTCTATTTTTATGGTTTAAAAGTGTTGGTCTGAGGTCATTTTGAGTTAGGGGTGGTCCACCCTTCTTGCTCATTTGCTTGTGAAGCTTTTGTACCATTTTTCATCTCTTTAGAACCAACTTTTTTGGGCCTTTTAATAATTGAATTTCAGAGGTCTTTCAGAGGTCTTTCAGTGGCAAAAACTTTATTTTGAAGTCTAAAATTAGAGGGGTTAGCCTCTTCTCCTTGTGTCTTGCTTGCATGCCTAGTTAGCCTCATGTGTTAGCTTATTGTTTTAGCTTTTTATGGCTCAAGTCCAGCATGTTTTAGACTATATTTAGGGCTGCTTTGCCTCTATTTTTGGTTGTTTGTTTCATTTGAGCCTTGTATGGCATGGTTGTAGTGTAATTTCCTTCGCTAGCTTGGTGTTTTAAGGCTTTAAACACCATTGTTTTGGGTTGATAGCATGTTTTAGTGTTGTTTTGCATTTAATTTTAGCACTTTAATCTCTGCAATCTTCCTCAATTCTTCACTCTTTGATTAGCTTTGAAAGTGGTTTCAAACCACTTGTTTGCCTAAGTGTGAGATTGAGGTGTTATACCTAATGGTTTAATCCCTTAGGGGGTTCATTACCAACAGTGTAATGTCTCTTTCATGCCCAAAGCAAGTTGTAGTTTGAGCCTCCTTTCCATTAGAGGATATTCACTAATGGACAATTGGATTAATGGATGGTTTGATAATTAAAATGAGTAAATAAAATTGGACAAGTAAAAGAGGCAAGATAAGCGTCTTTCGTGTTACATTGCATGTGTTCGAATCGGACGTTATGTTTATACATTTATTGAAATTGTACAAACTTGGTTCTTTGGCCATCTTGGTTGATGTTTTGAGAGCCAAGAGTTACACTCCTTTGAGCTTATTTGATGATAAGGCGGGTACCAGTACAAACAATCCTTGAAAATACATTACTTTGCCTCTGTTTGCTCTCTGTTACAGCAAGAGGGAGTTCAGGACAGAAGTGGCCGACCGGCCATCAGCAGTGGCCGACAGCCACCAGCAGTAGCCGACCGGCCATCAATGGAATGTGCACCTTGTGTTAATAAGGTGGAGCAGAGGTGTTTTGGGAGTTGGTGGCATCGTCAGTGTTCAAATGTGCAAACAGAGGTGTTCAATGGCAAGGCGGTGGCTTTTTCGGGTGGAAACCGGACACATGCATGAGCCTCTCTTGCATTTTCGAGCTTATTTAATGCTTAAATATCTAGCTTAGATGCATGTTGTAATTAATTAGTTGTAGTTAATTAAGTGTTATAAATAATTACTTAGTTTAACTAGTTATTCGATTTCAGTTTGTAATAATTAGTTAACTAGAATAGTTAATTAGTTTCAGATTTGTAATAATTAGTTAGCTTAATTAGTGTAGCTAGTTAGTTAACCCTTATTCATTTGGACCCTCCTTCGTGAGGGCGTAATGTTGTAATAAGTGTGCGTGCGTGTGTGTATGGTTTCCCACCCCACGTCTTTTTCCCTTTTACTTAATCGCTTTCGATGGTTAGATTAGGGACATGTTTCAATTAGCATGTCACATGCTTCCATCCATTCATTCGTAGTGCATACACCAAGGCTCGACGCATCATTCAAACTGCATTGCCATTTCAATGCTCCTTTGAATACATGTTTAATCGCATGTCGTTCAAATCGATCATATGCGATGTTAGTAGCTGAGCCTATTAAATTGGATATTGCATGTGTGGCATTAGACATCTTGTATACTTAGGATCATGCATTGTTTTCTAACTCATGTTTTCCTAGCTTGGAGTACTAGGTGAGTTTTAATGCTTTAGCATACTCGCATGAATGTGAATGATGCCATGATTAGCATGCTTGCCATCAGGCTAAATGCTTAAATGCTAAACTACATGAATACATGTGGATGAAAGCTTGTTGTTTGAATTGGAACAATTCAACGAATGTGCGTTTTAAGCCCACTTTGTTGAGTGGCAAATCATGTTTTAAGCCCACTATGTTTGGTGGCAAATCCGCATCTTTTAGCCCACTTGAGGTGGCAAATTCAAACCATTTTTGCAAACAAACATAAGTTGAATTGTTCCAATTCTTGCAATTTTAGTCTATTCTTGCTTGTTCGCGTCACATAGTAATGTTAGCTAATAACAGGAATAAGAACGCATAATATTTATAAAATCTCATATCATGATTAGTAGAGACCTATCTTTGATCGGGCGAGCGGGGTTCATGACCTTCCCCCCTCTTACCCAAGTTCCTGAGCCGAGGCAACTTTGGTGATGAAGGACATGTGGCCTTTGGCACGAGTCAGGGTTTCCTAAATTTTCCTAAAATAAAATATTTAGGTAGCGACTCTGTAATTTGGCAAAAGCAGTTCAATTTTGGCATTATTTGATTTAAAATCGATTTCCCAAAACGATTTGCCGGATTTAGACTCTTTGGTGATTATCAGTTTCACATTGCACTTGTGAGATTAGATTCAGAACCGCGGGCGTCCGAACTGTGGGGCCTTTTCTTTCAAACCTTCCGAAAGGCGGGGCAAGGAAAAAGGCGAGTCCACGCCAAGTCATAAAGATAATATGACTTTGGAGAATTTTCATAGGCTAGTATTGGCTAAAAACGAACAACCCCGTGTCTCAAAAAATTTTGAGAACTCTGATGATAAAGGTTCACTTGGGGGAGATGATTTTAAGCCAAAGATGACTGAAACTTATAAACATAGGAGGCATGATGTTCTGCCTAACATGGAAAAAAGTGACCAGCCAGTAACGGCTAAAAACAAAAAAACAAAAAAACAAAAAAACAAAAAAACAAAAAAAAAAAAAAAAAAACAACTCCTCTCAAAAAATATTTAAAAATCATCACAAAATGACGGTGAAAATTCACTTAGAGGGCATGATATTAAGCCAAAGATGGCTAAAAATTTTGAACGTGGAGACCATGATTTTAAGCCAAAGATGGCTAAAAATTATGAACCATTTTATTGAATGTGAATTTTTTGACATTGTTCAAAGTGTCACAAATTCTAAATTTTTCAAAACATTCAATTATGTGAGTTTTGGATCCAACGTCCACTTTGGGTTTGTGGATCACACCAGAAGTTAGTTTTTGTCATATGATTTGAAAAACAACATTGTCATATGGCTGGTCCAGATTTTGTCCTTTAATTCATTTAAGGCAAAATTCACTTTTACTTTAAATAAGGGGGCCATTGTTGGCACCAAATTTTGTTTTTTTATCGATTATGGCCAAGTCTATTTTAGTTGATTGTGGCCTATCAAGTATGGACAAATTTAATTTTATTAATTGTGGCTAGTCAATTCAAATCATAAATTATCTTTTTAAGTGATTATGGTTATATTTATTATCTTTATCATCTATTATTATTATTATTATTATTATTATTATTATTATATGTTTTGTTATGTTTGATACACGATCAGATGGGTTTAGAGAAATATGGCAATGTGTACGTGTGCCATTTTTCTAGGAGCTTGTGGTGGCTTTCTTCATCATGGGATGATTTTCAAGTGGCTAAATAGAATGAGCGTGCATATGATTTGAGGAGACAGTTATGGGCAATTGATAAGTCATGTGCAAATTTCAAGGAATTGGAGGAAATGGTCTTCCGAAAAAGCAGAGAAAGTTGCGACATTGATGGAAACGTGGCTTTATTAGTGGTGATTATTTGTGATAAATATTGTGGAAGTTGGCACATGAATCAAGGAAGTTGGTTTTGAGAGTCTTTGCCTATAAATAGGCAAAGAGGAAACAAGCAAATAAAAATGAAAAATCTCAAATCACTCACAATTCGTGATAGTAGCTTCTAATTAAGAGTAGTTGAATTAGTAATGTCAAGAATAGATCAGTATTAGTTTTTTCAACCTCCATTTCTTTTCTTTTGTTGATTGCTGTATTTTTCAATTCTTTATTCTTGTTTAAGTTCAAGCAATTTTACAAGTGACAATTTATTTGAATAATACACATTCTGTTCCGTTCTATTTCTTCTTTATTTAATAACCTCAGAGGAAGTTCTTAATCTATTTAAAGCATAGAACTTAACCCAAGTCTAATCTTTTTGTGTTTTGTGCGAAAGTTAATTTAAGTCTATTGATTAATCGCTGTTGATTAGGATTAAACTAAATTTTTGTCAACATAAATTATTGTTGGTGCTAAAATTTCAAAATCTTTCCATCGACAAGTTGCTGATGTGGCATAGTGTAGACGTCCCCCGAATGCCCCGGGAGGGTTAAGTCCCGTTCTGTTCATATTGGGGTCACTACAGTTCAAGGACTCAAATGTCACGGTTCTTAATCTTGAACCAAAGAGTCCAAATCCGGCAAATCGTTTTGAAAACAAATTTTTTGAAAGAAGTGCCAAACATGGACTGCTTTGCCAGATACAGAGTCGCCACCTAAATGTTTTTTAATGGGAAATTTAGGAAACCCTGACTCGGTGCCAAAGGCCACGTGTCCGTCATCACCAAAGTTGCCTCGGCTCGGGAACTTGGGTACGATTGGGGAAGGTCACTTCGTGAGCACCCCCGCTCGCCCGGTCAAAGACCGGCCTCTACTAACCATGATATCTGTTTTTGAAAACATTGTATGCTCTTATTCCGGTTATTAGCCTAGATTACTATGTGATGCTCGCAGCAAATAAGTATAGACTGGGCCGCCTGAATTGGAACCAAAACATTTCATGTTTGTTTGTTTGAAAATGGTTTGATGGTGCTACCCGCAGGTAGGCTAAGACGCGGATTTGCCACCCTCAGGTGGGCTTAGAAAACATGATTTTGCCACTATCTAGTGGGCTTAAAACAAACAGTCAACGCATTGTCCCAACTCAAGTAACTCAACCTCCACCCACAGGCATTCAAGGCAGTTTATATTACATAAGCACATAGCCTCATGGTAAGCATGCTATTCATGGCAACACTCACACGCATGCAAGGATGCTAAAGCATAACAACTCACCGAGTACTCCGAGCCAAAAACGGAAACTGATTAGTAATCATGCATGATCCTAATTATACAGAATGTCTAATGCAACACATACAATAATGCAACTATAGCAGGCTCGGCTATTCTAAAAAATGGCATATGAAATGCTACAACTAACATGTATTCAATTTGGAATTGAAATACAAATGCAGTTTGTATGGTGCGCCGAGCCCGGTGCGTGCAAAACAGATGAATGATGCAAACATGCTGTCATACTATATGCTAATTGAAATATGCCCTACATCTAACCATCATAAGCGGGTAAATAAAAGGGAGAAAGAAATGGGGGTTGGAAGACATACATCACACTCACGCACACTTATTACAATTATACCCTCGCGCAGAGGGTCCGAATAAATATACAGTCCCGAATGAAAGAATAGAATAATACAGAAATTCCTAATTAATTAACAAATTAAACTAAGAAAGCTTTAAACTGGCATGCAAGCCAGGGGCTGCCTCGCTTCTGATGAATGATGTATGCTGGACTGCGTTGCGCGGAAATCCACTGGGATGCCCAATTTAGCCTCTGTTTGCAATTTTTCTCGAAATGCGTGCCAGACTCCGAAAAGTTGCTGATTCCTTATCTTGCTGCAACAGAGAGCAGGAAAAGGGCATAGCAATGTATTTCACAGATATATGCATGCCTCGATTCCCGTGCCACCAATCACGCATATCGATGCATGATGGCCGAGGAATCGGATTGCACAACTCAATATAGGATGCAATGCAGATGAATGCTACAACAAAACCTAATTCCATCACGGATGATCCGGAGTGTCGGTGACTTGGGAATTGAGACCCGTTCCGTCACTCGGAGTACGAAACGTGCCTCGTTTCCCATGCCCGGGGTAACTCCTATCCCGAACACGATGCAATATGCATGATATGCCTGAAATGTAGCTAACATGCAACCCTAACATGCACAATGCTATGAAAATGAAATGCCTCGAAATGCGTGCACGCGGGCACGCAAACCGAAGCGATGATCCTAAGGCATGAAATGGCATACACAATGCAAGTGGACTTACACTAACATGAGTGGACCTCAGCCACACTCACATAAGAGGCCGTCGGATAAGAAAGAGATGCCTCGAAATGTGTGCCCACGGGCGCGCAAACCGAGGCGATGCATACAGAATACAAAATGACATGGAAATGATATGTAATGAGGCTAAAATGAGATGTCTCGAAGTGCGTGCCCGCGGGCACGCAAATCGAGAAAATGGCATACGGAATGCAATGATGCGAAAATGGCATACAGAATGCAGAATGGACTTATACCAACATGAGAGGACCTCAGCCACTCTCACACGGGAGGCCGTCGGATAAAAAAATGAAGTGCCTCGAAATGCGTGCACACGGGCGCGCAAATCGAGGCGATGCATTAAAGCACAGAATGACATGCAAAACGAGACGTGGCATATGGCATATGGGAAATGCAAATTTCAGTAGCTAAAATGATGCACAAATAGCCCCCGAATTATGACAAAATTACACCCGATGCCCGAAATGCAACGTTATGCACCCGAAATGGCCTACAGCTATGCCAAACATGCACAATATGGACATAAAATGTAAAACAGTAGCAAGGCAACCCCTGAACTAGCATTTTTTCAGTACAAAGTATGGCCAAACAATGATCACAAGTATGGCAAAAATAGCTTGCAAAAATGGGGGAAAAGAGGAGAATTATAAAGCAAGTAGTATATACAACGCTCAAACTGAAAAATGCAGTTCTACAACATTAAAGAGGGACCAAAAATATGCACATTTACAGTAGATTACATCTCCCAATTCAGTATGTAGATAGGCTAACATAGCATGCAAAATAATGAGCCAACAAAGGCTATAACATGAGGTACCAAAAGAATGCACCAAATGGCCTAAGACCCTTAACAAAACATGAAGAATGGGTCATTTTAAGACACTTTCTAAGCCTGATGAAGGCTCAAAACAGAAGCCAAGAAAGCCTAACAAAGCATGCAATTTTACGGAATCAAAGATGGTATTACATGAAGTACCAAACGAATGCACCAAATGGCCTAAGACCCTTAACAAAACATCATGAGAAGGCCAAAACAAGGCTCTTTCCTAGCCTGATGAAGGCTCCAATCAGAAGCTAGATAGGCTTAAAAAGGCATGCAAAGTGGGGTCAAAGAGAGACATAAAGGCAAGTGTAACATGGAGACCCCAAACCAAGTTGATCCCTTCTACAATAATGTAGAGGGACACAAAATAAGCTCAATCTCCGTTAATGGCATGCTCAAAATCAGACTTCAAATAGGCTAAAGAAACCATGCAATTTTACGGTAAATTGGAAGAATTACAAAGCAAGTGCATGATAGAACCACCAAACATAGTTGAGCCCTTCTTCAATGTTGAAGAGGGGCTCAAAATAGGCCCACTCACAGTATATTTCATGCTCGAAAACAGATCACTCATAATCCAAACAAAGCATGCAAAATATTGGCATAAAGAGTGATATTGAAAGAGGTGCATGATGGAGATGCCAAACAAGGTTGAGCCCTTCTACAATGTTGTAGAGGGGTTCAAAATAAGCCTAAAATCAGTAGGGGTCGGAGCCCAAAACAGTGAGAAAGTAGGGTAAAGAATTGAAGCAAAATTGTGCTAGAAAAAGGGAATTAGAGACTTACCCTTGAAGATCAAGCTTTTGTTGCTTCTTGGCTTCAATTTGTTGCTTCTTAGCCTCTGGAAAACCTTTCTTTGCTGCCGGAATGGAGGTGGTGATGGTGAGGCTTAGGGTTGATGAAGAAAAGAGCTAGGGACTTGAAGCTTTTTAGGGTTTTTAGAGGTGAAAATGGAGGCAAAGGAAGAGAAGCTCTTGAGGAGAATTTTTGTAACCCTAACAAAGGGGAAGCTCAGCCCCTTAAATTGATCAAAAAGGGTGTAAAATGGGAGGGAAATGCACCCAAGCTTTCCCTCCCAAAATATCCCCCGGAGGACAGGGATATTTTGAAAAAACAGCAGGACAGCTGTAAAGGGTTCAAAAGGAGAAAGCAGGCCGGCCAGGTACCTTTCTTGAAGGTGGCCGGCCGGCCACCCCAACTGGTCGGCCAGCCACTCCCCATGGCCAGCCGGCCATGGCCAAAAATGAAGTCAAGAATTGCTGGCCGACCACCATACCTTGGTGTCCTCCCAGGTGTGTAGAACAAGGTTCCAAGGTTGGAATATGGCAACTCTGAAACAGGAGTCACAACATTGAACTTGAAAGAGAGGCTCAAAACTGAAAAACACAATTACTGGCCGACCAGCACTTTTTGGTGTCCTCCCATGTCCCCTCATCACAAATATGTGGTTGTGGTTGGAAGAAAATGGGCCTAGGGTGTTCAACATTAGCTCGGAAGTGAGCAAAACGGGCGCCGGAAGAGCATAACTGGTTATCTGAGATAATTGCTGGCCTCCCACCCTCCAGTGATCTTCCTGATGCTAAAACAGAGGTACCTGCCAAAATTGAACAAAAACTGATGCAAAATGAAAGCTCGGGGGCCAAACCGCGAGGTTCGGGGCCCGAAAACCGGCTGTAAGCACCGAAAGTGGCATTCAGCCACGAAGTGGGCATCTGAGACCCCAGTGTTCCTCGTTATGATAAAACAGAGGTACCTGCCAAGAATGAACAGAAATCGATGCAAAATGAAAGCTCGGGGGCCAAACCGCGAGGTTCGGGGCCCGAAAACCGGCTGTAAGCACCGAGAGTGGCATTCGGCCACGAAGTGGGTATCTAAGACCCCAGTGTGCCTCGTTATGATAAAACAGAGGTACCTGCCAAGAACCGGAGGAATCAGAGACGGTTGGGCGGTCCCGAACCGAGGCACACGGCCTGACGGCTCCGAAAACCGGGAACCGGGCTCCGAAATGGGCAAAATGGCCTACGGCCACGAAAAGTAGCCCACGGCCACCGAGAAATAGTCTACAGGACTACTCCCTTCCCTCAGGAAAGAAAACAGAGAAAACCGAGTCTGGTTCGCAAACCGAGACAAGGCACAGAAGAGGATTCGGAAGTTCGGAGGCAGGGCGCACGGCCGCGACTCTGAGACTTCTGAACGAGCACAGTATGCAACATCACCGAGCGCTCAATCGGTGACGTCTGAGTCTTAAGGTCGGTCAAAAATGGGGTGTCTACACATAGTGAGTTGGCACGTGACATGGCTTCTTTGAAGAAAGACAGAAGTCACAAGGGGAATTTTGAATTGAAAGATTAGTTGGTTGCTGCCAAGAATCAGGGGATTAAAGATCAAGTCGAACAAAGAATCTAGTAGAATGGTTCCTAGAATAAAGGGATAAAAATGCAAGGGAGTAGAAGATCAAGAAGGGTAACTACATTAGGGGATGATCCGACAAATGTAAAAGAAGGACTTGAAGAATGAAGAACCATCTCAAACCACTCACAATTCGTGATATTAGCTTCTAGTTAGGAGTAATTGAATTAACAATTTTAGGAGTAGATTAATGTTAGTTTTTCCAATCTCCATTTCTTTTCTTCTGTCGATTGTTGTATTTTTCAGTTCTTTGTTCTTATTTAAAGATCAAACAACTTGTAGCAAGTGACAATTTATTTGAATAATACATATTATGTTCCGTTCTATTTCTTCTTTATTTAATTACCTCCAAGGAAGTCTTTAATCTGTTTAAGGCATAGAACTCAATCACAAGTCTGATATTTTTGTGTTTTGTGTGAAAGTTAATTTAAGTCTATCAATTAGTCACTATCAATTAGGCTTACCAAATTTTTACCAACAGTGATAAATTTATCATTGAAAATTGGAGTGTGACGACCCCATCACGTATTATACTTATATCTTTTTAATTTTGAATGTGATCTATTTGTTTAATGTGTATTTGAATGCCTACTTGTTCGTTGTTGGATTATCTATTATGATTTCTATTTAAAGTTTGAAATTGAAGGCCTTATTGACTTCAGAAAACGAAATTGATAAGTGACATGAGAATGGTATAACTTTTAGAGCCTATTAGGAAGTTTGATTAAAAATTGATCCAGTTTAGAAAAATTAAGCCCAGATTAGTTAACTTAAGTTGTAATTAGTTAAGTTAGTCCTTAATTAAGACCCTAAACTAATCACAAGTATATAAAGATAGATGAGGAGTTGAATTCACTAAGGAGAATACAAAAATCTATTGTGCAACATTTTAGAGAGATAGAGTTCAATTGTAGAGAAAGAAAGGAGCTTAGATTTGAAGAATTGTAAAGTAAAACTCAAGACTTTTGCTAATTCAAACTTAATTAAAGACCTTAGGTAAGTATTTAACTCTTAATTCATGAATTGAAGACACCAACTATGTGACTTCAAGAGATTGTATGATTAAACACAAGAATTGAACTAAAAGTTGATGAATTTGAAGCTAGTCATACATGCAGGCATGATTTTGTAGAATTCTATCATTTTTTTGCATGATTTTGTCATCCATGTTTGAATTGAAGGTTGAATTATTCATGTATCTATAATTTATAAAGTTTTGAAGATGGATTTCATGTTTTTGAAGTCTTAGAAAAGAAATTGGGTCAAGTTCATACACGTATGAAGCTTTAAGTTTCAATTTTGTGAAATCATGAGGTTTTTGGGCTAAAGGTTTGAAGTTAGTCTTATATTCATGTTTTAGAAGAGTTTCCATGGTTTAGGATGCATCATGCAAGCTTTCACACTTTGAATATGAGTTTTGAAGTTCAAATTTTGTTTTGGAAATTTCAGAATTCAACCACACCACTCGAGCAAACAAGTTGTTGCTCGAGCGCACAACTTATGCATCCAACATTTTTGCAGAGACATTGAACATGGCTCGAGCGACCATTGACCCTAGATTTCAGACCAACCAATACTTTTGCAAATCATGTGGTCTGCTCGAGCAATCAATGTTACGCTTGAGCGAAGTGTCCTGTTTCAACATATTTTGAAAAGCCCTATCTTTCCACATTTGCATTCTCCTTCTTTCTAAGCATTCTTAGGCATGAATTGGGCCTCCCAAATGAATTAATGGAATAAGGACTTCGCATAAGAGAATTGAATAAGTTAAGAATAACTTGATTAAGCAACGAGCCTCAATGTGTGTATATGTTTATTAATTGTGTAGGTTCGTCGGCGAAGTCGTATCAGCAATCGAATCACTGTGAGTAATATCTTAGTAAAGATATTTTTATATAATCTATTTTTTGATTCTTTCAACGCAGTAAGCTTTTCTGAACTTGTGATTTTGAAAGTATAAATAAGCTTTCTATCTGCCTAATAAATATGATCTCTGCAAGTGTGATTGAAAAGTACAAATGTATATGATGGACCTAAGGTCATTCTGTACAATTGAAATGGACCCAAGATTGTTCTCTACATTTGATAAGATGGACCTAAGGTCATTCCGAATAACTGATAAGTCTGAATATTTGTTATGAGTTAACCAAATGATCATTATATAGCTATAAATGATTGGACCCAAGGTCATTCCGTTAAGTTGTGGTCAGTTCTGTTCTATACATTTGTTATATGTTGGACCTGAGGTTGTTCCGGTATGTATTAGACCAAATTCGTTCTATTATGATTTGTATATGATAAGAAAATGATTATGTTTATGCAATAGAACTCGTTCATATAACCTTTTTACTCTGATGTTATTCACTGGACGTTAGCTCACTCTGTTAGATATATGTATGTAGGTGAGCAACGAGATGCCCAGCCTTAGTGAACCTGTGAAAGACCATAGTTATTTTGTGATGACAGCTTTGGAGTGCCTCACGAACAAGGCTTTTGTAGTTTTCCTTTTGTTTTTGATTGGCCAAGTTTGACTGTACTCTATATATATTCGTTTGAGTTTAAGAGTTAATGACTTGTGCTTATGAATGATCTTTGATTTGCATATATATATATATATATATATGTCTATGTATGGATGTGAGTTATTAACGTACAAGATGTTTTTGGTTATGCCATTTATGCACAGCTCATTGGACAAAATTTTATAATTTTGTTTCCCTTTCTGACCCCCATATATTTAAATATGATTTGAGTTCTGTCTAAGGCTGTAGGTAATCCCATAATTACTAACCGGTTGTTATTGTTATTCAAATCTCTAGGGGGGGTTCGAGTCATGACATGGAGTATAACTTTTTGATAAATAAAATCGATCTACACAACCTGCTCATAACTATCACTAATTTAATTAGTGTATTATGGATCTATGTATAAAATGAATCTAAACCACATGGATTCATCTTTTTCAGTGAATTTGAATAAAAAAAATCTAGGGTAAATAATACTTACCTCCTCTGAGGTTTGATGAAAATACAATTAGAGTTTTATCTTGGTAACAAAGAAAAGTCTAACTTTTTAATTATTTTAATTTAAATTCTCAACTTTTAAAATTGTATCAAATCTAACCATCATTTAATCATTTTTTGTCGGTGGTACTGGATGGCGAACTTGGTTGTAGACTAAGTAAGGAACGAGAGGAATGGCAATGAGCTGAGGAAATGGAGGAGTACAATGCACAGAAGAAAAAAAAAATGAATGAAGGGATGACAATGGATTGAGGACAAGGATGAGTGGTGATGGATAACAATAAGGGTAGGAGATTGCTGTGAAGAATAATGAAAGAAAAAAATTGTTAAATTGTTTAAATTCTCCCTTCTAGGTTATTTATTTTTAATGGATACAAACTAGTGGTTATAATTGATATCATTTTAAAAATTCAAAGTTTGGGATAAATTGAGATGTTAAAAAAAAAAAAAACAAAAAAAATCAAATTTGGAAGTGAGGCGCCCAAATAATAAGGACTAGTTGTGAGATTTTCGAGGCCCAAGACAAAATCTTAAAATTGGGGCCCTTCATGTATAAGTAAATAAATTGTTTATTTTAAATTTTTACCCAAAATTTGTTTAATGTAAATTCAAAATTATTGTAATGCACGTTATATCTAGAATGAATGAGATCTATAAATATATTTTTTTGATTTAGTTTTTAAGAGAAATATTTTTTTTTTTTTATCAAATTGAGAATTTATTGAATTTGAATTTCATGAAAATTTAAAAACGTAAAGTATTGAAGATATATATTTTTTCGTCAAATTTGATGAAAATGAAATTTTGGGATATGAAAAGAGTTTTTAGAAAAAATTTCATGAAAATTTGATGAATGATTGGACTAGTTCATATCAAATCAAGTCTTTTAATCAAATTTGTAATCAAATTAGATGGGAAAAAAAAAAGGTAACGAAGATTTAGAGATAACTTTTAGGGGATTTTTTTTTTTTTAAGATCCCTGTTATTAAGATTTTATAGTATAAAGGACATTCAATATTTTAATAATGTCTAAGATCCCTCAAATTGATCTAGAGAAAATCTCACCAGAGAATTTCTCTGAACTTTAAATTCACATCGATCCAAAGAAATTCTTCAAAACCAGAGAAAATCTCCACTCCACCACAGAAAAATTCACTCAAACCTAGAGAAAATCCCCCTCCAACCCAGAATAATTCACTTAAATCCAAAGAAAATCCCCTTCCAACCTAGAGAAAATCACTCAAACCAGAGAAAATCCCCCTCTCTAACCTAGAAAAATTCCCCCTCACAATCTTTTCTGGTTGAAAATCATAAACCCCAGGCAAAATGTGTTCCATGGTTCACACATTGGCTCTACAGAGAGAAATTTCGATTTTGTTGAAAAAATTGCGAATGTAGAGAAAATTCAAAGTCAGAACCATAAATGCAATAAGAACAATTAATTTGGAGTTGAAAAGTAAAAATCAAACCCAGAGAAATTCTCTTTTTCTCTTCCGAGAAATTTCGATTTTGTTGAAAAAAACACTAATGCAAAGAAAATCCAATACCAGAGAAATTTGAACAACGAGAGACCTACCAAAGAAATTTGAACAAACCAGACACCTACCAGAGAAATTTGAACAACCAGAGAAATTTTAACAAACCAAATACCTACCTTCCTTGATTTTTACTACAACTGGGTCTGGAATATAAATGTTACCCCCAGAATTCACTACTAAAACTTTGACTCCGTATATACTCTTATCATTGAAGACTATTATCACAGAACAAAGACAAAGATTAGCCGATCAACTTGCAAAGTCTGCTTGCTAGCCTTTTACTGGTAGTGTTGAGCTTTGTTCAGCTGTTCAAGCCCTTAAACAACTCGGGGATGGTCCATGGGCTCATAACTTGTTACTCAAATCTCATCACCAGAAATTACAGTACAATATGCAAGGTCTTTGCCCATCTGGCACTGAAATCTCATCACCAGAAATTTCTTCCTCGCTGTGTTGAAGTGCACAAGAAGGAATCAGAGGCCGAAACTGAAGCAAAAATAGCGTGTTGGTGGTAGTGGGGTAGAATTCGTCGATTACTTGCCAAAAAAGTAGCTTCTTCTCCAGTCAAACCAACTAGAGCTGAACAATCTAGGGCACTACAATCAGATTGCGTCACCGGATTTGGGTTGATGAATTTATAGATTCAAAGAGAGAATTACGCGATGTTAATGAACTCGAATGCAATTTGGACTCCAAATCTAGATTTGGATTCAAATTTGGGTTTGGATTCAAATTCGTTTTCGGAAGAGAGATTTGGGGATTCGATTAAGTGAGGTTTGAATTTAAAGAGAGAGAGAGAGAGAGAGAGAGAGAGAGAGAGAGAGAGACGAAATAGGGAAGACAAAGAGAGACAAATGAGATTTGATTTGAGAGAGTCAAATTTCTCTGTGATATATGGGTGTAGAGTTGAGGGACCTTAGACATTATAAAATAATATTGTGAATCTCTTCCATTATTAAAAATGAGAGAGAGACCTTAGACTAATTTTCCTTAACTTTTAATTAATATTGTTTTGCATTCGTTGGTTTGGGTTTTTATTTTTAAACTTGCAATATAAGAGTTAAAATAATTTAAGAGTCCTTAAAATTTGACAAAATTTGAAGTTCAAGGCAACTGCCTTGCTCGCATTTGGCCAAGGCCGACTGCACAATAGTGGAGGTTTCCAACAGTGTTCTTGGGAGTGCATTTAGAGTTTTCGGTAGCATTTAATTTGAAAAAGTCTATTTCGTAGAATAAATCATTTTGTCCTTTATTTTTATCCTTTTTTTTTTTTTTTGATGTTATTAATTAGACTTAATTGACATATTGTAAAAATAAATAAATAAATTAAGAATTAAATTGATATAATTACAATTATAAAAATAAAATTGATAAAGAAAATAAGTGATACTTACATGTAGGTCCTAATAGGTAGACTTTGTAGCGATCCCAGTTTTGCCACTTCGCTGAGTATGTCGTGGATTAAGCTGCCCGGTCAGCTCGCAGGGGTCCAGGGGGCAGCGCCCCTTGGCAGGTCCAAGGGCAACGCCCTGGCGGGGATCGAGCTGCCCGGTCAACTCGCTGGGATCCAGGGGGCAATACCCCTTGGTGGGTCCTAGGGCAGCGCCCTGGCGGGGTTGAAGGGTAGCACCCCCGAAGCAAAAATGTAAAATGCATTAGAAGTTGCTTGTCCGCTCGAGCGGCCGTTTATGCGCTCGAGAGGAGAATATTTGGTTCTAGAAGTTTGACCTTTCTGCAAAAGTACTGGGAAAGTGTATTTGACGCTCAAGTGAGGCTTTCCACGCTCGAGCGGACCATGTTATATCAATTTGTGAATCTGATATTTCAGATCACTTTTGTATATCTCTCTCTCTCTCTCTAAAAACCCTTTCCTCTCCCTTCTCTCTCCATTTCCCTATACCAAATTGGATCAAAACCTTAATTTCTCAAGATCAATTAAAGTTCTGCGATAGGTTTTTCATCAAAGTTGGTTAACTTCTCGAGGGCTTCGTTGTGTGCGGTGAAGATCGAGTTTCGACACCGTTGATTTTGGGGGTTTCATCTCATTTCTTCTTCAAAACTTGAGGTAGGGATTTTCTTAGAGTATATATATATATATATATATATATATATATATATATTTGCAAGATCTAGATGATTTTCGAAATCATCTTTCGATAGCTTTGAAAATTGATTGTCGATTCGAGAAGTTGAACGATTTTGAAAGTGGGTTTGTCTTTTGTTTTTTTAAAATGATCTTATGGGTTTTGGTCTTTGTTGATTGAAGAAAAGATGATTTTAGAAAGTTTTCTTTCAAAAGATTTGAGTTGTATAGTTTTGGTGAGAAAACTTAGAATTTGAGGATTTTTTTAAAAGAGACTGAAAATCCATAAATGATATTGTTATATTTATTTTGTGTGTCAAAATAAATGGATGTTTAGAAAATTTCTTATTTATATTTATATAAATGATGAATTTTAGGAAATATGAGGATTGTTGTTCATTTTGGAAATTATTGTTCAAAACGTTGAAATAGTCTTGAAATAACTAATTGTTGAGAATACTTGAGAAGAGAGAATTGTGTTATTCCTTGGATAATGAATTGGAATAAAAATATTTATATTCATCTTGTGAAATTGGCATATCAATTCATTTTATTACATTAAATTTTGAAAGTTGATTTGAGAACTTGCATTGAGAAAAGAATGTTGAGAAACAAGTTTTCATGGAATAGTTTTGGGGTAAATACGTTGGTAAGTCTTGATAGGTGGTTTAGATGATATTGAATAAGTTGGCCTGAGAGTCCGGGGTGAAAAATCGAAAACCCGCACGGATAGGTGTCGAGCCTTCCGGTTAATACCGGTAAAAATGACAATTTGGTAGTACTTGTATAGTATACTTGCAGACACCGACCTAGGGATTACCAGAGTCGTATTTACTGCCCTTGAAATAAATTGTTAAGTTTTGAACAATTGAAATTGTATGATATTATTGAGCATGATGGTTTTCAAAAGATGAAAATGTGATTTATCTTAAAAAAAAAGGCATAGTATGACATGTGCATTTCATCTCTTGAGACTTGTATAAAATGTATATACTTTGTTCAGAATTTTCTACTGGGCTTTATGCTTACCCTATGGGATTTTTGTGCAGGAAAAGATGTGGTGATCCCATCCAACTAGGGGCGTGGAAGTATGTGTGTTGGGAGTACAATACTCTCATTTTGCTGTGACTTTGTGTATAAGACAATGGTTGTGTTTGTGTGGGTTTGAATAACCATTTTGTGTAACCAGGCTCAAGCCTTGGAAACTTGTAAACCCCTAGGAGTATTTATTTGTTTATTTACTTGTTGTTGGATTAATGTATTATTGCATGAAGAACTATTGTATCATGTAATGTAAGTTTGGAGATTTATATTTGGTTTTCCTTAAAAGAGCCATGATTGTTGTATTATCATTTGGGCTAGAAATTTGGGGCGTTACAGACTTATTGTCTAATAAGTCCTATGATAATTAATGATTTTTTTTATCAAACACTACTAAAAAAAGGTCACTAATTGTTAATTTTCAGCGACAATTTGAAAACATTTGTCATAAAGAAATGTCACTGATTGTAAGTTTTAGCGACAGTTTAAAAAAATCATCACAAAAAATGTCACTAATTTTCAACTTTCAGCAATAGTTTGAAAAATTCGTCATAGAAAAATATCACTAATTGTAAGTTTTAGCGACAATTTATAAAAATCGTGACAAAAAAAGTTATTGATTGTTAATTTTTAGAGACATGTGTAAAAAATCGTTACAAAAAATTATTTTTAGCGATGATTTTACTAGGACTTACTTTCAATAGGAATTAATAAAAATTAAGTCCAATTATTAGGACTTATTGATAGTTTACCCAATAAATAAAGGGCACTCAGTTCAAAAGCCCAAAATTGAATTTTCTTTGATCAATGATCCAAGTGCTAAAATAGTTTATCTATAAGGACAAGCTAAAGCAAAATGATCAAAATACCCTTCTTTATATATACATCATACACATACACTTTAAACCTTAAACAACTCAATCCATCTCTCTCTCTCTGTCACTCTCTCTCTCTCCCTTTCGATTCATCGACCTTGCTGCGTCGCCGCTGCCACACCACCACTACCACCACCATCATCTCCAATCTCCTCAAATCCATAAACTTCTTCTCCAGATCGATCTTCGCCGTCCACTGCCGACTGAATCCATTGAGATGCTCAAATTCCAATAAATCCACACACTAAATCCATTGAGATGCTCAAATTCCAATAGATCCACACAGATCGCACCCATTCAATTTTGTTGCAACACAAATCTGAGGATAATCGGGATGTCAATGGCTTTTTGGCGGCCGAAGACGATGTCGGTGACACTCAATCTGATTCAAATATTTACATATGTATGTATGTATATATGTATATGTATATGTATGAATATGTTTTTATGAAAGTTTCTAGATCAAATATATATATATATATATATATATATATGTATGAATATGTTTTTATGAGTATGGCAAACTTATTATGTACCATGAAGCTGTTAGGCTTGTCATTAAGTATTGGAAATGTTTGATGATAATCAAAATCTTTAGATCATAACCATCTACATATGAAAATATGAACTCTTTCTTGTTTGAGGCTCTTCCATAATATAAAAATTAAAAGTTAAAAAATTAAAAAAAAATAAAAGAAAGAGAGAAAGATCTTAGATTTGTTCCTTAGATTTGTTCTCAAATTTCTTGGATTTCTTTGAATCTTCTTCTTTGATGACTCGTAAAAAAGTGGCTGTACATTCAAATTATTGAGAACAAATATGGGAAATGAGAAAAAAAAGTGGATCTGGGAGTAAAAATTAAACAGATAAGAAAAATATGTTTAGTAAATTTCAATAGATAATGAATTGAATTTTTATTTTAACAAATAAAAAAATTTAAACAGATAGATTTTTTCAATAAAAAAATTTCAACAAATAGATTTTTTCAAAAAAATAATTTAAGCAAGTAGAATTTTAACATATAGGAATTGCAATATATAGATTTTATGAACAAATAATTTTAACAGATAAGGAGAAAAAATTGAATAAATAGTCAAAAAAAATTAAACAGATAAGGGAAATTTGAATTGAAAAAATTAAAAAATTGAACAGATAGAAAAAAAAATTGAACAGATAGGATAAATTTTGAATGGATAGGAAATATATTTGAACATATAATCAACGAAAGTTAATAGATAAAAAAACTCAAAAGATAAAAGTAAGGAGTAAAATTGAAAACAAAATATCTTACAAAAAAAAAAAAAAAAGACTTTTCACCAAACTATTTCACAAAAGTTAGACCTCTCGCTAGTAGAAAATATCCACTAGACCTATTGTCATGACCTGAACCAGCCACCATGGGTTAAGGACATAACCGGCGAAGAATCGAGGGATTACCTGCGGCCTCAAACCTAACCAGACATACCTCATCAGAGTAAAGGGGCCAAACGGAAGCAAAATTTAAAACTTTGTCCATAAAGCTGTGCTTACATGGCACATCATAACAAACCATACGCATACATATTAATAACTCACATTAAAATACAGTGGTATAAAGTTCTGTATAGACAGGATCATTCACATCTAGGTCAGCCAATCAAAACTATATACAACAAATACCAAAGCCTTCGCCGACACGACAAAATATCATAAGATGGCAAAAGGCGAAGACGTGTCTCGTGCGTGAGACGCAAGGGCTGACTCTCCAAAACCTTGGTTGTTCCACACAGATTTCACTGGGGCTGGGTCTGGACCTCTCTTGGCTCACCTACAAACACATGAATGAGCATGAGCAAAAGCCCAATGAATAATATCAAATAACAAAGAGACATTGGAACAACATACATCAAACGGCCTCGGGCCCAATCCATATTTCTATCTAGTATATATATATATCAAGTGACTACGTGTAACAACCCCGCCCTCTGATTAATGTTAATCCATGATTAATTGTGCCTAACAGTAATTTAGAAGGGAGTTGGAATTAAGTTGCATGTGCATTGCATTATTTATGTGTCTCTATCTGTTCAGTGTAGAAAGATCTGTTCATGTTTTAGTTTCGATTTGCGGCTTGAAAGCCTTATCGGCGACTGATTCAGAAATTGATTAGTGTGTTATACTAGTTAGATTTTATGTGATTTTATGGTAGGCTTAATTAAAATTCGATTTGGAATGTGTAAATTAGATTAAATAATGTTGAATTGAATTAGTTTGCCTAATTACACAAATGCCACTTAGTGGCTTGATTTGAGACCAACTTTATCACACCTTATTACACTTAGAAGCATCTCTCCTCAGCCATTTTCTTGACCAAACTGTAGGAGAGAGAGAGAGAGAGAGAGAGAGAGAGAGTAGGAGAACAAGATTGAGTTCATCTAGAATTTCGCTTGAACTTAGAAGAATTGAAGGCAACTTGGAAGATTAGGCTGCTAAGCTTGAAATCGAAGACCTAAAGGTAGAGAATTCATCCTTTTAATTATGAATGTGAGTTGTTCTTGCTAGGTTCATGGTGAAATTGGTATTTAAAGTCAAGATTTAGCTCAAAGTGTGGTTTTGAGAGTCCATCCATGCATGCATGCATAAATTTCCATGCTTTGAGTTTGAATTCTAAGATTTCTTCCATGCATGTGTTAATTTCACTCACATTATGGTCATTCATCTTGTTGTCCATCAAATTATCAAGTTTGGTCATGTTTTGGAGGGTTTGCATTCAATGAGGTTCTTGCATGTTGTATTAATGGCATGTTCATAGAGTTCATGTTGATTTTGCACAAACTGGGTTGCTCTTGGGCGATGATTTCTTGAAATGATTTTTAATATATGTTGTTTTATGAGTTATTATATGTTTCCTCAAATATTGGCCCAGAAAAATGAGTTTTGAAGGCTTAAAGGTTGAGTTTCATGCTTGGAGGTCAATCTGGATTTTCCAGAAATTTGACCCACGCTCGAGCGGGGACTTTTACGCTCAAGCGTGAATCCTGAGTACATGCACTTCCGCTCGAGCGTCGAAAGTTACGCTCGAGCGTGAAATACGTATACCCAGAAGTTTGTGTGTTTTGCAATCCGCTCGAGCGGGGGAACCCACGCTCGAGCGAGACTCTGAATCTCACGCTCGAGCGGGGGTCGAGCGTGAAAATCATGCATCCAGTACTTTTGTCGATTTTACAGTCCGCTCGAGCGAGGAAGTTCACGCTCGAGTGGAGCTTCAATATCTGCATGTCTGCTCGAGTGGGGTAATCCACGCTCGAGCGTGGACCTTATCTTCAGCAAAATTTAGGAAATGGTTTTCAAGGCATTTTTGCATCCTCATTCCATCGTAGGCATGCCTAGGCCATGTTTAAGACCCTTTAATGACGATTAAAGGTTAGCAGCACACTAAGAGCCAATGACGTAAGTTTTGTACAATTAGAACATGTGTTTCAAGTGTGTATCTGTTATGTGTTATGTAGGTCACGTGCCGCGTTCTGTCTGACCAATCTGCTCCGTCTGTTTGTCTCAAGGCCAACTGTGAGTAATAACTTAGTAAAGTTATGTTCAACTATATCTATTTTCAGTGTGATAAAATAAGATCTATTTTCCGAAATGATATGTTATGTACAATGAATGATTATTCAATTTCTGATATGTATTTGTGACATCCTTAGCATCATGTGATATCTATTGGCTGCTACCCGGTATCGGAGGTCCCTTTATGGAACTTATATCCGTCTGCACTCTGTTACCCGTACTGGAGGCCCGGTCATGGGGGCTCAGCTTCTGTTCTGTTACCCAGATCCGGAGGTTCATTTAAGGAACTGGTTACTTGTAACCCTCACGTGTCTGCCTCTGTTCTGTATCTGCTCTATTATTGCTAATGGATGTATCACGTAAACTCAAGCATGACTTATTATTTCTGTATATGATCTGGACCAATTATGGATTTAATACGAAACTAAATTATGATTTCTGAATCTGTACGGACTCATTCATTGAAACCCCTTTACTCTGTTATTATTCACTGGGCTTTCGCTCACAGTTTATATTATGTATGTAGGTGAGCCAGCGTGTGACCAGGGCCAGAGTTGACGGCCTTCTGTTCTGTTTTGTCTATTTTATATATTTGCTTCCGCAGCCCCTTATTATTTTCTAATCTGTCAAGAGGCCTTTGGTAATCCAAGGATTACTGGCCGATTACGATGCTAGACCTACAGGGGCGGGTTGGGTCGTGACAGAGAGGTATCAGAGCACGTGTTCTACCACACACACAGGTCCGTATGAGCTTAGGATGTCTTAGTAAGAATTAGGGCCATTCCATCTGCATGTGTGAGTGTGTGGTAATCTAAATGAACATGAAAACTGAATGTAAATTTGAACAATTGAATTGAAGGGAACGAATCAGATTATGCCTATGTTTATTATCATTTGATGTCTGTATAGTAACATGGAGAATGCAAGGGGAAGTGATGTGAGTGAATCTTCAAAGGCTCGCATGGGCCGAATGGAACAAATGCTTGCAGCATTAACTAAAACTTTGACACAACAGCAAAGGCAACAACCTTTACCCCCTCCACCTCCGCCGGCACAAGCTGAAGCAGATAATAATGACATCATCAACTTGACACAGAAATTTATGAAAATGAAACCGCCGACATTCTATGGTGGAATTGAACCGTTGAAAGCAGAAACATGGTTATTGGAAATGGCGAAGCTATATGAGGTGTTTCCTTGTTCTGAAACCCAGAAAGTCCTCCTAGCCACCTACACTCTGAAAGATAAAGCCCGCAGGTGGTGGTTACTGATCCGAAGTGGCAATGGGAATATGACGTGGGCACAGTTTAATGTTATTTTCTATGATAAATATTTTCCCCAATGTTTCAGGGATCGGAAAGTGTCTGAATTTCAGGAACTCAAACAGAGAAGGATGTCTGTGGCAGAATATGAAGCTAAATTCACCAAACTGGCACAGTTTGCTCCACATATGGTGGATACTAATTACAAGAAAGCACGAAAGTTTGAAGGTGGACTGGATTTAGAGGTGTTTGATCGAGTAGGCGTCCTGAAATTGCCTACTTATGTAGAAGTTTTAGACAGATCCTTGATGGCGGAAGCCACCATAGCCGCTATGAAACAGAGTAAAGCCCCAACAGCTACAACAAATGATTGGAGAGGAAAAAGGTCTGGGTTTGGTTTTAAAAGAGGCCAGTCTTTTGTCAGTAAGAAGCAAAACACGGGGTCTACAAGCAGCTCGAGTCAGAGTAGTAGGTCTATTCCAGTCTGTCCTGATTGTGGTAGAAGGCATCGGGGTGTGTGCTACCGAGTATCTGGTGCTTGTTTCCAATGTAGCCAGTCAGGTCATGTGGTGAAAGATTGTCCGCTCAGGTCTGAGACTACTAGCCGTCCTGCGGCAAGTTCAGCTGGATCCACTTCTGTGACCAAAACAAATGCAAAGGCCAATACTGGGAAAGAACCTCTGAGACAAGGTCGAGTGTTTGCCTTGGTGCCTGGTGACATACCAAACACCTATACTGTGGTGTCAGGTACACTCTCTGTATGTTCTCAAAATGCATGTGTACTGATAGATTCCGGTTCTACACATTCCTTTGTATCGCATGCTTTTTCTCAGAAATTGACTAGACCATTAGAACTTATGACACATGTGTTATCTATATCTATGCCGTCTAGGAGTTCTATGATGTGTGCTCATGTTTATCCTGCATGTAATATTATGATTGGCGATGTGATGTTATATGTTGACTTATTGCCCTTGAACATTGATCATTTTGATTGTATTTTGGGAATGGACTGGTTGACTAAATACTGTGCTACCATTGACTGTGCAAGTAAATCTGTTGTGTTTAGACCACCGGGTATGCTTGAATTTACTTTTACTGGGAAGGGGGTAGTACCTCCCCTATATCTGATTTCGGTTATGAAAGCTGTAAAACTACTTAGAAAGGGATGTAGGGGTTACTTGTGCTGTATACTGACTGCACCATCTGACGGTACTAATGTAGAAACTATCCATGTTGCTTGTGAATTTCCCGATGTGTTTCCGAACGACTTACCTGGGGACTTAGTTGATAGAGAAATTGAATTCACTATTGAGGTGTTTCCGGGGACACAACCTATCTCCAAGACTCCCTATAGAATGTCTACCTCAGAATTGAAAGAACTGAAAACTCAACTCCAGGAATTGTTGAATAAGAAATTTATCTGTCCGAGTACTTCACCTTGGGGTGCTCCAGTCCTGTTTGTTAAAAAGAAAGATGGATCTCTGAGGCTATGTATAGACTACCGGGAATTGAACAAAGTAACTATCAAGAACAAATACGCTCTGCCCCGAATAGATGACTTGTTTGACCAACTTCAGAGAGCCCGAGTATTTTCCAAAATTGACCTCAGATTTGGGTATCACCAATTAAAGGTTAAGGCTGAAGACGTAGAGAAAACTGCATTTAGAACTAGATATGGACATTATGAATTTTTGGTAATGCCTTTTGGAGTAACAAATGCACCTGCAGCTTTTATGGATCTAATGAATAGGGTTTTCAAACAATACCTTGATGAATTCATTGTTGTGTTTATTGATGACATTTTGATTTACTCTAAAGACAGGGAGGAACATGAGAACCATCTGAGGACTACCTTGTAGATTTTGAGAGAAAAGAGGTTGTATGCTAAATTGTCTAAATGTGAATTCTGGCTTGACAGTGTGGCATTTTTGGGCCATGTAATTAACAAGGATGGTGTTTCTGTTGACCCTCAGAAAATTGAAGCTATTGTGGATTGGCCTAGACCGACAAATGTGACAGAGATTAGAAGTTTTCTGGGACTTGCAGGTTACTACAGGAGATTTGTAAAAGACTTTTCCAAGCTTGCCATGCCATTGACCCAGTTAACTCAAAAAAATGTGCCATTTCACTGGAACGAACAAAGAGAGGTAGCCTTTCAAGAGTTGAAAACCAGGTTAGTAACTGCACCAATTTTAACCTTGCCTAATGGTACTGATAGGTTTCAAGTTTACAGTGATGCTTCCTACAAAGGGTTGGGGTGCGTGCTAATGTAAAACGGAAAAGTGATTGCCTATGCTTCTCGACAACTCCGACCCCATGAAAAGAATTACCCAACACATGATCTCGAGCTAGCAGTCGTGGTGTTTGCTTTGAAAATCTGGCGTCACTACTTGTATGGAGTAACTTGCGAGGTGTATACTGATCATAAAAGCTTGAAATACTTCTTCACCCAAAAGGAATTGAATATGAGACAGAGGTGATGGTTAGAGTTGATCAAAGATTATGATTTGCAGATCTTATACCACCCAGGGAAAGCTAATACCGTAGCAGATGCCTTGAGCTGAAAATCCAGTGCGAATTTGTCATGCTTGTTATCCAACCGAAAAGAATTGCTAGATGACCCGGAACAGCAGGTGATTGAGATTGTCGTGCGAGAACAAGGTGGAACCTTAACTACTATTTCCGCTCAACCTGCAATTCTTGATGAGATCAAACAGAAACAACGGGAAGAAGACTACTTGAAAAAGATCATAGAAGAGTTTGATTCAAAGCTGAGGCCGGGATTTGTGTTTGAGAATGATGTATTGAAATTTCAGGACCGTCTTTGTGTACCCGATTATTGTGATTTGAGAAAACGTGTTATGACCGAAGCTCACAACAGTAAGTTTGCCATGCACCCGGGGAACACGAAAATGTATCACAACTTGAAACAGAATTTTTGGTGGCCTGGAATGAAAAAGAGTATTGTCGATTTCGTGGCTAGATGTCTACATTGCCAACAGGTTAAAGCTAAACATCAACGACCCGCTGGTTTGCTACAACCACTCCCAATACTGGAACGGAAATGCGAGCACATTACCATGGACTTCATTGTAGGATTGCCTCACTCTTCCCGAGGTATGGACTCTATTTGGGTTATAGTTGATCGTTTAACTAAGTCTGCCCATTTTCTGCCTGTCAAAACTATTTATAATGCGGATAAATTGGCCAATATTTATATAATTGAAATTGTGAGATTGCACGAAGTGCCAGTATCTATTGTGTCTGACAGGGACTCAAAGTTTGTGTCGAGGTTTTGGCAGAGTTTGCAACAGGCCTTGGGGACTAAACTGAGATTGAGTAGCGCCTATCACCCACAGACAGATGGACAAACTAAACGAACCAATCAAACTCTGGAGGATATGCTCAGAATGTATGCATTAGACTTCCAGGGGAATTGGGAGACCTATTTGCCGTTAACTGAATTTGTATACAACAATAGTAACCATTCAAGCATTGGGATGGCTCCTTACGAAGCTTTGTATGAAAGAAAATGTCGTTCTCCGATATGTTGGGCTGAAGTAGGTGATAGACCCTTGTTGGGACCCAAACTCGTGCAAGAGAAAACCGAGAAGGTGAAACTGATCCAACAACGTCTGAAAACTGCACAGAGTCGGCAAAAGAGCTATGCTGATGTCCGAAGAAGAGATAGGGAATATGAAGTTGGGGACCATGTGTTCATAAAGGTGACCCCGATGAAAGGTCAAACTCGGTTTGGTGTTAAAGGCAAATTGGCGCCGAGGTATGTTGGACCTTATGAAATCTTGGAAAAGATCAATCCAGTATCGTATCGGATAGCCTTACCTCTAGTAATGGAGCATATGCATAACGTCTTTCATGTATCGATGCTTCGAGAATACTTGAGGGATCTACTCCATGTCATTGAGCCAACACATGTGCTTTTGAAAGATAACTACACTTATGAGGAAAGACCTATCCAAATTGTGAATCGTAGGATCAAAAGATTGAGAAATAAAGAAATACTGTTGGTAAAAGTTGATTGGCAAAACCACGGAGGAACCTATGCAACTTGGGAAACAGAAGAAGACATGATGAAGAGATATCCGGACTTGTTCCCATTGGACCCAATGTTGTTCCAGAATGAAGGTAATTCAAGTTTGGAGGACCAAACTCTTTTAAGGGGGGAAGATTGTAACAACCCCGCCCTCTGATTAATGTTAATCCATGATTAATTATGCCTAACAGTAATTTAGGAGGGAGTTGGAATTAAGTTGCATGTGCATTGCATTATTTATGTGTCTCTGTCTGTTCAGTGTAGAAAGATCTATTCATGTTTTAGTTTTGATTTGCGGATTGAAAGCCTTATCGACGACTGATTCAGAAATTGATTAGTGTGTTATACTAGTTAGATTTTATGTGATTTTATGGTAGGCTTAATTAAAATTCGATTTGGAATGTGTAAATTAGATTAAATAATGTTGAATTGAATTAGTTTGCCTAATTACACAAATGCCACTTAGTGGCTTGATTTGAGACCAACTTTATCACACCTTATTACACTTAGAAGCATCTCTCCTCAGCCATTTTCTTGACCAAACCGTAGGAGAGAGAGAGAGAAAGAGTAGGAGAACAAGATTGAGTTCATCTAGAATTTTGCTTGAACTTAGAAGAATTGAAGGCAACTTGGAAGATTAGGCTACTAAGCTTGAAATTGAAGACCTAAAGGTAGAGAATTCATCCTTTTAATTATGAATGTGAGTTGTTCTTGCTAGGTTCATGGTGAAATTGGTATTTAAAGTCAAGATTTAGCTCAAAGTGTGGTTTTGAGAGTCCATCCATGCATGCATGCATAAATTTCCATGCTTTGAGTTTGAATTCTAAGATTTCTTCCATGCATGTGTTAATTTCACTCACATTATGGTCATTCATCTTGTTGTCCATCAAATTATCAAGTTTAGTCATGTTTTGGAGGGTTTAGATTCAATGAGGTTCTTGAATGTTGTATTAATGGCATGTTCATAGAGTTCATGTTGATTTTGCACAAACTGGGTTGCTCTTGGGCCATGATTTCTTGAAATGATTTTTAATATATGTTGTTTTATGAGTTATTATATGTTTCCTCAAATATTGGCCCAGAAAAATGAGTTTTGAAGGCTTAAAGGTTGTTTTTCATGCTTGGGGGTCAATTTGGATTTTCCAGAAAGCGGGGACTTTCACGTTTGAGCGTGAATCCTGAGTACATGCACTTCCGCTCGAGCGTGAAATACGTATACCCAGAAGTTTGTGTGTTTTGCAGTCCGCTCGAGCAGGGGAACCCACGCTCGGGCGAGACTCTGAGTCTCACGCTCAAGTGGGGGTCGAGCGCCCGTCGAGCGTGAAAATCATACATCCAGTACTTTTGTCGATTTTGCAGTCCGCTCGAGCGAGGAAGTTCACGCTCGAGCGGAGCTTCAATATCTGCATGTCCGCTCGAGCGGGGTAATCCACGCTCGAGCGTGGACCTTATCTTCAGCAAAATTTAGGAAATGGTTTTCAAGGCATTTTTACAACCTCATTCCATCCTAGGCATTCCTAGGCCATGTTTAAGACCCTTTAATGAGGATTAAAGGTTAGCAACACACTAAGAGCCAATGACGTAAGTTTTGTACAATTAGAACGTGTGTTTCAAGTGTGTATCTGTTATGTGTTATGTAGGTCACGTGCCGCGTTCTGTCTGACTAATCTACTCCGTCTGTTTGTCTCAAGGCCAACTGTGAGTAATAACTTAGTAAAGTTATGTTCAACTGTATCTATTTTCTGTGTGATAAAATAAGATCTATTTTCCGAAATGATATGTTATGTACAATGAATGATTGTTCAATTTCTGATATGTATTCGTGACAGCCTTAGCATCATGTGATATCTATTGGCTGTTACCCGGTATCAGAGGTCCCTTTATGGAACTTATATCCGTCTGCACTCTGTTACCCGTACCTGAGGCCCCGTCATGGGGGCTCAGCTTCTGTTCTGTTACCCGGATCTGGAGGTTCCTTTAAGGAACTGGTTACTTGTAACCCTTACGTGTCTGCCTCTGTTCTGTATCTGCTCTGTTATTGCTAATGGATGTATCACGTAAACTCAAGCATGACTTATTATTTCTGTATATGATCTGGACCAATTATGGATTTGATACGAAATTGAATTATGATTTCTGAATCTGTACAGACTCATTAATTGAAACCCCTTTGCTCTATTATTATTCACTGGGCTTTCGCTCACAGTTTATATTATGTATGTAGATGAACCGGCGTGTGACCAAGGCCAAAGTTGACGGCCTTCTGTTCTGTTTTTTGTCAACCAACCGTTGTGCCTCCCGAGGAGGTTCCGATCGAAGTCTAATGCCATGGCTGTTTTTGTATTCATGCTAGTCTCTGTGACTATTTTGTAAAGTCAGGTCTTGGGATGTACACTTCTGTAAATACTTTGTAAATATTGGCGTCCTTTGACTGGCATGCTCATGTATATATATATATATATAAGTTTTGAAATCTACTAGCTCATGTACGTAACCACAGCTCATTGGACCTTGTCTATTTTATATATTTGCTTCCGCAGCCCCTTATTATTTGCTAATCTGTCAAGAGGCCTTTGGTAATCCAAGGATTACTAGCCGGTTATGATGCTAGACCTACAGGGGCGGGTTGGGTCGTGACACTATGGTTCCAAACACATCGAACGGCCTCGGGCCCAATTAATTCATGTCAAACCGGCCTTTGGCCCTTTCAGACTTTCTTGTCAAACTGGCCTCTGGCCCATTCTTGTCAAACTGGCCTTTGGCCCATTTATCTTTCATTCATGTCAGACTGGCCTTTGGCCCATTCATTCTTTCATTCAGATCATACTGGCTTCTGGCCCATTCATTCTATCATTCAGATCGTATTGGCCTCTGGCCCATTCATTCTATCGTTCAAATCATACTAGCCTCTGGCCCATTCATTCATTTATGTCAGACTGGCCTTCAGCCCATTCATTCATTCATTCGTGTCAAACTGGCCTTTGGCCCATTCATTTTGCATAGCAAACATTGTCCACCAATCAAATTAACATAATTATAAACTTACATAGAAGTAAGCAATTAAACAACAACATATTTCAGACATCTTTGTCAAGATATTACTCACTGTGATCGGTTAGTTGATTTGCCATGGAGCTTGACCCTACACATCACATAACACATACGGGTCAGAAATGATTCAATCCGTTCTTTAATTCACATATTCCTCTTTAGGCTTTATTCTTATCCCTTTAATTCATTTACAATGCTTAATGCATACCTAAGAGTACTTAGAAGTGAAAGAGAACGGAAAACGAAACACAGAATGCACTTTCAAAATTTTCAGAAACAGGGTCCCCGCTCGAGCGTGGACTTCCCCGCTCGAGCGGACCCATGAGGCCTGCAAAAGTATTGGTTATGTCAATTTTACGCTCGAGCTCGAAGTCTGGCGCTCGAGCGGAAGGCCTCACTACATGGCTCCCCGCTCGAGCGTGAACTTCCCCGCTCGAGCGTACATCCATGTCTGCAAAAATATTGGGAACACGAATTTCCCGCTCGAGCAGCACTTCCCCCGCTCGAGCGGACATCATAAATTCTGGGTTTTCCAGAATGGTTCTTGAGCTCAAATTCATCATTCCAACCAACATTTCTTGCATATTATGGCTCAAACTTCATATATATATGTACTCACATGGTACAAACACCAAATTACAACACAATAAAGCTCAATTCCCTAAATTACCTACATGCATGTTCCAAATTACACCAAACTTGTTTCCATCATAACAATTCCATGTATTTCAAACTTATATTCTCATGGATGGTACATGCATGTGGAACACAACTTCTATTCTTAACTTAGATGACGAAGAGATGGTCAAAAACATGAGCTTCAACTAAAACTTACACGGATCATATATTTTGTGCTCAAACATGCAAATTCAAAGCAATTACACACATGCATGCATACATTGACCTTCAATTCAACATGGTCAACTCAATTTCATTTCAATTCTTACTCTTGATTACCCAACTAGCTTGAATACACAATTTACAAACTTATACTTTTGAATTCATGCTCACTTGCTTACCTAGAGGTTCAATTCTTCCAATCTATAGCAAATTCTTGAGTAATCTTCAAGGTTTCCAAGCTTCTTGAGCAAACCCTCAATTTCCCACTCTCTCTCCCTCTAATTCGGCCCTCTTACACTCAAGAGCCCAAAATCAGCCAAAATGAATCAAAAAGAGAGAGATTGAGTGTATATGGCCCTATATATAGCCCCACTAAGTCAATTTATCAATATTAAATAATTGAGCACTTAATTAATCGTTCTGAATCTAATTATTTTGATTCGAATCAATTTTCAATTAAATTTCACCGTAGGCTCTAAAAATTACGCTAATCACAATGGCGTAATCGATTTCGGGTTTCGTGGCCGATAAGGCCTTCAATTTAATTTCCAAAGCAGATAATCACACAGATATTTCTACGGTGAACAGATAGAAATTCAAAACCACATATTTTCACATAATGGCACACAAAATCGTATCAAACACATAATCAAATTTATAATAAGGACCAATTAGCATAATACGGAACAGGGTTATCACAGTCTTCCCCCATTTAGGAAGTTTGGTCCTCCAAACTTATTTACCTTCGTCGGGAAACAAATGTGGATAGCGTAGTCGCATTTCCTCCTCTTTTTCCCACGTGGCATCCGTCCCATAGTGTTCTTTCCATTCCACTTTCACCATTGGGATGGACTTGCTTCTCAGTTGTTTCACTTGCCGGTCAACGATTCGCTCCGGCCATTCGGCGTACTCCATATTTTCATCAATAGCTACCCTGTGATAATCAATCACATGAAACGGGTCTCAGAGGTAACCCCTCAACATCGACACATGAAACACATTATGGATTTGTTCAAATCTCGGTGGCAAAGCAACCCTATAGGAAACTGGGCCAAGCCTTTCCAGAATCTGAAACGGCCTAATGTAACGGGGCGACAACGTACCCTTCTTTTCAAACCTGACTTGGCCTTTCATTGGGGACACACGAATAAACACATGGTCACCGACCTCATACTCAAGAGGTCTTCTTCGAACATCTGCATAATTCTTTTGTCGGTCCTGGGCTGTTTTGAGTCTTTGTCGAATGATTTTGATATTCTCAGAAGTGTCTTGCACAATTTCAGGCCCAAGTAAGGCTCTATCCCTGACTTCCGTCCAACAAATTGGTGATCTACACCTTCTACCATACAAAGCCTCGTATGGTGCCATACCGATGCTGGAGTGGAAGCTGTTATTGTATGCAAATTCCACGAGTGGCAAATAGTCTTCCCAACTCCCTTGAAAGTCTAAAGCACACATCTGAAGCATATCTTCCAAAGTTTGTATTGTTCGTTCTGACTGCCCATCTGTCTGTGGGTGGAATGCAGTACTGAACCTTAGTTCTGTCCCCATAGCTTCCTGCAAACTCTTCCACAATCTTGAAACAAATTTCGGATCTCTATCCGACACAACAGATACCGGAACTCCGTGTAAACGGACAATCTCATCAACATATATTGTAGCCAATCTATAAGCATTAAACGTAGTTCTAACTGGTAGAAAATGTGCAGATTTAGTAAGTCTATCAACTACAACCCAAATCGAATCCATATCTCGAGAAGTCCGAGGTAGGCCAACAACAAAATCCATAGTCACATGCTCCCACTTCCATTCAGGAATAAGGAGAGGTTGAAGTAGACTGCCCGGTTTCTGGTGTTCAGCTTTAACTTGTTGACACTGAAGACATTTGGACACATATTCTGCAATTTTTTTCTTCATTTTAGGCCACCAATAACTTTGTTTCAGATCCCGATACATTTTATTGTTGCCCGGATGCATAGCAAACACTGATTTATGGGCTTCGTCTAAAACCCTTTTCTTTAGTTCCAGAATATCTGGGACACACATTCAGTTTCGAAACCTCAACACTTCATTTTCAATACTAAACTCTGCATTTGGACTTGTCTCAAATTCATCGATCACCTTCTTGAGGAATTCATCCTCTTTTTGTTTCTGTTTAATTTCCTCCACGATTGTCGGTTCAGCTGAAATAGCGGCTATCAATCCGCCCTGTTCACACAACACTACTTCAATTTCAGACTTCTCAAAATCTTGCAAGATCTGTTTCTGTTCAGTAAGCAAACAAGCCATACTCCCCGTTGATTTTCTGCTCAAGGCATCAACAACTGTATTAGCTTTCCCGGGATGATACTGGATCTCGAGATCATAGTCTTTTATCAGTTCGAGCCATCTCCTCTGATGCATGTTCAACTCCTTCTGCGTAAAGAAGTATTTTAGACTTTTGTGATCCGTGTAGACTTCGCACTTTGCCCCATACAAATAATGCCGTCAGATTTTCAAAGCAAAAACAACTGTGGCCAATTCTAAATCATGTGTTGGGTAGTTCTTCTCGTGTGATCTCAACTGTCTGGAGGCGTAAGCAATAACCTTTCTGTTTTGCATTAGTACACAACCCAAACCTTTATAAGACGCATCACTGAAAATTACAAAGTTTTCTGTACCTGTGGGCAATGTCAGTACTGGTGTAGTGGTCAGTCTCGTTTTCAGTTCATGAAAGGCAGATTCTCTTTCGTCATTCCATTCAAATGATTGCCCCTTGCGTGTCAATTAGGTAAGAGGTACAGCTATCTTTGAAAAGTTTTTCACAAACCTCCTGTAATACCCGGCCAAGCCCATGAAACTGCGGACCTCTGTTACATTCATCAGTGTAGGCCAATTCACAATTGCCTCTATTTTCTACGGGTCCACTAAAATCCCTTCCTTGTTGATGACATGCCCTAAGAAAACAACTTCATCCATCCAAAACTCACATTTCTTTAGTTTAGCGAATAATTTCCTTTCTCTAAGTATTTGCAGGATAGTTCTCAAATGATGTTCATGTTCAAGTCCATTCTTGGAGTATATCAAAATGTCATCAATAAAAACCACAACAAATTCATCAAGGTAGGTTTTAAAAATTCGGTTCATTAAGTCCATAAATGCTGCCGGAGCATTAGTCACCCCAAATGGCAATTCAAAATGATCGTACCTCGTTCTGAACGCGATTTTCTCAGCATCTTCTGTCTTTACTTTCAGCTGATGATACCCGGATCTCAAATCAATCTTGGAAAACACTTGAATACACAAATGGGGAAGGGGATATTTATTCTTTATGGTTACCTTGTTCAGTTCTCGATAGTCAATACACAAACGTAGGGTTCCGTCTTTCTTTTTGACAAACAATACAGATGCACCCCATGACGAAGTGCTAGGTCGGATAAATCCTTTGTTAAGCAGGTCTTGCAACTGTTCTTTCAATTCTTTCATTTCAGTAGCAGCCATTCTGTAGGGAGTTTTGGAAATAGGCTGGGTGCCTGGTATAGTTTCAATTGTAAACTCTATCTCCCTGTCCACCAATTCCCCTGGTAATTCATTTGGAAACACATCTGGAAATTCTCTAACAATAGGGATATCATTCAATTCAACATTTACAGATTGTTCAAACAACACATAACACAAATAACCCTGGCACCCTTTCCTGATCAGTTTACATGCTTTCTTTGCAGATATCAAATAAGGTGGAGCTACTACCCTGTTACCCACAAATACAATTTCTTCTTGTTCTGGTGGTCTAAACACAACCCGTTTGGTCACACAATCAATGGTGGCATAATATTTAGTTAGCCAATCCATGCCCAAAATTACATCAAAGTGCCTAAAGTTCAAGGGCAACAAATCCACATATAGGATGGCATTCCCAACACGCATGTCACAAAAATGATATACAGATTCACACAATACAGATTCTCCGGATGAAGCAGATACACATAGTAGGTATGGCATTAATTCTAGAGGTCTATTCAGCCTAGATGCAAATGCACATGTCACAAAAGAGTGTGTTGATCCAGAGTCAATTAACACAAAAGCATCCTGATTACATATAGAAATAGTACCTGAGACAACTACGTTGGCATTCCGTGTATCGCCCGGAACAAGCACAAAAACTCTCCCTTATCTCACAGTATCCCCAGTGGTAGTAGATCTCATAGTGTTTCCCGGCTTTGGAATCGATGCGGTAGAACTAGTAGCTATCTTCCCACTGTTCTGATTACAATCTCGAGCCATATGCCCTTGTTTCCCACATTTAAAACAGGCTCCCGACACACGGTAACAAACTCCACGGTGCCTTTTACTACAAATGTTGCATATAGGAGATGTATCTCGGGAAGAATTCGAAGTACTCGAAGAGCCTGTGTTTTGCTTTTTCAGAAATTTCTTCTTTGAAAAGAAGCATTGCCTTTTGTTGCCTTTCCAGTCAGTTGTTGACTTAGTCTGTCTAGCTATGTTAGCTTCCGATATGATGGCCCGGTCTAGCACCCCAATATAGGTTTCCAGCTTCAAGACATTTACCCTTTCTAAAATGTCACTTCGAAGCCCACCTTCAAAATGCCTCGCTTTCTTATAGTCAGTGTCAATCACATGCGGTGCAAACCTAGCCAATTCGGTGAATTTGGCCTCATACTCAGCTACAGTCATACTATCTTGCCTAAGTTCCATGAACTCTGAAACTTTCCTGTCCCGGACACACTGCGGGAAGTACTTGTCATAGAAAATTTCTAGAAATTTCACCCAGTCAACATCTTTATGATTTTCTCACATTAACATCCACCATCTTCTTGCTTCATCTTCTAGCATAAAGGTGGCTAGAAGCACTTTCTGTGTCTCCGAACATGGGAATACTTCAAACAGTTTTTCATGCTTCGGCTTTTAAAGGATCCAATCCCCCGTGGAACTGTGGTGGTTTCATTTTCTTAAACTCTTTGGTGAGAGCTATTTTCCGATCATCATTCTGATTATCTGGCACAGGAGGTGCCGGAGGCGGTGGTGGAGGATGTGGTTGCTACCACTGTTGTTGCCACTCTTGTTGTTGCCTCAATGTTTCTGCCATTTCCTGAATCAAACTTTCCATTCTATCCATTCTGGCAGTAGAGGACTCTTCTATCTCATCACCTCTTGTTCTCACCATCTGATTAAACTTGCATTATACTTCATACAAAAGATTCACAAGTATGCACATACTAAAAGCATACACATTCAAATAATTTGTAATGCAAGCAAATCACAAACTTATAACACATAATTGTTCATATCAAAACATTTAAGCATATTCTTGATGCTCCCAAATACATAATCATCACATGAATGCATCCTAGATCTTTTCTAGACGCTTATTGCTCTTTTGGACAAGTGTGTGAGTTATTAACTCGTGCTCTGATACCACTCTGTCATGACCTGAACCCGTCCCCATGGGTTAAGGACATAACCGGCCAGTAATTGAGGGATTACCTGCGGCCTCAAACCTAACCAGACATAACTCATCAGAGTAAAGGGGCCAAACGGAAGCAAAATTTAAAACTTTGTCCATAGAGCTGTGCTTACATGGCACATCATAACAAACCATACGCATACATATTAATAACTCACATTAAAATACAGTGGTATAAAGTTTTGTATAGACAGGATCATTCACATCTAGGTCAGTCAATCAAAACTATATACAACAAATACCAAAGTCTTCGCCGACACGACAAAATATCATAAGATGGCAAAAGGCGAAGACGTGTCTTGTGCGTAAGACGCAAGGGCTGACTCTTCAAAACCTTGGTTATTCCACACAGACTTCACTGGGGCTGGGTCTGGACCTCTCTTGGCTCACCTACAAACACATGAATGAGTGTGAGCGAAAGCCCAGTGAATAATATCAAATAAAGAAGAGACATTAGAACAACATACATCAAACGGCCTCAGGCCCAATCCATATTTCTATCTAGTATATACATATATCAAGTGACTGTGGTTCCAAACACATCGAACGGCCTCGGGCCCAATTCATTCATATCAAACTGACCTTTGGCCCTTTCAGACTTTCTTGTCAAACTGGCCTCTGGCCCATTCTTGTCAAACTAGCCTTTGGCCCATTTATCTTTCAATCATGTCAGACTGGCCTTTGGCCCATTCATTTTTTCATTCAGATCATACTGGCCTTTGGCCCATTCATTCTATCATTCAGATCGTATTGGCCTCTAGCCCATTCATTCTATCGTTCAAATCATACTGGCCTCTGGCCCATTCATTCATTTATGTCAGACTGGCTTTCAACCCATTCATTCATTCATTCGTGTCAAACTGGCCTTTGGCTCATTCATACTTACATGTCAAACTGGTCTTTGGCCCATTCATTTGGCATAGCAAACATTGTCCACCAATCAAATTAACATAATTATAAACTTACATAGAAGTAAGCAATTGGACAACAACATATTTCAGACATCTTTGTCAAGATATTACTCACAGTGATCGGTTAGTTGATTTGTCATGGAACTTGACCCTACACATCACATAACACATACGGGTCACAAATGATTCAATCCGTTCTTTAATTCACATATTCCTCTTTAGGCTTTATTCTTATCCCTTTAATTCATTTACAATGCTTAATGCATGCCTAAGAGTACTTAGAAGTGAAAGAGAACGGAAAACGAAACACATAATGCACTTTCAAAATTTTCAGAAACAGGGTCCCCGCTCGAGCGTGGACTTCCCCGCTCGAGCAGACCCATAAGGCCTGCAAAAGTACTGGTTATGTCAATTTTACGCTCGAGCTCGAAGTCTGGCGCTCGAGCGGAAGGCCTCACTACATGGCTCCCCGCTCGAGCGTGAACTTCCCCGCTCGAGCGTACATCCATGTATGCAAAAATACTGGGAACATGAATTTCCCGCTCGAGCAGCACTTCCCCCGCTCGAGCGGACATCATAAATTCTGGGTTTTCCAGAATGGTTCTTGAGCTCAAATTCATCATTCCAACCAACATTTCTTGCATATTATGGCTCAAACTTCATATATATATGTACTCACATGGTACAAACACTAAATTACAACACAATGAAGCTCAATTCCTTAAATTACCTACATGCATGTGCCAAATTGCACCAAACTTGTTTCCATCATAACAATTCCATGTATTTCAAACTTATATTCTCATGGATGGTACATACATATGGAACACAACTTCTATTCTCAACTTAGATGATGAAGAGATGGTCAAAAACATGAGCTTCAACTAAAACTTACACGGATCATATATTTTGTGCTCAAACATGCAAATTCAAAGCAATTACACACATGCATGCATACACTGACCTTCAATTCAATATGGTCAACTCAATTTCATTTCAATTCTTACTCTTGCTTACCCAACTAGCTTGAATACACAATTTACAAACTTATACTTTTGAATTCATGCTCACTTGCTTACCTAGAGGTTCAATTCTTCCAATCTATAGCAAAGTCTTGAGTAATCTTCAAGGTTTCCAAGCTTCTTGAGCAAACCCTCAATTCCCCACTCTCTCTCCCTCTAATTCGGCCCTCTCACACTCAAGAGCCCAAAATTCAGCCAAAATGAATCAAAAAGAGAGAGATTGAGTGTATATGGCCCTATATATAGCCCCACTAAGTCAATTTATCAATATTAAATAATTGAGCACTTAATTAATCGTTCTGAATCTAATTATTTTGATTCGAATCAATTTTCAATTAAATTTCACCGTAGGCTCTAAAAATTACGCTAATCACAATGGCGTAATCGATTTCGGGTTTCGTGGCCGATAAGGCCTTCAATTTAATTTCCAAAGCAGATAATCACACAGATATTTCTACGGTGAACAGATAGAAATTCAAAACCACATATTTTCACATAATGGCACACAAAATCGTATCAAACACATAATCAAATTTATAATAAGGACCAATTAGCATAATACGGAACAGGGTTATCACACCTATTATCTCATACTTTCCTTAGATTGGATTTATTTCCAATTTTCTCATAAATAAATTATAGGAACTGTATGCGTAATTTGCACTAATTACTTGGTAAAATAAGATGCAACTACCCCGATGGTTTACAGACCAACACTCAGATGGTTTGGCATGTGATTGAAGAAAATGAGAAATTGATTCATGTGCATTTTCTGAACTCTTTTTCTTGTAGAGGGGGTTTGATCTGTGTTGCTATGCTTCTGGTTTTTTCTAGTTCATTTCTTCCCAACTATCGTTTGTACTATTTGTTTCTCCTTTGTAACATTATATTATCATTAATACAATATATATTTTTTCTAATCAAAAGTAAATATATAAATAAAAGAAAAGGCAAAAAAGAGTTGGAGACAGATAGCGTGGCATTGTGATGGGTAACGGATTAAACCATTCCAATTTTTTAAAAGAATAATGATTAGTTAATTTTTCTTTTTCAAAGTTTTTAATAGTAAGGCCTTGTTTGGGGTGTCCTAAAAAAGCCAAAAAGTCAAAAAGTCACTATCATATTTAAGTCACATCATCTTATTTAAGTCACATCACCTCTCTACCACATCACTTCAAACCCAACCCATACCCAATCCATATTTCATAAAAAGTCAAAAAGTGCACTTATTTAGATCATCCTAAACCACCCCTAAGTATAAGATGGACTTTGATTGTGTCAATTACATATTCAAAGATTATAAAATATGAATAGAAATTTATTATTAAGGAAAACTCATTACACTTACAAAGGTAATTATCAAATTTTTGTTCCACTCATTACAATTAAGGTTAATCTACTTCTTACGGTAGGTATCGTAACCATTGAAACGAGTCATTTTTTTAGGAGGTAGGTATTGTAACCATTGAAAAGAGTCATTTTTTTAGGAGATTATTCACAAATAAGAAGAAAATTTTATTAAACAGGACAACCAGTTACATAATAAAGTCTAATAACACATATCACCTGCATGTCAAACACCAACAATGACAATAAATATAAGAAACAACCCTACAATGAGATGCAAATAGAAATCTAAAGAAAGACTCTCCCAAAGAGAAGAAATATTCAATATTTGCCTTTGGTAACGATTTACTTTTTAACCTCTCAGTTGAGAGTATATAAGAGTGGCCAACTGAACTAGTCCAAAACCTTCTATATGTCTCTCATTTGGTCACGGCTAGTTCTACATTTCCATTAGCATCACTCAATGCTTTGGATGTTGTATCACCACTACCCAACTCCACATCCCCTTCATTGTTGATTTCAATTGCTTCTTCCAATGGCTTATAAGTATAAAACCAGGCACACACCACATAATACATGAGATTTATTACTTGTACACCAGTAGCAAGCCAAAAGTAATTTTCCAGTCTTCCCCTGTTGAGGTTTCTATCAGGCAGCCAATTCTTCTCCTTTCCAGTATATTTATGAACCAATGATACCTTTAAGGTACCCATATATTGCCCTGCCGCTATGGCAATCCAGTAGAGTGCCGCAGCAGAGCTTCTCATGCTTTCTGGCGATTGATCATAAAGAAACTCCATGTGCCCAACAGACATGAAAACATCAGCTATTCCAGAAATGCAATGTTGAGGAAGCAACCAAAATACACTTATGGGAATGACAGCGTTCGGCTGGTCGGGTAAGTTGTGTTCTGCTGCCACTGCTTTCCTTTTCATCTCTATGAGGGCTGAAACAGTAGTAGCAACAATGTAGAGCATGAAGCCTATGCCCATTCTCTGTAAGCATGTAATGCCTGCAGGGTTTCCAGTGAACCGACGAGCAAAGGGCACGAACAATTGGTCATATAGAACAAGCCCAACGAGGACAGTGAGGTATTTGGAAGGAGTGGGAGTGGAAGAGGCGACGATCCATGGAGAGAGCTTGTAATATGCCAAAGGTGCTTTGGTTTGCATGGGAAGCTATGAGCAGTATTCCAGAACCCCATATGGGCAATACTCGGATGATGGACTTTAGTTCTTCCACTCGATGGACTGTCGCTAGTCTCCAAAGATTTGGGAAGTTAGTCTCTTTCGCATCATCTTCAGTTAAAATTGCAGCTCGATCAAGCCACCTTAAAAAATCAAAATACATAATAAAGAAGTTTAGCCATTCATCTTTGAACTAATGCAGTATAAAAATTGTAACTTTAAGATAGATGTGTGTGTATCTATATCTATATATAATTTCAAAGTCTATTCATTCTTTTCTTGGAATAGAAAACCATCTATATTTAGTTGATGTTCATATGATGGTTTTAAGTGGCATTATTGGGAGATGTATTGATATTGGTCGTGAAAGTTTTCAAATTATCAGCCCAAAAAAATATAATTTATGAAAACTGAATCGGTAGAATTTTCTGTGAATCAGCTTTATAATGATATACAATAGTGGCCCAAAGTGTTTCGTAACGTCAGCCTAAATAATATAATGAAACTAAGCAATTTGATATTAAGGCCTTTGACGAGAATGAATCTTTCAATTGGCCCTAAGCATGCACTTCCATATTAGTTGAGCGACTATAAAAACTATCCAATACACATAATTTTCATTGTAAGTGGCATATTGACATGTATCTCGATATCTTAAAAGGACAAAAAATCAACCAATATTTCTATATAAAAAAAGGGTTTATATATAAAGCTTACTTGAATTGGTCAGTGTGTAGAAGCCTTCCATTAGAAGAAATAAGGGCATCAAGCTCTTTAGATTGGTACAACATTCCTGGATCTTCAGGTTCAATTTCTTTCCTCTTTTTCCAAGCAGCAACAATGACCTGAACCAATCTAACCAATGGGCTCCCCCCTGGTTTTACTTTCTTATAAAGAGGAGTGCCCAACATATAGACTAATGTAGAGAAAGCCATGACAATGGTTGGGATTCCAAAACCTAGACCCCACCCTACATTGTCTTGGACATAAACTAGAACTGTTACAGAAATCAGTGTGGACAATCCCATGGTAAAAAAGTACCAGTTGAAGAAGTTCCAGCTTCGAGATTTGACCTTGGATTTGGTCATGTCGAATTGATCAGCAGCGAAGGTGATGACGTTGGGCCTAAGGCCGCCTGCACCCGCCGATAAGAGGAAGAGAGAGAGGTAAAGAACCCATAGTTGTAGGGACGAGGCTTCCTGGCAACTCTCTTGAGTTGGGCATGGAGGGGGCCGAAGCTGAGCCCATTTCCCTAAATAAGCCAAATTATCAATTTAATTCCCAAACTAGGCCTAGTTTTGAAAGATTTCCCAAAATAGGCTAAAACGTGGTTTAGAACCACGCTTTCACGTCTATGCGCCTGTCCCACGTGAGAATTGAGAAGTCTTAAAAGTGTGGTTACAAAACGCGCTTTTAATTAAGAAAACGCGGTTACAAAAGACGCTTTTAATTAAATTTTTTTCTTCTGAAATCGTTGTTCTGAACCACGCTTTTAACTTACATTTTTTTGTTCTAAAAGCGCGGTTGTGAACCACGCTTTTAACCAAAAAAATTTTCTTCTGAAATCGTGGTTACGAACCACGCTTTTAGCTTAAATTTTTTTTCTTCTGAAAACGTGGTTATGAACCACGCTTTTTGGCAAAAAAAATTTTCTTCTGAAAGCGTGTTTGTGAACCACACTTTTTATACGATTTTTTTTCTTTAAGTGAAAGCGTGGTTTGTAACCACGCTTTTAAAACTTATATAAAATCTCCCCAGCCCCGTCTTTTGCAATCACGCTTGTTACACTTAACACCTTTCACTCTCGCTGCCTGCTCTCTCTCTCGCTCTTACTACTCTCTCTCTCTCTCGCTCTTACTACTCTCTCTCGCTCTTACTGCTCTCTCTCTGTCGCTGTGCTCGAGCTCCCTCTACTTCAGTACTGTCGCTCTCTGTGCTCTCTCTCGTTGGTATAGCTTCTGTCTCTCTCTGTTGATCTACTTTAATGCGTTTTATGTGTTTGTGAAAATGTGAATGTGGGTATAATGTTGGTAGAATAGGGTTCATGAATGTGAAAATGTTGTGAAATCAGAAATAATAAATTAGGGTTAGGGTTTATAATTGTGAAATTACAAATTACGATTACGGTTTGAGAAATTAGGGTTTTGAATTGTGAAATCTGTTTAAAAATTTGTGAAATCTGTTTAGAAATGTGAAATCTGTTTATAATTGTGAAATCTGTTGAATGTGAAATCAGATTTCTGTTCAATGTGACATCTGTTGAATGTGAAATCTGTTGAATGTTGAATCTGTGTAGAAAAATTTAAATATTATGTTTGAAATGAGAAAATGAGGGTTATGATTTTCTATTGAATGTGAAATCAGAAATGAGGGTTTTGGTTTTGAATTAGGGTTTTGAATTGATGAATGTGAAATCATTTTTCAATTAGGGTTAGGGTTTTAAATTGTGAAACTAGAAATAAGGGTTATGGTTTCAGAAATTAGGGTTGAAGAAATTTATGATAAGTTAAATTTTTTTAATAATGTTATATGATTTTTTTTAGGAACAAATAATTTTTAGGAACAAATAATTATCTATAATAATAATAATTTTCTTGTATATTATTATCGTAACTAACTTTATAATTTCTTGGAAAAAAACATGGCAAAACACAAGAAAATCTAATTTTGTCTATATAAAAATTATCTATAATTAAAATTTCAAAATTTTCTATCCCTTTCTTTCAAAATTTCCAAATTTTTTTTTTTTTTTTCTTTCACTTTCACTTTCCACAAATTTTTCTTTTTAATCAAAACATATTTAAGGAATAATCATGTCATTCCCTTTTATTTTCATTCCAATAAATTAAGCACAGCCTAACAATATTTACGATATATTAAAAAAAAAATAAAAATAGAATCATATAATATATATCAATGTCATACAAAATTGAATTACAAGGAACTATGTTTAAAGTTGTCATGGTTAGTCTAGAACTAATTATCCCGAGTCTATAGATCCAACTGATCATTATATCATTTTTTCTTTCTCTATTATGGAAAGTATAAGGGGATGTTTGGCATAAAAGAAAAGCAAGTTCAGCCAAAAGAAAATGAGGAGAAAATTTAAGGGAAAGGGGTAGAAAGTTTTCAGTTGTGAGAGGGTGGCCGTGTCCTTCGCCGCGAATAGCCTGAGTGAAACCCAAGATGGTCGTCGACGACGTTCTTCTGATTGTGAATTACAAATATATTTTATAGGGTTTTCAATTGTGAAATCAGAAATTAGGGTTATGGTTTCAGGAATTTGGGTTTTGAATTGTGAATCGTGTATATATTTATTGCATTGTGAACTGTGAATCCTATCTATTTTTTTTACAAATTAGGTTTTTGAATTTTGAATTGTGAATCCTGTCTATATTTTTTGAATTTAAAATTTAATTTCTGATTGCTTCTTAGTCCTGTTGATATGGTTAAATCTTGTTATTCTTTCACTTATCTCTTCAGCTTCATCATTAGGCCACTATAACTAGTACAAACAATTTTTTGGGTTGTTTTAGGAAATAAGTTAAAAGCTAATTTTTTGTATTTTTAAAAATATTTTTTTTTTGGAAAAACGTGTAAAAAAAATACTGAAAATGCTTTTTTACCTCTTTGCCCAAAAAATTACCAAAACATTAGAAGTCAAAAATTTTGATATAAATAAATGACTTTTTACAAAAAAATTGATATAAACATTAGAGGTCAAAAAAATTGATCCACAAAAAATTTGATATAAACATTAGAGGTGATCCACAAAAAAATTAGAAAGAGGCCTTTGAAGTCGTCCTGGAAAATGCTATTATCAAAACATTTGATATAAATAAATAAAAATTGTTTGAAAAAATTAAAATATTTGATTTATAAAATGACTCATTCTCGATAATTTTACCCACTTGAATTATCTAATTTACTTATTCTCTATGCGCCTGCATTATGTTTATTCAATTAAGTTTTAACTTTTTATGATAGTTAGATGTCTGAATCAGTTTACGTATTTATGGACTAATCTTACAATCCACACCAAACGTCCCTTCCACGTAGATCCGACAAATCTCAATTAATACCTATAAACATGACACATACTGAGAGTTCAACTTAAGACCTAAAAGGAGCATACCTAATTTTTAATACATAATGAGAGCTCATTAATATTAATGAAACTCAAGTTTGACTCGGTTCAAGTCGATAATTTTTTTGTTATGTTATTTATATTGCTTAAAATTATGAGAGCTCATTAATTTTTTATTTAGGTTATTTCTTACGTTATTTCCTTAAGTTATTTCGTATGAGGTTATTTCCCTAAGGGAATAATCTCATAGGAAATAACCTACCAAATAACTTTGTCATTAAGGTCCCTAATGGCAGAAGTTTGAGCAAATAAAAGTAACTTTTTTTTAATTGTCCTCAAATCTCACTAATTGGACCACCAGTTTTAAAAAATTACGTGAACAATGTTTGAAATAAAAATTAAGAACAAGTCATACAAAATCAGTCGAGTTATTTCAACTCAATGAAAAAAATAATAATTTCATAAAAAAAGTTACACTATGACTTAAGATTTTTGTATAACTTGTCCAATTTGTCTAATCGCACTGAATAAATACAATACTTGATACAAATTATACTATAAAATTATATGAACAAAAAAATAAAAGAAGAATCTTCATAATGTCTTCACATTCAAAATTATTGATATATCTGTCTAGTTTATCGAAATACTAAAAAAATAGATCAAGATTTATCAAAATATCCTCAAAATAAGTGTTTTTTAAATTGTTACCATTTACATGCGTACGATTAAATCATTGCCCAAATTAGGGACTTTTCCCAAATTAAGGCAAAATAGTAATTTATTTCCCAAAGTAGGCTTAGTTTGGACAGAATTCCTAAACTAAGCTAAAACGCGGATACAAACCACGCTTTCACCGTTTTTGTGGCCCTCCCACGAACAATTTGTAAAATCTTAAAAGCGTGGTACAATCCACGCTTTTAATTAACAAAACGTGGTTACAAATCACGCTTTTAAGAAAATTTTATTTATACATAAATTTTTAAGTAATTATTTTTTTAAAGTAAATCTGATTAAGGAAATTTGATTTATACATAACCATGCTTTTGTTAAGTAATTCTTTTTATCTTCAAAAAACGTGGTTGCAAACCACGGTTTTACTGTTGACCCGTGGATAATAACCACTTTTAAACAAAATGTAAAAATTCAACAAAAAATTCAAAACCAGCACTCATTCTTATTTCTCACAGACACTCACACTCACTCTCACTCTCTCTATCTCTCTCTCTCTCTAACACACACCCACAACACTCACACTCACATCAAACATATATAATTTGTAATATATATAAATTTTTGTAGACACCCCATTTTTGACCGACCTTAAGACTCAGACGTCACCGATTGAGCGCTCGGTGATGTTGCATATCGTGCTCGTTCAGAAGTCTCAGAGTCGCGGCCGCGCGCCCTGCTTCCGGACTTCCGAACTCTCTTCTGTGCCTTGCCTCGGTTTGCGAACCAGACTCGATTTTCTCTGTTTTCTTTCCTGAGGGGAGGGAGAGGTCCCGTAGACCATCTCTCAGTAGCCGTGGGCTACATTTCGTGGCCGTAGGCCATTTTGCCCATTTCGGAGCCGTCAGGCCGTGTGCCTCGGTTCGGGACCACCCAACCATCTCCGATTCCTCCGGTTTTTGGCATGCATCTCATTTACTCCCTTTCTAGGGACACTGGGGGCTTAGATACCCACTTTGTGGCCAAACACCACTTTCGGTGCTTAACGGCCGGTTTTCGGGATTCCGAACTGCGTGTTTTGGCCCCCGAGCTTTCGTTTTGCATCGGTTTTCGTTCATTTTTGGCAGGTACCTCTGTTTTATCACCAGGAAGATCACTGGAGGGTGGGAGGCTAGTAATTGTCTCAGCAACCTGTTATGCTCTTCCGGCGCCTCCCGGCGCCCGTTTTTCTCACTTCCGGGCTAATGTTGAACACCCAAGGGCCATTTTCTTCAAGCCAAAACCACATATTTGTGATGTACACACATGGGAGGACCCTAAAAACATATGGCCGGCCAGTAACTCTCTTTGACCCTTTTGAACCCCTCTTTGAATTGGCCTATTCTCTCTCCTGTTTTAGAGTTGCCAAATTTGAACCACAGGGTCTTGTTCAGCACACCTGGGAGGACACCAATCCTTGGTGGCCGGCCACTAAATCAACTTGACCTTTTTGACCCCTAGCCGGCCGGCCATGGGGGGTGGCCGACCGGCCACCTGCAACAAAAATACCTGGCCGGCCATGCTCCTTGGGATGTGTTCCTTACAGCTGCACAGCTGTTTCCCCCAGAAAAGATCTGTATCCGGGGGATATTTTGGAGGGGAAAGCTTGGGTGCATTTCCCTCCACCTTTACACCCCTCCTTTTTTCCATATAAGCCAGCCAAGAACTTGTCCCAAGGGTTAGAAAATTTGTCCTCAAGCATACATACATACCTCCATCTCCATCTCTCTCAAACTCTCAAGTTTAGTGCCATTTCTTGATCATCATCAAGCACCACTACCACCACTCCATTTCCAGCAGCAAGGAGAGGTTCTTGAGAGGCTTAGAAGCAACTTTCCTCAAGCCAAGAGGTAGCAAAAGTGAGGTCTTCAAGGGTAAGTCTCAAACTCCCTCTTTTACACCACTTTCTTGCTTCATTTCTTAAGCCTACTTGCTCACTGTTTTGGGCTCCGACCTTAACTGAAACTAGGTCTATTTTGAGCCATTCTTAATGTTTTCTCAAGGGCTCAACCCTGTTTGAGCCCTCCATCTTGTACTTGTTTCAATATCCTCTTATATGCCATTATTTTGCATTGAATATTTGGCCTATGTGTGATCTGAATTGGAGCATCTCATGAACTGATATTGTACTTATTTTAAGACCCTCTTCAACATTAAAGAAGGGCTCAACCTTGTTTTCATGCTCCATATGCCACTTGCTTTGAATCCATGTTTTACCCTTGTTTTTGCATGCTTTTTTCTAGCCTAGGAGTGATCTGTTTTCGAGCATAATGTAAACTGTAAGAGGGCCTATTTTGAGCCCCTCTTCAACATTTAAGAAGGGCTCAACCCTGTTTGGCCTCTCTATCATGCACTTGCTTCACAATTCCTTCAATTTACCGTAAAATTGCATGATTTGTTTGGCCTACATGTAGTCTGTTTTGGAGCATGTCATGAACTGTGAGTAAGCTTATTTTGTTTCCCTATACAACATTGTAGAAGGGATCAATCTTTTTGGGGGTCTCCATGTTATACTTGTCTTTATATCCCTCTTTGACTCCCATTGTTGCATGCTTTCTTAAGCTTATCTAGCTTCTGTTTTCGGCCATCATCAGAACTGGAAAGAGTCATATTTTGGCCTTCTTGTCATATTTCATTAAGGGTCTTTTCTGGTTTGATGAATGTTTAGGGTACCTCATGTTATAGCCTTATGTATCCTCAATCTTGCATGGCATTTTTAGCATGTTTGCATACTGAGTTGGGGGATGTCATCTACTGTAAATGTTCATATTTTCAGTCCCTCATCAGTGTTGTAGAAGGAAATTTTTCATTTTGAGCGTCGCATACACCACTTGTTTCAATACCCCTCTCTTGGCCCCCATTTTTGCATGCCATTGTTGTCCTATCTATGCTTACTATTTCGCCATGTTTTGTACTGTAAAAAATGCTATTTTGGGGCTGCCTTGCTACTGTTTTGTATGTCATGTCCATATCATGCATGTTTAGTATGGCTGTAGGCCATTTCGGGTGCTTAATATCGCATTTCGGGACCATTCCGTACATTTGGTGTCATTTCCCCACCTTTCGGGACTGTTTTGTATCATTTGTGAGTGCCAAAATTCATTTGCATGTTTGCATATCATTTCCATGTCATTTCATGCCTTACGGCCATCGCCTCGGTTTGCGTGCCCGCGTGCACGCATTTCGAGGCATCTCATTTTCATCCGTCGGCCTCCCGTGTGAGTGTGGCTGAGGTCCACTCGTGTTGGTGTAAGCCCATTTTACATTCTGTATGTCATTTTAATCTCATTGCATTGCATATGTCATTGCCTCGGTTTGCGCGCCCGTGTGCACGCATTTCGAGGCGCTTCATTTTCATCCGTCGGCCTCTTATGTGAGTGTGGCTGAGGCTCACTCATGTTGGTGTAAGCCCATTTGGCATTGTGCATATCATTTTAGCTTCATTACATTCCGTATGCCATTTTCTCGGTTTGCGCGCCCGTGGGCACGCATTTCGAGACATCTCATTTTAGTCTCATTACATATCATATTTCATGTCATTTCATGCCTTAGGGCCATCGCCTCGGTTTGCGCGCCCGTGTGCACGCATTTCGAGGCGCTTCATTTTCATCCATCGGCCTCTTATGTGAGTGTGGCTGAGGTCCACTCGTGTTAGTATAAGTCCAATTTGCATTGCGTGTGCCATTTCATGTCTTAGGATCATCACCTCGGTTTGCGTGCCCGTGTGCACGCATTTTGAGGCATCTTATTTTCATAGCATTGTGCATGCTAGGATTGTATTTTAGTTGCATTCATGCATATCATGCATATTGCATCGTGTTCGGGATAGGAGTTAGCCCGGGCACGGGAAACGAGGTACGTTCCGTACTCCGAGTGACGGAACGGGTCTCAATTCCCAAGTCATCGACACTCCGGATTATCCATGATGGAGTTAGGTTTTGCTGAAGCATTCATCCGCATTCATCCTATATTGAGTTGTGCGATCCGACTCCTCGGCCATCATGCATCGAGATGCGTGATTGGTGGCACGAGGATCGAGGCATGCATATATTTGTGAAATACATTGCTATGCCCCTTTCCTACTCTCTGTTGCAGCCAAATGAAGAATCAGCAACTTTTCGGAGTCGGGCACGCATTTCGAGAAACATTGCAAACAGAGGCTAATTGGGACATCCCAGTGGATTTCCGCGCAAGGCAGCCCAGCATACATCATTCAGCGGAAGTGAGGCAGCCCCTGGCTTGCATGCCAGTTTACAGTTTTTCTTAGTTAATTTGTTAATTAATTAGGAATTTGTATATTATTCGGACTGTATTATTCTTTCATTCGGACTGTATTATTCTTTCATTCGGACTGTATTATTTATTCGGACCCTCTGCGCGAGGGCATAACTGTAATAAGTGTGGGTGAGTGTGATGTATGTCTTCCAACCCCACGTCTTTCTTCCCTTTTATTTACCCGCTTATGATGGTTAGATATAGGGCATATTTCAATTAGCATACAGTATGACAGCATGTTTGCATCATTCATCTGTTTCGCACGCACCGGGCTCGGCGCATCATACAAACTGCATTTGTATTTCAATTCCAAATTGAATACTTGATAGTTATTGCATTCCATATGCCATGTTTAGAATAGCCGAGCCTGCTATAGTTGCATTATTGCATGCGTTGCATTAGACATTTCTGTATAATTAGGATCATGCATGATTTCTAATGAGCTTCTGTTTTTGGCTCGGAGTACTCGGTGAGTTTTATGCTTTAGCATCCTTGCATGCGTGTGAGTGCTGCCATGAATAGCATGCTTGCCATGAGGCTATATGCTTATGTGATATAACTGCCTTGAATGCCTGTGGGTGGAGGTTGTGTTACTTGAATTGGGACAATGCATTGACTGTTTGTTTTAAGCCCACTAGATAGTGGCAAAATCATGTTTTCTAAGCCCACCTGAGGGTGGCAAATCCACGTCTTAGCCTACCTGCGGGTAGCACCATCAAACCATTTTCAAACAAACAAACATGAAGTGTTTTGTTCCAATTCAGGCGACCCAGTCTATACTTGTTTGCTGCGAGCATCACATAGTAACCTAGGCTAATAACTGGAACAAGAACTCACAATGTTTTCAAAATAAGATATCATGGTTAGTAGAGGCCGGTCTTTGACCGGGCGAGCGGGGGTGCTCACGAAGTGACCTTCCCTAATCGTACCCAAGTTCCCGAGCCGAGGCAACTTTGGTGATGACGGACACGTGGCCTTTGGCACCGAGTCAGGGTTTCCTAAATTTCCCAAAAATAAAATATTTAGGTGGCGACTCTGTATCTGGCGAAGCAGTCCATGTTTGGCACTTCTTTCAAAAATCTGTTTTCCAAAACGATTTGCCAGATTTGGACTCTTTGGTTCAAGATTAAGAACCGTGACACGAATCGAGTCCGAGCTGTAGCGAGGTCCCCCGCGGGCTTGTTACAGTTTTATTTTGTAAAATTCAGACCAATATTAAATATATATATATATATATATATAATAATTGATAATAGCAAATAATAATCAACTATATAAAATGATTATTTTTTTACTTTAATTCTTAAAATGTAATTTTTTTATTTAGGTAAATTACACTGACACCCCCTGAGGTTTATGTTTATGACAGTTATTCCCCCACCTTTGAAAAAAAAATTCATTGGAAAAAAAATAAAATTAATTGGAAAAATAAATTATTCCAAAAGAAAAATTAAATTTAAAAAAAATTAATTGTTCTGAATTTTATAAAATAAAATTTATATATATTAAAAATTATATGTTTGATGTGAGTGTGTGTTGTGGGTGTGTCTGTCAGAGAGAGACAGAGAGAGAGTGAGTGTGTGTGTTTGTGTGACAAAGAAGAGTGAGTGCTGCTTTTGATTTTTTGTTCAAAATGTGTTTTAAAAACACATTTTTACATATTTTACTTACAAGCGTGGTCACGAATATGTATAAATTAAATTTCTTTATGTATAAATCAAGTTTACCAATACTTTATAATTTACATAAAGTCACAACCTACACTCATAATTTATGTAATGATTAGAAATTTAGGTAAATTAGAAATATTGTTACTTTGATGTAGGTTGTTACTTTGATGTAAAGTTAGGTTTACCTACACTCATAAGTTTACCTACCTTATAAGATTGTTGGATTTTCCTACACTCATAAGTTTACCTACACTCAAAGTAACAAGATTAACAACTTACACTCATAAGTTTATGTAAATTACTTAGATTTATAATTTATCAATTACCTAAATCAACTTACATCAATTACATTTATTTAATGATTACAAATGTTGTTACTTTATAATTTATAATCATTTTTATATAATTTATACAAAATTAATCCAAAATTAATAAAAGATTTTCAGACCTAAAACTTAGCTGAATTACATTTAATGTGCACGAGAGCATGATCTTAATCCTAATAAATAATGTAAAAAGCATAACACAAGAGCATGATGTTAATTTTGTATGTGTTGTAAGATTTGTTTCTTAAAAAGCTAAAAAATCTAAAGCATTATCATTATTTTAACTCATATTTTAATTAAAAAATCAATAATGATTGTTGGATTACAATTGCTGATTACTTAAATAAAGTTTTTGCATCACAAGTAATTGTAATTGAATGAGTTAAAATTCATATAATTCTTTTACAAGTACAAGCAGATATAAGTATATTGTTGCTATTTTAATGTTTTTTGTTTTAATTGAAGCAAGTATATGGAGATTGTTCCAATTATTTTCTACTGGGGGGGAAACATAATTCGGGATCCCGATGAAGGCGTCTCATATGATGCTGAGCCAAAAGGGATATATGCGGTGCAAATTGGCACCACGCTTAGCAATTTGGAGGAGATGTTTATGTCAAAGGTGGCAAGTTACGGGGAAAGTGTCCGATTGACCTTCAAATGTAGATATCCTTATCGCCAGTGGCAAGCACACAGCAAATACAAGATATTACCGATCAATGATGATGAGGCGTTGAACACCGTATTAAGCATCGGTGCAAGTTTTCAAGCACCAAATTGTTTGGAAGTCTACATTGATAAAGAGGTTGTACACAATATCCTGAACATGACACAGATGGATTCTCGTCCGTTCACTACATTGCTGATGCATGGGATTGACACAACAGCGTTTCAGTCTCCTATGTATGAATCAGATCAATGTTATCCACTGGGCTACACACAACAGTCATTTGAGAGCCATGGTGTAGAATCAAGTTCACGTTGTAGATATGATTATGAATTTGACAATAACACACAAGATGTGCCCACATGTAGCCATCATACCACTCCGGTTGAAGTTGCTGGTAATATGGTAGAAACAGTGAACAATGTGCAGTTTGCTGACAGTGACATGTACGGTCCTGATGTCGCCCGAAACGATGATGACAATGAAATATGTGATGAAGAAAATTTATTGAGCGGATCAGATGATGATGATGATGAAGAAGATGACGCCGAGGCTCCCGTTGACCCTGAAAATGCCCCCATTCCACCTAGAGTTGAAATCCCTTTCTATGACAACATTCACATGGGTGGTGATTTTGACATTAGTACCCGTGATGTTGTTCCCCGTAACCGGATCTAGAGCGCTAAAAATCCAGAGTTGGACAGAGGAATCACTACTACAAAAAGAGTTAAAGATCACACTTTGACCCAAAAAAAAGGTCTCACTTTTATTGGAAGTGTGATAAAAAAAAATTAGATTGATATTTTAATCATACTTAATTTGATTGAATGTGATAATATTTATTTTTTATGTCACTTTTCAATTAAGTGTGATTATATATATATATTTTTTAATCACACCTTCTAATTAAAGTGTGAACTACTACTTTTTAATCACACTTTTTAAACAAGTGTGATTATATATATATTTTTTAATCACACATTCTAATTAAAGTGTGATTATTTATATATTTTTTAATCACACCTTCTAATTAAAGTGTGATTATATATACACTACTACTTTTTAATCACACTTTTTAAATAAGTGTGATTATATATATATATATATTTTTTAATCACACATTCTAATTAAAGTGTGATTATTTATATATTTTTTAATCACATCTTCTAATTAAAGTGTGATTATATATAAACTACTACTTTTTAATCACACTTTTTAAATAAGTGTGATTATATATATATATATTTTTTTTTAATCACACATTTTAATTAAAGTGTGATTATATATACATTACTACTTTTTAATCACACCTTTTAAATAAGTGTAATTATATATATATATATATATATATATATATATTTAATCACACTCCCTAAATAGGTGTAATTGTATAAAATATTTCAATTTGATTTTTATATAAAATATACAATTTCCAAATCTGCGCCTCTATTCTACCCATGAATGATAGAGACAACTCACTAAGTGTGATTATATATATATATATTTTTTAATTAAGTGTGATTATATTTATTTTTTGGGTAAATTACACTGACACCCCCTGAGATTTATGTTTATTACAGTTCTCCCCTCACATTTTGAAAATTACATCTCCCTCCTGAGGTTTAAAGTTTCATTACAGATTTCCCCCTCAGCCCTTTTAATTTTTTTAAATACCAATTTTACCCTCATTGGGTAAATTACATTGACACCCCTTACATTTTGGAAATTACAATCCTCTCCCTAAGGTTTAAAGTAATATTACCACTTGCCTCCTCGGTTAGAATTAGTTGGAAAAAAAATTCATTGAAAAAATAAAAATTCATTGGAAAAAATTTATTGAAAAAAAAAATTAATTTATAAATCAGTGGTCTCAGTTTATAAATTTGGCCAAAAAATATAAACTCAAAAAGTGTGTTTCCTTTTTGAGTTTTGAGTTTTTTTTTTTTTTTTTTACCACCCAACACTAGCCACCACCCGTCACCATTTTCCACCACCGTCTTCCGCCACCACCACCCACCACCCACCCCCCACCACCACATGCCACCACTACTCACCACCCACCTGCCACCCACTCGCCACCACCACCCACCTGCTATCCACCCGCCACTGCCATCCATCACCCGCTGCCACCACCACCACCTCCCGCCTGCCACCACCAGCCACCTGCCATCCACCCGCTACCACCACCACCACCACCACCCGCCATCGTCACCCACCCACGCATCACCACCACCACCACCACCACCCGCCATCTGCCACCCACCTGCCATCACCACCCACCAGCCGCCGCCACCACCACCACCACCACCCACTCGCTACCACCCACCACCTACCACCGTCACCCACCCACCCACCATCACCACCTCGCCACCACCCACCACCACCCGCTATCCGCCACCCACCTGTCACCACCACCACCCACCACCCGCCACCGTCACCCACCCACCCACCACCACCACCCGCCACCTACCCGCAACCACCACCCACTCGCCACCACCCACCACCACCACCCGCCATCTGCCACACACCTGCCACCACCACCCACCACCTGCCACCATCACCACTACCACCACCCACTCGCTGCCACCTGCCACCGTCACCCACCCACAAACCACCACCACCCACCACTACCTGCTACCCACCACCCACCGTCACCACTTTCCACCACCGTCTTCCGCCGCCACTTGCCACCACTTGCCATTTCTCACTCTTTTTTATATTTTTAAATTTTTTTAAACATTTTGTCAATTACCAAACGCGTTTGTAGTTTATGTTTTTCTAAAAATAAACAAAAAATAAACAAAAACCAGTTTATAAAATTTTTATAAATATAAACTGAAAACATAAACGTTACCAAACAGGTTTCAGATGGTAAAAATGTCGTAAAATTAACAAATAATTAAATAAGTTACCAACATAAGAAACGACTTATCAAAAGATTCTTAGGCTATGTATGATTTGATTTTTAGAAATTTCTTTTAAAAATTAAAAATAAATTTGGTTAAGAAATAAAAAATAAAAAAATAACTTTTAAAAAATAATTTCGTTTAAAAAATAATTTTTTTTATTTTTTATTTCTTAACCAAATTAATTTTTAATTTTTTAAAAAAAAATTCTAAAAATCAAATCATACATAGCCTAAGAATCTTTTGATAAGTCATTTCTTATGTTGATAACTTATTTAATTATTTGTTAATTTTACGACATTTTTACCATTTGAGACCTGTTTGGTAACCATTTCATTTTCAGTTTTCAATTTATATTTACAAAAATTTTAAAAACTGTCATAAAAACTTGTTTGATAATTTTTTTGGTTTATAAATGGTTGTCTCAGTTTGTAAATTTGAGGAGAAAACGTAAATTCAAAAAATGAGTTTACGTTAGTTTTTAAACAAAAATTTAAAAATTTTGTTAACAAATTTTTTTTAATTAATTTTTTTTTCAATGAATTTTTTTTCCAATTAATACTAACCGAGGGAGCAATTGGTAATGTTACTTTAAACCTTAGGGAGAGGATTGTAATTTTTAAAATGTGAGGGGTGTCAATGTAATTTACCCAATGAGGGTAAAATTGGTATTTAAAAAAATTAAAAGGGCTGAGAAGGAAATCTGTAACGAAATTTTAAATCTCAAGAGGGAGATATTATTTCCAAAAGGTTAGGAGAACTGTAAACATAAACCTCAGGGGAGTCAGTGTAATTTACCCTTATTTTTTTAATTAAATGTGATTATATTTATTTATATATATATAGTATCACAGTTGAAACACAGGCAAATCAAACCCTCTCTCCCCCCGTCTTCCCCTCTCCCCCTCTCACCACTCACTTAGCAATAGCTAGGGTTTTATTATCTTTCTCTCTCTTGTATTAGAAACCCTAGCTTTGAAACTACCATCCCCAACAACAACAATCACCATCAGTGTTGGATTTGCCATCACCGATCCGCCGTTGCCCGTCGCGCAGCACCTCCTTCTGCCGCAAAACCACCACCTTAGTGCCGACGATGGCAGATCTTGAAGGACGACCAAACCCTAAAGAGCTACGGGTAATTCAATCGATTCTCACCATACTCATTTTTTGTATATGTGAATGTAGATATAGGTATTAGCATTGGAATTTGAGTTAAATGCTTTGGTGCCCAACTCAATTTCATCTGTAATCCATTATCCATCAATCTCTCTATTTTTCTAGAATTCCCAATTTAACACTAACAAACACTCATCAATTCCCAATTTAGTAAATATATGCACATGCACTTCTGTTGATTTGATATGGACTTCACTGACATTTAGAACCTGGAGTAATTGGAATTGATTAATATTTACTTCCATTTTGGGGAATCCTTTTTATTTTTAATCCTCCAGAATTTATCATTTCATGGTAATTTGACGACCAATATATTTACATTGCGCCATTTAATTTATCATGATTTTTTTTTTATTGTTTAAAAGTCTCTGTGGTTGAGGTATTCACAGGTTTAGTCTTCTACGGTAGGAGATGAATATTTAAAGTGTATTATCATATGGAATTTCAGTAGGTTGGTTGTTACAGTACAATTTTGTTGTTGATGGAAACTTGAGGGTCCAATTGTCTTCTAATTTTGATTGTGATTGATCTTTGAAATATAAAGGACGATGTTAAGTATATATACATATATGTATTTATATAGACATTGTAACTTACATTGGCATCTAATGCAGGTGCGTTTGATTGGGTATTGCGTAGAGGGCTCTCTTTTTCTAGTCTATGAATTTATCGAGAATGGCAATTTAAGTGAACATTTACGTGGAGGTGAGATAAGATGTGCATGTCAAGACTTTATCTAGCAGTAGTGCTTTTAAACAATGCTGGTGGTTAAATTTATGTTTGCAGGTTTAGTTAGTTGATTGGTTTTGTTTCTTGGTTTTGCTTTCTTTTGCTAGCTTATTGCTGGGGCATTTTTGTATTATTTGCATCATCTTGATGCTGCCTTAATGAAGTAAGTTTATTTATCAAAAAAAAAAAAAATTATGTTTGCAGGGAGGGACCCCATGCCATGGTCTACAAAGGTGCAAATTGCCCTTGATTCAGCGAGAGGACTTGAATATATTCATGAGCATACTGTTCTTGTCTATATCCATCGTGATATCAAATCAGCAAATATACTGATAGACAAAAACTATCGCGGCAAGGTTGTGTTGATGCTCTTTTCTTTGCAGTCCTATAGTCGTTGTCGACCATGTGATGGTCATCATAATTGTGGTAAATATGTCTTTTACAGGTTGCAAATTTTGGTTTAACAAAGCTGACTGAAGTAGGGAGTACTTCGCTGCCCACACGTCTTGTGGGTACATTTGGATACATGCCACCGGAGTAAGATAAATTCTTTATTTACTTATATATAAAAGAAAATCAATGTCAGCAATTAATCATAGAATTGGGTGACGTCATTCCAACTCTCACCCAATCCATAGATTCATGGTCAACCTTTTCTTATAGAGCCTGAAATTTATCATTGGGTGGTACTATCTGACTTTAACCACATATTTGGAAATCATTGTCTGGAACCTCCCAATGAAACTTGACGAAGAAGCCATAAATAGCTTTTGGAATGTTTATGTCAAAAATGCTCTCATGAAAGCCTGGTTCAGAAACTTTTTGGCTAAAAATTACGGATGATAGGTGCATCAAAACCAATCATCTTATAATCCATGGAGCAGCAGATGCGACATTCCCTTGATGTGAATCTTTTAAAGGTCTGGGCACAAATATGGCTCATACTTGCGTATTAATCTCGAGTCAGTAATAGTACTGCCTTCTATTCCAACTATATGGGGTCTGCTTTACAAATTCTTTTCACAATTCTGATATATCTAAGGCAACACTTTTCTTCAATCTAGACTCTAATTTTTTTTCCCTTTCAGCTTTATCCAAAGCCATACCTCCTCACCTTCCTACCTCAACCTTTGTTATTTTGGCTCTTGTCCTGTCTTATAAGTTCATTCGGCTTGAATTAAATTATTATCTCATATCATGCCAAATTTTGGGTTAGTATTTTTTTTTTGGGTTCTAACTCTTGGCATTTGATCATGACGGTGAATTCATTTCAAATGTCACAAACTAGTTTCTTTTTATGTTATTTGATTTGAATTATCTTATTTTTACTTATCAAAATAATTGAACTTTATTTTGTAGATTGATTTAGCAATGTTTGGTGGTGAAATATCTAGATGTTATATTGTTGTTCAGGAAAATTCTCATGGCAAGGTGCAAGAATTTGACCTTAAGGTGGTATGAATGGTTTACTCGTAAAAGGGCCAAAACATTAGATAGGCATAGGCTCAATACATGAGGTTTGCAATGTTTAACTATTTGTGGGGCTTCTAGAGTAAAGCTACATTTACCTCTAGCCTCTTGTAAATCATAGTCCAAATTTTCTCATTTTTTTAGCACTATAATACTATTTGGTAGGTTTGGCATTTAGCAAGTGACTCTGGTAATTTTCAGGTTAATCTTGAATACCTTGGACGGGTTGTTTTCTACACAAATGGCATTCTGTACCCTGATAGCGTGGTTGGAACTGATTCCCATACAACTATGATTGTTGGCTTAGGAGTTGCTGGCTGGGGAGTTGGAGGAATTGAATCTGAGGCTACAATGCTTGGCTAGGTATTTTGAGATAATAATGTATTTTCTTTATGATTTTTCATACGCTTGTGCCACTTGTTAGTGTTTGCACTTATTTTCCATGTGCCATGAGCTTGTTCAGAAGCTTTGATTCCCTGTGGTGATGTGTTGTATTAGATCATTTATTTTTGGGGGGGCAAACTTCACTTCAACACCCCATGGTTAATTCTACTTGTGGTTTACCCCTCTTGATATTTAGAAATAAGCATATAACCTTCCTATGATTTGGTGCACCATCAAAATTCCATCAAAATTAATAGCTTATGTGAAAACATGTGCTTGGAATGCGAATGGTTCTGTTAAAACACATTTCATGCCCAAAAAGATGGCAAAAATGCCCTTAGTTTGCTCAATGTTAAGGCTACTTCAGAGGTATTTTGATCCTTTCACTGAAGTGTATAGACGGTGCACTTTAATCTTCGAACCATAGAGGGTTATATGCTTATTTTAAACATCTGAGCGTAGACAACACATGGAGTGAACCATATGGGGTTAAGTAAATTTTGCCCTTTTTTTGGATAATGTTGTAAAACAACATATATATACACATAATCCTCGTTTTAAATGATGCAATTGGGAGTTTCTAAACCCACCACACACCCGCCATGTTCATCTCTACACTTATATCCACAAATTTTTCTTCGTAACATAAAAGATATACAATGCATATAGTGAATGTAGAGAGAAAATAAGCGAGTGTATTTAGAAGCTCCGATGAATTCTTTTCATAAATGCAGCCTCTACTTCTTCAAAACCTGCTGCTGCTGGTGATAGTAACTGCAATGTATGTAACCCCCCCCCCCCCCCCCGCGCCCCCCCGCCCAAAAAAAAATGGAGTAAATTCTTGAGTTTTTAGTTATTTATTTATGGGTACCTAGAATTATGGTTCAACAGTAATAATAATATACATTCACAAAAAGATCGTACACAAGCTGTATTGAGATTTATCATTTTTAAATACTATGCTCATTAGTGACCTCCTAATTACAATGTCATTGACACTGAGCTGCTATGGCATCTAATTGTTAACAGGGAAGTTACTTCCAAAAGGATTAAGATCAAGCAGAAATGATTAATATTCCTATTTTGGTTTGCTGAATTAACTTTTTAGTTTATTCATATGCATCAGCGGTTTCTGGATTAATTTGTGTTTTTATTTTTCAGGTCAAAATTTTTTTGGGGAGATGCAAAATATGGTCCAAGAATTAAAGAACTTAGTTTTTTAAGTTTTTTCATTTTTTAATATATGTAAGCACAGTTAATTTTTTTTTATTTAATTCCTTTGTATATACTGTTGAATATTTAATTTTCATTTATGAAATATATGACGTTATTCTATTCAATATGTGGTTATGATTCAAAATATAGTATATAGTGTGCATTACATTCTTCAAATGTGCATACAAAAATAATATTGATTATTTTTCAAATATGTCAAACCCTTTTTTTATTATAGATTTTATTAGTTATTAATCACACTTAAAAGGTGTGATCTAAATGTTATTAATCACACTTAAAAAGTGTGATTAAAAATGACCCTTTTTAATCACACTTCCAAAGATCACACTTAAAAGGTGTGATCTAAATGTTATTAATCACACTTAAAAAATGTGATTAAAAATGACCCTTTTTAATCACACTTCCAAAGATCACACTTAAAAGGTGTGATCTAAATATTTTTAATCACACTTAAAAGGTGTGATCTAAATGTTTTTAATCACACTTAAAAGGTGTAATTAAAAATGACCCCTTTTAATCACACTCCCAAAGATCACACTTTAATAAAACTTAAAAGGTGTGATTAAATAACATACATCACACAAAAAAAGTGTGATCTTTATCTGTTTTTGTAGTAGTGAATGGTTTTTGTTGATAAGAAGCAACTTGTACATGCTGTGAAATTGTACCATGCAACAAATAATCGAGAGTATAAGGTCGTAACCTCCAAGCAAGACGTTTGGGTGTCTGCTTGCAAGCATGACTGCAGTTGGTGGTTGCGTGCATCTCTTAGTAGAAAACATGGTCTTTTTGAAATAAAGCAGTACAGGGGTCCTCACCATTGTTTATACCCACGAATAAGCAGGGACCACACTAATATTAGCTCCAGTTACATTGCTTCTCATATTTTGGGACAAGTTGCGGTTAGTATAAAAAATAAATGTTTACATATATATACATATTTGTTTGTTTATAGTGTTCACACCCAGATAATCCAACTCATATTTGATTGTCGTATGCAGAATGAACCTGATATGCCAATTAAGAATGTCATCGAAGATATCAAAAAGACCATGAACTATAGTATATCATACAAGAAGGCGTGACATGCAAGGGCAAAGGCAATTAAAATGATATTCGGTGATTGGGTGAATCATATAGGCAGTTGCCTAAATTCATGCATGCATTGCAGACATCTAATCCTGGCACCATCGTCAAATGGAAGCATAGATATACCAGGCATACAACCATTATGCCCGTCTTCCACTTTGTTTTCTGGTCTTTCAAACCCGTCATCAATGGCTTTAGATATTGTAGGCCTGTTATAACTATAGATGATACATTCTTATACGGTAAATACACTGGTGTGTTGCTTGTAGCAATGATTGTCACTTCCAATGGCAAAATATTACCGCTTGCATTCGCTGTTGTCGACAGGGAGAGTTTGGAGTCTTGGTCGTTCTTCATTCAAAATATCAAGGAACATATTGTCCTGGACCGACAAGGAGTGACTTTGATATCTGATCGAGCTGAGAGTATTTTAGCTACTGTGAGGCGGCATTGGCTGAATCCCTCGCTCTAATGTGTTGGATATCATCGGCACTGCCTTCGACATGTTTGCAGTAACTTTAACACAAAGTTCAAAAATAAGGAGCTCAAACAACTTCTATGGAAAGCAGGGAGTGCTGATCAACGACGAAAGTGTAATGGTTACTTAGAACAGATACAGGCTATTAACCAAGAAGCCATCAATTGGGTCCACAAGATGAATCCTGAGGACTGGGCCCTTGCATATGACGGTGGATATCGCTGGGGGGTATTGACCAGTAATGATGCAGAGTGCTTCAACAGCGTCTTGAAAGGTGCAAGGAACTTACCTATCTCAGCTATGGTTGAATTTACATTTCGACGGCTCGTTAAATATTTTGACGAGATGGGAGCCCAAGCTGAAACAGATGTACGGAATGAGTTCCAATACCCTAGAGAGATGCAAAAAACTATCGAGGAGGGTATCGCAAGGAGAAATACTTTCCAGTTGATATCGTATGACAGGTTAGTTTGTAATGTGAAGAAATTGTTATTATTATGTTGTTAAGTTAATTACACCTAAAAACATGAACTTGATTAGTTTGTATCAATATTGTCTTATAGGCCCTGCCGCGTATTTGAGGTGCAAACATCTTTTCGCCGTGGACGAGGTTGCAATAGACAGATTGTGCGGATGAATCAACCCACGTGCAGTTGTAGGAAATATGAGATAAGACACTATCCATGTTCCCATATGTTCGCTGTAATGTCTGAATGCGGTGACAATCCATTCGAGTACGTTGATCCAGTATATAGGCTTCCTGTATACATGAGGGTTTGGGAAACTAAATTCAATCCAATATCTCATCAAGATTATTGGGATGATCCGCAGTGGACCTTAATGCCTAATGTACTTCGTCTGCGAGAAGTAAAACGGGGTCGTACATCTATGGCTTGTATTCCGAATGAGATGGATATATCAGATACGCGTTTGACAGCTCGTTGCAGTCAATGGCAGCAGACAGGTCATGACAGGCGAACATGTCCGGCGCGACTTGGTCGATGAAGACTATGTAATACTTACATATTGTAATATATCATTTTGAAATTCTTTATTTGTAATAGATCATTTAATTATGTATTTTTAAATTCTTTATTTGTAAACGGGGTCGTACATTTAAAATGTGTATTACAAGTTGTGTACTTGATTCAAAATGTGTAATACAAAATTGAAAATGTGTATAATTTATTCAAACTTGTATAATTTATTGAAAATGTGTACTAGTTTTTCACTGTGTACTTGATTCAAAATGTGTATTACAAGATTCTATACTTAATCACATAGTTCTTCTACCATTTCAAAATTTCATATTTTTGAATAAATTTAATATTGAATGCTGCAATCATTGTTCACATTTTATAATTTAAAAAATTTACAAATTTAAAAAAAATTAACCTATTATAAATTAAAATTTTAAAAATTGGAATGCTGTAGTCATTGTTCACAATTACAAATTTTATATGTAATTTACAAAATTTATAATTTATTCAAACTTTAGCATTACAAAATCAATATTTAAGTTTTGTCAAATATGCCATAAATGTAATCATTAATTTCGAATTGCTTCCATGTAAGTGGCACATAAATTTGTCTTTTCTCGAACCCATAAGATTTACTTCATTGTATTTTAAATTGTTAAGTACAAAATCAATAATTACAGTTTTTCTGTTATTATGTTATGATTAAATGAGATTTTGATATGGATGATCTAATATTTCAGTTGTACAGGCTTCATGGCACATGTACCTGAGGAGGTTCTACTGTTCAGACAGGCACATCGGGCTGACAATATATGGGAGCGTCCGGTATGCAATAACGTTTGTTGGACTTTACGCTTACAATTAAAATACATTGCATTTTGTTGTAATGCAGTTGGTCCTGGTGAGCTTCCTATGGGTGAGGGGGACATGCAGTTGCCCCCCGGACCGCGAGGTAGCCGGTGGAGGGTTGACATGGGCCACGAGGTCATCTCGACCCACGTAGTGGTAGTTTATAGAGACCAACTGGACCGGATGATCGAGGGCGAGGTATGAAATTTTTTTATTGCATTTTAGTTGTCTTCTTCATTGTATATGTTTTGAGTTCACGAGTAAAATTTAATTTATTTGTCGTCATTGTAGTTTATCTAGCAGCCTTACGCTGGGGTCCTCGGTACGCTCCCCGACTACTGCCAACTTGGTTAGGAGATATGGATGGCGAGAGTGCCACTTATTTGTTTTGACGTGGTTGAGTGGCATCTCCCCCATCGTGTCCTCCGACAGTTTGGTCGGGTCCAGTCCATGCCGGACGGTTCGACACTGAGTGGCAGTTGCACGTCACTAATAGACGTGGCCGAGCTGGCACTGACTGGCATCTGTTTTATATGCCATATATACAGTTGCGGGATGCCCGTCGAGACAGTATTGTACAGGCTGACTACGGCGATGAGGTGATCCCCTCTTTCGACCCTTATATGTTGTGGTATTGGCGATATACACACCTACTAGTCGGGAATCCGAGCCACGTGTCTGAGTCTGGATATCAGGGAGTTGGACCTTATCTTGAGGCATTGGTGAGTATCATATTATGTGTGAGATAATTATTAAAATCATACTTGATTTACTTTCAGTCAACTGTAGCCTAATAATACGTCTGAATGTTTGTTCAGGTGGCTGGAACTGGAAGGTTGTATCACTTGGCTGAGGACGCCCATTTCAGAGGTGATGGACAGCATGCCTTGCAGGCCGTTGCAGAGATCCGAGAGTTATTGTACCAGGCATTCCAGGTTGCCCATCGGGGAGATCGTCTGCATTACGGCCACTACGATGTATACAGTTCAGCAGCTGCTCCAGACACATCAGCGCTGTCCACGTCAGCGCCTTCCACTTCAGCGTCTGCCACATCAACTCCTTCGACATCAGTCACCCCACCACATACTACCCCATACTACCCCATACATATCTGGCATACCTTATGTGCCTGACCCTGATTGGACACCGCCTCGATACATGCATGACGTTGTTACCCCACCCACCCAGTTACCACCACCAGACAGTTCGACCGCGACCATGAGTACACATGATGCAGTTCTCACTGACATCTCCCACGTTGATGATGAGGCCCATATTAAGCCCCCCTCCCCCCAGAGCGCGCGGGATAGGCTAAGGTTTTGGTCGTGGCAGACGTCGCGACCGAGGTCGGGGTGCGGGCAAAGGCAGAGGTCAAGGTCCAACTGCAAATCGTGATACAGTTGCACCAGATGATAGAGTTTCACAGCTCACAGCAGTATCCGATCTTCGACCACAGACAGGATCAGGGGCAGCACATGCAGTAGAGGGGGGGTCACACTCACAGGCTCCACAGGATACGCATTTACGATTGGGGGAGCCAGATATTCAGAGAGTCTACCGCAGGAGACAGAGGAGGGAGGTCCACAGTCGGGGTTGTGGGACTGGGGGCAGGTTAGGGCATTAGCGGGTATGATATGGAGTGTATAGTTTATTTTATTTATAGTTTTTGTAAATCAAACTTGTACAGATGATGTAAATGTGTCATACTTATTTATTCCAAAAATATAATTTTACAATTTTTTATTCTTACTTGTTTTGATGATTTCCATAAAAATGAAAAGGAAAACAGAAAAAAAAGGATAAGAATTGATAGGATTTTATTAACGAGGGAGATTGGAGGACCACTTGTGTTGCTACAGGTTAGTAAAAATTGTATACAAAAAAAATATGGGAAAAAAATGTAAACATTGCATAATGGATAGTTGTGGGGAGAAATATGAATAAAAAGGAAACAAAATAAATATATAAACAAACACATAATTTTGTTTTCCCTTTTCTTTCACTTTTCTGAATGATTGCATTCACTGTCTTTTTTTCATGTACAAAGCAATTATAACCAAACAAAATGTAGACATATATATTTGTTGTTCATCTAGCTTAAACGTGTATTTCAACTATTTGTTATATGAACCTATAGTTCATTAAGTATCATTATTATATTCCACATCAATAATGCATGAAATCATGAAAGTATAGTTCAAGTAGCGTTCTTCAAAATAACAATAAGAATTGAAGGTAAAGGTAGAATTACAAGAACTATTCGAAAACAATTGAAATATCTCCCTTCATTGATAAGTCGTGGATAAGCATTACAAATTGCATGCATTACAGAAATGGTTTGGTCGTTCATCCAAACAATTTCATTCATTATCATCATCATTTGACATCTCAATATCAGATTCATACATAACATCCATGCTCCAGGCGAAGTACTGGTGTGCATCATCCATTAACCCATCTTCAGCACGCTCATTTGCGGTCTTCATTAGTCCGGACCTTTGCAAATGTTGGGTCATGCGATTAACCTCGTCGCAGATACGATGCAATGCCCTTTGCAACAACTGTGGAGTGTCAGTTGGCATACGCATGGCTAACCGGCGAGAAAATTTAAGATTAACTTCACGACATAGCTCAACGAGAACGTTTGCTCGAGTTTTACGAAATTCCCACTCAGCTCTCATGGTATTGACGGTGGCACGTGAGTAACACAAATTTGGATTTAATGGGTATTCAAATTCATCTCCATCTGCAACCCAATAGCGACTCATTACTGAATATAGATCAACCACCGTATATCTCATGATGATATCGCTCGAAATAGCTGTAAAACTTTTGTTGTGGTATGATGCGATATTTATACCATATATACACATGGTAGCTGTATGTATGAAATTATTGTAAACAACTATGCATCAAAGTTGTCACGTCAACTTTTATGACCTGAACAACTATGCATCAACTTGATAGGAGTTGTCGCTTCGACTTTTATGAATTGCATAATTTATTGTTATTTCAAAACAAAAAGTAAAAACATAAAAAAAAAAAGGAGTAAAAACGTCTGAATTAGTCAAATTGCTTAAAATATTTAAAAAAAATCAGTAAAAACTTTGGAAAAAAAATACGAAAATTAAGAAAGTAGAATTTTCTGAAAAATATTTTATGAAAAATGAAAAGAACCAAGCTGATCAACTGACTAAACGTCTGAATTAGTCAAATTTCTCTGCCTGAAATTTTTTTTAAAAAATAAATGTGAAATTACAATTTAAAAATCTTTAAAATATTTTTAAATTTTTTGAAATATTTTTTCACAAATTTGTTTTACTTTTAGGTGTATTGACATATTTATTAATTTATTGTTATTTTGTGATGACATCCCCTCAAAATTTTAATAAATTGCATAATTCACAAGGGCACAGTAGGTATGGTACGATAATAAATTGTAGCTCGGCGCAGTGATACGTCCAACATTTCTCAGTGATGCTCGCCAGTGACTTGAACAGACGTAATAATTTGGATGCTTTGTTTTTTCCTCAGATGCTATGTGACTTTGGGCAGCGATGCAGTGATGCATCTGACTTTGTGCAGCGATGCAGTGATGTATGTGACTTTGTGCAGTGATGCAGTGATGCATGTCACTTTATGCAGTGATGCAGTAATGCATGTGACTTTCTGACTTTGCCATGCTTATATAGTTTGTGACTTTTTTCCTCACATTACGTGATGCATGTGACTTTCTGCAATGCAAATAAATGCTTTCTTTTTTTCTCACATTTCAGAATTCATCTAAGTCACATCAATACGACCACATGGCAATAGTGTTGATAAACAATTATGTGATGGACTGAAGGAGTAAAGTGTAATTTACCGAATATAAAAAAAGGCAGAAAATGCAAAGAGGAGAAAATGGGATGACTGTGAAGTTCATTAAGTGAAAATAAGATAAAATATAGGTTGCAAAGTTCCAATCGTGTTTACATATCATGTGACCATTTTATTATATATTTTGGTGAAAAAAACAAGGATAGTTTTGCAGGTCGAAGTGAGTTGGACGGTTGTGTATTTACTTGCACTCTGTTTTATAGTTGTTTATGAAGAATATTACTTTAAAACAAAGAAAATTTAAGCATTTAATTTCATTTATAAGTTTTTTGAAAACACTAATTTGTACTGAAAATCGTCAATTCCAAGTGACTACTTACTGTATTAAAAAAGTAAGCATGAAAAAAAAAGTTTCATGTGGCGATGTGACAACTCACTGCATGTTGTTTTATTTGACAACTCACTGCTCGAATATGAAGGGATTGCATTGTCATCCTCTGGCCTACAATTATGATTTTATCTGGCAACCACGTCCGTGACTACATTACAGGTACACAAAGTCACGGGTACTCAGGATTGCATGAAATGAATAACATAAAATAATATCACGGGTATCACTTCTTCCATAGTGCCCCAGCATGCATTATCGTCACTAGATCATCTCTAGTTAACCCTCAGTATGATGTCTATAAATAGCGACACCTCCAGTATGATGTCTATTATTATTTGTTTGTTTATTTTATGAACAATGTCTTCAACAGGTGCAGGAAGTTCACGCCGTCAAAGAAATCCGAAAGTGTGGCTGCTACCTCCATTTACTTATGACTACAAGAGCGAAAAGTACTCGAGTCTGAAGGATTATTATGCTGGTATCCGAGCAGAATGGGTGTTCAGGGTAACGAAGCAAGAAGGATTATTTAATGATCTACGTAACTTTGGGACACCAGTACCTCATCGTCGTTCATTGACCATGGCTAGACGAAATGTGAGTGACTATGAAAAAGCAGAATTAAGAAGGAGAACAACAGAATGTTGATGCGGAGATGTCAACATTTCATGCTTCAGCTAGCTATCGAAATGGCAGAAGCAAGCAACAAAGATTTGACAGTGATTGAGCGAAATAATGTCTTAAACAATGAAAAATATCTCTCTGACTACTACATGTCAGATGAGGAATGAGAAATCAAACACCTTTATCTTTCATATATGTTTGTATGCTGTCTCATATCTTCGTTACTGGAGTGTAAGACAATGTTGTTGTTCATCTAACATACGGATGTATTTCAAGTATTTGTTTTATGAACCTGAAGTTTATGAAATAACTACATTTATAACTGCACATTTATTAGTTCATGACTTTCTTTATTGAATTGCAATGAGTTAATGAATGTTCTGGATTAATGAATGGATTAATGTATGTTGAATTATGTGAATACTTAAAACACATAAAACAGAACAGGTAGCTCGGTGAAAAGCTTCCCTTAACTGGAGCTCGTGAAATAGGGATCCTGTACATAAAGAATGTCAATCTCCATCAGGAAATAAGAAAGAGTCGCCTTCTAATTCCTAGAAGTCCAGTCAAAATGATGACTCTGGTAAGGAATGGGGGGTTGACAGATAACTAAACTTGGGGGGCTGGACAAACAAGCTCAAAGCCAAGTGGTTGGTCTAGTTGGGGGACTAATAAAGTTCATACAAACGAACTACCGCCTTCAACAACACATAAAACAAAACAGGTAGGTCGGTGAAAAGCTTCCCTTAACTGGGGCTTGTGAAATAGGGATCCTGTACGTAAAGAATTTCAATCTCCATCAGAAAAGAAGAAAGAGTCGCCTTCCAATTCCTGGAAGTCCAGTCAAAATGATGACTTTGGTAAGGAATGGGGGGTTCATAGATAACTAAAATTGAGGGGCTGGACAAACAAGCTCAAAACCAAGTGGTTGGTCCAGTTGGGGAACTAAATTTAAAACCTAATTGGTTTTACTTGATTTGCTTGTCAAAATCACTATTTACAATTAATTATACACAAACAGATTGTTTTCTGCGCCTTTTTCAAGAAATTGACGATTCTCTTAGTATAGAATAGCAATCAACGCAAGGCCAAAAATGTAAGAAACTTGACTTGTACCCAAATGACAACAAATAATTCAAATAGTCATACTTTTCAATGAAATACACGAACGTTTGGTCGTAACAACGAATGATGCATAGCTAAGTGAAACACAACATTGCCTACATAAGCTTCATTTTTTATTACAGTCTCAATTCAGAAAGTCACATGGCAACAGTGAATTCACTGATTTACCTTACAGTGAGCATGCCATTATTTTGTCCGTATATGCAGATGGATTGTCAAGTCATGTGACTTGGTGCACATGCTTTGGTTTTCTCGATTTTTTGCTCTATTTTTTTATTACAGTGACAACTCATTTCTTATTAATATATGTGGGATTCTCAATTCAGAAAGTCACATGGCAACAGTGAATTCACTGATTTACCTTACAGTGAGCATGCCCTTATTTTCTCGGTACATGCAGATGGATTGTCAAGTCATGTGACTTGGTGCATAGGCTTTGGTTTTCTCAATTTTTTGCTCGATTTTTTTATTACAATGACAACTCAACACCAATTTGATATATGTGGGATTCTCAATTCATAAAGTCACATGGCAACAGTGAATTCACTGATTTACCTTACAGTGAGCATGCCCTTATTTTGTCGGTATATGCAGATGGATTGTCAGGTCATGTGACTTGGTGCACAGGCTTTGGTTTTATCGATTTTTTGCTCGATTTTTTTATTACAGTGATTCTCAATTCAGAAAGTCACGTGCCAACAATGAATTAACTTATTTACCTTACAGTGAGCATGCCCTTACTTTGTCGGTATATGCAGATGGATTGTCAAGTCACGTGACTTGGTACACAGTATTTGCTTTTCTCTGTTTTTTCATTCTAGTGACAACTCATATCTTGTTCGTATATGTGGGATTGTCATGCAGGGGCATCTTTCTAAAGTTGTTCATAACCAACTATATAAACTACTAAAGGTGAATACACAACCTTACAACTCATTTCGCCCTATGAAATTATCATTCATTTGTTTAAAAAAATTAGCATGGCTACATGGTTCATGGGAGGGAGTGGGAATCGCAGAGGTGGTAGGAACTTGCAAAGGGGTGACAGTTCACGACGAGGAGGGGGAAGGGGACGTGGCGATGCTAAAGACGATTCATGGGAGGGAGTGGGAATACCTATTTTAGATTATGCTTGTGGTTATCGTGATAGGTTTGGGAAGCGACATTTTTTTATGCCCAAGTATTATCCAGTTTAAGGAGGTTCATGTATGGATCCATCAGATAATCAAACATGATATGGTTTAGCAGACGCTAGACTTCTGAAGTGGCCCGCACTATTTATAGAGCGAGTGCAAATGGAAAGATTATGTCGGGAAAATCGACTGAAGGTGCCAAAAGCACGTTCTGTTGAGATCCAAAAGGAAGATCCTGATAATGTTGATCGACTATATGAAAGACTACAACGTGAGATTTCTCAAATGAGCCGTAGGTTAGCCCGCGATATGCAGCTATACATAGTTAAGAAGGATGCCCAGAAGAACAGAACAGAACCAAATGTTGCGGCTATCAAGGGTATCATGGAGGATCCTGAGCTTGTCTCTGACGCTGAGCTTTCGGATTATTCAGACTCTGAGCCACCTACCGATTTAAGCACGAATTAGGTATTAATGTCTACACTTCGACAATATTAGGTCATGCATTAATATGTAATGTCTGTGTTAGACTAAGTGTTTCCGTAATGAGTTTGTCAGATTGTCTGGCTAATATTTGTCTGTCTAACTGTTATGTTTATGTATGTATTGTATGTTCAGTTCATGGTGTCCAGAATGTATTGTTGTCGGAGACTTATGTCTGTACTACCTATGTATTTTTGTGGGAGACTTATGTGTTTTTTCCTCAAGGTTTTCTGAATTACATTATCACCTTCTAACCCAAAACAAAGACAACAGAAAAAAATATATATATTTAAATGAAAACGGCTTTAGTAAAGCAAAAACAAATTTCTGAATAACACCTTCTAACCCAAAACAAAGACAAGAGAAAAAAAATAAAAAATAAAAAACTTTACATGAAAACGGCTTTAGTAAAGCGAAAAGAAATTTCTGAATTACATTATCACCTTCTAATCCAAAACAAAGACAAAAGAAAAAAATATATATATTTAAATGAAAACGACTTTATTAAAACCCAAACAAATTACTGAATAACACCTTCTAACCCAAAACAAAGAAAAAATAAAATAAAATAAAATTTACATCAAAACGGCTTTACTAAAGCTCAAAAAATTTATGAATTACATTATCACCTTCAAACCCAAAACAAACACAAGAAAAAACAAAATAAATTTACTTTAGTAAAGCAAAAAAAAAATGCTGAATTACACCTTCTAACCCAAAATAAAAACAAAAGAAAAGAAAAAAAAATTAACATGAGAACGGTTTTAGTAAAACAATTTTAACCCAAAAAATTATTCAGAAATACATTATCACCAAAACAATGACAACAGAAAAAAAAAAAAAAAAAAAACAAAAACAAAAATTTTCTTCTTCAGAGTTCAGTTAAAATGAAACTAAATAATTGGTGTATTTATGTAAAAAGCGTGGTTCATAAACACGCTGTCACAAGAAAAAAAAATTTGCCAAAAAGTATGGTTCATAACCACGTTTTCAAAAAAAAAAAAAAATAAAAAATAAAAAAATTTTAAGCTAAAAGCATGGTTCATAACCACGATTTCAGAAGAAAATTTTTTTTGGTTAAAAGCGTGGTTCAGAATAGCGATTTCAGAAGAAATTTTTTTTAATTAAAAGCGCCTTTTGTAACCGCGCTATATTAATTAAAAGCGCGTTTTGTAACCACGCTTTTAAGACTTTCCAATTTTCACGCGGGACAGACACACAGATTTTGAAAACGTGGTTATAAACCACATTTTAGCCTATTTTAAAAATTCTTTCAAAATTAGGCTTAATTTGAAAATTGAATTGATGATTTGATTTATTTAGGGAAATGGCGCCCGAAGCTGTGGCAGTATCGCTGACAAGGTGATGCTCACCATTCCCTGTCCCAAATTGTAATTCAGTATCTTACCAAACTATTTGTTGATACAAAACTACAATAATAATTATAAATACACTTTCTCAAGTTTATTTAAAATACAAATTATTATTTGTGATTTTAGAAAATCATCAAATCAATTAGTAATTTTTAATAATATTATAAATATAATTTAATTAATAATTCAAATAACTTTATTGTTATACAAGACATTAGTTAGACGTTTCATTTTTTCAGTTAAATTTGTTTTCTAAATATATATATATATATATATATATATATATATGACAAATGTGATATTTGTAATTTTCAAACTACATAGAGCAATTCATAATTTAAACAAACCTATAATTTATCCTAATAATAATAATAGGTAACACTTGTCCCTTGAAAAAATAGTGGCTAAACACCTTTAGAATGTTAATGTTTATAAAATTACTCATAGCTCCCCCTTGGAAAATAATCATCAAACTTGTTTACCCTTTTCTTACATAAAAAAATAAATAAATAAAATAAAGTAATAAAATAAATTGTGTTTATATTATAAACTTGAGTAGGAATTAGAAAAGAAAAAAAAAATATGAGTGAAATGTGAATGAAATATATTTATATTCACCTATGTTTCACTCATTTTTTCATGGGATATTTACCAATAAATCTCATCTCACAAACAAGTATTCCAATTAGTCACAAATTTTTTCTATTGATCAGTTAAGTCCTATTAGGGAAGAGTTTCTTTCTGTGTGGTCTTATTTTTTTATTTTGGTAGTGTTTTGGTAGACAACTATACCCTTTTATTAATATAACAAGTATGATATGATACTTCAATATGACATGTATTAATGTGACACTTCAACGATGTGACATTCTAAAAAAATTAAAAACTCCTTAGTGTACTTTTTTTCTAAATGTGGCAACGTAGCAGGTATAATGTAACACTCTAAAACAAAAATTAAAAACCCCTTAGTGTATTTTTTTCAAACGTAACATGTGATACTTTAACGTGGCGGGTATGATGTGACACTCTAAAAAAATTTAAAACTCTTTAATGTACTTTTTTCAAATGTGACATTCTAACGTACCAAGTATGATGTGATATTAAAAAACACTTTAGTATACTTTTTCAAATGTGACACTCCAATGTGGCAGGCAACTGACTCATTGCACATCCAAAATGACTTGGATCAAAAATATGAGACTATATGAATTACAAGTCCAAAATATGAGATTTTATTGGCCAATCTCCCTTTTTTTTCGTTTTTTTCTTTCTAAACATCTACCTAAATTCATGATTTAAATACAATTTAAAAATTTTAATCTTGATTGTGTATTGAGATTTTGTGTGTGTGGATAAATTACGCTCACCTCTCTTGATATTTAGAGAAAATATAGTTAGACTCATAATTTTGACATAATTATATTGACTTTCCTTTTAGTATAAGTAAAGTGGCTAAAACTAATACAGATAGTAGGTAAACACTAGAATAAATAAAGACATATATATTAGTTAAAAATAAATAACAATATCATTTTTTTTATTCAAATGATTAACAAATTACTAATAAAAAATAATTAAACTGTAATATATCTTAAAATCTCATAGAAGAGTAATGTAATTATGTTAAAAGCCTAAAGTTTTTTTTAAACCTCGCGGAGGTAAGTGTAATTTATCATTTTTTTTTTTTTTTGGTTCTGTTGTGATTAATTACAAACATAGTTCTACAAATCGGTCGATACGCTACGAATTGGCCGGTTCATATTAAAAAAATGGAACACCATGGCGGATACAGGCCGGTATATTACTGAGATCAAAAATTGCAGGAGAATCGGCTGAGTCCCGGTACGTAGTGGTCTATAACTGTTACACAAGCCACGACAAGTCAATACTCACTGGTTCGAACTAGTACAGAAAACAAAAAACTGAAAAACCTGTGAAATGATTTTTAAAATTTCATCGTCGCGACACTCGATTCCTAATACATACCAACTGATACTACCAATATCAATACTCCACTATCGATACCGTTACGTTACCCAATACTACGATTTAGAACCATGATTACAAACATTTTCTGAAGCTAACATTGATTGGGGTTGTGCTGTATGTGAATTGCAAGCGTATGTTGGTCTCATGCCAGTCTCTTAGGGAATGTCTGGGTTTTTCTTATTTAACTTTTTCTTGTCTTTCTTATATTAAAAAAAATAAAACAGATCATCTCTTTTCTTGTCATCTGTATATTAAAAAAATAAACAGTTTATTTATTTATTCATTTATTTTGCATAGCAATAACAAACAAGTGGATTCTACAAATATTTGTTTCCAGGAAAATTTATTTACGGATAAAATTTTTATATAAAATGATGTGATATTTTTAAAATTACAAATCCCATTAAGGAGTCTTCTATTTTAAAATAATGGAATCACAATTAATCATATCACTGTTGGCTACATATTTTGTAAAAGCCAAATCATAGTTTGACACGTGGCAGATTAAGGGTATTATGGGAAGAAAATTCAAGTCCTCGATCCTGATCGAACACGTGGCAATGAACATTGGTTCTTACGTGATCTGAGTAGCACTAGATCAGTAAAGAGATACAAAGTGACGTGGCTTCAACAGTTACTCATATTCAAATTCAAATACAGGAGGGAAGCTCAACTGCAAGAGATGGCGTAGTGGGACTACTTCTAAGGCAGCATGATCAGCAATCATGGAGGAGCAGTTCGACAGTTTGAAGTGCAGTTCGAAGGTCATCTTTGACAAGTATAAATAGCAGGGAAGCCCTCAGAAAAGGCCCCCAGACTCAGATCATACAAACCAGTTTTTACTTCATATTTTCCTTTCCAGTTTTACATTTCTTGTTCTTTAAATACCTGCACTTTAATACCAGCACTGCACTTCGATTTATAGGAGTAGTTTCAAGTAGATTCAAGTAGACTGTCGCTGTAAACCTCTTCGAGGCTGAGTTTGGATTATTGTAAGTGTTCATTTTAATGAAATACTTCGATTATTCTTCATATTAACTGTTATTTCTCTTAATTTCTCCTAAGTCAAGCCACCAGTAAAAGTCCTCTTTATTGAGGCTGAAAGAACTAAAACACAATTGTCTGATAATTGGTTGGCAATTATAATTTCTGTAAGGACTGATTGATCCTTGCTGGCACGCTCGCATTTACAAAATTACCCTTCGAAAAGCCAAAAGCCAACATATATTTTTGGCACGCCCAGTGGGACTTGTTAAAATGGCTAGACGAAGACGACAAGGAGAAAATGAACGCTTGGAAGAAGGCGTAGAAGGAGAGGTAGAGATACCTAATCCAGAGGAGAATGTGGTAACACATCCTATGGAGACTCCTATGCTATCAGAACCTTTGGTCGAACAGACCAGTACTTCTGGACAAGAACCATATGTTCATAATATTGGACGAAACCAAGGAATTGGACCATCCACCGTTCCATCTACTCAGCCAACAAATCCATGGGATGGCTTGGTAGATGCTATGGGACAACAATTAATGAACACAATGGAAAGGTGGGCAACATCCTTTTTGGATCGAATGAATAACCACCAACCAACAAATACAAGACACACAGAGGAAATTTTAAATGTCCCTCAGCAAAGATTGGCTAGAGAAAAACAGCCTATGCAAGTTAATGGACAATTTAATGGTCAGACTAGTACTCAGAACTATGAAAGACCATCGCCTCAGTCTTGGTATGAACCCATTTCAAGGCCTGTAGTAGGCCAAAATGCCTCAGTACTCAACAATGAAGCCACACAAGTTGGTGGATCTGGCCAAGTACAAGAAACTGGCATAAGAATGGTGGCAAATCCCATGTTCGAAGCCATACCTGGCACTAGGGGGTATAATAATCCCTTATTCGAATTTATACCCGGGGGTTGGAAGGTTTTCCCACAAATGGAAGGGACACAATACCTGTTCCAGCACCTTTCACAGGTCCTTTTGCAGGACAGGCTCAAAGGGGTTACCCATACCCCCAACAGCAACCTGCACCACAGGGGCAACCAGTCCCAAATATACCACTTTTTGGACCAAGAGGACCACAGGCACAAGTTTGTCCACCAAACCCTGTGTTTGTCCCTCCAGTAGTGGTTCAGCAAGCCCAAAATATGGTCCCTAGGGACCAAATTGCTGATATTGTTAGGGAGATGTGTGGACCGATGGCTCGGGGGGTCCAGACTCCTGTATACAGAAAACCATACCCAAGTGGGTAGATAGGGTACATGAATACCCAAGAGGATTCAGAATACCAGATTTTACCCTATTCTATGGAACTGGAAATCAATCAACAGTAGAGCATATTGCCAGATTCGCTGCTCAATGTGGTGAATTCACTAATCATGACTACATAAAACTGAGATTGTTTCCAAACTCTTTAACTGGGGGAGCATTTGTATGGTATATCAACCTTACACCTGGCTCCATTCAAACTTGGCAACAAATGAAAGAGGCATTTCATGCCCAATTCTTCCAATCAGAGCCAGAGGTTCCATGGCAGACTTGGCAAGATTGAGTCAAAGGCCTGAAGAAAAGGCTACTCAGTTATTGCCAGATTTAAAAGGGCTCGAAATAAATGTAGAGTCATCCTTCCAGAGCCAGAATTTGTAAGATTGGCTCAAAACGGTTTAGAGTTCAGGCTTCGAAAGAAGTTTGATTCAACTGAATTCAGGGATTTGGTCGAATTAACCTATAAGGTGTCTCGATATGAAGCATTACTAGAGGAGGAACAAGATCGAAATAATGCTTCGTATAAGACATACTATAGAGATCCCAATTATGAGATCGATGCAGCAGAGATTGTGGGCAAAGAACCTGTAATCTGTGAAGCATTAATTCATAAGGATACAACCATCGACCAGCAGTTTAAAAAGAAAGACTTTCACAGAAAGTACTCTTTCGATTTAACAAAAGCAGATGACATTTTTGATCATTTGCTTGCAGCCAATTTCCTTAAGTTACCAAAAGGGGTAAAACTGCCGTCTCCTGATGAACTTAAAGGAAAAGTATACTGTAAATGGCATAATTCTTGGTCTCACTCGACTAAAAACTGCATTGTTTTTCGAGACAGGATCCAAGAGCAAATCCGGAAAGGAAGTCTGAAGTTCCCAGCCAAAACAGAAAAAGCCATGGGAATTGACAGTAACCCGTTTCCAGAAGTTGGAGAAAGCGCGGCTAATGTGGTTGTACCAAACTTTCAGAATCTATCTCTGCAGGAATTGGAAGAGGTCAATGTGCAAATGCATATTGCCAACCAGACAGCTGCCAAGAAGGAGACTAGAAACCCGCCAGTTGTTGGACAAGGTTTCTCACATCAGAAGGAACACTCTGATGAAGAAGTACTGGATGACGATTCCTTGGAAGCAGCTGTAATGCAAAGGATGTGTCCCAGATGCAGACTAAGCTACAAATGGTTGAAGGGGCTTCCAATTGATGGGAAGCAATACTATAGGGATGTTCAGAGACGCCCTAAGTCAACCAATGCTTACAACAAAAGGCCGTATCCGGCTAGTGATAGGCAGCGACCATTAGTGGTTGAGCCTGCAGTAGACAGAATGCGTGATAAAGGCAAGAGGCCCTTGCATGAATCTAGGCCACCTAACTACTACAGAATGGAGAGCAGCCATTCCGAAAGAAGATTGGAGAGGAGTTCAGGTTATGGGACTAAAGCCAGAGATTGGCCCCCCAGACCAACCTCACACAGAACAGAAAATGGCCACCTCCATCAAAGGCCAGAATCAAGCTCGAAGCATGCGATCAGAACCAAGCACTTACCTCCACGGCCAGTTTCGAAGATGGCTTCGAAGGTGGAAAAGGGTGATTCGACATCTGAATCAGTAAGCTCTTGGGTACCTGGAGTTCCAGATTGGTTTGTAATGCAAAACAAACCTAGGGAATTGTCTGCCAGGAGAGATGTTGGAATCACAGGAAGGATGGTCAAACCTCCTTTGGTGGCTCCGAACAACTGGGTATTGCTGAAACACCCAAAGACAAAGGAACCAAATATGGTTCCAGTTATTTCCAGATCACAAAGGAGGAAGATTCAGCGTAGGTACACCCAGTACCAGCAAGATCTGAAAGAAAGTGGAGAGAGTTCTTCACAGGACAAGACAGAAGAAAGAAAACTTCGAAGTCAGACCATGCTCCAAAACCGACTCTACAAAGTAAAGTGGTTTGTAGCAGAGAACAATTGGCCCAAGTTCATTCTGAATTAAAGGCCAGGGAGAAGTCTAGTTTGGCAGGGCTGGAGAAGGCTCTGATGGAAAGTGATAGTGAAACGGAAGAAGAGATTGGCATGAGCCAAAAGAAGGAAATGGCAGAAGAAGAAATGTTCGAAGCCTTCATGGCTGAACAAACATTTTTGACTGAAGAACCAGTTGAGAAGGATCCTTCGAAGGGATCAGTTATCAATGAAATACCAGAATGCAGCATGGAGGATGCTGCTGAAGACACTGAGCAAGGTAGCCAAGAGGGAAAGAAGGTACAGCCAGCCATCCAGTTTGGCTCATTTCCCCCTGTATCAGTCAACATGGTACACATACTACCTCATGAATTCCAGGCTGAAAATGAGGATCAGGGTGACCAAGACATGGATCCAATTCCTGTCTCTAGCGAGGAGTCACAAGTGAGTATGGTACAGGATGCTCCTGAAATGGCTACTCCAATGGAAACTGAGTGTGAAAGCGAGGAAGAGGTGAGCATCAACCTCTCATATCCTTTTGAATACCCCTCAAATTCCATGACCCAACATGTCAAGCCTTTGTACATCAAGGCTTTCTTTGATGGGATACAGCTAAACCGAGTCCTAATAGACAATGGGGCAGCGGTAAACTTATTACCGAAATCTTCTTTGAAGAAACTAGGGAAGAAGAATCCCAGGTTGATCCCAACCAGCACAACCATTGCTGGCTTTGCTGGAGATAAGCAGATGGCTCAAGGGATTCTGCCTATTAATTTGAGTGTGGGAACCAGGGATTGTATGACAGCATTCTTCGTCATCGACAGCAATGCTAAATATAATGCCTTACTTGGGAGAGATTGGATCCACACCAACAAATGTGTGCCTTCCTCTTTGCATCAGAAGATCATGATGGCCCTGGGCAATGGAGAGACAGAGGAGATTGATGCAGATCCTCAACCCTTCATAGCCTGTGCAGACTTTGCAGAGGCCAAATTGTATATTGAGGGAGTGACACCACTCAGTATACTGAGGAAAGCTGATGGCTCAGCCGAAGTGACGGCTGATGAGGAAGTAACACACCTGAAGCACTTAGTCCAAGAAAGTGCTGATGAAGAGGTTGTCGTGAAAGATGACAATGATGCCTGGTTATAGGCAAAGAAGTGAAGAACGAGAAGCCAAGTCCTTGGCTTTGATTAAATTCTCATCATTGGACGTAAAAGCAATAGTCCAGAAAGTACAGAAGCAAGAGAGAGAGGCCATGATAATTGGCTGTAAACAAGAACAGCAACAGGTCAGAAGTTTGACCCTTGAGAAATACTGTGCATTGGACATTGAAACAAAAGTCCAGGAGATACAGGAAGAAGACGCCTTATGGACAGATTTTGTCTATGAGGAAGAGGGCAGAGATGTCGAATTAAAGAACCTAGGAGCAGAACAAGGCGAAAAGCTTGCTTCGAAGGTTGAAGAAACCAAAGAAGAAGCTTCGATAAGTTCTCAGACGCAAGACCCCTTAGAAGAAGTGAATTTAGGGGAGGGTTCTGTGCAGCAGCCCACCTATATAAGTACTTGCTTGAATGTTCTGGACAGAGACCAGTTATTGGTTGTTCTAAAGAAATACAAAGATTGCTTTGCATGGTCTTATAATGAACTACCAGGATTGGATAGATCATTGGTGGAACATAGGCTCCCTATGAAGCCCAATTTCAAGCCATACAAGCAGAAACCAAGAAGGATGAGTCCAGAAGTAATTCAGAAGGTCAAGGAAGAAATTCTTAGACTACTCAAGGCAGACTTTATTAGGACAGCCAGGTATGTTGAATGGCTATCTAATATTGTGCCTGTAGTTAAGAAGAATGGCAAAATGAGGGTATGCATCGATTTCAGAAACTTAAACCTAGCAACTCCTAAAGATGAGTACCCTATGCCTATAGTGGATCTGCTGGTAGACAGTTCAGCAGGACATCAAGTTTTATCGATGATGGATGGCCACTCTGGTTATAACCAAATATGCATTGCAGAGGAAGATATCCACAAGACAGCATTCAGATGTCCTGGAAATATTGGCACCTTCGAATGGGTTAAAATGCCATTTGGTCTGAAGAATGCTGGGGCTACATATCAGAGGGCTATGAACACTATCTTTCATGATCTCATTGGAGGGTATCTAGAATGTTACATTGATGACATTGTAGTGAAATCCCAGTCCATGGAGGAGCATTTGTTTCATTTAGAAGCAGCTTTCGAAAGAATGAGGAAGTTCAAGTTGAAACTTAATCCTCTTAAGTGTGCTTTTGGTGTATCATCTGGAAATTTCTTGGGTTATGTAGTGCACAAGAAAGGAATACAGATTGATCAGAATAAAGCTAAAGCCATCATTGAAGCTAGGCCTCCATCAAGTAAGAAAGAATTACAAAGGTTCCTGGGGCAGGTTAACTTTCTTCGAAGGTTTATTTCTAACACTGCAGGGAAAACTAAAGTATTTTCTTCCTTGTTAAGGCTGAAAGATGAAGAGGAATTTGTGTGGACAGCAGAGCATCAAAGTGCTTTCGAAGGTATCAAAGCCTACTTGGCCAACCCTCCAGTGCTGATGCCACCAAAGGGAACAAGCCTTTGAAGTTGTACATAGCTGCAGCAGAAGATTCATTGGGAGCTTTCTTAGCCCAAGACAACGAAGAAGGCAAAGAGCAAGCTATTTATTACCTTAGTAGGTTTTTAAATCCTTGTGAATGTAAATATTCAGCTGTTGAAAAGCTGTGTCTTGCTTTGTATTTTGCTGCAATGAAATTAAGATATTATCTTTTACCTACAACTGTCTTGGTAATTGCAACCACAGATTTGGTTAAATACATGTTATCTAGGCCTATGTTGAGGGGAAGAATTGGCAAGTGGATACTAGCCTTATCGGAATTTCATTTAGAATATGTCCCTCAAAGAGCAGTGAAAGGGCAAGTTTTAGCCAATTTTCTGGCAGATCATCCATCTCAAACAGAAAGCCAAGAGATAATGGAGCTTGGTATGGCTAATGTTGAGCCATGGCAGATGTGGTTTGATGGATCGAAAGCCAATGGTTTAGTTGGAATTGGTGTTGTAATTAAATCTCCACAAGGGGTAGAAACCACACATGGTTTCAGAGTGGATGAAGCCACTTGTTCCAATAATCAGGCCGAATATGAAGCCTTAATAGTAGGGCTAGAAATCCTCATTGGATTACAAGTACATGCAGTTGACATATTTGGGGACTCTCAATTGGTGGTTAACCAAGTAAAAGGGATTTTCAAGTGTCAAAGCATAAGCATCCTACCATATTATGTTGTTGCATTACATCTGCTTTCTCAGTTTCAAGTAGCAAATGTAACCCATGTTCCAAGATTCTTGAATAATAGAGCTAACGATGTGGCTCAAAAAGCTTCGAACTTCAAGAGAAGGGATAATACCCAAAGGGACATAAGCCAAACAACATATCAGAGATTAATACAACCTTTGAATAAAAGGAATGTGATCTTGGAAGTCAATCATAATGACTTACAAGAACAAGATTGGAGACATCCAATAATGCAGTATTTGGCTGGTCCATCTTCGAAGGCCAGCAGAAGAGTTAAATTGCAATCCATGCAATATATGGTATATGGTAATGCTCTCTATAAAAGGGGGGGAGATGGCTTATTGCTGGAATGTTTAGGCCCAAAAGAAGCATTAACAGCTATGGCTGAGGTTCATGAAGGCATTTGTGGTGCTCATCAACCTGGTGTGAAGATGAGATGGTTGCTTCGAAGACATTCCTATTATTGGCCAACTATCCTTAAAGACTGCATAGAATATGCAAAGGGTTGCCAGGCATGTCAAAAGCATGGTACAATAAGGCATGTGCCCATAACTGACCTACATGCAGTAGTGAAACCTTGGCCATTCAGAGGGTGGGCCATGGATATGATGGGAAAAATACACCCACCTTCTTCGAAACATCATTGTTTCATTCTAGTGGCCACTGACTACTTCACTAAGTGGGTCGAAGCCAAACCATATAAGGCTGTAGACCAAACAGAGGTCATTGGGTTCATTAAAGACTTGATCCATAGATTTGGCATCCCACAAACCATTACTGTAGATAATGGGACTGTGTTCGATGGGAAAATGGTGAAGTCCTTTGTGGCAGAATTTGGAATTAGCCTTGTTAATTCCACACCCTATTATGCACAAGCCAATGGTCAAGCTGAATCATCCAATAAATCCTTGAAAAAAGGTATACAAAAGGTTGTGGAGGATAATCCTAGGGATTGGCATAACCTTCTGTTGGATGTTTTGTGGGCTTACAGAACTTCCCCAAGGTCAAGCACAGGAGTTACTCCTTATGCCTTAGTATATGGGCATGATGCAGTTCTACCTGTGGAAATTAATGTTAAATCCTTGAGGGTAAGATGTCAAGATCAGTTAGATCCTGAGCAATACCATCAAAGTATGTGCTTGGAGTTAGAGGGCATAGATGAAGCCAGGATATTGGCATTAAATAGCATTCTTTTCCAAAAGAAGAAAGCAGCTAAGAATTACAACAAGAGGGTCAAACACATTGGCTTTGATGAAGGTGATTTGGTATGGAAGACAATACTCCCAATAGGAATTAAAAGCCATAAGTTTGGCAAATGGTCACCTAACTGGGAAGGACCATATCAAATTCATAGAGTTCTGCCTTTTGGAGCATACCATTTGAGAAATTTGAATGGGTATGTACATCCCAAAAAGATTAATGGCAGATATTTAAAGCCTTATTTTCCAACCATTTGGGAAACACAAGGAGTAAAGTAAACATTAAGCACAAAAACATAAGACTGCTCAAATGATAGACAAAATTTGTTCTTTTATAAAGAATTAAATACATTGTGCCACAGATTGGCCCAAAAATCATTACAATGTCTTAATTGTTTTTGTATAGTGGATTTCCTATTACTAAGTGATGGAAATAATTGGATAGCTGCAGCCATGTCTTCTTTTCGATCAGCCAGCTCTTGGTTGGTGATGTGCAATTTGGTATCAGTTCTAACCAAGGCTTGGTTTACTGCGGCTAGCTCCTCTTCAAGCTGAGCTTTCTTCTCCAGCAGTTGGACTCGAAAGTGAGAGGCAGAGGAGTGTTGTTCCTTAAGTGTTGATACCTCGGTGTGCACATGGGAAACAAAACTCTGGTCCCTAGCTAGTCTCTCATCTGCAGTCTTAGCAGCATGGCAAATGTTGAGATAAAAATCAATAGTAGCTGCAGCCTGGGATAGATGACTTGAGACATTCATGCCAGACTGCTCAGCAATGTTACAGCATTGAAGGAACCCATTCCTGATGATAGGCCTTTGTAGAGCTTCGAAGGGGATCCTCGAAAAAGAAGTCAGCAGTTCCAGGCATATGTCCAGATCTATTAAAGGTGTAGACGGCTTGCTGCTGGAGGAAGGAAGACTCTCAAAAATTTCCAGTAAGGAGTCAGCCAAAATTAATGGCTCAGCTTCAGCACTAAATGTTGGAGAGGTAGAAGGTATATCGAAAAGACTAGCTAGTCTTCCTTCGAAGATGTCTACCTCATCCCTGGACATGAAGGGCATAGAGAGTGTTGTGGTGGAAGACACAGGGGACTGCATGGGGATTGGAGAAATGGATGGAGCATCTTTGGCAGCCTCTATGGTCTTAGCCACCAACGAATCAAGTGAAGAGGGGCTGGAAGTAGGCATAGGTGATAAACCATGAATTGGAGAACTACCAGCACCCTCTGTGGAAGAATCAACTGCCATTGGGATTGGAGTAGCAGTTGGAGTTTCTGTGGAGGAAGGAGGAAGAGCAAGGCTCGAAGAAAAGTGGACTGAGGTAGGTCAAAGGCCAAAAAAGGGAGATATGGCTCTAAGCCAAGGAAAAGAGATGCAGGGATGCTTGGACTCAAAGAAGGTGTGTCGAATATAGGCTTGGAGAGTGGGAGCATGATTTGGATGGTTTTCACTTGTTGCATCTGGTCAACTTCAACTTCAACTGGAATAGGCCTCATGGGGAAGATAATTGTTGCTGCAAAAGGAAGAAATGCAGAGCAATGTCAAACTTCAATACAAAGGCTGACGAAGGGAAAACAGTAGAAATACGAAAGAAATTACTTGTTTCAGAAGTGTTGGCACTGATGGGAGAACTGCGAAGGGTATAATGCTCGATAGTTTGTTGTCTTCGTGCAGCTTCTCTTTGTAATGCATCAGCAGCAGCAGCTTCATCTCTCAAAAACTGTTGCTGCCGTTTCTTCTCGGCCCTTTCAAAGACAATTATTGCCTTGGGATGTTCCTGCTCTACTGTCTTGGTAACTGCTTCGTGAATGGGATCCTCAACCAAGACAGCAGTTGAAACAGTCACCTTCCTTCTCCTTTCTATTGCTTGGGCGATTGTTTCGGAATCAGAGTCCTCAGTAAAGTCAGAAGGAGAGACAGTAATCTTTCTTCTCCTCTTCCTCCTTGGTGGGGATACTACTGGTTCCTTTTCGATCTCCCTCTCTTCAATTTGGGGTTCAGATTTTTCGGAGGTTAGTTCTTTCTCCATTACTATAATGTTTGCCTCGAGAGAAGGATGCTCAATGGTATCAGAAGGAGAGGTAGCCACCTTTTGTCTCTTTGTTCTTTGTAAGGGCACTTCTTGCTCTTGTTCAACTGCTTCTTCTCCCAAAGTTTCAGATTCCTCAGAGGGGAGGATCAGCTTCCTTTTTTGTTTCTGTTGCTGTTTCTTTTTGAGAATAGCTGAAGTTTCAGCTCTCTTAGGAGATTCTTCTTGCGGGGACCCTGCACCAAAGAACATAAGTGTAAAGGAAACAAACAAGAGATTCAAAAGGAAAAAAGAGAAGTTGAAAGTATATACCTTTTCTTGAAGCAGCCCGAGTGGCTTTCGAAGGAGTTGAGGTAGCAGGGATGGACTGAGCTGTAGGAGGCACAGTAGAGGAAGGGACAGTTTCAGCTCCTTTGGGCTTGGACACATCTAATACCTCCAATAGGTTTTTAGGTGAAATGGCTAAATAGAATTCCATATTACTTTCCCACCACTGTTGGTATCTCTTCAATGCAGTTCCCGCAGGAATGAAAGGAGTGTATTCAAAATTAGCCAAGTCATCCATGAATTTGAAGGTTGCCTCCTCCAGCCTTGATTTCCTAACTTTCAGATCTCTCCTGGTAAGGCTCAGGTTGGTGTTGCTGCAGAGAGGTATTGGGACCCCTTGTGTGAAACCAAATTGTCTAGCAAATTGAGCAGGACAATAAGGTTCAGCTATACATTTATAAGCCCTGGGGTTTGTAGTCCCAATAAACAGCTCCCTAGGAAGCAGAAGGGAGGCCCATATATCTTTATGAATAGGCGAAGCACAGAGCCTGTCACTCAAAAAGTGACTCAACCAAGGTGGACCTATGTTGGTCTCGAAGGGACGGAAGCGGTGAATAGGAAGTTCGGCTGGTAGTTGATGGAAGAAAGAGAAATAAAAGGCAAAAGAAGAAGGATAGAGGGAAGCATTGGCTAGTCTTATGCCATGGGTAAGAGAGTGTAACCCAGAAAATTTAAGGCATTTGGATTGTAGTTCAGTGAAATAGGCAAAAAGCCAAAGCTGAAGGATCCAGAATGGCCCCCCTTGATTAGCATCTAAGGGCTTCTCACAAAAAAGGGAACAAACTCTGTATACATGACCTAGAATATATGGGGCTAAGGCTACTCTTTTTTGCAAAACAAAGGCTTTGGCAAGTGGAGCAAATTCAGGCATAATTCTTTGTGAAGAGGTGCAGAAGAGGAATTTGCAAAGCCAGTATAACAAGAAGGAAAAGAATTCCCTATCAGTTACTGGGCCCTCTTTTTTATTTTCAGCTTTAACAAAATCGCTGTAAGATAAGTTAAGAGAGGGGAGGGAGAAAGAGATTGTTAAATCAGGGAAGTCTGGTGTAATAATGGTACCAATGGGGGATACTCCTAGTAGATGGCAAATATCAAGAACAGTAGGAGCCATCATCCCACATTTAAATTGAAAGAAATTGAAGATAGGGTTCCAAAAGCATAAAGCAGCAGGGACTAAGAAAGGGTCCTCCGGGATAGTTACCCTAGATAGTCGAAGAGCATCGAGAAGGCAGAGCTCTTGAAGGTCCAGTGTCCTCGCAGGGATGACCCGATCATACCACTCTTGCCACTCCGGTCTCATCGTGGGCCAACATCGGTGGGGGCGATTGATTCTCCAGCTCCTCCAATCAAGACCACCTTCATATAGGAGACATTGGTTTTCCAGACGAGGGTACAGAGCTGGGAGCTCAATAGGGATCTCCTTGAAGATTGGCCCAAGCACGTAGTCTTGTCGCTCATGACGACGAGGAACAAAGATACGCCCGTCAATGGCGCTTTTTCCCCCAGCCTTGTACTTCTCACACTCCACATCAATGAGCCTTTTCAAGGCTACGGATGAGCTCACACGTTCTACGATTGGCACTTCTGGTGAAGAAGAGGCCATTGCTGGTACGATTTTCGAAAAGAAAGGGAGAAGTAAAGAGAAGTGGAAGATATGAGGGTTTGAACGTTAAAAGAGCAAGTAATTTCAGAAACACGAAGCGAGAGGGTTTAAAGAAAAGCTTTTTATGTCTGAAAATATATTGCATAAGTCGTTAAGTACTAAAAGTACGAATACGAGGAGTCTCTTCCAATATTGATAGTTTTGGAGGGAAAAAGTATATTCCGGATATTGACGCCAACTTCGAAGCAAGATATTTGGCTTCGAAATGAGATTTTGGCACCAAAAAATCAAATAACAACGGCTTCGAAATACATAAGTCGGCTTCGAAGCATACTACATGCTTAAAAGTGCTAGAATGCTTGAGTGTTGGTCTACTTTGAAAGGTTAAAGACCTGTTTGAGGGTTATTAATCAAAGCAACGACCTTCGGAGCAAATCTTAGGATTCTTTAAGGGTAAGGAGCACTGTTCAGAGCATCAAAACCAACCATTGGTTTGTATTTCGAAGCAGAAGTGGTCAATCGAAAATTGACCGACTATATCAACCATGACCATGTATTGGTTAAAGTTGTTAAATTCGAAACACTAATTCTAGATGATATCAGCCAGGATTGTCAACTTTACTCCATAAATTGGAAAATGACATGTTGGCTCTTGTTAGTGTTTCATTAAAAATAACTGAGTCCAGATTTGAAGGATGAGATTGTTCAATTCGAAGTCCTGAATTGGCTTTTAAAAGACAAAAGGAAACAGAGTCAGACAATGTCAAATACAGAAAGACTTTCTTTGTATTAAAGCCAAGACAATTACATTAAGTAACCCTATTTGGGTACAAATTCAAGTTCATAAAAATAAGGAATAGAATAAATAACAAGATCATGAAACTTTGTCCAACAATGATCAATGAACATTTGTTCTTTCTTTATTATGTCTTCTATCTCCTCTAATGTTGCTGCATAAGTTGGTGTGCTCTCACTTCATAGTAGAGCTCCTCAGCCTTTGTCTCGAAAACCTCTTCCCTCAAATTTTGTTCCAATTCATCTATAACCAAATCATCCCAATACGCAGAATCTTTATTTTTGAAGTCATCGAAGTCTTCGATGAAGTTTTCTGCTTCGTACTGGACATGAATTCGGAGAGATGAAAGTTGATCCAAAGATTGGATGGTGACCTTGGAATTCTGATGCCAGTGGAGGAGTACTGGAAGCTGGTCCAAGAGCATGTGAAGTTCTGCTTGGGCAATGGGATTAAGGACATGGCCCCTAGTCAGAATATCACAAGCCCATCGAAAGTTCTTGAGAGGGATGTCATCCTCAAAAACATTGAAGGGCAAGTGAGAGAAAGCCGCAAGCAGGAGTTGAGCCTGTTTCCGCTCAGCTGGAGTTGGAGATGATGGAGGTTTGTAAGGTGGAAAAATTTTGTCCATGGGAAGGGCAAGCCTTAATTTCTCTGTCCAGGAAAGAGTGGGAGGAGAAGAAGGTGTGGACGCTTCTATTCCAGAAGAAAAGGAGGTGTGGATGCTTCAATTTCAGAAGATAGAGAAGAAGAAGTGGATGCTTCTGTTAGGGAGATGACACGGGAGCGGAAGGAACAAAGGCATTAACGTAGTCAAGCCAGTCAGAAGAGCAAATTTTTTCCCTCTTGGCTAAAAATGAAGGGGTATACCCTTGTGATTCTTCCAGACGACAGGCAGTGTGCATTGTCCTTGTGGGCATAGAGGATGTGTACTAGGCCACAAGCAGATTCTCCTCCAAACTACGTCGAAGGGTCAATGGGTACATAAGGATAGACCACCGAGCTTCGAGCGTAAGAAGGAAAATCTAAAGGATCAGTGAACTCAACAAATGATGATTAATTCGTTCCCTCAAGTCCCAGGATCAGGTGCTGACCAGTTTGTCCATCCGGAAACCCCAGAAGATGAAGAAGTTGTAGCTTCATCCCAAGTAGAGGTTTGTGAAGAAGAACTTCCTAAGTCCATATTTGCAACTTGTTGAAGCAAAGGCTTGAGAGTAGTTCGTTCAAAGTACAAGGGGAGTTTAGAGGAAGAACTTCTTGTATCTGAAATTTGTAAATCAAAGGATTAAGGGCAATGTGTTCGTAGTCCAAAGGTTGATAATCTGCAAAAGCCTCCATGACCTGAATATAGAAGGGCGGGTAAAGGTGGCTAATGAATGCGTGGAGATTCTTTCGAGGGGAAACAGCATTACTCAATGGCTCTTCGTGTGCTTGATCAATAGAGTGAGAAGTTGATTGAGCCATAGTCCGTTCGAATGCTAAAGGTATTGGAATGTTCAAAATTGAGAGTAATGCAAATGACCAAATAGGTGACGGTTGTGCTTCCTGAAGATGATTCCTGCACGTTCTAAAAGCGCGGGAAAAGCTTTTGATCCACTAATATCTCCATGTATTGGGTATATTAGTGCGGGGGGTAATGTTGGCTACATATTTTGTAAAAGCCAAATCATAGTTTGACACGTGGCAGAATAAGGGTATTATGGGAAGATAATTCAAGTCCGATCCTGATCGAACACGTGGCAATGAACATTGGTTCTTACGTGATCTGAGTAGCACTAGATCAGTAAAGAGATACAAAGTGACGTGGCTTCAACGGTTACTCATATTCAAATTCAAATACAGGAGGGAAGCTCAACTGCAAGAGATGGCGTAGTGGGGCTACTTCTAAGGCAGCATGATCATCGATCATGGAGGAGCAGTTCGACGGTTTGAAGTGCAGTTCGAAGGTCATCTTTGACAAGTATAAATAGCAGGGAAGCCCTCAGAAAAGGGCCCCAGACTCAGATCATACAAACCAGTTTCTACTTCATATTTTCCTTTCCAGTTTTACATTTCTTGTTCTTTAAATACCTGCACTTTAAATACCAGCACTGCACTTCGATTTATAGGAGTAGTTTCAAGTAGATTCAAGTAGACTGTCGCTGTAAACCTCTTCGAGGCTGAGTTTGGATTATTGTAAGTGTTCATTTTAATGAAATACTTCGATTATTCTTCATATTAACTGTTATTTCTCTTAATTTCTCCTAAGTCAAGCCACCAGTAAAAGTCCTCTTCATTGAGGCTGAAAGAACTAAAACACAATCGTCTGATAATTGGTTGGCAATTATAATTTCTGTAAGGACTGATTGATCCTTGCTGGCACGCTCGCATTTACAAAATTACCCTTCGAAAAGCCAAAAAGCCAACAATCACTATGTACAAATATTATTTATATATATTATTTTATTCATATTTGTGTAGGTGTTCACAAAAAATTCACATGATAGATAAATTCCAATCTAAGATTTGGATTGGAGGGTGGTGTATGTGCTCGTGGGCCTCACAATAAGTATCATTTCGATAATTTAAATTATATATTATTTTTATAAAAAAAAATTAGATCGGTATAATAATTAATACCAATTCAATTTGTCGCGGTTATCTAAAAAAATGAACAATAAGTGTGTTTTTAAAAATAAATTAGTTATTTTTTTATGACAAACAAAATAAATTAAACAGGCTATGATTGTCTTATCAAGTGACTATCGATTTTTGATCGATATAATTTTTTGTAACATTGATATACTCGTCAGGTCTCACACATGGAACGTTTAAATTATCAAAATATACCCAATTTGAGTCCACTATAGGCTAGCAAAGCTCCCCAATCCGATAAAAAGTAGCCTCGGCCAAATAAAAGGGCCTACATATGTAGGGGTGTACACGGTCCGAATTGGTTCGGTTCTGAGAAAATCCAAGAACCGAACCGATCTTAACGGTTCTGTGATTTTGAGAACTAGACCAGACCGTTACACTTGTAAAACCGGACCAGAACCAAACTGAAAAAATGGTTCGGTTTCGGTTTGGTTTACGGTTCCAAAAATTTCTATTTATAAGAATAAATTGTTAATATTAGCAAAATAATTACTCAAGCTAATTACATTTAACTCATGATAAAAACTAATAATATTAAGGCATTACTTAATATTACATATATATATCATCCTAATATCATTAAAATTATAAAAAACCAAGTAATAAAAATAAAACTTGATATTATATACATATATATCTTTTAAATTTCGGTTCGGTTCAGTTCGGTTCGAACCGCGGTTTTTTCATAAAATCCATTAACCGAACCGTTTTTACGGTTCTCATATTTCTTAATCCGAAACTGAACCTGTTCTTAATAGAACCGAACCAAACCGAATGATTCGGTTTGGTTCGGTCCGGATTACCGGTTTGAACGGATTTTTGAACAGCTCCATACATATGGGCCTCATCTATGTTTTTTATTTGATGATTTTTTATTTACACTTAAACTTTTTGATGTATTAATATGTGAATCTCATTATTTTTTGTAGCAATACAAAAAAGTTGATATATATGCTGTTGGGGAGAGAGAGAGAGAAAAAAAAAGACCAGTTGATAAATAATGGAACCAAACAGAATGGTCCAAAATCGGCCGGCGAAGGAGTCGGCAATGAGAGCACCAATGAGGGGCATGAAACTGGCCGCGCCACCAAAGTTGGTGAAGGTGTTGGAAGCGCTTACGATGGGGATGTTCAGCTGTTCGATCAGGTACGTTATCAAGTTCATACCAATTCCAGCCGCTGCTATTCTATCACACATTTCGTTTACTGAAAAATAACACAAATTCACCATCATCACATCACATCAACATTGAATATATCACCTAACTAATTAGGAAGAGCAATCAATAGGAAGAGCAATCAATAATTAATAATCAATATTTCATATCACAAGTTTTAAATTAATAATAAGTAGATGAACTTGTTGGGTATGTTGTGTCAAGTGTGTAGTACGTATGTGTTGTTCTCACGTTCTAATTAAATTGAATAAATATTAGGCCTAAATACAAATATGTTGTCTAAAATATAAGTTTTATATCATTTTACTTTTTAATATTTTAAATACGGCCATTTAATCTCAACCTATTAATTTTGTCATTAAATGATTCTTTCATTTCCATTACAATTAATACAACTTGGGAATGGTGTTGTCACAACAAAACAAGAAGGTTTAATATATATATATACATACATATATATGTGGTGCCAAGTATTTTCAATTTTCAAAATTCATGATTTTTTTTTTTAAATATATGGTGAAAATATAATTGAGAGGAAGATTTATGAGCTGGAAGTAGGCCGAGATAGAAGCCGAGCAAGTTGAAGGCCCAAGGATGTGTTGGGCCGAGATGGCTTTGGATTTGCTCGGAGTTGGGGCTGCTCAGCCCATGGCCGAGCTACTTGGACTTGCATCGGTGGTGACCATGCAACTTGCGTTGCTTGGCCAGAAGGCATACACCTTTGGCTCAGCGGGGAAGCTCGTGCCCGAAGCTCGGCAGGAAAGCCTTTGGTCAACAGGCATGACCTTTCTGGAGCTCGGCTTCGCCGAAATGTAGTCGAGCACGATGGGAACGGAGCTCGGCTATTGGTGCGCTTGGGCATGAAGTGCAGCCTGGCTCTCGGCAGCCGAGATGCTGCACCCCGGCTGTCGAGCTCCCAACAGAGTGGGCTGGCAATTGGGTTAGGTGATGTTCAGCAAGATTTGTGCTGACAGATGGGATAGCAGTACCACGTGTCGAGAGATCACTAGGAGTAGATTTGGGGCGCAGAAGGTATATAAGCATGTCTGCGCCCCCCCATGCGAAAACAGACGAACATTTTTGTAAGAAACACTTACACTCAACTCTCTCCTCTCTCTCTCTATCCCAAGGTGTGTGCTAACTTGATCGTCGGAGGGGTTTTCCGGCCACACACCGCCGGGTAGCTCACCGCTATTGTGTACGCAGGTCGATCGGACAGGCAGGGGCTTAGAAGAAAGGAGTACGGGCTTACCTGAATATTTGCTCCCTGTACAATTAGCGCCGTCTGTGGGAAACTTTGCAAACAAAACCTTGTCTACCAGGCTCATCTGATCGCCGTTTATGGCGAACAACGACGAGATTTCGTTGTCTGCCATCGATGGAGTTACGCCGGAGTCAGGCAAACGGAGAGAAGGACATCCCGCCATCCCTCCAATGGCGGACCTGGAGACGTTGCCCGGAGGACAGTAGGGAGATGCGTGAGATAAGCGCGGAAGAAGTTATGGTCATTCACGGAGTCTAGACGGTCATCGGTGGCGGAGAGAATCACATGCCAGACGTCTGGAACACAAGCTAAGGGACCAGGACGCCGTCATCCGGCGAATGGCGGCGGAGATGGAGGAGCTGAAGCGGCATGTCAAAGGGAAGGGTGTAGCTGGAGTGGGAGACCACAGTGAGCGCACCCAACCCCGCCGTTCAGGCAGTCAGAGTCAGCGACACACTCCATCCATTTCTATTACCAGAAGTTACAAGGTTGGTGATTCCGATGTGCATGCAGAGAAGTCCAGCGCGCAAGATAGCACTTACCAGCCCTCACGTCCAGTGATGACGTCGAGGTACTCCTATTCCGCTCGTTCAGAGGATTTGCGGGCAGTCTTGAAGGAACGGGCTCGCCGGCGAGAGGCTCAAAGGGTGCCGGCGTTCCAGCGGTTATCCTATGGGGTTCACGCCAGCGAGGAGGTCGGAATGCCTCCACTCCGCCTAGCAGCGCCACTCCTTCTAGATACAGACTTGGCAAGGCTGAGCGCCACCCCTTTCTCCCTGGAGATAGAAACAACATCGCTTCCGGCAGGCTTCCACCAGCCTAAATTCACACTCTACGACGGAAAAACCGATCCCTACATGCATGTAAGCCACTTCCGACAGGTCATGGCCGGACATAGGCGAAATGACGCACTTATGTGCCTTATCTTCCCGTCAAGTTTAGGCGAACTGGGCTTGAAATGGTTCGAGATGTTGCCGGAGGGGAGCATAGAAAGGTGGCATCAGTTGGCCGAAGCCTTTGTGACGCGCTTCAAAACCAACACAAAAACACCAAAGGAAGTTGACTACCTACTGAGTGTCAAGATGGAACCGAGCGACACATTGAAGGCATACAACTCCAGATATTGGGAGACCTTCAACGAGATCTTGGATTGCCCGGTCAACCTTGCAATCACACAATACAAGCGTGGTCTTCCGGTCGGACATAGACTGCGGGACTCGCTTACCATGTACCAGCCGACATCCATGGGCCAGCTCATGCAACGCATCAATGAGCACATCCGAGTAGAGGATGATGCATCAGCATCTACCGCGAAGGCAACTCCGGTAGCAACAGACAAGAGATCGGCTGGAAAAGTGCACGCGGTCGGACAAGGGTCCAGCCGATCAAGTGACCGCGCTGAGGAATCGGACCGTGGCTCAAATCGCAAAAACTGGGGTAGGGGACGTCGGAATGACCGGGATGACCCTGGGATGACGTAGCCGATGCAAACAGAAGGTTGAAAGCAAGGACAGGCATCACCACGGTCTTTAAGATTCCAATCTATCACGTACTAAGTGAAATCCGTGGCGAGGAGTATGTTCGGTTTCCTGCTAAGTTAGGCGATGGCCAGAAGGGCTGCAATCCGAGGTACCGTTGCACGTTTCACCGGGAGCGAGGCCACCGGACAGAGGACTGTTTGCCTTTGAGGCAACACTTGGAAGAGCTAGTCGCAGCCGGACACCTGAACCTTTACATTGATGGGGGCGTGAAGGCAAATCAAGTTCTGGTTGACCCGCGGGGACTGGATGACCGAGATGCACCTCCACAAGGGGTTGTTAATGTCATCCACGGCATAGTGGAACTGATGCGTATATGCGAGCTCCGAGGTATGATAAAAAAGGCCGAACACATGAGGGAAGTTTTATCGGTCCAGCCTGCCATCAAGAGGGGGAAGACCGAGGAAAAAGACGTGATTAGTTTCTCTACAAGGGATTTGGAGCGCATTCAGACGCCGCACAACGATGCCTTAGTAGTGACACTCCACGTCAAGGAATTTGATGTCAAGCGAATCTTGATCGATCAGGGAAGCTCGGTCGAGATCATGTATTACGACGCATTCAAGCAGCTCAAACTCCGAGATACAGACTTGGCTCTGGCCACATCGCCGCTGGTTGGTTTCAACTCGCAACCGGAGTGGCCCTCGGGCAAAATCATCCTGCCGGTCAAAGTGGGATCTGTGATCAAGCAAGTGGAGTTCTGGGTGTTGCAGGTGTCATCCACTTACAACCTGATCCTTGGAAGGGGATGGCTTCACGCTATGCAAGTCGTGGCGTCCACCTTCCTCCAGGTGATGAGATTCCCCTCGGCTATGGGGGCAATTGAGGAGATTTGAGGCGATCAAGTCATGTCGAAGCAATGCTTTGTGGCAGTCAACGGGAGCCGAGCTGCCAAAGGCTTCGTCCAAATGATAGAGGGACCGGAAGACCAAGTAGTCATTGATGATGTGGAAACTAGAGCGGAGGATAAAGTCGTCGAAGAATTGATCGAAGTGCGAATTGATACAGAGCGTCCGGACAGGTTCTTCTTGCTCGGCTCAAGCCTTACCGCACAAGAAAGGACCGAGATGGTTGAGTTCTTGATGGCCAATGTCGAAGTCTTCGCATGGTCGCCTTATGACATGCCCGGACTCGATCCGAGTTTTATTTGCCATCACCTGAACATCTTCCCCGAAGCCAAGCCGGTCATTCAGCGAACAAGGAGATCGGCACTGCATCACGCCGAGGTAGTGACAGAGGAAGTGAAGAACTTGCTTGGGGCACGAGCTATTCAGCAAGTGCACTACCCTCGGTGGATTTCAAACACAGTAATTGTACCAAAGAAGAATGGGAAGTGGCGAGTTTGTGTCGACTACAAGAGCGTCAACCGGGCTTGCCCTAAAGACAGCTTTCCATTGCCCAGAATAAACCAGCTCGTGGACTTGATGGCTGGATATAACAGGCTCAATTTCTTAGATGCCTACCGCGGTTATCATCAGATTGCCATGCATGGCCCCGACCGCGAGATCACCTCCTTTACTACATCGAGGGGACTCTTCTGCTACCAAGTCATGCCTTTTGGTTTGAAGAACACCGGGGCAACTTTCCAAAGGATGGTGACCAAGATGTTCGCTCTTCTGCTAGGTCAGACAATGGAGGCTTACATTAATGATATGGTGGTTAAGAGTCGGCATCAAGCAGACCACCTGTCCGACTTGGCCGAGATGTTCGTCATTCTCAAACAACACAAGCTACGCCTGAATGCGTCTAAGTGTGCCTTTGGCGTGGGATCCGAAAAATTTCTGGGCTTCCTAGTCACAAACCGAGGCATCGAGGCAGACCCCACACAGATCCGAGCCGTGCAAGAGTTGAAGCAGCCTAGCTCGGCTAAAGACGTGCAGCATCTGGCCGGAATGGCCGCCGCGCTTAACCGATTTATAAGCCGGTCATCAGATCGCTGCCGCCCTTTCTTTCAAGCTCTGAAATCAAAGTTCTCATGGGATGAAGAATGTGACCACGCTTTGGCCGAGCTGAAGGAGTGTCTGTCTTCAGCACCCCTGTTGGTCACACCGATGCCCGGCGAAGAACTCTACCTTTATTTGGCCGTTTCTCAGCATGCAGTCAGTGTGGTGCTTGTTCGGTCAGAAGGAATCAAGCACCTCCCCATCTTCTACGTCAGCAAAACCTTGCTACCGGTAGAGTCGAGATACTTGCTGCTCGAAAAACTTGCATTGGCATTGATGATGGCCTCTCGGAAGTTGGCGCACTATTTCCATGCTCATACCATCATCGTTTTGACCGAATTCCCCCTTAAAGCCTTGTTCGAATGGGCAGACTTCTCCGGTCGAATTCTCAAGTGGGCGGTCGAATTGGGACAGTTTGACGTCAAGTTTCGGCCGCGCACTGCCATCAAAGCTCAGACATTGGCCGACTTCGTTGCTGAATTCTCACCTGGAACTCATCCGGTATGCCCAGTGGATATTGCCGCAGTAGATGAGGAGGTGAATGCAGGCCAGACCGCAACAACACAGCTAGGCGATGCCGGCGACGCGGAACTTGCGCGCCCCGCCGGGAAACCTTCGGTTAGTACAATACCACGGCTCAATGATGCGATGACGGAGTTGGGTATCACAGACCAACCTGCTTCGTCCGGTACCGTATCACCGAGGGGGGAAGACGTGGAACCGCTCAGCACAGAGCCTGCAGTCGGCATAATACTGCAACCCGACGATTCGCCTACGGACTTAGGCATTACGGATCAACTTGCTGAGTCCGGCGCCGAATCGCCGAAGGGGGCTGATGTGGAACCGCTCAACACATAACTTGAAGCTGAACAGCCAAACAACCGTGATCTCATCAACCTTCAAGCCTCTCAGGATCCCTCAGACTGTTGGAAGCTCTTTGTTAGTGTAGACGTCCCCGAACGCCTCGGGAGGGTTAGTCCCGTTCTGTTCATTTTGGGCTCACTACAGTTCGGACTCAAATTGTCACGGTTCTCAATCTGAACCAAAGAGTCCAAATCCGGCAAATCGTTTTGAGAAAACAGATTTTTGAAAGAAGTGCCAAACACGGACTGCTTTTCCAGATACAGAGTCGCCACCTAAATATTTTATTTTTGGGAAATTTAGGAAACCCTGACTCGTTGCCTAAGGCCACGTGTCTGTCATCACCAAAGTTGCCTCGGCTCAGGAACTTGGGTACGATTGGGGAAGGTCACTTCGTGAGCACCCCCGCTCGCCCGATCAAAGATCGGCCTCTACTAACCATGATATCGAGTTTTGAAAACCTTATGCATTCTTATTCCGGTTATTAGTCTAGATTTACTATGTGATGCGCACAGCATACAAGTATAGGCCGGGTCGCCTGAATTGGAACAAAACATTTCATGTTTATGTTTTGAAAGGTGGTTTGCTACTCGCAAATGGGCTTAAAATGCATATTTTACAACCCTTAGGTAGGCTTAGAAAAGATGGTTTTGCCACTATCTAGTGGGCTTAAAACTCACAGTCGATGATTTGTTCCAATCCAAATAACCCAACCTTCACCCACAGGCATTCAGGCAGTTATATCACATAAGTATATAGCCTCATGGTAAGCATGCTATCATGGCAGTCACTCACACACATGCATGGATGCTAAAGCATAAAAACTTATCGAGTACTCCAAGCCAAAACAGAAGCTATGTTAGAAATCCATGCATGATCCTAACTATACAGAAATGCCTAATGCAACACATGCAAAATGCAACTAAGATAGGCTCGGCTATTCTAAACATGGCATATGGAATGCTACAACTAACATGTATTCAACTTAGAATTGAAATACAAATACAGTTAGTATGATGCGCCGAGCCCGGTGCATGCAAAACGGATGAATGAATGCAAACATGCTATCATACTGTATGCTAATTGAAACATGCCCTAATCTAACCATCATAAGCTGGTAAATAAAAGGGAGAAAGACGTGGGGTTGGAAGACATACATCGCACACATGCACACTTATTACAATTGCGCCCTCGCTCGGAGGGTTCGAATAAATAATACAGTCCAAATAAGTACAAAACCCTAATTAATTAACAAATTTAACTAGGAAAGCAGTAAACTAGCACGTAAATCTATGGCCCGCCTCAGCTCCGTTCCAAATGATGAATGATGCACGCTTGAGTTGCCTTGCGCGGAAATCCATTGCGATGCCCCAATTAGCCTCTGTTTACAATTAAGCTCAGAATATTGCACGGAGCTCTAAAAGACTGCCGGTTTCTGATTTGCTGCAACAGAGAGCAAGAAAGGGGCATGGCAAAGTATTTTCACACATGTATGCATACCTCGATCCTCGTGCCACCAATCACGCATCTCGATGCATGATGGCCGAGGGGTCGAATTGCACGACTCAATGTGAAATGAATGCACATATAAGCACAACAAGGCCGAGACTCCATCATGGATAATCCGGAGTGTCGGTGACCGGGAATTGAGACACGTTCTGTCACTCGAAGTACGAAACGTCCCTCGTTTCCCGTGTTCGGGCTAACTCCTATCCTAAACACAATGCAAATGAGATGGCATGCACCATGCAACTAATATACAACCTAGCATACACAATGCAATGAAATGGCATACACAATGCATAATGGACTTACACCAACATGAGTGGACCTCAGCCGCACTCACATCAGTGGCCATAAGATGAAAATGAGACACTCGAGATGTGTGCACACATGCACGCAAACCGAGGACCAATCCTAAGGCACAAATGCCACTCTAACAAGGCATGGCAAGGCATGAAATATGGCATACAAACATGCAAGTTTCAGCACTGAAATGTGATGCAAAATGATCCTGAAACATGGAAACATGGCACCCGATGCATGAGATGAATCCCGAAACACAAAATTAGGCATATGTATTGACCTATAGCTATACAAAGCATGCATTATTTGATCGTGAAGCATAAAGACAGAGCCAAGGCAGTCCCAAAACATAAACATTTCTAGTTCAAAGCATGGCCAAAAGATGCTAGCAAGATGGACTAAAATAGCATGCAACTTTGACTAGCAAACATGGTATACATGGTATGTATATGAAGCATATGAAATCTGACCAAACCAGCAAAAATCAGTGAACAAAACATGTGAAAATATGCCCAAATAAACATGGAAAAGCAGCCAATGCATGTAAAAATGAGGGGTTCCTTTGGAAGGGCATACAAGGGGTTATTAAGCACATGCATCAAGGACACTTAGCATGGCAAAATAAACTCTGGAAATCAAATATGATAGTCCTAAAACTCATCAAATTGGCCCTGAAATCAGTCAACAAAGCATGCAAGATAGGGCCTCTTTGGAAGGCCAAAAAGACCATCAAGCAAAACAAGGTGAGAGGGGGTCATCCCCCTCTGATTTTGGCCTTCAAGAATACACCTAAGCCACTAAAAATCTGCTGGATTTTAGTGGCTAAGAGGCCAAACCATGGCAAATGCAAGTGTTCTAATGCATAGCCCTAATCATGAAGAGATGAAGCATGCATAGGGGGAAGATGACCCCAAACAGAGAATTGACCTTAATAAAACATGAAGATGATATCAAAACAAGACTTTTTTTCAGTTTAGGTCGAGGTCCAAAAATGCTCAAAAATAAGGCTAATGTATCATGCAAAATATGCCCTAGAAGAGAGATTGAACAAACAGGGCAGCAAAAGGCCTCAAACAGCAAAGAGCCCTTCAATAAAGTTGAAGAGGGGCTCAAAAAAAGATACTTTACAGTTTATGGAAAATCTCAAATATGCTCACAAGTAAGGCTAAAATATGATGCAAAAATAGCCTCAAAAGGGAGATAGAGAGAAAGAGGCAGTAGGTGGCCTCAAACAGAAAAGAGCCCTTCAAAAAAGTTGAAGAGGGGCTCAAAATAAGGCACTTTACAGTTTTTCTCGAAGCCCAGAAATGCTCACAAGCAAGGCTAATATATCATGCAAGATAAGGGCCAAAAGGAGGGATAAAGCACAAAGGGTGGGTAGATGGCCTCAAACAGTAAAGAGCCCTTCAACAAAGTTGAAGAGGGGCTCAAACTAAGACTGTTTCCAGTTCAGGTCGAAGACCAAAAATGCTTGCAAAAGGGGCTAAGATATAGAACAAAATAGTGCAAAAAAATGAAGAATAGGAGCTTACCCTTGTAGCACAACTTTCCAGCAGCTTTTGGTCCAAGATTCTGAGCTTCCAACCTCTGCAAATGGCCTCCAAGTTGCTGGAATGGAGTGTGGAGGTGTGGTGCTATGGGTTGTAGTGCAAATGGTGCAAGAATCTTAGGGTTTGGAGGGTTGAATGAGGGAGATATAAGGTTGTATGTATAATGGTGCCTCAGCTGGTTTCTAACCCTTAGAAATGGAGGGGAGAGGCTGGCTTTATAGAGGAGAAGGAGTGAAAGAAAAGGGGGGGAAAACAAATTCAAATTCCCCCCCCCCCCCAAAAGGGCAGACCCTCGGGCAGGGGTCTGGTGCAAAACAACTGTCACAGCTGGCATGCACTAGGAGAGAGAAGTTTGGCTAGCCAGGTGCAGAAGGTTCAGGTGGCCAGCCGGCCACCTCCCCTGGTCGGCCGGCCAGGTGCAAAAGGTTCAAGAAAAGTTAGTGGCCGGCCACCCCAAAAAGGTGGCCTCCCATGTGTGTACAACACAGCTGTATGGTCAAAAACTGGAAAAAGTGAACCAGGAGAGAGAAAAACTAACTTTTTAGAGGGGTTCAAAAGGGTCAATAACAATTGATGGCCGGCCTATCCATATTGGTGGCCTCCCAGGTGTGTACAACACAATGGTGTGGTGGAAAGTCAGAAAAAGTGGCCCGGGAATAGAAAAAGTCAGCTTTCTAGTGAAGAAAACGGGCGATGAAGAGCGATGAAGGAATAAAGCTGGTCTTCAGAACAATTGCTGGCCTCCCACCCTTCCACAACCTTCCTAACAATGAAAATAAGGTCTCCGCCAAAAATGAACCAAAACCGATGTAAAACGAAGGTTCAGGGGCCAAAACGCGCGGCCCGGGGCCCCGAAAACAAGCTATTAAGCACCGGAGGTGGCGTTCGACCACGAAGTTGGTCTCTCGAGCCACAGTGTCCCTCAAAAGGGAGGAAAAAAGGTGTATGCCAAAAACCGGAACAAATGGAGGTGGTTAAGCGGTCCCGAACTGAGGCACACGGCTGACGGCTCCGAAAACTGAGAACCGGGCTCCAAACGGGAAAAATGGCCTACGACCACGAAACGTAGCCTACGGCCACTGAGAGATGATCTACGAGACCTCTCCCTCCCTTCGGGAAGAGAAAACGGAGAAAACGGGACCCGGTTCGCAAATCGAGGCAAAGCACAAAAGAGCCCCGAAGTCCGGAGGCAAGGCTCACGGCCGAGATTCCGCAACTTCAGAACGAGCACAATATGCAACATCACCGAGCGCTCAGTTGGTGACGTCTGAGTCTTAAGGTCGGTCAAAAATGGGGTGTCTACAGTTGCCCCTCTTTGACAGAACTTGAAAGTCATAAGTGACGGGAGTGAATGTCAAAGCCCAGAGACGACCCATTTTTGACAAGGCCGAAGACTTAGACAAACAGGCGAGATAAACAAAAAGATGTGCCTGCAGGCATGCCCGCAAGCAGGGGGCAAAATGCAACTGACAATGCAAGAAGCCGAAGATACCTTGTGATCATGCAAATGCAGCAAGCTGTAATGAAGCAAGTATTCACAAATAGATGCAACAGTTTTAAGCAAGAATGCAAAACAACAACTACATTTCATGCAGTTTAAGCATGTGGAGAATTATTCAACTCTCGCCACGTCTCACACGGAGAAGATACAATACCTGTGTGGTTCGTCTGGTCGCGCCAGCCTCAAATGAACTGTACATACAATATCGTGCCTCATGCTGCTGGGGATCTCTCGCTTCTTCTTGGTCGAACCACAGTACTACTTTTCTCCTTGACTATGGTCGCAGCTTTCCCTATTCTCCAACAGGGTGACAGACTAGGTTTATTCAGTATCTAGAATTGAGGCGCATGCATATGCTATCTCAATCTATGGGGCTGCCATACAAATTTCAAGCCGAGGATATACCCCTGGGTATTTAAACCAGACTTTAGTCTTGGAAATCCCGAACCTTTGCGTTCTAGGCATGAGCCATTCGAACTCTAGTTTCTACCGTCTCAGTTGGTCTCCTAGGAACTTACTGTAAACACAGGCAGGTGGCTATACCAGACCACCGGAAGTCGTTCGGGCACGACAAACACCAAAGGAATTGCACCTTTAGAGGATTTAAGGTCTCCTAGACCGGAGAGTGCACAAGACAGTGCGAATGAAGATGCAGGATTTAAGGTCTCCTAGACCAGGGGATTTAAGGTCTCCTAGACCAGGTGAGTACACAAGACAGCGCGAGCGTAGAGGTGCACAAAACAGTGCGAGTAGGGTGAATGCATAAAGCAGTGTGATACAGGTAAGATGCGCAAGATAGCGCGATGCAATGCACTAACAAGTGCAGGACTTGGTACACAACTTACGACATAGCATTCCATTCATTTGGCACACAGCTCACAACACAACACTTTGTTCGTTTGGCACGCAACTCACCACACAATATTATGTTCGTTTGGCACACAGCTCGAAACACAGCACTCTATTTAATCTGGGCACACAGCTCTTTTTCGGGCACACAGCTCCTTCTTCGGGCACACAGCTCATTTTTCGGGCACACAACTCGTTTTTGGGCACACAGCCCATTTTTCGGGCACACAGCTCATTCTTCTCGTTTTCGGGCACACAGCTCCTTCTTCGGGCGCACAGCTCCTTCTTCGGGCACACAACTCATTTTCAAGCACACAGCTCATTTTTGGGCACACAGCTCGTTTTCGGGCACACAGCTCTTTTTCGGGCACACAGCTCCTTCTTCGGGCACACAGCTCATTCTTCGGGCACACAGCTCGTTTTTTGGGCACACAGCTCGTTTTCGGGCACACAACTCTTTTTCTGGGCACACAGCTCATTTTCGGGCACACAGCTCCTTTTCGAGCACACAGCTCATTTTTCGAGCACACAGCTCGTTTTCGGGCACACAGCTCGTTCTTCGGGCACACAGCTCACTTTTCGGGCACATAGCTCCTTCTCCGGGCATACAGCTCATTCTTCGGGCACAGAGCTCATTTTCTGGGCACACAGCTCGTTCTTCGAGCACACAGCTCACTTTTCGGTCACACAGCTCGTTTACGGGCACACAGCTCCTTCTTCGGGCACACAGCTCATTCTTCAGGCACACAGCTCATTTTCTAGGCACACAGCTCGTTCTTCGGGCACACAGCTCATTTTCTGGGCACACAGCTCGTTTTCCGGGCACACAGCTCGTTTTCTGGGCACACAGCTCGTTCTTCGGGCACACAGCTCACTTTTCGGGCACACAGCTCGTTTTCGGGCACACAACTCCTTCTTTGGGCACACAGCTCATTCTTCGGGCACACAGCTCATTTTCTGGGCACACAGCTCGTTCTTCGGGCACACAGCTCATTTTCTGGGCACACAGCTCGTTTTCGGGCACACAGCTCCTTCTCCGGGCACACAGCTCGTTTTTGGGCACACAGCTCGTTTTCGGGCACGCAGCTCGTTTTTGGGCACACAGCTCCTTTTCTGGGCACACAGCTCGTTTTCGGGCACGCAGCTCGTTTTCGGGCACGCAGCTCCTTTTCGAGCACACAGCTCCTTTTCGGGCACATAGCTCCTTTTCCGGGCACACAGCTCATTCTTCGGGCACACAGCTCATTTTCTGGGCACACAGCTCGTTCTTCGGGCACGCAGCTCGTTTTCGGGTACGCAGCTCGTTTTCGGGCACACAGCTCCTTCGAGCACACAGCTCTTTTCGGGCACACAGCTCGTAACACTCAATCTGAACACTCAGTCCATAACACAGCATTGGTTTGCATTTTGAACACACAGCTCAAGCACTTAAATTCTGAACACGCAGCTCAAACTTTTGTTGTGAACACGCAGCCCATATTTTCTTGGAATCTGAACACGCAGCTCAAACTTTTTGTCATGAACACGCAACCCACACTTTTTGAAAGTTGAACACGCAGCCCACACTTTTGAATTTCTAAACATTCAGCCCATTTTGATTGTGAACACGCAGCACACACTTGTTGAAAGAAGTTGAACACGCAGCCCAAACTTTTGAATTTCTGAACACGCAGCCCATTTTGATTGTGAACACGCAGCACACACTTGTTGAAAGTTGAACACGCAGCCCAAACTTTGAGATGAACACACAGCCCACTGTTTTTGAAGTCTGAGCACACAGCTCAAACACTTGATGTTGAACACACAGCTCGAACTTTGAGATGAACACACAGCTCAAACACTTGATATTGAACACACAGCTCACACTTTGAAAGTTGAACACGCAGCCCACTATTTCTGAAATCTGAACACACAGCTCAAATACTTGATGTTGAACACGCAGCTCACACACTTCAATTCTGAACACACAGCTCATATACTTCATGTTGAAAACGCAGCTCACACACTTCAATTCTAAACACACAGCTCATATACTTCATGTTGAACACGCATCCCACACACTTCAATTCTGAACACACAGCTCATATGCTTCATGTTGAACACGCAGCTCACATACTTCAATTTTGAACACACAGCTCATATACTTCATGTTTGAACACGCAGCTCACACACTTCAATTCTGAACACACAGCTCATATACTTCATGTTTGAACACGCAGCTCCTATGTTTCATTTCTGAACACGCAGCTCATTCATTTCAATTTTGAACATACAGCTCACATCACAACTCTGCTCGATCTGAACACACGGCTCATAACACAGTATTCTTTTAATTTTGAACACACAGCTCATTTTGAACATACAGGATGCGACGACGGAACTTGCAGAAGTTGAAACAAACTCAGATGCCCAATATTTTTCCTCTTTCTTTTGCTTCGAAGTCTAGAACCTATATAGCTTCAGATAGGTCCTGCTTTTACTATTCTCACATGACCTAGGTTAAACCCTGCGGTTTTTTTTTTTGAAAGAACAAAATCTTGTTTTGCACAAATGTGGAGAACGGCACGGCACTCTGAGCACAAAAGGATTTTTGAAATTAAGAGATGGATTCTTGACCGGGTATTGAGCCTACGACTGAACACGGCGCACTACGACTCAACAACGGAAAACAAAAGGTAAACAACCTAAACACATCGAGACACGCTCGGAACGACTCAAAACAAGAATCGAGACAATCAAAACAAAAGACACGACACATAGACGTGTTACAAAGACGAGAGACCTCTCAGTGCACGAGGAGCCAGTTTCTCCGGGTATTATTCCCACCTTTTTTGATTTGTGATTCTCACATCACTCGGCCCTCAGGCTCGGTTTTTCTCTCAAAACCCTTTTGCTCACTTTTCTCTCATCGCATATCTCTCTATTCTTTATTCTCTCATTTTTCATCCCTCCCCAGGGTGATTATAAGATGAACAAGAGGTTACGGGTTCACACCCAACACTGTTAGCTCGCGGCTATTTCTTCCGGTGACGTCTAGTCGATGTTCCGGATGGGGAATGGAGCATCTTGGTCCATTCTAATTCGTGCTTCGCACTTGGCTTGATACCTCGTTGTTTGGAGGATGTGAGAGCTTTCTGCCCTTTTGTGGTCAGCTTCAGTTGTGTCTTCTTCTGGCGAATAGAGTGCCCTTCTGGCAAGTATGTTCATAATGGGGGAAAGACAGAACATCTGACTCAACTGTGCCCCTAGTTCATCATTTTGACCATTTTTGTTTTTTTTTGGCTTCTGCTTAAAACAATTTTAACCAAAATGAGAGTTAGATGAACGCGCTTGTTCGATTTTCTGATTTGAAATCATGCAAGTTAGGTTATGAGTACTGAAAATTTTCCTTTTTTTGGGTCCAAGAAATGGTCCAGTTTTGGAAAAATGGAATACTTTTCGAGAGAATTAGTCAACTTCATTAAAAATTCTCAAAAACTATTTTTGCAAACGGCCACTGCTCAACAAGTATAGAACCCACTCTCGAGATGCACAACCTTAGATTCGAAGGAAAATTGCCCCTTGCTTGAGGGTAGCTGCGTGGCAATGGAAAGTTGCCCCTTGTTTGAATGGCACTGCAGCGCATTGAATGGCAATGGAAAGTTGTCCCTTGTTTGAATGGCACCGCAGCGCATTGAATGGCAACGGAAAGTTGTCCCTTGTTTGAATGGCACCGCAGCGCATTGAATGGCAACGGAAAGTTGTCCCTTGTTTGAATGGCACCGTAGCGCATTGTATGGCAATGGAAAGTTGCCCCTTGTTTGAATGGCACCGTAGCGCATTGTAGTCAGTCCTCAGAGTGACGAACAAAACCAAATTCTCGGATACAGAGAAGGTGAAGATGATCAAAACCATTACATGGGCACAATCAACTTGAAGTGTTTTATGGCTGGACTTCAGAATGAAGTTGCCTACGTATCCCAAAGATGGGAATCAAGCCTTATGTAGTTCGGGGTAGGTACACTCGGGTATTTAACTTCTCCTTTTGCGCTCTAACTTTTGCCAAGGCCGCTCTTTCTGGGTTTTCAACCTTGCGAGCTTTGTTTTTTTTTTTCATTCTTTTTCATTTTTTCTTTTCTTTTTATTTCCTTTTCGCATTTTTTCCTTTTCTTTTTTTTCATTTCTTTTTGCATTTTTCTTTTTTGTTGTTTTTGTTTTTTTTTTGTTTTTTGTTTTTTTTGTTTGTGTTTTTTTTTCTTGTTCTTTTCTTGCTCTAACTTTTGCCTGGGTCGCCCTTCTGGGTTTTCGGCCCAGCGAGCCTCTCAATGGTAAAAGTGTAGCTTTGTCCATGTCAAATGGTTTTGAGATCCTGGAGTCATCTGAATCCAGGAGAATGGCTGTTGTTCGCCGATGATGCAGGAGTCCATCCAATGGGGGGCCGAATTTTCCCCTAGTGTTGTGGATAGGAACTTGGTGACTCATCTTTGACTCTTCGAGCGCATCTGACATTTTTGCCCCCTAGTTCGAGGGGTGCTTCTGTTCTAGCTTCGCAAGCTTCTTCTGATGAGGTCTGATCTTCTTGATCTGACTTTCCTTGCCTCTTGTTCGAGGGCTGCTTCAAATCTGGCCACACAGGCCTTACATTGTGGTTGACCGTTGAACATTCTAAATCCAGGTTCAAGGTTTGAGAGCAAATGGGTGAATCTTGAGGCTGAGAGCGATCCTAGGCTGCACAATCTCAAGAGCGATTCCACACAGGTCTTCGCAGGACTGCGCAAAACAGTTTGTTTTTGAAATTTTAAGAAAGCGACTAATCGCTCGCGCGGAAGACAATGTAGAACCAATCTGGATCAAGCCAGGATCCTTCTCAGTACTCACATTAACAAGCATGATTTCATTCATTAAGGGCTTAGCGTGCCTCTCTTTCTCTCAATTGATCAAAATTTTTTTTTTTTTAAATCCCGAGGAATTCCTTCCTCTTTGTTTCCACCGCAGTGTTTAGAGCACAGAAGAGCAGGTGAGATGGTCCACCATTTCATTCTAGAATTGTTGGCACAACAAGCTCGAAGTAGCAATAAGCAAAAATATGACAGCCACGGCCGTTCTATTCGGATTTCCTGGTTGCAACTGGCTCTACAGTAGAGACGGACTCAAGAGAAATCAAAAGGATAATTACAAAACAAAAATGGTGTTCGAGGCAACAACCCCGTGATCACCTGACATTCTATACAATGGGACTGACTCGATACAGTAAGATAGACCCTTAAGCAAAAGACTGACTCAAAACAAAGAGACAGACTCAAAATGAAACTGACAAAAACTGACTCAACACCCAACCAGAAATCACACAAATTAGCATACGCAGATGCCAACATAGTGCGTGCCAAACGCCACATCTGAAATCACCGAGCGCCGCCCGCAGGTGGTCCAGCCCTTGATCACATACTTGCAGTATCCTCGAAATCCAACATCAGCAGTGACAGACTTTGCTGAGATAGGTAGGAGGATGATCTCATTATCGATCAAATCTTGCACTTCATGGTGAAGACGGAAGCAGTTATCGATGCTATGACCAGTTTGCTGGTGGTACGCGCAGTACAAGGTAGCATCATGTGATAGGGAGATTCTTCAGGAGAGCGAGGCTCGAGGGTTTAAGATGCCCTTGTTAACCAAAATTTGAAATGCCCTAGACAGACGCATGTAGAGGGCGTGAAAGACTTTGCGTCCTCGAGGTAGGTACTTCGGAGTTTGCTGACTTTTTGCCGGCGCACTGGCAAAGGAATCGCAGGTGCCGCCTTGGCTTTCTGATCTTTTCTCGGTGCAGGGTTAGAATTGAAGGGAACTGTTCTGGCATGACGGGGGCCTATCCCGATTTTCTGTCCGGTTGGAACTCCCTTCGGTTGGAATGGGGAAAGCATCATCCACAGTTTTTAGCCACCACTGCTAATATTTGCTATTACTCAATCCTCCGGCTTTCAAAGCCTCGACTGCCCACAGCAGCAGTTGTTCAACGGGATCGGCACTGTTCCACCTTATTCTTACCTCTGGCCTCAGCTGATCGAGGGTTTGGTTCTATATCAGAGCGAAACCCGGTTGTTGTTGACACGTCATTGCTATAGCTTGAGACAGCCTCAGGTTGGCTGAGCTCGATCACAATTCGCCCCAATAGCGGGGGCTCCTGCGGTACGTAATTCCCGGCGTAGGATTGGGGTTGGTGGCGAAGCCGACATTCCGTAGGCGAGATCAGCCACAGATCGCTGAAGATCGCCGATCATTCCCATCAATTCAAACGTGGGCTCACGAGCTGACACAACTGTGGCGTCCAGACCGGGCGCGCGGTAGGCAAACCCGGGTGGATGTGGCACTTCAACATTGGTCTCATCCTGCAAGATGATTCCTTGGTCTAATGCGGCTGTCATAATCACAATTTCCTCTGAATTTTGGGTCATCATGAGTCCGCTGAACTGAACGGAAGTGATGTGACTGGTGACTGACGGATCGAACGTCTGCCTTGCCTCGGCGAAGGAGAATACTGGCTATTCTGAACTAAATTTCTGAACCTCCCCCTCCTGAAAGAGAAAACACGCAGCATTTCGGCCCAATCAGAACAGACACAAGCATAGCTGAATAACTGTACTCTACTACTGATCACTGTTCCCAAAATCACTCACTGCTCCCCCAAAACTGAATCGGATACCCAGATAACTGATTCCCAAAATACTGAAGTGGTGCCGTAGGCCTGATACCCAAACTTGCAAACTGATACATGCATTTCCCTGAAGAGACGCACTCTAAAAGCACATAACAAATAAGGGAGAGCCAAAACACCCCTATGTTGGGGTAGGGTTTCCCTGTCCTATTTTGTCAGGAGCTAGGGTTTCACTACGTACGCAGCGGTTTCAAACAACCTATATCGGGTAAGCAACCTGTCCTAGTTTGGAATGGTCACTACGGATTCCGAATATGCACTAGGTCGAATGGTCAAAAGGGTGCCCCGGTAAAATCGGGGTTTGTGTTTCCATACTGGCAGAGCCCGTAACCGGTAAGCCTTATGGCACGCAACCTCTGGCAAACCGCTCAGGAATAGCAGATGGCAAACACGATGTCCTAGGCGCACCAATGCACATGCAATGCAAAGAAACACATAAGTGTAATCAAACCAAGATATCATGAGTTCGAGTCAAGCTCTCTAAATCCCCAGCGGAGTCGCCAGAAACTATAGACGTCCCCGATCGCCCCGGGAGGGTTAGTCCCGTTTTGTTCATTTTGGGCTCATTACAGTTCGGACTCAAATTGTCACGGTTCTCAATCTGAACCAAAGAGTCCAAATCCAGCAAATCGTTTTGAGAAAACAGATTTTTGAAAGAAGTGCCAAACATGGACTGCTTTGCCAGATACAGAGTCGCCACCTAAATATTTTATTTTTGGGAAATTTAGGAAACCCTGACTCGTTGCCTAAGGCCACGTGTCCGCCATCACCAAAGTTGCCTCGGCTCGGGAACTTGGGTACGATTGGGGAAGGTCACTTCGTGAGCACCCCCGCTCGCCCGATCAAAGATCGGCCTCTACTAATCATGATATCGAGTTTTGAAAACCTTATGCATTCTTATTCCGGTTATTAGTCTAGATTTACTATGTGATGCGCACAGCATACAAGTATAGACCGGGTCGCCTGAATTGGAACAAAACATTTCATGTTTATGTTTTGAAAGGTGGTTTGCTACTCGCAAGTAGGCTTAAAATGCAGATTTTGCCACCCTCAGGTGGGCTTAGAAAAGACGGTTTTGCTACTATCTAGTGGGCTTAAAACTCACAGTCGATGATTTGTTCCAATCCAAATAACCCAACCTTCACCCACAGGCATTCAGGCAGTTATATCACATAAGCATATAGCCTCATGGTAAGCATGCTATCATGGCAGTCACTCACACACATGCAAGGATGCTAAAGCATAAAAACTTACCGAGTACTCCAAGCCAAAACAGAAGCTATGTTAGAAATCCATGCATGATCCTAACTATACAGAAATGCCTAATGCAACACATGCAAAATGCAACTAAGATAGGCTCGGCTATTCTAAACATGGCATATGGAATGCTACAACTAACATGTATTCAACTTAGAATTGAAATACAAATACAGTTAGTATGATGCGCCGAGCCCGGTGCATGCAAAACGGATGAATGAATGCAAACATACTATCATACTGTATGCTAATTGAAACATGCCCTAATCTAACCATCATAAGCTGGTAAATAAAAGGGAGAAAGACGTGGGGTTGGAAGACATACATCGCACACACGCACACTTATTACAATTGCGCCCTCGCTCGGAGGGTCCGAATAAATAATACAGTCCAAATAAGTACAAAACCCTAATTAATTAACAAATTTAACTAGGAAAGCAGTAAACTAGCACGTAAATCTATGGACCGCCTCAGCTCCGTTCCAAATGATGAATGATGCACGCTTGAGTTGCCTTACGCGGAAATCCATTGCGATGCCCCAATTAGCCTCTGTTTACAATTAAGCTCGAAATATTGCACGGAGCTCTAAAAGACTGCCGGTTTCTGATTTGCTGCAACAGAGACAAGAAAGAAAGGGCATGGCAAAGTATTTTCACACATGTATGCATACTCGATCCTCGTGCCACCATCACGCATCTCGATGCATGATGGCCGAGGGGTCGAATTGCACGACTCAATGTGAAATGAATGCACATATAAACACAACAAGACCGAGACTCCATCATGGATAATCCGGAGTGTCGGTGACCGGGAATTGAGACACGTTCCGTCACTCGAAGTACGAAACGTCCCTCGTTTCCCGTGTTCGGGCTAACTCCTATCCCAAACACAATGCAAATGAGATGGCATGCACCATGCAACTAATATATAACCTAGCATACACAATGCAATGAAATGGCATACACAATGCATAATGGACTTACACCAACATGAGTGGACCTCAGCCGCACTCACATCAGTGGCCATAAGATGAAAATGAGACACTCGAGATGTGTGCACACATGCACGCTAACCGAGGATCGATCCTAAGGCACAAATGCCACTCTAACAAGGCATGGCAAGGCATGAAATATGGCATACAAACATGCAAGTTCCAGCACTGAAATGTGATGCAAAATGATCCCGAAACATGGAAACATGGCACCCGATGCATGAGATGAATCCCGAAACACAAAATTAGGCATATGTATTGACCTATAGCTATACAAAGCATGCATTATTTGATCATGAAACATAAAGATAGAGCCAAGGCAGTCCCAAAACATGAACATTTCTAGTTCAAAGCATGGCCAAAAGATGCTAGCAAGATGGACTAAAATAGCATGCAACTTTGACTAGCAAACATGGTTTACATGGCATGTATATGAAGCATATGAAATATCACCAAACCAGCAAAAATCAGTGAACAAAACATGTGAAAATATGCCCAAATAAACATGGAAATGCAGCCAATGCATGTAAAAATGAGGGGTTCCTTTGGAAGGGCATACAAGGGGTTATTAAGCACATGCATCAAGGACACTTAGCATGGCAAAATAAACTCTGGAAATCAAATATGATAGTCCTAAAACTCATCAAATTGGCCCTGAAATCAGTCAACAAAGCATGCAAGATAGGGCCTCTTTGGAAGGCCAAAAAGACCATCAAGCAAAACAAGGTGAGAGGGGGTCACCCCCCTCTGATTTTGGCCTTCAAAAATACACCTAAGCCACTGAAAATCCGTTGGATTTCAGTGGCTAAGAGGCCAAACCATGGCCAATGCAAGTGTTCTAATGCATAGCCCTAATCATGAAGAGATGAAGCATGCATAGGGGGAATATGACCCCAAACAGAGAATAGACCTTTGTCAAACATGAAGATGATGTTAAAACAAGACTTTTTTCAGTTTAGGTCGAGGTCCAAAAAGGCTAAAAAATAAGGCTAATGTATCATGCAAAATAAGCCCTAGAAAAGAGATTGAACAAACAGGGCAGCAAAAGGCCTCAAACAGCAAAGAATCCTTCAACAAAGTTGAAGAGGGGCTCAAAAAAAGATACTTTACAGTTTATGGAAAATCTCAAATATGCTCACAAGTAAGGCTAAAATGTGATGCAAAAATAGCCCCAAAAGAGAGATAGAGAGCAAGAGGCAGTAGGTGGCATCAAACAGAAAAGAGCCCTTCAACAAAGTTGAAGAGAGACTCAAAATAAGGCACTTTACAGTTTGGTTCGAAGCCCAAAAATGCTCACAAGCAAGGCTAATATATCATGCAAGATAAGGGCCAAAAGGAGGGATAAAGCACAAAGGGTGGGTAGATGGCCTCAAGCAGCAAAGATCCCTTCAACAAAGTTGAAGAGGGGCTCAAAATAAGACTGTTTCCAGTTCAGGTCGAAACCCAAAAATGCTTGCAAAAGGGGCTAAGATATAGAACAAAATAGTGCAAAAAAAGGGAGAATAGGAGCTTACCCTTGTAGCACAACTTTCCAGCAGCTTCTGGTCCAAGATTCTGAGCTTCCAACCTCTGCAAATGGCCTCCAAGTTGCTGGAATGGAGTGTGGAGGTGTGGTGCTATGGGTTGTAGTGCAAATGGTGCAAGAATCTTAGGGTTTGGAGGGTTGAATGAGGGAGATATAAGGTTGTATGTATAATGGTGCCTCAGCTGGTTTCTAACCCTTAGAAATGGAGGGGAGAGGCTGGCTTTATAGAGGAGAAGGAGTGACAGAAAAGAGGGGGAAAACAAATTCAAATTTCCCCCTCAAAAGGGCAAACCCTCGGGCAGGGGTCTGGTGCAAAACAGCTGGCACAGCTGGCATGCACCAGGAGAGAGAAGTTTGGCCGGCCAGGTGCAGAAGGTTCAGGTGGCCGACCGGCCACCTCCCCTGGTCGGCTGGCCAGGTACAAAAGGTTCAAGAAAAGTTAGTGGCCGGCCACCCCAAAAAGGTGGCCTCCCATGTGTGTACAACACAGCTGTATGGTCAAAAACTGGAAAAAGTGAACCAGGAGAGAGAAAAACAAACTTTTTAGAGGGGTTCAAAAGGGTCAAGAACAATTGATGGCCAGCCTATCCATATTGGTGGCCTCCCAGGTGTGTACAACACAATGGTGTGGTGGAAAGTCAGAAACAGTGGCCCGGGAATGGAAAAAGTCAGCTTTCTAGTGAAGAAAACGGGCGATGAAGAGCGATGAAGGAATAAAGCTGGTCTTCAGAACAATTGCTGGCCTCCCACCCTTTTACAACCTTTCTAACAATGAAAATAAGGTCTCCGCCAAAAATGAACCCAAATCGATGTAAAACGAAGGTTCAGGGGCCAAAACGCGCGGCTTGGGGCCCCGAAAACAAGCTGTTAAGCACCGCAGGTGGCGTTCGACCACGAAGTTGGTCTCTCAGGCCACAGTGTCCCTCAAAAGTGAGGAAAAAATGTGTATTCCAAAAACCGGAGCAAACGGAGGTGGTTAAGCGGTCCCGAACCGAGGCACACGGCTGACGGCTCCGAAAATCGGGAACCGGGCTCCAAACGGGAAAAATGGCCTACGACCACGAAACGTAGCCTACGGCCACTGAGAGATGATCTACGAGACCTCTCCCTCCCTTCGGGAAGAGAAAATGGAGAAAACGGGACCCGGTTCGCAAACCGAGGCAAAGCACAAAAGAGCCCCAAAGTCCGGAGGCAAGGCTCGCGGCCGAGATTCCGCAACTTCAGAACGAGCACAATATGTAACATCACCGAGCACTCAGTTGGTGACATCTGAGTCTTAAGGTCGGTCAAAAATGGGGTGTCTACAGTTGCCCCTCTTTGACAGAACTTGAAAGTCATAAGTAACGAGAGTGAATGTCAAAGCCCAGAGACGACCCATTTTTGACAAGGCCGAAGACTTAGACAAACAGGCGAGATAAACAAAAAGATGTGCCCGCAGGCAGGGGGCAAAATGCAACTGACAATGCAAGAAGCCGAAAATACCTCGTGATCATGCAAATGCAGTAAGCTGTAATGAAGCAAGCTGTAATAGGCGAGGCCGTCGCCCGTGTGCTTAAGTGTGTACTGACGGAGTATCTTAGCTAAACCTAAGTTGGTTCCTAGCCGGTTGTTCAACTCGTGGACCCCGTTGATTATTCGGTAAATGTTGGTTGAGACTTGGGTGGGTACTAGCCCGGTACGGCGCAGGAATTCGGTCATCAGTGGGTTGACCGGGAAATGAAGGCCTCCTTCAATTATGGACAGTACGGTGAAGGGGCACTGGTCTAATCTGCCCCAAGGGGTTGTCTCAATCTCGGCGAGCTCTAAGTGAACATCGGCCGGGATACCGTACTCTTCCCAGAATGCGGCCATGCCAGCCGGAGTGTTAACAAGGAAGTGGAAGCGCCCCATGTGTAGCCGACTGGATTAGCTCGGCTGAGGTGGTTTGGCACAGACTGGTGTTTTGATGGCAGCTTGGTTTTTGAGAGCCTCAATATTTGGTCAGTGGTCCCCTTGGACTCTGCAGGAAAAGGATGGCAATTGTAAGTGTGAGCGCGGTCGCGCAAAACGAGCTTGACTTTAGCTCGGTCGTGAAGAGTGCCAACCACCTCGGTCTTGAAGGTGAACCAAGGAGCCTGGTCGCTCAAGCGGACCAGATGTTAGCCCGGTCGAGCGGCCGAGTTCTCTGCCTACCCCGGTTTCTGCTAAGGTTTTGACAAACTAGTAGATTGCTCGGTCTTATTGAATTTTGGGATCAAAAAGTGACCTGGAGCCCGGTCCGCTCCAGTTCTTCGTGTATTCATGTGTTCATCACTGGGTTTGAAGAACAGCAATGAGTGCAAGGGGCATGGAAGGGTTTTGGGGGCATATACCCTAAAATCTATGGATTATGTGCCCTAAAGCGTGGAATAACAATTGAAATAGCAAAAACGAGGCTCAAAGGACTTACCAGTGTGGGGCAAGGACCACTTCTTCGAGCACGAGCGCAAGGAAGGGCAGGAATGAAGTCTGCTAAGGATGCTTGAGCTCTGGAACGTCGAAGGGTAAATGAGAGACAGTAGGAATGAAAGGAAGTGAGAAGGGGCATGTTTATGGAGGGAAAGAAGCCGCCCAAATTCAAATTTGAGGGGACGGTTGGGTTGGCTCCTCGAGGGCCAATAAGAGATTGACACGTGTCCCCATTAATGGCAGTGTCAGAGTTGAAGAGACAGGAAGTCCAGACGAGGCATCGACCGAGCAAGTCAAGGAACCGAGCAAGGAAACTAGCTCGGTTGACCTCTTGCAAAACCGAGGACCGAGGAAGAGTTACCCTGGTCAGAATAGATAATCCCAGTCACGCTTGCGCGGACGGAATTAAGGGGCAATTGAGAGGGAGATTTATGAGCTGGAAGTGGGCCGAGATAGAAGCCGAGCAAGTTGAAGGCCCAAGGATGTGTTGGGTCGAGATGGCTTTGGATTTGCCCGGAGTTGGGACTGCTCAGCCCGTGGCCGAGCTACTTGGACTTGCATCGGTGGTGACCGTGCAACTTGCGTTGCTCGGCCATAAGGCATACACCTTTGGCTCGGCGGGGAAGCTCGTGCCCGAAACTCAGCAGGAAAGCCTTTGGTCAACAAGCATAACCTTTCTGGAGCTCGGTTTCGCCGGAATGCAGTCGAGCAAGATGGGAACAGAGCTCGGCTATTGGTGCGCTTGGGCATGAAGTGCAGCCTGGCTGTCGGTAACCGAGATGCTGCACCCAGGCTGCCGAGCTCCCAGCAGAGTGGGCTGGTAGGGTTAGGTGATGTTCAGCAAGATTTGGAAGATGCATAGCAGTACCACGTGTCGAGAGATCACTGGGAGTAGATTTGGGGTGCAGAAGGTATATAAGCATGTCTGCGCCCCCCTCATGCGAAGACAGATGAACATTTTTGTAAGAAACACTTACACTCAACTCTCTCCTCTCTCTCTCTATCCCAAGGTGTGTGCTAACTTGATCGTCGGAGGGGTTTTCCGGCCACATACCGCCGGGTAGCTCACCGCCGTCGTATACGCAGGTCGATCGGACAGGCATGGGCTTGGAAGAAAGGAGTACAGGCTTGCCTGAATATTTGCTCCCCGTACAATAATGATAATAACACATTCAGAATAATAAATATATATATAGGATAACCCTTGAAACAAAATAAATTCTGAATTTTTAATTTTGAATGATGATAATTTTTTTAATTTATGTAGGTAGCGTTTAGTAACGTTTACGTTTTTTGTTTATGTTTACAAAAAATTTATAAGCTGATTTTTGTTTATTTTTAGAAAAACATAAATTACAAACACGTTTGGTTTGAACAAAATGTTTAAAAAAAATTAAAAACATAAACTAAAAAATATGTTTGTTCAGGCCTAAAATATTTATATTTATTTTTATTATTTATGACAATGGGATCACACAAATAATTGAAAAAAAAATTAATTAAAACACCCGTGCCCAGACGGACGGCGGCGGCGTGCGCGCGCGCGTGTGGTGGTTTGGGCTAAGATTCACTTTATCCATAACTCCTCCCTTCTACAAACTTGGGGTGCCCCTTGGGGCTCAACCCAAGTGTTGTAGGCTAGAGCTTATATACTCAACAAAACTCTCTTAAAGTTTCAATGTAGAATAAGCCTCACAAGGAAACCCACATTTAAAACTTAAATGTTCAATCCACGAACCCGAAAACGACGTCATGTTCCCATTCACTCATAAATGGCTTTGACGAACCGTCTTCACCGTGTGACTTGCCACGCGGCAATGAACACTTCACCTCTTCGGACCCACCCCAAACGATGTTCGGGGCCCACTCAATTTTGGGCTCAAAATAAGCCATTATAACAACTATTTTTTCCAACATGATCTGCTAAAATAGTTGGTCCACAAGGACAAGCTAAAGTAAAATGACTAAAATACCCTTCTTTATATATACATCATACATACACTTTAACCCCTAAACAATTCAATCTCTCTCTCTCTCTCTCTCTATCTCTCTTTCTCTCTCCCTCCCTCTTCCGCCTCATCTCTTCACCGTCGATTCATCGACCTTGCTGCATCGCCGCTGCCACACTACCACCACCACCACCATCATCTCCAATCTCTTCCAATCCAAAAACTTCTTCTCCAGATTGATCTTCGTCGTCCACTACCGATTGAATCCATTGAGATGCTGAAGTTCCAATAGATCCATACAAATCGAGTCCATTCAAATTTATTACAACACAAGTATGAGGATAATAGGGATGTCGGTGGCTTTTTGGCGGTCGGAGATGATGTTGGCGACACTCAGTCTGATTCATAGTTGTAAATACAGTTGCATATACTTTTTTTCTCTTGATGAAAGTTACCACATTTGGATCAAATATCTACATATGTATGTATGTATATATGTATATGTATATGTATGAATATGTTTTTATGAAAGTTCCTAGATCAAATATATATATATATATGTATATATGTGTGTGTGTGTGTATATATGTATATATGTATATGTATATGTATGAATATGTTTTTATGAGTATGGAAAACTTATTATGTATCAAGAGGTTGTTAGGCATGTCGTTAAGTATTGGGAATGTTTGATGATAATCAAAATCTTCATATCATAACCTTCTGCATATGAAAATAAGAACACTTTCTTTTTTGAGACTTCTATATATAAAATTAAAAAATGAAAAAAATAAATAAAAGAAAGAGAGAAACAAAATCTTAGATTTGTTTTCAAATTTCTTGGATTTCTTAGAATCTTCTTCTTTAATGACTCGTAAACAAGTAGCTGGACATTCAAATCACTGAGAACAAATATGGGAGATGAGAGAGAAAGTGGATCTGAGAGTAAAAATTAAACAGATAAGGAAAATATATTTAGTAAATTTCAACAAATAGTGAATGGAATTTTTATTTTAACATATACAAAATCTAAACAGATAGATTTTTTCAATAACAAATTTCAACAAATAGATTTTTTTTAAAAAATAATTTAAGCAAGTAGAATTTCAACAGATAGGAATTGCAATAGATAGATTTATGAACAAATAATTTTAACAGATGAGAAAAGATTGAATAAATAGTCAAAAAAAAAATTAAATAGATAAGGGAAATTTGAATTGAAAAGATTAAAAAATTGAACAGATAGGATAAATTTTGAATGGATAGGAAATAAATTTGAACAGATAATCAACGAAAGTTTACAGATAAAAAAAAGTCAAAAGATAAATAAGAAATAAAATTGAAAACAAAAAATCTTACAAAAAAAAAAAAAAAAGAAGACTTTTCACCAAACTATTTCATAAAGGTTGGACTTCTCACTAATAGAAAATATCCAGTGGACCTATTGTCTCATACCTTCCTTATATTGGATTTATCTCCAATTTTCTTATAAATAAATTATAGGAACTACATATATAATTTGCACTAATTACTTGGTAAAATAAGATGCAACTACCTTGATGGTTTAAAGACTAACACTCAGATGGTTTGACATGTGATTGAAGAAATGAGTAATTGATTCGTGTGCATTTTCTGAACTCTTTTTCTTGTAGAGGGGGTTTGATCTGTGTTGCTATGGTTCTAGTTTTTTCTAGTTCGTCTCTTGCCAACTATCGTTTGTACTCTTTTTTAATCAGCAAAACAAAACTTTATTGATAAAAAAGTATAGTACATGCAAAATTACATCAACAAAGAAGGGAAGTGCAGAAAGCATCAAAGCAAACCTTAACAATCCCAACTAGGTTGGCACCACAAAGGAAACACAATCATCTACTAACACTTACCCAAGATTGGTGAGGAACCAATCCAACAAAACCCAAAAAAGAATAGACCGACTAAACAAAGCACTATAAAACCAGCAGTGCTAGCAGTGCATCAAAACCAGCTGTGCATCACCCAACACCAGCAATAAGCCACTCATCAAACCAATCAGCCCAATATCAGCACACAAGCATTGAACCTCTGTTGCCCTGAACTCCACCTAGCAAGCACTGCCAATCAACAAACACCAAAACCAACAAGGAAAAACCAACTAGAGAAGACAAATGCAGACGACCAGATTTAATCCAGATCAGACAACCACCTGATCAATTTTAGCCACCATATCAGTTCAACAATCCACAGATGAGCATAGCAGGCACAAAACAGATAGCCTCCCCTACAACATTAGTAGAGTCTAGCAATCACTATAACAGTTCGGACCATGACCATATATCTGCCCAACATAACACCATGGCAGTCCACATATCAGTTTAGCATTCCACAGATCAAGTCTTTAGCTCTTCCTATTAACACCCACCCAGACTTTGCAACCTTCTACCTCCCAAACAATACCTGATGGCTAACTCTCAAACAGTGAAGCAGAGTTGTGCAGCCAATCTGCTTTCATAATCATGAAAATCCCCCAATTCCATTGGTGAGGAAACAGGACATCAGAATTTGTGATGATGTTACCTTGAGCACCATCACACCAGTTATGGACTGATGAACCAAAAGACTCATATGACTGATGAACCAATCTGCTAACTCCCTTGCGAAGACCTAAATAGCAGAGAGCACTCCTCATTAACTAGCACTGCAAAATAGAAACTAACCTAGGACTTGAAGCCTGCATCCAATATTGGACTTGCTAGTACTAAGGAATCACCATAGCAGTCCAACAAAACAACCACCAAGACTTGCAACCCTCTTCTTAATGCAGAACTGCTGCAGATTCAACTCCCATTCCTAATGCAGAACTGGACCAGTTGCAAATTAAAGACTATATCATTAATAGAAAAGTCCACTTTGGCTGGGGATAATTTAACCCACAAAGCTATTCTAGCTTTGACAACCTCACATAAATCTTCCAAATTTGGCCGAGAACCATTAAAGACGCATTCATTTCTATGCTTCCATGTAGACCAACAGACAGCCAGCGGTATCACTTTCCATATCAACTTCTCAGTCTTTTTCATCTTCCAACATGACCACCACTGCAGTAGCCCTTCCACAGAGTTTGGTATAACCTACTGTACACCCCACCATTTCATGACATGAGACCACAACAACCAAACAAATGGACAACATAACAAGATGTGATGACTTGTTTCCTCCTCAACTTGACAGAAGACACAACCCACGTTTGCATTAAATTTTAATATCCTTATTCTCTCCAAGAAAGTTGATGTTTTCACCCTGCCTCTCCAAGCCAACCACCCAAAGAATTTTACTTCAGGTGGAGCACAATTGTGCCATATTTCCATTGCCATTGTCCTAACAGGCCCCAAGAGTATTTCATAGCTTTTGTACACTGATGCAACCGAGAACACCTCAGATGGGTTAGCTTTCCACTGCCAAACATCTAATCTAGTGGCTATAATGGCTGGTGCAGACCTTATGAAAGTATATAACCTACCTACCCCCTCCTCCTCCCAAGCTAGCAGAGGCCTTCTAAATTCCAAACTCCACTCCTGAGACTATCTTCCTTTGGTATAAAAATTAGGAATTGTTCCATATTTATTAGTGGATAGAGAAAATAATCTGGGAAATTCAGTCTTAAGACACACCTCGCCCATCCATTTATCTAACCAAAATTGAGCTCTTCCATCATTCCCCAACTGGATTTCAGTGTTTTCAAGATAGAAATTGCATACCTCAGGCTAAGTTCTAACTGCACTCATTATATCAGACCAGATTTTTGAAGCTTTAATATTTCTTACCATATGCGGCAGCCAGCTTCCACCTCCTATAACATATTTTGAACAGATAACCTCCTTCCATAGAGTCTGGTGTTCTACCTCAAACCTTCACCACCATTTCAGCAATAGGCAAATATTTATTTCTGTGGACCTTCTAATACCCAAACCACCCAATTTCTTGCTCTTGGCAATGGCTTCCCAACTAACCATATACACTTTTCTTCTGAGATCGGATCCCCCCCATAAGAAATTTGCTTGGATTCTGTCTATTTCTTTTGCCACTCCCACTGGCATTTTAAACAGTGACAAATAGTAAAAAGGCAAATTACTTAGAACAGACTTAATTAAAGTCAGTCTTCCCGCAAATGAAAGCAACCTTCTCTTCCATGTAGGTAATTTATTTTTGAATCTATCCAAGACTGGCTTCCAAGTACTGTTTCTACCCAAATTAGCTCCGAGAGGTAGACCAAGGTACTTTAGAGGCAGATTTTGGTGTTTACAGTTTAATCGAGAAGAAAAAACTTGCATAAGCTCTTTATCCATGCCAATACCAGCAATTACACTCTTATTATAATTAATTTTCAGCCTTGATATTAGTTCAAAACACCGGAGTATTTTTTTATTAGTCACCACTTCTACCCATTCAGCTTCACAAAACAATATTGTATCATCAGTGAATTGCAAATGCATTACTTTAACCCCATGATTACCGAGGACAACACCTTTGATTAAACCAATTTCCTTGGCTCTGTCAAACAAGATATTCAAACCCTCAGCCATTATATTGAAAAGAAAAATAGGACAATGGATCACCTTGTCGTAAACCTCTCTGTGGACAAAACTCCTCGTTAGGTGAGCCATTCACTAGAAGTGACACTTTTGTGGAGGTTACACAAGTTTTCATCCATCTCACCCATCTTTTCCCAAATCCGAAATTAGAGCACATAGAAAACAAAAAGTCTCAGTTAACGAAATCATAAGCCTTCTCAAAGTCTAGTTTCAACACCAAGCCTTTCTTATTTGTTTTTCTCCACCCATCCACTAACTCATTAGCAATAAGGATCCCGTGTAGAATGTTTCTTCCCCTCACAAAAGCTGATTGGGTCTCACTAATAATCCTTGGCATTACTTGCTTTATCCTATTTGCCAAGACTTTAGCCAGTATTTTATACAATGAGCCAACAAGACTAATGGGCCTATAGTCATTCAAACTTGATGGGCTCTCCACTTTGGGAATTAACGCAATGAACGAGCTATTTAAACCGTTGACCAGATTGGCATTTTGATGAAACTCACTAAAGAAGTGCATTACCTCATGTTTGACTATTCCCCAACATTTCTTAAACAAATTCAAATTAAAACCATCAGGCCCAGGTGCTTTGTTGCCTACACAGCTATTGATAACATGCCTAACTTCCTCCTCTATAAACTCTGCTTCCAACAAATCCATTGCTTGACTACCTCTAATGTTTTTAAATTGGCTAGTTAGTTTAGGCCTAACAGCCCAAGATTAAGAGAAATGGTTCCTAAAGTGTTTCTTCACCTCATGCCTGACTGCCATGGGCTCCTCCACTATTGAGACATTCACCTGAATAGAACACAAAGAGTTTCTGTTGTTTCTGTTACAAGCCATTATATGAAAATACCTTGTATTCCTATCCCCTTGTGTGACCCAGTTGATTCTTGACTTCTGGAACTAGATCCGTTCCATCAGTTTGTTTAACCTCCAGATTTCACCCATTAATTCCTGACTTCTAGCTTGTTCATTTCCTAGAAGAGCCCTTTCTTCTGCAATTAATTCAATAGCATGGGCTTCCTCCTCAGCTGCCTTAAGCTAAGATTCAACCTTTCCAAACACAGCAGTGTTCCACACTTTCAATTTTTGTTTCAACGCTTTGAACTTCATGAGACATCTGTATCCAGCCCACCCTTCCATTTAAGATTCTGACCATGTTTGCTCCACTAAAGTTACAAAATTAGGATGGTTGGCCCAAGCATTCAAAAACCTAAACGGTCTAGGACCCCAATCCCTATCATCCTCCATCAATATTATAGGATAATGATCAGATAACGACCTAGGTAGGCCCCATAACTTAAAGTTGAAATTCTGAAGTAACTCATAATTAAGTAGAAATCTGTCAATTCTACTCCATTTCTCATGTGTTTGTGAATTGCACCAGGTAAATTTCCTCCCAAGCATTGGTAGGTCAATCAATTCTAGTTGTTCTACCATAGAGTTAAAATCCCTCGTTCCTCAGTCTCTTCTAGAACACCCAATTCGTTCATCAGTATTCCTTATTTCGTTGAAATCACCCCCACACACCATGGCCCCAAGAAAGAAGCCTTCAAGCGAGCAAAATTTGCCTAGACTTCTTGCCTCTTAGCCACATCTGTTGGTCCATAGACATTAACAATCACACAGTTAAACGAGGAAAACATAGCACCTGCCAATAGGATGAAATTCCGGTTACCATAACACGCATATACTTGAAACATCGCTGGATTCCATACACAGAGCAAACCACCGGCTCTGCCTTCTGCATCTACTGCTATATACTCAAAATGGTCTTCATACCAGATAGATTTTACTACTTCGGTTGTGATGCTTGATCTCTTTGTTTCTTGAATCATCACTAAGCTAATTTGCCTCTTTGCCAAACTACTTCTAATCATTCTCATTTTCTCCGGTCTTCCAAGTCCTCTAACATTCCATGATTGTATCTTCATAACAAAAATTATTTACCCCTCAAACTTCTGGAGCCTCACTGCTCAATTTTCTTCACCTCCCCTTCTCACATCTTTTTTTTTTTTTATTTGTGGCCTCTAATTTCTCTAGCTTACTCATCACCTCCTCCTCCTTTCCATCACAGTCTACCCCCAAGACTTTTCCAATTTGAATTGATGCTTCTGCCTCTGAAAGTCGTAGACATCCTCTATTAGACTTGTTGGCCATGGATAATGAAATAGCAGGTACTGGAGATCTGAAAACTGCCCCTTTTCGTAAATTCATTGTTGATTGTAGTAGTTTCTTTTCCTCTTTGTGCTTCCATTGCTTCAAAGTTTTTTGTCTTCTGCTTGCCTCTCCTATCTCCTTCAGTTTGTTCTTACGAATAAGGCCTGAGTTCACTCCATTTTGCAGTGCTTTGGGCTGCTCCACTCTGTTAACCTTCTTAGTAATAGAGTGAAGGCTATGATCAACCCAATTACTTGCGTTTTTAGCCCATTGGGCCGACCCCCCCTTGCTTGACTCCAAGTGGACCCTATTTAAATCCACCTCTAAATTAATCCCCTGCTGTAGCCCAGTAAACCCATTTAAGCTTTTTATAAAACCAGATTTGAAAACCTCATCATCACCTTTACAGCTAACCTCCTTGCGTGCGCCATCCCCATTTGGCTCCCCTTGATAGAGCCTCCTAACAGAATCATCCTCATAAGCGGCGCTTTCTTCTAACCCACCCATCATCAATTCTGACTCATCCACCACCAAGAGCTCCCTCAATCTAGCTTCCTCATCTATGTCATTATTGCTACCTATCCTCTTCTTCCACTTCACAACCTTTAGCCACCTTATCACCCACATATACTGCAACATCATCATTTTCTTCCTCCTGTCTATTGCCTTTATCTACAATAGTGTTTTCTTCTTCCTCAATGCTGGAACTGACCTTATTATTCCTCATAAAGGATTGACAGATGCACTGCTCTTTCACTATTTTTGAAACTATGGTTTGTTCCTCACAAATCCTTACTGGATATATTACACCATTGCACTCTAGGTTGATTTTGTGATTAATGGTGTCCATACATCGTGTCTCTATCCTTACTTTCTCACAGTGGAAAGTTGACAGATTAATAGTGTCCTCATCCATTTTAAGAATTTCGCCCCATTCTCGACTAATGCTGTAAACAGTGTTGTTATTCCACAGGACCAATGGCACTCCATAGCAACTGATCCACACCTGTCTCACCTGTTCAAAGGCCATTCCTTCTTTCCACTCCTCAACCAAATCACACCAATCGTTCAGCCATTCCTTCATTAACAATAAATTCTCCCTTATAGTTTCCACTAATTGAAAGGATATGATTATTTGCCTACCACCTCCTATTTGAACTTTGATGTCATCATATCCACGTTTGTGTAATTCATCCTTCAGACCAGCAGCCGAGAGATGAGTTTTTACCCTTGCTACTGCACTTTCAGACAACCATTCATTTCCTCCTCTCTGAACATTCACAGTGCGAACTGAACTGGGTTGAAAAACCTTGCCTCTGACCACATCAGTATAGGACTTATTCCTTTGATAGGCGACATTTGCAGAGTGATTACCTTCTTTTTTTCCTCCATTGCTATACCGGAAGTGCCTTTCTTGCCCTTTTAACATATTCCTTTCTATACTCAGCCATCTTAACTTTTAGTGCTTTATCATTACACCAAAGGCCATTTGCTTTTTGCAGAGCCATATCTGCTGCTATCGGACAATCATACCTGATAAACCCGAATCGGGATCCAGTAGATCTTCTTTTCTTGTTTGGAATATACGAATCTAGCACAATTCCATAGTTTGAGAAGATCTTAAATAGCCCTTGTGCCCCCATAGATTCTGGTATACTGTCTACAAACACAGAGAATATGTTATTCTCCCTCTTCGCCCTATCTCCTCAACCACTATGTCTGCGGACCACTGGTTGCCATTCTCCAAGTCCAAGCTTATACTACAACAAAATGCACATTTGGCGACTAAATTTTTAGTCGCCAAAAGTACAATTTTTAGCCGCCGAATGCTTTGCCCGACTAAATATTTTGGTCGCTAGACTGGTCGCGGACAACTTGTCGGGGAAGGTATTGGCGACTAAATTTTTTTTAGTCGCCAAAAGTGCTATAAATGGCGACTAATATTTTTAGTCGCCTAAAATAAAAATTTAGTCACCAAAAATCTTATTTTCCGCTACTAAAACTTTGGTCGCCAAAACTTGAAGTATCTATGGCGACCAAAGTTTTAGTCGCCAAAGGGTTTTTTTTTATCTTTTTATTTTTTTTATTTTTTTCATTTTATTTTTTTTAGCTACTAAATTCTTAGTCGCCTAAAGTCTGCTTTTATTTTAGCTACTAAATATTTAGTAGCCAAAAGTTTTTCTCCATTTTATTTTTATTTTTAGCTACCAAATATTTAGTAGCCAAATTTTTTTTCCATTTTATAAATAAAATTATCTATATACTGATAAAATTAGCAACCATTCCACAACACACACACATTTCACTTTCAACCATAAAAAAAAATCATATTTAACATCAAATTAATATTTCCAAAAAAAATTCTATACAAATCAAGTATAATCCAATCTCAAAAATATAATTCCATACATAACAGAGGATTAAACAAAATTAATATCTAATTGTTAATTTGGCAAGAAACCAACTAACAAAAACACCAAAAACATAAAAAGTAAAATAAAATAAAATAAAAACTAGTGATGAAGCCAGCTGCAGTCCAACCCTCAAAGCAATTACTGAAGCAAAGCCGAAAGCTGCATATTCACTGCAGTCCAACCGTTGCAGTGCAATGACTGTCTCGGAACCAATGCAGTCGAGTCACCAGAGTTGATCCTCGCCCTTTAGATTTTGATAAGCTACGGCCCAAGAAAGCCTTGTCTACATATTCACACTAGAGGAATGCAAAAATCATAACTGCATACATGTCACCAAGTTGCCAAAATCTTTCCAATTGCTTTTTCCATTAGGACCCTTTATTAAGCATCAAAAAATGGGAACAACAACAAAAACAACAACAATGCATTTTATTTTGCTCTAAACATTCATCAGTTATGGAAGCAATCACCATCCAAAATGTCTTTACGGCTGGCTCCACTGTCTATCCTCTAAACTCAAGGTGACTCTATACTTCTAACAAACTTCTTAGCCTGTTATGAGAAAAAAGAACAAAAAAGAAAAAAATTAGCAACCTAACAAAGGAAATCAAGCTTCATTTTCTTGACACTGCCAAAAGTGACCACATTAAATATGATGATAAGCCTACTATTGAGACAGTTGAAAGCAAAAGGCCCCTGCGTAACATAGCAAGTAATATTGAGACAGTTGAAATAGCATATATTGCATTTTCAAGATAGGTTCCAATAAAATGCTGGACTAAAACAACTCTATCTTAACTAAGAGACAAACAAGAGCATAGACATTACCTTACAGTAAAATATTTTTCTCTTTATTTAATTACAGTTGGCCGTAAACAGGGGAGGAACGTAACTATATATATATGACAATCCATTTTATTCTCTGTTTGATTATATTAGGTATTTGTAGAAAGGCACAAAAGCTTTCAAAAGAAAACATCTTGTCAAATCATCATGTTCTTTCATAAATATTGAAGAAAAATGATGAACAATGGATCAAAATAGGGTAGAAAGATGATGAACTTACATCGTTCTTCAAAGTCTTGATGAAACAATCAAGAGTACTTTTATATGCAGAAGAATCCCCCATCATTCTTGACTTAACCTGCAGCATTTAATTATGTAGATTTGCATTGTTAAGCCACATGCAGATCAGACCCAGTCTCAATCCAAGTATACTTTCAAGGAAGCAAAATTTGAGTAAACCTCCATTCCACTGGTCTATAATTAAAAGCACTGATCAACAGGATATAGATGCCAACAAGAATTTATGATATTTTGGCAAAACAACCTACAAGGTTACAATATATGGAATTGACATATGTTTCTCCATGATTGCAAGACCAATGCTTCTGAATAAATATTTCCTTTTATTTCAACTTCATTTAAATGAGACAAATCAGATCATGATTACAAAAAGAGAAAAAAGAAAAAAGAAAAAAAAATCATATTAACAACTTCTTACCATCTAACTTGAAAATTATCAACTCTTCACACTTAAGATTGTTAAGAAACAAAATAAAAATCTATCTACTTATCTCAACAACTAGGAAGAGTGATATGATCACCGTAAATGGAAATGGGCATATGCAAAGGGGTAAAAAAGTGAACAGATAACTACCAAATCCAATGTCTTTGAAAGAGTGTTGCAACAGAAATTGACAGAGCAGAGTAGAAGGGGGAAAAATGAACTTGTTTAATTCAACGATACACAATGGTATGAAACTAATGCAGATGGTATGAAACACCAAAACTAATGCAGATGGTATGAAACACAATGATACACAATGTAAAAGAGATGACAATGTCAATTTTTCATTCATATGACTAATGAATTTCTAATGAAAAAGGAGCAAAGTGTTTATATGAATTAAAACCTTAAAAGGAGCCCATTGTAATTATGCCAATCTTGTAAGGCTTATTGTATTTTCTCTAAACCTCAAGTTCAGTGTAATTTACCCTTATTTTAAATAGTAGAAGCAGCTGTATATATACCCTTAATTTAAATAGTAGAAGCAGTTGTATTAAATAACTATTAGATAAACCCATCTCTTTAAAATACTATAAAATCTGGAAACATAAGGAAAAAGCTGGATCCGAGGAGGTCCCAACTGTGCACCTTCCAACCATTTAATTGAACAAATACTAATACAAAACAAATCCCCAGAGATTGCAGAGCAACTTTAACGATATGTACTAAGTGAGGCAATCAATAACTGAACAAAAATCAGTTAAGCTCCCACAAAAACCAAATCAGATTCAGTCATAAATGTATCCAAACATTAAAATTCAAAAATTTCTAGATTATAAACACAAACATAATATAGATTCAGTCATATATATATATATATAGACGAGTATATCAAGTGATGAAAAGAGCATACCTGTTGGATGAACAGCGTGCAAATCTCCTTAAACTTTTGAGATTTGTGCGATCTACCACAGAGTTCTAAAGTTGATATACACTAATCCTACAGAGCTATAGAACCTGAAGCAAAATTCAAAATCAAAACAAACCTAAAAAAACTGATCAGTACTTGCAAAACAAACTCAAAATCAATTGTCGAAAAAATAAACAAATAAAAATTGAAATAAAAAAGGAAAGAAAAAAAAGAAATTAACCCATTTTGTAAGGGTGAAAATCGAAACATCGATAAAACATACAAACTGTGACAATCTTTTCGAAAATGAAAAACCAAAAAAAAAAATAAAAATAAATTAAGTGGATAAAGATACGCGAGACGGAGCATCAATGGAGCAGAGTTCATCTTAGCGATGAAGCCTCTGGATCTTGTGGCGGTGGATCTGTGAAGATCGGCGGAGGAGGAGGAGGAGGCGGCGGCGTGAGGAGGAGGTGCTCCGGTTTCCGTCGAGGGCGAAGAAGAGTGGCAGTGAGAGATGGAGGGGAGAGGAGTAGCGGAGACGGGGAGGGGGAGGGAGAGGGAGAGGGAGAGGGACGCCGAATAGAGAGAGAGAGAGAGAGAGAGAGAGAGAGAGGCGCAGATTATTTTAGGGTTTGGTTTGATACAAAATATATATATATATATATATATATATATATATCATTTTATACAATTGACGACTAAAATACCTAATGGTCGCCAATTACTTATATGTTACACCATTAGCGACTAAAAACTTTAGTCACCAATTACTTTTATAAATCCCTCAAATTTAAATTAGAAATGTCTCCCTCCAATTTTTTATTTTTTGGCGACTAAACTAATTTTTGGTCGCGGAAAATATGTTTTGGCGACTAAACTTTTGGTCGCCAAAGATAGTTTTTTTGTTTTTAATTTTACATTTGGCAACTAAATATTTTAGTAGCCAATACCTAATACACGGCGACTAAACTCATTTTTGGTCGCTGAAAATATGTTTTGGCGACTAAACTTTTGGTCGCCAAAAGATAAAAAATAAAATTTTAATTTTACATTCGGCGACTAAATATTTTAGTAGCCAAAACTCAATATACGGCGACTAAAATTTTTTTTTGTCGCCAATTCTAGTATTTTTAGCGACTAAATTATTTTTTAGTCGCCAATAATCAATATATCCCAACTAAAAAAATTTAATAGCTAAATTTTATACTTTTGACGACCAAAAAAAAGTTTTAGTCGCCAATTCCAAAACTTTTGACGACTAAATTTGTTTTAGTCGCTAATTTTAATCGCCAAAGGTTTATTTTGTTATAGTGTTACTGGACTGCCCCTCGTACTCTTGACCCAATCTCCATGGATGCCCAAAGCCACACGTGTTTGCCGACAAAACCATTCTCCACACAATCACTCGTTTGTACTCTTCGTTTCCCCTTTGTAACATTATATTATCATTAATACAACATACATTTTTTCTAATCAAAAGTAAATATATAAATAAAAAAAGAGGCAAAAAAGAGTTGGAGACAGATAGAGTGGCATTGTGATGGGTAACGGATTAAACCATTCCAATTTTTTAAAAGAATAATGATTAGTTTATTTTTCTTTTTCAAAATTTTTAATAATGAGTATAAGATGGACTTTGATTGTGTCAATTACATATTCAAAGATTATAAAATGTGAATACAATTTTAATATTAAGGAAAACTCATTACACTTATAAAGGTAATTAATTATCAAATTTTTGTTCCACTTATTATAATTAGGTCATGTTTGATTTACAAGACTAATAGTAAAGTATTAATAATCCTATTAAATTAGTGTAATATTCACTATCCAATTGGATTAATATCCATTGGATTAATAATCTCACCCTTACCCCATTACTAATAATCCTACAAATTTATTGGATTAATTATCCATTGGATTAATAATCACTACAACAAAAAACACTTTCGGCGACCAAAATTTCGTTTTTCGTCGCTAAAAGTAGGGGAAATGGCGACTAAATTGGATTTCGTCGCCAAAAGTGCGCACTTTCGCCGACTAAACTCTTTTGGTCGCCAAATATAATGCTTTTAGCGACTAAAAGGCAATTTAGTCGCCACATGTAGGGCTTTTAGCGACTAATGGTTGTTTAGTAGCCAAAAGTCACGGTTTTTGGCGACTAAAATGATTTAGTAGCCAAAAGTCACGGTTTTGGCGACTAAACTTCAGTTTCGTCGCCGATTATAGGTGTTTTGGCGACTAAAACCTGTTTCGTCGCTGAAAGTGGACTTTTTTGGCTACAAAAAAAAAATAGTAGCTGAAAGCAGTGTTTTGGCGAAAAAATTCAGTTTAGTCGCCAAAACAGCGTCCGTATAGGCCTAAGTCACGATTTTTAGCGACGAAATAAGAATTAGTAGCCGAAATTTATAGCATTGGCGACTAAAAATTAATTTTAGTCGCCAAAAGTGGGCCAAAATTTTTTTTAATAAATCATTTATTTTTTACATAAATTATATTTAATAAAATAATTTTATTTATAAATATTGTTTTGTATTAATGTCGGTCAATATAGTATATAAATAATATATGTTGCATTTCTTTTCATGTGATGTTCTTGTGGCGTAGTGGGGAGAGTGTTGGTAAAGGTGCACAGTGGTGCACAGTAGCTGGACGTTCGCAGTTCGAAACCTGGGAGAAGCGGAGGCTGAATTCTTTTTTTTTTCAGAAAAATGCTTTTGGCGACTAAACCATTTCGTCGCCAAATGTGCTGGTTTGGGCGACTAATGAGTTTGGTCGGCGATTCATGACCTATTGGCGACTAAAATAGTTGTCGCTAAATGTATAATTTGAAAAACTGGAATTGAGCATTGGCGACCAAAAGTTTTGGTCGCTGAATACCTGCCTTTTTCCCGACTAAACGTTTTTAGTCGCCAAAACCTTGGGCGACCAATTATTCCCGACAAAACTGGCGACCAAAAAATCAGTCGGCGAAGGTATAAAACCTACTTTTGGCGACTAAAAACTGGACCTTTGGCGACTAATACTTTAGTCGCCAAATGTGATTTTTCTTGTAGTGAATCCTAAACCAAAATATTAAACAAACATAGGACAATTGGATCCACGGATTAATAATCCCAATCTCATACTCTAATCCACCCAATCAAACATGCCCTTAAGGTTTAATCTACTTCTTACGGTAGGTATCGTAACCATTGAAAAGAATCATTTTTTTAGGAGATTATTCACAAATAAGAAGAAAATTTTATTAAACAGGACAACCAATTACATAATAAAGTCTAATAACACATATCACCTGCATGTCAAACACCAACAATGACAATAAATATAAGAAACAACCCTACAATGAGATACAAATAAAAATCTAAAGAAAGACTCTCCCAAAGAGAAGAAATATTCAATATTTGCCTTTGGTAACGATTTACTTTTTAACCTCTCAGTTGAGAGTATACAAGAGTGGCACACTGAACTAGTCCAAAACCTTCTATATGTCTCATTTGGTCACGGCTAGTTCTACATTTCCATTGGCATCACTCAATGCTTTGGATGTTGTATCACCACTACCGAACTCCACATCCCCTTCATTGTTGATTTCAATTGCTTCTTCCAATGGCTTATAAGTATAAAACCAGGCACACACCACATAATACATGAGATTTATTACCTGTACACCAGTTGCAAGCCAAAAGTAGTTTTCCAATCTTCCCCTGTTGAGGTTTCTATCAGGTAACCAATTCCTCTCCTTTCCAGTATATTTATGAACCAATGATACCATTAAGGTACCCATATATTGCCCTGCCGCTATGGCTATCCAGTAGAGCGCCGCAGCAGAGCTTCTCATGCTTTCTGGCGATTGATCATAAAGAAACTCCATGTGCCCAACAGACATGAAAACATCAGCTATTCCAGAAATGCAATGCTGAGGAAGCAACCAAAATACACTTATGGGAATGACAGCGTTAGGCTGGTCGAGTAAGTTGTGTTCTGCTGCCACTGCTTTCCTTTTCATCTCTATGAGGGCTGAAACAATAGTGGCAACAATGTAGAGCACGAAGCCTATGCCCATTCTCTGTAAGCATGTAATGCCTGCAGGGTTTCCAGTGAACCGACGAGCAAAGGGCATGAACAATCGGTCATATAGAACGAGCCCAACGAGGACAGTGAGGATGCTGAAGATTGACATGCTAGCTGGAGGTATTTGGAAGGAGTGGGAGTGGAAGAGGCGACGATCCATGGAGCGAGCTTGTAATATGCCAAAGGTGCCTTGGTTTGCATGGGAAGCTATGAGCAGTATTCCAGAACCCCATATGGGCAATACTCGGATGATGGACTTTAGTTCCTCCACTCGATGGACTGTCGCTAGTCTCCAAAGATTTGGGAAGTTAGTCCTTTCGCATCATCTTCAGTTAAATTGCAGCTCGATCAAGCCACCTTAAAAAAATCAAAATACATAATAAAGAAGTTTAGCCATTCATCTTTGAACTAATGCAGTATAAAAATTATAACTTTAAGATAGATGTGTGTATATCTATATCTATATATAATTTCAAGGTCTATTCATTCTTTTCTTGGAATAGAAAACCATCTATATTTAGTTGATGTTCATATGATGGTTTTAAGTGGCATTATTGGGAGATGTATTGATATTGGTCGTGAAAGTTTTCAAATTATCAGCCAAAAAAAATATAATTTATGACTACTGAATCGGTTGTATTAACTGTAAATCAGCTTTAAACTGATATACAATGGTGGCTCAAAGTGTATCGTAACGTCAGCTTAAATTATATAATGAAACTAAGCAATTTGATATTAGGGCCTTTGACAAGAATGAATTTTTCAATTGGCCCTAAGCATGCACTTCCATATTAGTTGACCGACTATAAAAACTATCCAATACACATATAATTTTCATTGTAAGTGGCATATTGACATGTATCTCAATATCTTAAAAGGACAAAAAATCAACCAATATTTATATATATAAAAAAGGGTTTATATATAAAGCTTACTTGAATTGGTCAGTGTGTAGAAGCCTTCCATTAGAAGAAAGAAGAGCATCAAGCTCTTTAGATTGGTACAACATTCCTGGATCTTCAGGTTCAACTTCTTTCCTCTTTTTCCAAGCAGCAAAAATGACCTGAACCAATCTAACCAATGGGCTCCCCCCTGGTTTTACTTTCTTATAAAGAGGAGTGCCCAAAATATAGACTAATGTAGAGAAAGCCATGACAATGGTTGGGATTCCAAAACCTAGACCCCACCCTATATTGTCTTGGACATAAACTAGAACTGTTACAGAAATCAGTGTGGACAGTCCCATCGTAAAAAAGTACCAGTTGAAGAAGTTCCAGCTCCGAGATTCGACCTCGGATTTGGTCATGTCGAATTGATCAGCAGCGAAGGTGATGACGTTGGGCCTAAGGCCGCCTGCACCCGCCGAAAAGAGGAAGAGAGAGATGTAAAGAACCCATAGTTGTAGGGATGAGGCTTCCTGGCAATTCTCTTGAGTTGGGCATGGAGGGGGCCGAAGCTGTGGCAGTATCGCTGACAAGGTGAGGCTCACCATTCCCTGTCCCAAATTGTAATTCAATAACTTACCAAACTATTTGTCGATACAAAACTATAATAATAATTATAAGAGAAATATTAGGTATCATGAAAATTTTTTCATGAAAATGATTATGAAAAATCTGTAACCATTAGATTATCTTGATTAGTGTATGGTGCTTTATTTTAAGTGTAATCCAAAGGTCACAAATCTTTCATGATCATTTTCATGAAAGACTTTTCATGATACCTAGCATTGCTTCTTAAAGTTTACTTAAAATACAAATTATTATTTGTGGTTTTAAAAAATCATCAAGTCAATTAGTAATTTTTAATAATATTATAAATATATTTTAATTAATAATTCAAATAATTTTATTGTTATACAAGACATTAGTTAGACGTTTCATTTTTTCAGTTAAATTTGTTTTTTTTAAAAAAATATGACAGATAAGATATTTGTAATTTTCAAACTACATAGAGCAATTCATAATTTAAACAAACCTATAATTTATCCTAATAATAATAATAGGTAACACTTGTCCCTTGAAAAAATAGTGGCTAAACACCTTTAGAATGTTAATGTTTATAAAATTACTCATAGCTCCCCCTTGGAAAATAATCATCAAACTTGTTTACCCTTTTCTTACATAAAAAAATAAATAAATAAAATAAAGTAATAAAATAAATTGTGTTTATATTATAAATTCGAGTAGGAATTAGAAAAGAAAAAAAAAAATATGAGTGAAATGTGAATGAAATATATTTATATTCACTTATGTTTCACTCATTTTTTCATGGGATATTTACCAATAAATCTCATCTCACAAATAAGTACTCCAATTAGTCTCAAATTTTTTCTATTGATCTGTTAAGTACTATTAGTGGAGAGTTTCTTTTTGTGTGGTCATATTTTTTATTTTGGTAGTATTTTGGTGGACAGTTATATCCTTTTATTAATATAACAAGTATGATATGATACTCTAAAAAAATTAGAAACTTCTTAGTGTACTTTTTTTTCTAAATGTGGCAATGTAGCGGGTATAATGTGACATTTCAAAAATTTTACTCAAAATAAATAAATAAAACTCCTTAGTGTATTTTTTCCAAATGTGACAACATTACGGGTGTGATGTGACACTTAAAAAAAAAAAAAAAACTTCTTACTATACTTTTCTCAAATGTGACAACGTGCCGAGTATGATGTAACACTAAAAAAAAATTTAAAAACCCTTTAGTGTACTTTTTTCAAACGTGACATGTGACATTTTAACGTGGCGGATATGATGTGACACTCTAAAAAAATTAAAAACTCTTTAATGTAGTTTTTTCAAATGTGACATTCTAACGTACCAGGTATGATGTGACAGTAAAAAACTCTTTAGTATACTTTTTTAAATGCGACACTCCAATGTGGCAGGCAACTGAGTCATTGCACATCCAAAAGAACTAAATGGATCACATGAAAAAATATAAGACTATATGAATTAAAAGTCCAAAATATGAAATTTTATTGGTCAATCTCCCTTTTTTTCAGTTTTTTCTTTCTAAACATCTACCTAAATTCATGATTTAAATACAATTTAAAAATTTTAATCTTGATTGTGTATTGAGATTTTGTGTGTGTAGATAAATTACACTCACCTCCCTTGATGTTTAGAGAAAATATATATATATATATATATATTTTTATCAGAGAGAAAATATAGTTAGACTCATAATTTTGACATAATTATATTGACTTTCCTTTTAATATAGGTAAAGTGACTAAAACTAATACAGATTGTAGGTAAACACTGGAATAAATAAAGACATATATATTAGTTAAAAATAAATAACAATATCATTTTTTTATTCAAATGATTAACAAATTACTAATAAAAAATAATTAAACTGTAATATAACTTAAAATCTCATAGAAGAGTAATGTAATTATGTTAAAAGCTTAAAGTTTTTTTTAAACCTCACGGAGGTGAGTGTAATTTATCAATTTTTTTTTTTTTGGTTATGTTGTGATTAATTACAAACATAGTTCTAAAAATCAGCTGATACGCTACGAACTGGTCGATTCATATTGAAAAAATGGAGCACTGCGGTAGATACAGGCCGATATAGCACGAAGATCAAAAATAGTAGGAGAATCGGCCGAGTCCCGGTACATAGTGGTTTGTAACCGTTACACAAGCCACGACGGGTCAATACTCACTGGTTTGAACTAGTACATGAAAGAAAAAGCTGAAAAACTTGTGAAATGATTTTTAAAATTTCACCGTTGCGACACCTAATTCCTAATACGTACCGACTGATACTACCGATATCAATACTCTGCTATCGATACCTTACCCAATACTACGATTTAGAACCATGATTACAAAAAATTTCTGAAGCTAACATTGATTGGGGTTGTGCTGTATTTGAATTGCAAGCGTATGTTGTTCTCATGCCAATCTCTTAGGGAATGTTTGGGTTTTTCTTATTTAACTTTTTCTTGTCTTTCTTATATTAAAAAAAATAAAACAGATCATCTCTTTTCTTGTCTTCTGTATATTAAAAAAATAAACAGTTTATTTATTTATTTTACAACAAGTGGATTCTACAAATATTTGTTTCCAGGAAAATTTATTTACAGATAAAATTTTCATATAAAATAATGTGATATTTTTAAAATTACAAATCCCATTAAGGAGTCTTCTATTTTAAAATAATGAAATCACAATTAATCATATTGCTATGTACAAATACTATTTATATATATTATTATTGTATTCCTATTTGTGTAGGTGTTCACAAAAAATTTACACAATACATAAATTCCAGTCTAAGATTTTGATTGGAGGGTGATGTATGTGCTCGTGGGCCTCACAATAAGCATCATTTCGATAATTTAAATTGTATATTATTAAAAAAAAAAAAATTAGATCGATATAGTAATTAATACCAATTCAATTTGTCGCGGTTATCTAAAAAAATGAACAATAAGTGTGTTTTAAAAATAGATTAGCTATTTTTTTATAACAAACAAAATAAATTAAACAAACTGTGATTATCTTATCAACTGACTATCAATTTTTGATCAATGTAATTTTTTGTAACATTGATATACTCGGCAAGTCTTACACATTGAACATTTAAAATATCAACATATACCCAATTTGAGTCCACTATAGGCTAACAAAGCTCCCCAATCTGATAAAAGTAGCCTCGGCCAAATAAAAGGGCCTACATATGGACCTCATCTATGTGTTTTATTTGATGATTTTTTTATTTACACTTAAACTTTTTGATGTATTAATATGTGAATCTCATTATTTTTTGTAGCAATAAAAAAAAGTTGATATATATGTTGTTGGAGAGAGAGAGAGAGAGAAAGTGACCAGTTGATAAATAATGGAACCAAAGAGAATGGTCCAAAATCGGCCGGCGAAGGAGTCGGCAATGAGAGCACCAATGAGAGGCATGAAACTGGCCGCGCCACCAAAGTTGGTGAGGGTGTTGGAAGCGCTTACGATGGGGAGGTTCAGTTTTTCGATCAGGTACGTTATCAAGTTCATACCAATTCCAACCGCTGCTATTCTATCACACATTTCGTTTACTGTAAAAAAAACACAAATTCACCATCACCACATCACATCACATTAACATTAAATATATCACCTAATTAATTTGGAAGAGCAATCAATAATTAATAATCAATAATTCATATCAAAAGTAAGTTTTAAATTAATAATAAGTAGATGAACTTGCTGGGTATGTTGTGTCAAGTGTGTAGTATGTGTTGTTCTCACGTTCTAATTAAATTGAATAAATATTAGGGCTAAATACAAATGATGTCTAAAATATAAGTTTTATTTCATTTTAGTTTTTAATATTTTAAATATGGCAATTTAATCTCAACCTATTAATTTTGTCATTAAATGATTCTTTTATTTCCATTACAATTAATAGGACCTGGGGATGGTATTGTCACAACAAAACAAGGTTTAATATATATATATATGTGTGTGTGTGTGGTGCCAAGTGGTTTTATTTTCAATTTTCAATTTTCAAAATTCATGAGTTTTATTTATATATTTATTTGTAAATATATGGTGAAAATATAATGGTAATAACACATTCAAAATAATAAAATATATATATATATATATATATATAGGACAACTCTTGAAACAAAATAAATTCTGAATTTTTAATTTTGAATGATGATAATTTTTTAAATTTATGTAGTAATTCACAACCACATCGACAAAATTGAAATGGATTTCAGTAACATGGAATAATCATCTTATCACTATTGTAATTTTTGACTTTTCAAAAATATTGGGGCTAGACTATATTATTGCTTACTCATTTTAATGATTTTGAAATTTGAATTTTGGATGATTTGGTAGGTTAAGGTTTTAGATTTAGAATGATATTCGACAAGTCTCGTTTGGGGACTAAATATTTTAGCCAAAAAATTAAAAGTTATTATAAATTATCACATCACTCTCTTAACTTTTTGTACATAAAAAAAGTCAAAAAATTAAACGAGGCTAGAATTTGCATAATTTAGTTGGTTCACATTTTAGCTTATATTTGTATTTATATTTGGTAGCTACATCCATTTTTCTTTATTATATGATTGTTACATCTTGTATAATTGAAATGCCATTTATTTCAAATGCTTCACTTTAAACATCGATTTGCTTTAAAATTAAATTTTTATAGGTAAGTGATTTTGAAACAAGTAAAAACATTATAAAACTGAATTTTTATAAAATTATTTATTTATGTATAATTAATTAATTAATTAAACACATTTAATTAATTTTTTTCAACTAAATCCATTTAACTTTTGAGGCGAGCTCACAACACCCATGTTGTGACAACACCCTCACCAACCCCAATTAATAACAGAAGTAAGGATATTTGTATGACGTTGAAGATTATTTAAATCTAAATTAAATAAGTTGGGTATTAAATTGACGAGCAGTGATTCGGACCCCCACTGGGGGTGGCACCCCCAGTGACGTGGCAGCACAGGATTGGCCGAAAGCATAAAAAAAAAAAATAAAAAAAAAATATTTTTTTTTTGGACCAATCATGTGTGACCCCCAGTACCCCACTGGAGGTCTGAAGCTTTTTCCTAAATTGACACAGTTAAAATATCAGAAATTAAAATAAAATAAAACACATATTTTGTGGACTAATAGTTTATTTGACCCTTCCTTTTTTTTTTTTTTTTTTCCCTCCACACGGGAGCTTCTATTTGCACACACTCATTCCCCTCTTTACACATCTTTTTCAATAAATAATTGGTTCGGAAGTAGAATTTCGAAAATAAACAATTGGTTCGGAAGTAGAATTCCGAAAATAAACAATTGGTTCGGAACTAGCATTTCGAAAATAAACAACTTGTTCAGAAGTAGAGTTCCGAATTTTTTTTATTTTTTCGACATTCAACTTCCGAATGTGTTTATTTAATATCCATAATAATAATTTCACTTGAAAATAAAATTATAATAAAAATAATTTTTATTAAGTGTGTGTAAAGAGGGGAATGAGAATGTGTAAATAGAAGCTCCCCTCATTTTGTTAAGGTGTAAGTGTAATTTTTACAAAACTACCCTTTCATTTTCAATTGTAAATAAAGATACAGAGGTAGGGATGGTTTAATGAGGAAACTAATAGATTGAGGATTAACTCAATACATTTGAAATATCATAAACAAAAATGACATAATGTAAACTTTGAGGACTATATGTGTATTCAACCCTTACTAGTCTAACGAAAATTTGATACATAATATTTCATAATAATACGTTATTAGTATGTTTATGTAATTATACATAATTTTAATGACTATTTTTTAAATGAATATTTAGATAGATATATTTTAAAATATATATTTATATTAACTTATAAGGTACGAACGGTATGAAAGAAGATGAGATCTGATTAGAATATTTTCTAAATTAAGATATATTTTTATATTCTTTTACCCAGAATTATGCAAGTTGACCATTAAACTAGCCATGCTATGGAAATGGTTTGAATAAAGTACAATTATGATAATTATTATTAGTCTAACAAAAATTGTATACATAATTTTTCATAATAATATGTCATTAGTACGTTTATGTAATTATAATGAATATTTTTTAAATGAATATTTATATAGATATATTTTAAAATATATACTCACATTAACCCATAAAGTACGAAAGGTATGAAAGAAGACCTGATTAGAATGTTTTCCAAATTAAGATATATTTTTATATTGACAAATAATTAATTATGTCAATTTTATCAATCAATACTGTAAAGCTTTGTTTCATTTTATTCATCATCTTAAAACAACAAAGTTAAAAAATAAAAAATTTGAGCAAATTACAGCAGTAGTCCCTATATTTGTCCCTCATTTTATTTTGGTCCCTATACTTTTAATTGGTTCAAATTTGATCCTTAATTTTAGATTTTGTGTCAATTTGGTCTAATTGATAATACCATTAGTGTTTTTGATAGAAAATTATTACTGAATTGATTAAGATTAATTAACTAAGTTGAGTAAGTTTATTATTTTGCACTTAAAAATATGACAAATGCCATTTATGTGCATATTTTTCATTAAAAAAAATCTCATAATAATCAATCGGAAAAAATTGAGATAAAGTTATAAATTCAAAGTCAAAAGAAAGTCAATTGAAATTATAAGGACCAAAATAATACAAAGAATAAAATACAGAAATTACTGCCATAATTTATCCTAAAATATTTGAAAACGTAAAGTGACAAGAAGTCATAATTGAGAGACTAGGTGTATTTGGTTATTATTTGATTAATGGTTTAGATGATACGTTTCAAATTAGATCAATTTAACTTGAGTTTAAAAACTTTAATAATGAAATTATTTAATTATAATTTGGCAGACTAGTGACACGGAATGACCTAAAGTGTATTTTAGGTGATATCGGCAATGATTTATTTTTTTATTTTTTGAAAAAATGATTTATTCAAAGAATTATAGTCCAAAAAATATGTATTTCGTTTTACTTTAATTCTTTAAATTTTAATTTTATTTTCAAATTTTTTAATTTGAGTCAATTTGATCTAATGCCAAACAAACTTTCTAAACAGTTAACGGAATAATAAAAAAAATACATATAGGGTTTTTAAAATATGTGTTCCGTGTCACTTTAGTTTTTAAGTTTTCAGTTTTGTTAATTTTGTCCCGAAACATTGATGAAGAAGAAAAAAAAGGTTAATTACACTTTGTCCCCTTCATGTTTGGCCACTTCCCAATTTGACCCTTAAAATTGATTTTTTTCTCACTTTGACCCTTCATGTTTCAATTTTCTTACTTTACTCCTAAAGCTAATTTTTGTTGAAAATTAGATAGAAAATGACACATTGACAATCACTTGACATAAAAATATTTTATTATATATAACTGTCACCTCTGATATAAACTTAAACTCTAATATAATACTAGATTTTTTTTTATGTTATGTAACAATTATTGTGACATTTTTTGTCTAATTTTGAATATAAATTAATTTTAGGAGTAGAGTGGGAAAAACTTGAAACATAATGGGTTAAAGTGCAAAAAAAAATTTAAGGGCCAAAGTGGGAAAGTAACTAAACATAAAAGGGGCAAAGTGTAATTTAACCAAGAAAAAGCATAACCTTACAATATTGAGAGACGAAATTGAAAAATTACAATTTTAGCGACCAAAATAGCATAAAACATATATTTTAAGATCATAGTTAAAATTTGTATTTATTCCGTCAATCATTTTAATTACTATTTCGAATTGGATCAATTTGGCTTAAATTAAAATTTTCAAAAATAAAATTGACAAATTTAAAATTTAAAGGACTAAAGTAATATGAAATGCATATCATAAAAACCATATCGTTAAAGTCATAAGTGTAATATATAGTTGAATATATATATATGTTATTGTATATGTGTTGTCCACTATGATGGCCTCTGCATCATCCTCCTTTTATTGATGTCTCTTTTCTTTTCTTGTAAGATTTTCTCTCATCAATAAAATTTATGTGTTGATAAAAAAATACAGAAAGTAATTAAAGCAGAGAACAACCTAAGCTAGAAGCCTAGAACATGAAAATGAGAACTTACTAACTATAAATGGCATTGTTTTCATTCCACCAAGCTTCTGATCCTTCTCCATCTTGTTGTTTATAAGCTCTTTATTCTCTTCCTCCCCAGTTGTAATTTCAGCCATGTTCTTCTCATCTAGAACCATCTTGTTCTCCATATAATATCACAAGGTGAGTGAGTTCAAAGCACTATTTATGGGCAAATGGGGCTGATTAGAGGACAAGAGTGAATCACCGAAACAACAACAATAATAATAATAATACAAATACATCCATTGAAATTTGATTAAAATACTAAATTGCCCTTGTAGTTCTGGGAATTACATCATATCTTTTAAAAATTTTATTCGCATAACAAATAATTCATTTAATTAATCAATCATTAACTTAATTACCAGTTTTAAATAATGTCAGTTATATATTTCAATTAACAATTATGGTAAATTCAGTATTGTATAAGAGGATAGTTGGAATTTTTTTTTCTTTTTCTGTCAACTATTTTAAATGATAAATTCTGATAATAAAATAGTTATAATTTTTAAAACTTAAGAGATAATTTATACTTTAAATAAATTCAAAGGATATATTTATAATTTACTCTCACAATGATAATAATTAAGCGAAATGATTGGGGACCTATGAATTGACTTCTTTGGCTTGTGATATGTGGCAAACGTTTTTTGGTTCAACGATAAAGTTTAAAGAAAAAATTAAAAATCAATTGTATTTCTATAAAATATTTACAAGTTTATGAAAAAAAATGTATAATTTTAATTATTAAAATTGATAAGATCTCTCATTGATTTGCACAAAATATTTTGGTGGCATCTCACTTCCTTCCAACAATGTTGTTGGGAGTGTAACAAAAACTGAAAATGAATTCTCAATAAATGAGTCAACTTGTGTTTACACAGCTTTAAACAAGATTGTTAGAATTTGTTATAACAAACTCTAACTCTCACTCTCTCTTCTAACTATCTTTTAGTTATATATTTATCTCTCTTATATCTATACAAATCTTTCTCACTCACTACAAGAATTTACACTTTTGGAGGCCAAATTTGGCAACTAAAAGAAATTTAGTCGCCAAAAATATTACTTTTGGCGACTAAAAAATGTATTAGTCGTCATTGGTTTAGGATGTAGCTACTAAAATTTTTTAGTTGAGAAATATTACTTATTGGCGACTAAATTTATTTTTAGTCGGCAAAAATGTTACTTTTGGCGACGAAAAAGTATATTCGTCGCCGTTTGTCTAAATTTTAGGTTACTAAATCCTTTTTCAGTCGTCGTATATTATTTTTTGATGACAAAAGAAATGTTAGTCACTAAAAAAGGGCATATTTTTATGGTTATTCTTTAGTGACCAAAAGATTTTGTCAGCAAATGTTACTTTTTTTCGACCAAAAGGAAAATTAGTCGCCAATAAGTGTTCATTTGCCAACAAATACCAAAATTAGTCACCAAGGTTGAAAGTGTTTAGAGAAAAATATTTTTTAGAGCACCAAATACCAAATTCATTTTGCCTCCCCCTTTCTCTGTTACAGAAAACAACATTCAAACCTCTCACACACATAGACTGTCCTTTACAAAACCTCACTAAGAATCATCTCACCGCAGCCCACCGTACAGAGGACATCGCCACGGCCACGGCCACCGTTGCAAATCGCCACTACCACAGCTGCAGATCACAGGTTTTCTCTCTCTCTCTCTCTCTTGCGAGCGTGCGCGCTCGCTCTCGGTTTGTCCGTGTGTGTATATCTCTCTCACTCGCTCGAGCTCTCTCGCTCATAGTCTCTCTTTGTCTATCTCTATGTGTGTATGTCTCTCTCTCTCTCTCTCTCTCTCTCTCTCCCTCCCTCCCTCTATTTCTCCCTTTTTGATTCTTGCTTTAGGGTTTTATATGCTTGATTCAGTTGAATTTCGTGTTGATTTCTGAAATGGGTTTGGTTGAAGGACATTCTGCTCTATTTTCCCATTTTCTGATTGTTGCTTTAGGATTTTATATACTTGATTCAGTTGAATTTCGTGTTGATTTCTGAAATGGGCTTGATTGAAGGACATTCCGGTCAGCTTACCATTCAATGCTGGCAAAACTTTTCCAACTACCTGTAAAATTAGGGACAACACAAGCAAATCAATCCAAAAGCTTAATACGACAAGACCACAAAACATATACCACTAGAAATAAACTAAAATTAACAAAATATAGAGTTCCCATCCAAGACAATGTTAAGGAATCAAACTGTACCAAATCAAATCAAATACAGGCAACAATTGTTACATCTATCAACAATATCGTTGCATAATTCAATAACTACCTTGGCAGCTCCAGTGCTGCTGGGAATATGTTAAAGGAAGCAGTTTTTCCACCTCTCCAGCCCTTGTTTGATGGCCCGTCAATAGTCTTTTGGGTGGCTGCATAACAGTTCAATAGAAAACACATTAAGATCAATATCACAATTCATAATTCAAAGCATAAACATAACCAATTAACCATGAAAACAACCAAACAGCCACCACTAACCAGTAATGGAGTGAACAGTGGACATAAGACCATCAACAATGCCAAACTCATTCTTTTCTTGTTATTTCATGCAAGTTGTCTTGCTATTTTTGTTGTTCCTCCTTTTTGTCTATTTATTCTTCTGGAACATGGATTTTAGCTCTTATTTAATTAGTCTTTTGGGTTCCAAGGATCATATTAAGAATTTTTGTGGTGAAAGTTACAAATATTTGTGTTGTTTTTTGTCATTTTGTGATAGAAGTTACGAATAACGAATGGTGAAGTTACGAATAGTGAATGGTGTACACTCCTAAAGTGAGTTACGAATCATTGTGGTTGGTATGAGGTAAATGTTACAAATCACTCGTGGTGAAAAATGTTATGAACCATTTTGATAAGAAAAATCGTGGCATATTGTGATGTATATTACTAATGTTGTGATCTTGTTAGATTATAGAGTGTACAGAGTACACTTATTTTTTCAAAAAAAAATTATACCATTGGTTAACACTTTCAGGTCCATCTTCTAGCCTCATTTGCGTCTATTGGACCTTATCAGGTGTAGGCTTGACATAATTAGGATTATAAACAAGTTGAATAGAGTTTGAGCTGAGTGGTAATGAAAAATCTAGAAATCCCCTAGATGTTGATTTGTGATTATGTATCAATTTTAAACAGTATATAACAATCCCAATCAAACAATCAAGACAAATCGACACAACGATTTTACGTGGAAAAACCACAATTGGATACCTCCAATTGTGATAAAAAACCACGGGCAACAGTCACAAAACAATCCACTAAGAAGATATAAAGGAATTACACAGGTATACTCTTAATTACCTAGCGAATCCACGCCTAAATTGAACCAACCCCTATGTGCCTCTTCTAACCCCGTCTTCACCTCGGAATTGTCTTGACGATGAGCCACTCTAGAATCCACCAAAGCTTCAGGCTCAAATTCTTCAGAATCCACCGAAGAACAACTCTTTCTTTTGTGTAGAACAAACAAATAATCCTTTGATGTATACTCTTTAAACCATGAGTTGAATACTCAATCAAAACATTAAAGAAAACTAGCAAAATATCACCAGATATAAACCCTAGAACCCAAAAAGAAGATCTGGAGAAGTAATCCTAGATTTGGAGCAACAAGCGAATTTATAGAATCTGAGATTGCGCTGTCCGCTTGAGCGTGGGAATTCCCGCTTGAGCGGAGACTTCATATTCTGCAATTCATATAGGATTCACGCTCGAGCGTCGAATCACACCATCCAGTACTTTTTCAGGCATAGCAGAGACGCTGTGAGCTTGTAAACCCCGCTCGAGCGTCACTTTCCCCGCTCGAGCAGAGAGACCAAAATTGAATGCATTTTTGCATTTTGCTTCGGCCGCGAGCGAGTGGGCAGCTTCGACCCCCGTCATAATCAGCGAAGTGGCAATCTTGAAAGCATTAACATCACAAACTTCTCTGCAAGGCTCGATTCGGGTTGGATTCGCATCTAACAACTCATAGCCTCACTGAAATAAAAATGCGAATAAAATTACAACTCAAAGGAGTTTTGTTAAACGGGATTGCCAAGAAATAAAACCTAACAGGTAAGTTATTTAATTTAATTTAAAATTTTAATGAGTTTTAAAATGAATTTAAGTTTGATTTATAGACTTAGCGAGATACACATGAGGCTTGTTTGGCTTGGATACTTGATCATACTTTTAATTTTGATTGTGCCTATAACTTTGGTCTTGTTGGTACGTAGATCATTTGTTTATTCCAAGTTTATCTTCCAATCATGTTCTTGACTTTGAATTTCAATAGTTTATAGTTTTTTTTTCGTACTTGATTTTCTAACTATAATCTGGTATATGAACCATAATTTTCAATCTGCTATATCAATCTGCTAAATAATTTTGGGGCTAAATAAGTCCATATTACCCTTAGGCTTGATGCAAGGACATTCAATTTTGGGGGTTTAAGCCAAAAAGGAAGCATTTACACCTTTCACAAGTTTCCAATTTGATTGAAATTCCTTCAAAAATCTAACATCTCCCTTTTTGGGTATCCAAATTTGTTAATGAATCAAAAGATTTAATCCATTTGCCCTGTATCTTTGTTTCATCACAATTAATTAATCCAAGTTAAAAAAAAAAATTTTCCCTTTCTTGTTTCTATTCAAGGAACATAAAATATATATACACAATCATTTCTTACATTTTTTAGAAGAAAACATGAAAAATAAGGATGTTAGATTAGAAATGGCAGATCACAGAGACGAGAGTACCATCACAGTGGACTGGTTTAGATATATCGTAGTAGTAAAATAACATGCTCGGTATATGAAGAGGAGGACAAGAAGCTAGAAAGACAATGCCATTATGTTTCTTTCTGAACTAAAGACTAAACAATGTATTTCTATTTTGTCACATTAAAAGCATTATTAAATAGTAAAATATATCTTCTAAGTAGCCAAATTAACCAAATGACACTCTTTTCTCTATGTTCATTATGGACAAAGCAAGGCCAAAGGATGCAAAAATTCTATCTTAGAGTGATGTTCTCCTAACCACCTTTAGAGTTTTATCTTTAGAATTGTCAACAGAGGTATTCTAAAGGGTTCTTGTTTGAATTTATGTCATATCTTTGAGCACATCTTGCTTAAGTAGCATGTACAGATAAAATCAATATAAATTTTTCTTTCATTCTTTAGTTTTACTTTGTAGAATGCTGAAGAAAATGGGGAACTTTACTCAATGAGATGGTTTAGGGTGGTGCTTGACGAGGCACATACCATAAAATCTTCTAAGAGTCAAATTTCTATGAATGCAACTACACTTACTGCTGATCGTCAACGGTGTCTTATTGGTACTCCTATCCAGGTATATTATTATAATCAGATTGTGGTGTTGTACTGAGATTATTATTCAGTTAACCGTTTTTCTTTTGAACAGTTTCTTTCTATGTCTTGGATTACCTTAACCATATGGGCAATGTACAAATTGGGGAACATTCATATTTAGCATTTCATTTTTTTTTCCTTCTTGTAATTTATACTTTGTTATGAACTAAAACAGAAAATCTTACGAGAATTTTTGTATTAACTAGTGTTTGGGGCTTATTGTTTGGTCTGCATTAACTGGTATAGGAACATTATTTTCCTCATTTACATTTCTGTTGAGAAGTTTTTTCATCATGTTTCAATACTACACAATCTTGTATCAAACATTCTAGATTGTAGTTTTCTACTTAAGTACATTGTGATTATGGTTTCAACTCCAAGTTGCATATATATTTTTATTTCTTGACTTTAAGGAATTACATATTGATAAAAAAGATATATAGAAACCCTAAAACTATGAATATTTTACGAAATATGATAGCATGGAAAAAAACCAATTTCACTTGGATTTTGAGTAAAAACTTCAATTGATATGAACTACAATGGCAAAAACCAATTTTCTTTCTAAAAATTCTCATCTTATCACAAGAATGGTAGTTCGCTAAATGATAAACTTCAAATGAAGCAAATATAGCCTTTGAATTGAACATTTGAGTCAAGATTTCAGTCTCCCTTCATTTGGATATTTAGAGTCGAAAATCCCATAAACTAAGTCGAAAAAAGGCGTTGGGGGGGCAAAAATGTAAAATAGCCCCCAAACCAGTCTAGGGATGTCACAGACAGATTCTTCATGACAAATAGGACTTGTGGGGTTAGACGACATGTAATTAGCATATGGAGGTTGGGAGTTAGAGTGAAAACACCTAAAACTTAGTCGAAAAAGAGCGTTTGGAGGATCGAAAATGCAAAACAACCCTTGAACCACTCTATGGATGTCACAGGCAACTTCCTCATGACATATAGGACCTAAGAGGATAGACGGCATGTAATTAGCACACGTAGGTTGAGAGTTAGAGTGAAAAATGCCTAAAGCTTAGTCGAAAGACAGCGTTCGAAGGGCGAAAATGCAAAAAAACCCCTCGAACCACTATATAGACACCACGGGCAGCTTCCTTATGACAAATAGGACCTGTGGGGATAGACGGCATGTAATTAGCACACATAGCTTGTGAGTTAGAGTAAAAAACGCCATAAACTTAGTCAAAAAAGGGTGTTCGGAAGGTGAAAATGCAAAATAGGCCCGAACCACTCTATGGATGTAACGGGCAGCTTCTTTGTGACAAATAGGACTTGTGGGGATAGATGGCATGTAATTAGTACACATAGGTTGGGAGTTAGAGTCGAAAATGCCTTAAACTTAGTCGAAAAAGAGTGTTCGGAGGGCAAAAATACAAAACAGCCTCGAACTAGTCTATGGATGTCACATGAATTTGCAAATTAAACAAACAACTACTAGTAATGCAACACATAAAATAGGTAATGAAGAAATTGAAGTCTAATTTTGCAATTGTAAAAAACCAACATGACCGAGCGTTTGGAAATTTCTTTTTAGAATCCAACAAAGATGTTGTCTGAATACAATAATAGTGAATCATGACTAAGCTAAGCTGAGGCTTAATTAGTTAGAAAGAAAGAAATAATTAAGCTCTCTGGATCAACTTCACATGCATAGAGAATACTATAAGCACCACAAATGACTATCAACCAAATAAATGAGGATAAAATACACTTGCACCTGATTAATGCTCAAACCTCTGAAGAAGATGAATAGTTTAATTCGTTCACTATAACCTTTAATGTTTTTGTCTCAAACTATCAAGTTCCACATGCATTTATGGTACTAATGGGTGCAAATTTTTTTTGTAGATAGCTTTTGGCGTGAACTTGTGGATATTCCATTTTTGTGCACGGAGGACAATTTACACTTTTGTATAATCCCGCTATTTTGTCGTCCTTTACTTTTGTGGGGATTAGTATTAATCATACAGATAACTTTTGGCATGGTACCGATTACTTTTGACATTGAATGGATAATTATTAGTGTAGTATATAGATTACATTTTGTCGTGTAATTTGTATCACGCCAAATGGTCGTTTAGCATGGTAGTGAATATATTGTGCACGAAGCACATGGTTTTCATATGATTTTAAGTTTTGTATGGAATTATTATTTTAGGTTGGAATATACATGGTTTGTATGGAATTTGACAGTAAAAGTTTTTCCTTTTTAGATGGTTGGAAGTGAAAATGGATGCAGATTGTGGAATGGTTGATAGTATATGTATTGTATTGTTTTGTTTATACACATGATACAAGTTGCATGGAATACATACAGGTTGTGGACAAATTAATTTAAAAAAATAAAAAATGATGTTTTTGGCGACTAAACAATTGGTAGCTAAAAAGGAAGAAAATAATTTTAGCGACTAAAATTTTAGTAGCTAAAAAAAATAAAATGAAAAAAAAAAATTTTTGGCGACTAAATATTTAGTAGCCAAAAGAAATGAAAATTTAAGCGACTAAGATATTAGTAGCTAAATATATATATATATAATTTGGTTACTAAATATTTAGTACCCAAAAGAAATCAAATTTTATGTGACTAAAACATTAGTAGCTAAAAATAAAAAATTAAACAAAAAAGATTTTTGATGACTAAATATTTAGTAGCCAAAAAAAAAAAAAAAAGGTTTTAGGCGACTAAAACATTTAGTAGCTAAAAAAATTAAGATGAAAAAAAAAAAAATTTTGACGACTCAATATTTAGTCACCCTAAATAATATAAGTTTATGGTGACAAAAAGCTTTTGGCAACTAAAATATTAGTTGCCAATTGTAGACTTTCGGCAACTAAATATTTTTTGGTCGCCACCTTTTCCGACAATCATTCAACAACTAATTTGGTGACTACAAATTTTAATTGGTAAAAATTTTCGGCGACTAAAAAGGAACTTTTGGAGACTAAAAATTTAGTCGCCAAAAGTGCCATTTGTTGTAGTGACTCTCTTGCTGACATAAGCACTATGGCTGTAGCTACACTTCTTCTTGATTATATGTCTTCAGTTTTGGCTTGAGTTGCTCCAAAGCTTGTGGCTTCAGCTGAGCAATTGAACATATTTTCTTCAATGGCTTAGTGATCTTATCATCCCCTCTCAAACTGATGGGACTAGGCAGGACCATAAGTTTGTCCTGAAGATAATGGAATCGTGAAGAAGTTAAGGGCTCGGTAAAAATATCAGCAATTTGGTCAGCAATAGAGATGTAAGATAGAGCTATCTATTTAGAGACAAAACGTTCCCGAATAAAGTGACAATCAACTTCAATGTGCTTAGATCGAGAATAGAACACAAGATTGGAAATCAGAGGCATAGCTGAAATGTTATCACACCAAGAACTGGAGGAGAAGTACATGGAACTGACAAGTCCTTGAGAAGTTATTGCAACCAAACAAGCTCAACAGTAGTATTAACTATGGACCTATCTTTAGCTTCTGTGGATGATCTGGAAACTGTGGGTTGCTTTTTGGCAGACCAAGAAATTAAATTGGGACCTAAAAACACACAGAAAATAGAAGTGGATATTTTATTATTAGAAGAATCTCTTGTCCAATTGAAATCAGAAAAGGCATGAAGTGTAAAGGGGCCAATACTGAAACTGAGACCATGATAAATAGTACGCTTAACATATTTGAGGATCCTTTTAACCATGGCAAAGCGAGCAAGGGTAGGAGCTTGCATATGTTAACAAGCCTGGTTAATAGCTGAAGCCAAATCAAGCCTAGTAATGGTCAAATATTGCGGAATACCTACCAAACTTTTATAAAATGAAGGATGAGGATAAGGCAAATCATTTGAAGGAGAGATTGATGATTTAATAGCCAGAGTAGTAAAACAAGACTTACACTCTATCATGCCGGCCTTCTGAAGTAAGTCACTAGCATACTTCTGCTGTGAGAGAAAGTACCCTTGGGAATGAGAATGAACTGAAATGCCAAGAAAATAAGAAATATCACCAAGTTCTTTCATGGAGAAAGCATTGTGCATCTGAGTGAGTAATGATTGGATCAACACAGGATCACTTCTAGTTAATAAAATGCCATCCACATAGATGAGTAAAATAGTAATATGAGCATGAGTTTTTCTGACAAACAAAAAAGAATATGAGGGACTGAGTTGAAAGCCTTGACCAATCAAAGAAAGAAGAAAAGGAAGAATACCAAGCTCTAGGAGCTTGTTTTAAGGCCATATAGGGCTTTTTGAAGTTTGCAAACATGGTGAGGAAAGGTTGAGTCAACAAACCCCTGAGGTTGAACCATGTAAACCTCCTTCTGCAATGTGCCATGTAAAAAGGCATTAGGAATATTTAGCTGTTTGAGTGACCAATTGTGCAGAAGTGCCATACACAGCAAAATGCGAATGGTTGGTTGTTTGGCAATTGGACTGAGAGTATCTTGGAAATCCACATATTCTTGTTGAAGATAACCCTTGGCTACTAGCCTAGCCTTATACCTGGCTATGGTTCCATTAGAATTCTTTTAATACGAAAGACCCACTTACAACCAATGGTAGTTTTGTTAGAAAGAAGATAGACTAAACTCCAAGTGCCTTGTTTTTGCAGAGCTTGAAATTCTTCAGTTATAGCAGTAGTCCAAGGAGGAGACTGCAAGGCTTGAGTGGCATTAGATGGCTTAGTGAGAGTAAGATCAAAATGAGGGGCATGAGTGAGCAGGCCTTGGATCTAGTGATCATTGGGTGAGTGTTAAGATGAGGAACTACAATAGAAGAGGAAAGAGTAGTAGAAAATGGTAAATGAATTTGAATATAAGAAATATGAATAGAAAATGAAGTAGAAAGAGGAGGTTGAATTGAAGATAAGTAGTAGAAGAATTAAAGGACACAGGAGAAAGGATAAGAGAAACAATAGGAGTGTGAGAAGGGGTAATAAGCTCAGAAGCAGCTAATGAAAGAAGAGGTGGTGTAGAAGCAACAGACCCAGGCATAGAGGCAGGCCTAGAATCAAATGAGGCAGGACAAGAAACAGGTGAGGCAGGCCTAGAAACAGAAGATGGAGACCTAGAAATAGGAGAGGGGATAAAAAAAATAGGCTAGAAAAATGACTAAACAATAGATAAAGAAGGTGAATCAATCAGGTGAAGAGAAAAAGGGAAGCATGTCTCATTGAAAAGAAGATGTCTAGAAAGAAACACCTTGCCTAAAATAGGATCTAAACATTTGTAACCTTTAGTGATAGGATGATACCCAATAAAAACACATGGAGTAGACCTAGGCTCTAACTTGTGAGAAGCATAAGGCCTAAGCCATGGAAAGCATTGACACCCAAACACCTTAAGAAAGTCATAACCAGGGATGGTGTGATAAAGAAGCTGAAAAGGAGATTTATGCCCAAGAAAAAGACTAGGCATTCGATTTATAAGAGATACAGCAGTAGCCAAAACTTCAAACTAATACTTAAGAGGAAGGAAAGATCGGTAAAGCAAAACAATGGTAGTCTCAGTGATGTGTTGATGCTTCCTTTCAGTTATCTCATTTTGTTCTGGTGTATAGGGACAAGTGAGATGATGAACAATACCATGATCAGCCAAATATTGATGCATTTTATGATTCACAAATTCTGTCCCATTATTAGTTCTTAAAACTTTTAGGGAAGTGGAGAATTGGTTTTCAACATAAGCCTTGAACACCAAAAGGCAATAGAAAACACTTCACTTTTAGCATGAAGAGGATAAATCCAAGAAAATCTGGTAAAATCATCGATAAACAACAAGTAGTACTTATAACCAGAAACAAAAGCATTAAATGGTCCCTAAACATCACTATGAACAAAAGAAAATGGTTGTTTAATAGCAGAACTAGATAACTTGAAAGGTAGTATGTGAATCATAGCAACACTACACGGTGTACAAGTAAACTCAGTACAATCCTTATTCTTAAATCTAGTAGATAAATGTTGAGTAATATGATGAAATTTTAGAGGTAAATGATGATCAAACCTTTGATGCCAGATAGGTAAGGAAGTCTGTGATGAAGTGTGAGCAAGATGAGCCTGAAACAATTGTAGAGAAGAAGATGCAAATTGGTAAAGACCATTTACATTAGGGCCTTTGTGCAGGACCTAATTCATATGCTTGTCGTGAACAATAAAGGAGTTAGCATCAAAAGTAACTTTACAATTATTATCCTTAGCTAACTGATGAACATATAAGAGATTGGAAGAAATAGTAGGAACATGAAGAAGATTGTTGAGCGTAAAAGAATATTTTGGGATTGGTAATAAACCCTTAGCAACATGTTGAATAGGAACACTCTGGCCATTCTCTACAATCACTTGATCTGGTCTTTGGTATGGATGGTAGAGATGAAGGTTGCCAAGATCATTTGTTATATGATTTATGGCTACAATATCAATATACCAAGGTATATGAGAGGAATCAATAGGAAAAGAGGTCTGGTTTGATGAATTCAGATTGGTGATGACTGAATAAGCCTTAGACTGAGGTATTGAAGAAGATGATGAAGAATGAGATGGTTGATAGTTTGCATCCATTCGGAACCAACAATAAAATGCAATATGATTGAATCCTCCATAGATTTGACAACCGGAGGTAGAATTAGAGTAACTATTGCTGTGTCCTCCAAATCTACCTCTGTGAGAGCGATTTGATCTGCCTCCTCTATATCGTCCACCTCTGGAGCCTAAAAAAGAATTATGACCTCTATAACCTGAATTGGCATAGGAATGAGCCCTAGAATACTAAGAATAGGATGGTGAATTTCCAGAATTCTTAGCTGTGGAATAAGCAACTGCAGATTCATTTTGTAGAACAAGCTCGGCTTTGTTTTCAACATGTATTGCTTTTGAACACAAAAGAGCGCACAGATCCTCCATTGAAATGGATTCTACATGAGCATGTATAGCAGTCTTGAGAGCATCATACTCTTCAGGTAATCTATTCAAAGTGAGAAGCACCAGGTCTTCATCATCAATCATTGAAGAAGCAAGACAAAGATGATTTGAGATCTCCTTGATCTAATTCAAATATTCCTCTATTGAAGAACCTCTTTTTGTAATTGATTGTAACTGATATTTCAACTAATGAATATGAGAGCGAAAAAGTGAAGCATATCACTTCTCTAAAGCATTACATACTTGAAAACAATGTTGACGATAAAGAACTGAAGAAAACACAAGATCAGAGTGTTGCAGTGATGCAACTCAAAAGATGTGCATCTACGGTTTTCCACTTAACAAATTCTAGGTTTGGCACTATGTTTCCAGATGTATCAAGAACACCAAAAACTAGACAAGGTACCAAACCAGTGACAAAATCAAGAAAATCTGTGGCTCGAAGTACATTTTGAAGCAAACTTTTCCAAATCAAGAAATTTGTAGAATCAAGCTTAACAGTAACCAATGAATTGAAATTCGACACAAGAAGACTTAGATTTGGTGGTATATATTAAGAATTCGATGAAGAAGAATAAGAAATCACCATTGTTGGAACTTGCTTGTGAGAACTTCTAAAGCTCTGATACCATAACAAAAACTGAAATAAATTCTCAATGAATGAATTAACTTATGTTTACACATCTATAGCGATCCCGGTTTTCCCTTCATTGTTTAATTGTATTCCAGACTCGGTTCCGTGGATGTGTTGTTGTCTTATTCCCATTTCCATCCTTTACTCTTTGTATATGAGTCTTGGGTTGTGTTGGGTAGGTTTAAAACAGGTTGGTTGTGTTTGGAAACCAAGGGTTAGTGTCCATTAAATTTTCATAATGGTTCATTTAATATCCTTATTGGTGGTTGCAAACTTGTTCATTTAATATCCTTATTAGTAGTTCATTTACTATCCTTATTAGTGGTCCATTCATATTCAAACTTGTCCATTCATATTTCTAACTAGTGTTCATTTAATTCTAGTTAGTGTTCATTTAATTTCAATTAGTGTTCATTTAATTCTAACTTGTCCTTTCATTTTCCAATTAATGGACTTTAATAACAACCTTTCAATATCACTTGTTCATCTCCCTTTTGATTTCAAAACCCTAGAACCGTCTTCTCTCTCTCCCTACACACCTTCTCTCTAGGTTTTCATCTCCCTCTAGTGTAAATCTATACTAAGTCCTTTGTAAGAAAGGTAGAGTGGGTTGAGGGTTTCATTTTAATCTGAAAGTTTGGCGATTTGGAGCACTTTGGTTTTTGGCCTTCATCTTCTCCATTTGGTCTCTCCATTTGAGGTAGGGATTTCCTTGTTCTTTTCCAATACTCCGTCTATAGATAGACATGTGGTAGTTTTGTATTGCATGAAAATCATATCCGTGTTGGATTTGTTTGAAAATCATGAGGGGAACCTAGGGTTGGTTGTTTGAGAATGGTTTTGTTATCATTAACTGTGGTTTGGACTAATTAGAGAGTAAAATTAGCATGTTATTGTTGAAAGAAGAGAAAGCCCTAAATTATATTTTGATTTGGTAAAATAAAAAGGGTTTATGGTTGAACAATGTTGGTAAATTTCTATTGTTAATATGAGTTGTGTAGAAGGTGTTAACAGTTAAGGGATTAATTATGGTATTGGGGTTATTTTGAAATGAACGTATTGAATCAAGTTGGGTTATGGTTATTATCCATGGAATTGATTTTGTAAAATGAAGAGAATGTAATTGGTTTTGTGAAAAGGGAAAAGTGTTTTGGAATAAGTGATGGAACATGTTGACTTAAAAAAAATTATGAAAGTTGATCTTGAAAATGGGAAATGAAATGTTAACTCTATGTGAGTCTCGGAAAATAAATTTGAGAATTGAACTATTGTATCATGAGTGTTGAATACACACATTTGGGGGTTTTATTGTTACCTATCGTACTAGTGTCGTTGTTGGGTTTAAGGTTTGCTTGAGAGTTGAGTCTCTTTTATTAGGTGTACTGAATACATGCATCTAGAGGTTTTGTCCTTGGTCATCGGTGAAGGATGACATTGTTGTGTTGAATTGTGATGTATGCGTTACACTTGTGTTGGTTAAACATTATTGAATAGTTTATGTGTATGTATTACACTTGTTATTTATGCTTTGTTGTATTGAGGAATTTGTACATGATAATCGCTTATAGACATTGTTTTGTGTGGGAGGAGATGGGGGATGTACTCCACGGTTTATTGGAAGATGGGGGATGGACCTCTAAACCGGAAACTGTTTGACATTGATACAGCACTACAATGTGTAGCATTTGTGAAGTATAGAAGTGTTTTTGTTTGATATTGATACAACACCAAAATGTGTATCATTTGTGAAGTATGGAAGTGTTTTTGTCTGAGATTGATACAGTACTAAAATGTGTATCTATTATGAGGTATGAAATGTTTAAAATGAGTTATTATCTTGCTTATCGCTTTGGCATATCCTTAGCTTACTGTGCATATAGCCGGTAGAGTAGAGTTTTAATTGTTATCGTCAGTGTATCTGAGTATGTTATGGGTTGCGATGGTTGCAGTTTTGAAAGGCCGAGCTGCCTCATTTGTGGATTATATACATGTTGATGATTTGTTATTTCCCTTTTATTTAAGGTATGCATGTATTGATATGAATGTATTGGGAACAAACCAAAATGCCATTTTGAGATTTTGGAAAGTGTGAAGGAAAATGGGGTATTTGTGAACATGTTTTCAAAAAAGGTCATTTTGTTGTAAGTACGGAAAATGGGGGAAGAGTAATGGGCTTGGTGAAATTGTTTTTTTTCTAAAACTGTTATAGTTATGAAAGTTTGAAAAAAATGGGTAATGAAAAGGAAAGAAAGGTGAACCGCTTATGGCGTTGAATGAAATGGTTGTTTTCGAGAAAAGTTCATACTTATGTATATTTTGTATAAACTGCCACATTACTATTCTAGTATGAGATTGAACATTCATGATCATAGCTATCTGTAAGTTGTTATTGTTGAGGATCATGTTGAGATCCCTACTGGAATATATGTTCATCCCACGTTGTTGAATCTTTTTCAGGTGATAGCCAGGATGTGCTACAAGGTTTTGGATCTTCTTATTTGTTAGCCACGGGGCCTTTTTGTGTTGGCGGAATGCCATTTATGTAAAAGGGTTTACCCTTCTTCTTGACTTTTTAATGATGTAAGCCCAAGGGCAATTTATTTAGTGTGCTCATGTTGTATATAATTTGCATACGAATGAGAGAATCGTTATTTATTTCCATTTGTTGAACCAAAGAGTTTTTTTTGCATGTTATCTCTAATATTGAATTAAACTAATGAATTTGGTAATGATTTCGAGTAATAAAAAGTGGGCGCGTGACAACTTGGTATCAGAGCGAGCCGGGTTTTGAATACTTTGGGCTCGTGGGAAGTAGTTTTTACTACAGGGGTTTGCTACATGTGGTGAGAACGTTGCATATAGTTAACATGAATGTTAGGACTTGTTTGTTGCATTTATATGAGCATGGGATTAAGTTTTCGGGATAGTACTCGTAGCCGGTGAACTTGCTTTGAGGTCCTCTTGGAAACATGCCTGATCAACGTGGTTTCTAATAGGAATTCCTTGAGAGTTCCGGGATGAGTGACTATCTTTATGGACTTGATTCGATTATGTGTTTAAATGTTTAAAGGTTTATATGCAATAGAAATGTATGTTTAGGGTGGTAAGTGTATGCCTCGGGGAAGGCTGTTGTGTTGTGCACTAAGTGTGGTTTTGTTTTTGGACTTTATAGGATGTCTACACGAGGGAGCATGAGATTTGTATCTCGGGTTAGAGGGAATGGTATCGGTGTGTTGATTAGTGTTTTGGGCTTTGCTAGTTAATGAGTTTGTTGTGATCCCATCAGTTATGTATTTGGGTGGTGTTCGTATTGTGACTTGTTATCGGTTGGTGACTATGTGTGGGTGAAATGAGTTAGTGGTGTTATTGGTTATTGAGTATGGTTTGTAAGTGGGAAGAGAATTTCTTGAGTGGATGCTGACGGCAATCTTTGAAAGGAAAATCAATTTGTGTCCTCGGATAATGAGGGTAGCATTGGTTAAAATTGTCATTTGTATTAGGGATTGGGTGATTGAGGTTGACCATGTCAGTCTTGAGTTTGAGGAGAAGGGCAGGCTTGCTATGTAGGCTTGGGGGTGAAGACTCCCTTAGAAGCAGTGTTGGTGTGGTTCGATTTTAGGAAATCCGGTGAGATTCCAAAATTTGGGGGTTTGTGTAGGGAACTCCGTGTTTGGGGTAAATGGTTTTGAGTGGCACATTAGTGTGTGGTTTACTAAGTGTGGCGGTTTATTGAGTTGATTAGTCAACTTGTTGGCATCGGGTTTTGGTTGGCATTGGTCACCTTGAGGATAGTCTTGATTGTTGTAGACGTTGTATGTTGATTAGGGAAAACTGAAACTAATCGAACGTGTTATGTCATTGAATGTGACGATTGGAATAATACAGCAAATATGTGTATTGATTGATCATTGTATATGATAAGTGTTTAAATACATTTCTTATGTGTATTTGTTTGGGAGGAGATAGGGGATGTACTCCAGTGTGTGGGAGGAGATAGGGGATGTACTCCACACACATATGTGCTCATGCGCTTTATTACATTATATATGTACCTTTGTTTGGGAGGAGATAGGGGATGGACTCCACTGATACAGCAAATTTGTGTATCAATTGAAGTATGAAAATGTTTATATATGAGTCGTAGTCTCATTTAATAGCTTGGCTAGGCAATGGGTCATGTTTATGATTTTAAATTAATTAAGTAAAGGAAGGTAGGATGAAATTGCAAAATCATAAATTTCTTATGCCTTATGTGTTGATAGCAAGGTTGTTATTTCTATTAACTATCATTATAGAAATGTTATGTTTCATGTTGGTTGTGGCATCACCGTGTGAGTAGTGGGTGTTATGTTGGAAATAGATTGGAACATAAATTCTTCCTAGTGTTTTGGCCTTCTAAGGGCGCTGTTAAAAAGGAAAATGTTGAGGATTTGATTTAATTTGAATGTTATGAGAATTTCCAAACGAGTAGTTTTTGGCAAATAAACTGGAGATGTTTATGTATTATGGGTAACACTGTGTTTATGAAAAATGTTTACAAAACTTTTGAGTTTCGCATGGAAAATGCAAAATTTATTTTTGAACATCAACGTTGAAAATTTGATTATCTTTGAGAAATGTCTCATGAACAAAAGAATGATTTTTCTTATATTTATACAAAAGATTTGCTTTGATTGTCTTATGTGAAGTTATGAATGTTGAGTAGTGACATAGCTTGGAGCGCTAGTCGGGTGTTTTGGTGATTTGTTTCGGGAAGGGTTTGGTTTTGTTGAGGCTTTTGTGCCTAAGTGTTGCCTTTGAAACGGTTTCCTTGGTAAGCCCTTTCTTTTGTGAGAGTTAACCGGAGGTTTGTGGTGAGAATATTTCTTTTCTAAGTGCTCGGGTGTTGAGTGCTATGTGATGAGTTGGCCTTGTGTTTCTGGTGTACTCTTAATTTCGGGGACGAAATTCTTTAAGGAGGGAGGTTATAGCGATCCCGGTTTTCCCTTCATTGTTTAATTGTATTCCGACTCGGTTCCGTGGATGTGTGTTGTCTTTTCCCGTTTCCGTCCTTTACTCTTTGTATATGAGTCTTGGGTCGTGTTGGGTAGGTTTAAAACAGGTTGGTTGTGTTTGGAAACCAAGGGTTAGTGTCCATTAATTCATAGGTTATTAATATCCTTATTGGTGGTTGCAAACTTGTTCATTTAATATCCATTAGTATTCATTTACTATCCTTATTAGTGGTCCATTCATATTCAAACTTGTCCATTCATATTTCTAACTAGTGTTCATTTAATTCTAGTTAGTGTTCATTTAATTTCAATTAGTGTTCATTTAATTCTAACTTGTCCTTTTATTTTCAATTAATGGGCTTTAATAATAACCTTTCAATATCACTTGTTCATCTCCCTTTTGATTTCAAAACCCTAGAACCGTCTTCTCTCTCTCCTACACACCTTCTCTCTAGGTTTTCATCTCCCTCTTAGTTCTAATATCTATAAATCTATAGTCCTTTGTAAGAAAGGTAGAGTGGGTTGAGGGCTTCATTTTAATCTGAAAGTTTTGGCGATTTGGAGCACTTTGGTTTTTGGCCTTCATCTTCTCCATTTGGTCTCTCCATTTGAGGTAGGGATTTCCTTGTTCTTTTCCAATACTCCGTCTATAGATAGACATGTGTAGTTTTGTATTGCATGAAAATCATATCCGTGTTGGATTTGTTTGAAAATCATGAGGGGAACCTAGGGTTGGTTGTTTGAGAATGGTTTTGTTATCATTACTGTGGTTTGGACTAATTAGAGAGTAAAATTAGCATGTTATTGTTGAAAGAAGAGAAAGCCCTAAATTATATTTTGATTTGGTAAAATAAAAAGGGTTTATGGTTGAACAATGTTGGTAAATTTCTATTGTTAATATGAGTTGTGTAAAGGTGTTAACAGTTAAGGGATAATTATGGTATTGGGGTTATTTTGAAATGAACGTATCGAATCAAGTTGGGTTATGGCTTATTATCCATGGAATTGATTTTGTAAAAGAGAATGTAATTGGTTTTTGAAAAGGGAAAAGTGTTTTTGGAATAAGTGATGGAACATGTTGACTTAAAAAAAAAATTATGAAAGTTGATCTTGAAAATGGGAAATGAAATGTTAACTCTATGTGAGTCTCGGAAAATAAATTTGAGAATTGAACTATTGTATCATGAGTGTTGAATACACACATTTGGGGGTTTTATTGTTACCTATCGTACTAGTGTCGTTGTTGGGTTTAAGGTTTGCTTGAGAGTTGAGTCTCTTTTATTAGGTGTACTGAATACATGCATCTAGAGGTTTTGTCCTTGGTCATCGGTGAAGGATGACATTGTTGTGTTGAATTGTGATGTATGCGTTACACTTGTGTTGGTTAAACATTATTGAATAGTTTATGTGTATGTATTACACTTGTTATTTATACTTTGTTGTATTGAGGAATTTGTACATGATAATCGCTTATAGACATTGTTTTGTGTGGGAGGAGATGGGGATGTACTCCACGGTTTATTGGAAGATGGGGGATGGACCTCTAAACCGGAAACTGTTTGACATTGATACAGCACTACAATGTGTATCATTTGTGAAGTATAGAAGTGTTTTTTGTTTGATATTGATACAACACCAAAATGTGTATCATTTGTGAAGTATGGAAGTGTTTTTGTCTGAGATTGATACAGTACTAAAATGTGTATCTATTATGGTATGAAATGTTTAAAATGAGTTATTATCTTGCTTATCGCTTTGGCATATCCTTAGCTTACTGTGCATATAGCCGGTAGAGCAGAGTTTTAATTGTTATCGTCACTGTATCTGAGTATGTTATGGGTTGCGATGGTTACAGTTTTGAAAGGCCGAGCTGCCTCATTTTGGATTATATACATGTTGATGATTTGTTATTTCCCTTTTATTTAAGGCATGCATGTATTGATATGAATGTATTGGGAACAAACCAAAATGCCATTTTGAGATTTTGGAAAGTGTGAAGGAAAATGGGGTATTTGTGAACATGTTTTCAAAAAAGGTCATTTTGTTGTAAGTACGGAAAATGGGGGAAGAGTAATGGGCTTGGTGAAATTGTTTTTTTTCTAAAACTGTTATAGTTATGAAAGTTTGAAAAAAATGGGTAATGAAAAGGAAAGAAAGGTGAACCGCTTATGGCGTTGAATGAAATGGCTGTTTTCGAGAAAAGTTCATACTTACGTATATTTTGTATAAACTGCCACATTACTATTCTAGTATGAGATTGAACATTCATGATCATAGCTATCTGTAAGTTGTTATTGTTGAGGATCATGTTGAGATCCCTACTGGACTATATGTTCATCCCACGTTGTTGAATCTTTTTCAGGTGATAGCCAGGATGTGCTACAAGGTTTTGGATCTTCTTATTTGTTGGCCACGGGGCCTTTTTTGTGTTGGCGGAATGCCATTTATGTAAAAGGGTTATACCCTTCTTCTTGACTTTTTAATGATGTAAGCCCAAGGGCAATTTATTTAGTGTGCTCATGTTGTATATAATTTGCATACGAATGAGAGAATCGTTATTTATTTTCATTTGTTGAACCAAAGAGTTTTTTTTGCATGTTATCTCTAATATTGAATTAAACTAATGAATTTGGTAATGATTTTGAGTAATAAAAAGTGGGGCGTGACAACATCTTTATACAAGATGGTATAACAAACTGTAACTCTCACTCTCTCTTCTAACTACCTTTTAGTTATATCTATCTCTCTTATATCTATACTAATCTTTCTCACTCTCTTGCTGACTAAGCATTGTGGCTGTAGTTGCACTTGTTCTTATATGTCTTCAGTTTTGGCTTTGGCTTGAGCTGCTGCAAAGCTTGTGGCTTCAGCTGAGCAATTGAGCATATTTTTTTCAGTGGCTTAGTGGTCTTATCAAAGTGCATTTAGGATGTGTTTGTTTGGATGGATTGGATAAGGAGAGACTATAATTCACCGAATTGTTAGTCTTGTGATACATTATTTTTGGATTATTTGGTTGGACTGGATTTGTATTACATATTTGTTTAGCTATGAGAGTAGATGTTTAGATTGGACTATTCTAATGAATTATATGTTTGTTTAGTCATAAGATTAGATGTTTGGATTGGACTATTCTATTGAATTTGATGTGTATCCTATTTTATTTAATTTTTTTAAAAATTAAATAAATAGAACATCGATAAAAATTTTATAAATTTATTTTAATTTTTAGTTGAGATTTTTTAATTTTATTTTAATTTGATCTTTTAAATAAATTGAACTTTTAATTTTATTTTTAATTTACTAAAATTATATAAATTTAATTTTAATTTTATTTTTTATTTTAATTTTATTTTAGTTGAGATTTTAATTTTATTTCAATAAACTCAGGATAATCCCAATCCTGAGCTTTCTGTCTCGCACCCCCTCCTGGGATAGAGTTATCTCACATATAGGGAACTATTAGTTTGGATGGACTCATAGTCCAGTGCAAAAAATTTTAAGCAAATAATGGACTATTCCATCCACCAGATTATGAGTTCTATCCCATACTCCTATCTATACAAACAAACACTTCTGGTGGCATCTAATTTGAAAAGGTCTATTTCTTGGAATATATAAATCATTTTTGTCCTTTATCTTTGTCAATTTTTTATTTTTATGGATGTTATTAATTAAACTTAATTGACACATTGTAAAAAATAAAAAATAAAATTGATGAATACTAAAACTATAAAAAGTAAATTGATAAAAGAAATAAATTGCTGGAACCCATGTATAATTTGCCCTAATTACTTTGTAAAATAAGATGCAACTACCCTGATGGTTTGAAGACTCAACACTCAAATGGTTTGGCATGTAATTGAAGAAAGTGAGAAATTGATTCATGTGCATTTTTTCTTGTAAAAAGGGGGTTTGATATGTGTTGCTATGTTTCTGGTGTTTTCAAGTTGGTTTCTTGCCAACTATGATTTATACTTTCTTTTCTCCTTTGTAACATTGTATTGTCACTAATAAAATATATATTTTCACTAATATAAATAAATAAAAGAAAAGACAAAAAGAGTTGTAGACAGATAGAGTCGCATTGTGATGGGTAATGGATTAAACCATTCCAAACTTTTAAAAAAACTAAGACAAAATTGGGGTGTTAATAATATGTTTATTTCCTTTTTAATATTTTTAATTATAAAATGGATTTTGATGGCCTCTATTACATATTCAATGACTATAAAATAGGAATACAAATTTATTATTAAAGAAAACTTATTACATTTATAGAGGTAATTTCTCATAACCAAAATTTTGTTCCACTCATTACAATTAAAGTTGATCTACTTCTGATTGTACGTATTGTCACAATTAATTGAAAAGTCTCTTCTTTTTTCATTTCTTTTTTTTCCTTGTTTTTTCTTCTTGCTTTAAGAGAGTAGTTACGAGAAGAAAATTATATTAAATAGGACAATCAATTACATAATAAAGTCCAACAACACATCACCTGCAAGCCAAACACCAACTTTGACAATAAATATAAGAAAGAGCCCTACAATGAGATAGAAATAAACATCTAAAGAAAGACTCTCCTAAAGAAAGGAAATATTCAGTATTTTCCTCGGCAAAGATTTACTTCTTAACTTCTCAGTTGAGAGTATATAAAAGTGGCCAACTAAACTAACCAAAGCCCTCTATGTCTCATTTGGTCACGACTAGTTCTCCATTTCTATTGGCATCACCCAACCGTTTAGATGCTGTATCACCGCTACCCAATTCCACATCCCCTTCATTTTTGCTTTCAATTGCCTCTTCGAATGGCTTGTAAGTATAAAACAAAGCACACACCACACAATACATGAGATTTATTACTTGCACACCATCCGCAAGCCAAAAGCAATTTTCCAATCTTCCCCTGTTAATGTTTCTATCAGGTAGCCAATTCCTCTCCTTTCCAGTATATTTATGAACCAATGATACCAGCAAGGTACCCATATAATGCCCTCCTGATATCGCTATCCAGTAGAGTGCCACGGCAGAGCTTCTCATGCTTTCTGGTCATTGATCATAAAGAAACTCCATGTGCCCGACAGACATGAAGACACTAGCAATTCCAGAAATGCAATGCTGAGAAAGCAACCAAAATACACTTCAGGGAATGACAGCGGTGGCTTGGTCGAGTAAGTTGTAATCTGCTGCCACTGCTTTCCTCTCCATCTCTATGAGGGCTGAAACAATGGTGGCAACAATGTGGAACATGAAGCCTATGCCCCTTCTCTGTAAGCATGTAATGCCTGCAGCGTTTCCAGTGAACCAACGAGCAAAGGGCACGAACAAGCAGTCATATGGAACAAGCCCAATGAGGACAGTGAGAATGGTGAAGACTGACAGGCTAGCTGGAGGTATTTGAAAGGAGTTGGAGTGGAAGAGGCGATGATCCATGGAGCTCGAGCTTGTAATATGCCAAAAGTGCCATGGCTTGCATGGGAAGCTACGAGTAGTATTCCAGAACCCCATATGGGCAATACAAGGATGATGGACTTCAGTTCCTCCACTCGATGGACTGTCGTTAGTCTCCAAAGATTGGGGAAGTTAGTCTCTTTTGCATCCTCTTCAGTTACAATTGCAGCTCAATCAAACCACCATAAAAAAAATCGGCATACATAAGAAAGAAGTTCACCCATGTATCTTTGAACTAATGCAGTACAAAAATTGTAACTATTAGGATAGATGTGTATATATATAATTTCAAGGTCTATTCATTCTTTTCTGTAATGCTAGAGATCATACAAAAAATATCATGAAAATGATTATGAAAGATTACCCACCTTTGGATTATACACACAATAAAACATCACACACTAATCAAATGATGAAAAATTTTCATGATGCATTTCATGATATTTTTTTTCATGATTCCTAGTATTATTCTTCTTTTCTTAGGAATTGCAAAGCATCTATATTTAGTTGATGTTCAAATGATGGTGTTAAGTAGCATTATTGGGAGATGTATAGATATTGGTCATGGATTTTTTAAAATTGTTAGTATGTATATATATAGTAATATATATTGGATGATTGATTAATTGATTGATACACCTTCCATAGATTAGATGATTTGATTGACAGTGATTGATTCATTCCATATTTAACATATGTATTCTCTCATATATAAAAGAGCTCATTATACACACTTTAATATATATAGAAAAACACATATTCTCTCTCTCTCTCTCTCTCTCTGTTAATTTCTCTCTATATCTTTATCATGGTATCCGAGCTATAACCTTTTTTTTTTTTTTTGGTTCATCACTAGAAGTTCCAACACACTTTCTGGTGTTCCTTTTCTTTTTCTCTTCACTGTTTAAATTTGTTTTGGGTACTGATTTCTCATTATCAGTTTTCCTAGATCATTTTTTTCAGACACCCACAGCATCATCTGGCTCAAAATTTTCTTTCGATTCCAACGCCACCAAAATCATCATCAAACTAGCACACACGCATCGCCTAATGCTCTGCACGTCACCTACTTCTGCTGCCACTTGCTCACGCGCCCTCACGCGCACCTCTTATGTCACTGACATTAGCTACTACACGTTAACGTCATCCCTTAGCAGTTTCCATCAAGCCGCTCCATCAAGCCGTGGCTAAAGCCCAGTTCCTTACAACGCCTCTGCTAACCTTCTCCGCATCGCTTCCACTATCTTGCGTCGCTCCTTCTCCACGCTAACGTGAGCCGCGCCTGCTGACATCAACCTTCCTCTTGCTGACGTCAGCCCTACGCCCTATTTGGCTGAAATTCAACTTTTGGCTTGTTTCTGTCTATTTTTCTGCACCTGTTCTGCTCATTTTGGCCTAGTTCCCACTTATTTTCGGCCTTTCGGATTCACTGGTATGCTCTATTTTTTTTTCTTCTTCTAATTTTTCCTTTATGGAACGCTCAGACGCTGCTCATTCTATTTCTGTTATCATTAATGACTCAAATTATATTCTGTGGGCCCAAGCCATGACTGGCTTTCTCAAGGGCAAGAAATTATGGCGTGTTATTACTGGTGATGTGCCTAAACCAACCCAAGAGATTGAGGAATCTACAGGCAAATATGCTGACCATTTGGAGAAATAGGATAGTAAAAATTATCAGATCATTACTTGGTTCAGGAATACCTCTGTTACATTTCTTAGCCTTTAGTTCAGCCGCTTGCAACTTGACTCGGTATTCACACCTGCTAAAAGATATTTGGGACTTCCTCAAAGAACGATATCAAACTATTGGTCTTGCTCATCAGTATCAACTTTAAAGCCACCTCCATCACTTGCGCCAACAGCCTGCTCAGCCCATTAATGACTTTCTATCTCAAATCTATTATGTTTGGGATCAACTTGCGCTCTGTTAGAACCTGTTTGGCCTCATCTTGAGGATGTTTCTCTTTTTATCACTTATCACAATCAGTAAAGGTTGGTTCAGTTTCTCATGGCTTTCACTCCTCACTTTGAGCCAGTTCGAGCTGCCCTACTATATCGCATGCCTTTGCCCTCCATTGAGTAGGCTATATCCGAGCTTCTCTCTGAAGAAACTTGTCTTGGTCCATCCTCCACTCCTTATGTGGACTCAGTTCTGGCCACTCCTCAGTCAAAGGGGCTCTTCCTCCACAAAGCCGACTCCTCAGTGTACTTATTGTCAAAATTGTGGGCTTCCTTCTGCTCATCTTTTGGTTCACTGTTCAGTCAGGTCTTGCCGCTATTGCAACAAAACTAGCCCCGGACATCTCTAGTAAGATTGTTTTCACAATCCATCTCGCCCATCCTCTACTGGGTTATCTTCTCATGGCTCTCACTCACGGGGACGTTCACATCATTCTAGACCTCAGTCTCGGTCTATGCCTACTCATTGTACTGCTGCTACTGCTTTGAGGACTTCTCACAGTATGAACCTTTTGAAGCCACCCCAGTCTTCTCCCAGACCGACGTTGAAACTTTGATCAAATAGTTTCTCTGTCACCTCAGATATATCTTCCTGGTATTTTGACTCTGCATGTTCTAATCATATGATTTCTGACTCTACCATAGTTTCCTCCACATCTTCTTCTCTTCATATTCCTTCCATTCATACTGTAGTTGGATCTCTCATGTCAATAAGTCATATTGGTTCTGTTTCTATATTTGATTTGTCTTTATCTCATGTCTATCTTACTCCTGCTCTCATTTTAAACCTTATTTCCATTAGTCAGTTATGTGAACATGGTCTCACTATAACCTTTTCTACTAATGGTTGTTTGGTGCAGGACCCTTGAACGGGACAGACACTTGGGATCGGCCGTAATGAACTCATCCATCTTTATGTTCCAGCTTCCACTTCATTAGCTGCATCTACATCTACCTTTACCTTATCTCCTTTTCATCTTTGGCATTATCGGTTAGATTACCTATCAGTTAGTTGTTTAAAATTTTTAATTTCTAGTGGTCAGTTAGGATCTATCTCTTCATATACTTTGGATTGTTTATCTTGTCAACTTGCCAAACAACTGGCTTTAGCTTTTAATAAAAGTAATTCTGCTTCTAGTGCTCCTTTTGATCTTGTGCATTCTGATATTTGAGGCTCATCTCCTACACCTACCATGGGGGGATCACGTTACTTTGTTATTATTGTTGATGATTTTTCATGCTATACTTAGATATTTCTTATGAAAAATCGTTCTGAACTTAAACAACTTTATTACAATTTTTCAAAAATGGTTCAAACCCAATTTTCCAAAACCACCAAAATTTTTCGTTCTGATAGTGCTATGGAATACCGGGATTCTAAATTTTTGGCTTTTCTTTAGAGTCATGGTACTCAGCCTCATCGTTCTTGTGTCGGCACATCCCAACAAAATGGACATGCTGAACGAAAACATATGCATATTCTTTATAGTACTCGAGCTCTTCTCATTTCTTCTTTTTGTCTTGAAAATTTTTGGGGAAAAGATGCACTTACTGCTGTTTACACTATCAATTATGTCCCTACTCCAGTCCTTCATAATCAAACACCCTACGAGCATTTGTATGGTAATAACCCCTTGTACACCGCACTTAGGGTTTTTGGATCTGCATGTTTTGATCTTCTTTAGCCTCATGAACATACCAAACTAGAACCTCGTTCTCGTCTTTGTTCTTTTCTTGGGTATGGCATTGAACATAAAGGGTATTAGTGTTGGGATCCAATTTCTAAAGCTTATTACACACGGTCTAACCATGAGAGAAAAATGACCTAACCATGATGTTAGGTCCCTATGTGTTACCAATTCCTTGAACAAACTTGGTTTTGAAAGTTATTTGTTTCCTCTGTTTTTGGCTTTACCGCTTGAGCGGTGAAAGCTATGCTCGAGCAGAAATCTTACACTCTCAGTAGTTTGGCTAGTCTGCAAAAGTACTGGGAGTTACGTTTTTATGCTCGAGCAAACTTTCATGCGCTAGAGCGCAGATCCTTGTTTAGTAACACGCGTTTAGGTCTCACTGCTTGAGTGACAATTCCTGCATTCGAGCGGTGATTGCGAATCTGAATGCTATAAAGTACAAGTTAACCCGACTGAAGGATATCGTCGGAGACAACTATAGTGCATTTTTCGATGAGTGCTCGACTTGAAGAAAAAGTACAGGTTAATGTAACTTGAGTGAGGAGGACTCGAGAGTGCAGGAAAGATAGAAAACCTGACTAGAACGTGCCCCTAGTTCGTTGCTTTGACTTTTTTTTTTCCCCCTATTAAAAAGGTTTTAATTAGCATGAGAGTTTGCTTAGCATGCTTGTTCCACTTCTCCATTTTGAAATCATGTAAGTCAAGCTGCGAACATTGAAATTTTTTCCTTTTTGGTCCAAAGAGTGGTCTGAGTTTTGCAAAAATGGAATAATTGTTAAGAAATTCAGTCAACTTCATTAAAAGTCCTCAAAATCTATTTTTGCAAATGACCACTACCTGACTAACATGAAATGAACCCTTAAGATGCACAATTGAATTTGTCTTGTAACTGAACCCATCATGAAGGAGAAATAGGACAACAGAATCGAACGGGACAAGCCAATCAAACATAGATTGGATAGCTAAGTCGAATAAAGATACACCAATTAAACATGGACGAGATGAGTGAGTTGATAAATGATTAGGGCCAAACTTCAAGATGAAGCTGCCTACATATACCAAAGATAGAAATTAGGCCATACGTAGTTTCGGCTAAGGTTCACTCAGGTATTAATACTCTCCTCTTGTGCTCTAACTTTTGCCAAGCTGCCCTTTCGGGTTTTCAACCTTGCGATTTTTTTTTTTTTTTTTTTTTTCATTTTTATTTTTATTCTCTAACTTTTGTTTGGGTTGCCCTTTTGGGTTTTCGACCCAGCGAGCCTCTCAAGGATAGTATATCTTCAGTTTGTACATGTTGATTGGTTGTGAGAACTGCAAACCATCCAAATCCATGAGAATGATTGCTCCCGCTAACTAGATTGACTTGATGATGTAGGGACTTGTCTAATTGGGTTTAAACTTGCCCCTAAGGTCGTGGGTAGGAGCTCGATTGTCCTTTAGCACTAAGTCCCCTTTCCTCAAATTTCTAGATCTGACATTTTTTGTTGAATGCCCTGGCAATCCTACATTGATACCCCTAAACATGGTATAATGCCTTCAATCTTCGCTCATCAAATAGCATCAGCTCCTCAAATTGATTCTATTGCCAATCAACTTCTGCTATCTGACATTCCGCCATAATCCTCAACGATGGCACTTCTAATTTGATCTACAAAACAACAGCCATTCCATATACCAAAGAGTAGGGGGTTGCCCTGTAAATGTTTAGATTGATGTCATGTATCCCCAAAGCGTAAAAAGCAGTTTATCTAGCCAATCTCTATAGGTTTCCACCGTCTTACATAGAATAGTCTTGATATTTTCATTTGCAGCTTCAACGACTCCATTGGTTTATGGCTTGTTAGTTGATGACTTGTGAAAAGCCATGTTATATTTCTCAAGTAAAACTATCACTTCTCCTCTAAAGTATGAGCCATTATCTAAAATTACTTCGTTTGGCACCCAATATCTGCAAATGATGTTATTCCTGATGAATTTGGCCACGTGCGATGCTTTTAACACTAAAAACGACTGTGCTTTAACCCACTTCGTAAAATAATCAATGGCAACCAAGATAAACTGATGCCCGTTTGAACCCTTCGGTGTGACTACCCAGATAACCTCTATTCTCCAGACTGAGAAAGGCCAAGGCGAAGTCATATTGTAGAGTTTTGATGGAGGGATATTCATGTGATTGGAGTGGATTTGACATTTGTGGCAACTCCTACTGAGGATACAATCACTCTCCATAGTTAACCAATAGTATCTCTGTCTAAGGATCTTTCTAGCCAGCATTATACTGTTCGTATGGGCTTCACACTCTCCTCGATGGATGGCTTCCATGATACGCTTTGCTTTTTTTTCCTCTACACACAGCTTGTGCATTCCTAAATGCTCCCTTTTGTATAGCTTATTTCTGTAGATGATGACCTGAGCAGCCAGACGTCGTATCTCCCTTTTGTCCTTGGTATTTGCCCCTTATGAGTATGTACTCCTTTCCAAAAAAGTTCCAAATATCAAAGTACCAGGGGTTTTCATATTGAACCTCTTCTGTTGCAGCTACCATTTCATAGGCGGAGGTATATTTTTGTTCTATCAGGATTAGACACATCTTAACCCCAACCATTATATCTATCATGGAGGCCAGGGTTGCCAACACATCAATAATTCGGTTGTTCTCTTTCACTAGGTATGTAAATGTCAGTCGTTTGAACCTCGGGATAAACATGTCCAAAGTTTGATGATAGACTTTCATTTTGTCCTCTTTAACCTTCCAATCTCCATTAGCTTGAGAGACAACCAAGTTCGAATCCCCAATCACATCCAACCTTATTGCCTCTAGTTCTAGAAATGCATGCCTTATACTCTGCTTGGTTGTTGGATACCCTGAATTAGAGTTTGAAAGCTAAAGGGATATAGAAATCATTTGGCGCTATGAGCAACACACCTATCCCATAGACAAATTGATTGGACATTCCATCAAAGTACAACTTCCAAGTGTCTTCTTCCATCTGCATGACCTCCTCATCTGGGAATCAATAATCCATATCTTTTTCTCCTTCAATCAGGTGATCAGCCAAAAATTCTGCTATGGCCCATCATTTAACAGATTTGCAAGCCACATACTTGAGGTCAAATTCAGAAAGCAATATCAACGAATGAGCTAGCCTACCGGTAAACACTGATTTTTCAAAGAGATATTTGATGGGGTCTAATCCTGAAACCAGAGTTATCGAGTGAGCTAGCAAGTAGTGTCTCAACTTCCTGCTGGCCTAAACCAAAGCCAAGCAAGCCTTTTCCAAGAGAGTGTAGTAGGTCTCGTATTCAAGTATCTTCTTGCTCAAGTAGTAGATGGCTTTCTCCGCTTTCTCGCCTGAATCTTGTGCAAGCATACATGCCATGGTTGATTAGTCACTGATAAATACAGAATCAGCAGTTTTCCTGGCTCAGGTGGTGATAACATAGGCAGATTCTACAAACACTACTTAACTTGCTCGAAGGAAAACTAACACCGATCATCCCATTGCAACTTATTTCCTCTCTTTAACAGACCAAAAAGTCGTTCACAAGTCAAGGTTAATTTAAAAATAAGCCTCCTTATGAATTGCAATTTGCCCAGAAAGCCCCACACCTCTTTTTTAGCCATTAGTGGCGACATTTCTAAGATGGCCTTAATTTTGGATGGATCAACTTCAATTCCTCGTTGTGTGATCAGAAATCCCAACATCTTACCCGTAGTTACCCGAAAGGTTTATTTCTGTGGATTCAGCCTCAGCCTCAGCCTGTATTCCCTGATTCTCTCAAAGAATTTCTTTAATGCGGTATAATGGCCTTCCCGATTTTTGGACTTGACAATCATGTCATCTACATACACCTCAACTTCTTTGTGGATCATATCATGCAACAGTGTGGTGGCGGCTCGCTGATAAGTGGCCCTGGCATTTTTCAAACCAAATGGCATGACCCTATAATGATACATTCCCCATGGTGTAGTAAATGCAGTCTTTTCTCTATCCTCTAGAGCCATAAGAATTTGATTATACACTGAAAAAATATCCATGAATGACAGCAAGGCATGCCCTACAGTGAAGTCAACCAATTCATCAATATGTGGCAATGGAAGGTCATCTTTCAGACTAGCTTTGTTCAAGTCTCGAAAGCCAACACAAACCTTGATTCTACTTGTAATGACTCGGATTCTAATTCGTATTAGATTGGTGTAAAATTGGTGCTCGTCACCTTAAAACTTGTATGGTCGTCGGACTCTTGGCATTGATGGGTTGGTAAGTGAACTTCAAATATTTTAATTGAGGATCCTTGGGTGATGTTTGGAACCTTGATTGAAGCCGTAACAAGGTATTTAGGCAAGATTAGATCAAAAGTCCAACAAGTGAGTTTTTGTTTTTGACCAGCCTTCACTCTTTTGCCCTTTTTTCCTTCCATACTTTGAATGTTAATGTGAGGCCAAAACCATTGGAAAACTTGTTTTCGAGGCTTCAATTTGGACATAAGAACGACCTAAAATGGAGGCTGAACAAGAGAGTTATAACTGTTTGAATTTTGAGTTTCTGTGCTGGAAACATGCTCGCTCGAGCAAGCTTTTCTTCGCTCGAGCGAACTGCGCGATTTTCAGAGATTCTAGGAGCTTCTTTTCTACACTTGAGCCAAGCTTTCTTTGCTCGAGTGACCAGGTCACTAACAGACATTATAAAGTGACTTTTTGGCCCAAAAACTCTATTTTTCTGCCTCTCTTCTCCTCTCATCCTCCAAACCCAAAACCCTAACCTTCCAAACTCTTGATTTCTCCACTTTTTACCAAAGATTCACCCCAAATCTTTCTAGAAGGTTGAAGAACAAGCATGGATCAAGACTTTTACCAATTGTTTTGCCATTTCATTGGAGTTGAAAGATAGGTCTTCATCCTTAGCTTCCAATCTTGAGGTAGGGATAGTTTTACCCTAGTTTTTCTTTATTTTGGAGAAATTTCATGGTATTGTTGTGACTCATGAGCTAATTTGAAGATCTTGTTGGATTAAAACCATATTCACATAAATAAACCAATTTACTTGATATTGCTTGAAATTTCTAAAATCCTTTTTACAAAATATGTATATAAATATTATTAAAACCTATATCTATGACGAAGGAGGAAAACCCCCAAATTTGGTAAAACCCAAAACTCTCAATCTGAGTGGGAAACACTAAATTGAATGGAATTTCCTTTGATTCATGGAATATTGTGAATAATAAAGAGATGAAAGATGTGAATGTGGATATGGTAAAGGAATTGTGATTTGAATGTTATTATTCTTTGAATATTATGTGGTGTTTCATCTATTGTGATGATGGATGCTTGTTGATGGAATTAAAATGTGATAAAATGGTTAATTGTGCATGAGTCCGGGTAAGAGTTAGTTTTGGAAAATTTGGTGTTGTGTTGGTACCCGCTTGCGGGGAGGTTAAAAAGGTGCCCAAATGCCCTGTCTAGGCTTATCGTTGGACGAATGTGGGAAAGATGTTTTAGGGTGTCCACACAGTCTCGCCGTATAATAGCCAGCAAAAGTGAAAAAACGGATGATTTTCTTGAGCAGCCCACTTCCCCGCCGTATAATAGTCGGCAAATGTGGGGATGTTTTTTTGAAACTAAAGCAACTTGTGTTGGACTCTTACATAGGACTCATGGTTTGTTTTCCATTGATGTGATTGTTTAAATGTTGTGTTGTAAAGGTGTGAAATGTAATTGTCCATGCTTAATCGTTATGTATTTACATAATTGGTGAAGATTACGTGTGTTCATAACTCCTTATTATGTTTTGTCTCAAGGATGCTATAAATTTATTCGAATGATTAAATACTTGGTTAAATGTATTCCTATTGGGCATATAGCTTACCCCTATTTTATTTTTCAGGAAATAATGTTGTACAACTACAATGGTGACTTGAAGTAAGCAATGTTGGGATTGACAATTGAGAATATTTTGCTGTAAAGATTTAGAGTTTTGTACTAGCACTGTTAGACTTATTTTGTTGTTGTCTCTTGCACACCCATGGGGTTCTTCTTTTGTAATTGTCGCCTTGTTTGTTAAACTTGGAGTTGGGTACAAGGTTTTATGGTTATGTAAACATGGAAATTGTAAATTTAAATCGTAGTTTAGTGAACATGATGGCTTTTGGAGTAAATTGTTATATTGGTTGCAATGGTTTCATGTATGGAATAGCATGGCATTACAGATTGGTATCAGAGCATTAAGTTCGAATACCTTAGGCTCGTAGGAAGTGACTTTTGTCACAATGGGATGTTTACGTGCCTTTTGTGCCTTGTGTATGTATGTGGTTATGTGTGTATAGGGTTAACTTCTGAGATATAGCTTCTATCCATTGCACTAATCAAGACCCTTTTGGAAAGGCATCTAATCAATGCTTTTTCCACTTGGAGGTCCTTGATTGCCATGAATTGGTTAGTATCTTAGGCGGGTAACCTATATATGCTTTATATGATTGCATGATAATGTGGATAGTCTTATATGAAAGTAGATATTTGTGTAAATGCTTGTTTGGATGGTGTGTAGAGCATGAAAATCTTAAGTAGGGCACCTCGGTGTGTATCACATGGGTTAGCTGTTAGCATTGGTTGTGAGTTGGCATAGGTTTGCCCTAGTGGTGGTTGGCATGTCTTGAGGGGCAATAATACTTTCGGATCCTTTGTGGCAGTGTGAGCGGTTATGGCATGGTAGGGATTATGATGGGTGAGCAGAGACTGATTGATTGAGAATTTGGCTAATTTGGAATCTAGAAGAGAAATTTTTTTTTTAGAAAGTGAGTTAAATGTAGAGGTTTGAGGTAAATTAGACTATGGATAATAAGTGAAAGAGGTTGTAATAATGGTGTTGAATCTCTGGTAGTGGAGATGGTGACTTAAGGGTTGAGATATTAAGTGCTAGAATTGGTTGCTCTCTAGAAATTATGGTGTAGTGCATAAGTAATTGGTCTTGATGCTTGATTATTGAAGTGCTTGAGTAGAAAATAGTATTGTCAATTGAGTGGTCTAGTTATTTTATCAGAGGTCTTGATGGCATAATAAATGTTCTTAGAAGATGCTCTTGGAGTTAACTTGGGAGGTTATTATGGTTCAATGGAGCATGTGACAAAGTGTGTTGGATTGATTAGTGAAGTCGGATCGGTTTGGCCTCATAAAAATCTGTGCTTGATAGTTTGGGAATCTTTGATATTAATTTTTGTGGCTACTTTTGACTATGAGTTGGAAGTTTGTAATGGTTGAGGGTATATGTGAGTATTTTGGTTGGGCCTAGAAAGTGTTTATGATGACATAGTTTCAAATATTGAGATGAAGATAAAATTTGGTTATTGTAGCTTGTTTATGAGGTTGATTCATGTCAAGTAAGTCACCAATTGGGGTGTAAATGTGGAGATTTCCTCGAGTAAGAGTTATCTTAATTTTTCTTTTGGGATCTTAAGCTTTTGACTTAGTTTTCCATTATACTATAGGCATGGAAGAGATTTCAGGTTGCCAGTGGGTTGATGTAGCATTACCATTGTGTTGGTTTTATGTTTGTCCCATCTTGAATGTTTGGAGTTAGCTCGGATTCAAGGGTACTTGGTTTCCCTTGGTAAAAGAGGATGATTCCTTACCTTTAGTTTTAATTGGAAGTATTTGTTGGTGATGGTATTTGTATATTTCTTGGTTAGACTATTTCCTTGGAGAAAGGAGCTAGTGTGGAGGATATTTTTGTTGTTGTTTTTAGTCTTGAAACTTATTCTTGGGTGACTTGGATGTGCCTTACTCTTGTGGAAATGTTAGCGGTGTCTTCGGAATGAATGGTTGGAATATGTCTCGCGAGCATTACTTTCGGAAATCTTATAAAGCAACGGTTTGACTATTGGTTTCAGACGGACTTTTGAGGATGAATATGACAGTGTGATTGTTGGTTGATGTAACCTTGACATGAATCATGCTAGCCTTGTAGTTGTTTTATGGGGAAATAAAATAAAATAAAATAAATGTGTGAAGTGCTACTTGATAGGAAATAGGAATTGTTGGTTGGCCTAAGGGATTGTATCGTTGCTTAGTACTATGTGGATGGTGTCAGTGGGTTATTGTTAAGTATAGGTTGGGCATTGTGAATCACCATAGTACTAGTGTAGTGTTGTGTGCTAATTTTGGGGTAGGTTCCATGGTGTGACGGATTTAAGGAATAGGTGTTGATGTGAGTTAGCTTGTCGACTTGGGGTACTGAAATATGATTTAGTCGTATACCTAGTCGTGAAAGAGCCCAGAATGAACTGAGAACATATTATTGGAAGTTTTTGGTGAACACCACGTAGGAGAAAAACTAGTTGACTTGATGTTGACATGTTGTGGAGGCTGTTGGTAGTTATTTGTGGTAAGTTTATTAACTGTCGTGTGGAAAAGAGTTGGTGGGTGAGTATTTTTCATGGAAATTTGTGTTTGGTCCACTATTAGTGATTGGTCAATTCTTAGAATCACTCTTACCTAAAGGATAAAAATTGTGAACATGAGAAGTGTACGTGAGTATTTTGTTAAGTTTGGTGTGTGTGACGACGATGTTTTCATGGAGTTGAAATGGGAGTTATTTTGTAGCCCTTGCCCTTTAGTTACAAAAATTGTTTCGTATCCTTAGAGTTAGAGCTGTGAACTCCTTATATTGATCCTTTATTTTGCTATAAGAGCAGTGAGAAATTGTGTTGTTGGTAGGTTGATCGAATACGATTATTTGGTTTACTTTGGATGTATTTGACCTTTAGTGGTAAGTGGTTTTCTTAATTAAAAGATATATAGTTATGCCAACTAGAGGGTGATCCCTTATTTCAACTTTATTCTAGAACGTTTGTAAAGGTAACATCTTAGAAGAAGTTATTCGGTATACTCCTTGTCAGGAAATAAAGCGGTACGAAGTGCCCTTGTAATTTGGTTAGTTATGGAAATTGTGTTGGAGTGACTATTAGTGACCTGGAAATTCTTTAAAGTGAATAAGTATTTGCTGGTGTACCCTTTTCAGCTTGAATTATATATGCTTTTAATGAAAGGTTTGATATGACAGTTGGTGTTATTGTTTTGTGACTTAAGCAATTGTGAGAGGTAGATTTTAATTTCATTGGGTAAGCCGTGGTGAATGACCTTTTGAGTTAAATTATTTTCAGGGGTGGAGCAATTATAGTAGTGATTAGATTGAAGTACTGAAAGTTTGATTTTGTTAGAATTTTAAATTAGAGGTGTAGTACCATTATTAATGGTGAGAGTGTTTGTTATGGAGTAAGTCTGTGTTATAATAGGTGTTGAATTTGGGTTTGACCTCTTAGGACATCATAATCTTAGTATGGTGGGGGAGCCGTGTTTTAACCTTGGAAGTAAATACCATGGCATTGACTTTAGAGAATGCGGTGTACTGTACAAGCATAGACTGAGGATTTTTCTTTACGTGGTGTTAGTAGTTGTGGTGTTAGTGAGTGTGTGTTTGTCACTCAGGGGAGTGACAAGTCGTGACAATTGCTTGGTAATTGTTTTTAGTTGATTGTGTGTGATTTCCCAAAACGGGGTTAATGTTGAAAATTGTGATGCAAATGTAAAATAAATAAAGAGTAATTGGTGGATTTTGGTAGTGTTTGTAAATGGGATGTGATTTCCCAAACTCATGATGTTTAGTCTATTTGTTTTGTTATGTGTGGTTGTTGTTTGAATAACTATAAAGAAATTGTGTCATCACTATCGTGATGGGATTATTGGGTGGGTGACGGTTGAGAGTCACTAGTCGAAATATGCTAGAGAATAGAATTGGGAATGGAGTTCTCCGATTGAACATGATCTTGTTTTTACCAAAATTGGGAATATATTATGAAGGATAAACCGGCTAGTAAATGTGAAACATTTATGAACAATGCATATTGAGTCTTATGGTGTGTATGATTCTTAACAACCTTAAAATAAATAAATATATATTTTCTTAAAACCTAGTACTTCTACAAATCATTTGTATGTATTTGAAACATTTTCGTATAAAGTCTTCTACCATGAATGGTTTTTTTTTTTTAGAATTCAAAGGTCAAAAAATATGTTTTCAGATGTAATTTTTCTTCTTGGTTATTAAATATTTTAAAATCACAAGTGAGTAATGAGAAGGCGTAATGCCAGTTGTGTTGCAAGCACGAGATTTAAGGTGCTTGGTTTTGTTGAGTTGTGCTTTGTTGAAGGCCATGATTGGTAGATAAAATATTTATTAAAACCTTTTCTTCACATGAAAAGGGATTGAGGACTTGGGTTGTAATGTAAGGCAATTGTTTGGAATTTGGTTGATGAGAGACCGATGGTTGTTTGTTGGGGTGTGAATGTAAGGTGAAAGCTCAGTCTCCTAAGGTTCTATGTTGTTAAGCAACTGAAAATTATTTTCTTGAGGTTAAGTTTGTTTGAGATACTACTGTAGGGTATGTTAGTGATGCCTTCACTTGACTTTTTGTTTCATAGAATTGATAAATTCTTGTGACTGTTAAAGATAATCATGTGAATGAGTTGAAAAAGAGGTTCATCACTTTGGAATTGTCGTTTGTATTATTTGGGTGTTATCAGAATATTAGTGTGGGACTGAAATATGGAGGTTTTCCTTAGTTTTCAAGTTAGACTTTTGGTCTGGTGAATGTAAACCAATTGGGAGTTGTTTCTTGTCCAACTCATGAAATTCGTTGCATTGGGAAACTCTTCTAGAGACTTGTGATTGAGTAGGGATTGTTCATGATTAGTTGGAGTAAGTGTTAATTTTAGTACCCGTTTCATTTTGGTTGTTCGAAACTCTGATTCTTGAATTGTCTAATTTCGGGGATGAAATTTCCTAAGGTGGGGAGATTGTAATGACTCGGATTTTAATTCGTATCGAATTGGTGTAAATTGGTGCCCGTCACCTTAAAACTTGTATGGTCGTCGGACTCTTGGCATTGATGGGTTGGCAAGAGAACTTCAAATATTTTAATTGAGGATCCTTGGGTAGTGTTTGGAACCTTGATTGAAGCCTTAACAAGGTATTTAGGCAAGATTAGATCAAAAGCCCCAAAAGTGAGTTTTTTTTTTTTTTTTGACCGACCTTCACTCTTTCACTCTTTTTTCCTTCCATACTACGAATTTGAATGTGAGGTTAGAACCATTGGAAATCTTGTTTCCGGGGCTTCAATTTGGACATAAGAACAACCTGAAACGAAGTCCGAACGAGAGAGTTATACCTGTTTGAATTTTGAGTTTCTATGCTGCAAGCATGCTCGCTCGAATGAGCTTTTCTTCACTCGAGCAAACTGCGCAATTTTAAGAGATTCTGGGAGCTTCTTTTCTACACTCGAGCCAAGCTTCCTTCGCTCGAGCGACCAAGTCGCTAACAGACATTATAAAGTGACTTTTTGGCTCAAAAACTTTATTTTTCTCCCTCTCTTCTCCTCTCATCCTCCAAACCCGAAACCCTAACCTTCCAAACTCTTGATTTCTCTACTTTTTACCAAATATTCATCCTAAATCTTTCAAGAAGGTTGAAGAACAAGCATGGATCAAGACTTTTACCGATTGTTTTGTAATTTCATTGGAGTTCAAAGATGGGTCTTCATCCTTAGCTTCCAATCTTGAGGTAAGGATACTTTTACCCTAGTATTTCTTTATTTTGGAGATATTTCATGGTATTGTTGTGACTCATGAGCTAATTTGAAGATCTTGTTGGATTAAAACCATATTCACATAAATAAACCAATTTACTAGATATTGCTTGAAATTTCCTAAATCCTTTTTATAAAATATGTATATAAATGTTATTAAAACCTATATCTATGATGAAGGAGGAAAACCCCCAAATTTGGTAAAATCCTAAACTCTCAATTTGAGTAGGAAACACTAAATTGAATGGAATTTTCTTTGATTCATGGAATATTGTGAATAATAAAGAGATGAAAGATGTGAATGTGGATATGGTAAAGGAATTGTGATTTGAATGTTATTATTCTTTGAATATTATGTGGTGTTTCATCTATTGTGATGATGGATGCTTGTTAATGGAATTAAAATGTGATAGAATGGTTAATTGTGCATGAGTCCGGGTAAGAGTCGATTTTGAAAAATGTGGTGTTGTGTTGGTACCCGCGCGCGGAGAGGTTAAAAAAGTGCCCAAATGCCCTGTCTAGGCTTATCACTGGATGAATGTGGGAAAGATGTTTTAGGGTGTCCACACAGTCCCGCCGTATAATAGCTGGCAAAAGTAGAAAAACAGATGGTTTTCTTGAGGAGCCCACTTCCCGCCATATAATAGCCGACAAATGTAAGGATGTTTTTTTGAAACTAAAGAAACTTGTGTTGGACTCTTACATGGGACTCATGGTTTGTTTTCCATTGATGTGATTGTTTAAATGTTGTGTTGTAAAGGTATGAAATGTAATTGTCCATTCTTAATCGTTATGTATTTACATAATTGGTGAAGATTACGTGTGTTCATAACTCCTTATTATGTTTTGTCTCAAGGATGCCATAAATTTATTCGAATGATTAAATGCTTGGTGAAATGTATTCCTATTGGGTATATAGCTCACCCTATTTTATTTTTCAGGAAATAATGTTGTACAACTACAGTGGTGACTTGAAGTAAGCGATGTTGGGATTGACAATTGAGAATATTTTGCTGTAAAGATTTAGAGTTTTGTACTAGCACTGTTAGACTTATTTTGTTGTTGTGTCTTGTACACCCATGGGGTTCTTCTTTTGTAATTGTCGCCTTGTTTGTTGAACTTGGAGTTGGATACAAGGTTTTATGGTTATGTAAACATGGAAATTGTAAATTTAAATCTTAGTTCAATGAACATGATGGCTTTTGGAGTAAATTGTTATATTGGTTGCGATGGTTTCATGTATGGAATAGTAGGGTGTTACACTGCCATCTTTCTTCAGGATTGGCACAATGTTGGATAACCAAGTCAGATACTCGGATACAAGAAAAAACCCGAAGTTGATTTGTTTAGTAACCTCTTATTTGATTTTGAATGCCCAATTTGGATGAATTCTACAAAGCTTCTGTTTGACAGGTCGGGCATCAAGATTAACAAGGATCCGATTTTGTACAATTTCAAGGTCAATTCCAGGTATATCTTCATTGGACCATGCAAAAACATCTTTGAATTCCTTTAATAAAGCAACTAATTGCTCGCTTTCCTCTGAAGATAAAGTGGAACCAATCTGGACTAGGTGAAGATCTTTCTCAGTACCCACGTTTACGAAAACAATTTCGTCGACAAACAACTTAGCACGCCTTTTTTTACTCCCAATTGATTAAATTTTTCAAAGCCCGAGGAATTTCTTCCTTTTCATTTTCATCAAAATTTTGAAAATTTTGGTCAATGATATGAACTATATGTACAGAGAAGTAAGCAGAAATCACAGCTTCTTCATTCAGAATCTCGGGCTCAACAGTTGCAACAGACTTAAAAGAAAAGGAAAAAGCAAAATAAGACTCTGACATCTCAGACAAACTCAAATCTGACTCCAACCCCACAAGCCCAACTGACTCAGGCTCAATAACCAATTTAGTATTCTCAATAAAACTTTTCTCAACATGCCAATTTGCTTGCGTACCATTCACTGTATCTACGATGAAGCTTGAGTAATCGACAGGTGGTCCTTTCCCGATCACAGAAATAGTCATATCCCCCAAGTTTATTGGTTCAGCACTAGTATCAGACTCTTTCAGCAAATCAGCCAGTGTTAGACCCAAGACGTCCTCTATACTACTTTCAAAATTGACATCACTGTCTTGATCGATGTCGATGCTTGGATCTTCCTGCTCCTCATCGCTATTAGAGAGCTGATGATCAGAGAAGATTTCAAACTCAAGATATCTCTTCCTTTCCTCTTAGTCAATCCATGGCTCTGAAAACCCACAGAAAGGGAAATCCTTTCCTTTTCGGACAAAGTGCCCGTTCAAGATTCCATGAATTGGCTTATGGACCAACTCAAACTGTCGCCCGGTTCTCTTTGCCTTGATCCTCTCCTTGATCTCTTACTTTTTCTTTTCCAGTCATCTGTTGTAGGTGCATACCATAGTCCGAATACATACGGGTTATGAGGTACTTCACCTACTGGAGCAATACCTTTCCTGCCATTTTGTCCTAATCCCATCCCAAAAATGTGACCCAGTTTACTCATGAAGTAGATTGATTGGGCACTGACATATGCACCTTTGTCTTCTGCCATGAGTGTTTGAACTAGCTGGGCCTCTGCCAATGTAAAACCAGAGAGGAACACGTCCTCCTCCAGATTGGGAGGAGGATGAATGGATGAATTTCCAAAGTTAGTGGCAATTCCTCCATCATATGGGCATTTTACCAATTGATGCATCATGGATGATACAGCCTTCATCTGATGGAACCAGGGCCTTTCCAATAGCAAGTTGAATGTTGCGGGGACATCCATAACATGAAATTCTACTTCGTGCTTAAATGGACCCATTGTAATTTCACTACAAGAAGTTTCACTTTTGGTGACTAAAATTTTAGTCGCCAAAAGCCTTATTTTAGTCGCCAATCACTTTTGCCAACTAATATATTTGGTCATCCGTTTGGTCACCAATACTTCGTTGGGGAAACAATCGGCAACTAAAATTTTTTTGGTAGCCAAAAGTGACCTATTGGCGACTAAAACTTTAGTAGCCATATATTTTTTAAAAATAATTAAATATATATATTTTTACTTTTAGTGACTAAATTATTTAGTAGCGAATTGAGCAAGTATGTTTGGCGACTAACTATTTGGTAGCCAAAACTTTCACTTTTTGAGGATTGGAGACTAAAAATTTAGTAGCCAACCAAAAGTTTCACTTTTTGAGAATTAGGGACTAAAAATTTAGCAGCCAAAAATTTCCTTTTTACAATTGGCAACTAAAAGTTTAGTAGCCAAAAGTTTCACTTTTTTACAATTGGCGACTAAAGTTTTAGTAGCCAAAAGCCAACCTCTGATATTTGTTTTGTCGCCAAAAGGTCTCATTTAGTTTTTATAATTTGTTCTGTAATATTTTTTGCGCCACTTGTAACTTGTGCATAGACAAAATTATTCATCCATCCATTCATCCATTCATTCAATTCTCAACCATTCAATACAAATATTTCTCCATAACCTGTAGCATTCAATTTCCAACCATATACCAAACTTAACTATTAACCATACATATTAAAGAAAATAAGAATCCATAAACATAGTATAATCCAACAAATACATATACTATCCAAACCAACAATTAAAATACAAATTAAACAAAATCTTAATAACAAAACATATCAGGTGTACATGTTTTCTATAAACAAAAATATAATGTAAATTGCGCCCATGCAAACATCATCAATTTGTCCCAAAAACATCACTGTATCCATGCCAACATTATCAATCTGTAACAAAAACATAATATCCACTAATATTTTATTGAATAACATTCACATTTACAATTATTAAAAAAAAAAAAAATTACATACAACTTGAAATTTATTAACTTTTTATGTTTTACGCTTGAAGCAACTACTTGTGCCATCCCACTAGTGGTTCGGAGGCTGTAATTAAAATTCAAACGTAATTAATCTTTTCAAATGAATTATTGGCTCAATTCAAAGGTATAACCTTAAGGTTCCTACCTAAGTTATACATACAAACCATGAAATTGTATGTCCATGCCAACATTATCAATCTGTAACAAAAACATAATATCCACTAATATTTTATTGAATAACATTCACATTTACAATTATTAAAAAAAAAATAAAATTACATACAACTTGAAATTTATTAACTTTTTATGTTTTACGCTTGAAGCAACTACTTGTGCCATCCCACTAGTGGTTCGGAGGCTGTAATTAAAATTCAAACGTAATTAATCTTTTCAAATGAATTATTGGCTCAATTCAAAGGTATAACCTTAAGGTTCCTACCTAAGTTATACATACAAACCATGAAATTGTCAACCTGTGCTATTCCTAGCATTTACACCATGAACATGAAAACTTAGAAAAATTGGTCTTACTCTGTCACCAAATCTGTGAGTCCTTATAGACAATATTTCGAGGCTTATTCACAGCATCCATCACAACCTGAAAGGAAAAGCAATAAATGCAAAGAAATCAAAGAAATACAACTCAAAAGTGAAAGAATAAAGGTCACTTTGATGGGAAATGGAAGATTAAACACATTTATATATTTCCTTTTCCTATTTCCCGTGTACTCAAGCTCACTGTACTAATTTAATCTAAGGTGGAATTCAACACAAACTATAAACACAAATAAAACCTCAAGTTATGATTTTCCAGTCCTAATTCATCAGCTAATTTCTAAGGTGTGGACAAGCATCCAACAAAGAATCTATCTCACTTCCAGCCTTGAAACACCTTACGGCAACCTTCCTAAACATGTACATGGTATACTTATTTTTCAGCTCTACTGAACTTGTGAATTTCTTGGAATGTTTTAGTTGCCAAAAGTGAAATTTCTCGTAGTGGCGAATGCGGTGAACCAGTCGGAGATATTGCTAGGTTTGTATAATTGTGATGGGTATAGGTTGAAGGTAGACAATGGTTTCTTGCTTTTGGGGTGGTAAGATAGAGCTATCCTTACTGCTTCGGCATGGCGATGCTGATCTTTTGCATGGTAGTTGTTTGCAGTTATGTTACAGATGCAGAATCTGTGCACAAAAATACTTCAAATATATTTTTGTGTGTGAATTTTGTATACATCTTTACATTCATCTTCTGATTTGTAACTAAAGGGAATCTGGATGGATTGTATTCATATTTTTATTTGTAACTAGGGCATCTGGTTGGGTTATATAAATTGATGCGCTCACAATTCACTTACATCATTTTATTACTAGTTCGGCATTCACTCATATTTATTATCAATACAGTGATGGTGACATATCATATGATATATACTTAATAATGTGTTCAAAAGTATAGTTTCAACTTGCTTGTTTGTCTATTTTTTATGTGCTTGTTTTTGTTGCATACATTACTCAAATCAAAAAATATACAAATTTAAAAAAATTATCATGAAATCTATCTATAAATAAACATACCGTGAGTGTTTTAATTCATAGTATTATTACAGTTACTCAAAGCATATCATCCATAGTATTACAGTTTTTTTTTTTTAGTTACTCAAAGCATAAACAGATTTTATATATAAAAAAATTCATTTAAAATGATGTAATAATAAATCATGAGCTATAATGGTAATTCAAATAAAACAACCATAAAAAGTTATGTTATTTTGTATGAATAATTAATATAAATTATATTCATATAGCACTACCTTTTCCATAAATCAAAACAAAAAACAAAGTACCAAACATAAATTTATGGTTAAGATGCCTACATACCAAATCTTTGTACATAGATTTGTTTAGAAAAATAAAAAACCTTGCGAACTAGAACCGCCAGTGCACGTGTACTTGTGTGTTCTGCTAGGCAATAAAAGAAATCCAAATATGATTCTATGAGTCTTTTACCCACTGAAAAACTGAACAAAAATGATTTTGATAGACCCATCAATGTAGAAGTACCACACGCAAGTGGTCTGAAAACGCTCTCTCGAGATGGCCATAACCTGATCTCAATCCAACAGAGAGCAAAATGACAAGAAACCAGTGATGTAAGATTCATGAACATGATGAGTCTTACCCTCAAATGTCAGCTTAAAAAACTTTAACTCATGTTATTCTAGGTCCTGGTATACTTATTTTATTCTAGGTCTTAGAAGGCTTAGCAACATTGCCAGTTATACGACCCCCACACATACCTAGTCATGCTGATATAAACTAAGACATAAAGGTAATGTAAAGCCCTTTTGAGGTTACCAAACCAGAAAAGCCTTGTATTAATATATGCAAAGGATTGTAGAGCTATAAATGTACACAAACATAAGAATTTATAAGAGGCATATATGCATCACAAACAACAAGCAGTGTTATAAAGAAATGCCCTCCAACATACGTAAAATGAGGTATATAGTACTGTTTAAAAATTATTGTCTTTTCCAACTGCTCAATTCCACAGACCAGTTGATCCCAACAAGAATCTCATAAGATTAATTCTGAATCAAACTTTTAACTTCTCACAACATTAAACATTGGCAGAAGTTTTTTCTCGGAGCCTCATCAACCTTCTTTTCTATTCAAATTTCATTTCAACATTTTGTTTCAATTTCGTTTCAACATTTTTCCAAACACATGGTGAGCAAGAGGGTGGAAAACAACAACAATAAAAAACATAGACCAAACTGATTCACGGAAACATCTAGAACCAAGGCAAGGCAAATGAGGCAATTCGATGTGTTAGATTCAAAACACCTGCTAGCTTCCATTCTTTTATATACATGTTATATATATATATATATATATATATAGAGAGAGAGAGAGAGAGAGAGAAAGGAAGGGGAAGAAGAAGGGAAAATACTAGGGTGTGCTCCAATGGTTGCTGCGAGCGAGAAATAAAGAGAAAAAACACTGCTCTTGTGAGAAATAGATAGAAGAGAAACTCCGACCCTCTGATTTATAACCAAAAAAAACACAAAAAAAAAAAAAAAAACAAATCCTTTGTTATAAAATCCTAGAATTTTGGTAAATATATATATAAAGAGAGAAGAAGAGGCCAGAAATACCTGGTGTGCGCTGGAAGAGACACAAATCAAAGTAGCTATTGTTGTCCATCTCTGGTGGGGGGATAGGTGGTACTGCCATTGGTGGGGAGGTGGGTTGTACCGTTGCCAGTGAGGAAGTGGGTGCTCGTATGCGACAGTGGTGGACGGTAGGAGGGTTGACTGCGATGGAGAGAGAGAGAGAGAGAGAGAGAGAGAGAGAGAGAAGAGGGATGATGAGAGAGTGAAATGGGAGAGGACTGACAGAGTAATCTAATTAAGGGACAAAGTTTGATCAATGCCAACTAAGTGCTTGTTTGGCATGTGCTAAAATAGCACATTATCCTATTTGGGTCACATTACCTCTCTACCAAATCACTTCAAACTCAAACCATATTTTACGTTTTTTCTTTTTTTTTGTAAAAAGTCAAAAAGTATACTAATCTAGCACTTCCCAATAACCCCTAAATTGTTTTTAGTAGCCAAAACCTTAACTAACGGTGACTAAATATTATTTTAGTCGCTAAAAGTAGTAATTTGGCGACTAAATATTTTGGTTGCCAATTAATTTTATAAATCCCTCCAAAATTCAGAATTTTCCCTCCAAATATTATAATTCTTTGGCTACTAAAACATTTTTTAGTCGCTAAAAACAAATTTTTTGCGACCAAACTTTTGGTTGCCAAAGATAAAAAGTAAATTTTTATTTTTTATTTGGCGACAAAAAAATTTTAGCAACCAAAACTAGCTATACAGTGACTAAAACATTTTTTAGTTACTGAAATAAATTTTTGGCGACCAAAAGTCTGAAAGTAAATTTTTGTTTTTTGTTCGGTGACTAAAAAATTTTCGTAGCTAAAACTATCTATACAGTGACTAAAACATTTTTTAGTTGCCAATTGTGGCATTTTTAGCGACTAAATTTTTTTTCAGTCACCCATAATCGATATTTCCCAACTAAAAAAATTTGCTAGCTAAATATTGTACTTTTGCCGACTAAAAAAATTTTTGGTCACCAATTCCACAAGTTTTGGTGACTAAATTTTTTTTGTCACCAAAAGTGCATTTTGTTGTAGTGTTTGCACTTTCACTATCCCCATAACTTCCCAACTAAGTGTTGTCATAAGCCCGGATCAACTAGTAGTAGGTGTGAAATTTGCCGGCTTTAGCCCTTGTATAATCAGTGCGCGAAGGACAGACATTGATGGCTAATCTGTTGTCAATTAGAATGATCAGGATCCATTTCTTTCTACACTCTAGTGACACATATAGAGGCTTATTGTGTCTCGATCCTTCCAATGGTAGCTCTTTGTTGGAGAAGATCATCACGGGAGTTGTTTCTTTTTGGATGATTAGCAACACAAATTGTTCCAAACTTGTGTCAATTGACAGCGTAGCCTTGCTTAAGGATGACAATATCGCTTGTCGGTGTTCTCGAGAAGCCATAAGAAACCCCCAAGTGGAGATGTTTGCCTGGATCTTGTTTAACTATTTTAGAACCAGGTCTTCTTCCACTTCTTTCTCTTTCTCTTTCTTAACTTCTTTGTCTTTGCCTGACGACTCTCATTAGTCTAGGTCTGGAGGCTTGAAGTAGCGCCCACTCCTAGTCAAATGATCAATTTCTTTTGAGTACTAAGTCTCGTCAAGCACATTGTTTATCTATTCATCGTTAGTGTGGCCAAGCTGTAGGTCATTATCATCTCACAATTTACCTTTGGTGACCAAAAAGCAATTGTCAAGCTCTACTCGAATCATCCCCACATCATACACTGGTTGGCTTTCTGGTTCTTTTCCTTCCTCTCTAGAACCCTTTCCTTTACTATTGGTATCAGATTTTTTGATGTTGATTTTTAGTTCATCCCTTTTTCTCTCAATTTTCTCATCAGAAACTTCGCTACTGCTTGACCAACCATGACTGACATCGGAATTTCTTGGATCCCACCATCATATCTGCATATTCACAAGGTCTACTTCTTCAGAGAACTGGAAATTGGCCAAGCCCTCCTCTAGGTCGGCCAAGCCATCCAACCCCTATTCAGATACATCTTCTCTAACAATATTGATAAAAAAATGAGTTAGGCAGAACAACCTCAGGCTTTGGTTAACCAATGGGTACAATATACTTACTAGGATCATATCCTTCCTCTGGTAGTTTCACAACCTCAGTCACAAACACTTTGGTTGTTTCCTCTTTGGCATTTACCATTAGCACCATAGGGTTCTTTTGGTTGGGTTGGAAGTGCATCCATCATGCATAGATTAGTGCTCTCAAGAATGTGTACCTTGGGGTTTAGGTGGATGAGAGGGTGTGATATAGATACTGGGGTCAAACATAGGTGATAGTGTATGGATAAAGTTGAGCCGAGGAGGTGGTAGGGCTTTGTCGTGGGGTGGCAATGGGTTGGTAGTGACATTGGGTTTTGGCGGCTGTGAGGGAGTTATAATTTTCTTGTTAATAAGATCTCGAATCTTATGACAGAAACGGAAACAACGGTCGGTATCATGTCCAGGCTATTGGTGGAGGGCATAGTATTTGACAGGGTTATGTTTGGCTATGAGAGGATCTGGCAAAGGTCGAGGGTCAAGGGGTTTGAGATACCCTCTTTCTACCAAGATCTTCATGGCTTTGGTAAGGGACATATGGAGTGGGTTGAAGGTTCTGGTTAAGGCTTGAGCTGAGTTTGTTGTTTGTGGACTGGCATTAGCAAAGGTTTCGGTTATTTTGGTAGTGGTGATAGTGACTGAGTTGACCTTAGAAGGTTTCTGTGCCATGCTACTATTGGTGGTAATGTTTGGATTACTGCCAAAGGTCTTTCGTACAGTCTCTTTATCATCCACTATAATTCCCTACTTAATGGCGTCCTCTATCTGAACTCTCATTTCATGCAGTTCTTTGAAAGTAAATAGTGGAAGGACTATCATTTTTTGCAATATTTTTCCATGTAGATTTCTTACTACCATACATATTTGATCTTTCTTCGGTGGTCTGTTAGTCATCATCGCCGACTTAGCCCTCATCTGGTAACGAAGGCTATAAAAGCTTTATTAGGTTCTTGTCAAGTTGCTTTTAACTCTAGGGTGGTTACTTCAATCTAGGTGTTATAAACATATTGGGTAACAAAAGCCTCAGCCAATCCTTTCCAACTATGTTTCACTGAATCTTCTAATTTAGCACACTAGATTACAGTTATATTAGATAAAGTTCTTCCAAACAAGGAAAGTTTTTGAGGCTGAGTCAAGCCCAAGGGTTTTAGGGCATCCGAGAAAAGGCGAATGTGGACCATAGGGTCACCAGCTCTATCAAACCTGTCAATGTGTGGCATTTTAAACCGTTCCAGTAATTTGACAGCTATTTCCATATACTCATCTTCAATGTCTAGGATAGAGTTAATTTACGACCATTTAAACATTTTCTCTAACTTTGCCAGTTTCAGTATAGTCGGATCAAACTCATTTGTTTCTAGGAGATTTAGTCATTTAGCTAATGCACTTCACTCATCTTACCCTGCAGCCGGTAGGACAAATTGGAGACCGTGATCATGGTCTCCACACAAGATTTTAATGTGTAATGGTTAGCATCGATATCAGACTGCGCTGCCATTGCTTGCTCAATTGACAGCACAGGAAAGCTGAAAACAGAAGCAGGGGCAGGGGCACTCTGCCGAGGCGTAGAGGAGTTGGTTTCAACATTTTCAATTGAGAGAGTGTAAAGGTCAGAGAAATGAGTAAAAGGACGGCGAGAAGAAACCATGACATGGGAGTATAATGCCTCAGAAGAGGAAATTTGTGGAGTAATGGCTTGGGGAGTTTGAAGTTCTCTACTTTGCTCTTTCGCAAGTTGTGTTTAAGAAGAGAAACGGAGGGGAAGAAGAGGCCAAAAGAAGTGCGGATTGCTGAGGCAATTGTTGAAAATCGTGGTTAATCTAGCTGTTGTCGATCAGGCGCGCCGTGATTGTTGAAATTACCCGCCGTACAAGATGCTCGGTGAAGATGAATGGGGCAGAGAGAGAGAGAGAGAGAGAGAGAGAGAGAAACATAAAAAGGGAAGAGAGAGAGGTATATCTGTATATTTGTATATATATCTGTATTTATTCTGTATATTTGTATATATTCTATACCGTATTTTCATATATGTATGTATATGAATTTATTTTGTATATACATGTATATGTAGCCATATTTTGTTTATACCTGTATTTGTATGTATATATTTTGTATATATTTCATATGTATATGTCTGAGTATATGTATACTGTATATGTATCCGTATGTTCATATGTGTCTATATATTTATATCATGTATGTATTCGTATGTATGTGTATATATGTGTGTGTCTATATATATATGTATGTGTATGTATCTGTATCTGTATATGTATGTATATGAATTTGTTTTGTATATATATATATATGTATATGCATCCGTATTTTGTTTGTACATGTATTTGTATGTATGTATTTTGTATGGCCATGTATGTGTATACAAATGTTTGTTGTATGTATAGAAATGAAAGAGGAAACAAAAAAAAAAAAAGAAAAAAAAGAGGAAAACCTCAAAAAGAAATTTCAAAAATACAAAAAATCAAAAAAATGAAGTAAAAGAACGGAAAATGAAAAGAATTAGTGCATCAATCTCTATGGTCAAAACCTTCCCCATTTCCGTATGAGACACGGTTAGATACGCCTATTGGTTACACCACTATTTCTTCTCTCGCTTGAAATGTGTTAGGATTTGAAGTCTGCTCAGTTAAAACCTTTCTCCTTTCCATATGAGATACGGCTAGGTATGCCTATTGGTTACACCAATTTTGCTCCGCTTAAAACGCATTAGGATTTCAAATTATTTGGCTAAAACCTTCCCCCTCTCTGTGTGAGATACGGTTAGGTACGTCTGTTGGTTGCACCAATTTTTCTACTTTCACATGAAATGCGTTAGGATTTTAGATTACTCGGTTAAAACATTCCCCCTTTCCATATGAGATACGGTTAGGTATGCCTATTGGTTACACCACCTTTTTTCCTTTCACGTGAAACGTGTTAGTTTGCTTGTCATGGCCCAAACCCGCCCCGGTAGGTCAAGGTCATAACCGGCCAGTAACCATAATATTACCTATGGCCTCAAACAAAACCAAACATACATTAATAGTAAAATGGGCCAAACGGAAGTAGTCTTAAAAACTTTGTCCATTGAGCTGTGCTTATATGGTATATTGAAACATTTTCCACATACGTAATAGTAACTCAAACCATAAACCAAAATAAACATTTTGTTCATCTAGGGCCATACAAACTTATGGTCAGCCAAACAAAAGGTCTATATACATAAGTGATCCAACGGATACATCATAATAGTAAAAAGGGGTAAATCAAAGAACAAAAACAAAGTCTCGTACGTGAGACATTCAGGTTGACTCCACAAAATCTTGGACTTATCTCATATTCTTCACCGAGGCTGGGTTGAGCATCTCTTTGCTCACCTACATACATATAAATAAGAGTGAGTGAAAGTCCAGTGAATAATACCAAAGTAAAGTGGTTATACGAATGAAATTCTCCAATAGGCGACATCCTTGTCAAACACATCAGGCGGCCTTAGGCCCATTCATATTCGCATTAAGTATAACAAACGGCCTCAAGCCCAATTCCTTCATATCAAACGGCCTCGGGCCCAATTCATTCTTAATTCAAATCAACAAATCCATAAAGCTTATACAGAAGTAGCATTTGAAAAGTAACATACTTGAACATATCTTTACTAAGATATTACTCACAGTGTTTCGCCGATGGATTTACCCTTGAGCTTGACCCTGCACATTTCATAACACATTGGGTCACAAGCAATTCAATCCGTTATTAACTTACTTATTTCTCTTAGGCCTCTTTCTTATCCATTTAGTTCATTTACAATGTTCAATGCATGCCTAAGAGTGCTTTGAAATAAATGAGAACGGAAAATTTAACATGAAATAACTTTTCAAAATTTCTTAAACAAGGCTCTCGGCTCAAGTGTAGCTTTACTCGCTCAAGCAGCCTATAAAACTCTGTAAAAGTACTGGTTGAATGAATTTTTCGATCGAGTTAGACTTCTGTCGCTAGAGCGAGTAGTCTTGCAAAACAGGGTTCGGTCGAGCGTAAGAGTTGCCGCTCGAGCCACCGTGCAATTCTCTGCAAAACTTTTGGTTGCCTTCACTCTCCCCTCGAGCGACAACTCCTCTGCCCAAGCGAAGAGGTCGATTTTTGGGTTTTCCAGCAAGCTGTTTGAGCTTCAAAACACAACTCCACAAGGTGTAACTTACATGATATGGCCTATATGTCACCATACAACCTCTGACATGATGTAAATGCCAATTTCACAAGATTTGAAGCCCACACTCCCATGAATTCATCACATAAGTTCAATTATATTAAATTCACTTTCATAACTTCAAAACTCATGCAACAAATCTTATATCTTCTAGGATTTTTCATGCATGTGACATGTAGCTTCTACTTTCATCTCATATGGTACAATTGATGCTTAAACTCATGAGACTCAACCAAATTAGGCATGTATGCATGATTTGATGCCACAATTTACATGTTTCAAGAATCATCTTCCAAATGTAAACATGAATCCTTAGAATTGAGTTTCATACCATGGTAAATCTTACATACATGTATCAAATGACTCTCAAACCAACATGAACTACATGTTTCATGCCTAAATATCCAAATTCAATCCAATCTCTTACATGTATGTGTTTATAGACTTGAAATTCATCATACTCATTTTAAATCTTATCTTTAGTCTCAAATTGTCTTTGAAGTCACTCAATTATGAATTTAAACTCATGAATTTGAGTTCAATTACTCACCTAGAAGCTCAAATCTTCCAAATTCTAGCTAGTTCGTGAGTTAATCTTCTCAATATTCAAGCTTCTTGCTCAAATCTCCAATTTTGCCTTCACTCTCTCTCTCTCTCTCTCTCTCTCTAGAGTGTATTTTCAGCCATGTTATGAAATATGAGCTCAAAAGAATGAGCGTAAGGGTAAATAGGTCCATATATATGCTTGCCTAATCAACTTTGATTAGGGCTAAGTAATTATACGTAATTAATCAACTCAATTTAATTATATTGATGCAAATCAATTTTTAATCAAATTTCACCATAGGCTGTAAAAATCACGCTAATCACGATAACACAATCAATTTCAATTTCTGTAGTCTCTACGGTCTTCAATTTCCAAATTATAGCAGTAAGTTCGACAGATTTCCTACGGTGAACAAATCGCAATCATAATGAAGGTTAATTAACATAACACAGAGTAGGGTTATCACAAATTTTCCCCCTTGAGGAAGTTTGGTCCTCCAAACTTATTTTACCTCCATCCGGAAACAAATGTGGATAGTGTAGCCGAATCTCGTCCTCATTTTCCCATATAGCATCCTTCCCATAGTGTTCTTTCCATTCTACCTTCACCATTGGGATGGACTTGTTCCTCAACTGTTTCACTTGCTGATCAATGATTCGTTCTGGCCATTCTTCGTATTCCATATTCTCATCAAGTGCTATTCGGTGGTACTCAATTACATGAAATGGATCTCGAAGATAACCCCTTAACATCAATATGTGGAATACATTGTGTATTTGTTCGAACCCCGGTGGTAAAGCAACTTTATAAGCAACTGGGCCAAGCCTTTCCAGAATTTGAAACAGCCCAATGTAGCGCGGTAACAATTTACCTTTCTTACCAAATCTCAAGTGGCCCTTCATTGGAATCACACTAATAAATACACGGTCGCAAACTTCATACTCAAGAGACCTTCTCTGAACATCCGCATAGTTCTTTTGCCGGCTCTGTGATGTCTTGAGCCTTTGTTGGATGATTTTAATCTTCTCAGAAGTGTCTTGCACAATTTCGGGCCCAAGTAAAGCCCTATCCCTGACTTCTGTCCAACAAATTGGCGATTTACACTTTCTGCCATACAAAGCTTCGTATGGTGCCATACCAATGCTGGAGTGGAAACTGTTATTATATGCAAATTCAGCTAGTGATAAATAATCCTCCCAGCACCCTTGAAAATCTAAGGCACACATTCTGAGCATGTCTTCCAAAGTCTGCATGGTCCGTTCTGATTGCTCGTTTATTTATGGATGAAACGCGGTACTAAATCTTAGTTCTGTTCCCATTACCCTTTGTAGGCTTTTCCACAATCTAGATACAAATTCTGGATCTCTATTAGATACAATAGATACCAGAACTCCATGTAAACGGAAAATCTCATCAACATATATAGTGGCTAATCTATAAGCATCAAATGTAGTTCTTATAGATAGAAAATGTGCAGATTTGGTTAGTCTATCAACTATAACCCAAATAGAAACCATACCTGGGGAGTTCGAGGTAGGCCAACAACAAAGTCCATGGTCACATGCTCCCACTTCCATTCCAGAATAGGGAGAGGTTGAAGTAGACCGCCTGGTTTCTGATGTTCAGCTTTAACTTGCTGACACTGAAGGCATTTAGACACATATTCTACAATTTTCTTCTTTATTTTGGGCCACCAATAGCTTTGCTTTAAGTCCCGATACATTTTGTTGTTACCCAAATGCATAGCAAACATCGACTTGTGAGCTTCATCTAAGATTCTCTTCTATTGTTCAGAAATGTTTGGGACACACATTCGGTTTGAAATCTCAACACTTCATTATCAATGCTGAATTCTGGTTTCAGATTTGCTTCAAACTCATCAATTATTTTCTTGAGGAACTCATCCACTTTTTGTCTTTGCTTGACTTCATTAACTATTGCCAGTTCGGCTGAAATGGCGGCTATCAACCCAGCTTGTTTGTGTAACACAACTTCAATCTCGATTTTCTCAAAATCTTGCAAGATTTCTTTCTGTTCAGTGAGAAGATGAGCTAAGTTCCCCGTTGATTTTCTACTTAATGCATTGACAACTATATTGGCCTTTCCCGAGTGGTATTGAATCTGAAGGTCATAATCCTTTATCAATGCAAGCCATCTTCTCTGCCACATATTTAATACTTTAGGCTTTTGTGATCTGTGTAGACTTCACATCTTGCCCCATACAAGTAATGCCGCCAAATTTTTAAAGCAAATACAACTGTAGCCAATTCCAAGTCGTGTGTCAGGTAATTCTTTTCATGTGGACGCAACTGTCGGGAAGCATAAGCAATCACCCATCCTTCCTGCATTAACACACAACCCAGACCCTGATAAGACACATCACTAAAAATTACAAATTTTTTCGTGCTTGTGGGAAATGTCAACACTAGTGCAATAGTCAATCTCGTTTTCAGTTCTTGGAAGGTAGACTCTCTTTCGTCAGTCCATTCAAACGGTTGTTCCATGTGTGTAAGTTGGGTAAGTGGTACAGCTATTTTTGAAAAATCTTTCACAAACCTTCTGTAGTACCCGACTAAACCCATGAAACTGCGAACTTCCGTCACATTTGTTGGAGTTGGCCAGTTCACAATTGCTTTTATCTTTTGTGGGTCTACGAAAATCCCATCTCTGTTAATTACATGGCTCAAGAAGACGACTTCATCTAACCAAAATTCACATTTCTTTAGTTTTGCATATAACTTCTTTTCTCTGAGAGTTTGCAAAACTGTTCTCAATTGCTGCTCATGATCAGTTCTACTTTTTGAGTATATCAAGATATCATCAATAGAAACTACAACAAACTCATCAAGGTAAGGCTTAAAAATTCGATTCATAAGATCCATAAATGCTGCAGGGGCATTAGTCACTCCAATTGGCATAACAAGAAATTCATAGTGACCATACTTTGTCTGGAATGTAGTTTTCTCAACATCTTCTACTTTTACCTTCAATTGGTGGTACCCAAATCTTAAATCAATTTTGGAAAATACTTGTGATCCCTACAACTGATCAAACAGGTCGTCAATACAGGGTAAAGGGTATTTATTCTTTATTGTTACCTTGTTCAGTTCCTAGTAGTCAATACACAGACGTAAGGTCCCATCTTTCTTTCTTACAAATAATACCGGCGCACCCCATGGCGAAGTACTTGGTCGGATAAACCCTTTGTCAAGTAAGTCCTACAATTGTTCTTTTAGTTCTTTCATTTTAGCAATAGACATTTTGTAAGGGGTTTTTGAGATAGGTTGAGTGCCTGGTACAATATCAATAATAAATTCTATTTCCATGTCCACCAATTCTCCTGGCAATTCATCTGGGAATACATCCAGAAGTTCCCTAACAATAGGGATATTGTTCAATTCAACATTCATAGATTGCTCAAACAATACACTACACAAGTAACCCTGGCACCCTTTCCTAATCAATTTACATGCTTTCATTGCAAATATCAAATAAGGTGGAGGCACTACCCTATTACCCACAAACACAATTTCTTCCTGCCTTGGTGGTCTAAATACAACTTGTTTCATTACACAATCGATGGTGGCACAGTATTTAGATAACCAGTCCATACTGAGAATTACATCAAAATGTCTAAAGTCCAAGGGTAACAAATTTACACACAAGGTACCACTTCCAATTCGCATATCACAAAATCGACACACAGATGTACACAACAGAGATTCTCCGGATGGAGCAAATACATATAACAAATATGGCAATGATTCTAGAGGTATACTCAATCTAGATACAAATGCATAAGTTACAAAGGAGTAGGTTAATCCGGAGTCAATTAACACAAAAGTTTTTTGATTACATATAGAGATAGTACTTGAGACGATGGCTTCTGCATTCTGTGTATCACTTGGAACGAGTGCAAAGACTCTCCCTTGCCTCGCAGTGTCTTTGGTAGTTGTAGGTCCCGTAGTCTTTCCCTGTTTTGGGATCGATCCAATTGAACTAGCAGCTAACTTCCCACTATTTTGATTACAATCCCTAACCATGTGCCCTGTTTTACCACACTTAAAGCTGGCCTCTGAAACATGGTAGCAAACCCTACGATGTCTTTTACCACATTGGTTGCACATTCGAGACGTATCTCTGGAAGAAGTTGAAGTACTTGAGGAACCCGTATTCTTTTTCTTTGAAAAGAAACCTTGTCTTTTACTTTTCTAGTTGATTAATGGTTTACTTTGCCTGGCTATGTTAGCTTCTGATATTATGGCCCGATCTAGCACATCAATATAGGTTTCTAGCTTTAGTACATTCCTTCTCTAAGATATCATCTCGAAGACCACCCTCAAACTTTCTCACTTTCTTATAGTTAATGTCAACCATGTGCGGCGCAAATCTAGCCAATTCAGTAAACTTGTCCTCGCACTCGGCTACTGTTAAGCTGCCTTGCTTAAGTTCCATGAATTCTGACACTTTTCTATAACGTAAACATTGTGGAAAATATTTATCGTAGAAAATTTCCAAGAACCATGCCCAGCCAATATCTTTATTGCTTTCACGCATCAATATCCACCATCTTCTCACTTCATCTTCCAATGTAAAGGTAACTAGTAATACCTTCTGTGTTTCAAGGCACGGAAACACCTCAAATAGTTTTTTTATGCCAAGGACCCATGCTTCAGCCTTTAATGGATCCAATCTCCCATGAAATTGTGGCGGTTTCATCTTCTCAAACTCTTTGGTTAGAGCTATGGTTTGGTCATCGTTTTGCAAGTCATGTACAGGCTGTACCGGAGGTGGAGGCAGAGGATGTGGCTATTGCCACTGTTGTTGTTGCCTCAACGTTTCTGCCATGTCCTGTATTAATCTTTCCATTCTATCAATTCTAGCAGTAGATAACTCCTCTAATTCATCAGCTCTTGTTCTTACCATTATCTAATTAAACTTACATTATTCTTTATACAAAAATGTACACAAGTATGCATATACATATTCAAGTAAATCACAAGGCATATAGCACACAGTCATTCATTTCAAGACATTAGAGCTTATTCTCAATGCCTTCAAGTTCATACTTATCACATGAATGCATCCTAGATCTTTTTTAGACGCTCTATTGCTCATTTGGACTAATGTATGAGTTATTAACTCGTGCTTTGATACCACTCTGTCATGGCCCGAACCCAATCTAGTAGGTTAAGGTTATAACCAGCCAGTAATCATTATATTACCTATGACCTCAAACAAAACCAAACATATATTAATAGTAAAAGGGGCCAGACGGAAGCAGTCTTAAAAATTTTGTCCATTAAGCTGTGCTTATATGGCATACTGAAACATTTTCCACATATGTAATAATAACTCACACCATAAACCAAATTAAACATTTTGTTCATCCAGGGTCATAAAAACTTATCGTCAACCGAACAGAAGGTCTATAGACGTAAGTGATCCAACGGATCCATCATAATAGCAAAAATGGGTAAATCAAAGAACAAAAACAAAGTCTTGTACATGAGACGTTCAGGCTGACTCCACAAAAACTTGGACCCTTCTCATATTCTTAAATGGGGCTGGGATTGGGCATTTCTTTGCTCACCTACAGACATATAAATAAGAGTGAGCGAAAGCCCAGTGAATAATGCTAAAGTAAAGTGGTTATATGAATGAAATTCTCTAATAGGTGACATCCTTGTCAAACACATCAAGCAGCCTTAGGCCCATTCATATTCGCATTAAGTATAACAAACGGCCTCAGGCCTAATTCATTCATATCAGACAGCCTCGGGCCCAATTCATTCATAATTCAAATCAAAAAATCCATCAAGCTTATACAGAAGCATCATTTGAAAAGTAACATACTTGAACATATCTTTACTAAGATATTACTCACAGTGTTCCGCCGATGGATTTGCCCTTAAGCTTGACCCTACACATTTCATAACACATTGGGTCACAAGCAATTCAATCCATTCTTAACTTACTTATTTCTCTTAGGCCTCTTTCTTATCCCTTTAGTTCATTTGCAATGTTCAATGCATGCCTAAGTGTGCTTAGAAATGAATGAGAATGCAAAACGGAACATGAAACAACTTTTCAAAATTTCTGAAACAGGGCTTTCTGCTCGAGCGCAGCTTTGGTCGCTCGAGTGGCCTGTAAAACTCTATAAAAGTACTGGTTGCAAGAATTTTACAATCGAGCAAGACTTTTGTTGCTCGAGCAAGTATTCTTGCAAAACAGGGTTCACTCGAGCGCAAGATTTTCCGCGCGAGCCACCATGCAATTCTTTGCAAAACTTCTGGTTGCCTTCATTTTCTGCTCGAACGGTAACTGCTTCGCTCAAGCGAAGAGGTCGATTTCTAGGTTTTCCAGCAAGTTGTTTGAGCTTCAAAACATAACTCCACAAGGTGTAAGTTACATGATATGGCCTATATGTCAACTATACAACCTCTAACATGATGTAAGTGCCAATTTCGCAAGATTTGAAGCCCACACTCCCATGAATTCATCACATAAGTTCAATTATATTAAATTCACTTTCATAACTTCAAAACTCATGTAATAAATCTTATATCTTCTAGGATTTTTCATGCATGAGAAGTGTAGCTTTTACTTTCATCTCATATGGTACAATTGATGCTTAAACTTATAAGGCTCAACCAATTTAGGCATGTATGCATGATTTGATGCCACAATTTTCATGTTTCAAGAATCATCTTCCAAATGTAAACATGAATCCTTAGAATTGAGTTTCATACCATGGTAAATCTTACATGCATGTATCAAATGACTCTCAAACCAACATGAACTACATGTTTCATGCCCAAATATGCAAATTCATGGCATTCTCTTACATGCATGTGTTTATAGACTTGAAATTCATCATACTCATTTTAAATCTTGTCTTTAGTCTCAAATTGTCTTTGAAGTCACTCAATTATGAATTTAAACTCATGAATTTGAGTTTAATTACTCACCTAGAAGCTCAAATCTTCCAAATTCTAGCTAGTTCTTGAGTTAATCTTCTCAATCTTCAAGCTTGTTGCTCAAATCTCCAATTTTGCCTTCACTCTCTCTCTAAAATCATCTCTCTCTCTCTCTCTCTCTCTCTCTCTCTCTCTCTCTCTAGAGTGTATTTTCAGCCATGTTATGAAATATGAGCTCGAAAGAATGAGCATAAGTGTAAATAGGCCCATATATATGCTTGCCTAATCAACTTTGATTAGGGCTAAATAATTATGCTTAATTAATCAACTCAATTTAATTATTTTGATCCGAATCAATTTTTAATCAAATTTCACCATAGGCTCTAAAAATCACGCTAATCACGATAACAACAATCAATTTCAATTTTTGTAGTCTCTACGGTCTTCAATTTCCAAATTATAACAGTAAGTTGGACAGATTTTCCTACGGTGAACAGATATAGTTTCAATCGCATTAAGCACATAATCGCAATCATAATCAAGGTTAATTAACATAACATAGAGCTGGGTTATCACACTGCCCCGGTTAAAACCTTTTTCATTTCCGTATGAGATATGATTTAGGTACGCCTGCTGATTACACCATTTTTTCATTTCAGATTATTTGGTTAAAACCTTCCACATCTCCATATAAGTTACAGTTTAACGTGAAACGCGTTAGGATTTCAGATTACTCAGTTAAACCTTTCCCCTATCCGTATGAGATATGGTTAGGTATGCCCGTTGGTTACACTACATTTTCTCCCGATTAAAACATGCCCCCTCTCTGTATGAGATACGGTTAAACATGCCCCCTCGCAGTGTGCAAATGTTATCACATATCATTGCTGGTTATACCACTGTTTGTCCTCTCGTATGAAACGCGTTTGGATTCTGAGTTCATTTTTCTCCTCTCGCTTGAAACTCGTTTGGATCTTGAAGTTTCACTGTCATTTGTGTTGTGGCACATTTGTATGCAATGATATGGCACATTTGTATGCGATGCACCCCCTCTTATGCTTTATATCATTTGCACAAGGCATATTTATCATCTGACCATCACATTGCACTACATTGCGTAATGATGAATTTTCAAAACAACTAGCTACGCAAAGCGTGTAAGTCTAACTTTCAAATTGTATTTAAAGCATGTCATTTACACTCTACCCTTAAACTACGCTGGTTTGATTCTTTGCAAATGGATACTTAGGCAACCCTCGGGTTCAACCAACTACATTTACATCTTGTTTTTTTGCCCAAGTCTTACAGCCGTGTCAAAAGGGTCGTCTTCGGGTTTTGACATTCACTCAGGTCATGAAATGACTTCGAGCTCTGTCAAAGAGGGGCAATTGTATACATCCCATTTTGATCGATCCTTAGACTTGGGCATATTCTTTTGATCACCCGACGTTGAAAATTGGAATATGCTATTTTATGAATTTCTCAGTAGAAAAATCGGATTTAACCTTGAATCCCAATTCTCACCTGTTTTGGCCAAATTGTTTTAGACCATTGAAATATATTTTATAAATTTATTATTTTGTAATATTTTACAATTTTACATAATTTATGTGTTCGTATATATTTTAAGTGTTTTTACATAAATTAGTATAAATAAAAAAATATTAAAAAAAGAAAAAGATGAAGAGAAATCAAGCTTGTCTCCAAAAATAATAGGGGAAAAAAGAAGAAGAAGAAAAGAAATTAAACTTGCTTCCAAAAAATATACAAAAAGAGAAGAAGAAAATAAATCAAATTTGTCTTATATAAATATCTAAATTATTTTATTATTTTTGTTTTTGTCAATAATTTTTCCTATAAAAGGCAAGAGAGGGGTTCATGATTTAGGAAGGGTGGAAAAAGAGATCTAGAGAAGCTCAACATGGAGAGGGGAAAAAAGAAATAAATTGCTTTCAAAAATTCTTTAGGGAATCGATTTTCAAAATCAAAATTTGTTTTAATCAATCTTTTTATCCACCAATATATACCACCCAAAACCATATTAAAGCTAAAACATGAAATTTTTGCTGAGATTCCAAAACATACACCATAACGGTGAGGGTGTAAAGAAAAAAGTTTGATAATAAAAAAATTCAACATTTCCTCCGAAAGGTAAATTTTTGCAATTTTCTCATTCATTTTCCTGTATTTTCTTTGCTATTTTAAATATGTGATATTTAGGTTAAGGAAATGGAAGGGTGAGCCTCTGTTCCTTAGATTTCTTCTCATTTATTTTCTTGTATGTTCTTTACTATTTTATATATGTGATACATAGGTTGTGGAAATGGAAAGCCGAGCCTCTGTTCCTTAGATTTCTTTTCATTTATCTTCTCATATTTTTTTGCTGATTTAAATATGTGATATTTACGTTATGAAAGTGGATAGCTGCACCACCCACATATCTGTTGTAATTTACTTTTTTATTTTTATTTTTATATATAATTTTTTTACAGCTTTAAAGGGAATGTTGTACCACCGACATACCTATTGTAATTTACTGATGTACATAAACTGTTGTAATTTACCGCTTTGAATGATTGGTTGAAACCATCTAATTTGTTAGAAATGTGACCCTGCTAGGTGAATAGTGACTGGCGATGAATAGAAACTTCCTATGGTGAATAATATTTCTGGTGATGAATAGTAACTGCAAACAAAAAATGTCCGGTAAGATGAATAATGACCAAGGAGAATGAATAGTAACTGTCGCAGTGACTAGTATTGTCGGCAGTAAATAGTACCGCCAGATGAATAGTGCTCCGACCATATGTGTTTTCCTGAGCAAAACAAAGCAATCACCCAGCAGCAGGCAAAACAATTTTTGGCGGATGAATAATGACCGCCGGATAAATAGTAACTAGCGAATGAATAGTATTTTTAAATTTTTTTTTTATTTTATTCGTATGATTTATTAGATTCGGTTTATGTTGTAATAATTCCCAACTCCCATTTCTTTTTACCTCTTTCTATGTATGTCTTCTAACTCCATTTCTTTTTATCCCTTTTATTTAATCGCTTTCCATATTCTGTAAATATCATCATATTTTTTATTTTATTTTATCATATCCATGCTTTGCATCCATATTTCATGCATTTAGAGTTGGCTCACTTGCATCTGTGGGCTTAATTAATTATTGTGTGATTACGTGAGCTACTCTATGCTGTTGAGATGATTCACATGTACTATTTTAGTAGTCGAATCTCTTGTCACATTCTGTGTATGTATTGCATTAGGATTTTATATATAAGATCATGCATATTTTCTAACTTTGTTTTACAGCTGTTCGTGGAACGTCAGTAAATATGTGAGCTTTTATGCTTTAGCATCCCCTTTTTGTGTGTTTTTCTTATTATGTCAAGCATTCTATCATGTGGCTACTTGGTTATGTGATATATCTCTATAAATGCCAGTAGATGGATGTCGTGTCATTTAATTTGGAATAATATAGATTTGATGCTTGTGAGGTCAATTTCTTTTGAGTTGCACATTTTTAAAACTCTTTCAAAAACACAGGGAATAAAGTTGTTCCAAAATGAATGAAACAGTCTATACTTGTTTGCTTCACATATTAATTTTTAGCATTATTAAATAATCTGAATTGAACATATAAGGTCAATAAAATTCATATCATGGTTTAGTAGAGGCCGATATTTTGATCGGGTGAGCGGGGGTGCTTAATTAATGACCTTTCCCTCTTATACCTAAGGTTCCGGGCCAAGAATCCTTGGTTACGACGAACAATGGCCTTAGCACAAGTCACAAGTTTCCTAATTTTTCCAAAATATTAGGTGGCGACTCTGAGATATGATATCGCAGTCCATTTATGGTGAAGGTTTTTGATATAAAATAGATTTTCTATAGAGTTGCCAAATTTGGACTCTCATCTATGTTTTACATTCCACTCAAGGGACTAAATCAAAGAAATCGAAGGTCTGAACTGTTCAACGCGCGTGGGTACCTCCCAGGCATGTTACAGATTCTGGTGACTCTGTTGGGGATTTTATGAAACCTTGACTCGAGTTCCACGATATGACGTTTATTTTCAATTATATGTTTCTTACATTGCATGCATTAGTGCACTTAAAGTCCATGTGTTACCTAGATACCAGTGGGAGCACATGCAAGCTTTTGTGACACTACACCTATCTCTACGTTACTTTTGAGACCTTGTGTTATAACCTTTTGAGATCTATCAAAAAGGTAGCTCTGCTATCTAAGGTTCTCAAACTTCGACGAGAGGCTATATTAACTCTTCTGACTTCCTGGGATCTTCAATAATTATTACCCAAAGGACTCTTCGATAACGTCACCTTGACTTCAACCCCTAAAGTAGAGCCAACCTTGCATATATAGTGAGCTATAGTATCTTTCAAAATTAGGACAAGATGCTCTGTCATTTCTAGGATGTATGATACCATTTGTTTGAATGGTGAAAGCCTAGATCATTTCAAAGCTAGGATAGGGTAACCCCCGCTCCCCCCCCCCCCAATAAGGGTATTTGTTCTCTTTCCTGTTATGTGCTATGTGCAATGTATGGGATCTATACAGGGGTTCTTAAATTCAGATGAATGGTTCGAACATGTCAGTTTGTGGGGTTCAATTTTTTCAGTGGGACATTGTAGCTCGAATTTTTGTGCCCCTTTTTCAGAAGTCGAATAAGTCCTACAGTATCGGACTCCCACGGTTCTAGATCTGATCTCACAAGTGCAATATGAAATAGATAAACACCAAAGAGTCCAAATCCGACAAATCTTTTGGAAAATCGATTTTGAATCAAAATGCCAAAAATGGACTACTTTGCCAAATACAAAGTCACCACCAAAATATTTTTGAAAAATTTAGAAAACCCATGACTCGTGCCAAAGGCCACATGTCCGTCATCACCAAGATTGTCTCGACTCGAGAACATAGGTACGAGAGGGGAAGGTCATGAATTGAGCACCCCCGCTCGCCCGATCAAAGATCGGCCTCTACTAATCATGATATGAATCTTATCTACATTATATGCTCTTGTTCCGATTATTAGGCTAGCATTACTATGTGATGTGCACACACACAAGTATAGACTAATTTGCAAAAATTGGAACATTTTGATTCATGTTTGTTTTGAAAATTGTTTTGAATATGTACCACTTGAAAAGGTGATCGCATATGAACATTACTCAAATTATTCCAATTCAAGAAATTAGCCTTCATCCACAAGCATTGAAGAGTTATATCAATTAAGCATTTAGCTTCATGGCAAGCATGCTAGACATGGCAACAATCACACTCATGCAATTATGCTAAAGCTAACTAAAGCTTACCTAGGAATCCAAGCCAAAAAGATGATAAAGTTAGAATAATGCATGATCCAAACCAATGCAATATGACTAATGTAACACATGTGATATGCAATTACTAGGCTCGGCTACTAATATGGCATATGAATCGATTTGATAGCATGCGGTCTAAACACGTATTCAAAGAAGTTTTTAAACTAACAATGCAAGTTAGAATGATGAACCGAGCCTTAGTGCATGCAATACAAGTGGATGTGAACATGAAGTATGCTAAACAAAACATGATGCTCTAAACAAATCATCATAAACTTGTAAATAAAAGGGAGAAAGACGTGGGGTTGGAAGACATACACATTATTACAACGTTTGCGTGCCCTCACGCAGGAGGGTCCGAATGAACTAACTAGCTATCTAATTAACTAACTATTACAAAACGAATTAACTAACTATTGTAGCTAGTTATTACAGCATCATAACTAATTTACTATTCTAGTTAATTATTACAAATTGGAACTAACTAATTAATTACACTAATTAATTAATTACAAAATTCTAATTAGCTAACTAATTAATTACAAAACGAAGTAACCAAATTAACTACTCTAATTACTCCTCCTCGGGAAACGAGGAATGTTTATGCATGCACGGACTTTTCATCCGAAAGAGCCACTGTTTCTGCTGCCAAATGCCTCTGTTGCACAGTAGAACACTTGCACTGTTTTCCATCTCTAGATCAATTCTGTTCTGCTTCAAAAGTACGCTGTTGGATTTTGCATTGATGGCCGGCAGATGGCCTACCATCCACTGATGGTGGCCTGCCAGCCATAGGAGGTGGCCTATCGGCCACAAATAGTGGCTTGCCGGCCACTGATGACTGGATTGTCCTGCTGTAATAGAGAGCAAATAGAGCAGGGACAGGGTATTCTCAACGGTTTGTTTGCACAATTTACCCATCCTTATCATTTGAACAACTCAAAGGAGTAGTAAAACTTGATTCACAAACCATCAATCTATGCAATTTCATTGCATGATGGCCTGTGAACCAAAGGGTGCAAGTTCAATAAATGCAACAAAATAAGACTCTCAAACCTCCTCTCTATCATGGATTGATCAAGGGAAGTGGTTGACAATGACTCTTGAACTGTTTTCATCACTAATGAGTATGAAACGTCTCAAGACTCAAGGGTTCAATTAACGTCCGATTAAACCCAAGCCAAGTTATTATCTTGCATCATTTTAGTCCATGTTTTATTATTCCATTTTAATTACCTTTCCATTCTTTAGCAAATTAAGTCCAAAGGTGAGCTTTAAGTCCTCTAACGGAAAGAAAGCATCAAACCAAGAGTTGTTTTAGGCATGAGAGAAGTGTCATGCCGCTCGTAATGAACCCTAAAGGGATTAAACCATTAAGCGTAAGACCTCAATCTCAAGCTTAAAACAAGCAACTAGTTTGAACCAGCATTCAAAGCAAAGCAAAAGCCAAGCAAAAGCCAAGAAATGAGGGAGGTTGCAGAAGTGATTAGAGGTGAGAACATGTAACAAGAGCACTAAATAAATGCAATCAACTCAAATAAGGTGGTGTCTAAGGACTAAAACACCAAACTTATGAGGACAATTACACCACAAGTATGCAATATAAGGCTCAAATACAATGAACACTTAAAAAAATTCCTAAAATAGTGCTGAATAAGTCTTAAAGATATGCTGGAATTAAAACAAAAATAGCTAGGACAATAAGCTAAAACATAGATCACACTAGGCTAGTAAGCAAGACATAAGGAGGAGAGGCTAACCTCTCCAATTTTAGACTTCAAAACATGATTTTAGCCCCTGAAATAACTCTGAAACCATAACTCAACCCTTATTGCCCTTAAACCACAAGTTTCAACCCAAAAATACAGGTTTTAAATAGTCCAAAAAATAATAGAAAGATAAAAAAAAACAAGTGGTGTAAAGATGGTACAAAGGTAAGAGAAGGTATACCTCTTGAAGAGGAATGAACCCTCAAGTCATAAACCAACAATTTCACACTCTCAAGTGCTTCAAGAGTTCAAATTGAAGCTCAAATCATCTCAGCAAGAAGCTCTCTAGGTTTGGTTTAGCGTGTTTGGGCAAAGGCTATGCAAGTTGCAAGAGAGAGAGACATAGAGAATTGTAGAGAGAGAGAGGATATTTTTGCTTCCAAAATTTTTCTAACCTTCAAACCAAGAGAGAAGGTCCTCTATATATAGAAATATATGAGCTTTAATCGAAAATATCTATATAGAGACAGGTGGAGCATTGTGGAAACAGTTGGCAAAAATATCTGCAAAAATCTGATTTTTTGATACTTCTGGCCGGTAGGCCACTAATGGTGGACAGCAAGACACAAAAACGGGCAAAAGTTTCACTACTGGCCGAAAGGCCACTTGCAAGGGCCGGCAGGCCACTAAAGTGGCCGGCCACAAAAATCTACCTCTAGGTACGATTTTAAACGGGTATATCTCCTTCATACAAACTCGGTTTTAGGTCATTCTTGAATCTAAATTGAAGCCCCGGAAGTCTACTTTCCAATGGTGGTAGCCTCATAGCTAAATTATAAGTGTGCAAAGAGATATGCCTATTTCAGTGAAGGCCGCTCAGTTTTGTCCTAACAGATTAATGCCTAACTTCCTCCCCAACTAACTTTCTTCCCTCCCCCTCCTATTTTCTTCAACTCCAAACCTCTAAATAAGATATTTTTAAAGATTTTTTTTTCAAAGGGTTCACCTTCCTTTCATTTATTTCCACTTTGTCCTTACTCGGTTTACCGAAAAGTACAATATTTTGAACGAAATGCGAGCCTCGGAACATCGTAGAAACATTTGAAAAGACATTTTGAAAAAAAGGGTTTTAAGGTTTAAAATAGTTTTGGTCCAAAAAAGGGTTGTAAGATTGGGATTTAGAAGCTCTTCTTGCTGAAGAAATCAAACGTTTGCACAGCATAACTTTCATCACCGAGTGATCAATCAGTGGTGCCCAAGTCTTAAGGGTGGTCAAAAATGGGGTGTCTACAGTTACCCCTATTTTACAGAGCTCGAAGTCATGAAATGATGTGAGTGAATGTGAAAGCCTAAAGACAACCCATTTTGACAAGGCCGTAAGACTTGGGCAAACAAATAAAATGCAGATACAGTTGGTTGAACCTGAGGATTGCCTACGTATCTCGTTGTAAGGAATCAAACCAGCGTAGTTCAGGGGCAGGATGTAAATGATACACAATTGTAACAAAACAATGTAATGATATACAATGTAATGAAATAATCAAACCACAAGCAGTACAAAACCACATAAATACCATAAAGGGATGGAAATGCAAAATCAAACTATGTTTTATATAGAAAAGAAGTGGGCACAGCCAAACGACGCCTAACACAGGCTAAGTGCCTACACCCTCAATACTGGTCTCAACGCAGCATGGATGCTTACACATAACAAAACCATGTTTTAACATGAAAGGGGTGCGAGCACATGCAAGACTATGTTTTACATAGAAAATCGCAAAAAGAGAAAGAGTACAAGTAATTGGGTGGGATGATATAAGTGAGAAATGATCTGTTGAGGAAAGATAATGACCCTAAATGATGAATGCAACAAAACAATGTACAATACAATGGATGAAGTGAATAAAGGGCATAAGTCGAACCACATTTTACCTAAAAAATGCATGGACACAAAACAGACCATGTCTAACAGAAAAAAGGTGTTGACACCCTAAATACTGGCCTTAGCACAGCATGGGTACTTACACATGATAGAACTGTGTTTCAACAAGAGAAAGGTATGAGCACATGCCGAACTAAGCTTAACATGGAAAGGATGCAGGCGATAAAATGATATGATGTAATGAATGCAATGGATAGTGTAGTAGATGAATAGGGTGACATACTCCAACCACGCTGGAATTGTGAGAGGAGAAAGAACATATCCCAAACACGTTGAAATCGTGTGAGGAAGGGAACACTCAAGCCACGCTGAAATCGTGAGAAGAGAAAGAATAAATCCCAAACACCCTGAAATCATGTGAGGGAAGGAATACTCTAACCACACTGAAATTGTAAGAAGAGGAAGAATAAATCCCAAACACGCTGAAATCATGTGAGGAAATGAACACTCTAACCACGCTGAAATCGTGAGAAAAGGAAGAATAAATCCCAAACACGCTAAAATCATGCGAGGAAAAGAACACTCAAACCACGTTGAAATCGTAAGAACAGGTCCTGAGAAAATCACTCAAGGCCGCATTCCACGCGTCCTGAGATAAACTCCAAACATGCTGAAATCATGTGAGGAAAGGAACACTCAAACCACGCTGATATCGTGAGAAGAGGTCCTGAGAAAACCGCTCAGGGTTATGTTCCATGCATCTTGAGATAAATTCCAAACACATTGAAATCGTGTGAGGAAAGGAACACTCAAACCACGCTGAAATCGTGAGAAGAGGTCCTGAGAAAACCGCTTAGTGTCGCGTTCCACGCTTCCTAAGATAAATTCCAAACACACTGAAATCGTGTGAGGAAAGGAACACTCAAACCATGCTGAAATCGTGAGAAGAGGTCCTAAGAAAACTACTTAGGGTCACATTCCACGTGTCCTAAGACAAATTCCAAACACGCTGAAATTGTGAAAGGAAAGAAACACTCAAACCATGCTGAAATCGTGAGAAGAGGTCCCAAGAAAACCGCTCAGGGTCGCGTTCCACGCATCCTAAGACAAATTCCAAATACGTTGAAATTGTGTGAGGAAAGAAACACTCAAACCACGCTGAAATAGTGAGAATAGGTCCTAAAAAACTGCTCTGGGTCGCGTTCCACGTGTCCTGAGACAAATTCCAAACACGCTGAAATCGTGTGAGGGAGGGAGCACTTAACCAGGCTGAGATCGTGAGAAGAGGTCCTGAGATGATGCGATGGATGCAAAGAGCATGATGAGATTGTGCAATAGATGCACAAGAAATATAGTAAACAAACAAAGCGGCACTTTAGAAAGTACCTCATGGGGTGAATGGCGATGAACTGCTCTACTCTGACGGGATCTCCCTCTTGTGTTCTTCGAACTTACCTTCAACTCACAGTTCAAAGGCCCTCAAATGCCGACAAGGGGTAACCTCTACATATAGAATCCACGGATGCCACTTTTCTTCTTGATCATATTTACAACTTTCCGTATTCTCCAACGAGGTGGCAGACTAGGTTGGTTCAGTATCTAGAATTGAGGCGCACACATGCTACCTCAACCTACGGGGCTGCCATACAGATTTCAAGCTGAGGATACACCCCTGGGTATTTAAACCAGACTTTAGCCTCGGAAATTCCAAACCTTAGTGTTCTAGGCATCGTCATTCGAACTCTAGTTTCCACTGTCATAGTTGGTCTCCTAGGAACTCATTGCAAACACAGCCAAGATGCCTCTGGCAGGGAATGGTGCTCAGGGAGAGTACTTTGATCGCCATTCTAACTTTAAAGGAATTGGAGATCGGGGTACACTCATACTCCAAAGAAATGATAAGGCCTGAAAAGGTACCTCCGGAATGCAATCCCAGAAATGCTGAAGTTAAAACAAACTCAGATGCTCCAATTTTCCTTCTTTTCTTTCGCTTTGCAGTCCGGAACCTACGTAGCTTCAGATAGGTCATTGTTCCACTGTTCTCTCTTTTGATCGAGGTTGGACCCTACAGTTTTATGAAAGAAGGAACCCCATTTTGCACACCATGTTAGAAACGACACAACACTCTGAGCACAAAACGATTTATTTTTGAAATTGAAACCAAGAATGAGTTTTTAACAGGGTATTGAGCCTACGATTGACCATAGTACACCACGACTCAACAAAGGAAAACAAAAAGAAGTAAAAACAATCTAGCACATCTATTTACACTTACAACAACTCAAAACAAGAATCGAGACAAACAAAAACAATAAACACAACACTCGGATGTTTTCCATTGGTGGGAGACCTCTCAATCCACGAGGAGCCCACTGCTTCTCTAGGTATTGCTTTCTACCCTTTCTCATTTGTGATTCTCACATCACTTCGGCACTCAATCTCTATTTTTCCTGAAAAGCCCTTTCCTTACTTTTTCTCTCAACACACATCTCTCTATTCTTTAATCTCTCTTATTTTTTATCCCTTCCCAGGTGTGGTTGATGGATAAGTTGGAAATTATGGACCTTATGAGGGGGGGTCGAATATTCTGCTCCATTTCTAGTTCGTGCTTCGCACTTGGCTCGATACCTCATTGCTTGGATGATGAGAGAATTTTTGGCCTCTGCTATTAGCTTCAGTTGTGCCTTTTTTGGCAAGTACGTTGACAATGGGGAAAAGACAAAAAACCTGACTCGGCTGTGCTCCTAGTTCATCATTTTGACCATTTCTTTTATTTTTGGCTTTCCGTTAAAACAATTTTGACCAACATGAGAGTTAGATTAACATGTTTGTTCAACTTTTTTCTTTGAAATCATGTAAGTCAGGCTACGAGCACTAAAAATTTTCCTTTTTGGGGTCCAAGAAATGGTCCAGTTTTGGAAAAATAGAATAATTTTTTAGAAAATTAGTCAACCTCCTTAAAACTCCTCAAAAATTGTTTTTGCAAATGGCCACTGCTCAATCAACGTGGAATTAACTCTTGAAATGCACAACCTCATATCTAAACTTGAATTGTCTTGCAGCTGAATCTTCTAACGGAATAGGGCACCCGATTTTGAACAAAGATGAGCCGATTGGACCTGGATAGGATAGCCGAGTTGAACAAGGATAAGCCAATCAACATGGATGAGACAAGCAGGTTAAAAATGGTTGGGGCTGAACTTCAGGATGAAGTTGCCTATGTATCCCAAAGATGGGAATTAGGCCTAACGTAATTCCGGGGGTTAAAGTGCACTCGAGTATTAACACTCTCCTTTTGCGCTCTAACTTTTTCCAAGGCCGCCCTTTCAGGTTTTCAACCTTGCGAGCTTTATTTTTTCTTTTCATTTTTCGTTTCTCCTTTTTCATTTTTCTTCTTTTGCTTTTTTCATTTTTGTTTTTTTTCTTCGCTTTTTTTCTCTGTTTCCATTTTTCCACTTTTGTTCTTTTTTCTTTTTCTTGCTCTAACTGTTGCCTGGGTCGCCCTTCCGAGTTTTCGGCCCAGCGAGCCTCTCAAGAATAGAAAAGTTTAACTTGTCCATGTTGATTGGCCGTAGGATCTCTATGCCTTTTGGATCCACGAGAATGGCTGCTGTTCGGTGATGATGTAGGAGCCCATTCAATGGGGTCTGAATCTGCCCCTAGTGTTCGTGGATAGGAACTCGATTGTCCTTTCAGCAATAATTTTCTTCTTTCAGATTATGGGACTTGGTTTTCTTGCCTATCTTCATTGGTTTGAGATGACCCACTTTTGAATCTTTGATCATATCTGACGTTTTTTGCCCCTAGTTCAAGGGTTGTTTCTAATCCATCTATTCAAGCTTCCTTTGATGATATCTTACCTTCTTGCCCCTAGTTCAAGGGCTGCTTCAAATCTGGCCATGCAAGCCTCATAATTTGGTTGATCATTGAACATTCTAAATCAAAGTTCAAGGTTTTGAAAGCAAAAATGGTAGAGTCTTGAGGCTGAGAGTGATCCTATGCTGTACAATCTCAAGATCAATTCTAAGCATGTCTTCATAGGACTACGCAAAACATTTTTTGAAATCTTTTAATAAAGCGAGTAGTCGCTCGTGCTCTTCTGAAGACAATGTAGAACCAATCTGGATCAAGCTAGGATTCTTCTCAGTACTCACATTAACAAATATGATTTCATGCATTAAGGGCTTAACAGCCCTCTCTTCCTCTCAGTTGATTAAATTTTTTGCAAATTCAAAGGAATTCCTTCCTCTTTGTTTTCAACACAGTATTAGAAACGTTTTGAAAAACTTAGGTCAATGCAATGATTTAAAGGCACAGAGAAGTAAGTGAAAACCACTGTTGTTTCATTCAGATCTTCTGGCGCACCTGGCTCAATGGTAAAAACAGACTCAAAAGAAAGAGTGTAAAAGACAAACACAAAACAAGAAAGTGATGTCTGAGTTAACACCCCTGAAATCACCAAACTCTAACACAAAAAGACTGGCTCAATACAACACAACAAGACTGACTCAATACCCAAGTCCAAAAGTACAAAAAACAGCATTTTCAAAGTGCTAAAAAGTGTGTGTCGCCCACCACATCTGGAGTAAACTGAGCGCCATCGGCAAATGGTTCATCCTCGATCAAATAGTCACATTATCCCCCAAGTTCATCAATCCAGCGCTGATAGACTTTGTAGGATCCGGTGGAGTGATGACCTTTTTGTCAATTAGATCTTGAACTTCATGGCAAAGATGAAAACAACCATCAGTGTCATGGCCGGTTTGTTGATGGAACGCACAGTACTTGGCAGCATTGTGCTTGGCTGAAAGGAATCAGGGAGAGGCCGAGGGTCAAGGGGTTTGAGATTGCTTTGTCCTATGAGGATTTGGAGAGCTTTGGATAAGGTCATATAAATAGGATTGAAGGTGCGATTACCAGTCCTGCGAGGATTGACAGAGGGGTTGGTAGGTATTGATTTGGTTTAGAGGAGACCTCGTATAGATGTAGGATTGGAGCTGGAAGGGGTGTTTTTGGTCAGGCCTTCATTTTCATGGTTTAGCCTTGGATTCAAAGTGCCCCTAACCTGAACGACAAAAGTGTCATCCACAATCTTTGCAACAACTACAAGCACTTGCTGTTTGTTCAACCCTTTGGCCTTCAAAGTCTTAGTTGCCCACCGGAGATGTGCATAAGGATCAATACTTGCTCCGGCCTTGTTCTTGGCTCTTGCCTCCACTTTGCTAAGGGATTGGGTTGCTATATCGGAGCGGAGCCCAGTTGTTGTCGACATGTCATCACCTAGACTTGAGATAACTTCGGGGTTGGCCTTTTTCAAATGCAGCTCGTCTCCAGATTGGGGCGCTTTTTGGCGTGAACTTTCTGGCATGTGATGTGGTCGATGATGGAGCCAAAATCCCAAAGGCTAAATCTGCCACAGTTCTTTGAAGATCTTCAATCATGCTCATTAGCTCAGAAGTAGTGGGTTCATGGGTTTGAGATGATTGGGGTTCAAGTGCATCCATCATACACAAGTCTATACTTTCTGGAATGAACACCTCAAGCTTGGGTAAACAGGCCGGGGTGATGTATATGCTGGGGTTGTAGGTAGATGGTAGTGTATGGATTAGGTTGAGGTGTGGGGGTATTGGGTTAGGGGTGGCCTAAGATCTTTTGGTGGAGCTATGATCTCGTCATCAATAAAATCCTAAATCTTATGACGGAGGCAAATGCAGCGGTTTGTATCATTACCGGGTTATTGATGATAAGCACAGTGTTTAGCAGGGTCATATCTTGGTGGAAGAGGATTTGGGAAGGGTCGGGGTTCTAGGAGCTCTAGGTACCCTTTTTAATGCTTGAGAGAGACTCATGTAAAAAGGATGAAAATTTGGGGCTTGGGGTCGAGTTGAAGTGGTTAGTTTTTAGCCATTATCAGGAAAATGGTTTTTGTTGGGATTGGTGACAATGTTTACTTCTGAGCATTTCACAACTGTGCTACCATTGGAACTGCGAACAACATTCCTCCTCATAGGTTCATTACCCTCCACAATGATCCCTTGCTTGATTGCATCCTCGATTTGAACCCTAATTTCATGGAGATCCTTAAAGTTGAATAGTGAAAGGACTATCATTTTCTATAATAGCCTTTCATGTAGATTTCTAACAATGATATGGGCTTGCTCTTTCTCTGGAGGCCTGCTTGCCATCATAGCCGCCTTTGCCCTCCGTCGAATAATAAACTCTGAAAAGCCCTCCTTCAGTTCCTGATGCGTTGCCTCAAGATCACAAGTTATGACCTCGATCTGAGTGTTGTAGGAATATTGGGCAACAAAGGATTCGGCCAATTCTTGCCAGCTCTATTTCACAAAGTCCTCCAATTTAGCATACCAAATGACAGCTATTCCGGATATGGTTCAACTGAATAGTGACAACTTCTGTACTCGGGTCAAACCCATTAGTCGTAAGATATCAGAAAACAAATACAAAATGCACCATCGGATCTCCAGAGCCATCGAAGCGGTCAATATGCAGCATCTTGAATCGCTATGGTAAGGTGACTGTTGATTCAGTGTGCCCATCTTCTATGTCTGGAATAGAGTTGACCCCCTGTGCCTTTTTGAACAGCTTTTCCAGCTTGTTGACTTTGAGAGCGGTTGGATCAACCTCGAATTCGAACGGTACCTCGGTTTAATATACCGGGGCTCTGGAAGTTTGTACTGGGATAGGTTCTTTTTGGACTGAGAAAACTGAAACATCCTCGTTGTATGGATCTTGAGCAGTGGTAGCATTAGCTGTGGTACCGGGCATAGGGATAGCCGCGGTGGGTACATGTGCTGCCGAGGCTGTTGCTGGCTGCAGTTACTGTTGCTGTAGCCTAGTTATAATCTCTACCTAACGGATCGTAACCTCAGCCTGACGAGTTGCGTCATGTTGGAGGGAGTCAATTGTTTGATGTAGATGTAGTAATAATTCCTCCAAATTTGTCGGAGGCTGAGCCATGATAGAGGTAGATGCCCAGAATGAGCTGAACAAAGGTAATCTAACTAGTGAATGTCGGAACAGTGGAACTGGTGAACCCTATATGGCCCTCTTTCATCTCGCCACCGGCGAAAGTGAAGCAAACACTGGCTGCCTCTAAACTAGGTCCCCGACCTTGCAAAGTCTATCGACATGAGTCCAGAGTACCTGGGGGATATTGGAGCCTTCTGAAGCTATGGTTCCAGGACTACCTTACAAAAGAGAAAACAGACATCACCTCAGCCCAAATTTCACTAGAATGGATATGATCACAGCTGAGTGACAGTACTCCACACTGAATTCTGCTCCAAAACAGATACCGATTGCAATTGATATGCACATTCCTATACAGTTTCACTGTAAAACACATACCAGTTTAAGAGAAAGCCAAAACACCCCTATGGTGGGGTAGGGTTACCTTGTCATAGTTTCCTCAAGAACTAGGGTTTCGCTATTTCACACAAGCTGTTTCACACAATCCTGGATTTCAGGTGAGCATCATGTCCTAGTTTGGATCAGTCACTATGGCTTTTCTATATGCAACTAGGCCAAATGGTCAAAAACGGTGCCTCTACAAGACTACCTGATATACCTCTCACACCTAACACCGAGAAGTGAAAGGAGGATCAAGCGGTATGGTGGTAGTCCAGATTCAAAGGTTGTGTTCCCAACATGGCAGAGCCCATGACCGGTCAACCTTTTGGCAAGCTTTTGGGCAAGCCTTTGGCAAACCATCCAGAAATAACAGTCGGCAAACACAATGACTTAAGCACACCAATGCAAATGCAATGCAAAGAACATATAAGTGTAGATAAAATTACACACCATGAAGTTCGAGTCAAGTTCTCTAATTCCCCAGTAGAGTCGCCAGAAACTGTAGCTTAACTTTTCATGCCCTCTTTCGGAAGTTGAATAAGCCCTACAGTATTGGACTCTCGCGGTTCTGAATCTGATCTCACAAGTGCAATGTGAAATATATAAACACCAAAGAGTCCAAATCCGACAAATCTTTTCGAAAATTGATTTTGAATCAAAATGCCAAAAATGGATTGCTTTGCCAGATACAGAGTCGCCACCTAAATATTTTTGAGAAATTTAGAAAACCCATGACTTGTGCCAAAGGCCACGCGACCTTCATCACCAAGATTGTATCGTCTCGGGAACTTAGGTACGAGAGAGGAAGGTCATCAATTGAGCACTCTCGCTCTCCCGATCAAAGATCAGCCTCCACTAATCATGATATGAATCTTATCTACATTATATGCTCCTGTTCCGATTATTAGGCTAGCATTACTATGTGATGCGCACACATACACATGTATAGACTAATTTGCAAAAATTGGAACATTTTGATTCATGTTTGTTTTGAAAATAGTTTTGAATATGTACCACTTGAAAAGGTGATCGCATATGAACATTACTCAAATTATTCCAATTCAAGTAATTAGCCTTCATCCACAGGTGTAGACGTCCCCGAACGCATCCTGGGGGAAAGGAGTGCGAGTCCCCCCCGTTTTGGTTCGATATTGGGTCACTACAGTTCGAAGGACTCAAATGTCACGGTTCTTAATCTTGAACCAAAGAGTCCAAATCCGGCAAATCGTTTTGAAAACAGATTTTTTGAAAGAAGTGCCAAACATGGACTGCTTTGCCAGATACAGAGTCGCCACCTAAATGTTTTTTAAATGGGAAATTTAGGAAACCCTGACTCGGTGCCAAAGGCCACGTGTCCGTCATCACCAAAGTTGCCTCGGCTCGGGAACTTGGGTACGATTAGGGAAGGTCACTTCGTGAGCACCTCCGCTCGCCCGGTCAAAGACCGGCCTCTACTAACCATGATATCTTATTTTGAAAACATTGTGAGTTCTTGTTCCGGTTATTAGCCTAGATTACTATGTGATGCGCACAGCATACAAGTATAGACTGAGTTGCCTGAATTGGAACAAAACACTTCATGTTTGTTTGTTTGAAAATGGTTTGATGGTGCTACCTGCAGGTAGGCTAAGACGTGGATTTGCCACCCTCAGGTGGGCTTAGGGAAAAACATGATTTTGCCACTATCTAGTGGGCTTAAAACAAACAATCGATGAATTATTCCAATCCAAATAACACAACCTCCACCCACAAGCGTTCAGGCAGTTATATCACATAAGCAGTTAGCCTCATGGTAAGCATGCTATCATGGCAGTCACTAACACGCATGCAAGGATGCTAAAGCATAAAAATTTACCGAGTACTCCGAGCCAAAACAGAAGCTCATTAGAAATCATGCATGATCCTAAATATACAGGATTGCCTAATGCAACACATGCAGAATGCAACTATAGCAGGCTCGGCTATTCTAAACATGGCATATGGAATGCTAAACTAACACGTATTCAATTTGGAATTGAAACAATGCAGTTTGTATGATGCGCCGAGCCCGTGCGTGCAAAACAGATGAATGATGCAAACATGCTGTCATACTGTATGCAATTGAAATATGCCCTAGTCTAACCATCATAAGCTGGATAAAAAAGGGAAGAAAGACGTGGGATTGGAAGACATACATCACACTCACCCACACTTATTACAATTATGCCCTCGCGCAGAGGGTCCGGAGCACCACCTTTCTTATGAGGCACGAGAGGTATTTTACTTCATTTTCTGTATTTTTCGTGCATTTCATACTTTTGCCATGCTTGAACACACAGTTTAGCCTATGACATAGTACTTTGCTTGCATCCTGAACATGTGGTTTAAACACTTGAATTTCTGAACACTAGGCTCACTGATTGATTGTGAACGCACGGTACACATTAGTTAAGAATTGAACACACGGCTCAAACACTGATTTTTCGAACACACAGCCCGAATTTGAAGGTGAACACACAGCACACACTGACTAAGAGTAGAACACACAGTCCCAAACTCCGATTTTCTGAACACACAGCTCTAGTTAATGGTGAACACACAGCCCACACTAATTTAGAGTAGAACACGCAGTCCCAAAACACTGATTTTCTGAACACACAGCTCAGGTATTGATTAAAGTGAACACGCAGCCCACTGATTAAGATTTTGAACACGCAGCCCAAAATACTGATTTTCTGAGCACACAACCCAGATATTGATTAAAGTGAACACGCAGCCCACTGATTAAGATTTGAACACGCAGCCCAAATTAATTTTCTGAACACACAGCCCAGATATAAAGCGAACACGCAGCCCACTGATTAGGATTTGAACACGCAGCCCAAAATACTGATTTTCTGAACACACAGCCCAGATATTGATTAAAGTGAACACGCAGCCCACTGATTAAAATTTGAACACGCAGCCCAAATTAATTTTCTGAACACACAGCCCAGATATAAATTAAAGTGAACACGCAGCCCACTGATTAAGATTTGAACACGCAGCCCAAAATACTGATTTTCTGAACACACAGCCCAGATATAAAGCGAACACGCAGCCCACTGATTAGGATTTGAACACGCAGCCCAAAATACTGATTTTCTGAACACACAGCCCAGATATAAAGCGAACACGCAGCCCACTGATTAAGATTTGAACACGCAGCCCAAATTAATTTTCTGAACACACAGCCCAGATATTGATTAAACTGAACACGCAGCCCACTGATTAAGATTTGAACACGCAGCCCAAATTAATTTTCTGAACACACAGCCCAGATATAAAGCGAACACGCAGCCCACTGATTAGGATTTGAACACGCAGCCCAAATTAATTTTCTGAACACACAGCCCAGATATAAAGCGAACACGCAGCCCACTGATTAGGATTTGAACACGTAGCCCAAAATACTGATTTTCTGAACACACAGCCCAGATATTGATTAAAGTGAACACGCAGCCCACTGATTAAGATTTGAACACGCAGCCCAAATTAATTTTCTGAACACACAGCCCAGATATAAATTAAACTGAACACGTAGCCCACTGATTAAGATTTGAACACGCAGCCCAAAATACTGATTTTCAGACGGCTCATTCATTTCCTTTGCACACAGCTTATTCATTTCATTTGCACACGGCTTATTCACTTCATTTGCACACGGCTTATTCATTTCATTTGCACACAGCTTATTCATTTCATTTGCACACAGCTTATTCATTTCATTTGCACACGGCTTATTCACTTCATTTGCACACGGCTTATTCATTTCATCTGCACACGGCTTATTCACTTCATTTGCACACGGCTTATTCATTTCATTTGCACACAGCTATTCATTTATTTGCACACAGCTTATTCATTCATTTGCACACGGCTTATTCATTTCATTGCACACGGCTTATTCATTTCATTGACACATGCTTCATTCTGAATGCAGGTTGGCTCTCGTACCGTGCGAGGATACGGCTCCACTGCTGCGAGAGAGTGGTACGCGAGCTCCCGGAGGCTGTCCGGGATTTGGTTGATCAGCAGGGTTCGGGGCCTTCTGCATGGGGTTATCACATTGTCCTGCCAGTAGGACACTGTTAGCAGCTTTGGTGGAGAGATGGTGGGACACCACCAATTCTTTCCATTTTTCCGCCACCGGGGATTGACCATGACCCCGCTAGATTTGCCGTACTCCCCGGTAGACATAGGAGGTGGCCCATTCCTTATGACGAGGATATGGGCGAGTGGGAGGCCGCTTGGGTACATCTGTTGGGGGCCGCCCACCTGTAGACAGAGCTTCTGGGAGAGTCCGGTACACCTGGTTCTCTTCCCGTTTCCGGAGGCCGGAGATGGAGCCCGAGTCTCCTGAGGAGGAGCAGTACACCCGAGGTTTCCTTATGTTCCTCTTTGGCACCACTTGTTTGCTGATAGGGGGAACACTGTTGGATTGTATCTTTGAGTGCCCTAGTGGACCTATCACAGGTCAGTCGATACGACTGGGGTGGCGCTGGCCTGGCTACCCTCTATTGCTATGAGCGCGCCTCTCGCGGGCGGGGAGACTTACTCGGCGGCTATTGGAGAGCCTGGGAGGTACGTTCTGTCCTCTTGATTTACATTTCTGCTCCTCATTACTTGTTCATTGCACACACGGCGCACTTTACATTCTGTATTTTGCCCTCAGTACTTTGTATTTACATTCCGCACTGCTTTTCTCAGCTATGGGTGTACGTATATTTTCCCACGTTAGCCCCGGAGATGGAGGTGGCAGGGTTTCTTACGACCCCGTTTCATTGGTATTCGAGGGCCGCACCGACCGAGACCTCGAGAGACTCTCTTCTACCTGCGACAGTATTTTGACACTGTTCGGACGACAGAGGTATTTCAGAACTCTCAGTTCTTTCTTCTTTTCATCTTTGATTGCCCTGTATATTCCTGATTTCTGATTGATTTATGCACTGGTTATCCGCAGATTACTGGCAGCCCTGGGCGTCTTAGGGCGATGGTCTCCGATTCAGTATCTGGAGGATCGGGCAATTCCCAGTATAGGTTCCTGCTCGAGGGCCGGTTGGTAGGGCATGGTTCCTGGGGGAACGCTTTTGCGCAGGTATGGGGGTACGTTCTCAGGACCCTCCTGCTGTACCTCCAGCCACTATGCGGACTGCGATAGACTCTCTACCCAGGAGGTCATTAGTGCTATGCAGGGCACCGATGCTTTGTATACACTAGGGGACTACGCCACTATCGTCATATATCTGATGCCCCCTTGACGGGAGTGCGTGCTCCGCACTGAGGCCTACTGATGTACCATCTTCGAGTCGGCCGTGCTACGGATATCCCCTCCTCTAGCAGGGCTGGTGCATCTAGGGTGGGGCGATTCCTCCGATCCCTCCGACTCTTCATCATCCTGGGTGGCCAGACATGCCGACCGAGTTGACGAGTTGGCGATTCGGGACTCCTTACCAGGTCTCGCTAGAGCCTCCTCTTCCTGACCACAGATATGTCAGAGACCCTGATTCACCACCGGTATGTTTTACAGCTTTGATTTATCAGTCGATATTTGGACATTCATTCCTTTACTGATAGTTTTGCATTTGTATCTGTAGCCTCCAGTTGAGTACATGGATGAGATGCTTGGGATGCTGGCCACATTCGAGGGCATGATCCTACGGAGGGAGGCACAGCTAGCCATCATGGGCGTGCAGGTACTGTCCATCTTTCCCGTATTTAGCATATTTCTGATAACATACTGGTTTTGAACATTCTGCTGTATTGATAGTCTGTGTAGAGCACATCTGACACACACCCCACTCACATATTGTACTTGCATCTGCTTTTCATATTTGAACTGATGTATTGAACTCTTCACTTTCAGATGCCTCCTGTATATGCACCGCCGCAGGCCGGCCACCCGGGCCTTCTCAGAGAGGTCGAGGTGCTGGGCCATCTGGGCCCTTTCGAGGAGCTGGGCCATCCAGGCCTTCTCAGGGAGCAGGGCCATCTAGGCCTGTCCGAGGAGCTCGAGGAGCGGGTCGTCTCGCAGACGCAGGGCACATTATTGAGGAGAGGATGAGGAGGAGGAGGAGGTCGCAGACCGTGAGTCAGAGACATCTGCTGGGAGGGGGCTCCGGTCTTGGTTCCGGGAGTGGAGGAGGCTGAGGGGGATCCTGAGGATGACAGCTCTGACCCGGATGGTGATGATGGTGCAGAGGTTGTCCCGCAGAAGAGGATGAGGGGCCTCCTCATTCCCGTCCCGAGGATATTGATGTATTTCCTGCTTTATTTTACTTTTTGCTAGTAGTTTGTAGCACTTTGCACATTGTTAGGCAGTTTTATTTCTGTAAAACTTGTACCTTTATTTGTTGTAAAACATGATGGAATGAAACAGCTTTTGAAAAGGTGTTTGTATTTGAAACTCTTAGCATCGCATCGCATCATTTTGCACAAAAATGGAATTGAATGGGAATGTGCCTTGTGTATTTACCGGTCAGTCAGGTAATGAACCGACGCAACAAATCAAACAACTCGACTCACTAAGAAATAACAGAATCTTAGCAAGTTTACAACTCGATAAGCAAAATACAACAATGTTAACGACTCGATAAACAAGACTTAACAAAATTGCGTAAACAAAAGGTAATAACTCAAAACACAAAATGCGACAGCTCGACAAAACTTACAACTCGATAAACAAAGCAACAACTCGATAAGCAAAATACAACAAAGCGTACTTCGGACGGACTATCTGGATGATGGAACGCATCCGAAACTGAGAGAAATGGAGGCCTTCGACATCCCCGATGCATAGAAATGCCTCAAACTTCCTTCCGGAGGGCAAAACAGGACCAATGCATGGCCGGCCACATTTTGCATCTGGGGATAAGGGTGGCCGGCCGGCCATTTTTGAAACAAAGGTGGCCGGCCTGCTAGAATAGGTGGCCGGCCGGCCACCTCTCCTGCAACCTCAGAATTTGACACGTGTCCTGAATAGTGTTTTACCCCCTATAAAAGCCCAACCTTGGAACTTTTCATTTCATCACTGTTTCACAAAAATGGAGGCATTTCTCGCAGAAAATCTCACATCTTGGATCTCTTCTTTAGATGGCTCGGAAAAGTTGAACTTCCGGGGTTTCGGCTTGAATGCACTATTCACGCTGGGCCGGACTCCTGCATCTTCCTTTCCTCTATGCCGCGAGGTTTTGGAACCCGGTGACGCATGTCTTCAGCTTCGGAGGGCAAGAGGTATGTCCCACTTTTGAAGATTTTCAAGTTTTGATAGAATCCGAGCGAGGTGAGGAAATCTTGCCCAACTCAATTTTGGCTACGCCCAAACTTAGGGCGGATGTGTGGACTCAACGCACATGATGCTCGATCCTGATTTGTAACGGAATGTTGGATATCCCAAGCCTGATTTACCGGTTCTCCGATGCTGGTGACCGCAGCGACCATCATTGGCAAGGCTTCCGGCAACATGCCCTCTGTTTATGCATGTTATCTCATTTTCTGTTTGTCTCGCTTTGGAGGATCCAGCGTCCGTCTGATTGAAGTGGCCCAAGGCTTGAAAGGAAGGAGTTGCATCGCCATGACATTGGCGAGACACTGATGGGCTTGGATGCTTTCTCTGTCGGGAGACACTAGATTTGCAGGGAGTCCACTACTGCTGCAGGTAATGTTTCCCACCCGATCTCACATATGTATTTGCTCACATCACTCGGCCCTCAGGCTCGGTTTTTCTCAAAACCCTTTCTTACTTTTCTCTCATCGTACATCTCTCTATTCTTTATTCTCTCATTTTTCATCCCTCCCCAGATATGGTTGATGGATAAATTGCAAGTTGTGGACTCTTGCCCTGCTTACTCAGCCCGCGGCTACTTCTTTCGACAACGCCTAGTCGACGCCCTTGATGAGGGATGGTGGTTTGAATGGATGTGCAATTTGTCGGCAGATCGCATTGCGTGGCGCTGCCTTGGCTTAATCTCCGGCGATGAGCTACAGCATGTCTCCAGGTTGGGATTCGATTGATCGGCTTGACTCACTGCGTATTCTATTTCCCATTCCGTATTCTGCGCCAGTTTGGCCATGATCAGACTTGCCCACCAGAGGGGATAGAGTATCCGGCTACATTTCCAGTTCGAGGCGCACAGCTGGCTCGGCAGGCCGCAGCATGGAGGAATAGAGAGCTCCTGGCCCCTGCTCCCTTTTAGTTGCACTTTGTCTGACGAGTGCTGGGATTGGCTCAACGAAGAAGCACAGGTTGGGCCTAGGTTGGCATCAGAGGCTTCAACTAGCTCTGGCAGGGGGCGCAGGGACACCTGACTTGACTATGCCCCGGATTTATTGCTTTACTAGTACTTTCAAGTTTTCTTCCTGAGTGTAATAAAAGCAACTTCAATTGTATGCAAGAGCAAGAACTCTGTTTTGAAATCAATGAAATTGAAGGTTGTGGTACTGAAAACTCTCCGCTTTGGTCCAAAAATGGTCTTAGTTGTAAAAAGATTAATTTGAACAAAGTCAACTTTTATTAAAACTTTTCAAAACTATCTTCAATATGGATCAGAACTGGACACACCTGAGATCTGTCACTGAGATACACAACTCCGGATCCTGGCAACTGGAAAGTTGCCCCTAGTTTGAATGATACTGCAGCACTTCATTGCAACGGAAAGTTGCCCCTAGTCTGAATAGCACTGTACCGGAGATCACGATAAATGCTGATGAATAGAGATGACTGAGATGATCAAATGGACAAAGTTGATCGGGGAAAAGATTGTGGCTGAACTTCAAGATGAAGTTGCCTACGTATCCCAAAGATGGGAATCAAGCCTTACGTAGTTCAGGCTTAGGTTCGCTCGGGTATTTTCACTCTCCTTTTGCGCTCTAACTTTTGCCAAGGCCGCCCTTTGCGGGTTTTCAACCTTGCGAGCTCAGTTTTTATAATTTCAAATTTTCTGTGCTCTGAGTTTTGCCTAGGTCGCCCTTTCGGGTTTTCGGCCTAGCGAGCCTCTCAGGGGTAGTATTTCTTCAACTTGTCCATGTTGATCGGTTGGGAAAACTCTAAGCCATCTAGATCCATCAGAACCACAGCTCCACCAGACCAGATTGACTTGATGATGTAGGGACCAGTCCAATTAGGTCTGAACTTGCCCCTTGGGTCGTGGATGGGAGCTCGGTTGTCTTTGAGCACCAAATCTCCTTCCTTTAAATTCCTGGACTTAACCTTCTTGTTGAAAGCCCGGGCATTCTGCGTTGATAACCTTGGATGTGGTACAGTGCTTTCAACCTTCTTTCATCGAAAGCATGAGTTCCTCAAATCTGCTTGTTGCCAGTCTGCCTCGGCTATTTGACACTCGGCCAATACTCGTAATGACGGAACCTCAATCTCAATAGGTAGAACGGCCTCCATCCCATAAACCAGAGACGGAGTCGCCCCAGTAGAAGTTCTGATTGAAGTCCTGTAGCCCCACAGAGCAACGGCAGCTTATCTGGCCAGTCCCGGTAGGTTTCCACCATCTTCTGTAGTATGCGCTTGATATTCTTGTTGGCGGCCTCAACTGCTCCATTGGTTTGCGGCCGATAGGTAGATGACTTATGAAAAGCCACATTGTATTTCTCCAACAAATCAATCACCTCCTTCTTGAAGTGGGAACCATTGTCTGAAATTATTTCGTTTGGGACCCCATAGCGACAGATGATGTTGTTTCTGATAAACTTTGCGACGTGCGAAGCCTTCAACACCGCATAAGATTGGGCCTCAACCCACTTTGTGAAATAATCTATCGCTACCAAGATGAACTCATGCCCATTCGACCCCTTTGGCGTAACTGCTCCGATTACATCAATTCCCCAGACTGAAAACGGCCATGGCGAAGTCATGTTGTACAGCTTTGTTGGCGGGATGTTCATACGATTTGCATGAATCTGACATTTGTGGCATCGCCGGACGAAACTAATACAATCCTCCTCCATGGTGGACCAGTAATAACCCTGTCTGAGATCTTCCGTGCCAACATTACCCCATTCATGTGTGCACCACATTCTCCCCCGTGGATGGCTTCCATCAGACGCTTTGACTCTTCGGCATCAACGCACAGTTTATGCATTCCCAGATGACCCGTTTATACAGTTTACCCCCGCAGATGATGAACTGAACTGCCATTCTTCTGATTGCCCTTTTGTCTTTGGCATTTACCCCTGGCGGGTATGCTTCTTTCTCCAAGAAATTCCAGATGTCGTAATACCAGGGGTGTTCGTCCTGAACTTCATCTATGGCTGCAATCGACTCATAGGCAGGTGCAATTTCTGGTCAATGATGACTGGACGCATTCGGACTCCACACGGGATGTCTATCATAGAAGATAGAGTTGCTAAAGAATCTGCGAACCTGTTGTTCTCTCTTAGTAGATGAGTAAAACTTAGCTTCTCAAACCGAGGAATCAGCAAATCCAAGGTTTGGTGATACATCATCATCTTTTCCTCTTTTACTTTCCAGTCTCCTTTAGCTTGAGACACAACAAGGTTCGAGTCCCCAATGACGTCCAACCGTCTTGCCCCTAGTTCCAGGGCTGCTTCTAGACCAGCGATGCACGCCTCGTATTCTGCTTCGTTGTTCGAGACTTTGAATCGGAGTTTGAAGGCTAGAGGGATACGGGAATTGTCGGGTGCTATCAGCAACACTCCTATCCCATACCCATGTTGATTTGACGCTCCGTCAAAGTACATCGTCCAAGTTTCATCGTCGATATGCAGAATTGATTCATCCGGGAACAGGTACTCAACTGCTTCTTCATCCCCCTCAACCGGGTGGTCGGCAAGGAACTCTGCCACTGCTCTTCCTTTCACTGACTTGCGTGTCACGTACGTGAGATCAAATTCGGAGAGCAACAGCAACCAACGAGCTAGCCTACCCGTAAGCGCTGGTTTCTCGAAGAGATATTTGATGGGATCAAGTCGTGAAACCAACATTACAGAGTGAGCTAACAGGTAGTGCCGCAGCTTCCTGGTAGCCCATACCAGAGCTAAGCAAGCCTTTTCCAGCGGTGTATATCGGGTCTCATACTCCAGCATCTTCTTGCTGAGATAGTAGATGGCTCTCTCCACCTTGTCTTCTGATTCTTGTGCAAGCATGCAGCCCATTGTAGTTTCAGTCACTGACAGATACAAAATCAACGGTTTCCCCGGTTCTGGCGGTGACAACACGGGCGGGTTCTGTAAATATTCTTTAATCTGTTCAAATGCAGCTTGACATCGGCCGTCCCATTGGAACTTCTTTCCTTTCTTCAGGAGACCAAAAAGTGGTTCACAAGTCAAGGTTAATTTTGAGATAAACCGTCTTATGAATTGCACTTTACCCAGAAAGCCTCGCACCTCCTTTTCAGTCCTTGGTGGTGGCATTTCTAAGATGGCCTTGATTTTGGAAGGGTCGACCTCGATGCCTCTTTGTGTAATCAGAAACCCCAGCATTTTTCCCGCTGTAACACCGAATGTACATTTCTGAGGGTTTAGCCGCAACCGGAATTCCCTGATCCTTTGGAAAAACTTATGCAAGGCGGTGTAGTGGCCCTCTCTTTCCTTGGACTTGACAATCATGTCGTCCACATACACCTCAACCTCTTTGTGGATCATATCATGTAGTATTGTGGTCGCGGCCCGTTGATAAGTAGCTCCAGCGTTCTTCAACCCAAACGGCATTACCCGGTAGCAGTATGTCCCCCACGGGGTGGTGAATGCAGTCTTTTCCCGGTCTTCTGGTGCCATCACTATCTGGTTGTATCCTGAGAAGCCATCCATGAATGAGAGCAAAGCATGCCCTGCTGTGAAGTCTACCAACTCATCGATGTGCGGTAAGGGAAAGTCGTCCTTCGGACTAGCTCTGTTCAAATCCCTGAAGTCCACACACACCCGGATCCTGCCATCTTTCTTCGGCACCGGAACAATGTTGGCCAACCAAGTCGGGTACTCAGATACCAGCAGGAAGCCTGCGTCGATTTGCTTGGTGACCTCTTCCTTAATCTTGAGAGCCCAATCCGGGCGGATCCTTCTGAGTTTCTGCTTGACAGGTCGGGCCTCGGGGTCAAGGGGGATCCGATGCTGTACAATCTCAGGATCGATTCCAGGCATGTCTTCGTAGGACCACGCGAAAACATCTTTGAAATCTTTTAATAAAGCGACTAAGCGCTCGCGTTCCTCCGAAGACAACGTGGACCCGATCTGGACCAGCCGCGGGTCCTCCTCAGTACCAATGTTCACGGTAATGATTTCATCCATTAATGGTTTAACAAATCTCTCTTGCTCTTGCTCAATTAAACGTTGTAAAACCGGAGGAACTTCGTCCTCGTCGTTTTCATCAAAGTTTTGAAAGTCTGAATTAATACAATAAATCAAGGGCACAGAAAAATACTCGGAAACCACATTCACCTCATTCTCATTAAGTTCATCCAAATCGTCCAATTCATTTACAACAGACTCAAATGAAAAGGAAAAAGACGACCTAGACAGGACTGTGGCATCCGGGTTAACATCCCCAGGAGTACCAGACTCAGACTCAGTCGAGCTGGAACCTGATTCCGACTCACAAGACTCGGTGGAATCAGATTCCGGCTCACTACCTGACCCGGTGCTGCTGGACAAAAATCCCTCCTCGTATTGCCAATGAGAGAGGGTGCGATTGATGCATCCAAGATAGCTGCTGGTTGGCTCGCAGCCGTTTCATCCCCAATCATGGAAACCACGAAGTTATCCCCCAAGCACTCTTGGTCGATCGGAGGATCAGAGAGGAGACATGCCAGTGCTACCCCCATTTCAAATTCTGTGCCCTCAGGATCCCCTGCTTTACACTGCTTAACCTCAGCTGGTGGGTCTGTCTGCTCTGTGGCAACGTCATCCCCGGATAGTTGCAAATCAAAGAAAATCTCGAAGCCTGGGACGCGCTTCTTCTCCGCGTTTAGCCACGGCTCGGGGAAGCCAAAATGGAAAGTCTCCCCCTCCCGGACGAAGCGTCCGTTCAGGGTACCCTGAATGGGCCTGTGTATTAGGTCAAAAGGCTTCCCAGCCTGCTTCGCTCTCTGCCGGCCATTTCCTTTCCTTTCCTCACCCAGTCCTCTTTGGTGGGCAGATAACCCAGTCCAAAGGTATGCGGGTTGTGTGGCACTTCGGCCAACGCAGCGACTCCTTTCCTGCCGCTCCTTCCTAATCCCATCCCGGGAATATGTTGTAGCTTGTTCATGAGGTAGACGGATTGAGCACTAACGTACACACCTTCATTCACAGCCATAATATTTGCTACTACCCGGGCCTCAGCCAAAGTGAATCCTGATAAGAATACGTCCTTCTGTGCCATGCTCAATTTCCAGGACTGGCGTAGATACCTCCGGAGGCGGATGGATTGATGAGTTCCCGAACACAGTGGCTACTCCCTTTCCATAGGGGTATTTCACCATCTGATGTAGAGTGGAAGAGACTGCCTTTACTTGGTGCAGCCACGGCCGCCCCAAGAGTAGGTTGAAGGTGCGGGAACGTCCAAGACATGAAATTCGATGTCGTGTTGTCCTGGACCAACCTTGTTTGAATCTTGACAGTCCCCATCACTTCCCTGCTGTATTATCGTAAGCTTTGATCACCTGAGTGGTTGGTGTGAAGTCCGCGGGCTTCAACCCAACTGCATATGCTGTTCTGACTGGGCAGACATTGATGGCGGACCCGGTATCAACAAGTACCACCGGTATCCATTTATCTCTACATTCCACGGAAACGTAGAGGGTTTGTATGGTTTGTGCCCTCAGGCGGTAATTCCTTGTCTGAAAAGGTTAATGCCGGGGAACCTCCTCCCGGAAAAACCAACCCAACCAGCTGCTCTGGTGTAGTGTCTATTGAGAGTTTGGCCTTGTCCATGGCAGATAGGACGGCCTGTCTGTGCACCCTCGATGCCATAAGCAGTCCCCAGATGGAGATGTCTGCTTGTATCTTCTTCAATTGCTTGAGCACAGCTTCTTCTTCAATCTGTTTCTCTCTCTGTTTCTCAGCTTCTTTGTCTTTCCCAGATGCCTCAGGTTGGTCCAAGTGTTGGGGCTTGAAATACCGCCCACTTCTGGTCATATGAGCGATCTCGTCGATATACCAGGTATCATCTGGTTGGTTACCTCCCCAGTCTTCATCTGTGTGGGCAAGACATAAGTCATCGTCTTCCCACCACATTCCGTCGGCAGCCGACAGACATCTGTCCGGCTCCGGTATGATCGTACTCGCAGCACCTTCAGTCTTTATGCCCGCAGCATTTTCTGTTCCTGTGCACACAGCACTTTCGACCCCCACATGGGCCTTAGCTTTTCTGATTCTCTCGGAATCTCAAACCTTTGTTGTTCCAACTGCGTCAGTACAGCTGGTTGGTCAAGGTTCCTTGTATTTACAATCCCAAATTCTGAGCGAAATTCTTAACGCCGGCGCTCTCCGGCGGTGGATTCTGACCCTCGGCCCTTCCGGCCATCACTGATACTCTTGCCCCTGCCGGGCCCTGTTCTGATTGAAATTCTGCAACGTCTGGCTGATCATCTAACCACCCGACAACTTCTGTCGACCCCTCATAGTCGAACCAGTTGATTGCAGCATCCCATGATTCTTGGTCGTTGAAGAACTGGAAGTTGGCAAAGTCCCCTTCCACTGTTGTCAGATCATCTGCCCCTTGTTCAAGTCTGTCCCCCCGAATCATGCACAGTTCAGCTTTTTCTGGCAGCCCCACACTCAGCTTAGACTGGCCCACTGATAAGATGTATTCGCTTGGATCATAGGCTCCTCCAGCATAATTCCCAGGCTGTTCCATCCCAGACTCAACAATTCTGCTCTCCTCTGAAACCTGCCCCGTTCCATCTTCGGTGGTCACCACCACTGGCTTAGATTGGGTTGTGGAGATGTCCATCATGCACAAGTCAGTGCAGACAGGAAGGATCACCTCCGGCTTAGGTAGGTGAGAGGGAGTAATATAGATACTAGGATCGTAGGACACGACCCCAGTTTGGATGAAATTGACTCTGTTGGGAGGAGGGGCTTGGTTGTGTGGTGGGAGAGGATTTGTTGTGACGTTTGGTTTTTCGGGAGGCGTGATCACCTGCTTGTCGATAAGATCCTGGATCTCATGACGCAATCTGAAATAGCGGTCGGTGTCATGACCGTGCTGTTGGTGATACGCGCAGTACTTTGCTGGGTCATGAGAGGGAGGGAGTGGATTTGGCAGTGGCCTCGGCTCTAGGGGTGTCAAATGCTTCTTCCTGATTAACACCCCCAGAGCTTTGGACAGGGGCATATAGAGGGGTGTAAAGGTTCTTTGGCCTCTGGGCTGAAATCTCGGGGCTTGGGTATTGCTCCCGGATGTACTGGAAAAGGGTGTGGGCCGTCGCGGGCCTTGGATGGGGAGGGGGAGTGGTGGTGACCATACCGACCTCGAAGTCCTTGTGTTTGCAGCGCCACTCGGGCCTGCGTTGTTATTGCGGTTGAATGTCCTTCGGGGCTGCTCTCGGTCCTGGTCGATCAGACCTTACTTCATTGCATCCTCGATCTGTACCCCCATCTCGTGTAAATCTGAGAAAGTTGGAAAGGGGAGTACAATCATCTTCTGCATGAGTTTCGGTTGGAGATTGCGCACAATCATCCGAATTTGATCTTTGTCTGTAGGCCTCAAGGTCATCATCGACGCCTTTGCCCTCCATCTAGTTACAAAATCGGAGAAAGACTCCTTGGGTTCCTGCCTTGTCGTTTCGAGATCACGGGTTGTAATCTCGATCTGTGTGTTGTACGAGTACTGTGCAACGAAGGCCTCAGCCATCTCATCCCAGCTTCTTTTCACGTCATCTTCTAGCTTCGCGTACCAAATGGCTGCCACACCCGACAAAGTTCGGCCAAACAAGGAAAGCTTTTGTGGTCGGGTTAGGCCCATTGGCCTTAGGATGTCCGAAAATAGCCGGAGATGGACCATAGGATCCCCTGACACATCAAAACGATCAATCTGTGGCATCTTGAATCTGTCTGGCAATGTTACGGCCACGTCGGTGTACCCATCTTCGATGTCTGGGATGGCCTTCACCCCCTGCGATTTCTTGAAAAGCTTCTCCAACTTACTCAGTTTTAGAGCTGTATGATCTACCTCGAACTTGAATGGACAGTCCGGGTGGTTGGGTGTAAGATTCTTGGACAGTTGAGGCAGAAGCGGGGGCAGAGCCAGCCCCGTTGGAAGGTTGGTGCCCTCTTGGATATTCTGGACATTGGGTAGGGTGTTCTGGGTGTTCGGGAGGGTATTCTGAGGGTTTGGCAGGGTATTCTGACCAGTAGGTGCCTGCTCGGGTAGTGGAGCCGCTGGTGGAGGAGGAGCCTGATGTGAAGCAGACGCTGCATTCTGCTGTTGCAGCCTAGTAATCAGCTCGGCTGCTGGGCCATGACTGCGGCTTGTTGTTTAGAAAATTCCGCTTGGCGGATGGCATCCTCTTGCATCTGTTTCATGCTTTCTTGCACCTGGCGCATCATCGCCTCCATTCCTGATGTATTCTGCTGTTCCATCTGAATGACCGGTAAATGTATCTCTATGGCAGACACAGAAATCTCAACCTGACTGTTTACTGTCAAAGTAGCCCTCTGTCCCGGTAATCCCTGCTCTGACACACTGCGCCTCCTCGATCTTCTTCTGATAATTGGGGGTAGAGAGTGGAACACTGGATGTCCGTCGACCAGATCCTCGGATCGATTGAGTCGGCGACCTCGTGTCCAGAGTGCTTGGGGAGTATCTGCTGGTTCGGAAGCAATCGTGCTAAAAACTGCCCTAGCAAAAAGATAATAAAGCGAAAAGGAAATAAATAACCAGATAAAATGGGCAGCATAACAGCTTAAATTAAATACACACAACACACAGTTGGGCAGACAACACACAGTTGATAAGCTGAAAATACACTGCCCTCAATCACTGATCACTGTTCCTGTATCACTGTTCCCCAAAACTGAATCCGATATCCGCAGACAACTGATTCTCAGATACTGAGTGATGCCCGCAGGCCTGATGCCCAAACTCATAGACTGATACATGCATTCCTGTAGAGACGCACCCTAGCTCCTGCGAGTCCCCCCCGTTTTGGTTCGATATTGGGTCACTACAGTTCGAAGGACTCAAATGTCACGGTTCTTAATCTTGAACCAAGAGTCCAAATCGGCAAATCGTTTTGAAACAGATTTTTTGAAAGAAGTGCCAAACATGGACTGCTTTGCCAGATACAGAGTCGCCACCTAAATGTTTTTAAATGGGAAATTTAGGAAACCCTGACTTGGTGCCAAAGGCCACGTGTCCGTCATCACCAAAGTTGCCTCGGCTCGGGAACTTGGGTACGATTGGGGAAGGTCACTTCGTGAGCACCCCCGCTCGCCCGGTCAAAGACCGGCCTCTACTAACCATGATATCTTATTTTGAAAACATTGTGAGTTCTTGTTCCGGTTATTAGCCTAGATTACTATGTGATGCGCACAGCATACAAGTATAGACTGAGTCGCCTGAATTGGAACAAAACACTTCATGTTTGTTTGTTTGAAAATGGTTTGATGGGGCTACCTGCAGGTAGGCTAAGACGTGGATTTGCCACCCTCAGGTGGGCTTAGGGAAAAACATGATTTTGCCACTATCTAGTGGGCTTAAAACAAACAATCGATGAATTATTCCAATCCAAATAACACAACCTCCACCCACAAGCGTTCAGGCAGTTATATCACATAAGCAGTTAGCCTCATGGTAAGCATGCTATCATGGCAGTCACTCATACGCATGCAAGGATGCTAAAGCATAAAAACTTACCGAGTACTCCGAGCCAAAACAGAAGCTCATTAGAAATCATGCATGATCCTAAATATACAGGATTGCCTAATGCAACACATGCAGAATGCAACTATAGCAGGCTCGGCTATTCTAAACATGGCATATGGAATGCTACAACTAACACGTATTCAATTTGGAATTGAAATACAATGCAGTTTGTATGATGCGCCGAGCCCGGTGCGTGCAAAACAGATGAATGATGCAAACATGCTGTCATACTGTATGCTAATTGAAATATGCCCTAGTCTAACCATCATAAGCTGGATAAATAAAAGGGAAGAAAGACGTGGGATTGGAAGACATACATCACACTCACCCACACTTATTACAATTATGCCCTCGCGCAGAGGGTCCGAATAAATATACAGTCCGAATAATACACAGTCCGAATAGTACAGATTCCTAATTAATTAACAAATTAACTAAGAAAAAAAAGTAAACTGGCATGCAAGCCAGGGACTGCCTTGACTCCGCTCCGAATAATGAAGTGATGCATGTTTTGGGCTGTTTTGCGCAGAAATCCATTGGGATGCCCAATTTAGCCTCTGTTTCCAATGTTTCTCGAAATGCGTGCCAGACTCTGAAAAGTTGCTGATTCTTCATTTTGCTGCAACAGAGAGCAGGAAAGGGGCATAGCAATGTATTTCACAGATATATGCATGCCTCGATCCTCGTGCCACCAATCACGCATCTCGATGCATGATGGTCGAGGAGCCGATTTGCACAACTCAATATAGGATGAATGCGTATGAATGCTATAACAAAACCTAACTCAATCATGGATAATCCGGAGCGTCGGCGACTTGGGAATTGAGACCCGTTCCGTCGCTCGGAGTGCGAAACGTGCCTCGTTTCCCGTGCCCGGGCCAACTCCTATCCCGAACACGATGCAATATGCATGATATGCATGAAATGCAGCTAATATGCAATCCTAACGTACACAATGTCATGGAATGGCATACACGCTATACGAGGTAATGTACAACCGGGCATACACAATGCTACGGATGAAATGGCATGGAATGCAATAATGGGTTTACACCAACATGAGTGAGCCTCAGCCACACTCACACAGGAGACCATTAGATGAAAGTGAGATGCCTCGAAGTGCGTGCACACGGGCACGCAAACCAAGAAAATGGCATACGGAATGCAATGAGACTAAAATGGCATACAGAATGCAAAATGGGCTTACACTAACATGAGTGAGCCTCAGCCACACTCACATAAGAGGCCGATGGATGAAAAATGAGGTGCCTCGAAATACGTGCACACGGGCACACAAACCGAGGCAATGGCATTAAGGCATGAAATGACATAGAAAATGATATGAAAACATGCCAATGGAATTCCAGCACTGAAATATGGGGGAAAACAGTCCCGAAAGATGGCGAAATGACACCAAATGCAAGGAATGGTCCCGAAATGCGAATTTAGGCACCCAAAATAGCCTATAGCTATGCGATGCGTGCACGATATGGACATGGAATGAAAATACAGTAGCAAGGCAGCCCCAAGAAAAGCATTTTCCAGCACAAAACATGGCCAAACAGCAATCACAAGTAGGGCTAAGATGGCATACAAAAATGGGGGCCAAGAGAGGGGTATTGAAATGGATGGTAAATACAAAGCCCAAATGGAAAAACACCCTTCTACAACACTGAAGAGGGACTAAAAATATGAACATTTACAGTGGATGACATCCCCCAAATCAGTATGCAAACATGCCAAAAATGCCATGCAAGAAATAGGCCATAAGAGGGTATAACATGAAGTAGGCCAAAAATTCATCAAACAAGCAAAGACCCTTCATGAAATATGCCAAGAAGGTCAAAATATGACCATTTTCAGTTCTGATGATGGCCGAAAACAGAAGCTAGATAAGCCTAAAAAGGCATGCAAAAATGGGGGCCAAAGAGGGGTATAATGGTAGGTATAACATGGAGGCCCCAAACAAGGTTCATCCCTTCTACAATGTTGTAGAGGGACACAAAATAAGCTTACTCACAGTTCATGACATGCTCCAAAAAAATTTACATATAGGCCAAACAAATCATGCAAATTTACGGTAAATAAGAGAGATTATGAAGCAAGTGCAAGATAGGGGGCCCAAACAGGGTTGATCCCTTCTTCAATGTTGAATAGGGGCTCAAAATAGGCCCTCTTACAGTTTACATTATGCTCGAAAACAGATCACACATGGGCTAGAAATTTCATGCAAAATAATGGCATACAAGATGGTATTGAAGCAAGTACCAAATGGAGGGCTCAAACAGGGTTGAGCCCTTAAACAAACATGAAATATGGCTCAAAAAAATGACCTTTTCAGTTCTGGTCGGAGCCCAAAACAGTAAAAAAATAGGCCTAAGAGATGAGACAAGAAAATGCTACAAAAGAGGGAAATGGCAACTTACCCTTGAAGACCACACTTTTGCTACCTCTTGGCTTGAGGAATGTTGCTTCTAAGCCTATGAAAAGCTCCCCTTGCTGCTGGAAATGGAGTGGTGGTGGTGGTGCTTGATGATGATGAAGAAATGGCACCAAACTTGAGAAAAATGAGAGAGATAGAGATGGATATGAGTGTGTATGCTTGAAGCAAGTGTTCTAAGCCTTCTAGGAGAGCTAAAGCTGCTGTATGGATGCAAGGAAGGAGGAGCAAGTAAGTCCAAGTGTGTAGAGGCTTGGGATTAAGTTCCCTTGTCCCTCAAAAGTCCCCCGAAATCAGATCTTTTGGGGGAAAAAGTTACACAGCTGTAAAACACACCTCCCAAGAAGCAAGGTCGGCCTGCTACCTTTCTTGCAGGTGCCCGGCCGGCTACCCCCTATGGCCGGCCGGCCAAGGGTCAAAAATGAAAAGTTGAATTAATGGCCGGCCATAGGAGAAAAGTGTCCTCCCATGTCTCCTGAACACAACCATGTGGTTCAAAGTTAGCAACTCTAAAACAGGAGAGAGAACAAGCCAAATTTAGAAGGGGTTCAAAAGGTTCAACAACAATTACTAGCCGGCCATGGACTTTTAGGGTCCTCCAATGTGTGTACAACACAAATATGTGGTTTTGGCTTGAAGAAAATGCTCCTAGGGTGGTCAACACTGGCTCGGAAGTGAGAAAAACGGGCGTCGGAGGGCGCCGGAAGAGCATAACTGGTCGCTGAGACAATTGCTAGCCTCCCACCCTTTAGTGACCTTCCTGGTGATAAAACAGAGGTACCTGCCAAAAATGAACAAAAATCGATGCAAAACGAATGCTCGGGGGCCAAAACGCGCAGTTCGGGGTCCCGAAAATAGGCTGTTAAGCACCGAAAGTGGCATTCGACCACGAAGTGGGTTTCTCAGGCCTCAGTGTCCCTCAAAAGGGAGTAAATAAGATGCATGCCAAAAATCGGAGGAATCGGAGATGGTTAGGCGGTCCCGAACTGAGGCACACGGCCTGACGGCTCCGAAAACCGGGAATCGGGCTCCGAAATGGGCAAAATGGCCTACGGCCACGAAATGTAGCCCACGGCCACTGAGAGATGGTCTACGAGACCTCTCCCTCCCTTCAGGAAAAGAAACAGAGAAAACCGAGTCTGGTTCGCAAACCGAGGCAAGGTATAGAAGAGGGTTCGAAAGTCCGGAGGCAGGGCTCGCAGCCGCGACTCTGAGACTTCTGAACGAGCACGATATGCAACATCACCGAGCGCTCAACTGGTGACGTCTGAGTCTTAAGGTCGGTCAAAAATGGGGTGTCTACAACAGGCATTCAAGAGTTATATCAATCAAGCATTTAGCCTCATGGCAAGCATGCTAGACATGGCAACAATCACACTCATGCAATTATGCTAAAGCTAACTAAAGCTTACCTAGTACTCCAAGCCAAAAAGATGATAAAGTTAGAATAATGCATGATCCTGACCAATGCAATATGACTAATGCAACACACGCGATAGAATAAAGTTAGACTACTAGGGTTGGCTACTAATATGGCATATGAATCAATTTGATAGCATGCGGTCTAAGCACGTATTCAAAGAAGTTTTTAAACTAATAATGCAAGTTAGAATGATGAACCGAGCCTCAGTGCATGCAATACAAGTGGATGCGAACATGAAGTATGCTAAACAAAACATGATGCCCTAAACTAACCATCATAAGCTAGTAAATAAAAAGGAGAAAGACGTGGGGTTGGAAGAAATACACATTATTACAACGTTTGCGTGCCCTCGCGCAAGAGGGTCCGAACGAACTAACTAGCTATCTAATTAACTAACTATTACAAAATGAATTAACTAACTATTCTAGCTAGTTATTACAACATCATAACTAATTAACTATTCTAGTTAATTATTACAAATTGGAACTAACTAATTAATTACACTAATTAATTAATTACAAAATTCTAATTAGCTAACTAATTAATTACAAAACAAAGTAACCAAATTAACTACTCTAATTACTCATTCTCGAGAAACAAGGAATGTTTATGCATGCACGGACTTTTTACCCGAAAAAGCCACTGTTTCTATTGCCAAATGCCTCTGGTGCACAGTAGAACACTTGCACTGTTTTCCATCCTCGGATCAATTATGTTCTGTTTCAAAAGTACACTGCTGGATTTTGCACTGGTAGCCGGCAAATGGCCTGCCGTCCACTGATGGTGGCCTGTCGGCCACTAATGACTAGATTGTCCTGTAGCAACAGAGAGCAAACAGTGCAGGGACAGGGTATTCTCAAGGGTTTGTTTGCACAATTTACCCCTCCTTATCATTTGAACAACTCAAAAGAGTAGTAAAACTTGATTCACAAACCATCAATCTATGCAATTTCATTGCATGATGGCCTATGAACCAAAGGGTGCAAATTTAATAAATGCAACAAAATAAGACTCTCAAACCTCCTCTCTATCATGGATTGATCAAGGGAAGTGATTGACAATAACTCTTGAACCGTTTTCATTACTAATGGGTATGAAACGTCTCAAGACTCATGGGTTCAATTAACGTCCGATTGAACCCAAACCAAGTTATTATCTTGCATCATTTTAGTCCAAGTTTTATTATTCCATTTTAATTACCTTTCCATTCTTTAGTAAATTAAGTCCAAAGATGAGCTTTAATTTCTCTAACGGAAAAAAAAAACATCAAACCAAGAGTTGTTTTAGGCATGAGAGAAGTGTCATGCCGCTGGTAATGAACCTCAAAGGGATTAAACCATTAAGCATAAGACCTCAATCTCAAGCTTAAAACATGCAACTAGTTTGAACCAACTTTCAAAGCAAAGCAAAAGCCAAGAAATGAGGGAGGTTGCAGAAGTGATTAGAGGTGAGAACAAGTAAGAAAAGCACTAAATAAATGCAATCAACTCAAATAAGGTGGTGTCTAAGGCCTAAAACACCAAACTTATGAGGACAATTACACTACAAGCATGCAATATAAGGCTCAAATGCAATGAACACTTAAAAACAGTGCTAAAACAGTGCTAAATAAGTCCTAAAACATGTTGGAATTAAAAAAAAAAATAGCTAGGACAATAAGTTAAAACATAGATTATACTAGGCTAGTAAGAAAGACATAAGGAAGGGAGGCTAACCCCTCCAATTTTAGACTTCAAAACATGATTTTAGCCACTGAAATAACTCTAAAAATCAGTGTTTAAAAGCTAAAAAATAGATAGTGTAAAGGTGGTAAACACAAGGGTAAAGTCCTTGAAAACAAGGTGCATAGAAGGGTGAACCACCCCCTCAACCCTTATTAGCCTTAAACCACAAGTTTCAGCCCAAAAATGTAGGTTTTAAACAGTAAAAAAAACAATATAAAAGCTAGAAAACAAGTGGTGTAAAGATGGTACAAAGGTAAGAAAAGGTATACCTCTTGAAGATGAATGAACCCTTAAGTCATAAACCAACAATTTCACGCTCTCAAGTGCTTCAAGAGCTCAAATTCAAGCTCAACTTACCTCAGTAAGAAGCTCTCTAGGTTTGATTTAGAGTGTTTGGGCAAAGGCTATGCAAGTTGTAAGAGAGAGAGAATTATAGAGAGAGGATATTTTTGCTCCCAAAATTTTTCTAACCTTCAAACCAAGAGAGAAGGTCCTCTATATATAGAAATATATGAGCTTCAGTCAAAAATATCTATATAAAGACAGGTAGAGCAATGTGGAAATAGCTGGAACAAATATCTACAAAAATCTGATTTTTTGACACTTGTGGCCGACAGGCCACTAATGGTGGATGTCAAGACATAAAAAGGGGAAAAAGTTTCACTATTGGCTGGCAGGCCAATAGCAAGGGCCGGCAAGCCACTGTTTGTGGTCGGCCACAACAATCTGCTTCCAGGCCCAATTTCTTACGGGCATATCTCCTTTATACGGACTCGGTTTTAGGTCATTATTAAGTCTAAATTGAATCGCCAGAAGTCTACCTTCCAATGGTGGTCGCCTCACACCTAAATTCTAAGTGTGCAAAGAAATATGCCTATTTTAGTGAAGGCTGCTCAGTTTTGTCCTAACAAATTGATGCCTAAGTTCCTCCCCAACTAGTTTTCTTCCCTTCCCCTCCTGTTTTCTTTAGCTCCAAACCTGTAAATATGATTTTTTTTCAAAGAGTTCACCTCTCTTTCATTTATTTCCACTTTGTCTGTGCTCGGTTTGCTAAAAAGTGCAATATTTTGAACAAAATGTGAGTCTCGAAACATTGTAGAACATTTGAAAAGACATTTTGAAAAAGTGGGTTTTAAGGTCTAAAATATTTTTGGTCAAAATAGTTTTGGTCCAAAAAAGGGGTGTAAGGTTGGGATTTAGAAGCTCTTCTTGCTGAAGAAATCGAACGTTTGCACAATGTAACTTTTATCATTGAGTGATCAACCAGTGGCACCCAAGTCTTAAGGGCTGTCAAAAATGGGGTGTCTACAGACATACAATGATCAGTTGTGCGAATTGAGATGAAGTGTTGCCAGAATTCTAATTAGGGGTATTGTTTTTGGTTTTCTTTTTGCTAAATTATTATAGCACCATAGCTTCAGAAAAGTTTGATATGCCACAAAGTCTACCAGCATAAATCCTAGAACTTGAGGGATATCAAACCGTTTCTGTGATCGGGGATGAACCACCTGTGAATTACACATTTCCTTCTAGATGTGGTTGATGGCCTGCACTTTAAATATTTAGGTTGCTTTTTTTTCTGAGTTCTGAATTGAATGTTGAGTCTGAGTTTAATTCCATCTATTTTGTAGACTTGGGATCAAACTCGAGTCATTCTAACGAGTCTAAATCTATTGATTTCCGGAGTACTAACCTAGACATCTCTATTTTGTTTAGGACTTCTTTGCTGTTTTCTTTTTAGTTTGTTGTCATCACTGAGTCGGAGTTTCTTGTGAATAAGTGCCATAGATTCTACTTATTTCTATGTGCCTTTAACTCATTGCATTGACCACAATTTTCAAACTTTTTCCAAAACTTCTAATAAAAATGAAGAGGAAGAAATTCCTCGAGATTTGTAAAAATTGATCGACTGGAAAGAAGGGAGGCGTGGTAAGCCTTTCATGGATGAGATCATTTTTGTTAAATGTAGGTATTGAGAAGGATCCTGGCTAGGTCCAGATTGGTTCTACATTATCTTCGGAAGAGCATGAGCGATTAGTTGCTTTATTAAAAGATTTCAAAAAATATTTTTGCGTGGTCCTACGAAGACAAGCCTGGAATTAATTCTGAGATTATACAACATAGGATCCCTCTCTACTTGAGGGCCAACCGCCCTAGCTTTCAAACCTTAATTCAGAGTGTTCAAATAATCAACCAAAGTAAGAGGCTTACATATTCAGATTGGAAGCTGCCCTTAAGCTAGGAGCAAAAAAGTTGAATGCGAATGGAGATTCCAATGAGGTCGTTTCTTAAGCCAATGGAAACCAAAAAGAAAGTCAAATCCCAAAATCTAAGAGAAGAAGATTTATTCTTGAAGGACAATTGAGTTCCTATCCACGACCTTAGGGGCAAATTCAAACCCAATTAGCCAGGTCCCTATATCATCAAGAGAAATAGTCATTTCCATATATTTAGATGGCCTAGAGTTCTCATAACCAATCAACATAGACAAGTTGAAACAAAACTATCCTTGAGAGGCTCACTGGGCCAAATACCCAAAAGGGTGACCTAGGGAAAAGTTAGAGCAGAAAAGAAAAAAGAAAAAAAAAAAACAATATAGAAAATGAAAATAAGAATGAATGGAAGAAAAAAGATGAAAAAAATAAAAATGAAAAAAATGAAAAGAGTTCACAAGGTTGAAAACCCGGAAGAGCGGTTTTGGAAAAAGTTAGAGCACAAAAGGAAAGTGTTAATACCTGAGTGAACCTTAGCGTGAACTATGTAAGGCCTTATCTTTGGGATACGTAGGCAGTCTCATTTTGAAGTTCGAACCCAACCACTTTCAACTCACTCATCCCATCCATGTTTGATTGGTATATCTTTTCGACTCGACTGTCCTATCCATGTTTGATTGGTGTATCTTTTCGACTCGGTTGTCTTATCCTTATTTGATTGGCTCAATTTTGTTTGATTCGGTTGTCCTATTCCTTCTTTGTGACAGGTTCAGTTAAATAGTATATCCTGCTCGGGTAATCTAATTTTGGAGTTGTACATCTCAAAGGTTGATTTCATATTGGTCAAGTAGTGGCCATTTGCGAAAATAGATTTTGAGTATTTTTAATGAAATTGAATAATTTTCTCAAACATTATTCCATTTTTCCAAAATCCAGACCATTTATTGGACCCAAAAAGGGAAATTTTCAGTACACACAGCTGAACTTACATGATTTCAAAACAGAGAGTGGAACAAGAATGCTAATTAACTCTCATGTTAGTCAAAATCTTTTTAGCAAAGGAAATAAAAATCAAAGCGATGAACTAGGGACATAGTCGAGTCAGGTTTTTTGTCTTTTTCCTTTATTTTTGAAAGTCTCCATTGTCAACTCACTAGCCGAAATTCAAAGCAGAACTCATTGAAATTCAATCATTCTTTCGAAATTCAAAACAGAATGGTTTTCAAGTGTTATGCCATTGCCATGATGTGCATAACAAAATTTCTTTTATTGAACATTCAGGGTGAAGCCCCGGTTACAACATTACAGAGAGGACAAAGAAAATTTCAAAAACAAAGCAACAATCTGAAGCATTGGAGCTCCTTTCTTAAGCAAAACCAAAAATACAGAAAAAAAACACACACACACACACACACACACACACACACATAGAGAATGCAAGCATTGTTCTCGGTTTCCAGCAACTGGTGTTTCTAGCGAAAAAGGTTGCAGGCTGATGCTTTATTTTCGCCACCCGCTTCCTTTGTCGATTGCTTCACTCTTTGGAAGCCTTTGAAGACTCTTCTTCAGTATTTACAAAGACTGTAAAAGATATAATTCCCCATTGGCCATCAAATGCGGAGTACAAAGGTACTCCGAATCGGGCTATGGAGGTGGCCTGTTGTTTCATCTCTTTGTTCTCATTTTTCAATGCGCTAATCTTTGCTTGAGCATCCTTGTATATGCACTAGAGCAAGGAGATTTGGGCATTTGGCCGATACACTTCACTTATCCTACCTTGCAGCCAATTTCAAAAAATGGAGACCGTAGTCATGGTCCCCACACAGGATTTTAACGTGTAATGGTTAGCATCGATATCAGACTGCGCTGCCATTGTTTGCTCGATTGACAGCGTAGGGAAGCTGAAAACAGGGGCAAAGGCAGGGGCACTCTACCGAGGTGCAGAAGAGCTGGCTTCAACATTTTCAATTGAGGAAATGTTAAGGTTAGAGAAGAGAGTGAGGCGACAGCGAGAATAAGCCATGATAGGGGAGTATAATGCCTCATAATGGGAAATTTGCAAAGTAATGGCATGGGGAGTTTGAAGTTTTCTGCTCTGCTCTCTCACAGGTTATGTTTAAGAAGAGGAACGAATGGAAAGAAGAGGCCAAAAGAAATGTGGATTGCCAAGGCAATTGTTGAAAATCGTGATTGATCCAGCTGATGTTGGTCAGGCGAGCTGTGATTGTTGAAATAGTGTGCTGGACACGACGCTCGGTGAAGACGAATGGAGCACACACAGAGAGAGAGAGAGAGACCGAAACAGGAAGGAGAGAGAGAGGTCTATATATATTTGTATATTGGTATATATTATGTATATTTGTATATATTGTATACCGTATTTGCATATATGTATGTATATGAATTTATTTTGGATATATATATATATGTATCCGTATTTTGTTTATACATGTATTTGTATGTATATATTTCATATATATATATCTGAGTATATGTATACCGAATATGTATCCGTATGTCCGTATGTGTCCGTATATTTATATTGTGTATGTATCTATATGTATATGTATATATGTATTTGTATGTCTGTCTGTATATATATATGTATGTGTATGTACCTGTATCTGTATATGTATGTATATGAATTTATTTTGTATATATATGTATCTATATTTTGTTTGTACATGTATTTGTATGCATGTATTTGGTATAGGCATGTATGTGTATACAAATGTTTGTTGTATGTATAGAAATCAATGACGAAACAAAAAAAACAAAAACAAAAACAAAACAAACAAAACAAAACAAAAAAGGAAAATTGCAAAAAGAAATTTCAAAAATACAAAAAAATCAAAAGAATAAAGGAAAAAAATGGAAAATGAAAAATATTTGTGCATCAATCTCTACGGTTAAAACCTTCTCCCTTTCCGTTTGAGATACGGTTAGGTATGCCTATTGGTTGCACCACTATTTCTCCTCTCGTGTGAAATGTGTTAGGATTTGAAGTCCACTCAGTTAAAACCTTCCCCTTTTTTGTATGAGATACGGTTAGGCACGCCTGTTGGTTGCACCGCTTTTTCTCTTTTCGTGTGAAACTCGTTAGGATTTCAGATTACTCAGTTAAAACCTTCCCCTTTTTCATATAAGATACGGTTTGGTATGCCCGTTGGTTACACCACCTTTTCTCTTTTTACATTAAGCGTGTTAGTCTACCTCGGTTAAAACCGTTCCCATTTCCGTATGAGGTACGATTAGGTACGCCTATTGATTGCACCACTTTTTCTCCGCGTGAAACACGTTAGAAATTCAGATTATTCGGTTAAAACATTCCCCCTTTCCGTATGAGATACAGTTAGCTACTCCTGTTGGTTACATCATTTTTTCTCCTTTCGCGTGAAACGTGCTAGGATTTCAAATTATTCGGTTAAAACCTTCCACCTTTCCGTATGAGATATAGCTAAGTACACTTGTTGGTTGCACCACCTTTTCTCGTTTCAAGTGAAACGTGTTAGTCTACCCGGTTAAAACCTTCTCGCTCTCTGTATGCGATACGGTTAGGTACGCTTGTTGGTTATACCACTGTTTCTCTTCTCGAGTGAAATGCGTTTGGATTCCGAGTTTACTATTTCTCCTCTCGCGTGAGACACATTTGGATCTTTAAGTTCCTCTATCATTTTTGTTGTGGCACATTTGTATGCGATGATATGGCACATTTGCATGTGATGCACCCCGTGTTATGCTTTATTTCATTTGCACAAGGCTTGTTTATCATGACTCCATGACATTACATTGCATTGCATAATCATGAATTTTCAAAACAACTGGCTATGCGAAGCGTGTAAGTCTAACTTTCAAATTGTATTTCGAGCATGTCATTTACATTCTGCCCCTGAACTACGCTGGTTTGATTCTTTGCAAAGGGATACGTAGGCAACCCTCTGGTTTAACCAACTGCATTTGCATCTTGTGTTTTTGCCCAAGTCTTACAATCTTGTCAAAAGGGTTGTCTTCAGGCTTTGACATTCACTCACGTCATGGAATGATTTCAAGCTCTGTCAAAGAGGAACAACTGTAGACACTCCATTTTGATCGATCCTAAGACTTGGGCGCTTTCTTTGGAACACCTAATGATGAAAATTGGAATATACTATTTTATGAATTTCTCAGTAGATAAATCGAATTTAAGCTTTAATCCCAACTCTCATCCGTTTTGGCCAAATTGTTTTAGACTATTGAAATATATCTTATAAGTTTATTATTTTGTAATATTTTATAATTTTACATAATTTATGTGTTTGTACATATTTTAGGTGCTTTTATATCAATTAGTATAAATAATATTTTTAAATATTTTTATATTATATATTAAAATTAATTAAATAAAAAATAAATTAAAAAAAAAGAAAAAGAAGAAGTGAAATCAAACTTGTCTCCAAAAATAATTTCAAAAAAAAAAAAAACAAAGAAGAAGAAGAAGAAGAAGAAGAAGAAGAAGAAGAAGAAGAGAAACTAAACTTGCTTCCAAAAAATAAAAATAAATAAATAAATAAATAAAAAGAAGAAGAAGAGAAATCAAATTTGCCTTCTATAAATATCTAAATTATTTTATTATTTTTGTTTTTGTTGATAATTTTACCTACAAAAGGCAAGGGTGGGGATCATGATTTAGGGGGGGGGGGGTGGAAAAAGAGAGCTGGACAAGCTCAATGTGGAGAGGGAAAAAAATGAAATAAATTGTTTTCAAAAATTATTGAGGGAATTGATTTTCAGAAATCAAAATTTGTTTTAATCAATCTTTCTATCCACCGACATATACCACCCAAAACCACATTAAAGTTAAAACTTGAAATTTCTTACTGAGATTCCAAAGCATACACCATAACTGTGAGGGTGTAAAAAAGAAAGTTTGATACTCAGAAAATTCACCATATTCTGCAAAAGGTAAATTTTTGCAATCTTCTCATTTATTTTCTTGTATTTTCTTTACTATTTTAAATATGTGATATTTAGGTTGTGGAAATAGAAGGGTGAGCCTCTGTTTTTTAGATTTCTTCTCATTTATTTATTTTTTTTTTTGTGGGTATTTTCTTTACTATTTTATATATGTGATATTTAGTTGTGGAAATGGAAAGTCGAGCCTCTGCTCCTTAGATTTCTTATCATTTATTTTCTTGTATTTTCTTTACTGTTTTAAATATGTGATATTTAGATTGTGAAAATGGAAGGCTGCAACACTCACATATATGTTATAATTTACTTTATATATATATAATTGTTTTACCGCTTTAAAGGGAATGCTATATCGCCCACATATCTGTTGTAATTTACCACTTTGAATGGTCTTTTGAAACCACCTAATATGTTAGAAATGTGACCCCGCTGGGTGAATAGTGACTGGCGGTGAATAGTAACTGCCTGTGGTGAATAGTATCTTCGGTGATGAATAGTAACTGCGGACGAAAAATGTCTGGTAAGATAAATAATGACCAAGGAGGATGAATATTAATTGCCGTGGTGAATAGTACTGTCAGTGGTGAATAGTACCGCGCAGATGAATAGTGCTCCAACCATATGTGTTTTCCCAGGCAAAACAGAGCAATCACCCGACAGTGGGCAGAACAATTTCTGGCGAATGTATAGTGACTGCTAGATGAATAGTAACCGTCGAATGAATAGTATTTTTTATATTTTTTTTATTTTATTTGTATGATTTATTAGATTTGGTTTGTGTTGTAATAATTCCCAACCCCCGCCTGTTTCTACCCCTTTCTATATATGCCTTCTTACCCCATTTCTTTCTATCCCTCTTATTTACTCGTTTTCCATATTTTGTAAAAATCATCATATATATATATTTATCATATCCATGCTTTGCATTTATATTTCATGCATTTAGAGTCGACTCATTTGCATCTATGAGTTTAATCAATTATTGTGTGATTACGTGCGCTACCTCATACTTTTGAGATGGCTCACATGTCATGTTTTAGTAGCCAAATCTCTAGTCACATTATGTGTATGTATTGCACTATGATTTTGTATATTAGATCATGCATACTTTCTAACTTTGTTTTATAGCTGTTCGGGGGACATCAGTAAATATGTGAGTTTTTATGTTTTAACATCTCGTTTGTGTGTTTTTTTTTTTTGTTATGTCAAGCATTCTACTATGTGGTTACTTGCAGATGTGATATATCTCTATGAATGCTAGTGGATAGAGGTCATGTCATTTAATTTGGAATAATATTGATTTCATGCTTGTGAGCTCGATTTCTTTTAAGTTGCACATCTTTAAAATTCTTTCAAAAATACATGGAATCAAGTTGTTCCAAAATGAATGATATGGTCTATACATGTTTCCTTCACATAGTAATTTTTAGCATTATTAAATAATCGGAATTGAACATATAAAGTCAATAAAATTCATATCATCGTTTAGTAAAGGCTATCGATCTTTTGATCGGGTGAGCGAGGGTACTCAATTAATGAACTTCCCCTCTCATACTTAAGGTTCCAAGCCAAGCATCCTTGATTATGACGAACAATAGCCTTGGCAGGAATCATGAGTTTTCTAATTTTTTCAAAATATTGGGTGGCGACTCTAAGATCTAATGACGCAGTTCATTCATGGTAAAGGTTTTTGCAATAAAATGAATTTTCTATAAATTTATCAAATTTGGACTCTCATCTATGTTTCACATTGCAGTCATGAGATTAGATCGAAGAAATCAAGGGTCCGAACTGTTCAACGCCCGCGGGTACCCCCCGGGCATGTTACAACAACATGACACTAGAGTAATCTAATTTGTATAGTAATGTATCACCAAACATATACTTCACAAATGGGCTCCAACTAATTTCTTATTAAAGTAAAGCAAAATCATATAATTGAATGACAACAAATAGTTGAAAAAAATTAGTTTGTCTGCTAACAAGGCACTAGAGTAATTTAAATTCTTTAATGGGCCTGTTTGGTAAAAATTAAATTTAGCTTATTTCAACTTATGGCTTAAATTAAGCCATAAGTATCTGTTTGGTAAAAATTATCCCTGCAAATTATAGCTTAAAAGAAGTCGTTTTAGCCCAATTTTCCGAAGTTGCTCCGAAGATGCTTAAAATTATGGATTAAGCGCGCAGCTGTTTGGAGGGGCATGAAATGACTTAAATGCCCCTCCAAAATTTCAACAATTACAGTTTTGCCACGATAGAAGCCCTCTTTCGTCGTTGCCCTAGCCCACTCCTCTCCTCACACTAGTCTTCTGATTTCCTCTTGGCGACGAAGACGATCGTTCTTGAAGTTCAGCCGATCGAACTCCAAATTTCTCGAAGATTTCTCCAAGATCTGCACTACAAAAGGTAAGATCGCATCTTCTTGGCTTTTGTTTGTGATATATATATATATACACACACACACATTTGAGCTAGGGTTTACCAGATCGCATCTTCTTCCTTCGATTCACCCTCTCCGTCTGAAATTTCCTCTTCCATCTTGCCCTTGGCTTGCTTTCTCCCGTATCTGTCATCTCTCTCTCTCTCTCGAAGCACATTCTGCTATGTTTATTAATATGTATGCTCTGATCTTTAATGAAGAAATTAATATGTATAATTTATCTGAAGATAATATGAAATTTATGCTCTGTTTACTGCATGTCTCTCCTTTACTGAAGCTAAAGAAAATGATTTATACATTGATTTTATTTTTATGTCATTCAGTTTATTTTCATAAATAACATCTTAAAGATAATTGATAATTTGTAATGAAGATTGTTGTGTGTGTATGCCTTTTCATTCAATTTTTTCCTGTGATTTGTTTGGCTTGTGATAAATTAGTGTTTTGATGATCAGTTAAATTTGTTTGTGAAGTTTGACAAAAAAAGGAAGACAGGTATCACATGCATTAAACATATGAATAAATTGATAAATAATTTATCAAATAGTAAATGATTTATTAATTTATCAAATAATCAATCAAATAAAACAAAGTCTTTAAGTTTCATAAATTTTTTTTTCAGTTGTTTGAATGGTATGTGTGAAGTTCTTTTTTGAAACATTTTTTTAAAAGATGACTTATTTTTTAGGAATGAATATTATAATTTCCCTGATGTAGAAACAGGAATGACATAGCTGCACCATTATCATTAACAACAGTTTGAGCTAGGGTGATAAATAGAGGAATGACAGTTAGATAGAGGAATGACAATGAGTTACATATGCATTTGTTTCTGTGTATTACCGCTGATTATTTAACCAAAATTAACGAAAGAAGTGGTGTAAATAGGCATCCTGATGCTATTCCCTGTCTACTTGTCATAAAAGTGATGGCTTTCCATTTAGCAACATGCACCTACAGCATGAATTATCAGTTAGTCCAGCATTCTAAATAACAATAATCACAAGAATCAAATATGTATAGTTGCCAACCTGAAGGTCAGAAATCACAAACCTGTTAAATAGACTACCATAATCATGTATAACATCGTACAGTTCCCAATCAATTTTAGAGGATTTGGATTCAATTCTTCCTAATTACTGCAGAGGCATGTCATCCTCTAGTAACTACGGTTGCAGTGCTGAGACCTTGGATTTGAGGTACGAGTCTTTGAAATGTGAGTGTGGTGTAAGAGCTGCCATAAGGGTAACCGAATCCGAGAAGCCATCAAAAGGAAGACTGTATGTAAATTGTGAGAAGAGGAATTGTCAATTTTGGAGGTGGTGTACCCCAAAATCTGTGACGATGGTAGAGAGGCTGAGGAACGAGACAAATCTCTATGAAGATCAAAACATCAAGACTGTAGGACTAAAAGTGAAGAACCAAATTCTTGAGCAATCCGTAACATTTATGAAGCAGCTTGTTGTGGGTTTGCTCACAATTTGTATTGTTCTGTCAGTTGCATTACTCTTCAAATGATTGTAGGTGGCTTTTAGATATGTGGTTTTTTGCTCAGTTGTGTACCCAACGATGACACGTCTTTTGTAGTAATCTTATGTTTTATACTAATCATGTATGGTATGTTGTACTACTCTTATGTTTTAATGAGTATGAGTTCGCCTTAATTTTTTTTTTCTTTCATAGAATGAGTACCCAACAGGAAACACAATCTCAAAATAGGCAAAATAAGGGAAAATCCTCGCAAGTACCATCTACTAAGGCTCATTGGGATGCAAAATCAAATGAAATCTTTATTAAGCTTTGTGTTGACCAAGTGAAGGTCGGCCACAGACCTGGTACACACTTAGATAGGGTCGGGTGGGAAAATGTCATAACTTCGTTTAAAACTATGACTGGAAAAACATACCAAAGACTACAAATGAAAAACCATTGGGATGTGTTGAAAAAAGATTGGCTTCTGTGGAACAATCTTTTAAGAGGTGAGACCGGCTTAGGCCGTGACACATTGACTGGAGCTATAACTGCATCTGATGAGTGGTGGACCAACAAACTGCAGGTATTTAAATTGCTTAATGTACATATTCTGTTTGTTTTTGTTGTTTTAACACACCAAATTTTGATAATTGTAAATGTTTATTTTTTCTTTGTAATTGTTGCAGAGGTATCCTGATGCTGCTAAATTCCGGCGTATGCCGTTGCAATTTAGTGAAGACCTAGACATACTATTCTCCGATGCAGCTGCAACAGGAGAATGGGCATACACTCCTAGTTCAGGGGTTATGCCTGACGGTGATGACGTGGAGGAATTTCATACCCCACATGATGCTGTTGATGATGGTGATGCTTTGGAGGTTGTTCATCCCTCTGAGTTAAACAAAAAGCGTTCATCAAACACACCTGGTACATCAACCAAGAGCAAGAAGACGAAATGTACTGGTGCAGCTCTACTTAACAAGACACTTGCTCGCATCGTCACTGTGGTCGAGTCATCTTCAGGAACTTCAACACAGACCTCATCAAGATATCCTTCAATTGTAGATTGTTTGGCGAAGTTGGATAAGATCCCTGGTGTGTCCCTGGATGATGACCTGTATGTATGGGCCGCCCGATTGTTCTTACGAGACAAGCGTCAGGAGTGTTTCATGAGTCTACCTACGGATGAAGTTCGCCTTAAGTTTCTGAAGTTGGAGATGGAGATGGAGAAGGCCACTGCAGGGTATCACGGCTAATTGTGGACTGCTTATTTCAGACTTTTACTATTAATTATGGAGTGTTCTGTTGGACTTCTTATTTCAGTAACTGTGGACTATACTGTTGACTACTGTTCTGTGGACTATTTCAGTATTTATGGACTGTTCTGTTGACTACTTGGACTTTTATTTGTGGACTTATTTTATTTCAAATTTTATTAAATTATGTTGGACTAAATTGTTGAATGGTTGGTGAATGCTTGCCATGTTGACTGACATGTATGGTTGGTGAATGCTTGCCATGTTGACTGACCTGTATGGTTGGGGAATGCAAGTAGTTGTTGAATGTTAGTTGACTTGTTGAATGGTTGGGGAATGCAAGTAGTTGTTCAATGGTGAAGCTTATATATATGTATATGTAGGTGAATGGTTTACTCAATTCATATTTGTGCTTTACATTGTTTTTCCTTTCCATTTCAATCTCTCCAGGTAATAATTTTGTTCAAGTTGAAGGTGTAATTCTTACTTTACATTAATGTTTCACCTATGTCATTTTTTGTATGGCCATTATTTGTTCATATGACAGGTTTAAATGTAAAGCATGAACTGTATGACAGGTTGCATGAAATGGATAAATGGGTTTTGACATATGAATTCCCATGTTAAAGAATATTTTCATCTGTTCGAATTTGTAGATGACAGGTTGCATTCATTTTGATCTATTTGTCATAACAGGTTGCATTCATGTCCCATGTTAAAGCATAACAGGTTGCATTCATGTCCCATTTTAATTATGACAGGTTGCATTCATGTCCCATTTTGATCTATTTAGCACTATTAAATGATACATTTTTTTGATGAACTGTTTTTTAAGTTTTTTAAGTACATAATTAAAATTTTAAGCATGAACTGTTTAAGCATGAACTGTACATAATTAAAATTTTAAGCATGAACCGTAACTAAGAGCATACATCTGGAGTCCAATTTAAGCATGAACTGTTTTTTAAGTTTTTTTTTTACATAATTAAAATTTTAGTTTGATGAATTTTTTTTTTTATAATATTTGTAAATTATCTGCTACTATTTAAAAAAAAAGTAAAAATAAAAAAAAGTTTGATGCTAGCGTTTGTTACTTGTTATCAATTTAGCATTTCCAAGTGTTATACAATCCTTTTGCATGTTGCTCCTTGTACTCTGATGTTGTTGGAGTTCTTTAGCATTTCCAAGTGGTATAACAATCCTTTTGCATGTTGCTCCTTGTGTTGAATAAAAATAAATAAATAGACTTTTGTTTCAAAAGAAAACAGATTTGTTACCAAAAAAAAAAAAAAAAAACAGAACACTCAAATGCACAACACATCCATAAATAAGGAAAGCTTCAATCCGGACAAGTTATGATATTTTATTATCATTTACTGAATTTTGTTTAAAGTTTTAAATTGCAACATGGTTTATCCAGCACACTTGACAGTTTTAAAGATGAGTAGCAATGATGAAGACCAATGGAATGATGACCATGATGATGAAGATACTGATGATGAAGGCAGCACATCACAAACCCAACAAAATAATAATATGCTCTTAGTTACGGCGGCTACAGTTGCAGCGACATATGCAACAAATTATTTGGTAAAAGAACCATGTAGGACATCTAGTTTAACAGCAGCGATGTGGATGGTGGAATTACAAGAAGGGAATCGAACAAGAATATATGAAAATTTTCGAATGGAAAGGGAGGTATTTTATCAATTGTGTAATTTGTTACAAACAAATTACGGCCTTGAAACTGGACGAAAAGTCTCGGTTCAAGAGCAAGTTGCAATATTTTTGTTTATTGTTGGCGGTGACATTCGAAACAGAAATGTCCAAGAAAGATTTCAACATTCTGGCGAGACTATTTCAAAATATTTTAGGAAGGTGTTAAAGGCTGTTACAAAGATGTCCATTGACTGGGTAAGGCCTCAACCAACTAATGGTGTGCATCCATATATTCGACGCAACCGCAAATATTATCCTCATTTCAAGGTAAAATAATTACCTACAAGCGCAACTTGGGTGTTACATATAAGTAATGTTGGTAGGATATTTATACTAATCTGTGGCAAAAATGTTTTTTATTCATTATCATGTCATAGGATTGTATTGGAGCAATTGACGGGACACACATCAAAGCATATATATCTCCAGATAAGCAAGCTCGTCTAATAGGTAGAAAGGGATATGCGACTCAAAACATAATGGCCGCATGTGACTTTGATATGTGTTTCACATTTTGCTTACCAGGATGGGAAGGAAGTGCACACGATACTCGGATCTTCTTAGATGCTATTAGGAATCCTAGTTTTAATTTTCCAAAACCACAAGGAGGTAACTGTTTTATATTCGATTGCTACAATAGATGCACCACAGTCACATCTTCATATTTTTTTTTACATTTATAATTGCTTACTTATATTTTATTTTGAAATTTTAAAATAGATGAGTTTTACTTGGTGGATGCTGGTTATCCAAACATGAAAGGCTATCTTGCACCTTACAAAGGAGAGAGATACCATCTAGCTCAATTTGAACATGGTCAACCCCCCCAAAATGCACAAGAAAAATTCAACCAAGCACATTCCTCACTTAGAAGTGTAATAGAAAGAACGTTCGGGGTTTGGAAAGCAAGATGGCCGATGATAAAGGATATCCCACCAAATTACAAGTGGCCGACCCAAGTCAAACTTGTTTGTGCAACAATGGCAATTCATAATTTCATCCGACGAAGTAAGCTCCGCGATATTGCATTTGACTCTTATGATAGGTACACGGATTATGTGCCTAATGAAGAGGAAGGATCTTCGTCTCAACAAGCACGCCATGGGAATGATGTTGCATGTGATGACACCGAAATGGAAGTGAGGAGACATAATATTTGTATGTCAATTTGCAGACGAAATTAGGAGCTCTATAAATATCTATGAAGAGCCCTTTTTCTTGGTAATTTATATTTATATTTACAATTTTATTGCAATTAAATTTGTTGTTTTCTTCTCAACTCAATATTTATTACAAATTGCATGACACAGTCAGAGATATGAAATTATGTAAATGAAAAAAAAATTACTAATTAATCAATTTCCATTAATGAAATAACTTTTAATGGAGGTATGCCTCAATACAAAAAAAATTCTTAATCCCACATTTACACCAAACAAATACAAAAAATATTTAATTACTAAAATTATGTAAAAATTAAATACAATATTTAAAAACTAACATTATGAAATTATGTAAAAATTACAAAAATGCATGACTCAATATTTAATTATTACAAAAAAATTAAATACAAAAAAAAAAAAAATTTAGAGGTAAATGAAATGTACCAAATTAGGTACTAAGTAATCAGTTTTCATTAATGAAATAACTTTTTAAATATTTAAACAGAAGAAAATGACAAAAATTACCAATTTCCTCTTCATAAGGGCAAAATGGACATTTACACAGTAAAAAGTTATTTCACAGCTTATTTACCAAACACTACTCTACAGCTTAAATCTATAATCCCACAGCTACACCAAACAAGTTAGCAGCTTATACTCACAGCTATAAGTTATAATCTGTTAAGCTATAATCTATAATCACTTTCCCACAGCTCTACCAAACGGGCCCAATATTGTATTACCAAAATCTATCAGTGTGAAAGAAAAAACTAAAAAGATTTTGAAGAGTTTTTAGTTTAGGATTAGTTTTGGTAGTATAATGGGTGTAATGAGAATCAGAATTTTTTTTAGTGATGTAATAAGATGAATGGTGTAAAAAGGTAATTTAATGGTGTAAGTAGAAAAAAAAAATTAAAAATAAAAAATAAAAAATAAAAAATTGAAAATTTCTATTTCCACACACCTACTTATCAAAAGTACACCACTTTAATAATAAAAAAAAAATTCAAAAATAATAATAATAACAATATAAGAGAAGAAAGAGCAATATTCACAATTTAACTGATTTGGCTGGCGCTTTGGGGCCATTTGTGCCTATTAACTTATATATTGGTTAAAGGGCGTAAATGTGTGTGGAATGAGATTTTAGGTAGAGTGTGTATAAGAATATGAGTTGGGGTATAATTGAAATATCAAGTATGTGAAATGAGAAGACTAATTAAAAATCAAAATAATAAATAATATATACTGAGTAATATTACGCATAAAAGATATAAGTAAGTGTGAATAAAATTTGTCAAAAAAAAATTGTAGTAATGATAGCAATATGACGTACTTTGACGAAATTGCCAATCCTAAAAGGCTAAAGCATGAAACGTGAAACATCAGAACAAACAGAAACAAGCCTCCTGGAAAGGAGGTTCCACGTGCAAAATTTCACGTGTCCAGCGTGTTTTCGCTTCAAACTTTGTTATTATCCTCTACTGGTAAACCGTGTTATGCATGGTATATAAAAAAAAATTAATAATATATTTTTATATAAAATAATATAAATAGTTAAATTTTTATATATAAATTATGAAAATAAAGATGATTGAAATTAATAATTTAAGTCTCCCAATTTTATTATAATTTATTTATTAATTTTTAATTTGTCAACAATTTATTCATAATTTTCAACTTCCTTACTAGAATTTCAAACTTAGATGAGTTCAACCCAAGCAACTTGAATCGAGCTTAAAATTTTTTAAAAATTGAACAACATAATTTTTAATTAAGTGAGGACTTATATAGAAATTCAAAAAATTAATTAAATTTGAATGAATTTGGGTAGAAACACTAAATACCCTAAGCAATCAAAACAATATTATATATATATATATATATAAAAATATAAATTATTTGCTAATTTACTTTTTAGATAATAATTAAAATTAATTAAAAATTAAATATTAATGAGCAAAAGAAAAAGAAATATATTTAAGATTTCCAATAGAATTTTCGTGAAAATATTTAGAAAATACACTTTTTAAAAAGAGATCATCGAATTTTATGATATTAAAAAAAAATTACTTTTTATAATGGCATAAATAATTTAAATATGCTTTTTTAGAAATTATTTTTAATTTAAAAATTACAATAAAATATTAAATAGAATAAAAAAAAATTTCTTACAAAATAAAATTATTTGAATAAAAAAATGTAAGAAGAAAATTTAATATGGTATTTTCACTTTATCTAAAAATAATTCTGGATGAACAATAAATTATCACTTATAACCCTCTCTTTTTTTTTGAATAAAAAAAGTTTAACGAACTATACTTTTAATTTTTAAAAAAATTAACGTTTCTTTCTAATTTATTTTAACAAAAGTAACTTTTTAACAATTTGAGCTAAAGACATCTTTATTCTTTATTTTAATTTTTTTAATTGACAATTGAGATTTAAAAAAAAATAAAAAAAATCTAACAAAATCTGCCATGTTTGGTAAGTACTAAAAAAAGTTATGTTTTGTTCTTCTGTTAAAAAAAAATTTATATTAAAAAATATTATCGTTCAACTCTTTATAGTTTAGAAGGATATAAATTTTTTTTTTATAAAATTTAAAACAAAAAAAAAAGAAAAAAAAATAATAGCGGTTAATAATTTGAACACATGTAGTTAAAACAAATTATGTTTAGATCAATAATATGATAACACATGTGAATATTGAGCTCATTTGTAACATATATTAACAAAAAATTAAAAAAAAAATATTAAAAAAAATGAGAAAAAAGAATTACAACTTTCAACCTCAATGAAATGACAATATTTTGAAATTATAATATTATATAGATATATAGATAAATCATGGAATAAATCATTAATTAAAACTTAGGTATTATGGGATAAATCATTATAATTTTAAATTTAAATTAATGGAATGCTTTCCATATTTAGTGCCTCTCAAATTTGAATTTTGAAATGGATTAGTATACTTTCTATTTTTTATTTTATAAATTTGATATACGAATTTGAAAGTCCTAAATTAAGAGATATTATTATTATTATTTACTTGAATGAGAGCTATAGAGGATTTTTTTTATTATTTAAAAAAAAAAAAAAAAACTTAGTTTGAGATATGGGAACTCCTACAAGACTTGTTATAGCGACCCCGGTCTTTTCCCTTTTGATTATTGTATCCGGACTTATGTTCCGTAGATTCCATTGTTGTATTATTGTTGTTGTCGTCCTTTAATTCTCTATTTTTGAGTTATGGGTTGAGTTGGGCAGGTTTGTTACAGGTTGGTTGAGCTTAGGAACCAAAACTAGTTGCCCAGATTTTGGCTTGTCCGCTCGAGCGGGGGTTTTGGCGCTCGAGCGGGAAAAACACCCATCTAGTATTTCTTGTGCAGGGTTGGACGCTCGAGCGGGAGTTGGGCCGCTCGAGCGGGAGTGTGTGGGTAACGCTCGAGCGGGGATTTGGACGCTCGAGCGGGGACCTGGTTTGTCGAGATGCTGGGAGTGTGCATCCGCCGCTCGAGCGTGGGATTGTCCGCTCGAGCGGGAGTCTGTGAGTGTCCGCTCGAGCGGGAGTTTGTCCGCTCGAGCGGGGCGGCTGAGTATAAAATCGTGTTTAAGCGTTTTAAAACAGTTTTTCAGCCCCTTTCAGTTTATAAAACCCTAGATTACGAGTTCTCTCTCTCCCAACTCATCTTCTCTCTTAGGATTGATCTATTTAGAGTGTGTATCTACCCTAGTTCCTTCATTAAAAAGGTAGAGGAGAGTGAGGGCTACATTTTCATCTGAGAAATTGTTGGTTTGGAGCACTTTGGAGTTTTGGGCATCATCTTCATCTTCTCCTTTTTGAGTTATTTCTTCGAGGTAGGGATTTCCTACTCCATTTATACGTTTTAATCCTAAGTGGTGGTATTTTGGTATGTGGGGGTAGGTTAGTAATTTTGGGAGAAACCTTAAGGTTTTGTCATAGATTAATTTATATAATTAATTTAAGGGAAGATTGTGATATTGGGTTAAATTCATGAGATTGGGGAATTTAGTGGTTTAATGATGTATTGGGTAGTTTAAATATTACCTTTGAGAATATTGAAATTACATTTATTGTTATAGTTATTTCTTGCTTAGAAATAATTGTTTTGGGCTATCGATGGAGGATAGCCATTGATTGTTGTAGACCTTGCATGCGGCTTAGGTATAACTGAAATTGAGTCAATTGTTTGACTGTTGAGTTAATACAGAACATTCGTGTATTAATTATGTGTTGTATATGGCAAGTATTGATTATGTTGCATATGCATTTGTTTTTGGAGGAGATAGGGGATGAACTCCACGGTTTAGGGGAAGATAGGGGATGGACCTCTAAACCGGACTTGTTGGGAGGAGATAGGGGATGGACTCCAGTAGCATCACTTATGTGTGTGCTTAATTATAATAGAAATATTTCTATTTGTTGTTGATATGATACATCACCACCATGTGTATCAGTTGGGAAGTAAGGAAGTGAATTTGATTGAGATTGGTATAACACCAGCATGTGTGTTTATTATGTTATGAGAAAGGTTTAACCTGAATTGTTATCCTTGTTGAGTTGTTTGGCCAGGTTCTGAGCCTTGACTGTATAAATGGAAAGTAAAAGGTGTCATAGACCATGTGTCATAGACAGCGTAGGCGTTTGTGTCGATGAATTGTAAATTGATTATCTTGTGTTAACCATGTATCGGGTGCTACTGCTTTAGTTAATTCTTATGCTTGGTTTAGTATTTCTCTACTGGGCCGTGGCTCACCCTATATGGGAACTTCATTTTTCAGGTTCAGGTGGTTCACTACCTCCCAAGACTTAGCTTGTGAGGATTTGGACTTGAAGACTTGTTCTATTTGTTTTAGTTGTTTTATTTGAATTATGTAAACATTCAAGCCCAGGGCTTTATTTGTTTGAGTTAGAACTCATGAAATTGTGTCCAAGTGTTGGCTTGGCAAGATGTAAGCCCGTAGGGCATTTATTTTGATATTTTATTTCGTAATACTCTGATTGATAATAGAATGTTTCGTTTTCTATTATTAATGCATGTTAATCCTATATATGATGAGTTACATTTTGAGGGCGTTACACTTGTGGTTAGAAACCTCATTTTACTTACATAATATATAGATAGATAAATAGATTTAATAAGAATTTATATTTGTTTTAGATTTTTTTTTATATACAAATTATTTTTTTTAGATTTTTTATTAAAATAATTTAACAACATAATTTAAGTAAGAATTTAAATTTGAAATTTCACTTTAAGAATATAAAATTAATTTATAAACCAATCATATTGTAACACATAATAACAAAAAATTAAACAAAATAAAAAAAATATGAGAAAAAAAGATTACAACTTTCAACCTTAATGAAATGACAATATTATGCAATTATAATAATATATAGATATATAGATAAATCATGAAATAGATCATTATTATAATATGGGACAAATCATTATAATTTTAAATTTAAATTAATGGAATGCTCTCCATATTTAGTGCCTCCCAAATTTGAATTTTGAAATGGATTAGTATACTTTTAAAATTAATTTATAAACCAATCATATTGTAACACGTAATAACAAAAAATTAAACAAAATAAAAAAAATATGAGAAAAAAGGATTGCAACTTTCAACCTTAATGAAATGACAATATTATGCAATCATAATAATATATAGATATATAGATAAATCATGAAATAGATCATTATTTAAAACTTATATTATGGGATAAATCATTATAATTTTAAATTTAAATTAATGGAATGCTCTCCATATTTAGTGCCTCTCAAATTTGAATTTTGAAACAGATTAGTATACTTTCTATTTTTTATTTTATATATTTGATATACCTTCCATTTGAAAGTCATAAATCAAGAGATATTAATTTTTATTTTTATTTTATTTTTATTGATTGAATGAGAGCTATAGAGATTTTTTTAATTATTTAAAATCAAAAAATTAGAAATTTTAGTTTGAGATATCTGAACTCCTACAAGACTTGTGATTAGAAACCCTTTTTACTTATATAATAGATAGATAGATAGATAGATAGATTTAATAAGGATTTAGATTTGTCACGCCCCACTTTTTATGCCAACGGATATCATTACCAAATTCTTTATTATAATACAATTTCAAAGATCATGCGCGGAAATTTAATACAATAATGAGTACTATTATTGAAGGTTCTTTCATTCGAATGTAAAGTGAATGCAACATAAGTGAAAAATAAATAAATTGTCCATGGGCTTACATCGTTTAAATTAAAGGAAATGGTTTAACAATTTTACATCAATGGTATTCTGCTCACAAATAAAAGGCCCCGCGGCCCACACATAAAGAAGATCCTCGATCTTGAAACACTTCTCGACATTCACCTGAAAAAGAATTAGCAACGCGGGATGGACATAAAGTCCAGTAGGGATCCCAAACAATAACAACATACAGATAGCTATGATCATGAATGCTTTAAATCATAACATATACATAATATGACGATTTACACAGAAACACACTTATATAAGAACTTTTCTCAAAATCATTCAGTGTGTTTGGTTTGAGTTTTCTGGATTAAGTTTTTTGAAAACTGAGTTTTTTGGTTTTCGTATTCTTTTGTTTTTAGTGAATATTTTTAAAATTTTACATTTTTTTAAACTTTTTTAGATGCACCTTAGTTAGATGCATCTAAAAAGTAAAAAATTTGTGAAAAAATATTTTAAAAAATTAATAAATATATAAAAATAAAAAAAATTACTGAATTCTTGTATTTTTTTTGTATTTTTGGTATTTAGTGAATTTTCAAAAGATCTTTTTTACAATTTTTTTACTTTTTAGGTGTATTTATGTTAGGTGTGTCTAAAAAGTAAAAAAATTGCTTAAACTATTAAAAAAATTCAGTAAAAATAAAAAAACACGGAAAATAAGAATGTAGAATTTTCTGAAAAATGAAAACAAGCAAGCTGATTGATTTCGTTCAACAACATAAGAAATTTACTTTTCTTCTTTCTTGTTACATTTTGCCAAAACTCATATGACAGTAACAAATTCCTGAAAACAATTTCACAAAGCCCATTACGCTTTCTCTCACTTTTTGGACTTACACCTGATTTGCCTTTTTGAAACATGTTCACAAGTATCTGATGTCCTTCACATTATTTACAATCCCAATGCAGTACTTACATCTGTTTCTAACACATTCATATCTGTACATATATACATTCAGTACAAAGGGAAAACAACAAGCAACCAACAACTATCTACTCAACGAGTGAGGCAACTCGGCCTTCTAGAACCATAACCATCATAACCCATAATATACACAGATAGACTGAGACAATAATGATAAATTAGTTATGCTCTACCTGCCTTAAGCACGGTAAACCAAGGATACACATTCCCATAACGAAATGTCAAGCCAAAGATACACCTCAAGCCATTTTAGTCTTACTTCATTTCATGACAATTCATTTCAAGTTAATTTATTTCATTTCAATTCATGAGCCAATCCATTACATTTTAGATACTCAACTAAACTCAGTGGTTCTTAATCAACACAATTATTACACAAACACTTCAATTTGCCATTTTACGAAAATTTCGTTTGATAAAATCGGCACCCATGTATATATATATACGTGCGATTTCAGGACTTTCACCCTGGACACTCCGGCCAACTTAATTTCAATGGAGTCTATCCCCTATCACCTCCAAAACATAGAGTACATCCCCTTTTTTCTCCCAAACATCATACGTATACAATGTATTTAAAACATAGGCATATTCAATGACAACCAACAAGAGATTAGTTTCAATTCACCTAATCCTCATGCAATTTCTACAACAGTCATAGCTATCCTCTACCGATAGCCCAAAACATATATTTCTAAATAGATATACAATCTCCAAAATAGATAAACTATCCATATTTTCATAGGTGAGAGATGACAACTATCCAACTCCACGATTTACATTCATATCTATCCATTTCTACATCTAATATGAAAGGAAAACAAAAATCCAATTCTCGAAAGACTTTCAGTCTAATCACAATGATAATATGTAAAAGCTTCAAAATTCGACCTCAAGTTCATTGTCAATTTACGAAGGGTGATGATTTCATTTTCTTTCAAAAAGACCACTTTTCTTTATTTTACAATCGACACGACTCCAACCATTTTCTAAAAATTCATTCTCGTCATTTTACAAAACCAAAACCGAAACCGAATCCGAATCCGAATCCGAATCCGAATCCATCCTCTTTATTTTACAAAACCAATTTCATTGGTATCAAAATCATAACTCAACTCAACTTCACATGATTAGTCTAAAATAATATCAACACCGTAGTTCCTTCTCTTTTATTTTCTTTTAATATAAACACGATTATACAACCCATATTAGCAAAATAGAAAGATTATTCAACTCCCTCCCTTTTTAAATCCATTAAATCAATAATATTAAATTAGGGCTTTCCCCCCTCTTCACAAACATATTAAATTATTTCCCCAATTAACCCAAACAACAAACAACTCAACAATTCCAATCACAAATATCAAACCTTAGATCCCCTTTCATGGCTTTCAAGAAAATTCATAATGAATATGCTTTCTATGCAATAAGATCTATCACACATCTATCTATAGACAAGGTATTAGAAAGGAGCAAAGAAATCTCTACCTCTTAAAGCGAAGAGATGACAACCCAAAATTCACCAGCAACGAAACCACGAACTATTCAGACCAAAAGGAAGCCCTTAACGCGATCTACAATATTTCTCAAAGGACCATGGTGAAAAAATCACTCTAGGTGAGTAGATCTAGAGATCTAAGTGCGAAAAGTCAAGTTTTAGGGAGAGAAGAGAGAAATCACAGTTTGAGAGGAAAAGAGAAGGAAAAAGTAATGAGTGGAAAATGTTTTGGGTCTATTTATAGTAGTAGAAAATTTCCCTAAAGTCAAATAAAAGGACAAGTCAAAAACCCCCCAAAAAGTAGGGCCCAAACCAACCAAAAAAGTTAAAAATTACACGTAGGTGTCGACCCTTCAGACAGAAAAACAAAAAGTGCAACAGGCAAGGTGTCAACCCTTCCTAGACTGGTGTCGACACCAAATTTCAGCAAGCAATTCCAGGACAAGGGTCGACCCTTCCCAGATTGATGTCGACCCTTGAGGCCAACAATAAAAGGCAGGTGTCAACACCACCAAGACTAGTGTCGACCTCAGAACAAGATTTCTAAGTTCCCAAATAACTTTTCAACATAAACAAGCGTGAACGAACAATCCCAACAAGTTTAAATCGATTTGCACTCCTCCAAAACTAAGATACAACAACACCAAAGATTCCCAAAATAAAATAGAAGATTCAAATACACTTTCCAAAAGTTTTAAAAGGGTTCAAGTGCTACAATATTTATTTTAGATATTTTTTTAATATACATATTATTTTTTTTAGATTTTTTATAAAAATAATTTAACAATCTCATCAGTATCATAGTGTATGGGAGAAGTTGAAAAGGGTGTAGCAGTAGATATGGGAAAAGTTAAAAAGGCTTCTGGGTTGAGAGAAATCAATAAATGTTGAGGGGTTTTTTTTTTTATTTAAAAAAAAACAAAAAATTAAAAAGAGAAATTTAATCAAAGCCCCTTCATTACACCCTTGTTTAGTGAAAAGAATAGCCCAATTTATTTTTCTTTATAAACCTCCTAAAGAGAAAACACATAATTGAGTAAAGATAAAGTAAAATATATCTATATATATTTTTCTTTCTTGGACAATATTGCCAGAGTAACATGTTACTGTCAAATAAAGTAATTGTCAAACAGAGTAACATGTTACTGTGAAACAGAGTAATGTTTTATTGTTACTATTTACATCAATTTCAACGGTAATAATTTTTTTAAAAAAAGAATTTCATAGTCAACATAAATTTTATTTGATAGGTCTTGATAAGAGAATTCTAAAAATATTAATTTTATTAAAAGCTGACATCTACATAAAAAATTATATTATTTTAAAGTATAATACTTTGATAATAGTGATATTTGTTGAACTTTTCAAGTAAAATTCGGTTGTGCTACATGCACCAATTAGTATACTAACTAGTGTACCAACACTAGTTATGACATTATTATTGACTCCACTCAATAATCACATTATAAATCCCAAAAACTTCTCAAATTATGCCACATTATCAATTAGTACACTAGTTAGTACACTAATTGGTGCACATAACATTATTCAGTAAAATTTATTGTGCTTGTCCTTAATGCATTAAAAATTTTATTATGAGTGAGTTTTGACCAAATCTTACAATTAAAAAATTAAAATTAAGCTATTGAAACCCCCACAAGATTTGTGGGTTAGAAACCTCATCTTCCTTACGTAATATATAGATAAGAGCAATGCTTGGTAGCCCAAATATGAGGTTGGCTTGAATGGCTCGAAATTCACTTTGCCAGTTGTTCGACGAGGAGGCTGACAACCGCAGTCGACAAAGGTGACAACCGCGGTAGATAATCTTTCACCCGGTCATCCACAACACCCATTCGAGCCCCCTCCAATTTGAGATGTGTTCCAAGGGCAAAATTTCACGTGTCCAACGTGTTTTGCTTCAAAACCTTGCTATTGTTCTCTATTATCAACTAATAATAAATTTCCAATAAAAAAAACTAATAATAAATTTATATTTTTCAAAATATAATTATTTTACCACTTATACATGTGCTTGGCTTCATTTTTTTTTTATTTTTTTAATGAATGAAAATTTTATAAGTTTCGCAAATCAAAAAAGATTAAAAATCTTTTAAGATTTAAATTTGAGTCAATTATCAAGTAAATGTAAAGAAGGATTTTTTTTTTATTTATATATCTCAACGAAGAGCACTTTTACAATGGCCAAGTATAGAGGAAAATAAATAGAAAACAAAAATGAAAAATGAAAATAAGATGAAAATGATAAAGTAAAATGATTGAATAAACAATCAAATTACAAGTAAAATAACAATAAGGGTTGTGCCGGGTTCAGTGGAGTGTCTGCTGTAGTGGTGGGCTGGAAACAATTTCAACAAAGCTGAGAGGAGGATCTGGAATGCAATTCCTTTGGTTGCCCTTCGGTCCTATCATGACCTGAACCCGCCCCTATGGGTTTAGCATCGTAATCGACCAGTAATCCTTGTATTACCAAAGGCCTCCTGACAGATTAACATATATTAAGGGGCTACGGAAGCAAATATACAAAACATACAAAGTCCATTGAGCTGTGAAGACGTACATGGGACAAATAATTTAAATACCTTTTTATAGACATGTAAGTGACGACAAAAGATACAATATTTACACATCACTCTATCCATATGTTATCAGAAATCTTGTCCAAATATCACATAGTATAACATAGCCTAATATGATTACAAAAACAGCCATTAAAACATGACTTCATTCGGAACCTTCTCGGGAGGCACAAGGGTTGGCTGACAAAAACAGAACTTAGGCCGTCAACTCTGGGCCTAGTCGTGTGCCTGCTCACCTACATACATAACATAAATAGTGAGCTAAAGCCCAGTGAATAATAACAGAGTAAAGAATTTAATGAATGATGTCCCATAACTATAGCTGAAACTGAAATTCATATTCATATTCTTATTCTGGGCATATATAGAATTCAGAGTTCACGCTTAGTCTTACATAATACATCCATCAGCGATGATAGATCACATACAGAATATCTTAAATCATACTTGTCAGTTCTATATAAGAACCTCCGGCCGGGTAAAAATAACTTGTCAGTTCCATGAAGAGACCTCCGGACTGGGAACTTGTAAACTTGTCAGTTCCACTAAGGAACCTCCAGCTGGGCATAGATGGCTTGTCAGTCCCAAAAGGGACCTCCGGACCGGGAACTTGCATATACTTGAATCGTAGCATTATGTCATAATTGCTTGTTAGAATTGGACAATCATTCATAGCATAAAACATAACATTTCATAAAACAATCCTTAATCTGTGAGCAGAAAATAATTTACTTGAACATAACTTTACTAAGTTATTACTCACAGATAATTGGTAGCTCCAACTTGACAGCAAGGTAAGCAATTCACTTATTCCGAGGCACGTGACCTAGAGGCTTGAATCTACAATAGTTGAGGTTGAAATCCTCAAATCTTCTTCAATTGACAACAATTCCTAGCACTTCTTTTGGTTTGAGCTCAAATTCTCAAGTCTTGGACCAAATCTCCCTACTCTCTTTCCTCTCACGTTTTTGTGCAAGAAGGTGGAAAATTGATGGTGTCAAAATATGTATAAGGTGTAAAATGGTCTTGAAAAAGCCCACTCAATGGCATACATGTAAATAACCTAAGCTAAATTAATTTGCATTATTTATCTTAATTTAATCGTCCCAAATCGACTTTTAATCAAACTTACCATAAAATCCTATAAATCCCAATTAGCACATAAATCAAGTCAATTTCTGATTCGGATGCCGATAAGGCCTTCAATTCGCAAATCGAAATCAAGACATGAGCAGATGTTCCTACGATGAATAGATATAAATACCATAATGCAATGCACACATGTAATTAATTTCAGAATTTCTTCTTAATTATTAATTAAGCATAATTAATCATAGCTTAACGTTAATCAGGGATCAGGGTTGTTACAGGTCCATTTGGAAACATAGGAATGACTATCTCTGTAATGATATTCAACTAGATATGGGGGAGCTGTAGGCAGCAATTATTATCAGATTAGCTATATGGTTGAAAGCTGCAAATAAGGATTATCATTACACTATCAATGATTTTCTTTACAACATTATGCTGATTAGATATTGTTCAGGTGGAAGGGTATAACCCTTGTTTGTTTTGGGGGTAGCACTGGGGTGTAGTGAGTTGGATTCTCTCTAACTCTTGTTGGAGGCTTTGGGGATGTATATTATTGGTCTTGCTTTGGGTGCCAACATAGTTGGGATGCTTAACTTTGACAATGATGCAAATTTTCCCAAGCTATATTGTATACTTCTATTTTTTAATAAAATTTCTTTGATTGCCGTTCAAAAAAAAAAAAAAAAAAAAAAAAAAAAAAAAAAAGAAGTAAAATAACAATGAATTACATCTACTCCTATTTTTTCCATATAAAAGTGTGAGTAAATGAAATGCAAAGTTATATATAATCTTAATATAGAAGGAACGACAGAAATATATTTCAATTCTCTTTGATTTGGTGATAGGGAAATCCTTTACAATGTTATCTTCATATGAGGGTGGTTATTAAGAAAAAGGTTGAGTTTCCCTTATACTAATATTTTAATATAAGAGAATTTGGGGGGTTTGTAGAATTCACTATGAGTCTCGTTTTGATGATTCGAACCGTACATTTTTTATGAAAAAAATTTAGGGCTATCCAATAATCGTAACCCTTTCATTTTATTGTATTTATCTCTTAAAAAAATGGACGGCAAATACATTTTTAAAATTGGCCGTTTATTTTTTTACAGACAAATGCAACAAAATGAAAGGTTTACGATTATCGAATCACCCTAATTTTTTTTTTTATAGTGGGTTCGTTTTGGATGTGGGTTGGCTTTTTGGCTTTTTGATTTTTTTAGCCTGGGGCTAAAAAGCCTCGTTTGAGATAGGCTTTTTGAATTTTTTGATTTTTGTGAAAGAAAAAATGAAATGATTATGAGTTTGATGTGATGTTTTGTATTATTGGGCTAAAAAGCCTATTTTGCCTTTTTGTGACTAAAATAGCCAAGAAGCCAAAAAAATATGGCATGCCAAACGAAAGCATTGATAGCCTTAAAAAAAAAACCGTTTGAATCATCAAAACAAAACTCGTTGTGAGTTCTACAAACACCTTAAATTTTCTCAAGTTAAAATCTCAATATGAGAGAAGTGCTACCTTAAAAAAAAAAAAAAAATCTTCCAGCAACAAGATAAAATTATCATATCCAACTCATAATCATTTCATTTTTTCTTTCACAAAAGTCAAAAAATTCAAAAAGCCTATCTCAAACGAGGCTTTTAGCGACTAATGTTTTCGTCGCTGTTTAGTAGCCTTTTGGCTACAAAAAAATTTAGTCGGCAGATTTGTTTCTTTGCCGACAAAAACAGAGATTAGTCGCTAAATGTTCAATTTTCAACCCGTCAATCCTTTATTTTCATGCGCACCTCTCTCTGTTATATAATATCACACTTCGTAACACACACACACACACACCGTCCTTTGAACCTCACATTGTAGGTTCTCTCTTCCCCTCACCGCAGCTTTGACATTATGACGGCCACCGCCCCCCGCACAAATCACCATCGTCATAGCCGCACATTTCAGGTTCTCTCTCTCTCTCTCTGTGTCTCTCGCACTCTCGCTTTCACTCACGGTCTGTCCGTGTGTCTCTCTCTCTGTGTCACTTGAGCTCTCTCACAGTCTCTCTGTCTCTGTCTCTTCTTTACTCCATTTCTCCCTCTTCTGACATTGTTGGTTTAGGGTTTATTCAAATTTGAATGTATGTGCCTCTAATTTATTAAAAATTTGAAAGATGATGTTTAATATATGTGTGTGTGTATATATAAAATGCTTTGTACACGGATTGTAGGGGTCTCTCTCTCTCTCTCGCTCGAGCTCTCTCACGCATAGTCTCGATCTGTCTTTGTCTCTGTCTCTCTCTATCCCTCCTGCTCTGTTTCTCTCTTTTCTCACATTGTTGCTTTAGGGTTTATTCAAAATTTAGTGTTTGAGGTTGTAATTTATGATAAATTTCAAACATGAATGTGTGTGTATGTATATGCAGGTGAATGTGTGTATATATAATGCAGATTGTGGAATGTGTGTGTATATATAATGCTGTGTGGATACATATATGCAGATGTTTATGGGTGAATTTTATTTTAATCCTACAGATGTTTATGGGTGAATTTTATGGGTGGATATATGCAGATGTTTATAGTAATTTCCTACGGATATGGGTGAATTTTATTTTTATCCTTATATTTTGTAGAACGAGCGAGACAAAATGATTATGAAGACTCTGTCCTTTCTTTTGCTCAATTTTCTTAGCAACCAAACTGATTATATATAATGCTCTGTCTACATATGCAGGTGATTCAATCACTACACTTATTGTCACTCAACAGTAGCTAGAACCTTGAACCTACACTACATAAGGTACGAGTTTGTGTCCTGTAATTTTTTAAGACGTGGGTATTATTGTGTTGTAAAAATATTTATTAAAACATGAAGGGGAATAAAAAAAAAAAAAACCCTTCAGTCATTTTATAGAATACAAGTGAAGTAGATGAATACATAATGTTGATTAGGAGACTTAATTAACCTCAGATTTACGCATCTTATACATAGAGAAACATGATTTTATTCGCAACGTACCATTCTTTTTTTAATAGAATCCACTAGGTTTTTGAGTCCCCTCTCTTGCATTTGAATGCTCTAACTTTGCTTACTGGTTGCCATCCAGCTTAAGCCCAAAGTGGATATGAGGAAAATGTGCCCACTATTAAACAACATACACATTCACAAAAAATAAAAATAAAAATATACTTGTTCTTTATTTATTTATTTATTTATTTTTCCCTCTAAAAAAGAAGAACATATATATATATATATATAATAACTTGTTTTTGTTTTGTGAACAAATTATTTTATTTATTTATTTATTTTCTTTTGTTTACCCTAAACATGAAAAAGTGTTGCACTAGATGATGATGAATGCAGCAGAAATAATATGTTGACAGCATTGAAAATAATAAGATGTCTGATTCCAAGATATTATTTAGGGTTAAATATGTTGTCAATTCCCAAAGTATGCATTTTGTTTCATTTTCGATATTTCAATATGTCAATTTGATTTTCAAATTTTGATTTTTATTTATTTTTAGTTGTGAGACATTTTTCGATGAATTTCTAAATCAACACCTTGAAACTAATTGTGGTTGAACATTGTGCGAAATTAAGCCCTTTTTGTGCTTCACTAGGGAAGCTAGTTTGATGACATATGCTTACAAACCTACTCTGGTCCTAGTCCTAGTTCATAGAGATGTCTGTTTTTACCTCTTCAATATAGAATCTCACTACTGAACACCAGTGATAAAAGAAACAGCTTATTTTATGCATAGAAGAGTATCTTATTCACCAATCTTTAATTTGATTGTAATATTTCACAAGCATATATATATATATGTGTGTGTGTGTGTGTGTGATTTGTTTTCTATGTTTTGATGATCTACAATGATTATAACAGGTTACTCCATTGAAAAAAAAAAAATCCCAAATTAAGGCAGTGGAAAACAAACTAAATCAACTATATAAAAGGTATGTAGTTTGCATTTCAACCTTGATTTAGTGTCCTTTATTTCTATTTCTTCTGTTGATTGATTTGGATTTGAATCCTAGATATTAATTTTCAAAATCTTATTGAAGTCAAAGGTCTTAGGAAGAAATTTTGTTTATTTAATGTGTTTTTTGCAATTTATATATTAAACTTGTTAAGGATTAGGGAGGTTTAGGATACCCAGAAGGAGAAGATGAATAATTTGGTGTCGGACCAGAGTTTCTACATTGAGAGTGAAGATGAAGATCAGGAGAATGAATTTAACAAAGGTGAAGATGATGGGAATGATTCAGATTCTTCTAATTATTCAAATGAAAACCGGCAGCAGAGCAAAACTGGTTCTCTCAACACCACCACATGGCCACAAAGTTACAAGTCTCTCTATCATTTTTCTCTGTTTTGCTTTGCTCAGTTTCATGTATATCTTAGTTAGTGATCTGGAATTTGTTTATTGAATAGGGGGAACCTACGGATTTTTCATTATCTTTTTCTGTGTTTCTTGGATTGTTGTGATCTGAAAGTTTTGTTTCTTCTGAAAAAATATGAATGGTGAAATCTTTTTAACTTAGATACTCTTTAAGCTCATGCAATGCTATAGACCCGAAGAAAGTGAGAAAAAAAAATTAATGATTGAGAGAGGATCTGGATCCGCATATCATTATGGTGAAAGTGAAAAAGTGGATGAATTTGATTTTGAAGTGACTATAAATTCTCAGATGAGGTTAAATGCTCCCTGGCTGTTGCCAGGGTAACACTTTTGTGAATTTGACAAAAATGCTCAAAAGTCAAGATTAGGTGTAGTGAATTTAAAAGGGTAACTCCGTCCTTTCACTTTATGTGTAGAATCTAGAGGGAGAGAAAACACCAGTTCAGCATATACTCTTGGATTGGCATGAACTTGGGAAAGTTTCTAGAACATTAGAGTTAAATATTGTCATCTTCTTAATGTGAAAACAATCTTGAAATTAACAAAGCATACGTGAAGAAATAAAAAACAATCTTGAAATTAACAAATCATATGTGAAGAAATAAAAATTATAATACTTGAGAATAGTTCAAAACTCTTTCAATTATTCCACATGTGAATTGGACGTATGATGGAATCCTCAAATGTTAGCTTTTCCTTGTGATGTATAACGTATTGATTCTATATCTACTTCCAAAAACTTAATTTTTTTCTCAACTAAATTTTCAGGCAGTCAATTGATCTGTATAGTAGCGTGCCATCTCCAAGTATACAATTTCTTGGCACTTTTTCATTATCAAGATTAAGCAGTTCATTTCTTTCCTCATCACTGCCAAGGCGACACTCCTGAGTTTCTACCTTCTGAGTCTAAACCTCTGTTGTCAACACCAGAAGATAAGCAACAACTGAAACAAAGACGTAGTTCACATTCTCTGCTTCCTCCTATTCCATCAAGGAAGTCTTCTGTGAGGAAATCAGTCAAGATTTCACATGAACTTCCAGTTTCTCAACAGAGCTCATATGGCCAAGCTGTGCTAAACGGTAAGTTACATGAGCTCATTTTCAGTACTTATATATGTCAGATTTAACTCATTGGGATCGTATATAAAAGGCTCCACATAAGTTAGCTGATAGACTGAATCTACCATATTAATGTCTGGATATTGCACATGGCTATTAATTGTGTGCTTGTAACCTTGGTACAGACTATGACTTGGTGAAGCTACTTAAATTTTGACATTTTAGTAATTCATAAAGTATGGTGTGTGAAGAACTGCTAACTTTTTGATGATCCTGAGGGATTGTTGCATGATTTTTTAAGTGTCTATAATACCCTTTGCTTTGAAGAGAACTGAGCACTGCCATTCTTAGAAACTAATTCTTAATATGTCAGTAAATTTTTATTCTCATAAGAAAGAAGGAAAGAAAAGAAAGGTTTTTTACGTTCAGTTTTAGTCGAAGATTGAATGGATTGCTGAGTCTATGTTGTATGTTTGATCTTTTTCTGTGAAGCTTCATAAATATTGGTAGTATGAATTCACTTTGGGAAATTGGGGTGACTTGTGAAATTGAAATTTTCTATTGTATTTTTATTGCATTTCTATATGATCATAGATGCAGACATGTGCAAATTTTTTACCATTATCACAAATGATTTAAGAAAACTGAAGTGATAGTATTTTATCAAGTCCTTAGCTAATGATATAGCATTACTTATTGAGATGGCTACCATTTTCTTCATGACTGACTTATGAGACTAGTTTAGCTTCCAAAGCCTGTTAAACATAATGGATGACTTTAATGTACACAGCTCAAGTGTGCTCCTTGTTAAAGATTGGAGGATAGAAAAGAATGGAAAGAATTATTTGGCTTACCAGAACTGCATTGGTGATTTCTACTGTGGTTATGGGTCTTTCCATGCCCTTCTTTTGTAAGTTTTCATGCTTTACTAATTGTTTGATAATGCTCGGTTTACAAGCTTGATTGGAACCCGTCCTTTGGTTGGTCCTGCTATGCTGTTTACAGCATTAGATTTTCATCTTTTTGAACATGTTAATGATTGCATTAGCATATCTGTTTCTGGTATGACAGGTCTGGTGATGGCATTGATTGGATCTTTACTTACAATGCTAGTAGTAAGTATTTGTGTACCGTTTTTACCCATTTTTTCTTCTATCGCTTTAACTTCTTTCCGAGTAATTAAATTCAGAAAATTTATGTTCTTTACATTGTACTGACTAAATTTTCTATTGCAGACCTTGATACTTCCTTGTGCCTGTTATTTGAGCATCTTGAAGGGGAAAATAACTTGCTTTCAGGTATGGCCAAGATGCAACCTTCATTTGCATTCATTTATGTTGAACATAACAATATCAGTAACATACTTTTAAACTGCTTAACTTGTAGTTCAAAATAGCTTCCCCATAACAAGTAGGACTTGTCACAACTGACGGAATGTAATCCGGACCCGTAGGTTGGGAGTTAGAGCTGAATACGCCCTAAACTTACTCGAAAAAAGGCGTTTTGGGGGCAAAAATTCAAAACAGCCCCCAAACAACTGTGTGACTCTCACGAATAGCTTCCCCATGACAAATAGGGCTTGTGACAACTGATGGAACATAATTTGGACCCGTAGGTAGAGACTTAGAGCCAAATACGTCCCAAACTTAGTCGAAAAAGGGTGTTTCAGGGGCGAAAATTCAAAACAGCCCCCGAATGACCGTGTGACTCTCACGGACAGCTTCCTTATGACAAATAGGACTTGTGACAACTGACGGAACGTAATTCGGACCCATAGGTAGAGAGTTAGAGCCGAGTATGTCCTAAACTTAGTTGAAAAAGGGCGTTTCGGAGGCGAAAATTCAAAACAGCCCCCGAACGGCCGCGTGACTCTCACGGACAGCTTCCCCATGACAAATAGGACTTGTGACAACTGACGGAACATAATTCAGACTCGTAGGTAGAGAGTTAGAGCCGAATACATCCTAAACTTAGTCGAAAAAGGGCATTTTGGGGACAAAAATTCAAAACAGCTAGGACTTGTGACAATTGACAGAACATAATTTGGACCAGTAGGTAGAGAGTTAGAGCCGAATACGCCCTAAACTTAGTTGAAAAAGGCGTTTCGAGGGCGAGAATTCAAAGCAGCTCTCGAGCCACTGTGTGACTCACTCGAATGGTTCCTCCATGATAAATAGGACTTGTGACAACTGACGGAATGTAATCCGGAGCCGTAGGTAGAGAGTTTGAGCTGAATACGCCCTAAACTTGCTCAAAAAAGGACTTTTCAGGGGAGAAAATTTAAAACAGTCCTCGAACAACCATGTGACTCTCACGGATAGCTTTGCCATGAAAAATAGGACTTGTGAGAACTGACGGAATGTAATTCAGACCCGTAGGTTGGGAGTTAGAGCCAAATACGCCCTAAACTTAGTTGAAAAAGGGCGTTTCGGAGGGCGAAAATTCAAAACAGCCCCCGAACCACTGTGTGACTCACACAGACAGTTCTCCCATGACAAATAGGACTTGTGACAATTGACGGAATGCAATCTAGACCCGTAGGTTGGGAGTTAAAGCTGAATACGCCCTAAACTTAGTTGAAAAAGTGCGTTTCGGGGGCAAAAATTCAAAACAGCCCCCGAACGGCCGTGTGGCTCACACGGATAGTTTCGCCATGACAAATAAGACTTGTGAGAACTGACATAACGTAATATGGACCCGTAGGTTGGGAGTTAGAGCCGAATACGCCCTAAACTTAGTCGAAAAAGGGCATTTCGGGGGCAAAAATTCAAAACAACACCTGAACCACCTTGTGAATCACTTGAACAATTCCCGCATGACAAATAGGACTTGTGACAACTGACGGAATGTAATCCGGACTAGTACGTAGATAGTTAGAGCCGAATACGCCTTAAACTTACTCAAAAAGGATTTTTTGGGGGCGAAAATTTAAAATAGCCCCCGAACGACCGTGTGACTTTTACGGATAGCTTCGCCATGACAGCCCTGAACGACCGTGTGACTCTCATGGATAGCTTCTCCATGACAAATAGGACTTGTGAGAACTGACGGAACGTAATTCGGACCCGTAGGTTGGGAGTTAGAGCCGAATACGCCCTAAACTTAGTCGAAAAAGGGTATTTCAGGGGCGAAAATTCAAAACAGCCGCCGAACCACCATGTGACTCACACAGACAGTTCCCTCATGAAAAATAGGACTTGTGACAATTGACGGAATGTAATCCGGACCCGTAGGTTGGGAGTTAGAGCCGAATACGTCCTAAACTTAGTTGAAAAAGGGCATTTCAGGGGTGAAAATTCAAAACATCCCTCAAACAATTGTGTGGCTCACACGGATAGCTTTGCCATGACAAATAGGACTTGTGAGAATTGATGGAACGTAATTCCGACCCGTAGGTTGGGAGTTAGAGCCGAATACGCCCTAAACTTACTCGAAAAAGGGCTTTCCAGAAGCGAAAATTCATAACTGCCCCCGAATTTGCCTTACACTTAGTCGAAAAACGCACAACAATTAGTTTAAAAAGCAACAACTTTATTAAAATAACATCTACATATTCTAATAATTGTCTTTATATATTTATAAGGCGAATAAATTACATATTACAATGTTTGTGTAGTTGGTTGGAATAAATATTGCGTGATACATATATATATACTTTTTTTTTTTCCAAGAAGACATTTCTCGATTATTCTACCTTAAATGCATGTTAGAACATGTTCCATATGGCTGACTGAATTGATATTAACCAATTCTAATGTTTCGTTTTTTGTTTTTCTTTGTAGATGGCTTTGTTGCATGGACTTGTGGATAATTCATATTGGTGTATGGAGAAGAATTTTCACTTTTGTGTAGAGCTAATATAACACTTTTGTCGTCCTCAGTTTTAGGTTTTTGACAACTGTTTGTTTAATTCATTTAGGTGGCCAAAGAAATTGAGAAAATGGAGATGTAGCCCATGATCAGTACTTGGTATCACTACAACAAAAAGTATAATTAATAACATTTGTTTATAACATTCTTTTATAAATGTTATAAAATAAAAGGTATACATAACATTTTTTAATAAAATGTTGTAAAAGATTTTTGAATAATAAAATTTAATTTTTTATAGCAATTTTTTATATTTTAATAGCAATTGAAAACCAATATTAAAGGTTTCCTAAGTACGGAACTTAGTTCTACAGGATATAGCACAGAAAGAATGCTATTGAAACCTGGAAAAAAAAAAAAAAGGCACCCTAAGTTTGGCGCGATTTTTCCATTCAGTTTCCATCTCTTGCACGACCCCTCTCTTGCGTTGTATTTCTTCCACGGATAATCGCAAATCGAGCATACAAAAAAACCCTAGAAAACACTTGAAATTTGTTTCAAGTTTTTGCGTTTGATTTGGCAAGTTTGTGTCTCCGATTGGACAAGTTGGTCGATTTACTGGATCAGAGCTGTAAGGAGTTGAAGCTCTGTTATTCATCGTTGAAGTTTCTAGGTAATTTGATGTTTTATGTACTTCTTTCTCTTTGGGTTTATTTTATTTTATTTTTTTTTTCGAAAAATTGAACCAAAAAAAGGAGAAGAAGACCAAGAAGAAACACTCAGTGCTCTGTCATTTTGGATGATTTGGTTTTAATTTAGTAAGAAGTACATTAACCATTTCTGTGATTTTAGTATGAAGTTGAAATGAGTTTTTCATCTTCTTGAAGGATTTTGTTCAATTTTCATTCTGGTTTTGTATTGTACAATGTTTTTGAATAGTAGTGTATTGTTTGGATCATTGAAATTCTCTACATCGATGGTAAAGTTATATAGGGTCATAGTTTCTCTGATATATTGCACTAGTATATATTATTATGCCTCTTAGGTGCTTGATAAAATGCCACTAAGAGTGGCTGACTCTTACTATACTTGTATACTGTTTTCTTATGAGTTTTTTTTGATATCTGTATTAGTATCTCTATCTATATCTATATTTATGTATATGTACACATAAAGATAACCACTATATTTGAAATTTAAAACGAAACTGAGTTCAAGTGTTTGTTACTATTTTTATTATTATTTGCCTTAGAAATAGTCAAATAATATAAAACGAAATTGAGTTCAAGTGTTTGTTACTATTTTTATTATTATTTTTTTTTTCAAAAAAATCAATATTGGCTTCATTTCATTACAAGAATTGGTATACCACCCCTACAAAGTTAAATACCCACAAAATGTGATCACTTGTATTTGCAAAAGAATTCTTGATAAAAATGCCAAAGTCTCCCATGCAATACAAAGATATTACAAAAAGTAGGTCCCCTAGGTATTTTCTTTAGGAGAGAAAAATTAAAAATGTTACAAAAATTATATAAAATGAACGTATTTCTACAGGACAATATAATGAATCCCCAAAAATGCCTATCAGTAACATTGTGCAGAATAAAATTAAAAAAGAAAAAGAATAAAAAAAATGTACAAGCACACATTTGAAAATGAACAATAATAAAAAGGCACCACAAAAAACAAAAAAGCATTGTATCAAGAAGCATGGCGTTGTGAGGCCTAAGAAGGTATTTATCATAATTCAGTTGGATGGTAACTAATGCTTCTTAGCTAACTTGCATAGTTGTTACATACCTAAGACTAGTAGTTCCAAATGCAAACAGTAGCAGAGTACAAACTTGCTAGAATCCTGCGAGGTAAAAGCATCACGTATCATCATCATGCATCACATAAAAATAAAAAAATAAAGAAATAAACTTTCACAAAGATGAACTTTCTCATAGCCTTAGACCTGGGTTAGTTGCAAATAAAGTCAATGCCACTTAATTGCTAAGAAAAGGTGTTTGCTTGGGATACAAAATGTTAGGTTTTATTATTGGCAATCCCGTTTGACAAGGGTTTCTTTAAGAAGTTGATTTTCTTCTAAAACTAGGATTACTTTTGGATTTCTATAAGTAATTGGATTTCTTCCAAAACTAGGATTACTTTTGGATTTTCTATAAATAGTTGGTTTTCTCCCAAAACTATTTAATTCCTCCAGATCTTCTTTTTGGTTCTTAAGGTTTATATCTGGGGATATTTTGTTAGTTTTCTTTGATGTTTTATTGAGTATTCAACTCATGGTTTAAAGAGAGTACATCAAAGGTTTTGTTTGTTATACACAAGAGAGAGAGAGAGAGAGAGAGAGAGAGAGAGAGAGAGTTGTTCTTCGGTGGATTCTGAAGAATTCGAGCCTGAAGCTTCGGTGGATTCTGGAGTGGCTCATTGTAAAGACAATTCCGAGGTGAAGACAGAGTTGGAAGAGGCACATAGAGGTTGGTTCAATTAGGCATGGATTCGCTAGGTAATTGAGAGTATACCTGTGTAATTCCTTTAAATCTTCTTAGTGGATTGTTTTGTGGCTGTTGCCCGTGGTTTTTTAATCACAGTTGGAGGTGTCCAATTGTTGTTTTTCCACGTTAAAATCGTTGTGTTGATTTGTCTTGATTGTTTGATTGGGATTGTTATATACTGCTTAAAATTGTTACATAATCACAAATCAATATTTAGGGAATTTCTAGATTTTTCAATTGGTATTAAAGCGGGTCGTTCTAGTTTTTAAAAAAATTCTTTTAGAACGAGATCTTGTTTGATTTGTGATAATGGATACAATTCGTGAGGGAAATTCTATGGTTCGACCACCCCTACTTGACGGATCCAATTATTCCTTTTGGAAAGCTCGGATGAGATCGTTTTTAAAATCTATTGATGAAAAAGTTTGGCAATTTGTCATGTATGGGTGGACCGAACCAACGATTACCATTGATGGAGTAACTTTCCCCAAACCAATTGATAAGTGGGACACAATTGATTACCAAAATAGTAGTTGGAATAGTAAAGCTATCAATTCTCTCTTTTGCGCTGTCACACCTGAAGAGTTTAGTCGTATTTGTAATTGTGAAGTCACGAAAGAGGCTTGGGATATCTTACAAATTATTCATGAGGGCACTCATTCTGTTAAACGCTCAAAACTTCAAAGGCTCACATCTAGTTTCGAAAACCTTTCAATGAAAGATAGTGAGACCTTTGATGAATTTTATGCAAAGTTGAGTGACATTGTTAATTCCAGCTTCAATTTAGGTGAAAAAATACCAGAATCCAAAGTTGTGGGAAAAATTTTGAGATCCTTGCCCGATCGGTTCCAACCAAAAGTTACGGCTATTGAGGAGGCTCAAGATGTTGACAACCTCAAGATGGATCACTTGGTTGGAAATCTCCAAACTTATGAGGCACATAGGAATTTCAAAAAGAAACAAAAAGATATTGCTTTCAGTAGTGCTCATAGAGTTGGAGAGGATTCTGATGAGGATTGTGAGATAGATTCCAGGATTACGGCTGCTTTTGTTAAACAATTTAAAAAATCTTTTTTGAAAAAGAATCCTAATCTTTTGGACTCTACTCATACACATAAATCTAAAGGCAAAGATAAACTCAAAATTAATTCTATAGCCAAGAAAGAGAAAGGAAAGATACTAGGAAACTCTGAAAGAGTCAAATGCTATGAATGCCAAGGATTTGGCCACTTTGCTTCAGAATGCCCCACTCGTTTGAAGAAGAAGAAAGCCCTCGCTATCACTTGGGATGATGAATCAGAATCTGATGAAGATGAAAGTGACAATGAAGATCAAGGCGAAGAGGGACATAAACAATTCCTTGCTTTCATGGCGGCTTCCGAAACTAAAGGACGAACAGAGTATCCGAAGAGGTCGGTTGAGAATGCCACTGATGATGAATCCTCGGAGAGTGATGATGAAGAGCTTGAGCAAGCTTATGAAAAGTTGTATAAGGAGTCTCTTAACTTATCTAAATTGAATGACAAACTCACTACGAAACTCAAAGCATGTGAAAGTGAGAATGTCAAATTAAAGAAAGAGATTTCTGAGGCTAGGAATGATGCCCTTAAAATTTCTAATGATCGACAAGTTCTTTGTGCAAAACTCTTGACTTGTGAGACAGAGAGGAATAAGCTACAACAAATCTATGCAACATATGAAGAAAGAATTAAAACTCTCGAGATGTCTCAAGTTGCTTTGGAAGAACTAATGATCAAGAAAGAGGAAGAACTCAAGTGTGCTATGGCAACCATTGGTCTTTGGAACAGAGGATCAAAGACTTTGGACAATATCATTGGGTCTCAACAAATTTGTTCTAACAAGAGTGGCATTGGCTTTGGTGATAACAAAGAGCAAAAACAGAGTGCATCTACATCTCATGATACAAGAACTCAAGGAAAAGGAGAACAAAAAATTCAACATGAGGATGGACTTCTCAAACTTCCTAGAGTTGGTAAGGTAAAAGAAAAAAAGGTACACCCTGTACATCCTGTTTTTATTTGTCATCATTGTGGTATGCATGGTCATATTCGCCCTTATTGTTATAAGTTGCATGGGAGAGTGTATTTGCCTAGACCTATGAATAGGAAGCTGGAAACCATGTCAAGACGGGTTCTCATTGAAAGGGAAGGGAACCACAACGTCAAGACACCACCCAAAAACCGCAATGATCACAACTTTGTTTATACTAAAGCGGTTTGGGTGAGAAAACTTGACTTGTGTTAATCTGTTTATTTGTTTTAGTTTTTGGGTTTATGTGTGCTTGTTCATTTTCTGACTTGTTTTGTTTTAAAAAAAAAAAAAATGTGTGCATGTTCGTTTTTTTGTCTTGCTTTGGTTAAGAAAAAAAATAAAAAAAATCCAAAAAGATTTTTTTAGTATGGTTTTGCAAGCTTGAAATTTTTGAGTGGTCCTTGGTGCATATTGGAATTGATGAGAATATCCATTACATGTTACCATGTGTGTACTTTCTGTGGTCATTACTCATTTTGGAGTGTGTGTTTTTTGATTAGTATGTCTCATTCTGTACACACTCTTGGATTAGCAAATTTTCGAGTCTTCCATCTTAGTGATCATTTTTTTTCTATGGACTTCTGGCATTGTATCTTTTGCTTTTCTAGAGGAATTGACCTATACTAGCATATCATGGGTGATGTTGAGTCTCTTAACCACCTTCCATCTTTTTGCATCTCCATGGCTTTCCCCTCTATTCTTTGTAGTCCAGGCATGAGGAAAAGGCTACCTCAGAGTCACCAACTAGGCCATCCTTATTATATCCATGCTTCTCTGGTTTGGTTTCCATACTCTTGAGCGTGCCAGCCGCCAATGAGTGTGCAAAAGAAAAAGTAAAAGAAGAAAAAGAAAAAGAAGAAAAAATGTGCAAAAGAAAGAAAAGAGAAAATGTGAAAATAAAAAAAAAGAGATTCATTGATCGAGGGGGAGCCTCCGCTATTACTCACCAAATACCCCTTGTTTCTTAGTGGTTTGACTTTCTTTTGTTGTGCTCAGATTCTCTTGTCAGAGGTCCAGCTTTCATATCACTACTAGGATTTAAATCTAGTGTTTGTCGAACTCCAAGAGTCACACACACACTTTTATCATGGGATCTATGCTTTTCACATAGTGCATCACTTTCTTTCATGAGGAATCTTCTATAAGCTGTGCACATTGTGTTTTCAAGTAATTGTGCTTCTTGGATAATCTTGTGTGTTTCAAGGTACAAATTTGAAATTTCTTGCTTGCTCCACCATATTATTTTTGTCGTTTTTTTTCTTGTTCATTGTTTTTAGTGAGGGGGAGTTTGGTTTATCATTGCAAGAGTTTGTTAGCATGAACACTTTGTTTTGTTTGGTACGGGAGATTGGCATTAGTTAGTTTGCATGTTGCTTTGCATTGGCTTCTTTATTGTTTGAGCTTCCTTTGTCAGGGGATTAATGTTGTCCGGTGTGTCTTAGGATTTCATGTATTCATGTCATGTGTCGGGTGCATAAGCCTTAGTTTTCATCTATCCATGCTACATGTTCTTAAAATCTCTATTCATGTTTTCCATCTCATGCTTCAAATGCTTCAAGATAATCTAGTCATATGTTTATTGCTTTTTCATATACTCTTGTGAGACTAATAGTTGTTTTGGAGATTGTGGCACTAATAGCTATTTTGCAGATCTTAATCTTGAGAAAGAAGTTTGTGTTTGTTGGTTGTAATGGGTTGGGGTGATTAGGATTTTATTTATTAGGTGTGCTTTGTCACGTCATTGCCAAAGGGGGAGATTGTTAGGTTTTATTATTGGCAATCCCGTTGGACAAGGATTTCTTTAAGAAGTTGATTTTCTTCCAAAACTAGGATTACTTTTGGATTTCTATAAGTAATTGGATTTCTTCCAAAACTAGGATTACTTTTGGATTTTCTATAAATAGTTGGTTTTCTCCCAAAACTATTTAATTCCTCCAGATCTTCTTTTTGGTTCTTAAGGTTTATATCTGGGGATATTTTGTTAGTTTTCTTTGATGTTTTATTGAGTATTCAACTCATGGTTTAAAGAGAGTACATCAAAGGTTTTGTTTGTTATACAGAGAGAGAGAGAGAGAGAGAGAGAGAGAGAGAGAGAGAGAGAGAGAGAGAGAGAGAGAGAGAGAGAGAGAGAGAGAGAGTTGTTCTTCGGGGGATTCTAAAGAATTCGAGCCTGAAGCTTCGGTGGATTCTGGAGTGGCTCATCGTAAAGACAATTCCGAGGTGAGATGAAGACAGGTTGGAAGAGGCACATAGAGGTGGTTCAATTAGGCATGGATTCGCTAGGTAATTGAGAGTATACCTGTGTAATTCCTTTAAATCTTCTTAGTGGATTGTTTTGTGGCTGTTGCTCGTGGTTTTTTAATCACAGTTGGAGGTGTCCAATTGTGGTTTTTCCACGTTAAAATCGTTGTGTTGATTTGTCTTGATTGTTTGATTGGGATTGTTATATACTGCTTAAAATTGTTACATAATCACAAATCAATATCTAGGGAATTTCTAGATTTTTCACAAAACATAAGTTTCATATTTGTTTTCTTGGCAATTAGTAAGAAGGAACATGTAGGTACATTTTCTATTAAAATCCAAAACTTAGATTGATTACATGAATAAAATCATAATTACCATGGCCCTGTTGGATGCAAATCCACAGATTTTACTCTTCCTGACCTTTGAGCAAGTTTTCTTTGATTAAACAATAATTGTCAACACGAAATTTCAAAAATTACACATGAAAGAAACAAAGATCCAATCCAAAACTGATTCCAAAAAAATTCAAAAGTAACACGAATATTAATACCTTTATTTCCAGTCTGAGAGGCTGCAAAGAAACACACGAATTAGTTAGTACATGTTACAACGCTAGATCTCGAATAAATTCAAATCTTTAACTGAGTCCAAGTACAAAATTCAAAAACTAAACACAATTGTGCAAAATTCAAGGCACTCGCAAGAATGTTGAGATATTCATATCGAATCGTGTCAAATTTGAGCTAGATCTAATATATAAATCGAAATGTGAAAGAAATTAAGAGGACACCTGAGCTGACAAGAAAATAGCTGAGTATAATAGGAAAAAGTGCAATAGTTCTCATCTATAGCCTACTTAGGACATGATTTACATTACATTAAGCCAACTAGAGAAGACAGATCCACAGAACCAGCCCCAAGAAATCAGGATTAAAATTTACTAAGTTAAGATGAGTATTACTCGTCCATGGCATGCTTAAATGAATAGCCCTTACAAGAGGGAATAAATCTCTTGCTTAGGACAGTCAACATAGCTTATAGCATAAATGAAAAACCACTAAAAAGTTATCAAAAGGAAGTGGTGACACCAATTTTAAGAGACATAGTAGTAGCACATAGTTCAATTATAAAAGGTTGAACGCATGGCAGTCCAAATCCAAAAAATATAGCATTCCCCCAAATGATTACAAACACTTTTCCAAGAAGTTCAAATTCAAACCCACCCGCCCGCCACAGGTAGACATGTTGGTACCCTAACCTTAAGGAAGAATGGCAGATACTGTTCAAAAAATAAATAGATATTCATCTGCTATTAGGTTCTTCAAGATAGAAAAGATCAAGAGAATAGACTGCAATACTACAAAATTTTCAACACAATGCTTTTTGCTTGCTTATTTGGCTCAGCGAGTGGTTTAAAGGTATTACTGCTGTATAGTTGCCTACTACTATGTGTACAGAGGTGTCACACAGGGGAGGTTAACTACTGGCTGCTGTTTTGTACTGCTGTTGCTGCTAGTGGAACTACTGCTGGTTTGTTGTTTTTTTATGTTTATTTCTTCCTTTGGTTGCTTTGGTTGGTTTCTTACCAATCTTGGGCGCCCTGCTTTGTTGTTGTTAGTTTGGCATGGTTATTGCTTTTCTTCATCAATATAGCTTCTTTTTTTGTTGATCAAAAAAAAAAAAAAAAGTCCCATACCACCCCTATTACCAAACTCAGTCCTCCCATTGAAATCACCACGAGCATAGCCTCTGCTGCTTCCATAGTTTCCACATCCTCGGTTCCCCTCATTCCTGAATCCATATCCTTTTTCTGTTGAAAATCACACCTTGTTCAGCAGAGAAAGAACAGTTGTAGTTACAAAGAAGAAAGTTGGACTAGGAGGGTAGAAGATCTGTGAAGACCTGCATCTGCAATCTGCCATAGGCTGTAGAGTAGAGAAAAGTAGGATATCAGCCAACTTTTCTATGCAGGCCTCAACCTAGAACCAACCTGGATATAGCTCAAAAAAGCACATAGCTAGCCAGTGAGACTTCAATACCCTGGATATGGAGAAAAAGAGACCATAACAAAGAGGGCAGATGAACCTGCAACTATACATGAGCCCTTTTTATGGGTGAATAAGTCATAAATAAAAACAAAGAGCTTACACAACTACAAGGGGCATAAGGGGCATACCCCAGGCCCTACACCACCACTATACATGAACAAAAACCAGCCAAAAACCACACAAAGGCAAGAGAAAGCAAACAAAAAATAAAAATAACAACCAAAAATATACAGCCCCAATACACAAACACTAGGGACTAGAGTTTTCTCTAAGCTAGGGAAAACATTCCAAACGAAACTGAGAAGACTTAGACCAAAACAAGCTACACATCAGATTTGGATCCTTTTAATGTGTTCAAGGTCCCCATACCAGCTGTATGTGGACCATGAACTCACCCCATAATCCCAAAATCTGAATGAATGTTAGCACAAAGATACAAATATTTTCCCTTGCACAACCTGCAAGGGTAGGCCACAAAATAGTCACCTGAACATCAATACTAGTATAGACTAAATAAGAATGACTTTTACAATCAAAATTAAAGGATTTCTTCACACTTGAGGTGCTTAGAGCAGCCATCATCCCTTGCTGCCAGATTCCTAATTCCAGAGGACAAACTGCTCGCAAGTGTTCCCAGCGACAGAAGACATCCAGCAGACATTTTATGTAACCCTTCTTTCCAGCAACAGACTTGAAACAAACACGCAACCTGATACATGAATTCCTATCACAGCTAAGAACCAATGCTCTATGCCATCGACAAGAAAAAGCATTACATACGAACCACAAACAGCCCACATTATATGAACTCACATCACTCAACCCACAATATGAGACCTCACTACACTTAAGAAATGTTGACAGCAAGCAACCTGCAAGATAGAACAACAATTCATAAACTTGTAAACAAGTTAGCAACAAAACTCTCTCAATATGGGCAGTGAAAGGCATGTGATTTAATGTCCTCCCCACACTCAACCCTCTATGATATGATCTAGCTCTAAGAACAACACCTTTTAACCTGCACATTAACCAAACAATTAGATAACACTCTATTTATGCTCTCATTCACTCAACCCACTTGAAGTGATCTCACATCCCTCAAAACTCTTCTAACCGGATCTAGAGAGGTAATACTATTCTTCAAAATTGAATCTGGCAGCTTCCATGTCTCCAGAAACCACCTGTCACTTTGATTACTATTCAGGTTAGTAACAGAAAGCATCCGAAATCGAACCATATCAATTATTTGCTTAATAACCATCTCCTCGGGGAGTAACTCCCCATTAAAAAATCTGTTATTTCTGGTCATCCACAATTGGTAAACTGTGCAACTAAAAACCAATCTGGAAATGACCGACCCGAGGGATTTACCCCAAATTTGTTGAGACAGAAGCTGAACCAGCTCAAACCATGGCAGATCTGGCCAAGAAACATTTAACTTTATTTTCATGACATTTCACACTCTATCAGAGAAAGGGCAGTGGAAAAAACAGGTGGTTGTGATCTTCATAAGGGTTATGGCAAACATAACACTCTGAAGATTAACTAATACCAAACTGCTTTACCCTATCCCCAGTGTTAAGTCTCACTGTCACGCAACCCTCAACAGGAATTCCCTAACCCCCACAACCAGCCAATACATGCAGAAAGATGAGGAAAAAATATACAGCATGAATGTACTCCATCATGCAATATAGAAGGGTTTTTTTTTTTTCCCTGTGGGAGGGGAGGGGAGGGGAGGAATTGTTTGGCTTATTCAAATTTTGTGGTTGAAATTTCGTCAAACTATATTAGTTTAGTTATTTATTTATTATATGTATTTTTATTTGATTTGGATATTGATTTGCTGTTTATTAGAACTATATTTGTTTTATGAAAATTCATGTATATTATGATTCTCTTTCTTTATTGCATTCATGTTTTTTTTACTCTAATCATATGATCTTCTCATTATACATGACCATTTATAGGCAATTTTATATTTTTGCCTACTTATGAAAGTTAAGGCAATGGAATTGATGCCTATAAGACACTTTTAAAATATTCATTACAGTTATCACAAAATGTCTCAAACCTTAATATAGCCTTGGTGTAGCATTGCCTACGACTAAAATTCATAAAGGTCATGTTCGAAGACCTGTATATTTATGTATCATAGTTTATTAAGAAATCCCTATTTTCACTATTTAGATGTACTTCTATTTGTGTGAAATTTCTCCACCTTTCTGATCTAAGCAACTATATGTATTACTTGGCCATATTAGGAAAACAGTTACTTCGCGATTAATGATGGAGAAAGATTGGGTACATCTTAATAGGTAATGAAAATTATATTTGGAACCTGTTGTGCTTAAAATATTCATTCTCAAATGTTTTGATAAATTTGGACTTTGAATGGTAAAATAGAACTACAGATGAATACATGAAAGCAGCATGGAATTTTGTGGACATGGCTAAAAGGAATGCAGGGTATCCAGAGAAGATTATATGTCTTTGCAAAGATTGTCGAAACTTAAGTCACCATTGTATTGAGGTTGTGTATGAGCATTTGGTCATAAAGGGAATGGATGAAACTTATACAAATTGGTTTCATCATGGAGAACAACCAAATGTCAGTGATAAACCTGATATGGAAATGTTAGGCTCATACAATTTATTTAAAGCTACATGTGCGCGAGATGACAATTATGAAAAATCTGTTGACGAAAGTGGGGATGAGGATTTTTTTGAAATTACTGGAAGATGCAGAAACTCCATTATATTTAGGTTGTGAAAAATACACAAAGTTGTCAGCAATTGTAGCTCTTTACAAGCTCAAAACTGTAAATGAATGGTCTGATAACAATTTTAATAAACTTCTGGAGATATTACATGATATGTTACCAATGGGAAATGTCATTCTGAAGTCTGTATACTCTGTGAAAAAATTTGTCAAAGCATTTGATTTAGGGTATGAGAAGATTCATGCTTGTGTGAATGATTGCTGTTTGTTTATAAAAGAGAATGCTGAAATGGAGAGTTGTCCAAAATGTGATTTTTCACGATGGAAGGTCGATTAACACACCAATAAAATTACAAAAGGTGTTCCTGCTAAAGTGCTAAGATATTTTCCTATAATCCCAAGGTTTAGGAGGATGTTTAGGTCATCACAAATGGCTGAAGATTTAAGGTGGCATTCTGCTCATAAAAGTGAAGATAGCAAGATGCGACACCTAGTTGATTCTTGCTCATGGGACTTGGTTAATAATAAGTGGCCACTCCTTTCATCAGATCCTCGCAATCTGAGACTAGGTCTAGCGGCTGATGGTTTCAATCCATTTCGTGATTTGAGTTCTACGTACAGTTGTTGGCCCGTGATGCTAGTTGCATATGACTTCCCACCATGGTTATGTATGAAAAGAGAAAATGTTATGTTGACATTATTGATTCCAGGAAAAAAGCAAGCAGGTAATGACATTGATGTATATTTATAACCGCTTATAGAAGACCTGCAAGAGTTGTGGAATAATGGGGTGAATATTTATGATGCTTTCACAAAAACTGTTTTCAATTTGAGGGCCATTTTATTATGGACAATAAATGACTTTCCAGCATATGGAAATCTCTCTGGGTGTACTACGAAGGGTAGAATAGCATGTCCTATATGTGGCAACAATACATATTCACAGTGGCTAACATTTAGTAGGAAGTTTGCATACATGGGCCACAGGTGCTTCCTTCCGCCATCCCACCCTTTTCGAAAAAAAAAAACTTGGTTTGATGGTAAGAAAGAAAAGAGAAGAAATCCAAAAATCATGACTGGCAACAACATTTGGGTTTCTATTAAAGACATGAAGAATGATTATGGAAAAAGTGGAAAGAAGAAGCAAAAGCGAGATAATGAACCTATTCAAACGTGGAAAAAGAGGTCAATTTTTTTTGAATTACCTTATTGGAAGGTAATTGTTATTGACTATTTTGGTATATCTTATTTATTTATTTTTTTGAGTTTTTGATAGTAGCAATTTTATAAGTGTTTTTATAATGATTTCTCAGGAACTTACATTACGTCATAACTTAGATGTAATGCATATAGAGAAAAATGTTTGTGAGAGCATCATTGGCACCTTGTTGGATATCAATGGAAAATCAAAGGATGGTCTCAATGCTCGTAAGGATTTACAAGAAATGGGAATACGACATGACTTGCATCCAGAAGACCATGGGACTAGAACATACCTCCCTGCAGCTGCACATACACTATCAAGGACTAAAAAGAAAATATTTTGCAAGAGGTTATTTGACCTAAAGTTACCCGATGGGTACAGCTCAAATATTGGGAATTGTATATCGATGGAGGAATGCAAGATTATAGGCCTCAAATCCCACGATTGTCATGTTCTGATGCAACAATTGTTGCCTGTAGCTTTGAAAGGATTAATGCCGAAAGGACCAAGAAATGCCATACTTCGGTTGTGTTCATTCTTCAACAGAATATGTCAACGAGTCCTTGATAGAGAACAAATAGCTGCCCTCAAAGAAGAAGTCATTGAAACCTTATGCATGTTTGAAAGGTTCTTTCCACCTTCATTCTTTGACATCATGATTCATTTAATGATTCACATAGGACGAGAAGCACGATTATGTGGACCAGTCCAATATCATTGGATGTATCCCTTTGAAAGGTGAACACCTATTTCATGATTATTAAATATGACTATGTGTTAAGAAGTATCATTTTAATGTGATGTTCATTTTTCTTAAGATATATGAAGATACTCAAAGGATATGTTAGGAATCTTGCACGACCTGAAGGCTGTATCGCAGAATGCTAGCTTGCAGATGAGTGCATGTTATTTTGCAATAAAAATATGAAGACAACTATTGATGTAGATTATCAAGTAGGCCGCAATCAAGATTTTGATAATGATGTGATTCTTGAAGGTCGTCCAATTTCAGGTGGAACATCAATCACATTGAGTGATGAATTGTTGGAAACTGCACATCGTTGCGTGTTGTTCAATAAAGCCATAGTGGAACCCTATTTGGAGTAAGTATGATAGAATTTCCAATGCATAATTTACTAGGTACCTGATATCACTTATAAACCACTTACATATTTTGGTTTCAATCAGGTTGCATTTAGAGGACTTAAGCAATCAAACAGGAGCCTTGGTCTTCAAGAAAATAAAAGCTTACTTTTGAAGCGACATGCTGACAATTTCGCAGCATGGTTAAAGGAAAAGGTTACATGTTATTTCAAATCAGTTTGTTTAGAAGAATATGATAACATAACATATGAATTTATTTCCTTATTTTTTAACAGATTCAGTTTCATACCCCATCAACTAATGAGTTGGACAATAATGAGGTGGACAAACTAAAATGGCTTGCATATGGTCCTAGAAAGCATGCAATGTCCTATAATGGATATATAATTAATGGGCAGCGATTCCACACAAAGGAAGCAGAGAAGTCAACTCAAAATAGTGGTGTTTCTATTGAAGCTAGCACCATGTGCAAAGCAAGTGCAACGGACACTTCACAAGTTATTGATGTCATTGCATATTATGGTGTGATCAGAGATATAATTTTATTAGATTACCATACATTTCAACTTCCAATATTCAAGTGTGATTGGGCAAACATTGGACATGGTGTTAGATTTGAAGATGGTTTTACACTTGTTAATCTGCCCCAAGGTGAGAACCAATATGAGAAGGAGCCTTTTATATTGGCCTCACAAGCAAAACAAGTGTTTTATTCGAGGGAAACTGATTCATCTAATTGGTATGTTTTACTAAAGGCACCGCCAAGAGGTTCTTATGAGTTAGAAATGTATGATGAGAATGAGGATATGTCTTTCAGGCCACGACACGTTTTATCACTTGATTTGAACATTGATGATGATAATGACGAAGGCAGTTTTGTGAGAGAAGATTGTGAGGGCATATTGGTGTGATTTGCGTGCTACTCTTGAAAAGATTGTAGTTTTTATCTCAAGTCTTTTTGAGTTTATAATGTTATTTTGAAATTTCTTTTTGAAGCACTAGTTTACATTCTAAATTTGTTTCAGAATTATTTATGGTGGTTTGAAATAAGATAAAAGAGTTTTAACTTATGATGAATGTATAATATTACACTTTACAAGTTTTTATTTAAAGCTTTTTGGGAAATGATGGTATCTACAGGTTTTTTTTGCTTGGTCATTTCTATCACTTTTGTAGCCTTTATGTATTTATAAGGTATACAACTCAATTCTTGTTTCAAGATACTTTCTTTATTTCATTTCATTTCTCTAACTAAGTTTGGAATTTGATGCTATGTTATTATTTTGTTGAATAGGTTGGCTACCATGGTTGCTAGTTGTAAGGGGAGGTTACGTCCCAGGCAGACATCAAGTGAAGTCTTTCTTGAAGGACCATCCAACCTCTTGCCTCAAGATTCCCTAGAAATAGCTGCAGTTCTTATAGAGGGTTCACAAAGTCTTGAACGAAAAAGGGGCCCAACCAAATTGAAAACAATTATAGTGGATGGCGAAAGTCGAATGGAAATAGCGTACAATGACTTGGGTCAACCAATTGGTGATGGATCGGTCAAATTATCCTCCTTCTTAGGAGCTCTTGTTTGAGAGATTGTACCTGTAACACTTACTGATTGGAGGAAACTTCCTTCGGAGATAGGAGAAGTCTTATGGAAATCTATTCAGGTATAGTATACCAAACTTAAATATCTTTGCTTTAAACATAAAATAATCATAACATTCATGCTAATACAACTTGCAGGTAAGATTTAAGGTAGATGAAGAGTGACAAAAAGATCATATATTTATGTCAATAGATGATCTTTGGAGGGCCTCCAAATCAAGATTAGTTACCAAAATAAGGAAAGCATCAAACGAAGAAGAAAGGCTTAAACTACTACCTGATAACATCAAATCAATTCATGAGTGGAAGGATTTCTTGAAGGAAAAGACAAGTGAAAAGTTTAAGGTATGAAACTTCTAAAGTTGTCAATACTATTTTATAAAGGCAACATATGATAAAGACAAATTCTATTGTTATCAACACTATTTTATAAAGGCAAATTGTATTCGTATCAATACTATTATGGAACTCCTATACTTGTGCATAATCAGAATGTAGACAATTGCATAGATGAAAAATTTAACAAAGTACCACTTTGTTAAATGGAGAAAATTTGAAAAACAGATATTATAGTTGTTCTAATTATGCATCAGGATGTTAGAAAATTCCATTACGGGTTTTGATTTTTCATTTTATTGTTTGGGTGCTTCCTATTTTGGGGATACCCTAGTAACTAAGGATCTATGTTTTTGTACATGCAAGGCTAAAGTTGTTATTCAATTTCAGCGTATCATCCTTTTGGGTGCTATGTTTCTCCACCTTTTTGTCCTGTTTTGTTGCAAGGGGATCACTAATCATCATTGTTGATTGAGCATGCTGCTATTCCATTAAACATGATTGTCTATTTTACTATAATGTTGTATCAATTTCAATAAAATAGAATGTTTTCGTTGACCCCAAAAAAAAAAATAAATAAAAAATAAAATAAAAATAAAAAAAATGAAATTGATTAATTGCTTTAGGCTAAAAGTGAGAAATTCAAAATAATTAGAAGGAAACAACTCCCATATACATGCAGTCGCAAGGGATATGCACGGTTGACTGAGGACATGGCAACATCAAATTTTATTATAAATTTTATTTAGTTCTGTTTGTATTTTTTCTATAGTATGAATCTTTTTTTCGCCCCCTAGAAAAACAAGGGTGCAACCTCCTCATCTCTATCTAGAGTTCCTGTCAGGATTCAGGTACATACCAAAAAGAGTGGTGAACCCATAAACACAACTGTTGCTGAAACTATTGTAAGAACATTTCTCTATTCAATAATTTTTATTTTTTATTTTTTTATAATATATCTTGATATTCATATTGGTCATCCTTATCTACTTAGACATAATAATAATAATATTATTTTTTCAAGATAAATTGAAAGAAGTTGAACTTGATGATCCAGTATCATCATCTGTTCTTAAGGTAAAACAAGATGCTCTTTCAAAAATACTTGGTCGTGAGAATCGCGGGCGAATAAGAGGGCTTGGCAAAGGAGTTACTCTTACTAAATTATGTGTACTCTGGCAAAGGGATAGTTTTAAAACTCAGAAAAAAGAAGAAGCTACTCAATTGAAAGAAAGAGTGGCACGTTTGGAGAGCGTAGTTAGTCATCTAATGAGAAATGAGGCAAGTAGTTTTACGCATTTATTAAATTTTCTTATATAGGTTTCAAACTTTTTAACATAATTACATTATCGTCTTTCATTTTTTGGTGTCAGAAGCAAGCAAGCGAGGAAGGATCAACAAGACCTATAGTTTCTCCCTCGGTAAAAAATATTATTTACATTCCATTTTACATGAAAGTAGTGTGCGCACATGCACACACATACATTTCCATTCTATGAGTATATTTATATGTAGAGATCAACTTTAGAATACCACTTAAGTATCCATCTAACACTAATAGTAATGAGTTAAAGAAAAACGCAAATGCAATGACATATACAATGAATTGTAACTTTGAAAGTAGAAGAGATGCTTTTGAGACAAAGCTAAGTAAAATATATGTGCTACAACAATGCTTTCCTGATTGATTTGCTAGGAAAAAAATTTGAAGAATTCAAGAGGAAAAACATAAGAAAGTTTCAATAGTAATCACCAAATTGGAGGGTTTACAAATTAACGTAGTGTATATATATATAGAAAGAGGGGAGCTAACAACCATATATTAGTGACAATTTCTCTTGTTTGTCATTGTCTTGTTACTAAAATGTCAGAACACTAACACCCCCAACAAGAAAGGCAAGTTGCTGGATTGGATGGGGTCAGGGGAAGTAGTTGCTGAAGGGCGTTGGTCTTCAAGTGATCCGAAACAACTTGTCCATCACATTCCTATTGGACCTAATGCCATAAGAGTATGGGTAGATCTCGCAAGAGAAGCTGGAGCATATTTATGGTGGCCTACTGCTGACATGACTTACATCGAAGATGCTGTGGGTACTACAGTTGCATGGCCAGCTAACAAAGTTGTTATGGGGCAGTGATCACTTCTACAGGTTGGTAATTTTTTAAAAGATTAAAAATATTACTCTTCATGAACAATTTAAATCTTCTTATATTTGTTTTTATTTATTCCACCTGGAGAAATGTATTTGTAGAGAATGTAGAAATGTTTTTATTTTATTTTATGAATAGACGGGTCGGATCTAAACCGGAATCCTTATAATGCAATAGAAGTATACTTTATTAAGAGATAAGACAATACAAAGAGAAGAGTAAGGAATGCTTGATATTACGAAAGAAATAACACTTTTTTAAGCGATAGGATATTACAACATACTTTATAGTTTTGCATATCACATTACCTGCCAGAATAAGATTTCTTGTACAGAGGCAGATGATGGAACACCCTCAGGCCACATTGGAATGACAACATAAACTGCAAACCTCTCTTTTGGTCTTATCTTGCTAACAATCTTTAGTGCCAACTCCATTGGGATCAAATTATCAGCACCTAGTCAAAATTAACTGAATTTCAACTATCTTCACAAGAAACAAAAGAAACTGAAAAGAATTTATGGATTTTTTGTAATCACAACATTAACAACATACCTAAATGTGTTTATAAAAAAATAGTATGGATGTAAGATGGACTCTGTAAATGGAAACATGATTCTGACAAATACTGTATTTCCAATAGGATTAGGTTGTTTATTATTGTTGAAACTATTAATTCAGCAACTATCAAGCTAGTTATATTTGTATAAAAAGAAGATTCAAATGCGGAGGCCACTAATGCTACACAACAATGTGTTTATAATGAAGGAACTTTAGTTGAACCTGCTTCTTTGTAAGATGGCCATGCATATGAGGACCCAAGGAAATATTGATTCTCGATATATATAAAGGGCTGGGCAGATCTTATTGCTTGAACATATGCTGTTTGAATGCTTATGTCGATCACTAGATTTTTTGCACAGACTAGGTTCTGCAATAAAGAACGTTACAAACACAAACAATTATCAAAATTGAAAAGAACAAACAAATTTAGTAGAACTTTCCAATGTGCTAACTTAACACTAAAAAGAAACGGAATTAAGAAAACCTGAGTCTCAGCTGAATGAACATCTTTCCAATGTGCTAACTTATATCAATAAACTTTCATGTATTGTCATAGTTTCTATATTTTGATTTCATCAATAAAGTTCCTTTTGTTTGATGATCACAAAAAAAAAACAAAAAACATTCATTTTTAAAATAAATAAAAAAATTCTTAATGGCAATTCTCCTTTGCATTTACTGTGTCAGTTTGTATTTCCTTACATGCTTTTGAAAAGAAAAGAGAGTAGAGATATAAGCATTTGGTATAAATACTTTGTTTATTGATATAATTTTATTTTTATTTTTCCTTTTTAATGATATACAGTATTGTTAAACTGATTATACTTATTGTGACGTGTTGATTATTGTTTTACAGTTATTAGGTTTGGAAAGAAGATGGAACCAATAGAAGTCAGCTTGGAAGTTTGTGGGTGCAGAAAAATGAATTTGAATGTGTTATTGTCTTGTACATACCGACATTATGACTTTAAGTTTTTGTTTTTATTTTATTTTTCTGAACATAGTGAGAGATTGTGTTTTGGTACTTTATTAAGACAATGTTATGACGATTTTATTATTTCTTGAAATTTGTGGTGATGAGTTATTTTCAATGATGATATTGTTTTGTATGTGATGGATGAAAATGTGTTTGTTGCATTTACAGAATTTAGGTTTCCAATATTGGTGTTGGAATGGATTTTTATTATATTTATAAAATATATGGTAGCATTTAAAATTGCTATCATAATGAGGTGTTTGTAGCATTTAAAAAATGTTATCATGCTTTATTATAACATTCTTAGTTAGTTATGATATGGTAAATTGTAACATTACTAGATTGCTATAAAAACAATTTCATAGCATTAACAAAATGTTATCCTTTGGTATTTTTAGTAACTTTTAACTATTTCATAGCATTCAAAAATTGTTATAATATATTTACGATAGCGTTCAACGATAACATTCGATAAATGTTATTAAAAATGATACACTTTTAATAACATGGGCAACATAGCATTCCAACGAATGCTATTGCTTACTTTTGATAGCATTCATCGAATGCTATAAAATGTGTTTTTTGTTGTAGTGTATTAGACTTGCATTTCTTTTATAATTAGTCTGTATGTTTGAATTGCATAACAAAGATATGAAAAGAGATCGTCAAATTAATTTTATCTTATTCTGATTGTTACAGGAGGACATTGAGTTAGTGTAGTCATTGGGGGTCAATGCTTACAGATTCTCAATCTCATGGGTCAATGCCACTAGCAGCCTCTTGCAATACAATGTTCCCAGTCCCTTTCAGTTTCCTTTTCAGTCTTCTGCCTCCAAGTTAGGTTAATAAAACCTGTCCAATATAAGGTATTACATAAGAACAACCTAAATAGACAAAGTTGTATAACCATAGACAGTGTTTCCATATCACATTCACCAACACAGATAATATATATGCTCACCTCACTCAACCCTCTATTTAGAAACTCACAGCACTCGACAAGAAATAATAAGCACACGATATATATTCTCACATCACTCAACCCACACAGCATATTTTCACCATATACCTCCATAGTCTTCTTCACCTACAAAACAGATAAAATATAGCTATATATGTAGTATGTTATGATAAAACTGTATGGGCAGTCACAGGTTTGAATTTTATACATGCTCACGTCCCTCAACCCACATTGGTTATTTTTTTTATCAACATTCCAGCAATCATTGAACTACACAAGAAACAAACCATTAAAAACTCACAATTTTGCTCATATTTCACTCAATGCACATTTACTGAGGGAGTCTCCAAGTGTTAAATAACCATCTGTCACTAGGGCAACTTTTCAGATTAGTAATTGACAACATACGGAATCTGATCATATCCACAATCAATTTAATAACCACCACTTTTGGAATTAAGATTTTGTTGAAAATTTTGTTATTTCTAGCTAACCACAAGTTATAGACAGTACAGGTAAACACAAATCTGGAGATAGTGGCCTCCAAATCGTAATTTCGCTTGGCAGTAAATGTATTTTTTTGTATACGGAGGGCTTTGATTTTTGTATGATATATTTTGTATGGAATTATTATTTTAGTTTGGACAATAGTTGATTTGTATGGACTTTGATATTTAATGTTATTTATTTTTGGTATATGGATGCAGATTGTGGAATGATTGATAGTATGTATCATTTTGTTTTTATACATATTACATGTTGCATTGTATATAGACAGGTTGTGGAGAAATTATAATTTCACGATAAAACATAATATCAGGTTTTTTGCGACTAAACAATTAGTAGCTAAAAATAAATTGGGAAAAGACATTTGGTGACTAAAAGTTTTGTAGCCAAAAAAAAAAAGACATTTGGCGACTAAAAGTTTTGTAGCAAAAAAAAAAAAAGACATTTAGCGACTAAAAGTTTAGCAGCTAAAAAAAAACGACATTTGGCGACTAAAACTTTAGTAGCCAAAAGAAAATCAAACATTTGGCGACTAAAATATTTCGTAGCTAAAAACAAAAAACTAAATTATAAACACACTTTTGTCGACTAAAATTTTAGTAGCCAAAAATGTAGAATTTTAGGCGACCAAATATTTAGTAGCCAAAAGAGGAACTCTTTGCCGACTAAACATTTAGTAGCCAAAGATGGGGACTTTCGGCGACTAAATTTTTAGTAGCTAAAAAAGAACTCTTTGCCGACTAAAACTTTAGTAGCTAAAAAGGTGGGACTTTAGGCGACTAAAAGTTTGGTTGCCGAAAAGGGTTTAATTTAATTTAATGTCCAACCTTTTGGCGACTAAATATTTAGTCGGCAAATGAATACATTTGGCGACTAAAATAATTTTAGTCGCCAATTAGCTTTCCCGACTACTGTTCGGCTACTAATTTTGTGACCAAAAAATTTAGTTGCTAAATCCCTTCGACGACTAAAAATTGACTTTTGGCGACTAAAAATTTAGTCGCTAAAAGTGAAAATTCTTGTAGTGGTTGGTGTGGTCTGATGGAGAGAAAACTGATTTAATATCCTCAACAAGTCTACTAAAATATTTAAAACAACTATTTTTCTTTATTATTTTCTCTAACCATTAACCAATCTATTTTATACTTTTTCTTGATGTCAGACAATAAATAGAAAACTAACCAAATATGGTAACAAAAAAATGATAAAACATTGCATTAAGAGCATTACTGTTCAAATCTAAAAATTAGATTCATTTTTTAAACTCAATAATGTGTCAATCAATTAAGATATTTATGATAATATTTTATCTCATATTTTTCTTAATTATTAACCAATTATATTAGTTACACATTATTTAACTTAAAAAATGTATTTAGAAAATAGACATGTCATTTTCCTTCCAGTAATCATTAGGGTTGGTGTGGTCCCAAATAATCCCATTCAATCTACGGGCAATCTCAAACAAAAATAAAAAATAAAATAAAATAAAAGGAATCCTATGTATTCTCGAGTCTTTTAGAGCGAGTTAAATTGAAGTGGCAAGATAGAACCAACCAACTAGAGGCAAGCAACCAACTAGCCCATGGAGATTAAAGTTGAGGTAATTTCTAGAGAAACCATCAAGCCATCTTCTCCCACTCCCCATCACCTTAGAACCCACAAGCTCTCATCTAGAGACCAGAGCGCTACATTTCTTTACATACCAGTGGCTTTCTTCTATGCCCCCAGTACTACTCATGCTACCTTCGGTGGTGGTGATGACAACGGTGATAAATATGATGATGTGTTCCACGAAATATCCCAACGTCTAAAGGTTTCGCTATCTGAAACCCTTACTCTCTTCTACCCACTTGCTGGAAGATTGAAAAACAATCTCTCAGTCGATTGCAACGATGAGGGAGCTGATTTTTTTGAAGCTCGTGTCATCAACAACTGTCGTGTCTCCGACATTCTTGAAGCAGAACGACCCAGCATTCAAGGCATGGTCCCTTTGGCTCCACCCCAACTCACAGATTATAACACTGCCCCCCTGTCACGCGTTCAAGTCAACTTTTTTCCATGCGGCGGAGTGGCTATTAGCGTGCACGTTTCCCACAAGATCAGTGATGGAGCCTTCTATTCCTCATTTATCAAGGCTTGGTCTGAAATTGCTCTTGGATCCCCCAACACCGTAGTCCCAGATTTCACTGCTGTCTCCTCTCGCTTCCCCCCAATAGAGGACTTCCCAGTTACACCGTTAACATTCAGTGGAAAAGGCCCAAACGTCGTTTCAAAGAAGTTTGTGGTCGATGCCTCAAAATTCGCTGAACTCAAGGCCAAAACTGCCAGCGCGAGCGTGCCACAACCCACACGTGTCGAGGCTGTCACAGCGCTCTTTTGGAAATGCGCACTGGCTGCATCCAGATCAAGATTTGGTTGTACTCGAAAGTCCTATGCACTGATGGGAGCGATAAACTTGCGGTCAAAGCTTATACCACCCTTGCCAAAACATAGTTTAGGAAATGTAGTAGGAATGTTCCAGATAATAATTGATAACGATGACGATGACTACGAGAGTGAAGTAACAGACATGTCGGGGTTGGTGTGTAAGTTGAGGAAAGGGGTTGAAGAGTCTGTCATGCAGAACAAAAATTTGTTGACCAAGGCACCGCAGGCGAAGAAGGAATATGAAATGGAGACATACTTCCATAGCAGCTGGTGTCGATTTTCTCTATACGAAGCAGATTTTGGATGGGGGAAGCCGACATGGGTGGGGGTTGTTGGTCAGGGTTCTATTTCCCCACCTGGAATTACATTGATGGATACAAGAGATGGTGAGGGAGTAGAAATTTGGTTGGCTCTAGTTGAAGAGGACATGGCCATAGTTGAAGCTAACCAGGAGTTGCAGTACTATGCCTCACCAAACGAAACTGCTCTCTAAAACAACTAGTCCAGTCCTGTGGATGGATGGATCATGGTCAATGATGGTTTCATTATTATTTTTCTTCCTATGTATTTCCAAGTTTTATGTATTAAGAATAAATGTCTTTTTTTTTTTTTTTGCATCAATAAAGTCTTATTCCATCAATAAATGTACTGGTTTTATTCCATCAATAAATTTTTTTTTTTTTGCCGATCAAAATAAATAAATAAATAAATGCCTTGTTTGTAGCCCCTATGGGTCATGGTGATGACGTATTATCTTTGTTTGTGTATCCTTCAGATTGAAATAAAGTTAACTATGTTCTTAACGTTGGTATTTTTAAGATAAATAAAATAGATAAGATAATATATATATATATATATATATATATATATATATATTTTTAATTCTAAAAGGAAATACAAAACTTGAAAACAAATTACAATATGGAATAGATTACAAGATAGTTTCCGGAAAAAATAAATTACAAGAACAAGTTAGTAACAATGACAAATAAGATTTACATACAAGAAATAGATTGAATCTAAAAATTGAAGAACAAAAAATAAGGAATGCAAACCGAGACCCGTGTTTGACACGGTATCCTTAGAACAGATTCGCTGCTTCACCGGTAGTGCTGGAGGTCTGCTGTCTTCTATTTTCTAAGATGCAATGGTTAAGCGTCTGCTACAGTAGCAGTCACTGGAGCAACTCCGACGAACTCGAATATTTGTTGGACTCTCTCTCTCTCTCTCTCTCTAACAAAACCAAGGAAGGAGACTAGAAAAAGGGAAGAGGAAAAAAAAAAACTCTAGAATTTTTGGTGTAAAAACCATCACTTATTTTGTAACGACCCCAACCTGTCCCTAGAGGTTAGAGTGGTGACCAACTAGTAATCATAGATTACCTACTGCCTCAAAGACAAAATTTTAAAATATTTAAATAATATCAAGTCCTGAAGCAGAAGTAAAATAAAAATAATATTATCCATTGAACTGTGCATATATGATAAACTGAAATACTTAAAAACATTTCACATCATACTTCAATATATATACACAAATGCATATCTTATACATCTCAAGTCATACATATAAAACTTTGACAAAATAAAGCTTAACAAGCTTGTCAAAAACAAAGGTTAAAGCATCAACACGGAGGCACATCTTTGGATGGCTTGACAAAACATGTGAACTCTAAAGCAAACTAGCACTGATATTTCTGATGCGCATCTACATATATATAAGGGAGAGGGGTGAGCTAGAGCCTAATGAGTAATACCAAAATAAAGAGGTTAATGAATGAAATCTATCTTAATATAAATATGTCTTATAGTTCCAAAACAATTCATATATTAAATCATATCAATTCTGTGTTAACAATATCCATTTGAATCAATTTACGCGATAACATCCAATAGAGTATCATTATAACAATATGCTGAAACCAATGGGACCATCAAGGTTAATTCAATGGGACCACAATGGGTCAAACAATAAAAACACAACGAGTAATTCAACATAGACCACTAACGTTTAACATCAGATATCTTTGTGTTAATTCAATGGGCCATGGTATTATTTCCCTCAGGCGAGGGCCTCACTAAAGGAGGCCACGATTACAAGTTCACAAATGATCTTCATTCATTTAAACAAAATAAGATTTCATAAACATCACCATTGAACAATTTCAAAATACATTTTAAACGTATCTTCATAGAGATATTACTCGCAATGGGCTTGAACGAATATTACTCATCGGATATCCAACCTACACATAGCACACAAACATACACATCGAAACATTATATTATTCTCTTAATCTAATCGAATCTTACTTCTCTTATTATTTCTTTTCAAATAAACCGAATTCTTATTTTGTTTCTTTAACCAATTAACTTATGTTAATTCTTAGCCTATTAATCCTAAATGAGGCTTAAAGATGCTCGGAAAGAGATGAGAATGAAAATATAAATTTAAAATAATTTTTTCCAAAATATTCTAAAACAAAGTAGTTTCGCTCGAGCGAATTTGGTTGCTCGAGCGGTGGCCATGGGTTCTCAGTATTTTGGTCTGTAAAAATAGATTCTGGATGGCCTCAATATTCGCTCGAGCGGTAACTTTACCGCTTGGGCGGTCTATAATTTTTATGTGTTCCGAAAATCAACAAAAATAGTTTCCAAACACATTTTCAAAACTTGGGGTCTTCCATTACTTGATTATAAACATGAAAACAGTTCAGAAAACCTACATATTTGATCAATTTCAAATCATTTACATTAAAACTCCTTTAATTTCAAAATTAATCTTAAAATGTTCATAAACTTTTGATTTTCAAAACTTTATTCTTCTTCCTTTAACACATGAATTAAATCTTCAAAACCTTTGAAAACCTATGATATGTAAAGATGAAATCCAGTTTCATGAAAAATAACAGAAATACAACTCAAAGGATAAATTACAAAATCAACCTCTTAGAATTTGAACTTAACTCAAATTTTAACCCAAAACTTAATTTATAATCATAGATGTTCCAAAATATGTTTAAATTGAGCAAAACTTTTAAATTACATTACATGCATGGATTAAAAGATAAAAATCAAATCAATTCCTAATTTTCATTATAAAATCAAAACTTTATCTAACTTGAGGATGAATTCCAAATTTCCATAAATTTGATTTTTATAAAACCTTTCATTTTTCTCTTCAAAATATGAAATTGAACAGCTCCAATTCTTCAAAATCCATGATGCATGTAAATATAAAACTTGAATACTTCATATCGTTCAAAATTAAACTCAATTGGGTGATATTTAAGATTAATTTCTACATTCATTAACCTAACTCAATTTTCTTCATCTTCTTGCTAATTTCTTTTTAATTACATAAAATTGAACGCAATTACCTCTTGATTTTAGTTGCTAGATGATTTATCTACAAGATTTAAGTTTCAATTTCTTATCTAGAGTCTTGAACGGTTGAATTCCTTTTCAAATTCTTGAGTCTCCTCTCTTTTCTTCACTTAGGTCTCTTGAACCCACTTCTTCAAAGCTTTTCCCAGAATAATGGTTTGAGCTCTCTCTCTCTCTCTCTCTCTCTCTCTCGGCACCAAACCACTCCAGCACCTCTATGATATAAACCCTTCCTCATCACTTATGAAACCATCAACCAAATAAGTGGGGTGTTTGGGAAGAAGTTTTTTTAGTTTTTTTTGGCTAAAATAGTATTAAAAGACAAAATATGATGAAATAGTTAATAAGATAAAATGATACATCAAACCCATAATAATTTCACTTTTTCTCTCACAAATATCACATCTGACTAAAAAAAATCTATCTATCTTCCTAAAAATAAAAATTTTAACCTCCTAAAATAGTCAAGAACTAAAATAATATACTAAAATAACAACTTCCCAAACACCCACAATACATGTACTCACACAAAAGTTCCACTACAACAATTAACTAGAATGTTCTCAACTCTGATTGATTTAATTAGATGAATAGGATTCGCTTAGTTGTAAATTATGTATGAACTTAATTAAACCCCACTTAGTTTTAACTATATACTAATTATAATTAACACCTGATTTAATTAATCTAATCAATTTCAATTAAGTCTTAATTAATTATCACTCAGTCCTAATTAATTATGATTAGCGTATAACTTAAGAAAAATTTACTCATAAATCCCATATGAGGAAATGTTGATCCATTTAGTCCTAAGAGTTTTCTTATGAACCAATTAATCCTTTTTGTTTTGGAAAGTTATATTTATTTGATTTGGTACCATTTGAGATTAAGTGAATGTCATTTTGTAATTCATTTTTTCAATTTTTTTTATTTATTTTTGGCATGAGAATGGAAATGTGAGGTATTGAAGATTCTTTTTGAAGAGTTTGTGGCTAAAGTGTTAGTTGTGGAGTGTGAAAGTTTAGATTTCTATTATTACATTGGAGTGTTACATTGGAATGTTATGTTTAAGGAGTTTTTGTGTGTTACATTGATTGGAGTGTTATGTTTAGAAAAAAAAAATAAAAAAAAATACACTAACTCCGTGTTTTATTGAGGGATTTGAAAAATGATTTGAAAAAGAAAAGGAAAAAAGTGTGTAAAATGAGGTGAAATGTTGGTACATTTTATTCATATTTCACTTACCTTTTCCCTTTCTCTTTCTAAATCTCTTCCCAAATCCTCCAACCAAACACAGCATAAGGAGGTTTTTGTATCTTATTTATTTATTTATTTATTTTTATTTTTTAACGTTACGTTGTTACGTTTGAGAAAAGTACACTAAAGAGTTTTTTAGTGTGTTACATTGGAGTGTTACGTTTATAAACTAAAGAGTTTTTGTGTGTTACATTGATTGGAATGTTATGTTTGATAAAAATATACTAAAAAGTTTTTTTGGAATGTTACATTTTTACGTTTGATTAAAGTACATTAAGGAGTTTTTAATGTGTTACATTGAAGTATTACATTTGGAAAAAAAAACACACTACGGAGTTTTTGTGAGTTACATTGATTAGAGTGTTACGTTTGGAAAAAAAAGGACACTATAGAGTTTTTTTAGAATGTTACACTGTAACGTTTGAGAAAAGTATACTAAAGAGTTTTTTAATGTGTTACATTGGAGTGTTACATTTGGAAAAACTACACTAATGAATTTTTTTGAAGTGTTACATTTAGTAATTTTAACATTGTGAGAAAACCTACATTTGTCCCTCAACACAAAACACATGCACGTTTGTGCTTGGCCTTTTATGTAATTCATACTAGAATGAGACTTTTGAGTCTATAAAAAAAAAGAGAGGATCAAACAGTTCATCTATACTATATATTAAGCAAAAGAGGCTTTTTAATCCCAAGTTTTGTGGGAGCTCCAATCTCCCAATCTAAATTTCCTGATTTTTTGATTTTTTTTTAAAAAAAATCTTAACATTTATTAACTTCTTCCAACTCCCAAGTCTTACCCTCATAATAACACTTTAATGCATTAAAAATAAGTATAAAAAAAATTCTTTGAAATCCACTACATGAATTCTTTGAAAAGTCCCAACACATATGATTATTATCCCTTATAATAACACTTTAATCCATTAAGAATAAGCATAAAAAAAATTTCTTGAAAAGTCCAACGCATATGATTATTATCAAAATATTAAACTTTAATATAATATTTATAATATCTATTCTATACTATATATTAAGCAAAAAGGGGTTTTTAACCTCAAGCCTTATGGGAACTCCAATCTCCCAATCTAAATTTCCTGATTTTTTGATTTTAAAAAAAAAAAATCTTAACATTTATTAACTTCTCCCAACTCCTAAGTCTAACCCTCATAATAACACTTTAATGCATTAAGAACAAGTATAAAAAAAATTCTTTGAAATCCAACACATGAATTCCTTGAAAAGTCACATATGATTATTATCCCTTATAATAACACTTTAATACATTAAGAACAAGCATAAAAAAATTTTTTTGAAAAGTCCAACACATATGATTATTATCAAAATATTAAAATTTAATATAATATAATAAAAAAAAAGACATTTAATTCCTTGAAAAGTCCAACACATATGATTATTATCCAAATATTAAACTTTAATATAATATAAAAAAAGAAAAAAAGGAGACATTTAAAAAGAAAAGAAAAGAAAACATTAAAAAATCACAATTCACATAAACACAATCCGTGCATAGCACGGGTGATATACTAGTAAGATCATTATTTGAAATTTATTAGTACTTCATCCTTTAAATTAATCTAATTAGTCTCAATTAAGGTTTAATTTAATAATTCCTAATTTTATTAATTTGAATCAAATTTTTAATTAAACTCTCATATGATTATATATATTAAACTAATCAATTAAACTCATTACATATGATTTCTTAAATCATTTAAGCTTTCAATTTCTGATTCAAAATAAAATCCCCTATATATACATGAATTCTAGTTAAGTAATCATGTCTAACTCTAATCAATTAGAATTAATTCTTGATTTTTATTATTAGATTAATCTAATTTAAGCTAATTTAATCTTACGTAATTCCGTTAAATGTCCAAAATACTCTACACATTAAATTAATGTTATGAAGCTTCTCAATTAGTGTTTGTAAGGTGTCTAAAGTTTTCAATTTCAAGTCCGAAGTTATTCCATAGCTTAGTTTGATCCATCAAAATATGTACACAGGTTTTGAAATCAATCTAATTTTCCTGAGTCTTATAATTTTTGACACATGTATTTCCTTCACATTCTTAATCAATTGTATTTATTTCCAAGGGTCTTGCTACATCCCCCTAATTTCCCTCCCCCTAATCCCCCTAATTTCCATATTAAGTAAGAAAAAAAAGAAAGAAAAGAAAACAGTTACTAAAACAGGAAATTAGGGGGATTAGGGGGGATTATTTTAGGGCTCCAAATCATCCCTAATTTCCCTCCCCCTAATCCCCCTAATTTCCATATTAAGTAAGAAAAAAAAGAAAGAAAAGAAAACAGTTACTAAAACAGGAAATTAGGGGGATTAGGGGGGATTATTTTAGGGCTCCAAATCATTTCCCTTATTTCCAATTAGTTTCTATTCACTACTTTACATTTATATTCCTTGATAATTTGAGGTACTTAAATTCAATTAAATTTTTTTATATATGTTGATGATTATTTTAACAAGGAATTCATGTGTGCACAACTTATTCACTATTTTCCCTTTTCAAGTATTAATTAAATTATTCTATATAATCAAACAACTAAATTTTTTATTTAAGGCATTTAAAGGTGATTAATTTTAATTATTGTAAATGGCATTATTCAAGATGTTACATATTTTCCATCTCTAAAATCATCTCAATTCTCCTTCTAACCAACCTAGGAGATAATGGCCTCTATTTATACAAGTAGGGAGTCCCTAGCAATCAAGACCAACATCAATAGGGTCATCAATCCTATTGTAACTTGTGCAATAACCCATAAGTTACAAAGACTCACGCATGTGGAAAACATGTGCTAAAAATAAAGAGCCACACTTCTAGGTCAAAAAATGGATAGGCATAATGGGCCACCAACTTAGTCTAAATCTAACCCAACTCAGCACATGCACGCGTGCAAGCCTAGGCCTAGCCCAGACCAAGATTAAGTTGAAGTCCAAATCCAAACCCAACACATGCACGTGCACAAATCTAGGCCTAACCCAAACCAAGACTAAGTCCAGGTCCAAATCCAAGCCCAAGCTTCAAGCTCCACTCCATGAGACCCATATTATGAGATAATTTCTCATTTATTACTTAATGGTTTCAGCTCATTGTTTTTGTGTTGTAACATTCTCACTTAAGATAATACAAACTCACTTGGATCCGCATCAACCGGCGGTAGAGTCCTATGTTAATTTTGTAATAAAGTTACCAAAAAACTATTATTTTTTAACACTTAAGTTTTGATTGCCATTTTTTCTTTTTCTTTTTTTGTCAAAAAAAAAAACTTGGATTTAATTAATCTTCCATTTAATAAAAGTTTAAAACAAGAGAAATGTTAGGGATCATGAAAATTTTTTTCATGAAAATGATCATGAAAAATTTGTGACCCTTAGATTATCTGGATTAGTGCGTGGTGTTTTATTGTAAGTGTAATTCAAAGGTCACAAATCTTTCATGACCATTTTCATGAAAGACTTTTCATGATACCTAGCATTGTTGTTAAAACAAATTGAAAGCTTGAATTCAATTCGATCTAAATAATTTTAGCAAGTCGCACCATTATGTTGGCACCATAATTAAACCATCCAACCAAAAGATGACATGTGGAGAGGAGAGGGCAATTATAAAAGGAAGTAAAACAAATGCACAAGTTATTTAAGTGACCCACCTTCGAAGCGACTGTAACGTCCTGATTTTTAGACAATAATAATAATAATATTAATTTCTGGGGAAACATATCTATTTCAGGATAAAATATGTAGAATAAGGACACAAGTAAGATACATCAAGGTGTTGAGTGAATACTACTCTTTTTCCTTGAACTTTTGCAAAAGAATTACATGTTCGTTTACATCCACATTGTTTCAAAATATCCAATAATAACATTTGTAGTTCAAAGAGCTAGAGAGAAACAAGTAGAATGCCTTATGAGCTTACACATTTCAAGACAAAGGTCTTGATTACACAAAATAAAATGTAAAATCCAAACAATTTAGCTTAAGAGCTATATTACATAAAGCACACAAAAGAGAGCGTCCGTGCTCCATCAAAATATCCCATCTTCAACTTAATGCGATGAGACTCCATCATCTTGACATGAAATTGTTATTTTGATAGGAATGAACAAAATAGCCTTGTAGAAATACATTTCACGAAGTATATGTGCATTTGATATAAGTATGATCATGCTTATGCGATGTGCTGATAAAACCTATCCCTTGCCTTTTACAAATAAAATTATGTTTATGCACTCTTATTCAAAATCAACCAACATCAAATACGGGGTTGTAAATGTGCACTTGAAAACCCAACGTAAGAGCCAAATACATACAAATAGGATTTATATATAAAAAATAGTCCTACATTTACTGCATCAATACTGTAACGCCTCGAAATAATTATAATGATCCAACCCAAGACAACTAATAGGAGGTAACATAAATGAAACGATAAGCTTCCATTAATCAGAGTTAATATATAAAAGGTGACACATGCGATATACATTCATAAATAGCTCATCCTGGGTTTACAACATGTGTTACAAGTAGTAAAAGGAATGAAAATTGCACAGATATTCATATGCCCTAAAGGCTTACATCTTTCCAAGTCATTTCTTGGTTACAACAAAAACGAGTCTAGCTCAACATAATTAAAGCCCTTGGCTATACAAAATCAATACAACAAAAGAAAAGCTCTTGCTCCAAATCCCTCCAAGCTACAGTCTTGGCGGAGGCATATCACCGACACTTGAAAATGGTTTTTCCCCAAATAAGGTGAGCCAAAACCCAGTAGAAACAATCTAACACAATGTATGAATCTTAACAAAAGTACAAATATGATATGTATATCCAATGCCCATGATAAAATCATTTATAACTCTTTTACAAAACCATGCCATGCCAAGCTTTATATCTCAATTCATAAGTCGTTCACCATTTTATTCAGACAACCAAACTGAGGGTGCAACTCAGTAGGTCTCTAACCAACACATCTATTATACAAATACTTTCATTTTTCCATTTTATGGATATTTCATCCGCGGGACTCAGCACCCATGTATATACGCAATTTTCGAGACTTTCACCCTAGACACATAGGCCAACTTAATTCAATGGAGTCTATCCCATTTCTTCTCCTAAATATGGAGTACATCCATTTTCTTCTCCCAAACATCATACATTTACAATGTATCAAAGATAGTCATATTCAATGACAACGGATAAAAGACTAGTTTCAATTCACCTAATCCTCATGCAATTTCTACAACAATCATAGTTATCCTCCACCGATAGCCCAAACAGATATTTCTAAATAGATATACAATCTCCAACACAGATAAATTATCCAAATTTCCATAGGTAAGAGGTGACACATATCCAACTCCACCATTTATATAAACATTCATCCAATTTCATATTCCCAATACCAATTTCATTTATTTATACAAAATAACCATTTGAGACATTTTAGAGTAAAACTCCATTTTCTTCCAAAATTCATCCCGGGTATCAAAATCAACAAATTTATCACAACATAACCTCACATCTACTCCCATAACCATTTTTTATACATACATTTGAAAATCTCTCTTTTGATTTTAAACCACAACCCTAGGTTTGTTTAGAATCATTCCAAATTCCAATATTCTTTACACATCAACAAATAACTAAGTTAAAACTCATAGAAGAGTGTAGAAAGTCCCTACCTCGAAGCTAGAGATCGAGGAAGCAATGGAGGAACTTCAAAGATGCCAAAACCAAATTTTGTTCAGACTAAAATGGAGCTCTTAAGATGCTCTACCTTTTTCCCAAAGACACTAGGGTCAATAACCCAACAAATCTAGGTGTTTTGGAAGAGACAAGATGAGTTTTATAGAGAAAAACTCTACATCTAGGGTTTTTGAAATGTTTAAAGAGAGAAAAAGATGAAAAAATGATGTAAAAAGTGACTTTTACGAACTGATATACGTACAGTCCGCTCGAGCACAAGGAGTGATGCTCGAGCGTCAGACACAATAATTTGTTCCGCTCAAGCGCAAGAAGTCTCGCTTGAGCACAGAATACATACTCTCAGTAGTTTTGTAGACAGTAGGCCAACGCTTGAGCACAAGAAAGGCCGCCCGAGCCAAGACCGCTCGAGCATAGGAAATACCTTTCGAGCGTAGAATACACTCTCCTAGTAGTTTTGAGGCCTACAAAAGTACTGAGAGTTCACAAAGCCCGCTTGAGCGTAGGAAGTGACGCTCGAGCAGAGAAACAAAATCCTAAGCAACATAAGTTTGAAAACCAAGCTACCAACCTGTTCCAAATGCAACAATTACAATCCAATAGCCAAACTCAACAAAGTATGAGGGGAAAAAGACATGAACAACAATACGAAACCACGAAACCCGAGTCCAAGATACAAAAGGGTCAGGTTAAAACCAGAATCACTATAATCTCCCCCCTTAAGGAATTTCGTCCCCGAAATTTCAAATCAAGTTTTAAAACTATGTTTAAACCGATCACAATAAAGATAATTAATCAATTTCATCACATGACCCATCCTCCGGTCACCCATTTTCATCAACTCAATACACAATTTCCAACATTGAAAGCACAATTCATATTTTTCCAAAGCATATACAATGTTTACATTAAATCCGTGTTTCCAAAACATATACAACATATACAATGTTTCCATATTCTCAAAACATATACAATGTTCTCAAACTTCATTAACATAATCAAAATTTCAATACATGCTCAAACATCAACAAATAAGTTCGACTACTTCTCATGGACTTCCAACTCATGTTCCTAAGTTACTTCCTCAACCTCATGATGTTTCCACAATACTTTAACCAAGGGAATTGTCTTGCATCGCAAGACTTGGTCCCGAGTATCCAAGACTCTCACCGTTTTCTCCTTATACAAGGCGTCCTCATCTATCTCTAAGTCGGTCTAATCCAATATGTGCGATAGATCTAGCTCATACTTTCGAAGCATGCTAATATGAAACACATCATGAACCTTGGAAAGCTGCGGCGACAAAGCCAAATGATAAGCTACTTCTCTAATCCGCTCAAGGATCTCAAAAGGCCCAATGAATCGAGGGGACAACTTCTCACTCTTTCGAAACCTCATCAAACCCCTTCTAGGTGATATCTTCAAGAAGACATGGTCTCCTACCTCAAAAGACAAGGGTCACCTCCTAGGTCGACATAACTTTTCTAGTGACTCTAGGCCATAACCAACCTCTTATGGATAAGGAAAAATTTGTCCGTCGTTTCCCGGACTAACTCTACACCCAACATTGATGCATCACCCACCTTGGCCCAACACACAGGGGACCTACATGGTTGACCATACAAGGCCTCAAACGTTGCCATGCTAATACTCGATTGGAAGTTATTGTTATAGGCAAACTCCACTAAGGGCAAATGTCTCTCTCACGACCCCTAAAAGTCAAGAGCACAACCCCAAAGCATATCCTCAAGGATCTAAATAGTACGTTCAAACTGCTCGTCAGTCTGAGGATGATACACAGTACTAAAAGTCAATCTCGTGCCTAAGGCACTTTGTAGGCTCTGTCATAACCGAGCCGTGAAACGCGGATCTTTATCCGAGACAATCGTCATAGGGACCTCGTGCAAGATGATCTACCGAATTACTCACACGTATAGGTATAAAGTGCGCCGACTTGGTCAACCGGTCAACTACCACCCAAATAGCATCACTACCCTGTTCAGTCCTCGGAAAGCCCACAACAAAATCCATCGTGAGATGCTCCCACTTCCAGTCGGCTATAGGTAAGGGTTGCAACAAACCCGCTGGCCTCTGATGTTCAGCCTTCACTTGTTGACAAGTAAGGCACCTCAATACAAACACAACCACATCCTTCTTCATTCCCCCCCACCAAAACTGGCGGCTAAGGTCGTGATACATCTTTGTGCCTCTCGGATGCACCACAAGGCGTGAATGGTGAAACTCTCGGAGTACTTCCTCTCAGCAAGACGATCAAGGTATCTAACACTCTAGTCAGAGTACACGTTCAAGCGTCTCTCTACCTTTCCACTGGAGATCCTTTTGCCGAGGGATTCTACCTCAAGGTCACCCCTCTATGCTTCTATCACTCGGTTCACAAGTGTAGGCTGTGCAACTACTGAAAATAAGGTTGTTGACTCAACGAGATGCAAGTCAAACTCATTGATTGCACCCAACATTTCCCATTCCCGGATGGCAACACAAGCTACACTACTAATAGATTTCCTACTCAATGCATTGGCCACAACATTGGCCTTTCTCAGATGATAATGTAACTCAAAGTCCTAATCCTCTATGAACTCCATCCACCTCCTCTGCCTCAGATTCAAGTCTTTCTGTGTAAACAGATATTTCAGACTCTTGTGATCAGAAAACACTTCAAACTTCTCACCATACAGATAATGCCTCCAAATCTTTCAGGCAAAGATCATCGCCGTTAACTCTAGGTCATGAGTAGGGCAATTCCTCTCACGTGTTTTCAACTATCACGAGCCATAGGCTACTACCTTCCCCTCTTAAATCAAAACACAACCCAAACCTTCCCGTGAAGCATCACAATACACCATATAGCCCAAATCCCTCTTTGGAATAATCAATACAAGAGTAGCGGTAAGTCTAACCTTAAGCTCTTGAAATGACTTCTCATAAGTCTCACTCCACACAAACTTAATTCCTTTCGTTGTCAGTCTAGTTAATGGTGAAGCTAATCTAGAGAAATCTTTCACAAACTGACGGTAATACCCGACCAACCCCAAGAAACTACGGATCTCAAAAGTATTTTTAGGCTGTTCCCAATCTTGCACTGCCTCTATCTTGGATGAATCTATAGTCACCCCTTTCTCACATCACACTGTCTTGTGCACCTGCATCGCACTACTTTGGGCACTTTGCATCGCACTGTTTTGTGCACCTTGCATCGCACTGTTTTGTGCATTCACCTTGTATCGCACTGTTTTGTGCATTCACCTTGTATCGCACTATTTTGTGTATTTACCTTGTATCACACTGTTTTGTGTATTCACCTTATATCGTACAGTTTTATGTACTTTATACCGCACTGTCTTGTGCACCTACACAGCACTGCTTTGTGCATTTACCCATATTACACTGTTTTGTGCATTCATTTAACCTGCACTGTTTAGTGCACCTCACCCGCACTATCTTGTGCACTCCCTGGGCCTAGGAGACCTTAAATCCTCTAAAGGTGCAATTTCTTTGGTGTTTGTCGTGCCTGAACAACTACAGGCGGTTTGGTACAACCACCTGGCTGTGTTTGTAATGAGTTCCTAGGAGATCAACTGAGATAGTGGAAACTAGAGTTCAAATGGCGATGCCTAGAACACAAAGGTTCAAAATTTCTAAGACTAAAGTCTGGTTTGAATACCCAGGGGTGTATCATCAGCTTGAAATCTATATGGCATCCCCATAGGTTGAGGTAGCTTGTATGCGCCTCAATTCTAGATACTGAACCAATCTAGTTTGTCACCCTGTTGGAGAATAGGAAAAGTTGCAAACATAGCTAGGAAGAAAAGTAGTACCCATGGTTTCGAAGCGCAATATGAAGGAAGAAGAATTAAAACCAAGAAGAAGAGGAAAATCCCCAGCAATATAAGGTGAGTCATCACCAATAACCTCTGTAAGGTTCCTTCTAAGGCACCACTTCCTAGCTGCTACATTGCGTCTTGCTGCATTATTGTAGACGTCCCCGAACGCCCCGGGAGGGAATGATGTCCTACGTTCCGTTCATCTTGGGCTCACTACAGTTCAGGACTCTAATTGTCACGGTTCTTAATCTGAACCAAAGAGTCCAAATCTGGCAAATCTTTTTGAGAAAACAGATTTTTGAAAGAAGTGCCAAACATGGACTGCTTTGCCAGATACAGAGTCGCCACCTAAATATTTTATTTTTGGAAAATTTAGGAAACCCTGACTCGTTTGCCTAAGGCCACGTGTCCGTCATCACCAAAGTTGCCTCGGCTCGGGAACTTGGGTACGATTGGGAAAGGTCACTTCGTGAGCACCCCCGCTCACCCGATCAAAGATCGGCCTCTACTAACCATGATATCGAGTTTTGAAAACCTTATGCATTCTTATTCCGGTTATTAGCCTAGATTTACTATGTGATACGCACAACATACAAGTATAGACCGGGTCGCCTAAATTGGAACAAAACATTTCGTGTTCGTTTTTGAAAGATGGTTTGCTACTCGCAAGTAGGCTTAAAATGCAGATTTTGCCACCCTCGGGTGGGCTTAGAAAACATGGTTTTGCCACTATCTAGTGGGCTTAAAACTCACAATTGATGATTTGTCCCAATCCAAATAACCCAACCTTCACCCACAGGCATTCAGGCAGTTATATCACATAAGCAGATAGCCTCATAGTAAGCACGCTATCATGGCAGTCACTCACACACATGCAAGGATGCTAAAGCATAAAAACTTACCGAGTACTCCAAGCCAAAACAGAAGCTAATTTGAAATCCATGCATGATCCTAACTATACCGAAATGCCTAATGCAACACATGCAAAAATGCAACTATAGCAGGCTCGGCTATTCTAAACATGGCATATGGAATGCTACAGCTAACATGTATTCAACTCGGAATTGAAATACAAATGCAGTTAGTATGATGCGCCGAGCCCGGTGCATGCAAAACAGATGAATGAATGCAAACATGCTATCATACTGTATGCTAATTGAAACGTGTCCTAATCTAACCATCATAAGCTGGTAAATAAAAGGGAGAGAAAGATGTGGGGTTGGAAGACATACATCACATGCACGCACACTTATTACAGTTGTGCCCTCACTCGGAGGGTCCAAATAAATAATATACAGTCCCAAATGAATAATTTACAGTCCGAATAAGTACAAAATTCCTAATTAATTAACAAATTAACTAAGGATAAAATAAATAACTGTAGACGTCCCCGAATGCATCCCGGGGAGGGTGCGACTCCCCTCCCCCGTTCTGGTTCGATATTGGGTCACTACAGTTCAAAGGACTCAAAATGTCACGGTTCGTAATCTGAACCAAAGAGTCTAACTCTGGCAAATCGTTTTGAGAAAAACAGATTTTGAAAAGAAGTGCCAAACATGGACTGCTTTGCCAGATACAGAGTCGCCACCTAAATATTTTAAAATGGGAAATTTAGGAAACCCTGACTCGGTGCCGAAGGCCACGTGTCCGTCATCACCAAAGTGGTCTTGGCTCGGGAGCTTGGGTACGATCGGGGAAGGTCAGCTATGAGCACCCCCTTTCGCCCGGTCCGAAGACCGGCCTCTACTAACCGTGATATCTGATTTTGAAAACGTTACGTGTTCTTATTCCAATTATTAGCCTAGAATTACTATGTTATGCGCGCAGCAAACAAGTATAGACTAGATTGCCTAATTTGGAAATAAACATTGCATATCCGTTGGTTTGAAAAATACTTTAGAATTTGCTACTCGCAAGTAGGCTAAAACACGGATTTCAATGAGTTATCCCAACTCAAGCAATCCAACCTCCACCCATAGGCATTCAAACAGTTTATCTCATATAAACACTTAGCCACATGGTAATCATGCTGTCATGTTAGCATTCACACGCATGTGGTATGCTAAAGCGTAAAATACTTACATCGTACTCCGTGCCAAAACAGAAGCTTATCAGAAATCCATGCATGGACCTAAGCATACTGAAATGTCTAATGCAACACATGCAAAGTTGTAATCTAGGCAGGCTCGGCTATCCTAGACATGGCACGTGAAATGCTACAACTATCACGTATTCAATTTGGAAATTGAAATACAATGCAGTTTGTATGATGTACCGAGCCCGGTGCATGTTAACAAATGCATGGATGCACGCATGCATTGCATAAGGTATGCTAAAATAAACGTGCCCTAATCTACCATCGTAAGCCGGTAAATAAAAGGGAAGAAAGAAATGGGGATTGGAAGACATACACCCACTCACACACACTTATTACAAACACGCCCTCACTCGGAGGGACCAAAAGAATATACAAATTAATTAACTACGCAGACTAATTAAAATATTACAAATTTCACTAAATTAATTAATCTAATTAAAGCAGTAAAACCGCCTCGGGATGAGGACCGGATGCAACACGCGCTCGGGACTGGCTCGGAACCGCACTGCCATGCACGGATTGCCTCTGTTTCTTCTGCTCTCCTCCTCAGAAAATTGCCAAAGTCCCAGAAGTACCTCTCAGGGAACTGGGGAGTACCACCGGCTGGGGTAGGACACCACCGGCTGAAGGAGGAGGCCACCAGCACTAGACTCATCCATCGGCTGCCAAATGACTGCCGGTCGGCACTAAACAGTGCCGGTCGGCACAAAATGCCTGCAAAACCTGCAACTCACAGTAGCAGAGGACAACAACATGCATGGCAATGTGATTCAAGATATTTATGCACTATACACACCCCTTATCATGTTTTTGACTCAAGGGGGCATGTGCCTCGATTCCCGGACCACCAATCGCGCATTTCCATGCATGATGGCCCAAGGAACCAAGGATGCAACTTCACTTTCAAATGCATGCAAACCAAGTAAACATGAAAGGGTGCCAAACCTCTATCATTTTCATCTCAAGAGGCCAAACATGCATGCTTATGCAATGCAACTCTAAGCATGTTATCTAGCATGCAACATGAACAATGCGAGCAAGCTAAACATGTTAGGCATACAACCTAAGCAAAGAGGCATATAAACCAAGCAAGGGAGTGGACTAAAACATGAATTAGGCTACTCCTAATTGGCCTAAAATCAATGGCCAAAGTGCCTAGAAATGGAGACTAAACACACACACACACATGCAAGTGTTATGGTCCAAACCCAAGGCATAAACATGGCAACCCCCAAGCACACTTGGAGATACCAAACAAGGACAATAAACACACATTGTAAAGCTCTGAAAATCATGCAAAACATGATGCCAAATCATGCAACAAAACAAGCCAAACAAAGCATGCAAATGGTCTAAGGTTCAAAGCAAATCGATGAGGCTTTGAACCACACTTAGCACAACCACACATGGCAATACTTAAACACTTAAAAACAGAGTTTTAACACATAAAACTAAGCCTAAAGGACCACCTAGATGGCATCTAGATGACATGAATCCAAAGGCATACATTAAAGCCAAAACATGGAGCATTTAACACATACTCTTAAAGCATTAAAGAGGCATGCTAAGAAATCAAACAAACATGTATGAAGGACTGAAATAGCATGCAAAATGGTTCCAAACCGTCAAAAATGAAGCAAGCAAGGCATGCTACACACTCATGCTCTTAAGGCCAACAAGCCCAATGCAAAGAGGCTATATTAAACATGCTATGGTTGGCTCAAATAACATGAGACAGACCTAAAACATGGAAATATGAGCACAAAAACTTCACAAATGCAAGCCTAAAACATGCTAGAAGCTAAGGCATACAACCTAGGCATGTTAGAGGATCAAAAGGCATTACAAGGAAACTATGCTAAGCATGCATAAGGGACCTAAACCAACTTAGAAACATGTTATATCATGGCAATATAAGCATGAAAAACAAACCAAACATGCTCAACACACACTTAAGCACAAGCTCCCTCAAGAAGCCAAATCTTGTCCTTTTCAAGGACATCAAGGAGAGGGGGTGGTCCTCTCCTTCTTGAGACTCTAAGGCATCATCTTCACCACTGAAATCCCTCAAGATTTCAGTGGTGAAGAGATCCTAACACCAAAGTCTCGGATCTCTCACAAAATAGCACAAAAAGGGGCCTTTTCAAGGCCTAAGGGTGGTCAAACCTACCCAAACCACCAAACAATCTTAATAAACAATAAAGAGGCTTAAAAGACAGAACTTTTTTGTGTTATACACTAAGCACAAAAACAGTTCTAAGATAGGTAAAAACAAGGTGCAAAAATGGGGTAAAAAGAGAGTTAGTGTCTCACCCTTGTAGACCCCTTCACAAAGCTTGATGTTGTTGCTTCCTTGAGCTTCAAACCAGCCAAGAACTTCAAGAATAAGCTCTGATTTTCGAGGACACCAAGGAAAGGTGGAAGACTAGGTGTTTTAGTGCAATAATGTGAACCAAAACACCTAGAATACAAAAGAGAAAGAGAGAGATAGGATGTGTATCTATCCTAACCCTAAAAAAACCAGAGCTTGGCCTATCTAAAATGTCTAAAATTTTTGTAACCTTAAGCCAAGAAGAGGAGTGGTCCTCTTATAGGCAAGCAAAGCTTGCAAAGCTTACAAGCTAAGCTAACTAAGAGGGTCATCCCTCCATACACGTGTATGGAGGGGAACCAAAACTATACAGCTGTCTGAAAATATCTCAAAAAGCAACTGCACAGTGTCCGGCCGGCAAAGAGTGTCATTTTGACAAAACTTAGTGCCGGTCGGCACAATAAAGTACCGATGGCAACACCAGCCAGCCGGTGGCCTCTAGCCACAGCCGGTGGTATGTGGGGATGCCTCACAAAGCATTTCCTGCCCTTCCAAGGCAAAACACAAGTGTTTGGTGCAAAACCAAACACAAAACGGTCGAGTTCGGAAGTCCTGAGGCAAGGCGCGCGAGCCGAGAACTCCGGGAACTCCAAACGGACGCAAACATGGATAATCACCGAGTGTTCCAACGGTGACATCCAAATCTTGAGGACGGTCAAAAATGTGGTGTCTACAGTTGCCCCTCTTTGACAGAACTCGAAAGTCATAACAATGACGGGAGTGAATGTCAAAGCCCAGAGACGACCCATTTTTGACAAGGCCGAAGACTTGGACAAACATACAAAGCGCAAATGGTTGAACTCGCAAGCTGCCTACGTATCCCTTAGGAATCAAACCAGCGTAGTTCAGGCACAGGCATACAAGCCGCAGATAAGGTATGCGCCCGTAGGCGGGGGCAAGATGCAACTGACGATGCAAAAGGCCGAGCATAACTTATGATCATGCAAAGAAAGCTGTAACGAAGCACACATGCGACGGTTATAAGCTAGCATACGCCAAACTACACTACAATGCAGAAAGGATGTAAGAGAATTATGCAATTCTCGATACGTCTCACTCGGAGGATACAATACCTGTGCGGCTCGTCCGGTTGCACCGGCCTCAAATGAGCCGTACATACAATATCGTGCCTGCAAAGAAAGCAAACTTAGCAGGTGCAATATTGTTAGCAATATGCATGATAATGCAAATGATGAATGCAAAATGATATGCAAAATATACAAAACTATGTATAAATAATGCAAATGATATGCCATGCAATTGAAACTATATGCAATGCAAACTACATGCAGGGCAATTGAATCATGATTCAATCATGAGCGGTTCGAAACCATACGAATGTCAAATAGATTGATGGGGGTAACAAGTCCGTCTCCCATAGAACGATGTCTGATCTATGAGTACTTCGCACGGACACAAGAACAAGTATTGGGTGGAATGACATAAGTGGGGAAACGACCCGCTGAGGAGGGAATAATGATCCTAATGCCGGACGCAATAATTACACTACAATGCAATGGAAATGGATACAATGGATATGGCACGCGGGCCAAACCGAATCTTGCCTAGGAAAGGCATGTACGCATACAAACCGCGTCTAACACAGAAAATGTGCCGCAACCCTCAAACCAAGCTCATCAAGGAATAGGCGCGTACACAAAAACTGTGCTTCGACGTGAAAAGTAGGGGCACATACCAGACCAAGCTCAACCTGGAAAGGCGCAAGCCATAGATGGAAGTGATGCAATGAAATGCATGCAATGGAATGGATACAGTGGATATGGCACGCGGGCCAAACCGAATCTTGCCTAGGAAAGGCATGTACGCATACGAACCGCGTCTAACACAGAAAATGTGCCGCAACCCTCAAACCAAGCTCATCAAGGAATAGGCGCGTACACAAAAACTGTGCTTCGACGTGAAAAGTAGGGGCACATACCAGACCAAGCTCAACCTGGAAAGGTGCAAGCCATGGATGGAGGCAATGCAATGAAATGCATGCAACCTATAATGCACTATCTACAATGGAATGGATGGAATGCATGACAATGCAGATGATGCAATGACCATGATTGCAGTTTTCCCTATTCTTCCAACGGGATGGTATACTAGGTTGGTTCAGTATCCAGAATTGAGGCGTAAACACACTACCTCAACCTATGGGGCTTCCATACAGGTTTCAAGCCGAGGGTACACCCCCTGGGTATTTAAACCAGACTTTAGTCTCGGAAATCCCGAACCTTTATGTTCTAGGCATAAGCCATTCAAACTCTAGTTTTCACCGTCCCCGTTGGTCTCCTAGGAACTCACCGCAAGCACGGAAGTCGTTCGGGCACGACAAACACCAAAGGAATTGCACCTTCAGAGGATTTAAGGTCTCCTAGACCGGGATGCAATGCATGACAATGCATGTCATTTTTTTTTTTTTTGAAATGCAAATGATGCATGACATTTTTTTTGTTTTTTTTGAAATGCATGACATACGCGCTACCTACGATGATGCATGACAATGCGATATTTACAATGCAATGCATGAAAATGCAAGTGTGGCGCGCAAAAGAGCGCGCTCAATGAATGCGTGCCAAATGCGATGAATGGTACACTACAATGTACCGAGGGTCTTGCACCCTCCGAGGATTTAAGGTCTCCTAGACCGGGCGTGTTTTTGGTTCCGCCGGACCGGGCTTTGGGGCAATGCATGATAATGCATGTGAGGTATACAAAATAGTGCGATGTAACGCATGCCAAATGCAATAAGGTGCACCTTAATGCACCGAAGGTCTTGCACCTCCCGAGGATTTAAGGTCTCCTGGACCGGGCGTGTTTAAGGTCCCGCCGGACCGGGCGCGGTTCGTCCGGTTGCACCAGCTTCAAATGAACCGTACATACAATATCGTGCCTGAAAAGAAAGCAAACTTAACAGGTACAATATTGTTAGCAACATGGCGGGATTGAACACATGTGAGTAAAGCAATGCACACATGCACGCAATGTGTATAAAAAGGGAACTTGAACACATATCAGTAAAGCAATGCACGCATACAATGCAATGTGTATAGGAACTTGAACACATATAAGTAAAGCAAAGCACGCATACAATGCAATGTGTATATAGGGGACTTGAACACATATCAGTAAAGCAGTGCACGCATACAATGCAATGTGTATAGGAACTTGAACACATATAAGTAAAGCAAAGCACGCATACAATGCAATGTGTATATAGGAACTTGAACACATGTGAGTAAAGCATAGCACGCATACAGTGCAATGTGTATATAGGGGAACTTGAACACATATCAGTAAAGCAGTGCACGCATACAATGCAATGTGTATAGGAACTTGAACACATGTGAGTAAAGCAAAGCACGCATACAATGCAATGTGTATATAGGAACTTGAACACATGTGAGTAAAGCATAGCACGCATACAGTGCAATGTGTATATAGGGGAACTTGAACACATATCAGTAAAGCAGTGCACGCATACAATGCAATGTGTATAGGAACTTGAACACATGTGAGTAAAGCAAAGCACGCATACAATGCAATGTGTATAGTGGGAAACTTGAAGTGCGCAAGGTAGCGTGATACGCAAAATAGCGTGAACAAAGCATGCATGCAAAATGCAAAGAGATGCACAAGACAGTGCGATTGAATGGATGCACAAAACAGTGCGATGCGCTAAACAGCGCGATGCGTTAGACAACGCGAATGAGATGTAATGCACAAGACAGTGCGATTGAATGCAAAGTGAGGCACGCATACCTCATTGAAATGGAAAATGAAATGCAAAATGAGGCATACGTACCTCGAGATGCAATGGAATGCGAAATGAAGCACACGTACCTCATTTGATGGAAAATGATGCAAGTGTGACACGCATGCCACACAAAAATATAAAACAATGCAAGTGTGACACGCATGCCACACGAAATATAAAACAATGCAAGTGACGAGCGAGACAACGCAAGTCACAAAGAAAGCAAAATACTGCAAGAGGGGTGCACATGACGGCGCGATGCGACGCACCGGACAGTGTGATGGATGCATGCAACGCACACGGGACAACTTTTGAATCTTGTAAAAGACAAAAGGATACAAAAGGATACAATCTTTGCTTGAGTTTGAGTGCCACGCACAGAAGACACGGTCCGAGGTCAAAACGGAGGCCGGTTGAGCGTCGGGGATGCACTTTCTTGCACTTTCTTGAGCTATGAAGACCCAAAACCCCTTACTTTGCCTAAACAAGACCTTGGGAACACCACCGGCTGGGTGGGGTGGTCACCGGCTGGCCACCGGCTGCAGAAACCATTCATCGGCACAATATTGTGCCGACCGGCACAAAACAGTGCCGACCGGCCAAAAGTTGCTGATCGGGGGCAGATTCGGCATTTCGCTATGGGTCCTTTAAAATAGGGCTTGAAACCCTATTTTCCTCACTTTGCCTCCGCCGAGAATCTTTGCTCTCTCTTTCCAAAGTGTTTTTCTCTCACTTTTCCGCCGTTTCCTCGTGTTTTCGCACCATTTTACCGTCGGATTCGCGATATTCTTCGCGTTTCGGACATTTCCACCCGATCGAAATCTCATTTCGGGATCTCCTTTGCTATTTTCGCCTTTTCGGGACTTGTTCCCCTCGATTTTCTCTACATTTCCGTGTATTTTCATCTTCCGACCTTTCCGGCTATTTTCGGCCCACTCGGGGTTGACTTTTCCAGTTGACTTTTCACATTCCGGCTTTTCCGGCTATTTTCTCACCACCACTGCCATGGCTGACGATGTTCCACACGTCGGGACTCCCCCCGACCACGAGATGGATCCCGGGGTCGAGCTCCTCCCGTTGAGCGAGCGCCCATTCGATCCGGCGACCTATCGCCCGGCTATTCATGTGCTTCCACCAGATGGGCTCCGCCACTTCCGCGGCTTCGATAGGGCTCTGGACCCGGAGCTCCTCCTACGCGAGCCGACCTCGCACCTGTCCTTCGGCGCTTCCGAGGTAACATCTCTACTTTGTTTTATTTTCTGCAATGTAGAATTTTCTGTCGACTGCCGTAGCTAACTGCACCCGTTAACTGCTTAATTCTGACATGCCGTATACTGTAGTGGATTGTAGACAACTTCACAACTAATATCTGCTTAGGACCGACATATGCACACACACTGCACCAGCCTCAACCACCCGAGCACACGGCGCACATTGCACCTTACCGCGAACTCACCGACACCCGGCACTTATTTGAATCTGAAGAGCCTGCACGCATGCTAAACTTGCACTGAATCACGCAGACATGCTGACACATCACTCGCTAGTCATTCACTGAACATACCGGTACCCGGCATCTGTTTAAACTTTGAAAATTTGCACACATGCTAGATTTATACTGATCCGCACAGGAGCACTGACACATCACAGGCCGTAGTCCACCTACTGGTACACTGAAACCTGACATTTGCTTGCATCAGAAAAACGTACACACGTGCAGCATGTTCACACTGCACCACTCAACAACACACTGACGCATCACATATTGTAGTTTACTGTAAGCGCACCGGCACCCGGTATCTGTTTGAATCTGATAAACTTGCACGCATGCCATATTTGTATCGACCTTAACATGTTTCCTCAGAACTGTACATCTTATATTGCTTTGCAACTATTTGTTTGAAAACAGGGAGATTCCCATGCCATCCGCGGGTATGGGAATGTCGCGGCTCGAGATTGGTACTTGGAGCTTCCCGAGGCGGTTCGACGCATCGTGGACGATGCGGGCTTCAGTTCCTTTTGCAGGGGTCTGACCCGGCTTACTGCCTGCCGGCCTCTTCTAGCTGCCCTGGCAGAGAGGTGGTGGGACACCACTGACTCGTTCCACCTATCCGCGGCGGGAGACATGACGATGACTCCCTACGACTTCTCGGTGCTCACCGGCATTGGGGTAGGGGGTGATCCGATCCCCTTCGACACCGACATGGACGAGTGGACCGCCGCCCAGATCTACTTGCTTGGCGAGGCGCCACCCCTTGCTCGTCCAGGCTTTGTCCGCTACTCCTGGTTCGAGGTGCAGTTCAGAGTGCAGTCTGCGTTGGTGGCGACGGCTCCGATGACCGAGGCGGCTGTAGAGCAGTACGCACGCGGCTTTTTGATGTTTTTGCTAGGGACGACCCTCTTCGCCGACCGGGCGAACACCGTGCCTCTTTGCCTACTCAGCGCACTGGTGGACGTCCGAGACATCTTGCGTTTCGATTGGGGTGGTGCGGCTCTGGCCACTCTTTACGGGTACATGAGCTCAGTCTCCCGTGGCAGCGGGCAGTTGCTTGGAGGCTACTGGCGAGCTTGGGAGGTACGCATTCTCCTCTGCTTTACATTTCTGTTCTGTACTTTCTGTACTCTGCACACTGCACACACTGTAGTCTGCTTTACACTTGCTGTATACTGTACACACGGCACACACATACTCTACTGTACACTGTTCACACGGTTTACTCTGCTCAATACACTGCACAACACACGGCTTTATTATTTCTGCTCTATTCTGGATTCTGCTTTATCTGATAAATGTTCCGACATCTGTCTTGCAGTTATGGGTTTACGCCTACTTTCCCAGGCTGGAGCCAGTGCCGGAGACGGAGACTCCTCTAGTCATTCCCTTCTCACGCCGCTATGACGGGAGATGCACCCGGAGGCCGCGAGAGACTTTCAGCTTCTTTCGTCGCTACTTCGACACCATTACTCCTGCCGAGGTATGCTTTACTTGCAGTTCATTTAAGCCTCGCTTTTCCACTGTATATTTGCAATACCAGTAGGTAACAAACTGTATTTCAATTTCAGATCACCTGGCAGCCGTGGGCTCCTCTGCCAGCGATGGTGCGGGATCGGTTTGCCGGCGCCGTTGAGACCTCGCGTTACCGGATTTTGCTAGAGGGCCCGGTCTGTCGGGCTTGGTACCTAGGCGAGCGCTTCTTGCGCCAGACCTTAGGGTTACCTGAGCAGATAGTCCCGGTGCATCCTCCTGAGCACATGAGGGACACCGAGCGTTTCACCGCTGAGCAGATGGCGGACCACACCATCGGTTGGGAGGCGGACGGCTTCAGAGGCGAGGGCGATTACTCAGAGTACGTCCGGACCTTCATCATGCGGCCGCTGAGTGGTGGTCGCCGAGCTGAGAGAGAGAGACCTGCGGCGCCGGCGGCCGGAGCAGGAGTAGGAGGAGGAGCGCCGAGGAGGGCTCGAGTCCGCGGCAGGGGCGGGGTTCAGAGAGGACGGGGGGCCGGTTGGCCTGCTCTGCCCACTATGCTGACATACAGAGGGCAGGGTGGGGAGACCTTTCAGATCCCCTTTGCTCCTCCCCCGGCTGGTCATGAGTTGGCCGGTATTCCCGACTTGCCTCCGGTACGTATCACTTCATTTTGTATCTTGCATTGTCATTCCATTTCAGTTTATTTGATATTCCACAGAATACTGATGCATCTGATACTTTTGCAGGCGTCCTCCGAGTACACCCGGCAGTCTGTGGAGTTGAATGCCTCCATGATGGGGATGCTGCAGCGGACCTTCGACATCTTGGCTCTTTACAGCATTCCGGTATGTTTTCTCTGACTGTTTCATACAATCTGATGTACTGCGCAAAACTTGATAAACTGCTCACGGCACTCACACACTGTACTCATACACTGCATTCTGCACTGATTCATCTATTCTCAGTATTCACATACACTGTACTCGTACACTGCATTCTGCACTGATTCACTGCTCACGGCATTCACATACACTGTACTCATACACTGCATCCTGCACTGATTCCCTGCTCACGGCATTCACATACACTGTACTCATACACTGCATTCTGCACTGATTTACTGCTCACGGCATTCACAGTATTCTGACGTATGCACCTTTCATGCTTTTTCAGCCTCCCTTCCAGATTCCTCCGGTGGGCGGCGCTCCAGCTGGACCTCCCATTTCTACTCGGGATGGCAGAGCCTATCCCCGCACCAGAGGAGGGCATACTTTCGTCGGGAGTAGCTCACGAGCTCCGGTTTTGGATGATGAGTCTGAGGCAGAGACAGAGGCGGAGGCGGGGTCGTCGGAGGAGGAGACCGGAGACAGCTCAGGCTCAGGCTCAGACGGCGATGCTCCTGGTGATGCTCATGGGCTTCTGCCCAGGAAGAGGGCGAGGACGGATCCTTAGGCGCGAGACTATTGATGCTACTTCAGATTCTTGCTGCTTTTTGTTCTTTTTTGTACTTTTTCCCTTTTTGTAGTTAGGGTACTTTGTACTGCCGCAGGCAGATTTTTGTTTCCGAAACGATGTACTTGAAAGAGATGATATGAAACAAACTTTTATCTGAAAAGTGTTATATCTGTATATATCTGCGTATTTCATACTTTGCACTGCATTGCATCATGTTACACCTCAAATGTAAGTGAAAATGGTTCGTTTGTCTGAAAATTGAGCAATTGTACTATGATAATCGGATGACCAACCAACTAACAGCAAACAACTCATACAAACCACTGCTTGAACTAAATACAGCCCATACTCTACCGGGGATTGATTTGCATACAGCTCATAACACAGCTCTTGGCTCATTCTGCACACGGCAAACCTTGAACAAATAACCCAATCTGACAAGACGGATCAGAAAACTGAAACGGTTGAAGTCGGAACACACCCGGATGTCCCAAATTTCCTTTTCTTCTCTTGCTTCGCACGAATGCGGAGAATGGCACAGCATCCTGAGCACAAACGATTTTTTTTTTTTGAAACAAAGAAGGGTTTTCAACCAAGGTATCGAGCTTACCACAGAACACAACAAGACAGACTCAAACAGAGAAACAAAAGGCACACGACCTGAACACAACGAGACATACTCGGAAAAGACTCAAAGCTAAAGCCGAAGCCAACAAATCAAAAGACACGACGCACGGACATGTTTACACAAGGAGAGACCTCGAATCTCGGGGAGCCAGTTTCTTCAGGTATTGTTTCCCACCCTTTCTGATTTGTGATTCTCACATCACTCGGCCCTCAAGCTCGGTTTTTCTCTCAAAACCCTCTTGCTCACTTTTCTCTCTGCTTACACCTCTCTATTCTTTATTCTCTCATTTTTCAATCCCTCCCCGGAGTGATTGATGGATGAATAGAAAGTCACAGGTTCACGCCCAACACTGTTAGCTCACAGCTATTTCTTCTGACGAATGGAGCGCCTTTCCGGCGAGTATGTTGACGGGGGAAAGACAGGAGACCTGACTCAACTGTGCCCCTAGTCCGTCACTTTGACCATTTTTTGTTGTTTTCCTTCTAAAACAGTTTTGATCAAAATGATCGTCAGATTAGCGTGCTTATTCGATTTTTGATTTGAAAATCATGCGAATCAGGCAGTGAGCATTGAAAATTCTCCTTTTGGGTCCAAACATGGTCCAATTTGAAAAACAAAATAGTTTTCGAGAAAATAGTCAACTTCAGTAAAAATTTTCAAAAACTATTTTTGCAAACAGTCAACGCTCAACGAGCGCGGAACTTACCCTCGAGATATGCAACCTCGGATCGCAGGCAATGGAAAATTGCCCCTGGCTTAAAGGGGGATATGGCAACGGAAAGTTGCCCCTGGTTTGGATGGTAACTCAGGGCAACTTACGGCACTGCATGGCAACGGAAGGTTGCCCCTTGCTTGGAAGATGCCGCGGCATGCTGTAAGCCAGTCCTTGTTGACGATGATCGGACCCTCGGACGCGGAAGAGACGAAGACGGTTTGAATCAATATATGGACACAGTCACCTGGAAGGTTAGGGTGGTTTGGGCTTCATGATGAAGTTGGTTACGTAGTTCCAGGTTGCTGCAACCGAAACGTTGGATTCAGAGGAGGCAAAAGTGATCAAAACCATGACATGGACTGAGACGCTATGGAAGCGTTGGGGGCTGGACTTCAGGATGAAGTTGCCTACGTATCCCAAACATGGGAATCAAGCCTTACGTAGTTCTGGTTAAGGTACACTCGGGTATTTTAACCTTCACTGTTTAGGCTCTAATTTTTGCCAAGGCGCCCAATGCGGGTTTTCGACCTTGCGAGCTTCTTTTTCTTTCCTTTTCAATTCTTTTCTTCTTTTAATTAATTTTTTTTGCATTTTTCTATTTTCTTCTCTTTTTTTTTTCTTTTTTCTTTTTTTTTTGCATTTTTCTCTTTTTGTATTTTTCTTCTCTCTTTTTTTTTGTTCTTTTTCTTCTTTTTCTTCTTTTTCTTGCTCTAACTTTTGCCTGGGTCGCCCTTCCGGGTTTTCGGCCCAGCGAGCCTCTCAAAGGGTAAAAAGTGTAGCAAGCCCATGCCAAATGGTTTCGAGATTGAAGCCTCTCTGTATCCGAGAGAGCGACTGTCGGATTGGTTTGCAGAAGAGTCCATCATGGTTGCTTCTCGAGCTTTGCTTGGTGGAATCTGATCTCCCTGATTTGACTTTGAGGCCTCTTGCTCGAGGGCTGCCTCAAAACGAGCCGCACAGGCGTTTCATGGCACTGTTGAATGTTTTGAACGGATTCCAGCTTGCAACAGATAAAGTGAATCTTGAGGCTGAGAGCGATCCTGGGCTACACAATCTTAAGAGCGATCCCACACAAGTCCTCGCGAGACTGCACAAAATATTTTGTTTTTGAAAGTTTTTAAGAAAGCGACAAATCGCTCGTGCTGAAGATAGTGTGGAACCAGTCTGGATCAGGCCAGGGTCCTTCTCAGTACTCACGCCGACAAGCATGATTTCATTCATTAAAAGCTTAGCATGCCTCTCTTTTTCTCAAAATGATCAAAATTTTACAAAACCCGAGGAATTACCTCCTCTTCGTTTTTATCACCACAGTGTTCAAAAAAAGGGGTTTTGAAAGCTTAGGTCATTACAACGATGTTTAAGGCACAAGAGAGCAGGCGGTATGTACTATCGTTCCATTCACACCTTTCGGCACGGCTAATTCGAATAGCAACAAGTATGGAACGTGATAGCCACAGCTATTTCATTCAGATTTGTTGGCATAACTGGCTCCTCGACAGAAACAGACTCAAAAAGCAAAAACTACTGTTTATAAGATAAAACGGTGTTTGAGGCAACAACCCCGAAATCACCATGGTACTCTATACAAGAGGGACTGACTCATTACAATTAGACAGACCCTTAAGCAAAAGGAATGTCTCAAAACAATGAGACAGGCTCAAGACAAAATAGAAGGCTGACTCGACACCCAAGTCAGAATTTACAGAAATTAATAGATGCCTAAAAATGCGTGCCAAACGCCACATCCAAAAATGCGCCAAGCATTGCCCACAGGCGGTTCACCTTCTGATTACATACTCGCAGTATCTGTGTCCTCAAAATCCAACAACTGAGTGGTGACGGACTTTGCTGAAGTAGGCGGGAGGATAACCTCGTTGTCAATCAGATCCTGCACCTCGTGACGGAGGCAAAAACAATTGTCAGTGGCATGGCCTGTCTGCTGATGGTACGCACAGTACAGAGAAGCATCATGTGCGGCAGGGAGGTTCTTTGGTAGGGGTCGGGGCTCCAAGGGTTTGAGATGCCCCTTTTTGGCCAAAATCAAAAGTGCCCTAGACAGAGGCATATAGAGAGGGTGGAAGACCCTGTGCCCTCGGGGCAGATACTTCGGGGCCTGAGCACTCTTGCTAGATGCACTAGCGAACGGATCGGCGGGAGCGGCCTTGGATTTCTGATCCTTCCCGGATGCAAGGTTGGGAACGGGAAGAACTGTTTTGGCATGACGGGGCCTCTCCCGATTCTCTGATTGACTGGAACTGCCCTCAGGCGGAGTGGGGAAAGCATCCTCCACAGCTTTTGACATAACTGCGGATACCTGTTGCTTGTTCATTCCTTCGGCTTTCAAAGCCTCTACTGCCCACAGCAGTTGTTCGATAGGGTCAGCATCTGTCTTCATCTTGCCTTTATCTCTGGCCTCAGCCTGATTTAGAACTTGGTTTGATGCGTCGTTGCCATAGCTGGAGGCCATCTCCGGTTGGCTGAGTTCAATTACAATTCGCCCCAACAACGGGGGCTCCTGGGGTACAAAGCCTCCGACATATGGTGCGGCTGGCGGCGAAATTGACATTCCATAGGCGAGATCCGTCACGGATCTTTGAAGATCACCTATCATCCCTATTAGTTCAAATGTAGTAGGCTCGCGAGCCTGATATAGCTGAGGGGCCCAAACCGGGTGCGCGGCTGGCGATCTGGGTGGATGCGGCATGTCAACAGTAGTCTCATCGTGTAAGGTGATTCCTGGATCCAACGCGGCCGTCATGACCACGATTTCTTCTGAATTCTGCGTCATGCTAAGTCCTGCCTCAGCAAGGAGAAGACACTAGCTGTTCTGGATCGACCCTCTGAATCTCTGAACTGAAACGGAAAACAAGCAGTATTTCAGCCCCAGATAGATCAAACACGGATGTAGCCGGACAACTGTACTCTACTACTGATCACTGTTCCCCAGAATCACTATTCAAAACTGAACTGATACCCGCAGACACAACTGATTCTCAACAATGCCGATACCAATGCCCTCAGGCCGGATACCCAAACTTGCAAGCTGATATATGCGTTCCTCTGCAGAGATACACTCCAAAAGCACATAGCAGATAAATAAGAGCCAATACACCCCTATGTTGGGGTAAGGTTTCCCTGTCCTATTTTGTCAGGAGCTAGGGTTTCACTACGCACACAGCGGTTTCAAACAACCTATAAACGGGTAAGCAACCTGTCCTAGTTTGGAATGGTCACTATGGATCCGAATATGCGCTAGGTCGAATGGTCGAAAAGGGTGCCCCGGTAAAACCGGGGTTTGTGTTCCCATACTGGCAGAGCCCGCAACCGGTCAACCTTATGGACATGCCTTGACAAGACAAGCCTCCGGCAAACCGCTCAGGAATAGTAGATGGCCAACACGGTGTCCTAGGCGCACCAAATGCAAATGCAATGCAAAGAGACACATAAATGTAGTCAAAACAGGATATCACGAGTTCGAGTCAAGCTCTCTAAAATCCCCAGCAGAGTCGCCAGAAATTGTAGACGTCCCCGAACGCATCCCGGGGAGGGTGCGACTCCCCCCCCCCCCCCGTTCTGGTTCGATATTGGGTCACTACAGTTCGAAGGACTCAAAATGTCACGGTTCGTAATCTGAACCAAAGAGTCCAACTCTGGCAAATCATTTTGAAAAAAGAATTTTTGAAAAGAAGTGCCAAACATGGACTGCTTTGCCAGATACAGAGTCGCCACCTAAATATTTTAAAATGGGAAATTTAGGAAACCCTGACTCGGTGCCGAAGGCCACGTGTCCGTCATCACCAAAGTGGTCTTGGCTCGGGAGCTTGGGTACGATCGGGGAAGGTCAGCTATGAGCACCCCCTTTCGCCCGGTCCGAAGACCGGCCTCTACTAACCGTGATATCTGATTTTGAAAACGTTACGTGTTCTTATTCCAATTATTAGCCTAGAATTACTATGTTATGCGCGCAGCAAACAAGTATAGACTAGATTGCCTAATTTGGAAATAAACATTGCATATCCGTTGGTTTGAAAAATACTTTAGAATTTGCTACTCGCAAGTAGGCTAAAACACGGATTTCAATGAGTTATCCCAACTCAAGCAATCCAACCTCCACCCATAGGCATTCAAACAGTTTATCTCATATAAACACTTAGCCACATGGTAATCATGCTGTCATGTTAGCATTCACACGCATGTGGTATGCTAAAGCGTAAAATACTTACATCGTACTCCGTGCCAAAACAGAAGCTTATCAGAAATCCATGCATGGACCTAAGCATACTGAAATGTCTAATGCAACACATGCAAAGTTGTAATCTAGGCAGGCTCGGCTATCCTAGACATGGCACGTGAAATGCTACAACTATCACGTATTCAATTTGGAAATTGAAATACAATGCAGTTTGTATGATGTACCGAGCCCGGTGCATGTTAACAAATGCATGGATGCACGCATGCATTGCATAAGGTATGCTAAAATAAACGTGCCCTAATCTACCATCGTAAGCCGGTAAATAAAAGGGAAGAAAGAAATGGGGATTGGAAGACATACACCCACTCACACACACTTATTACAAACACGCCCTCACTCGGAGGGACCAAAAGAATATACAAATTAATTAACTACGCAGACTAATTAAAATATTACAAATTTCACTAAATTAATTAATCTAATTAAAGCAGTAAAACCGCCTCGGATGAGGACCGGATGCAACACGCGCTCGGGACTGGCTCGGAACCGCACTGCCATGCACGGATTGCCTCTGTTTCCTCTGCTCTCCTCCTCAGAAAATTGTCAAAGTCCCAGAAGTACCTCTCAGGGAACTGGGGAGTACCACCGGCTGGGGTAGGAGGCCACCGGCACTAGACTCATCCATCGGCTGCCAAATGACTGCCGGTCGGCACTAAACAGTGCCGGTCGGCACAAAATGCCTGCAAAACCTGCAACTCACAGTAGCAGAGGACAACAACATGCATGGCAATGTGATTCAAGATATTTATGCACTATACACACCCCTTATCATGTTTTTGACTCAAGGGGCATGTGCCTCGATTCCCGGACCACCAATCGCGCATTTCCATGCATGATGGCCCAAGGAACCAAGGATGCAACTTCACTTTCAAATGCATGCAAACCAAGTAAACATGAAAGGGTGCCAAACCTCTATCATTTTCATCTCAAGAGGCCAAACATGCATGCTTATGCAATGCAACTCTAAGCATGTTATCTAGCATGCAACATGAACAATGCGAGCAAGCTAAACATGTTAGGCATACAACCTAAGCAAAGAGGCATATAAACCAAGCAAGGGAGTGGACTAAAACATGAATTAGGCTACTCCTAATTGGCCTAAAATCAATGGCCAAAGTGCCTAGAAATGGAGACTAAACACACACACACACATGCAAGTGTTATGGTCCAAACCCAAGGCATAAACATGGCAACCCCCAAGCACACTTGGAGATACCAAACAAGGACAATAAACACACATTGTAAAGCTCTGAAAATCATGCAAAACATGATGCCAAATCATGCAACAAAACAAGCCAAACAAAGCATGCAAATGGTCTAAGGTTCAAAGCAAATCGATGAGGCTTTGAACCACACTTAGCACAACCACACATGCAATACTTAAACACTTAAAAACAGAGTTTTAACACATAAAACTAAGCCTAAAGGACCACCTAGATGGCATCTAGATGACATGAATCCAAAGGCATACATTAAAGCCAAAACATGGAGCATTAACACATACTCTTAAAGCATTAAAGAGGCATGCTAAGCAATCAAACAAACATGTATGAAGGACTGAAATAGCATGCAAAATGGTTCCAAACCGTCAAAAATGAAGCAAGCAAGGCATGCTACACACTCATGCTCTTAAGGCCAACAAGCCCAATGCAAAGAGGCTATATTAAACATGCTATGGTTGGCTCAAATAACATGAGACAGACCTAAAACATGGAAATATGAGCACAAAAACTTCACAAATGCAAGCCTAAAACATGCTAGAAGCTAAGGCATACAACCTAGGCATGTTAGAGGATCAAAAGGCATTACAAGGAAACTATGCTAAGCATGCATAAGGGACCTAAACCAACTTAGAAACATGTTATATCATGGCAATATAAGCATGAAAAACAAACCAAACATGCTCAACACACACTTAAGCACAAGCTCCCTCAAGAAGCCAAATCTTGTCCTTTTCAAGGACATCAAGGAGAGGGGGTGGTCCTCTCCTTCTTGAGACTCTAAGGCATCATCTTCACCACTGAAATCCCTCAAGATTTCAGTGGTGAAGAGATCCTAACACCAAAGTCTCGGATCTCTCACAAAATAGCACAAAAAGGGGCCTTTTCAAGGCCTAAGGGTGGTCAAACCTACCCAAACCACCAAACAATCTTAATAAACAATAAAGAGGCTTAAAAGACAGAACTTTTTTGTGTTATACACTAAGCACAAAAACAGTTCTAAGCTAGGTAAAAACAAGGTGCAAAAATGGGGTAAAAAGAGAGTTAGTGTCTCACCCTTGTAGACCCCTTCACAAAGCTTGATGTTGTTGCTTCCTTGAGCTTCAAACCAGCCAAGAACTTCAAGAATAAGCTCTGATTTTCGAGGACACCAAGGAAAGGTGGAAGACTAGGTGTTTTAGTGCAATAATGTGAACCAAAACACCTAAAATACAAAAGAGAAAGAGAGAGATAGGATATGTATCTATCCTAACCCTAAAAAAACCAGAGCTTGGCCTGTCTAAAATGTCTAAAATTTTTGTAACCTTAAGCCAAGAAGAGGAGTGGTCCTCTTATAGGCAAGCAAAGCTTGCAAAGCTTACAAGCTAAGCTAACTAAGAGGGTCATCCCTCCATACACGTGTATGGAGGGGAACCAAAACTATACAGCTATCTGAAAATATCTCAAAAAGCAACTGCACAGTGTCCGGCCGGCAAAGAGTGTCATTTTGACAAAACTTAGTGCCGGTCGGCACAATAAAGTGCCGATGGCAACACCAGCCAGCCGGTGGCCTCTAGCCACAGCCGGTGGTATGTGGGGATGCCTCACAAAGCATTTCCTGCCCTTCCAAGGCAAAACACAAGTGTTTGGTGCAAAACCAAACACAAAACGGTCGAGTTCGGAAGTCCTGAGGCAAGGCGCGCGAGCCGAGAACTCCGGGAACTCCAAACGGACGCAAACATGGATAATCACCTAGTGTTCCAACGGTGACGTCCAAGTCTTGAGGACGGTCAAAAATGGGGTGTCTACAATAACACGCAAATCCATGGACTGCCTCAGCTCTGTTCCAAATGATGAATGATGCATGCTTGGGTCGCTTGGCGCAGAAATCCATTGCGACGCCTCAATTAGCCTCTGTTTATAATTAAGCCCGGAATGTTGCGCGAAGCCCCAAAAGATTGCCGGTTTCTGATTTGCTGTAACAGAGAGCAGGAAAGGGACATGGCAATGTATTTTCACATATGTATGCTTGACTACTCTTCAGGGAGCGTAGTCCTCAATCCTCGTGCCACCAATCACACATGTCGATGCATGATGGCCGAGGAGTCAATTTGCATGACTCAATATGGAATGAATGCACATATAAATACAACAAGACCGAGACTCCATCATGGATAATCCGGAGTGTCGGTGACTGAGAATTGAGACACGTTCCGTCACTCGGAGTACGAAACGTATCTCGTTTCTCGTGCTCGGGCTAACTCCTATCCCAAACACAATGCAATATGCATGACATGCATGAATGCAACTAAGATACAACCTAACATACACAATGCTATGAAATGGCATACACGATGCACGAGGTAACATGGCATGCACAATGTGCTAACATACAACCTAGCATACACAATGCCATGAAATGAAATGGCATACACAATGCATAGTGGACTTACACCAACACGAGTGGACCTCCGCCACACTCACATAGGAGGCCATTAGGATGGAAATGAGACACTCGAGATGCGTGCACACATGCACGCAAACCGAGGACCGAACCTAAGGTACGAATGCCACTCTACCAAAGCATGGTAAGGCATGGAACATGATATGCAAACAAGCAAATTTCAGCACTAAAACATGATGCTAAACAGCCCCGAAACAGGGCAATATGGCACCCGATGCATGAGGTGAACCCCGAAACTCAAAACTAGGCATACGCAATGAGCTATAGCTATACAAAGCATGCATTATTTGATCATGAAGCATGAAGACAGAACCAAGGCAGTCCCAAAACATGAACATTTCTAGTTCAAAGCATGGCCAAAAGATGCTAGCAAGATGGCCTAAAATAGCATGCGATTTTGACTATCAAATATGGATTACATGGCACGTATATGAAGCACATGGAATCTCACTAAACCAGAAAAAATCAGTGAACTAAACATGCCAAAATACGCCCAAATACACATGGAAAGACAGCCAACACATGCACAAATGAGGGGCTCCTTTAGAGGGCCATGCAAAGAGTTATTAGGCACATACAAGATAGACATGTGACAGCCCCAAATCAACTTTGAAAATCAAATATGATAGTCTTAAAACTCACCAAATTGACCCTGAAATGTGACTAAGAAGCATGCAAGATAGGGTCTCTTTGGAAGGCCAAAATGACCATCAAACAAGTCAATGTGAGAGGGGGTCACCCCCCTCTGATTTGGAGGCTCAAAACAGCATCAAAGCCACTGGAAATCCACTGGATTCCAGTGGCTAGAAGGTCAAACAAGGCATGCAACAAGGGCTAGGGTGTAAGGCTCAAAATAGGAGGGAATCAAGCATACAAGGAAGCATGTGACCTCAAATAAGAAAATTCCCTTAATAAAACATGAAGGTGATATCAAAACAAGCCTCTTTCCAGTTTATGACAAATCTCAAAAGTGAACATAAATAGGGCTAATCTATCATGCAAAAAAATGCCCTAAAAGAGAGAATAGAGACAAGGGACAGCAGCTGGCCCCAAATGGCAAAGAGCCCTTCCACAAAGTTGAAGAGGGGATCAAAACAAGGCACTTTAAAGTTTACATAAAGCCACGAAAATAAACACAAGTGAGGCTAAACTATCATGCAAGAAAAAGGCCTAAAAGAGGGATAAAGAGACAAGTGGTAGCTTCTGGCGTCAAACAGAGGAGAGGCCTTCAACAATGTTAAGGAGGGGCTCAAAACAAGATATTTTACAGTTTATGATCAAGTCCAAAACAGCTCAAAAATAAGCCTAAAATACTATGCAAAAAAAGGCCTAAAAGAGAGTTAAAGAGGCAAGTGATAGTAGGAGACCTCAAACGGAAAGAGGTCCTTGATCAAACATGAAAAGGGGCTCAAAATATGACTATTTATAGTTTGGGTCGGAGCCCAAAAATACTTTCAAGTATGGCTTATAAATGAACCAAGAAAAGACTAGAAAAGAGGGGAAGAAGACTCACCCTTGTAGAGCAGCAACACAATAGCTTTTGGACCAAGAAATGGTGCTCCTAACCTCTGAAAAACAGCCTCAAGTTGCCAAAATGGAGTGTGGAGGTGTTGTGCTATGGCTTGTAGTGTAAATGGTGCAAGACTTTTAGGGTTTTGAGGCTTGGAAGAGAGGGAGAGGGAGAGATGTAAGCAAGGCTCTAAAACAAGATTTTGTAACCCTCTGAAATGGAGCTGGAGGGTCTGGTTTTATAGAGGGAGGAGTGGAGAAAAAAGGGGGGGGGGGGAAAAATCAAATTCAAATTTCCCCCCCAAAAGACCCCCCTTCGGATACAGGATCTGGGGGGGAAAGGAGGGTGCAGCAGTAAGGAACTAGCTGAGGGGAGCATGGCCGGCCAGCTTCAGAGGGTTCAGGTGGCCGGCCAGCCACCTCCCCTGTCCGGCCAGCCAGGTTCAAAAGGGTCAATCAAAAAAAGCTGGCCGGTCACCCATATTGGTGGCCTCCCATGTGTGCACAACACAACCATGTGGTCAAAACCCAGAAAAAGTGAACCAAGAGAGAGAAAACCCAACTTTTCAGAGGGGTTCAAAAGGGTCAGGAACAAATGCTGGCTGGCCATAACATATTGGTGGCCTCCCAGGTGTGTACAACACAAATATGTAGTTGATTGCCCAAGAAAGTGGCCCGGGAATGGTCAATACCAGCTTTCTAGCGAGGAAAACGGGCGACGGAGAGCGATGAAGGAATAAAGCTGGCTTTCAGAACAATTGCTGGCCTCCCACCCTTCTACAAGCTTCCTAACAATGAAAATGAGGTCCCTGCCAAAAATGAACTCAAACCGATGTAAAACGAAGGTTCGGGGGCCAACACGCGTGGCCCGGGGCCCCGAAAACTGACTGTTAAGCACCGGAGGTGGCGTTTGACCACGAAGTTGGTCTCTCGAGCCACAGTGTCCCTCAAAAGGGAGGAAATAAGATGCATGCCAAAAACCGGAGCAAACGAAGATGGTTAAGCGGTCCCGAACCGAGGCACACGGCCAACGGCTCCGAAAAACCGGAAACCGGGCTTCAAACGGGAAAAATGGCCTACGACCACAAAACGTAGCCTATGGCCACTGAGAGATGATCTACGAGACCTCTCCCTTCCTTCGGGAAGAGAAAACGGAGAAAACGGAGCCTGGTTCGCAAACCGAGGCAAGGCACAAAAGAGTCCGGAAGTCCGGAGGCAAGGCTCGCAGCCGAGACTCTAAGACCTCTGAACGAGCACGATATGCAGCATCACCAAGCGCTCAATCGGTGACGTCTGAGTCTTAAGGTCGGTCAAAAATGGGGTGTCTACAGTTGCAGCATCACCAAGCGCTCAATCGGTGACGTCTGAGTCTTAAGGCTCACTCGGAAGTCATAAGTGACGGGAGTGAATGTCAAAGCCCAGAGACGACCCATTTTTGACAAGGCCGAAGAATTAGACAAGCAGGCAAGATAAACCAAGATGTGCTCGCAGGCGTGGGGCAAAATGCAAAGCGATATGCATAAAGCCGGATGTAACTCAATGATCATGCAAATGCAGCAAGCTGTAATGAAGCAAGTATTCACAAATAGATGCAACAGTTTTAAGCAAGGATGCAAAGCAGCAACTACATTTTATGCAGTTAAGAATGCAGAGAATTGTTCAACTCTCGCCACGTCTTACACGGAGAAGATACGATACCTGCGCGATTCGTCTGGTCGCACCAACCTCAAATGAACCGTACATACAATATCGTGCCTGTAAAAGAAAGAAACTCAACAAGCACAACATATTTAACAACATATGTTCAATGTGATATCGAAATGCCGACAAATGTGATGTTGATGGGTGAGTGCATCGTAATGCGAGAAGAAACGCGCGTGACAACGCAAGTTTAAGCACGGAGGCATGGTAATACCAAGGAAACGTGCATAACAATGCAAGTATATGCATGAGAATGCAAGTGATGTGCATAACAATGCAAAACAAGTGTAAACTAGGATGCACGTTTGTCACAAAATAATGAGCGAAGAAATGCGCGTTTTGGCGAGAGTGACTCGATCGCGACCTCCGGTTCACCTCCCGGAAGGGTCACAACATATTCAAAAAGGATACACCTTGCTTTTGATGAGTAATGATGAGACACGCATCGAAAGTTGAAGTTGAAGTTCCGGCGGAGCGATTTCGCGTCGGAAAGTGCACTTTTCTTGTACTTTTTCAGGTCCCGGGGGCTCCAATCATCACCAAAATTTGCAGAGAGCTTGGAGACCATATTGGGAAGGCTGCCGGCCAAGTATGGTTCAAGGGGGAGGCTACCGGCCATGTTTGAGAGAGAGGGGTGGCCGGCCTGCCAGAAAAGGTGGCCGGCCGGCCACCTAGCCCAGATTCGGGGCAGTTTGGTCCTTTCACGCTCTTTTCTTTAAATGTTCTCATCCAAAGCACTTTTCCTCACAAGTGCAGCTCTGAAATTGCTCTCTCTTCCTTCCCAAACCATTTTCTCTCTCAGATCTGTGCTCTATACGCGTTTTCCAACGTCCCACGCAAGTTGTTTTCGCGAAATCTTTCAGTTTTCGCCACTTTGAATTGATTAAATTTTGATTTCGGTGCTTCTTTTCTCATTTTCGCCACTTGAGGTGAGTTTGTCTCAACATTTGGAAGATTTTCTCGAGAGTTGACTTTTGTTGACTTTTTCATTTCCCGAGAGTTGACTTTTGTTGACTTTTTCCAATTTTGGCTCATTTCGCTCATTTTTGCTCCTTTTTGCAGATTTCTTGAGATGGCTGGCCATTTCCCATAGGGCGGAGGTCTTTCGGGTGCCGGAGATGATCCCGATTTTATGGCTTTGCCCCCGAGAGTTCGGTCATTTGATCTCGAGAGGTATCATCCTCAGGAGCACGTCCTTCCTCAGGCGGTTTTCTACCATTTCACTGACTTCAATGATCGAGCGCCTAGGGATCTGATTTTGCGGGAGCCAGAGTCCCACCTTTCTCATGAGGCACGAGAGGTATTTACCTCACTTTTACTTTTTCTGCAATGCATCCTGTATTTTCCGCGCATTTCGTGCTTTTGTCATGTATATCTGCTCACTCAAGCACTCAGCTTGTTTTGAATGTTTAATTTGTAACACCGTATCCTGTTTGCGTCTTGAACACACAGTTTGATCACTTAAATTTCTGAACACGTAGTCCGTATATTGATTGTGAACACACCGCACACACTTGTTGAGAATTGAACACACAGCCCAAACTTTGAGATGAACACACAGCACACTGTAGACACCCCATTTTTGACCGACCTTAAGACTCAGACGTCACCAATTGAGCGCTCGGTGATGTTGCATATTGTGCTCGTTCTGAGGTTGCGGAGTCCCGGCCGTGAGCCCTACCTCTGGACTTCCGGGCTTTTCTGTGCCTTGCCTCGGTTTTCGAACTAGACTCGGTTTTCTCTGGTTCTCTTCCCAAAGGGAGGGAGAGGTCTCGTACACTATCTCTCAGTGGCCGTGGGCTACATTTCATGGTCGTAGGCCATTTTGGCCATTTGGGAGCCCGGTTCCCGATTTTCGGAGCCGTCAGGCCGAGTGCCTCGGTTCGGGACCGCCTAACCACCTCCGTTTGCCCCGGTTCTTGGCATACATCTTATTCACTCCCTTTTGAGGGACACTGTGGTCCGAGAGACCAGCTTCGTGGTCAAATACCACTCTCGGTGCTTAACAGTCGGTTTTCGGGGCCTCGGACTGCGCGTTTCGGCCCCCGAACCTTCATTTTGCATCGGTTTTCGTTCATTTTTGGCAGGGACCTCTGTTTTATCACCAGGAAGGTCGTAGAAGGGTGGGAGGCCAGTAATTGTTCCAGCAACCAGTTATATTCCATTTTCGTCCTCCGACGCCCGTTTTTCTCACTTCAAAGCCAATGTTGACCACCCTTGGGCCATTTTCTTGCACCCTAAACCCTATATTTGTGATGTACACATCTGGGAGGCCACAAATATCACATGGCCGGCCAGTAATTCCATTTGACCCTTTTGAACCCCTTTGAAAAATGGGTTATTCTCTCTCCTGGTTCACAGTTGCCAATTTTCAACCACAGGGTTGTGTTGAGGACACATGGGAGGCCACCAATCTGTGGTGGCCGGCCATTATTTTGACTTGAACCTTTTGACCCTTGGCCGGCCGGCCACCCAAACCCTAGCAAACTGGCCGGCCAGCTTCCTTGCATCCTGTTCACTTCAAATATACACTTTTTTTCCCCGCAGATTCTGCATCCGGGGGGACTTTTTTTGGAAGGAAACTTGGAGGGATTTTCCCTCCCTTTTTTCCCCCTTTTTCTCCCCCTCTTTGGCCTATATAAACAGCCTCCAGCTCTGGTTTTTAGGGTTGGAAAAATTGTCTCTAAGCTTGCATTATCCCCTCCATCTTCCTCTCTTCCTAACACTCAAACCTTCCAAGTTCCATACCCTTTTCTTCACCACCACCTAGCATCACACCACCACCTCCATTCCAGCCACTTGGAGCTGTCTTCCAGATCTGAGAAGCACCTAAACTTGGTCAAAGGAGTTGCTAAAGATTGGTGTACAAGGGTGAGTTACCATTTCCCTCTTTTTAGCTCATTTTTGGCATGCTTTCTTAGCCCTTCTTTCTTATACTTTTGAGCTCCGACCATAACTTAAAGTAGTCTTTTTTTGAGCTCTATTTCATCTTTCATTAAGGGCCTCTCACTGTTTGAGGCCCCCATTTGGTACTTACTTCATTATCCCTCTTATATGCTATTTCCTTGCATGTTGTTTTTGGCCTATATGTAATCTGTTTTGAAGCATGATATAAACTGTAAATAGGCTTATTTCGAGCCTTTCTTCAATATTGTAGAAGGGATCATCACAGTTTGGGGTCTCCATATATCACTTGCCATTGTATCCATGTTTTAGCCCCATTTTTGCATGGTTTATTATCCTATTGAGCTTCTGTTTTTGGACCTTGGTCCGCACTGAAAGTGGCCTTTTTTTGACCCCCTCTCTATATTTCATTAAGGGTCTATTGCTATTTGGAGCATAATTTGTATACTTTGTGTTGTAGCCTCCATTTTGGTCCTTATTTTGCATTGCATTTTGAGTATAGTTTTACACTGTTTTGGGCTCGGACATTAACTGTAAAAAGTCATATTTTGGGCCCCTCTTCAACATTGTTGAAGGGACCTTACCTGTTTGGGATCAGCATATATCAGTTGCTTCTTTATCTCCATTTTGGCCCTTATTTTGCATAGCATTTTGAGCATACTTGTATCTGTTTTGGGGATTTGTCATAAGCTATAAAACATCATATTTTTGGCCCCTCTTCAATAGTGTAGAAGGCCCCTTTTCTGTTCGGGGCCAACATCTGTGAGTTGCTTCAATATCTTGCTTTTGGGGCCATTTTTGTATGCTAGTTTAGCCCCATTTACGTTCGCTGTTTGGCCTCACTTAAAACTGTAAACATGCTTGTTTTGGGGCTGCCTTGCTTCTGTCTTTACACTTCTTCTGATATTGCATGCATTGCATAGCTATAGGCCATTTCATGCGCCAAAATTCATGTTTCGGGAGTCGTTCCATGCATCGGGTACCATTTTACCATGTTTCGGGGCTGTTTTGCATCTCATTTTGCCTCTGAAATTTGTATGTTAGTATGCCATATTCCATGCTCTGCCATGTCATGTTAGAGTGGCATTCGTGCCTTAGGGACGGTCCTCGGTTTGCGTGCACGTGTGCACGCATTTCGAGTGTCTCATTTTCATCTAATGGCCTCTTGTGTGAGTGTGGCTGAGGTCCACTCATGTTAGTGTAAGTCCATTATGCATTGCGTATGCCATTTCATTCTATAGCATTGTGTATGCTAGGTTGTATATTAGAGCATTGTGTATGCCATGTTGCATCGCGCATTGTGTATGCCATTTCATAGTAGTGTGCATGTTAGGATGTATCTTAGTTGCATTTCATGCATATCATGCACATTGCATTGTGTTCGGGATAGGAGTTAGCCAGAGCACCGGAAACGAGGTGCGTTCCGTACTCCGAGTGACGGAACGTGTCTCAATTCCCTAGTCACCGACACTCCGGATCATCCATGATGGAGTTAGGTTTTGTTGTGTTTTCATGTGCATTCATTCCATATTGAATTGTGCAAATCGACTCCTCGGCCATCATGCATCGAGATGCGTGATTGGTGGCACGAGGATCGAGGCATGCATACATTTGTGAAAATACATTGTTATGCCCCTTTCCTACTCTCTGTTGCAGCAAAATCAAGAATCAGCAGTCTTCCGAGGCTTGGCGCGCTTTCCAAGAACAATTGCAAAACAGAGGCTAATTGGGGCATCCCAGTGGATTTCCGCGCAAGGCAGCCTAAACATACATCATTCATCGGAATCAAGGCAGTCCCTGGCTTGCATGCCAGTTTATTATTTTCTTAGTTAATTTGTAAATTAATTAGGAATTTGTACACATTTTGGACTGTATTATTTGGACTGTAATATTCTTTTATTCGGGACTGTATGTTTATTCGGACCCTCTGCGCGAGGGCACAACTGTAATAAGTGTGCGTGCGTGTGATGTATGTCTTCTAACCCCACGTCTTTCTTCCCTTTTATTTACCCGCTTATGATGGTTAGATTAGGGCATGTTTCAATTAGCATACAGTATGATAGCATGTTTGCATTCATTCATCTGTTTTGCACGCACCAGGCTCGGCGCATCATACTAACTGCATTTGTATTTCAAATCTAAGTTGAATACATGTTAGCTGTAGCATTCCATATGCCATGTTTAGAATAGCCGAGCCTGCTATAGTTGCATTTTTGCATGTGTTGCATTAGGCACTTCTGTATATTTAGGATCATGCATGGATTTCTAATTAGCTTCTTTTTTGGCTCGGAGTACTCGGTGAGTTTTATGCTTTAGCATCCTTGCATGCGCGTGAGTGATTGCCATGAATAGCATGCTTGCTATGAGGCTAACTGCTTATGTGATACAACTGCCTTGAATGCCTGTGGGTGGAGGTTGTGTTATTTGGATTGGAACAATTCATCAAATGTTTGTTTTAAGCCCACTAGATAGTGGCAAAATCATGTTTTCCTAAAAGCCCACCCGAGGGTGGCAAATCCACGTCTTAGCCTACCTGCGGGTAGCACCATCAAACCATTTTCAAACAAACAAACATGAAGTGTTTTGTTCCAATTCAGACGACTCAGTCTATACTTGTATGTTGTGCGCATCACATAAGTAAATCTAGGCTAATAACCGGAATAAGAACATACAATGTTTTCAAAATAAGATATCATGGTTAGTAGAGGCCGGTCTTTGACCGGGCGAGCGGGGGTGCTCACGAAGTGACCTTCCCCAATCGTACCCAAGTTCCCGAGCCGAGGCAACTCTGGTGATGACGGACACGTGGCCTTAGGCAAACGAGTCAGGGTTTCCTAAATTTCCCAAAAATAAAATATTTAGGTGGCGACTCTGTATCTGGCAAAGCAGTCCATGTTTGGCACTTCTTTCAAAAAATCTGTTTTCTCAAAACGATTTGCCGGATTTGGACTCTTTGGTTCAAGATTAAGAACCGCGACAACAAATCGAGTCCGAACTGTAGCGAGGTCCCCCGCGGGCTTGTTACAGTTTCTGGCGACTCTGCTGGGGATTTAGAGAACTTGACTCGAACTCATGATATCTGGTTTTGACTGCACTTGTGTGTTTCTTTGCATTGCATTTGCATTGGTGTGCCTAGGACACCGTGTTTGCCATCTGCTATTCCTGAACGGTTTGCCGGAGGCTTGTCTTGTCAAGGCATGACCATAAGGCTGACCGGTTGTGGGCTCTGCCAGTATGGGAACCGGTTTTACCGGGGCACCCTTTTCGACCATTCGACCTAGTGCATATTCGGATCCTTAGTGACCATTCCAAACTAGGACAGGTTGCTTACCCGTTTATAGGTTGTTTGTAACCGCTGCGTGCGTAGTGAAACCCTAGCTCCTGACAAAATAGGACAGGGAAACCCTACCCCTCCATAGGGGTGTTTTGGCTCTCACTTATCTGTTATGTGCTTTAGAGTGCGTCTCTACAGGAACGCATGTATCAGTATATGAGTTTGAGCATCAGGCCTACAGGCATCAGTCAGTATTTGAGAATCGGTTATCTGCGGGTATCAGGTTCAGTCTTTGGGGAACAGTGATTCAGGGACACTGATCAGTATTTGGGGACAGTTTATTTTCAGCTTATCAACCGTGTGTTGTATGCCCGACTGTGTGTTGTGTATTTATTTTAAGCTGTCATGCTCTTCATTTATCTGGTTATTTATTTCCTTTCACTTTATTTATCTTTTGCTAGGGGCAGTTGTAGCACCATTGCTTCCAACCCAGCAGATATTCCCCAAGCACTTTGGACGCGAGGTTGCCGACTCAATCGATCTGAGAATCTGGTTGACGGACATCCAGTGTTCTATTCTTTACCCCCCGTTGTCAGGAGAAAGCCAAGGAAGCGCAGTGTGTCATAACAGAGATTGCCAGAACAGTGGGTTATTCCATCAGAGGACAGTAGGACTGAGATCCTAATTGTTGCTATAGAAATAGACATACCGGTCAGTCGGATGGATCAGCAAAATACGTCAGGGGTGGAAGCCCTGATGCGCCAAATGCAGGAGAGCATGAGACAGATGCAAGAGGACGCTGCCCGCCAAGCAGAGTTCTCCAAGCAACAAGCCACAATCATGGCCCAGCAGGCCGAGCTAATCACCAGACTGCAACAGCAGAATACAGCATCTGCTTCACATCAGGTTCCCCCTCCACCAGGGGCCCCATTACCCGAACAGGCACTTACTGTCCAGAATGCTCTGCCAAACACCCAGAACACCGTGCCAAATACCCAGAACATCCAAGAGGACACGAACCTTCCAACGGGGCCAGCTCCGCCTCCACTTCCGCCTCAACTGTCCAAGGCCCACACACCCAACCACCCGGACTCTCCCTTCGAGTTTGAAATAGACCATTACGCTCTGAAATTGAGCAAGCTTGAGAAGCTTTTCAAGAAGTCACAAGGAGTGAAGGCAATTCCGGACATCGAAGATGGATATACCGATGTGGCCGTGACATTGCCAGACAGATTCAAGATGCCGCAAATTGACCGCTTTGACGGGTCCGGGGACCCCATGGTCCACCTTCGGTTATTTTCAGACATCCTGCGGCCAATGGGCCTAACCCGACCACAAAAGCTTTCGCTGTTCGGCCGAACCCTGTCGGGTGTCGCCGCCATCTGGTACGCGAAGTTAGAGGATGAGGTAAAAAGAAGCTGGGATGAAATGGCTGAGGCCTTTGTCGCACAGTACTCGTACAATACCCAGATCGAGATTACGACTCGTGATCTCGAAACGACGAGGCAGGAGCCTAAAGAAACTTTCTCAGATTTCGTAACTCGATGGAGAGCGAAGGCATCGATGATGACTTTGAGGCCTACAGACAAAGATCAAATCAGGATGATTGTGCGCAATCTCCAACCAAAGTTGATGCAGAAGATGATTGTACTCCCTTTTCCCACCTTCTTAGATTTACACGAGATGGGGGTACAGATCGAGGATGCCATGAAACAAGGTCTGATCGACCAGGATAGGGAGCAACCCAGAAGGACTTTCAACCGTAACAACAACGCAGGCCCGAGTGGCGCTGCAACTGCACGAGCTTCAGAAGTGAGCACGGTCACCACCACTCCCCCTCCCCCAAGACCCATGACAGCCACGCCTTTCTCTGGCGCATCTGGAAGCAATACCCAAAACACCAAGTATCAACCCAGAGGCCAAAGAACCTTCACCCCCCTATATATGCCCCTGTCCAAAGCTCTGGGGGTGTTAATCAGAAAGAAGCATCTGACACCCTTGGAGCCAAGGCCACTGCCAAATCCACTCCCTCCCACTCATGACCCGGCAAAATACTGCGCGTATCACCAACAGCATGGTCATGACACCGACCGTTGCTTTAGATTGCGTCATGAGATCCAGGATCTTATTGTCAAACAGGTGATCGCGCCTCCCGAAAAACCCAACGTCACAACAAATCCTCTCCCACCACATAACCAAGCTCCTCCTCCCAACAGAATCAACTTCATCCAAACTGGGGTCGTGTCTTACGATCCTAGTATCTACATTACCCCATCCCACCTACCTAAGCCGGAGGTGATCCTTCCTGTCTGCACTGACTTGTGCATGATGGACATCTCCACAATCCGACCCAAGCCAATGGTGGTAACCACCGAAGATGGGACAGGGCATATTTCAGCGGAAAGTGGGGTTGTTGAGTCTGAGATTGAACAGTCTGAGAATCTTGTTGAAGGAGCCTATGATCCAACTAAATACATCCAGTCAGTGGGCCAGTCTGAGCTGAGTATAGGGCTGCAAGAAAGAGCAGAGTTATGTGTGATTCAGGGGGACAGATTTGAACGGGGAACAGATGATCTAACAGCTGTGGGAGAGGACTTTGCCAACCTCCAGTTCTTCAGTGACCAAGAATCAGCGGAGCAGCAATCAACTGGTTGAATATGAGGAGTCGGCAGAAGCTACCGGATGGTTAGATGATCAACCAGACGTCGTAGAATATCAACCAGAACAGGGCCCGGCAGGGGCGAGAGTATCAACGGTGGCCGGAAGGGCCGAGAGTCAGAATACACCGCCGGAGAGCACCGGCACTAAGAATTTCGCTCAGAATTTGGGGATTGTAAGTACAGGGAATATTGAACCACCAGCTGTACTGACGCAGTTGGAACAACAAAGATTTGAGGATTCCGAGAGAATCAGAAAAGCTAAGGCCCATATGGGGGTCGAGAGTGCTATGTGCACGGGAACAGGAAATGCTGCGGGCATAAAGACTGAAGGCGCTGCGAGTACGATCATACCGGAGCCGGACAGGTGTCTGTCGACTGCCGACGGAATGTGGTGGGAAGACGATGACTTATGTCTTGCCCACACAGATGAGGACTGGGGAGGTAACCAACCAGATGATACCTGGTATATTGACGAGGTCGCACATATGACAAGAAGTGGGCGGTATTTCAAGCCCTAACACTTAGACCAACCTGAGGCGTCTGGGAAAGACAAAGAAGCTGAGAAACAGAGAGAGAAACAGATTGAAGAAGAAGCTGTGCTCAAGCAATTGAAGAAGATACAAGCAGACATATCCATCTGGGGACTGCTTATGGCATCGCGGGTGCACAGACAGGCCGTCCTATCTGCCATGGACAAGGCCAAACTCGCTATAGATACTACACCAGAGCAGCTGGTTGGGTTGGTTTTTCCGGGAGGAGGGTTCCCCGGCATTGACCTTTTCAGACAAGGAATTACCGCCTGAGGGCACAAACCATAACAAACCCCTCTACGTTTCCGTAGAATGTAGAGATAAGTGGATACCGGTGGTACTTGTTGATACCGGATCCGCCATCAACGTCTGCCCAGCCAGAACAGCGTATGCAATCGGGTTGAAGCCCGCGGACTTCACACCAACTACTCAGGTGATCAGAGCATATGATAATACTAGCGGGGAAGTGATGGGGACTGTCAAGGTTCGAACTCAGGTTGGTCCGGGACAACACGACATCGAATTTCATGTTTTGGACGTTCCCGCAACCTTCAATCTACTCTTGGGGCGGCCGTGGTTGCACCAAGTGAAGGCAGTCTCCTCCACTCTACATCAGATGGTGAAATACCCCTATGGAAAGGAAGTAGCCATTGTGTTCGGGAACTCATCAATCCATCCGCCTTCGGAGGTATCTACACCAGTCCTAGAAATCGAGCATGGTACAGAAGACGTATTCTTATCAGGATTCACTTTGGCTGAGGCCCGGTAGTACAGAATATTATGGCTGTGAATGAGGGGGTGTACGTTAGTGCTCAATCCGTCTACCTCATGAACAAGCTACAACACATCCCCGGGATGGGATTGGGAAGGAGCGGCCGAAAAGGCGTCGCAGCATTGGCCGAAGTGCCACATAACCCTCATACCTTTGGCTTGGGTTATTTGCCCACCAAAGAGGACTGGGTAAGGAAGGGAAAAGAAGTGGCCGGAAGAGCCAAAGCGAAGAAGGCGGGGAAGCCTTTTGACTTAATACACAGGCCCATTCAGGGTACCCTGAACGGACGCTTCGTCCGGGAGGGGGAGGACTTTCCATTTTGTGGCTTCCCCGAGCCGTGGCTGAACGCGGAGAAGAAGCGCGTCCCAGGCTTCGAGATTTTCTTTGACCTACAACTACCCGGGGATGACGTTGCCACAGAGCAGACAGACCCACCAGCTGAGGTTGAGCAGTATAAAGCAGGGGATGCCAAGGGCGCTAAAATTGAAATGGGGGTAGCACTGGCAAGTCTACTCTCAGATCCTCCGATCGACCATAAGTGCTTAGGGGATAACTTCTCGGTTTCCATGATTGGGGATGAAACGGCTGCGAGCCTGCCAGCAACTATTTTGGATGCATCTATCACACCCTCTCTCACTTGGCAATACGAGGAAGGATTTTTGTCCAGCAGCACCGGGTCAGGTAGTGAGTGGAATCTGATTCCACCGAATCTTGTGAGTCGGAATCAGGTTCCAGCTCGACTGAGTCTGAGTCTGGTAATCCTGGGGATGATAACCCGGATACCACAGTCCTGTCTAGGTTGTCTTTTTCCTTTTCATTTGAGTCTGTTGTAAATGAATCGGACGATTTGGATGTGCTTAATGAGAATCAGGTGACTGTGGTTTCTGAGTACTTTTCTGTGCCCTTGATTTATTGCATTAATTCAGACTTTCAAAACTTTGATGAAAACGACGAGGACGAAGTTCCTCCGGTTTTGCAACGTTTAATTGAGCAAGAGCAAAGAGATTTGTCAAACCTTTAATGGATGAAATCACTACCGTGAACATTGGTACTGAGGAGGACCCGCGGCTGGTCCAGATCGGGTCCACGTTGTCTTCGGAGGAACGCGAGCGCTTAGTCGCTTTATTAAAAGATTTCAAAGATGTTTTCGCGTGGTCCTACGAAGACATGCCTGGAATCGATCCTGAGATTGTACAGCATCGGATCCCCCTTGACCCCGATGCCCGACCTGTGAAACAGAAACTCAGGAGGATCCGCCCGGACTGGGCTCTCAAGATTAAGGAAGAGGTCACCAAGCAAATTGACGCAGGCTTCCTACTGGTATCAGAATACCCGACTTGGTTGGCCAACATTGTTCCGGTGCCGAAGAAAGATGGCAGGATCCAGGTATGTGTGGATTTTAGGGATTTGAACAGAGCTAGTCCGAAGGACGACTTTCCCTTACCGCATATCGATGAGTTGGTGGATTTCACAGCAGGGCATGCTTTGCTCTCATTCATGGATGGCTTCTCAGGCTACAACCAGATAGTGATGGCACCAGAAGACCGGGAAAAGACTGCATTCACCACCCCGTGGGGGACATACTGCTATAGAGTCATGCCATTTGGGTTAAAGAACGCTGGAGCTACTTATCAACGGGCCGCAACTACAATATTACACGACATGATCCACAAAGAGGTTGAGGTGTACGTGGACGACATGATTGTCAAGTCCAAAGAAAGAGAGGGCCACTACACCGCCTTGCAAAAGTTCTTCCAAAGGATCAGAGAATTCCGGTTGCGGCTAAACCCTCAGAAATGTACATTCGGTGTCACAGCGGGGAAAATGCTGGGGTTTCTGATTACATAGAGAGGCATCGAAGTCGACCCTTCCAAAATCAAGGCCATCCTAGAAATGCCCCCACCAAGGACCGAAAAGGAGGTGCGAGGCTTTCTGGGTAAAGTGCAATTCATAAGACGGTTTATCTCGAAATTAACCTTGACTTGTGAACCACTTTTTGGTCTCCTGAAGAAAGGCAAGAAGTTCCAATGGGACGACTGATGTCAAGCTGCATTTGAACAGATTAAAGAATATTTACAGAACCCGCCCGTGTTGTCACCGCCGGAACTAGGGAAACCGTTGATTTTGTATCTGTCAGTAACTGAAACTACAATGGGCTGCATGCTTGCACAAGAATCAGAAGACAACGCAGAAAGAGCTATCTACTATCTGAGCAAGAAGATGCTAGAGTACGAAACTCGCTATACACCGCTGGAGAAGGCTTGCTTAGCTTTAGTATGGGCTACCAGGAAGCTGCGGCACTACCTGTTAGCTCACTCTGTAATGTTGGTTTCACGACTTGATCCCATCAAATCTTTTTCGAGAAACCAGCACTTACGGGTAGGCTAGCTCGTTGGTTGCTGTTGCTCTCCGAATTTGATCTAAAGTATGTAACACGCAAGTCGGTCAAGGGAAGAGCAGTGGCAGAGTTCTTAGCCGACCATCCAGTGGAAGGGGTGAAGCAGTCGAGTACTTATTCCCAGATGAGGCCATTTTACACATCGACGACGAAACTTGGACGATGTACTTTGACGGAGCGTCAAATCAATACGGGTATGGGATAGGAGTGTGGCTGATAGCACCCGACAATTCCCGTATCCCTCTAGCCTTCAAACTCCGATTCAAAGTCTCGAACAACGAAGCAGAATATGAGGCGTGCATTGCTGGTCTAGGAGCAGCCCTGGAACTAGGGGCAAGACGGTTGGACGTCATTGGGGACTCGAACCTTGTTGTGTCTCAAGGTAAAGGAGACTGAAAAGTGAAAGAGGAAAAGATGATGATGTATCACCAGACCTTGGACTTGCTGATTTCTTGGTTTGAGAAGCTAAGTTTTACCCATCTACCAAGAGAGAACAACAGGTTCGCAGATTCTTTAGCAACTCTATCTTCCATGATAGACATCCCGTGTGGAGTTCGGATGCGTCCAGTCATCATCGATTAGAAATTTGCACCTGCCTACGAGTCGATTGCCGCTATAGATGAAGTTCAGGACGAAAACCCCTGGTATTACGACATCTGGAACTTCTTGGAGAAAGAAGCATACCCGCCAGGGGTAAATGCCAAAGACAAAAGGGCAATCAGAATAATGGCCGTTCAGTTCATCATCTGTGGGGGTAAACTGTATAAAAGGGGTCATCTGGGAATGCATAAACTGTGTGTTGATGCCGAAGAGTCAAAGCGTCTGATGGAAGCCATCCACGGAGGAGAATGTGGCGCGCACATGAATGGGGTAATGCTGGCACGAAAGATCCTCAGACAGGGTTATTACTAGTCCACCATGGAGGAGGATTGTATCAGTTTTGTCCGGCGATGCCACAAATGTCAGATTCATGCAAATCGCATGAACATTCCGCCGTCTAAGCTGTACAACATGACTTCGCCATGGCCATTTTCAGTCTGGGAAATTGATGTAATCGGAGCTGTCACGCCGAAGGGGTCGAATGGGCATGAGTTCATCTTGGTAGCGATAGATTATTTCACAAAGTGGGTCGAAGCCTAATCTTATGCGGTGTTGAAGGCTTCGCACGTCGCAAAATTTATCAGAAACAATATTATCTGTCGCTACGGAGTCCCAAACGAAATAATTTCAGACAATGGTCCCCACTTCAAGAAGGAGGTGATTGATTTGTTAGAGAAATACAACGTGGATTTTCACAAGTCATCTACTTATCGGCCGCAGACCAATGGAGCGGTTGAGGCCGCCAACAAGAATATCAAGCACATACTGCAGAAGATGGTGGAGACCTACCGGGACTGGCCAAATAAGCTGCCATTCGCTCTGTGGGGCTACCGGACTTCAATCAGAACTTCTATTGGGGCGACTCCGTACTCATTGGTTTATGGGATGGAGGTCGTTCTGCCTATTGAGATTGAGGTCCCGTCATTACGAGTATTGGTTGAGTGTCAGATAGCCGAAGCGGATTGGCAGCAGAGCAGATTTGAGGAACTCATGCTCTTCGATGAAAGAAGGCTGAAAGCACTGTACCATGTCCAAGGTTATCAACGCAGAATTGCCCGGGCTTTCAACAAGAAGGTTAAGTCCAGGAATTTAAAAGAAGGAGATTTGGTACTCAAGGACAACCGAGCTCCCATCCACGACCCAAGGGGCAAGTTCAGACCCAATTGGATTGGTCCCTACATCATCAAGTCAATCTGGTCAGGTGGAGCTGTGGTTCTGATGGATCTAGATGGCTTGGAGTTTTCACAACCGATCAATATGGACAAGTTGAAGAAATATTACCCTTGAGAGGCTCGCTAGGCCAAAAACCCGAAAGGGCGACCTAGGCAAAACTCAGAGCACAAAAAATTTGAAATTATAAAAACTGAGCTCGCAAGGTTGAAAACCCGCAAAGGGCGGCCTTGGCAAAAGTTAGAGCGTAAAAGGAGAGTGAAAATACTCGAGTGAACCTAAGCCTGAACTACGTAAGGCTTGATTCCCATCTTTGGGATACGTAGGCAACTTCACCCTGAAGTTCAGCCATAAACTCTTCCCCGATCAACTTTGTCCATTTTGATCATCTCAGTCATCTTTTTCCATCAGCATTCGTCGTGATCTCCGGTACAGTGCTATTCAGACTAGGGGCAACTTTCCGTTGCCACCCAGTGCCGCGGCATTATTCAAACTAGGGGCAACTTTCCAGTTGCTAGGATCCGGGGTTGTGCATCTCAGTGACAGATCTCAGGGGTGTCCAGTTCTGATCCATATCGAAAATAGTTTTGGAAAGTTTTAATAAAAGTTGACTTTGTTCAAATCAATCTTTTTACAGCTAAGACCATTTTTGGACCAAAGCGGAAAATTTTCAGTGCCACAACCTTCAATTTCATTGATTTCAAAACAGAGTTCTCTTGCTCTTACATATGATTGGAGTTGCTTTTTATTACACTCATAAAGAAAACTTGAAAGTACTAATAAAGCAATAAATCCGGGGCATAGTCAAGTCAGGTGTCCTTGCGCCCCCTCCCGGAGCTAGTCGAAGCCTCTGATGCCAAGCTAGGCCCAATCTGTGCCTCCTCATTGAGCCAATCCCAACACTCGTCAGACAAAGTGCAACTGAAAGTGGGAGCAGGGGCCAGGAGCTCTCTAGTCCTCCATGCTGTGGCACATCGGGCAAGTTGTGCGCCTCGAACCGGGAAAGCAACCGGGTACTCGATCCCCTCTGGCGGGCAAGTCTGATCATGGCCAAACTGACGCCGGAACCGGAACAGAAAATAGAACACACAGCGAGTCAGACCAATCAGCTGGACCCCAGTCTGCCGGGACATGCTATAGCTCATTGCCGGAAGATTGAGCCAATGACAGCGCCAAGCAATGCGGTCAGCAGACAAATTGCACATCCAGTTAAACCACCATCCCTCATCAAGCGCATCAACCAGGCGTTGCCGAAAGAAGTAGCCGCGGGCTGAGTAGGCAGGGCAAGAGTCCACAACCTGTAGTTTGTCCATCAACCATACCTGGGGAGGGACGAAAAATAAGAGAATAAAGAATAGAGAGATGTGCGATGAGAAAACAGTGAGATAAGGGTTTTGTGAGAAAAACCGAGCCTGAGAGTCGAGTGATGTGAGCAAATACATATGTGAGATTGGGTGGGAAACATTACCTGCAGTAGTAGTGGACTCCCCGCAAATCTGGTCGTCTCCTAACGTTGGAAAGCGTCCAAGCCCATCAATGTCTCGGCCAATGCCATAGCAATACAGCTCTTCTCTTCCTTCAAGCCCTGAGCAACTTCAACCAAACAGATACTGGGTCCACCCGGGCCCGGGGCAAGCAGGAAGTGAAATAGCATGCACAAGCAGAGCGCATGTTGCCGGAAATCTTGCCAATGATGGTCACCGCGGTCACCGGCACCAGAAAAGCGATGGATCAACCCAAGGATATCTAGTTCCCCATTACCAATCAGAGATCGAGCGTCATGCGCTGTAAGTCCACACATCCGCCCTAAAGCTTGGGCGTGGCCAAAGCGGAACTGAGGCAAGATCTCTTCCGAACGTTCAGACTCCATCAAAACCTGAAAATCTTCAAAAGTTGGACATACCTCTTGCCCGCCAAAGCTAAAGACGTGCGTCACGGGGTTCCAGAATCTTGCCGCGGCATGGAGAAAAGGGAGGTGTAGTGGAGTACGACTCAGCGTGAATAGTGCATTCAAGCCGAAACCCCGGAAGTTCAACTTTTCCGAGCCATCCAAAGAAGAGATCCAAGATGTGAGATTTTCTGCGAGAAATGCCTCCATTTTTGGTGCAAAAGGGTGATGAAATGAATGAGTCCCGAAGTTGGAGCTTTTAAAGAGGAGAAAACACTATTCAGGGGGACACGTGTCGAAAAGTTGATGGTTGCCAGGATAAGTGGCCGGCCGGCCACCTTTTCTAGCTGGCCGGCCACATTTCTCCCTCACCTGCAGAAAACTAGCCGGCCGGCCCCAAAAGGTGGCCGGCCATGCTCTGCTGTGTTCCTTCAGCCCTGTTTTACCCCCTGGGAGGAAGTTTCAAGCATTTCCATGCAACGGGTGTGTCGAAGGCCTCCATTTCCCTCCGTTTCGGATGCGTTCCGTTGTCCAGATCGTCCGAAGTATACTTTGTCGAGTTGTTGTTTTGTTTATCGAGTCGTTGTTCTGCTTATCGAGTTATCGTTTTGCTTATCGAGTTGTTTGTCGAGCTGTCGTGTTTCATGTTTTTGAGTTGTTGCTTTTTGTTTAAGCAATTTTTGTTTAAGTCTTGTCATGATACTGTTGTATTTTGCTTATCGAGTTGTAAACTTGCCGAGATTTTGTTATATCTTAGTAAGTTAAGTTGTCACGTCGGTTCCCTACCTGACTGGGCAAATGCACAATGCACATTTCTATTCAATCTTATTATGTGCAAAATGATGCGATGTGATGATTAAGAGTTTAAAATGCAACACTTTTCGAAAGCCGTTTCATTCCATCATGCTTCGTTTGTTACAACATTTCACAAACAAAGGGCACAAGTTTACAAAAATATAAAACTGCCTAATAATATACAATGTGCTACAACTACTAGCGAAAAGGTAAATAAAACAGGGAACTACAGCATCAATGCTCTCGAGAGCGGGAATAAGAGGCCCTTTTCACCCTCTTCTGTGGAATAGCCTCTGCATCCCCATCACCGTCTGAATCAGAGCTGTCATCCTCAGGATCCCCCTCAGCCTCGCCTCCACTCTCGGAGCCAAGACCGGAGTCCTCCTCTCTGTCAGCAGATGTCTCTGACTGACGATCTGCAACATCCTCCTCCTCATCCTTATCGGGCTCCGCCTCTATAATGTGTGCCCTACGTCTGCGAGACGATCCCTCTCCTCGAGCTCCTCGAGAAGGCCCAGATGACCCAGCTCCTCGAAAAGACCCGGATGGTCCGCCTCCCCGAGAAGGCCCAGGTGGCCTGGCCTGTGGCTGAGCATATACTAGAGGCATCTGAAAATGAAAAATGCAGATTGAATACATCAGCTAAAACGTGTACATCAGATGCAGATACAAGAGAACTACATGAAGTGGGTACATGTAAATACAGTGTGAAAGTGGGGTGTGTGTCAGATGTGCTCTACACAAGTAGCCTATTAATGCAGTAAAATGTCCAAAATCAGCATGTGATCAGAAGTACAAATGCTAGAAAATTAAAGGGTACCTGGAAGCCCATAATGGATAACTGCGCCTCCCTCCGCAGTACCATCCCCTCGAGTGAGGCTACCATCTCGAGCACCTGATCCATGTACTCAACAGGGGGCTGCAAATGCAAAAGGCAAGAGTATCAGTAAAGGAATAAACGTTCAAATATCTGAGTGATGAATCAAAGCTGTAAAACATACCGGTGGTGACTCGGGGTCTCTGACGTAGCGGTGGCCAGATACTGGAGGCTCTATCGGGATCGGAATCGGAGAGGTAGTCCCATACTGCCACCCCATCAGCTCAGTCGGCATATCCGGCCATCCAGGATGATGATAAGTCGGAGGAATCGGGGGAATAAATCCGCGCCCGCCTCTGGATGTACCAGCCCTACTGGAGGGAGCGTCTGCAGCCCGAGCCTGGGCCTGGCTCGAAGATGGCACGCCGGCAGACCTCATCGCCGGAGTACGGACTCCCGTCAATGGGGGCATCAGGTATATGTGACGGTAAGTAGCATAATCCCCCTCCGCAAGATGAAGCAAAGCATTAGTACCCAGCATAGCATTGACAACATCCCGAGAAGAGAGCCTATCAGCAATCCGCATCTCGACTAGGGGTGCTGAGGGAGGGTCCTGAGAAGTATAGCCCCATACCTGGCGCACGAAGCGCTCCCCCAGAAACCAGGCTCTGCCAACTGGTCCCTCGAATAGAACCCTGTACTGGGAGGCACCCCGCCCTCCAGCAAACTGGTATCGGAGACTCTCACCAAAGGGTGCCCAGGGCTCCCATGTAATCTGCGGATAGCCAATCAATCAGAAATCGAGAAAGCACAAAACAAATCACAGATGAAAGCACAAAGAACTGAGAGTTCTGAAATACCTCCGTCGACCGCACCGTGTCGAAATACTGCCGTAGATAAAAGAGAGACTCCCGAGGTCTTGGCCGGTGCTGGCCCTCAAATGCAAGTGAGTACGGGGTAACGAAGGGCCCCTCCACCACCATCTCTGGGGCTAATGTCGGGAAGTACGCATAGACCCACAGTTGTGGAAAACATTGCAGAATGTAAATGCAAAGTACTAAGGGCAAAATACAGTGTGTAAAGTACGCCATGTGTGTAGTGTACAAGTAATGAAGAGCGGAAATGTAAATCAAGAGAGCAGAAAGTACCTCACAGGCTCTCCAGTAACCACCAAGTGAATCCCCCCGTCCTCGGGAGGTCGCGCTCATGTAGCAGTAAAGGGTAGCCAGGCCGGCGCCACCCCAGTCATACCGTCCGACCTGTGATAGGTCCACCAAGGCGCTCAACAGGTACAGCCCAACAGTGTTCCCCCTGTCGGCAAACAGAGTGGTCCCGAAGAGGAACATCAAAAAACCACGGGCATACTGTGCTGCCTCCTCAGGAGTCCCGGGCTCCATCTCCACCCTCCGAAAATGGGAAGAGAACCAAGTGTATCGGACTCTGCCCGAAGCTCTATCAACAGGTGGGTGAGTCCCCAGCAAATACACCCAAGCGGCCTCCCACTGGCCCATGTCCTCATCATAAGGGATGGGCCAACCTCCCACGTCGAGACCAGTCAACACAGCAAAGTCAAGCGGGGTCATAGTTAAGTCCCCCGTGGCGGAAAAATGAAAAGAGTTGGTGGTGTCCCACCATCTCTCCGCTAAAGCTGCCATCAGCGTCCTCCTAGCGGGACAGCGAGAAAGCCCAGTACAGAAAGGCCCAAACCCTGCCAAATCGACCAAATCCCGGACAGCCTCCGGGAGCTCAGCGTACCAATCCCTGGCTACGGTGGAGCCGTATCCCCGCACCGCGCGAGAAGTCACCTGCATTCAGAAGGAATACATGCTTCAGCATAAAATGAATGAGCTGTGTGCAAATAAAATGAATAGGCTGTGTGTTCAGAAAATCAGTGTTTGGCTGCGTGTTCAAATCTCAATCAGTGTGTGCCGTGTGTTCACCTTCAATTCGGACTGTGTGTTCAGAAAATCAGTGTTTGGGCTGCATGTTCAAATCTCAATCAGTGTGTGCCGTGTGTTCACCTTCAATTCGAATTGTGTGTTCAGAAAATCAGTGTTTGGGCTGCGTGTTCAAATCTCAATCAGTGTGTGCCGTGTGTTCACCTTCAATTCGGACTGTGTGTTCAGAAAATCAGTGTTTGGGCTGCGTGTTCAAATCTCAATCAGTGTGTGCCGTGTGTTCACCTTCAATTCGGACTGTGTGTTCAGAAAATCAGTGTTTGGGCTGCGTGTTCAAATCTCAATCAGTGTGTGCCGTGTGTTCACCTTCAATTCGGACTGTGTGTTCAGAAAATCAGTGTTTGGGCTGCGTGTTCAAATCTCAATCAGTGTGTGCCGTGTGTTCACCTTCAATTCGGACTGTGTGTTCAGAAAATCAGTGTTTGGGCTGCGTGTTCAAATCTCAATCAGTGTGTGCCGTGTGTTCACCTTCAATTCAGACTGTGTGTTCAGAAAATCAGTGTTTGGGCTGCGTGTTCAAATCTCAATCAGTGTGTGCCGTGTGTTCACCTTCAATTCGGACTGTGTGTTCAACTTTCAATCAGTGTGTGCCGTGTGTTCACCTTCGTTTGGGCTGCGTGTTCAAAACTCAATCAGTGTGTGCTGTGTGTTCACCTTCAATTCGGACTGTGTGTTCAGAAAATCAGCGTTTGGGCTGCGTGTTCAAAACTCAATCAGTGTGTGCTGTGTGTTCACCTTCAATTCGGACTGTGTGTTCAGAAAATCAGTGTTTGGGCTGAGTGTCCAGGAATTCAGATAATCGAACCGTGTATTCAGAATGCACGAAAAATGCAGAATACGTTGCAGAAAAGATAAAAATGAAGTAAATACCTCTCGTGCCTCATGAGAGAGGTGATACTCCGGCTCCCGCAGAAGCAGATCCCCGGGTGCTCGCCCGTCAAAGTCCGTAAAGTGATGGAAAACAGCTCGTAGAAGAACATGCGCTGGCGGGCGTACCTCTCGGGTATAAAGGGTCGAACCCTCGGAGGCAGAGCCATAATATCGGGATCACCTCCGGCATCCGCAGGACCGCCACCATGAGGAAAATGACCAGCCATTTCAAAAAATCTATAAAAGGAGCAAAAATGAGCCAAAATTGGAAAAAAGTCAACAAAAGTCAACTCCTGGGAAATGAAAAAGTCAACAAAAGTCAACTCCCGAGAAAATCTTCCAAATGTTGAGATAAACTCACCTCAAGTGGCAAAAATGAGAAAAGAAGCACCGAAATCAAAATTTAATCGGTTCAAAGTGCTTAAAACTGAATGTTTTCGCGAAAACAACTTGCGTGGGACGTTGGAAAACGCGTATGGAGCACGGATCTGAGGGAGAAAATGGTTTGGGAAGCTAGAGGAGAAGATTTCGGACCTGATGTTATGAGCTCAAAGTGTTTGGGTGAATGAATATAAAGAAAATAAGGTCAAAAGACCAAAATGCCCGCGGATTTGGGCATATGGCCGGCCGGCCACCTTTTCAGGCTGGCCGGCCATCTCCTTTTTGGAAAACTGGCCGGTGGCTTCTAATGGGGAAGAAAACTGGCCGGTGGTGATCCCTAGGTGAGTCCCAAGCTCTCTGCAAATTTTGAGGAATATTGGAGTCCCCGGGACCTGAAAAAGTACAAAAAGAGTGCACTTTCTGTCGCGAAATCGCTCTGCCGGAACTTCAGCTTCAACTCCTGATGCGTGTCTCATCATTACCCATCAAAATCAAGGTGTATCCCTTTTGAACATGTTGTAACCCCTCCGGGAGGTGAACCGTAGGCCGCGATCGAGTCACCCTCGCCGAAACGCGCATTTCCTTGCTCGTCGTTTTGTGACAAACACGCGTCCTGATTTGCGATTGTTCTGCATTGTTGTGCATCTAACTTGCATTCTCATGAACATACTTGCATTGTCATGCACGTTCTCTTGATATTACCATGCCTCTGTGCTTAAGCTCGCGTTGTCACGCACACTCCTTTCTCGCATTGCGATGCACTCACCCACCGACATCGCGCTTGTCGAACTTTCGGTATCGCATTGAACATATGTTGTTAGTATGATGTGCTTGTTGAGTTTCTCTCTTTTGCAGGCACGATATTGTATGTACGGTTCATTTGAAACTGGTGCGACCAGACGAATCGCGCAGGTATCGTATCTTCTCCGTGTGAGACGCGACGAGAATTGAATGATTCTCCGCATTCCTAACTGCATGAAATGTAGTTGTTGCTTTGCATCCTTGCTTAAAACGGTGGCATCTATTTGCAAATACTTGCTTCATTACAGCTTGCTGTATTTGCATGATCATTGAGTCACCTTCGGCGTCTTGCATTGCCAGTTGCATTTTGCCCCCCCTGCCTGCGGGCACATCTCTGTTTATCTCACCTATTTGTCTGAGTCTTCCGCCTTGTCAAAAATGGGTCGTCTCTGGGCTTTGACATTCACTCCCGTCACTTATGACTTTCGAGTTCTGTCAAAGAGGGGCAACTGTAGACACCCCATTTTTGACCGACCTTAAGACTCAGACGTCACCAATTGAGCGCTCGGTGATGTTGCATATTGTGCTCGTTCTGAGGTTGCGGAGTCCCGGCCGTGAGCCCTGCCTCCGGACTTCCGGGCTTTTCTATGCCTTGCCTCGGTTTGCGAACCAGACTTGGTTTTCTCTGTTTCTCTTCCCAAAGGGAGGGAGAGGTCTCGTAGACTATCTCTCAGTGGCCGTGGGCTACATTTCATGGTCGTAGGCCATTTTGGCCATTTCGGAGCCCGGTTCCCGGTTTTCGGAGCCGTCAGGCCGAGTGCCTCGGTTTAGGACCGCCTAACCACCTCCATTTGCCCCGGTTCTTGGCATACATCTTATTCACTACCTTTTGAGGGACACTGTGGTCCGAGAGACCAGCTTCGTGGTCAAATACCACTCCCGGTGCTTAACAGTCGGTTTTCGGGGCCTCGGACTGCGCGTTTCGGCCTCCGAACCTTCATTTTGCATCGGTTTTCGTTCATTTTTGGCAGGGACCTCTGTTTCATCACCAGGAAGGTCGTAGAAGGGTGGGAGGCCAGTAATTGTTCCAGCAACCAGTTATATTCCATTTTCGCCCTCCGACGCCCGTTTTTCTCACTTCAAAGCCAATGTTGACCACCCTTGGGCCATTTTCTTGCACCCTAAACCCTATATTTGTGATGTACACATCTGGGAGGCCACAAATATCACATGGCCGGCCAGTAATTCCATTTGACCCTTTTGAACCCCTTTGAAAAATTGGTTATTCTCTCTCCTGGTTCACAGTTGCCAATTTTCAACCACAGGGTTGTGTTGAGGACACATGGGAGGCCACCAATCTGTGGTGGCCAGCCATTATTTTGACTTGAACCTTTTGACCCTTGGCCGGCCGGCCATGGGGAGGGCCGGCCGGCCACCCAAACCCTAGCAAACTGGCCGGCCAGCTTCCTTGCATCCTGTTCACTTCAAATATACACTTTTTTTCCCCCAGATTCTGCATCCGGGGGGACTTTTTTTGGAGGGAAACTTGGAGGGATTTTCCCTCCCTTTTTTCCCCCTCTTTCTCCCCCTCTTTGGCCTATATAAACAGCCTCCAGCTCTGGTTTTTAGGGTTGGAAAAATTGTCTCTAAGCTTGCATTATCCCCCTCCCTCTTCCTCTCTTCCTAACACTCAAACCTTCCAAGTTCCATACCCTTTTCTTCACCACCACCTAGCATCACACCACCACCTCCATTCCAGCCACTTGGAGCTGTCTTCCAGAGCTGAGAAGCACCTAAACTTGGTCAAAGGAGTTCCCAAAGATTGGTCTACAAGGGTGAGTTACCATTTCCCTTTTTTTAGCTCATTTTTGGCATGCTTCTTAGCCCTTCTTGCTTATACTTTTGAGCTCCGGCCATAACTGAAAGTAGTCTTTTTTTGAGCTCTATTTCATCTTTCATTAAGGGCCTCTCACTGTTTGAGGCCCCCATTTGGTACTTACTTCATTATCCCTCTTATATGCTATTTCCTTGCATGTTGTTTTTGGCCTATATGTAATCTGTTTTGAAGCATAATATAAACTGTAAATAGGCTTATTTCGAGCCCTTCTTCAATATTGTAGAAGGGCTCATCACTGTTTGGGGTCTCCATATATCACTTGTCATTGTATCCATGTTTTAGCCCCATTTTTGCATGGTTTATTAGCCTATTGAGCTTCTGTTTTTGGACCTTGGTCCGAACTGAAAGTGGACTTTTTTTGACCCCCTCTCCATATTTCATTAAGGGTCTATTGCTATTTGGAGCATCATTTGTATACTTTGTGTTGTAGCCTCAATTTTGGTCCTTATTTTGCATTGCATTTTGAGTATAGTTGTACACTGTTTTGGGCTCGACCATTAACTGTAAAAAGTCATATTTTGGGCCCCTCTTCAACATTTTTGAAGGGCCCTTACCTGTTTGGGATCAGCATATATCAGTTGCTTCTTTATCTCCATTTTGGCCCTTATTTTGCATAGCATTTTGAGCATACTTGTATCTGTTTTTGGGATTTTTCATAAGCTGTAAAACATCATATTTTTGGCCCCTCTTAAATAGTGTAGAATGTCCCTTTTCTGTTCGGGGCCAACATCTGTGAGTTGCTTCAATATCTTGCTTTTGGGGCCATTTTTGTATGCTAGTTTAGCCCCATTTACGTTCGCTTTTTGGCCTCACTTAAAACTGTAAACATGCTTGTTTTGGGGCTGCCTTGCTTCTGTCTTTACACTTTATGTTCTGATATTGCATGCATTGCATAGCTATAGGCCATTTCATGCGCCAAAATTCATGTTTCGGGAGTCGTTCCATGCATCGGGTACCATTTTACCATGTTTCGGGGCTGTTTTGCATCTCATTTTGCCTCTGAAATTTGTATGTTAGTATGCCATATTCCATGCTCTGCCATGTCATGTTAGAGTGGCATTCGTGCCTTAGGGACGGTCCTCGGTTTGCGTGCACGTGTGCACGCATCTCGAGTGTCTCATTTTCATCTAATGGCCTCTTGTGTGAGTGTGGCTGAGGTCCACTCATGTTAGTGTAAGTCCATTATGCATTGCGTATGCCATTTCATTCTATAGCATTGTATATGCTAGGTTGTATATTAGAGCATTGTGTATGCCATGTTGCATCGCGCATTGTGTATGCCATTTCATAGTAGTGTGCATGTTAGGATGTATCTTAGTTGCATTTCATGCATATCATGCACATTGCATTGTGTTCGGGATAGGAGTTAGCCCGAGCACGGGAAACGAGGTGCGTTCCGTACTCCGAGTGACGGAACGTGTCTCAATTCCCTAGTCACCGACACTCCGGATCATCCATGATGGAGTTAGGTTTTGTTGTGTTTTCATGTGCATTCATTTCATATTGAATTGTGCAAATCGACTCCTCGGCCATCATGCATCGAGATGCGTGATTGGTGGCACGAGGATCGAGGCATGCATACATTTGTGAAAATACATTGCTATGCCCCTTTCCTGCTCTCTGTTGCAGCAAAATCAAGAATCAGCAGTCTTCCGAGGCTTGGCGCGCTTTCCAAGAACAATTGCAAAACAGAGGCTAATTGGGACATCCTAGTGGATTTCCGCGCAAGGCAGCCTAAACATACATCATTCATCGGAACCAAGGCAGTCCCTGGCTTGCATGCCAGTTTATTATTTTCTTAGTTAATTTGTAAATTAATTAGGAATTTGTACACATTTTGGACTGTATTATTTGGACTGTAATATTCTTTTATTCGGGACTGTATATTTATTCGGACCCTCTGCGCGAGGGCACAACTGTAATAAGTGTGCGTGCGTGTGATGTATGTCTTCCAACCCCACGTCTTTCTTCCCTTTTATTTACCCGCTTATGATGGTTAGATTAGGGCATGTTTCAATTAGCATACAGTATGATAGCATGTTTGCATTCATTCATCTGTTTTGCACGCACCGGGCTCGGCGCATCATACTAACTGCATTTGTATTTCAAATCTAAGTTGAATACATGTTAGCTGTAGCATTCCATATGCCATGTTTAGAATAGTCGAGCCTGCTATAGTTGCATTTTTGCATGTGTTGCATTAGGCACTTCTGTATATTTAGGATCATGCATGGATTTCTAATTAGCTTCTTTTTTGGCTCGAAGTACTCGGTGAGTTTTATGCTTTAGCATCCTTGCATGCGCGTGAGTGATTGCCATGAATAGCATGCTTACCATGAGGCTAACTGCTTATGTGATACAACTGCCTTGAATGCCTGTGGGTGGAGGTTAAGCCCACTAGATAGTGGCAAAATCATGTTTTCCTAAAAGCCCACCCGAGGGTGGCAAATCCACGTCTTAGCCTACCTGCAGGTAGCACCATCAAACCATTTTCAAACAAACAAACATGAAGTGTTTTGTTCCAATTTAGACGACTCAGTCTATACTTGTATGCTGTGCGCATCACATAAGTAAATCTAGGCTAATAACCGAAATAAGAACATACAATGTTTTCAAAATAAGATATCATGGTTAGTAGAGGCCGGTCTTTGACCGGGCGAGCGGGGGTACTCACGAAGTGACCTTCCCCAATCGTACCCAAGTTCCCGAGCCGAGGCAACTTTGGTGATGACGGACACGTGGCCTTAGGCAAACGAGTCAGGGTTTCCTAAATTTCCCAAAAATAAAATATTTAGGTGGCGACTCTGTATCTGGCAAAGCAGTCCATGTTTGGCACTTCTTTCAAAAAATCTGTTTTCTCAAAACGATTTGCCGGATTTGGAATCTTTGGTTCAAGATTAAGAACCGTGACAACAAATCGAGTCCGAACTGTAGCGAGGTCCCCCGCGGGCTTGTTACACACACGCTGTTTGAGAGTTGAACACACAGCCCGAACTCTGAATTTCTGAACACACAGCTCGTTGTTGAGGTGAACACACAGCACACACTGATTGAGAGTTGAACACACAGCCCAAACTTTGAGATGAACACACGGCACACGCTGTTTTAGAGTTGAACACACAGCCCAAACTCTGAATTTCTGAACACACAGCTCGTTGTTGAGGTGAACACACAGCACACACTGATTGAGAGTTGAACACACAGCCCAAACTTTGAGATGAACACACGGCACACGCTGT